>BPQB01000004.1:0-1222123 GCA_019973155.2 Phanerochaete sordida
CCCCCCCTCCCCCCCCCCCCCACCCCTTGGATTCGCTTCCCTTCCCCTCTTCCCCTTTTCTTCCGTCACTTCCCCGTCATATTTAGACTCGGCTCTACCTCTGCATCTATCCACGAATGTATTTGTCCTCATTTCGACATCCTCCTCTCTTCCTCGCAGCAGCCCATCCTCCCTTCTCTCTCACACCATGCCTCCTCAGCACCCTTTCCTGACTCTTTCTCCCCTTCTTTTCCCGCTTCCCCTCCCTCCCATTTCCCGCCGCTACCTCCCTTCCCGCCGTCGCCCCATGCGACGTGCGCCGCGATGCCCGCTCATAGGCACTCGTCCGTGCCTCCGACAGCTTACAACTATTTGCCCAGTCGGTCACATCCCTGCAACTCGGGTGCAGCACGGTGGGTACCTCGTCTGCCTCATGCTATGCACGGCAGTTGACGTCTCGCAGAGATTGGTCGCGGTCGTCCGCTGCTGGCACTCGCAGCATCGGACGATCTTCCCTCGCCTACGCACCCCATAAGCAAGAGCAAGCCGCGACACTTCACTTGCTTCCTGCGGTTCTAGAAGCCACCCACATTTGCCTCGAATGCCAGCCTGTTCTCCGCCTCTCTGAAGCTATAGCCGGCTTCACTGCCCCATACCGCCGCTGCCGGTCCATACCACGGCAGCTCCGCCTCCGCCTCCGACTTGACCTCCTGAGTCGACGCACGCCCTGTAGTCCTCGGCCTTCAAGCACCACCCGGCGACCTTCAACATGGTCCTGACGTCTACACAAGGGCCAAGCTCAGCATGTTCCTGCGCCCTTACACCTCTGTCCTTGTCCTTCGTCGAGTCGCTCTGTCTCCTGTAGACCTGGACACCAGGTCGATCCAGCCTCTGCAGTTCCTCGAGGCCAGGATCGACTCGTTCATCGCTCTGTACGACCTAACCCCTTCACCGCTGGACCCGACGCTGCCCTCGGCTTGCTCCTGAGCCAGGCGGATCGCGCTTACTTGGCCCTGGGTCCTCAACGGGCTTCTCAGCGACTGCTCATGATTGCTCATGCTCAACCCCTCTTCCTTCTGGTCCTCGCCTCGTGCAGGGTCAAGGCGCTCTGCCTTCCCTGCCTCAAGGCCCTCGCTCACCCCTCGCTCGTCCGGCTGCCGTCCCTCGGCGCCTCTCCATCGACCTCGACTTGTCTCCGAGTCGACGCGATCTGTGCCGCCTCGATCCTCAGCGCGCACATCCCACCAGCATGCAGCTCCTCACTTGTCCCTCATAGTCCCTGCCCTATCGCCAGCGTCTCAGTTCGCAGTCGAGGTGACCTGCCTCCTGCGACTTGTGGACCGCGCGGCAAGTCCTTCTCCCGCCTTCTCGCCCAAGGACACGCGCACCATCGTTCGCCTTCCATCTTCCCTTCCCTCCTTTCTTTGTTTCCTCCATTCGTGACGCGATAAGTATTAGCGTCGCTCTCGACTTGCAACCGGAGTCGGAACGATCGTGTCTCCTCGATCCAGGAGCACACCGCGCCTCACCTGCCTCGCCACATTCACCCAGCAACACACCCAAAATCCCAAAAACAACTTGAGATCCTCTTGATAACGCCACAAAAGACATGTACAAAAGTTGAAAATTACAAAAAGTAGCAGAAACGAATCATGTATCGTATTGGTATCGTAGATAAAGTGTGCTGTTGGAATACGATGTTCGCAGTTTGACTGGCTCAAATCTATGCGCGTGACGGCATTGTGCGAGACATAGACGGAGAGCGGTACAGTGTTTCATTATCGGGTATCGGTTGTCGGTATCGTATTCCTGCTGCTGGGGAATACAACTGTCGGGAGGTAGCTAGCTATGCATATGGTATCCTGGAGTCCTCTGCAATTCGATCGTACATGTCCCGGAGACTCAGAATCACTCAGCCTTCACATCCTCTAGCCTGACACTGTCCGTCACCGCTTCAACGACCACGGCAGAGCTGGTGTCCGAAACGTCTTTGGAGTGCGCGTTCTGCTCGTCCTTGATGGCAATGTCCTCTGGCTCGTCGGCCGGTTGCTCCACGGACGATGGCAGCAGGTGGCTGCGCATCTCTTGCGCCCATGCAACGAGCCCCCCACGGAGCCCATCTTGGCGCATATAGTAGACGAGTCGCCCGGCAACAAGCGTCCCGAGCGCCGCAGATGTCAAGAACGCCGCGACGCAGAGCAGGAGGAGCAACGTGCACGCCAGGAGGCCACCTGGGATTACGTGACGGATGAGCCTCGCCGAGGGTCATGCGAGGATCGCACACTCACCGGCGACCAGTATGACGGCAAAGAACGCAGCGAGGGCGGTGCAGATGGCCAGCGAGAGGAACAGGCCGAAGACGAAGACGGCGAACCCACTGCCGACGCGCGTCAGCGCAGCAGAGACGGGGCCGGCGTGCGCACGTACACGAAGAAGAGCACGGGGATGAGGCTCAGGAACGCGAAGATAGCGAGGAATGTCTAGGGAGACACGGTCATTGAGCCCGCGGTGCGAGGCGCGGCAGGACGTACGGTGGATATGGGGCGTCTGTCGAAGGACGTGCCGACGCGGTCCATCCCTGGCTTTGTATAGGCTTCGTCCACACTGTCAAAGGAACGCACGCTTTAGGGCCGCGCGATACGCGAAGGACGGGATTTAGGCTTACTGCTCGACGGCGCGTCGCATGACGGTCGAGCTCTGCTCAAAGTAGGACTGCAGCTGCGCCGCGCGGTCTTGCTGGCTCATAGCTCGACGTGCGATGTTCCTGCAGAGCTGTGTCAGTCTGGGCTGCGGATATGAAGGCACATACGCACGCGAAGGAGGATAAACAAATGGCTGGCCAGGGCAGGTGATCGAGGAACGCGTTAAAGCAGGCTGGCGCTTTCGCGCAGCGTGGCGGCGGGGAGGACTGGCCATTCGGACAGGCGCATACACACAGCCCTCATCGCCGCCATCTGCATCTGGTAAAAATCGTCGTGTGTCCGTTGGCTGCACCCTTGACGGCATTCTCGCAATCTTCCGAGCTGCGAGCTTGACGACCGTACGGTCGCCTACTATATATCACCCCACGCTAGCTTGCATTTAGGATCTGCCCATCACTCGCCCGTGCCTCCCTCCTTGCCTCTGTCCAGCCATGTCCTCCGCCAACATCTCCGACGACGCTGCCCCCTTCACCCCTCTTGTCAAGCTTGACCTGCCTTCCCCCGAGGAGTACCGCAAGCGCAAGGTCGCGCTCATCTCTGGTGCGTGCCGCGCTGGTCTTGTGCCACGTCGCACTCGCTGACCGCTACTTCTTGTGTCCTACAGGTATCACTGGCCAGGATGGCTCCTACTTGTGAGTCTCAATTCATTTTACAGGATGTACACCCTCGTGTGACGACCCATCGCTGGGCTACACTACGAGACTGCATCCGGATGTCCCTGAACGCGGATCGCTGACTCTATTCCCAGGACTGAGCTTCTCTTGTCCAAGGGCTATGAGGTGCACGGTATCATCCGTCGCTCGTCGTCCTTCAACACAAGCCGTCTTCACCATCTCTACGAGGACCAGCATGAACGTGTGTCGCCCCACATTCTCGACCAGTCTGCCAACTGACGCGCTTTTCAGGGCCAAACAAGTTCAAGCTGCACTACGGTGACTTGTCGGACAGCACCAACCTCGTGTACATCATCGCACAAGTGCAGCCAACCGAGGTGTACAACCTGGGCGCACAGTCACACGTGAAGGTCTCCTTCGAGATGGCAGAGTACACTGGCGATGTCGACGGTCTCGGCACCCTCCGTCTGCTCGACGCCATCCGGACATGCGGTCTCGAGAAGCACATCCGCTTCTACCAGGCCTCGACGTCTGAGCTGTACGGCAAGGTCGTCGAGACGCCCCAGAGCGAGACAACGCCATTCTACCCGCGCTCGCCGTACGGTGTCGCGAAGCTGTACGCGTTCTGGATCGTCGTCAACTACCGCGAGGCATACGGCATGTACGCATGCAACGGCATCCTCTTCAACCACGAGTCGCCGCGGCGCGGGCGCACGTTCGTCACCCGCAAGATCTCGCGCGCCGCCGCGGACATCTCGCTCGGCAAGCAGTCGTGCCTCTACCTCGGCAACCTCGACGCCAAGCGCGACTGGGGCCACGCGCGCGACTACGTCGAGGGCATGTGGCTCATGCTCCAGCAGCCGAGCCCCGAGGACTTCGTTCTCGCGACCGGCGAGACGCATCCCGTGCGCGAGTTCGTCGAGAAGTCGTTCGGGATCCTCGGCACGAAGATCGAGTGGCGCGGCGCGGGCGTCGACGAGGAGGGCATCGACACCAAGACCGGCAAGGTCATCGTCAAAGTCGACTCGCGGTACTTCCGTCCGGCAGAAGTCGAGTGCGTATCTGCCGTTTTGAGCTGTCGGGATACGAGTGCTTACCGGTCTCTCACAGACTGCTCCTCGGCAACCCCGCCAAGGCAGACCGCCTGCTCGGCTGGAAGCGCAAGGTCGACTTTGACTCGCTCGTCAAGGAGATGGTCGAGGCGGACCTCAAGGCGGCCAAGTCTCTCGTCGAGGACCAGAACTAGAGAGCACAACAGTGACACTCGTCAGTTAGAATTGCTTGTAATATGACTACGCAGAGGGCGAGGACATGGTACTACGTTTTACGTTATGCTCGGACTAGCGAGAGACAGGCTGGAATAATCAAACATCGTAAAAGAACCTCCATCTTGGTGTGAACGTGAGAAGGCTCGCATTCATTGGAAGGCTGTCTTCCTGGTGTGTATACAAGGGAAGGCAGCCAGTATGCATGTACACTCACACTTTGCGTCACACGGCGGTTGCATTTCTATGGCTTCAAAATCTAATATTGCAACAAGATCCATCGAGCCGACTAGGCATCGACAGTGGCGGTAGTGATACACGAAAGTACTAGCAGGTGGAATAGGTTAGTGATAATGGTATCAAACGAAGGGAGCGGGGGGCAGCGCTGGAGGACCTAATGATACAGTGTGACAGCCACGCGGACATCCTCGTAAAAGAGTGCAACAAGTGTGTATGCAAGAACAACACGGTCCCTGATGAAGTGTCAAGAAGATGTTTTTGGGATGGGTAGAGTAGTGTAGCCAAGAAAATAACGGAGTTTACACAATGTGCGAGTCGTCTCGCACAGACATGGGCACGTCGACCGACTGCCGGCGCGGGCTGTCGGGGATGACCTCGATGTTGACGACCACGCCCGAATCGGGGCGCACGAGGTGGTGCGGCGGCTTCTCGCCGTCGACGGGGCTCGCAAACGACGAGCTCGACTCGCCCGCGCTCTTGTCCACGGGCGAGTACGGCGTCTTGTCGTCGAGGTCCTCGAGCCCGCTGAGGCTGAGCTGCGTCGAGAGGCGGTCGCTGACGAACGAGTCGAGGCCGAACGAGTCGCGCTTGCGCTGCCGGCCGGGGTGGCTCGCGGCGGGCGCGGTGACGAAACTGCGCTGGACGAACGACGGGATCGTCGCGCCGAGCTTCGAGCCCTTGCTCGGCGACCAGCCGGACGTCGACGTCGTCGCGCCGCCGGTGCTGATGCCGAGCCGCTTCGCGACGGTGGTGAACGCGAGGCGGTAGTGCGTGCGCGCCTCCTCGGCGAGGCCGAAGAAGAGGAAGAAGACGATGCCGCACGCGATCGTCAGGTACTGCGACAGTGTCACGCCGATCTTGTTGCCCGGCGTCGCGTTCCACACCAGGTACGGGTACTGGTCGATGCGCGAGAAGCCCAGGTGGATGTCGGTGAGACCGCGCCAGACGTAGATCGGGTACTGGGTGTCGCGGTACAAGAAGTAGATGGAAAATGGTATCGTGCCCAGAAGTTCGAGGGTTGCGAGAGCCATCAGGCGGAAGTAGCGATTGAAGTTCATGTTGTTGTTCGAGGCAAGCAGCTCACTGAACTGCCGACGACGACGCATGAAAGCGCGAAGCGTGCCGACTGTAGCGAGGTCAGCTAGGTCAGCGCCGATAGAGGTAAAATCACGTACTGCAGTAGAAGGCAGAGATGCATCCAATGAGGATGCTGACACCATTTCCGAGTACCATGGCGAAATACGTGTTTGGGATCGCGGCCAGCGGACCGATGCCCTCGTAGATGTTAAACCGATGGCCCTGAACGAACCACACTGAGGAAAGGTAAGTTATCTGCCAATAACGAAGGATTTTCAGGACGCACTGAGGACCATGGTAACGAGAGGAATGCCCAGGCCAATGCCGAGGTCGACATAGATCGCACGCCTGCGCTGTTGTCTGCTAATGGACACGGAGGTGGTACTCGCAATCTTGTACAAGCGGCGATTGATAACGAGGGACGCGGCTATGATTCCGTGTGCTTCTGCATAGATGATGCGAGTAGCTACAGGACCATTGAGAGCTTGCAACGGATATTGTGTGGCAAAACGTACTGATGTCGCCCCACACAGGGACGTATACGATCGCGTTATCCCTCCAGATGCACCCGTTGATGCCGAAGATGAGCGAGGACATGCCGATCCAAATGATGTAGAGGATGCATCCCACATTCCAGGCTAGGTAGGGTCAGCGAAAGCGTCCAAAGCGCAAGAGACAGTCGTACTGACCTTCCAAGTGCCAGTAAAGTGGAATCGACACGAGGAAGAAGCTGATAAAAGACAGCGCTGTGATAAACGCCTGCTCGGCCGGCCAGGGCATCATCTTGGGCAGATCAAGCGTCCGCTGGAGATGTGGGAGGGGATCGTCAGCACGCGGCGGGAGGCGTGCGGGAGGTGAGGAGCAAGAGGACGACGGGGGGCACGCAGCAGACTGGGTCTGTACGTTATATCCCGACGTGCGAGGGAACCCTCCTTATGGCCGCATGTGGGAGTCCCCTTGTGTGCCTGCTGGGAGCCCTCTTGCGAAAGGGATAGCCCAAGGGTCCATCAGGCCCGCCTTCATTTGGACAGCTGCTTGTACTTTCCCTCGCAGGATGGCGCTACATAAGCAAAGTTTAGTGATGAGATGATTGCCGGGTGGGAACCTCACATACAATGCGCGCGCCTCGCAGACGGCATGACCAGCCGACCCGCCAGTATCTCCGTCCTCGAGGCAAAGCTTGACATCGCCAGCGTGCCAGAACACGATGTAAATCGTTCTAAAAATTGCTGGCGACCCCAGAGCGGTCGTAAGATCGGCGGTGTTGGTCGACACTAGACAAGGCGCGCCCGAGAACGATGGTAGCAACGTTTGTAGTCGCACGAAGACATTCGGCAGATGGGAGACGATGATATTCCGGGGGATGGAAAGGTCCACAGCGATAGGGATGGCATACGGGCCGTTCCGACGGCGTGTTCAGGCTTCGAGAACGGCGCGGAGCTGTCCTGCAGTTCGGCGCAGCAGTAGCGAAGCCTCGTGCGCCGTGCAAGCGCGAGGAAGAAGTCGCTAAGAAGGGGACAATGAGGCGGCCAGCACAAGGTCGCGACGCTGTCTACGCCAGCGTTGTGGCGCAGTATAAGCCCGACGCAGCGCTCCGGGAACCTCGAGGCAACCCGAGTGTCAGATCCGTAGAAACGCCCCCGCGAGAGACGTCGCGACGGGCCAATATCGACGGCGAGTCTTGAGCGAACGGCCTGACCAGGCACCGCGAAGGCGTATCTGCATACCAGAGAGCGTAAGTGACGCACATGAACCGACGGTGCGTGGAATAGACCTCACTGGATGCTGCATCGTGTTCGGGAGACGTCGCTGCGCGCACAGTGGCCGCATGGTCCGAGGGTCCTCATGATGCTCTCGTCCCAGAGCATCAAGCTCTCCCCGGACGACCCTGCACGTTCACCGTGCCTCTATCTCATAATCTCGGGGCTATGCATGGCTTAGCCTCCCATGATAGCATCACATGAAGTCACGAATACAAGCACTTCCTGTTGCAGAATGGTGGAAATTCCAGTCAGTACTCCGGTAGCGCGCGTAGAAAACTCACGATCCCTGGCATTCAAGCCCGCGCTTTGTGATGGATTCGCACTCTTGCTCGAGGTTTCGTTGAAGCCCAGATCTCAGCGTCGAGCATATGTAGTGTGATCGTACTTAGAGTGTGAGAGTGGGTCGTTGGGGATCGACGTCAAGATGCGTGGCTTGGGCGGCAGATTCCCAGCGGTGATAGCGTTCACTGGCGCTGGGGCTCTTGGGCTCCGTGTCGGCCCCGCCGAGCTTCAGCTGAAATCCTTGGGTTGGGATAGTTCCTAGTCTGTAGCTCTTAGCAACACGGCTGTACATGTGCTTCCTGCGCGTGTATCGTCTTCCATAGGTTTCAGCGAGCACACCGCCTTCTTCAGCGCATCTAGGGCTCGACGAAACTGTATTGAAGACGTATTCCAAGCTTTCATTTCTGTAGATAGTTTATACATTTACGGACCGTGTTGTACAGCCATTCGGCCTACTTGGCCTTGGTCATTATCATGCCGGACATCAAGTCGAACGAATTGCCATCTGGTTGGAGGTCGATAAAGTTGTGTGACGCCCCGCTTTCAGGAATAGTGCGCAGGAGGCCGTAGTCGCTCGTGATACCTACGATGCGGACGCGCTGGTGCGGCGTCGTAGTCGTGAGCGTAACCACTTGATCGCTGGGGAGCCGTTCAGAGTGCGCTTCACAGACTCAATATTCTGAACGACTCACGAGTGCAGCCAGTTGTCGAGATAGCTGTCCATGAACGGCTCGAACGATCCACGGCCAGACACGAACGTGTTCCACAGCAGCTCGAACTTCGTGAGGATAATCGCCGCAGTCCGCTCCATCGTGGGCCTCTCGGCCCCTGGCGGAAGTATGCTTGCGAGCGACGGTATGGGCGGTGGGTTCAGCACGTTGACCCCACAGCCTACAGATAGCCATCAGTCATCTCCGTGGGCCTTCTGCGCGTTCCACACACCTATCACGATGTCGACGTGCTCTCCATCCGACGTCGTGTATACCAGATTCCCCGACACCTTCACCGGCTTCTGCTCGCCGCCATCACCAACGATGTAGACGTCGTTTGGCCACTTGACTCGGACCCTGTCTCCCCACTCTCCCAGCACGCCCGTGTCTCGTGCACCCTGAACAACTGCGAGTGCAACGAGATACTGCACAAACACAAGCTTCTGTAGGGGCAGTTGGATGAGCGACGCGCGAAGGCGGAGCGAGAACTGAAGACAGCCGAGAGGAGAAACCCAGGAGTTGCCTCCTCTTCCTCGGCCAGCAATTTGGTGAGTGGCAAGAGATACGATAGGGGAGGGTAGTGAAGATAGGAATCGATAGTTCCTGTTCAACACGATCAGAGCGAGCCTTCAGCTATAAAGACTCGACACGTACTTGTCAAGCATTGTCTGCGTGCTCGTCACAGCTTCTCCGTAGAATAACGCCTCACCAACGCCCCACGGCTGCGATGTCTGCAAGCCGGCCTTCTCGCGCGCCACCTTCAGGTCTTCGAAGAATTGCTGTACATTGAATAGGGGTGTGAAGACCGTCGGAGGGAGCGCGCCATTCTCGTATGCGACGACATGCCGCGTCTCATCCGCGGGCGGTGCAGCGCGAGACTGCTGCAGGAGGGTCTCAGCGTCGGTGGCATCGTGGAACGCGAAAGTGTCGTTGGCGTCCTTCAACGTCGCCGGCGGGCGCAGCTCGAGACTCTGCAGGATGCTAGGGACGACTTCAGGCCGCGAGGGCGCACCGACAAGGAACTGCGGGAGGGGATGCGTGGGCTGAGAGTCGGAGAGCGTCGGGAGCTGTAGCCCGAGCGACGCGAGGGCCCTGTTCAAGACAGCGCGGCGCTGTTCCTCCGCCTCGCGCACCGCAGACGCGCCGTCCTCTGCGACGATGGGCACCTCGAGCTGCACGCCCCACAGCGCGACCTTCCCGCTGCCGACCTCCACCTCTACCGCGGCGACTGCGCCCTCCGCGTCCCTTGCAACGACCCGTGCGCTCTGGCATCGCTCGATGCCCTCGAAGTCGGGCGCGGCTCCCGCGGCAACCCCGCGCAGCGTCGTCCCGTCCTCGGCGACCAGATCGGCCGTCTTCGTCTGCTCCTCGCCCGGGATGAAGGTACAGTAGACCGTGGGCCCTGCGCGGCTGTGGAAGCGCACGGCGTAGTCCCCAGGCGCGACGATGCCTGTGGCACACGTCGCGGCTGCGCGCAAACCAAGGAACGCGCCGCCACCCTCGACAAACGCGCGCACGGACGCCTGGACGGCAGGTGTAAGCGCGAGCGGGTCGCGGCAGGCGGGCACGACAAGCAGCGCGCAGGATGCCGTCCAGGGGGCGGTGGCGAGTGACTGCGACGTTACGGGCTGGACGGTGTAGTTCGGGTAGAGTGCAGAGCGCAGAGCCGTGAGCGAGCGCGAGACAGAGCTGGGTAGGGTCTCAGGGCCCGTGTAGACGAGGACGTTCATGGTGTGTGTGGAGGCGAGCCAGGCGACTCGACGGCGTGCGATGCGCCTGAAAGGAGAAGCGCATAGTTATCACTCTGCTCATCATCCCGGAAGTGCTTGCGACAGACTTTGGATGTGATAAAGTGTTCGAAGTTGGGTAATAGAAGACAGGGCAGAGCAGTACAGAACACTGGGCGAGCAGGTAGGAAGACACGGGGGTCAGGACGAAGGCGAGACGCGAGTTAGACGCCCTCCCGGAGAGCAGTGGTCAACAAATTCAGCACCCGTGGCGAAGACAGCGAGGAATAAGAAATGTTAGTAGGATGACGGCAGAGCATATGCATAAAACCGACAGGATTGGAGAGCAAGAGATATCGAAAACAGAGAAAAATTAGCCTTCAAGAGCCTTCAACCACTTCATGCACTTCGCCCAAGTCACCTACTCAAAGTCAGCACATTCTTTACCGATTCTAAGTGATCTCACCTTTGAGACCCCAAGCACCTCGCGTACATCCTCCTCAACGCCCTTGACAGCTTTGGACGCCTTCAACCTGAGGCGATCGCACTCGCACTTCAGGCCGCGCTTGCGCTTGAGGGCGGACTCGGGTGCAAATTTGGCTCGGACCGCGGCCTCGGTCTTGCGCTTGAACACAATGGACTCGACGATACCGAGAATGAGCGCACAGCCGGCGATGGCGCAGGCAGGATAGCGCAAGTAGTTGACGTCTGAAGTCGATTAGGATGTGTTTATGTCAGAAGCATGAGTGTCACATACCGACGAGCGTGTCGAAGAGGATCTCCCAAGCCTCAGCGTGGGCGTAGTCCCAATTTCCACGTCCATCGACGAAAGAGCGCAGTGAAGGCAGTGCGACCAAGAGTTCCTCGATGTATGCGCCTGGGGTGCTGCTTCCGATGCAGAAATCGAGTGCGGAAAGGACATCGCGGTGAGCTGCCTGCAGAACACGTGAGGAATGTGGTGAATACGTGAAAATCTCATCGTACCTCAAGGTCTTCGTACTGTATTGTATGCGGCGAGATGGCGAGATAGTCTGTGGCCACGACCGGGTACAAAGGGTGCAAGAAGTCGCGATGAAACTGGCAAGGTCAGGGTGTCAACAACAACAGCTTGCCAACTTCTCTCTGCCATACAGACCTTCACAGCCAAGGACAAGCACGCGAGCGCGATGTCCCACGTCACCGCTTCGCGCCCCTGAAGAACGCGGGGGCCCTCCTCGACCTGTAATGGACGCAGGAGAGGCGACGGCGGCGTCGAGGTCCCAATCTCGAGGAAGTACCGCGTGAACAGGTGAGCGGCGTGCCAGCGCGTGTCGGGTGACTCGGTAAGCTGAGCGCGGAGGTGAACGAAGGCGTTCTTCTTTGCTACCTTCGCCGGAGGCATGACCTGCGCGCTCCAGTCAGCGAAAGCTCTGACGAGGAGCAAGGGCACACACGTCGAGGATCCACTCCACCGCCTTGATGCGGAAGTCCTCCTCGATGCCGAGGATTAGTGGAACGGCGTCTTCCTCGTCAGACTCAGGAGCAGCGGTCTGTTCCTCCTGCATGACGCTATCCTCGGGCTGTACAGGACCCTCAGAGATCCCGGAGAACGCTCCTTCTAGCAGCCCATCTGAATTCCTGCCGGCAAGCTCTCTCAGCACGAGAGCTTGGATACGGTCTTCAGCAGCAGCGATCGCAGAGAAGCGTCCGCGAGGCACTGGACTGAAGGCAGAGGGCGAGAGCACAGGCACAGGAGACAGAAGAGAGGGCTGGTCCGCCGCTGGAATCTTCGAGATAGGCGAGGCCGGCTGAGTTCGGGGGTACGTCGCCAGATGCGGTGCACCAGAGGTATGAGCAGGAGCCGGCGAAGACTTTGTCAGGCGGGTAGCATTGTCAGCGTCAGCTAGGAGAACATCTGACGCGGAGGGTTCCGAGCGTAGAGAAGCGGCGCGGCGGAAGCTAGCAGGCTCACGAGCGAGAAGACTAGTAGAGACCTCGGCAGATGAGGTGGTCGTCTCCTCCTGCGGCGGAGGGTCTTCCGAGAGCAGAGTGCTGGTGGACATCGGCACGTCGGACGCAGAAGAGGAGTTTCGCTGAGTGTATGCGGTTGTGTCTGCAGAAGAATCTGCAGTGTGAGCTTCTATCCTTATACATTCGCCAGTCTGTAGGAGATCTTGATCAAGTTGGTCGGAACCGTTCGTGCGTAGGCGCTTTCGGGGTGGCTGGACAGGCTGTCCTTCGGTCGCAGGAGGGTAAAAATGGCACTTGGTTTTCCTCGGGGCAGCAGGAGTCTTCAAGTCGAGGTTTGGGAATGGTGTACCGGGTCGATCAGCAGCAAGCGACGTGGCGTGAGTATCTAGCTGAAGAGAAGGCGAGTCTTCTTTGAAATCGACGTCGACGACGGTATCTCCGTCGTCTTCATCACTGACAGAGCCATAGATCAGATCCATGGAAAACCTGATGGGGGTCTGAATATCGTATTCCAGAGTAGTCGAAGAAAGAAAGCCGTCGGTATCCTGGGTATATGCACTGGTATCGTCGATGTCCGCTAGAGAGGCAGTCGACGAGACAGCAGAGGACGAGGAGCGAGAGCTTGAACTAGAGATCGAAGAGACGACGGAGTCCCCGGAAGAAGGTGCGAGAGAGATATCAGCCGCATACAGCGAGCTCGTGGCGGACGACGGACAGCTGCCAGACGACAATGACGCAGTTCGCGACTGAGAGCTGGACCCAGATTGCTGACGAGTCCAGACGCGCAGCAAGAGCTTGTCCAGATGGTGGATGAAGCGCTGCTGGGCTTCAGTGGTGTCCATCGGATAGTACGAGTGAGACGGGTGCCTCATTTCTTGACAGGACACGCAAGACGAGCCGTGACTGGACTGAGTCTCTGAGAGCTCTCGCCCGCTGTCGACGGAGGTGTCGTTCGTCTGACCAATGTGGCTCTTCGGCAACGGCGCTTCAGGCTCGCTATATGCTGCGACCTGCAGGGCATCCATGACAGGTGCTTGTGCGTCGCTCGGCGATAGCTTCAGTACCGAGGGAGGAGTATGTTTCGCCGGAGAAGACGGAAGCACAGTCGAGCTAGGCGCAGGTATTTCGGCAGGCTCGGAGAACGCATCTCCGAGGTGGCTGTATGCGTCCTTCTGGCTCGATTCCGCCGAGGCAACGTCCGACTGAGAAGACTTGAGCGCGATATGCATCGTCTACGCGAATTTGAGATCCTCGATATCTGCACAGCGGCGTTACTGCGTACCTTTGCGGCCGGGAGGCGTCGTGTGCAATGCTTTGGTCTAGCACAAGGAGCGGACAGGGCTCGAGAGACGGGATGCTCGTGCCACGTGCGTTTTAGCGCTCACTCGGGACCCACGGAGTCGTCGCCTACCTTTGCCCAGCTTTGTGGCGTTGCGAGAGTGAGGAGCGGCAACAACCTCTGGACACAGATATGAAGGTCCTTGGAGGTAGGCGACGGTACTTTATTTTCTCCCAGGGTTTTCCGCATTTTTCTGCATTTCCCTCGGCCGGTCCTAGCCCGCCGCTGGCTGCAGCCGACTCGACTTCCGAGTTCAGTAGATAGTGAACGTTAGGTAACATACACATTGCATTTCGCTCGAGACTGCTACATGCTGATCCTACTTGTACAGACACATGAGGACAAGAGCTGGTAGCGATACACTGAAGGCAATCTGACAGTCTTGCTTGGGGATATAAATGTTGCGATCCATCTCTTGGCGTGTCCAGCACGTCCATTCCAATCCTATTGGTGTTTGCCATAGCATGTCCATGTCCACCTCAGAGGTAGAACATCGTCTTCTTGATGCTCGCGCCGGGACCGGGGCCCCACAGGCGCTTCGCCTCGTCCCAGACCTGCGTTTCGGTGGGCTCGCTCGCGCCCGTCGGCGGGCGCAACGAGGTCACGCCCTGGAGGAGCGGGTGCAGGTAGCAGCGGCCGCGCTCGCACGCGAGGTCTGCATAGTACGCGGGCGAGACGAGCGACACGGCCTTGGTCGCGCGCGCGAAGAGGAACGAGACATCATTCGTGAGCGTCTGGAGCTGGTCCGCCTGGAACCCAATCTCGTCGTGCACGACGTAGTAGTGTGTCGGGCGCGTCGTGCCCTGCAGCCCGCCGTGTGCTGGTGACGGCATGTCAGCAAGGTTACGGGCGTATGAAGGAGAGTAGCAAACCTTGCAAGAAGAAGTCGAATTCATAGACAGCCGTGACACCACGGTCGACGACAGTACCAGGCTTCGGGTTACCGTCGCCAGCCGCGTGCTGTGGGTCCGTCGGGAAGAAACGCGTATGGTGGCGTTTGCCACAGACGACAATTGTCAGCTTCGGCATATAAGGCTGCTGCTTATCGAATGCCCGGAACGCCTTCTTGATCTCGGGCATTTCGTCTTGGATGACGATGTTGAATTGGCCCTGCAACAGTGTTAGTACAGGGGCAGAAGACCGTGGAGGGACATACCTCTGAGACGCCATCTCTGTACACGATGATCCTATCTGGAAGTACATTGCTCGCCGCCTGGAAGGCTTTGAGACGTTCTATCATCATCTCCGCCAGGTCTGTGACCATCTAAACAAAAGGTGGGCAAACAGATAAATGACGTCCACTGGTCGACGCTCACCTCCTTCTTGGACTCCTGCATGCGCAAGCTGCACGGGAACTGTCCAAAGTGCTGGTCGATGCTCGCGACGACGGCCGCGATAGACGGCGTGTGCTTAACGGTGCCGAAGCCGGGATGCGTGACGTCGATGCCGACCATCATGGTCGGGCGCTGGCGAAGCTGCGCCGTGTGGCGGGGGTCGAGCGTGTGGTTCACGCCGCCGGTCTTCGTGTTGAGCTTGAGGGCGACGTTCGCAAAGTACTGCGGCTGCCCCTTCTCCTTGCGCAGCTTCTGGACCTGCACGCAGATCGTCGTCATGTCCGCCTGAACGTCCGCCTGGTGCTTCAGCCCCGCGTACACGTGCCGGTCGCCGTTCGCGAGGATGACGAGCAGGAAGTCCGGCTTCGGGCGCATCTCGCGCAGCTTGTCCCGGATGCTGTTGACCGCAGCACCGCGAATGGGATCGTTCTTCGACTTCTCGGGCAGCTTCACGCTGAAGATACGCGCCTTCTTCTTCGGGAAGTTCACCCCTGATTTGCTGCACATTCTCTGGAAGCCATCGAGGACCTGCTGCAGCTGGGGATCATTCTCGCCCTCGAACTCGTCTCTTCCGTTGTCTTGGATGAGCAGGCATGCCCATTCATTGAATCGACCGGCCTGAGCGAATTTGACGTCGCGCAAGTTCCAGCTAGCCCTGTCGTCGATGGCTGCATTGCTTTTTGCGTACTTAAGATCTGGCTTAGGCAAGATGCGTCCAGGAACAACCGCCAGCTCGTTGCCCACGGCCGTGCCGAAGGCCTCTAGAGTTTCGTTCTTGCCGACGTAGCCCAGCTCGCGAATACCACGACCAACGATAGCCGCGGCGTTGACGTTGGGGAACCGGCACGCGACCTTGATCATCTCCGATGTGTGGTCGTCGTTCAGTTTCCCACGGAATGCTTGGTTGGGAAGAATCTCGCATAGCTCTGGAGGGAGCAAATTGGCCTTCCCGCCTCCTCCTCCGACATCCACAAGTACCTGATCTGGGTACTGTAACGTAATTCCATATTCTGCGAAGTAAATCAGCCTAGGTGGGCAACGATAGAAGCAGATGTGCTCACTCTTCTTGAAGTACTCCTCTACTGAGATTGTGCCCATACCCTCAGCTTGGAACGTGAACTGTCGCGCGCTCTTTTGGTGGACGCCCTTGACGGTCTTCATCTGGCCCAGGTGCTTGGTCTTGACACGAACGCCCCTTACGAAGCCTCCTATGCGCGTGTTGTTGCCCTGAGAAAATGCCCACATGCTATCTGCGAGATTTCCGGGAGCGTAGAATGCTGTCGTGCAAACATTCACGTTGACCATCAGGGTTTTGTGTGCCGGACGCACGGACGAGTAGAATCCACGCCACGCTTCGAGGCCGCCGCCTATGGAAACCGCGGGCTCTTCCGGAGACGGATTGAAGAACTTGTTTCTCCCGACCATGACGCCACCGGCGGAGGATCTATTCGGGTAGGCAGCAAGGATGAGGTTGAGAGCGGCGATGATTGGCAGCACGTCGTAGCCTCGGTACTGTGGCTGCCCATTGAGGTAGCTTTAAAGGTTGAAGTCAGAATAGCGCGATATTAGATCACGAAACGCGGAGGAAAATAGCGAAATCATATATGTGGCACGAGGAGATGCAAGCGCCTGAAGCCTGAGGGGGCTCGAAACGCAGTGCTTCGAGCTCGTCAACCATCAGGGACTTTACATGTCCTCGTGCAGGAGATGTGTGCACCACAAAGACGTACCTGACGAGACTCTGGGTCTCCAATTGCTGGATGAACTTGAGTGATAGCTTGTACTCCTTCGGCGTCGGCTTTCCGCCCTTCTTGCTCACTTTCGGACCACCTTTCGGCTTCGCGGGTATCTCTGCCTCCTCGTCGCTGAAAGGAACGACGATCTCGAGGGGTTGCGGGAGTGCCTTGGCGGCGATGAGCTTCGCAGCGTGGTCATGCGCGACACATCCTTTCAGGCCGTTGCTCGCCCATCCCGGAGTCTGTTCGGCGAGCTGGAAGATACGCCGCTTGACGCGCTTCACCGCAACCTCTGGGGTGATCTTGACGTCGTACTCGAATAGTGGGCCTTTCGGAACTTTGACAGGGAAGAAGTTCGTCCGCAGCTTGATTGCAGTGCCCGCCGTGCCAAAGCCGGGACGCAGGGGCAGATCGGTATCCTGCAAGCGCATGCCTTGCAGCGCCGCCACAAGCTGGTCTTCCGAATTGCCTTGTAAGCGGGAGTCGACATTTGCGGGCTGGCCAGGAGCGAAAACTCTAGATAGGGCACGAGTGGCGTCAGCAAATCTGCACGTCGACCAGACAGAAAGGAGCGGCGCACCCGCCGAATTCCCTGGGCCCGCCGCCTCGTCCACCACGGAAGCCACCTCTGTCGCCGCCACGCCCACGGTCGCCTCCGCGTCCGCGATCTCCGCCACCGCGGTAGCCGCCACGGTCCCCGCCTCTGTAACCGCCGCGGTCGCCGCCGCCACGTCCTTCACCGTACCCGCCGCGATCTCCTCCTCCGCGTCCGCCACCGTAGCCTCCTCGATCGCCCCCGCCGTATCCGCCGCGCTCACCGCCGCCACGGCCGCCTCTGAATTCTCCGCGTCCGCGACCTCTGTCGCCGCCGCCGCCACGGCTTCGGTCTCCTCCTCGATTGCTCATGTTACTGGACTCTAGATGATAGTGTGCGTGTATCAGTGGGAGTTGCAAGTAAAGATGGAGCGGCGCACCTGCGGAGTCTTATACTCGCGGCCTCGGGACGTTCCTTTGTGCTGATTGATGGCAATGGTTTCCCTGCTGCGTGGTGCACATTGAATGCGGGACACAAGAGCACAACGCCCGTCATATCGAGAAAGCCCAGACTCCTTCCCACGGAGGGCGCTTATCGTATTTGCTTCCGCGAAGATGAGAACCCAAGATGAGCCTGCGTCGTGCAAGCTGCATATCCAGGGTCGTAAGACTCCAGAAAAAAAATCAGTGTTAGCCTTCACAGCTGCCGAGTGCATGCCAGACTATGTAGGAAGTCACAGAACCCCGGGTAGTCATCGAATGAATGGCAGAATTTAATGAATGCTTTCTGCAGAATCGCAGGATTACAGTACAGGTATTATAGTGTTCAGTTACAACAGCTCGAAGGGGCATTACAGCTACATACTTCCGGGAATAATCCAGTAATCCGCTATTAGAACAGTATCAGAGTCACGAGCTCGTCATGAGGCAGGGCATGAGGGGGCATGAAGGCATCATGGAAAGGCAGCGAAGGGGAAAGGGCCATACAGCACCGCAAGCGCCAGAAAACGCACCGCCGAGAGACGCTAGGGCCGGCCTAGTACTCCTCGACCTCCGAGAGCGACGCGTACTCGGACACGGTGCGCCCGTCGTCGTCGTCATAGTACTCCTGCACGACCTCGCGCATCGCGTAGCGCATGATGGGCGTCGTGGGCACGAGCTTCGGGCCGACGATCTCCTCCTCCTCCTCGACGGCACGGAGCTCGTAGACGCGCTGCTCCTCGCGGAAGAACTCCTCGTCCGTGAGCGCGGTCATCATCTCCTCGTCCTCGGGCGGCTCGTTCACCATCGTCCTGCTGCTGCCCTCGCCGGGCGTGCGCCCCGGGTGCACGCTGTCGCGCTGCCGCATGCTCTGCACGCGCGGGTCCCAGCCCTCCTTCGACACGGGGTCTGTCCAGCGCAGGTCGAGGATGCGCCCGCGCACCATCCCGTCGACCGCTCGTGCGCCCATCTCGCGGCACAGGTGGAAGTACGACAGCGCGCGCGTCCCGGGCTGCACGAGTCGGTCCATGACCTTGAGGAGTTGGATGGCAGTGAACTCCGCTGAGTTGTCCGGGCCGACGCCGGCGGGAGTGAACGACGAGGGCGCTTGGTGAGGGTCGACGCCGAGGTTGAGCGGGGAGTAGATGCGGAAGCCGGTCCCTGTGCTCAGAGGCTGGCCAGACGGCACGCGCTGGAGAACATTTTGGCTACCGTTCCCCGGAGGCACAGGACTGCGAGGGGACTTTGCAGGATCGGAGTCGTCATCGCTAGGCGGAGGAGCCTGTGCAGCGTGTATGACATGCAGGTTGAGGAGAGCGTGTGCTTGAAGGAAGTGTGAACTCTGCTTGACTGCGCATCGTATCAGTATGCGACTTCAGGGAAGACCCTGCCGGGCTTACCATCAAGCCTCCCATTCGTGTTCACTGGGACGAGGTGTCAGCTCAAGTACGGCGATCCTCAGTACTGGATCTCTCACCGAAATCGGTCGCAAAATCTTGCCAGTGCGCAATCTTGCCACCAAACGCATCGTACAGCCGCTCAAAGTCCAGCCCGGCTCGCAAGTGCTCCGGCATGTTGGGCAAGATCACCTCCCGGAGGTAGCGACGGGTCTCGTGTTTGGTGTAGTCGCCAACGGTGATGATCTAGAGGGACCATACACGTGAGATCCCAACGAGAAGGCATATGACGGCAGTCGTACTTTGCAGTGCTGCATGACGTTCAGCTGCCGGAGCCATGTCTGGTAGAAGGGGTCGCTAGTCGCGTGTATGACATGACATAGGCGATCCTGCTTGGTAATCACGAGCATCGCGTCCAGCATACACTTCATGGCATCCGTAGATCGAATAAGTGCTGGCCTGCAATAGCATCCCCGGTCAGCATCATCAGAGTCCACTAACAAAACAGTACTCACAGCTTATGCGCCTCGTCGATGAAGAACACAGGCATCTTCTTGGGAGGGGGCTCTGTCGCCTTTGCAGCATCGCCATTCGGCTTTGGCTCCTGAATGTGGACTGTACGGCCTTCCTGTTGGGCGGGCCGTTGGGCTGATTGCTGGTTCTTGGGCCGTAGCCATGAGAAGCGCATCTTGGACGGGCGCCGTTCTGGAACCGCTGGTCGCGGAGAATGTATCTGCTCCTCCTTCTTTTTCGTCTCCTTACGCAGGGTCTCAGGATCTGGCTTGAAATTGCGATAGTGAAGGAGTGAACTCTAGAGCACAATTACTGTCAGACTCGCCCGGAGGAACTGAGCAGGGCGAATACCTGGAAGAGCTCCATGAGCCGAGCGACATCGCTGACCTTGATCTCTCCTAGGACACCAGCGCCTGACCCGTCTTGTGGAGGAGTGTTGGCGATGCGTCTTTCGACGTTGAGGCGGTCGTGCTGGGCAGATTGTAAGTACACTATGCATGGCTTTCTGCCGTTGACCAGACGAACTTTGAACCCCCATGCCTGTTTTTCGAATGCCTCGTAGCCCGGATCCTTCGCAATATCCATAAAAAACGATTCCATCTGTTGACTGTCCAAGGACATGGTCAGCTATTGCTAAAGATGTTGGTGAGAGCATTGCCGCACCTCAGGCTCATATATAGACTTGCAAGATCGGCGAAACCAGCGATGCGGAGATCGAAGTGGAGGACATAATATCTGTCGCTTGTGAGGACCTGCCTCAGCAAGGCTGTCTGTATACTGGGTTAGAC
This sequence comes from Phanerochaete sordida, assembly GCA_019973155.2. NCBI lineage: Eukaryota > Fungi > Basidiomycota > Agaricomycetes > Polyporales > Phanerochaetaceae > Phanerochaete > Phanerochaete sordida. Next base: position 20,431 of record BPQB01000004.1, read on the forward strand.
GGCGGCGTAAAGCGCGTGTTGTTCGGGACGTACTTTTCCTACGCTGCTCGCGCCGAACAGCACAGTGAAGCTCGGATCGCCTTGCAGCGCGCTCTCGATCGCTTTGATTTCAGCTGGCCGTCGGTAGAAGTTGGGCAGGGGAGAGAAGGTGTGGGCGGGGCTGAGCTGCGCGCGCTCGCGGGCCTCGGCGAGCTCCCTGCGTGTTTCCTCGAGCATCCTCTTGGACTCCGTGAGGGAGCGCAGGGTCTCGGCCGGCTGCATGCATCTGTAAGCGGACGCCCGAGATAGAGGAATAGGGGACGCACATTGGCTACGACACTGATAATCTCTCCTACGCCAAAGAAATGTCGTTTCTGCACGTTACCGGGCAGGAGCATAGAACTCCGTCTGTTGGAGGACAGGTTGGAACGGAACAGCCAGGAGAGCCGAAGGGTCGTTGACGAGCCGTGTATGCTGTACACGCTCCCTCTGCGCGACTGCGATTGGGAGTAGGTGCGTGCGCGCGCCGCTGGGAGTTGGGTACTATGTCTATGAAGTGGGCCGTTGGATGAAGCATGCGCGTCTGGCGTGGGTGTCATACCAGAAGGCGAAGATGCGAGATGAAAGGAAGGGGACGGCGTCGATAGCGTTCGATAGGGAGGGGCCGTTGGCTGCATGCACGAGAGATAGAGATTGGTGAGGAATGGCTGAGATGCTGCGAGGCTTGCGCGAGCCGGCCGCACATTATTTGAGTGCAAGGCACGGCTGTGTCGCAGTGCGTCGTTGCGAACATGTGGCCGCCGCTTCATGGCTGGCTCAAATGATGAAGGTGCGCACTACGCGAGGGTGAGCTGAACACGAGGCAAATGCGCGACTCTCAAACTGAGGGCCAAATTACGAGCGAAGCTGTGTCTGCGCTGCCCGTTCGCTCGGAGGGGCTGGCCAGAGGGGCGCCGGGAGTGTGTGGGACGGCGACGAGATCGTCAGGGAAAGGGTGTCCATCTTGCCAAACGGCGAGCAAGTTGCAACGCAAGTCGTCATAGCGCGCCAGAAACTCTAATCCGGCTCCGTAGTGGGATTTGATGCGCCTGATGCGCCTGATGCGCCATCAATATCCGTCGTAGCCCCGGAGCTGCTTCGCGGGCGCGTTCCGCTCAGTCAGCTATGTCGCAGACTTCTTTCGCCGACGACGACATGCCTGCCTCGAAGGATGTCCTCCTCGTCGGACTCGGCGCAGTTGGCGCGATGTGTGCGTGTAGTCGATACCCACCGTTGTGTCCAACACCTAACATACGGGGGTGAACAGACTCGCTCATCCTGAAGAAAAGTGGGCAAGCATCCGTCACAGTCGTGGCAAGAAGCAACTACGATGCGGTATCCAGTATGTCGTATTGACAATCTTTACGTCCAAAACGCCCTCACCGATCTCCCAGAGAACGGCATGCGGTTCAAGAGCCGCAAGTACGGTGACATAGAGGGCTGGAAGCCAGATAGATGTACGTACGTGCTGCGTATGCTGTTGCACTGTATCAGGCCACTCAACGCGACATTCATACATCTAGTGTTCGCGAAGCTGGAGCACGCGTTAGATCGCCCATACTCTCACGTGGTGGTCACCACGAAGGCTATCCCCGAGCTCACCAGGACGCCAGACCTGCTTGCCCCGCTTCTGGCCCCGCCGTACGCCAGCAAGCACCGCCAGCCGACATATGTGCTGATGCAGAACGGCCTCGGCGTGGAGCGCGACCTGTACAACGCACTCAAAAAGCTCAACGCTGCAGAAGAACCGCGAATCATCAGCACGGCGGTATGGATCGGCACGACCCTGCTCGCCCCCGACGTGTGCGAGCACAACGACTTTGTAAGCTTCTTCGCGACCCCACATCCTCCGAACTGCTATTGACGTCATGCAGGACCGCGTCCAGATGGGCGTGTACCGCCCGACGACGACGCAAACCACAAACACGCCCGAGGAGGAGGCCCTCCTGCGCGAGTTCGAGGGCATGCTGACGGCTGGTGGAAGCGACGCGACGGTCTACCCCGAGATTCAGCGGGTCAAGTTCGCGAAGAACTTCTGGAGCTGCATTCTCGGCGCGTCCGCCGCACTTGCACGCTCCCCGCTGCAGACGATCTTCCGCCCACCGCACATGGACCCAGGCGCGTCGGGCGTCGCGCCGCCCGCGCCCGCACCGGCCCCCACCGACGCAACCGCCTCGCAGCAGGCGACGGCCGACATCCCGTACCGCTCGCCTGCGATCCGCGACGCGACGATCCCGCTGCTGCACGACGCGCTCGCGGAGATGCACGCGCTCGGGAGCGTGCTCTTCCCGGCGACCGCGGACGGGCCCGGGCTCGAGCCCGACCTCGCGCTGCGCACGCTCCGGAACACGGCGCGTCTGCACTGCGTGCCCGAGGCGAGCCACCGCCCGAGCATGCTCGTCGACGTCGAGGCCGGCCGCCCGATGGAGCTCGACGTCGTCATGGGCGAGGTCGTCAGATTGGCGAGGGCGAACGGCGTGCCGATACCGGTGAGTGCGGATGCGCGTATGATCTGGGCTGCGCGGGCTGACGTGGAGATTAACAGAGGATCGAGACTATCTATGCACTACTTCTCGTGGTGCAGGACCAACTCCTCCGTGGACAGCGCCGTGCAAGCTGATAAATGAGACGAGGAAATGCAGATCTGAGTTTCATCGGGTGTACACTACAGCACACGGAGAATGCTCCATAGAACCAACCCCAGAGCAAATGGGCGCAATCTACTCCAGCCCCGCGAACCGCACATCCGCGTTTGCCTCTAGCCACTTGACCCATTTCTTGAGGAACGGGCTGCCGTGCTGCACGGTCGACGAGTCGCCGACGATACACTGCCCAGCACCGCAGTCAGCAACGCGGCCTCCACGCAGCCGAGCCTAATCTTAACTCACTAGATGCCGCTTCGCGCGCGTCATCGCCACTGTCGATAGGATTCGGGGAAAGTGAGTTTGCGGCGTCAGTGCGAGCGCAGGGCGGTGCACAGTCTAGGTCGACGCACCGTTCAGCCTGCGCTTGTCCTTGAGGAAGCCGACCTCCCGCTTGTCGTTGCTGCGAACAAGGCTGATGATGACGGTGTCCTTCTCCCGCCCTTGCATGCCGTCCACGGTACCGATCTCGAGGTCTGGGCCGTACGTCGGACGGAGCATCGAGGTCAGCAGGGAAACTTGGGCTTGGTACCTGTGCGTTTCGTGAGCGTGGATTGCTGCAAGAGTGGGGTCATGCTTACGGCGTGATTATTGCGATTTGTGAGGGCAGAACCCCGACACTCGTCTGCGAGTACCTTGAGAAATATACCTTCCAAGGACATACATAAGGCTCACCAGTTCCTCGATGTACCGTTTGACCACCATCGCCTCGTTCTCGTTGCAGCGACTGCCCTCATCGCCGTCGCCTTCCAGCCGCTCGAAGTACTCGCACCCTGCCGTGTCGAAGAACGCTACCGGCGTTCCAAGAAGCTCAGTTTCCTCGTCCTCGGTGGCCGCCTCCGTATTCGGGAGGTGCTTGAGTAGATGGCCTGCAACAGACGTGTGCGACGTCAATTTATTGTGGTACATCACTTTCGACGGGAATTCGGCGATCTTGGCGTGCATGCTACAGACGTCCGGTTCAGTCGTGATGCATGCACGGAGATCAGCAAGACTTACCGGTATTGCACATTGAGCATTCGCTTGATCCCAGGTCCGTACATCTTTTCGAGCCGGTCGAACATCGTCGTCTCTAGCGACCGCGGTGGACGGAGCGAGCGAGGCTTCTGCGGACGCTTCACCTTGGTGGCCGGTGCCTTTGAAGGAGCGCTGACTGTCTTCGTCTCTTGGCTCTCGGATAGCTCCTCCTCGTCTGCGCTAGAATCGGATGCGATGTCCGTGTCGGGCGGCAGGGTCGCATCAGATTCAACGTCTTGCTTTGCCTCTTGCTCTGCCTTCGCAGGTGTTGGAGACTTGGTTGTTTTCTTGTCACTGCTCGCCTTCGCATCACCCTTCGCATCTTTGGACTTGCCCGATTTCCCTGGGGCATCGGTGGACAGGATTGTCGGCGGTAGCTGCATGGGATCTCCAGCAAGGATGAGCTTCTTCCCCTTGAAAATCGGTATCCAACAGACCTATCGATAGTATAAGCAAATAGCTCGGGCAGAAATTAGCGGACCTACAGCCTCGAGAGCTTGTGTCGCTTCGTCAATGATCACAACGTCGAAGTCGTGATTCCACAGTTGGCGGCCACCTGATGAATGGCATGTGGAAATAACGACTTGAGATTCGCTCAGCACACTCCGAACAACGCCGCCTTCTCGCTGTCTATATCTGGCGAGGTACACAATTTAGAGGGAAATATGTGCTGATGAATGAGGATAAACATACTCTTTGCGCAGCGCTCGCACCTCATCCCACATCTTCTTGCGTTCGAGTCCGCGAGGGCCTTTACCCTTTGCGCCCTTTCCCTTGCCAGAAAGGACATCCAATGCAGCCTCAAGCTCGTTCTTAACATCCTTCGCGAGCGCGGCCTGAGTCCCCAATGAGCGCATGGCATCAGGACAGGCCCCCATCATAACGTACAGCATCCGTCTTTCCGGCCTTGACCTCCAGAGTCGCGTCAAGCACGCCCTGGTTGGCCATAACGCGCGCAGGATGACCGATTCGCGTGATCTTCAACTTCTCTCCGCTTGGCGGAAGTGGAAGCGCCAGTAGTCGCTCCAAGATGTTGTCGACGGAAAGATTGGATGCCCCGCACACTAGCAAGCGCAGCGGCTTTGGGTTCGCAGAGGTTACAGTCGTCATCTGCCGAATAATCTCTATGAGAGTATGGGTCTTGCCCGTTCCTTAAATCATGCGTAAATCCTTTGTCACCGAAAATCGAGTGCTGAGCATACAGACCTGGTGGTCCATGTATGCAAGCTACTTCTGGCGACTCGAGAGCAAACCGTACGGCATCGTGCTGACTAGGATTGAGCGAGTCATCGAAGAACTTCAAGTCCTGCACAGGAATCCTCTTCGAGGGCTCGCTCATCCCAAGCAGTACACGCATAAGCGGAGTACAGGGAGGCAAGTGTTTGTCGTTTGACTACGATGTGTTAGCGACGGTGTCGAGAGCACGCGATTTGATCTACTCACATCGCCGGACCCGCCGACTGCAACCTTCTCGAGCATGTCTAGGGCCTTCTCCATTCTGCAGATTTCATGAGTAACTACTTAGTGTATGAGAATAGTAGTAGCACGGACCTGTCATAGGTCACGCTGTTTGCAAGCTTAACGATCCTGCACCGGTCAGGTAAGTCGAGATCTTCAGTGCTCGACTCAGAGCCATCTATCGCAATGACAATGCGAACGTCTGACACCTGGAATTACATTAACCAACGTCGCCTTTCTTCCAGAATCGTGGGCATACCTTGTACACGACGCCTTCAGCAGAACGCGAGCTCTTGGCTTCAGTCGGCTTCTTGCTCTTCGCTGTCTTCTTGGCTCCACTGGTAGACACATGTTCTTCGATGCGAGCAAGATCTCCTGGTCTATCAAATAATGAGATAAAGTGGCCAAACGCGCTGTTGCTGGCTCTACCTGAACGTGTGCGGAGGAAACAGAGGGCTGCTATTGAACGCCGTTGGTCGCTCGAGCTCTACGAGACTGCGCTTCTCCAGCAAGTCAACGATTGATCAGAGCGAAGATTCAACAGTAACGCACGTCTTTCCACCAAGACCGACGCTGACATTGGCCACTCCGAGAGAGCCGAGGGCAAGGCCCTTCTGTTCCAATAAATTGGGTGGACAGTTGGTGAGGAGTAGCGATGTGCGTTCGATCTCAGCCTCTCGCTCTTTCAGCAGCAACTGCCGATGGCGCTCAATGAACGACCGTATCTTCTCGTCTGTGGATGTAGTGAACGACATCACTCTCGACCTGTGGAAGATGCAGAGCAAGATGCGAGCACTGTGACGCGCGGTGCTCGCGTCCAAGATCTAATCTTATCTACGACGCGTAATATTAGCGCCCAATCAGCCCAGTCAAGCTTTCGCCGCGCCCCGGCCTTTCTCTCACTGACTTCAACGTTCATCTCGATCTTTTCTCTGCCCAGCACCTAGCCGAATTCAACGGAAACGGAGGGACTGCGATGGCTTCAAAAGAACAGAGTAAAGTGGTGTTTGGTGTGTTGGTCTACGATCGTCGTAGCGATCAAGCTGACCCCCTCCCAGTCGGCAATGTGCCATACAACATGGGCGAGGTAAGTGGATGCTCGACTGATTTCTATGATTGCTGACGCAAATGGGACATAGGAACAACTAATAGACGCATTCAAGTCTGTTGGTCAGGTCGTGGGCTTCAGGTACTACGCCCTTTGGCTGTCCTATCCATCACGACTCAACGTGCGCTCCAGATTAGTGTATGACCGAGACACAGGAAAGCCGAAAGGATACGGCTTCTGTGAATTTGCTGGTACGATCCACTGTCCTCAAATTGACTCCAAGTCGAGCATATCTAACGCAATACACCCTGTTCCTCCTTCAAACCGCTTGAACATCTTGCCCATCCGACTCTTCCTCAACATCATGAACGTGGCCGTGGGACCTTTGACTGCATGCGTATATATGTCCTCTCTGCATGTCTGCGTTGCGCACTCCGAACGTATCATTTGTGAACGTCGCGTCCCAAAGACCATGACACTGCACTGTCTGCCGTCCGCAATCTCAACGGGCAGGAGATTGGCGGGAGACCATTGCGAATCGACCTTGCGGACTCAGACCCATTCCTTGAAGGCAAGACCACAGTCCGTGGCGAACTTGTGGATGGTGGCGAGACAAGAGCGCAGTGGCGTGAACGGCAACATGGGAGCGAGAGAGAACCAAATTCTTTCCTGCGTCAACTGCCTCAAGGCGTGCCCCTCCCGCCGGGGACGAATGCCATGGACCACATCAGCAACGTCCTCGCAACAACACAGCCAAGCCAAATATTGGAAGTTCTCGCCCAGATGAAGGCGCGTGAAAGAGAGATGTGCTTGTATGCGCTGTCTGACATTGCCAGTAGGCGTTTATCATCACGCACCCAGACCACGCCCGGCAGCTGCTCATGGCGCACCCACAACTGGGCTACGCGCTCTTCCAAGCGCTGCTCCTGAACAAGATTGTCGACACCGCCGTCCTCGAGCGCATGCTCGCCGCAACGGGCGGCGCCCCGCCAGCCGCCGTGCACCAGCCGCCTCCGCCGCCGCCGCAGGCCGCACCGTACGGCCAGCCGCCGATGCACCAGCCGCAAGCTGCGTACGGCGCCCCGCAAATGCAGATGCCGCCGCCACCGGGCGCAGCGCACCACCCCACGCCGCCCGTGCCTGCTCCGATGTACCCGCCCGCGCCGCATATGCCGCCGCCCGCGGCTGCGCCATACGGTTACCGCCCGCCGCCCCCAGCCGCGCCTCAGCCACCACCCGCGGCTGCGCCTGTCGCCGCTGCCACCCAGGCGTTTGACCCTGCGTCCAGGGTGAGTAGTCAGTTTGTACGAGCATCGGCATGGTACTGACTTCGGGCACAGGACATGCTGATGCAGGTTCTCAACCTGACGCAAGCGCAGATCGACTCGCTACCTCCCACTGAGCGAGACCAGATCTACCAGCTGGCGAGTTGCTCCCTTCCTTCACATTTATGCATCTGACGGTCGTTGCGTTCATAGCGACAACAATTCGGTGTCCCCGCTCCTAGCGCGTAGAGGGACGCATCACGTTTGCGGACGGGCTCTCATGTACAATACCAGGGACGCGTCTCGATTTCCATTGTCACGAATCCCTAAAGCACGATCTACGCGAATGCATTCTACCATTACACCCAGCATCTTTTCTAGAGCTTGTTCTCGAGGCTGCGGGTCTCCTTGAGCTCAACGAAGCGCTTCGAGACCTCCTCGAGACTGATCATCTGGCCCTTGGCCTTGGTGCCGACGTCGTCGCGGTTCCGCACGTTGACGGACTGGCTGTCGAGCTCCTCCTGGCCGACGACGAGGATGAAGTTGTACTGCGCGAGCTCGCCGTTCCGGATCTTCTTGTTCAGCGTCTCCGCGCTGTTGTCGACGTCCGCGAACAGGTTGAGCTTCGTGAGCTTCTCCGCGATCTCGGACGCGTATTGTTGCTGGAGAACGACGTGAGGGTCAGAGAATGCAGCAAAAATGTCGCACACTTACGTAGGGGACCGCAACGGGGACGACGAGGACCTGGCGGGGCGAGAGCCAGAATGGCCTATGCGCAAAAGGTGTTCAGTCTCTGCCTACACCACCAGCGCACCGCACACGTACCACTTGCCGGCAAAGTGCTCGGTGATAATCGCGATAAAACGCTCGAGACTGCCGAGTATAGCGCGGTGGATGATGACGGGGCGCGCGGGCGGCTTGTCAGGGTTCGTGGCCTCCTCAGGTGAGCGGTACTTGAGGTTGAAGCGCTCGGGCAGCTGGAAGTCGAGCTGGATCGTCGCGCACTGGAACGAGCGGCGGAGCGCGTCGCGGATCTTGATGTCGATCTTGGGCCCGTAGAACGCGCCGTCGCCCGGGTTGAGCTCCCACTTGCCGGGGTAGTGCGCGTCCAGCGCCTTCTTCAGTTGCTGCGAGGCGATCAGTACGTGGACAGAGAGAGGGGAGGGCGGCGACGCACGTCCTCAGCCTGGTTCCAGGTGTCGATGTCGCCGAGGAAGTTGTCGGGGCGCGTGGAGAGCTCGAGCTGGAACTCGAAGCCGAAGAGGCCGTAGATGTGCTGCATGAAGTCGAAGAGCGCGTAGAGCTCCTGCTCGATCTGCGAGGGCATGCAGAAGATGTGCGTGTCGTCCTGCACGAAGCGGCGCACGCGCGTGAGGCCCGTGAGCGCGCCCGACGCTTCGTTGCGGTGCAGGATGCCGAACTCGGCCATGCGGATCGGCAGCTCCTTGTAGCTGCGGTCGCGCGCGTCGAAGATGAGGCAGTGGCCGGGGCAGTTCATGGGCTTGAGACCCCAGGCCTCTTTCTCGATGTCGAGCGTGAACATGTCGTCCTTGTAGTTCGCCCAGTGGCCGGAGGTTTCCCAGAGCTTAGAGTTGAGCATGTTGGGGGAGATGACCTCCTGGTAGCCGCGCTTGAAGTACTCGCCCTAGACACAGCATGAAGACTGGATCGCGTATCGAACAAACTTGGGATGACATACACGCATGAGCTCCATAAGGGTGTTGTAGATGCGGGTGCCGTGGGGTAAGAAGAACGCGCTTCCCGGGCTAAGCTCGTTGAAGAAGAAGAGTTCTTGCTCCTGCACACACGATAAGCAAAGCGCCACAGGGTCTGCCCAAGTTCGCGTACCTTGCCGATCTTCCTGTGGTCGCGCTTCGCGGCTTCCTCCAGGAAATGCTTGTACTCGGTCATCTGCTTCTTGTCAGGGAAGGAGATACCGTAGACACGCTGCAAGGAGTCGTTCTTCGGGTCACCAAGGAAGTAAGAAGCGGAGCTCTAAAGCCTTCACGTCAGATGGCACGGCACGCCGTGAACGAAAGAATTCGTACCTTGGTGACCATGAACGCCTTGATCTTGCCGGTGTGCGGAATGTGGGGGCCGACGCAGAGATCGATCATAGGGCCGCAGCGGTACACAGTGGTGGAGGTGCCATCGGGAATCTTCGACTCGATGAGCTGCTTCTTGTACTTGTTGTACTGCGGCGAGGGTCAGACTGCTATGTGGCAGCAAGTCCTGAAATGGCACGTACGCCGAACATCTCAAGGAGCGTTTCCTTCGACACAACAAGACGCTCGAACTTTTGCTTTTCTTGAATCGCCATGCTAACAACCTTCTCGAGGGCAGGGTAGTCGGCATGGGTGACGGGCCTGTCAGCACGGTGAGCCAAGACCGGTGCATCGTGCAGCACCGAAGGGCACACCTGTCCTGGATGGCCATCTCGTAGAAGAAGCCTTCGTCGGTGGGCGGGCCGACGCAGAGATGGCAGCCATAATGACGTTCCGCGGCCTCACCGAGGACGTGCGCGGACGAGTGCCAGAAGACGCGCTTGCCTATCCTTGAGGTGAGACCAAATGTTAAGCATGCGTCTCAGCTCGATGCTTACCTTCGGGGTGGTTAAAGTCGAGTAGCTCGAGGGTGCAGGAGCCTTCGAGGGGGCGCTCGAGGTCCCAGACTTTGCCGTCAACCTAGTGGGCCTCGTCAGGAGCACTCCCGAGGAGAAGGCGGGGTACGGACCTTGGCAATGACAGTGCGGTCGGCAAGACCTTGCGAAATCTGTTTCGCAACGTCCATAGGGCTAGTCTCCCAAGAGGTACCCTGACGCTTCGAGCCATCGGGGAGGGTGATCTCGATTTCTTGTCTGGGTTGAGCTAGTCGCGTAGTGCCGTCAGCTTGTGCATCGAGAGCCTAGTAGCCTGTGTACGCACCTTTGACCCACTCATCCTGCTCAGCCTTCAGCTTATCGAACAGCTTGATACGGTGTTCGAAGAACTCTGGACGCGGTTGCAGCTAACGAATGCGTTTTCGCGCAAATTAGCCCCGGCTGCAGCACGAGCACAGGCAGGCGCACCTCGAGCGGGTGCTCTGACGTGGCAGCGTTCTTTGCGGCCTTCTTCTCCTTTGCCTTCTTTTCCTGGCCCGCGTGCGGGGCGTTGAGCGCAGAGACCTGCGCAGGCTGGGAGGTGGACGAGACGGGTTCCGGTGCTGAGGACGACATGGTGCGCGGCGTGTGCAGTTTTCTGGCGAGGAGAGGTGTAGAGAGACGGAGGGGTACTGTACAAGGGCGGGAGCAAAGCAGGGATCGATGCAGTCGCCTGAGCATGCAACTGACTCTTCCTAAGTCACGACCGCCAGATAGAACGCGATAAATTCCCGTCCCTCCGCGCTTCACGCGCGTCCTCGCCCCAAAAGGAAACCCTCTACGTTCACCAGAACACACGTCCACGTTGAACACCGCATGAAAAGACACATATTGTACAAGGCTATGCGCGGAGAATCGAGTAAGAATACAGATCCATCTCTACTCATGCATCATGCCTGTGCCGCTTGAGCCTCCCTGAGGCGACAGTCCTCCTCGAACGTCTTCCGCACCTACAACTCAAAGCGTTAGATGCTTTCCAATAGGTGAGTTAGCATCTGTACCCACCTTGCTGAAGTACTCGTCGTCTGCTAGCACGCGAATGCCCGTAGCTGCAAGTGTCTTAGAGACGTTCAAGCAGGCGACGTGCCCTTCCTGGCTCGCGGCCGATTTCGTGAAGGCTCGGGTGTGGTTGCCGCCCTGTGGCTCCGTTGGAATACCTGGAGAGACGATGAGTCAAATAAAACTGGGGATAGCCCAGCGAAAGTATTTACCGAACCCAGGGTGCAAAGCGGGCAATGCTACGAGCTTGTTAGCCTCAGGGACGAAACAATTCACGAAATCATTCACCGTAAGTGACATTGCCCTGGAGAAGGTTCATTATTGTTTGTACCCAAAAGAAACTAGTTACCACTCACAAAATCTGTTGAGGCGCTCTTGATACCCCATTCATAGTCAACAGGGCCAAATTGGCTCTCGAATACCTGCTTGAACTCATCGCCTTTGCCGTCCGGTCAGCGAAGCTGACAGTGCTTGGTCTGGGGCAAATACGTACCAAGGCCCTTGTTCTGCCTGAGGTCAAATGTAGACCCTGCCTTTGTGACCTCGACTCGGCATCCAGTGGCCAATGCGGCAGCGCTGGACAGAACACGAAGTTCAGCATTGGGATCTTAACAGAATAGGTAGAGCAGTTGATACGCACTGGAAACAGTTGATCACACGAGGAAGCAGAGCTTCCACTTCAGCCCATGTTTCTCCTCGCACGTACCAGCTGGGAGATGTGAGCATATAATGACCGCACTATGAGCTCTCGTGCTTACAACATCTTTGCGTAGTCGGGGATGACTGAATCGCACGGTTAGAGCAGGGTATTATCAGCACAAAGACAGCACTCACTGTTCGCAGCCCAGTCTTTGCCCTCAAAGATGCCGTGTATGCGATGCGTGGGCTTGACCTGCTGCCGCAGCATCGCGATGCTGTTATACGCAGAGACCGCCGCGTCCAGCGCGTTCTGGCCCTCCCAGGGCGACAGCGCCGCGTGTGCGCTGCCCCTTATGTTCAGCACCCCGCCCACCACACGCGCGCGAAACCGACTCACGTGTGTCCGTGGAACTCGACGACGACGCGCTGAATAGCAAGGCACGCACTGAGGCTGGCCGAGTACGGCGGGCCGGGCGCGGGGTGGCACATGAGGCACGCGTCGACGCCCGCGTACGCGCCGCGCTCGAGCAGCAGCACCTTCCCGCCGCCGCCCTCCTCGCCGGGCGTGCCGAGGAGCACGACGCTCCCGGGGATGTCGTGCCTGATGAGCGCGGCGCGCACGGCGCACGCGGCCGCGACGCCCGCGATCGCGATGAGGTTGTGGCCGCACGCGTGCCCGACGCCTGGGAGCGCGTCCATCTCGGAGTTCACGCCGAGCGTGCGCCCGCCGTGCCCGTGCGTGTAGCGCGCGACCCAGGCGGTCTCGAGCAGGTGGTGCGGCGTTACTTCGAAGCCGTGCTTCGAGAGGAACGCGGTGAGCGCGTCGTGCGCGTAGCTAGAGATTCAGGTGAGATGAGGTCGTCGAGTGGATGGTTGAAGCGTACTGTTCTTCGAACTTCAGCTCCGGATGTGCTGGAGGATATGTGGTGAGTCATTTCTACGACGCCTTGTGAGACATACATACCTGAGATATCGAGACTCAGGTCTCTGAGCTCCTTGTCGAGAGCATCGATGGCTTCACAGATCGTCTTGAACACCTCTGGACGATAGATATCTTCCCCGTTTCCTCCGGGGTGGACATCGTCACCGGGACGCCAAAGATCTGCCTGCGACATCTTGTCTCGGAGCGTGTAGCTATAGCCTCAGACCTTAGCGGTTCTCTAGGGTCGAAGAGAAGGTAGCGGTCCAGATGAACGCAAGGGCGAGGATGGGAATCCCATGCCATGCCAATCGACCCCATCGCAGCGTGCCCCAGCCGCGAAGTCGTTATCGCGCACGGAGCGCCCGCGCGGAACGATAAGATAACACAAACTCGCACCCTCCCGCGAAGCGTACAACAGCGAAAAAATACATCGTGTATCACCGCAGCCGCGTGTGGCGTGTCGGCGACTCGGTACTCGTTTCTACAACAACACTGTGCGATGGACACGGGCGCGCCAGCCCGAACGAATCTGGGGTGCAGCCCGCTAATATTAATGCAGCGGGATGCCGACCGACTGCATGAACGCCACCCACGCGTCGCCGAGGTCGAAGTCGACGCTCGCGCCCTCGTACGCATACCCCTGCGGCTGCTGGCGAGCGTCCCACAGCTCCTCCGCCGCAAAGTGCGTGCCGCTGACGGGCGTCGGCGGGTCTTGTGGCTGGTGGTGGCGTGGCTGCGGTGGCAGGTGCGGATGCGGTTGTAGGTGCGGCTGCGGCTGTTGGTGCGGCGGGGCATACGGCGGCGCGTACCGCGCATCGTGGTCTGCGTAGCCCGGCGCGGTGCTGACGGCCGGCTGCGAGTGCGGGTGCGCAGGCGTGGCGACGGCGAGCCGCGGCCGACCGACAGGTGCCGGTGCCTCCGCAGACCCGCGGTGCAGCTGCACCGCGCGCTCGCGCATGCGGAGGAGCAGGGGCTGTCGGCGCGCCAGACGGTGTCGTCAAATCAGAGCCAGCTGTCAGCTATCATCTGCGGGGGCGCGGCGGGGGCGGGGGCGCACGCACCAGGGCCTTCGCGGCGCGCGGGTTCGCGGGGGCGCCCTCGGCGAAGAGGCGGCAGCACTCGGCGAGCGCGGCGAGCGGCGGCGGGGCTACCGGGAGGTTCCTGCAGCGGGACGCGACGGCGCCGATGATGATCTGCCGCCAGAGTTAGTGGGGGAGAAGGGGGGAGGGAAGGGCGGGGCGCACCGCGGCGGCGAAGTTGAAGGACCAGATCATCCAGATGCGCGACATGAGGCGCTGGTTGCGGGGCCAGACGTGGAGGGTCGTCTCGGCGACGCGCCAGGCGCAGTGGTAGACGGTGAGGAAGGACTGGGCGTAGGGCGTGCTGAGCGGGTTTTGCGGGTTCAGCGCCATCGCTTTGGCGAAGAACGACCGGTGCAGGGATAGGAGGACTGTGGTAGCAGAGCTTCAGTGTCGGTCGGGTGTCCGGCCAGTCCGACTTACTGAGCTCCCTGTAGTGGGACCGGACGAACCAGCTCATCGACAGCGCGAGGCTGGGCGAGTCCATGCTGGCATGCTCGTCGGGAAACTTGTATGCCCGTATTTTGGCGTCGAGCTCCCATACGTCGCGGTATGACGGTGATTTGGCCGACAGCACGAGCTTCATGACGGGCAGCATCAGCTCTTCGAGGATATGCCAGCACCACACGCCGACTATATGCGGTCAGATTGGTGTCTTCCTGGCAGTGAAAAGCGGGCTACGCACAGCCCAAGGTAGCGTATTCCCGAGCCTGGTATTGTTGTTCCTCCTCCTCAGTCGGTATTCGGACGTGGCCAAATGCGTTGACGAGCCCTGACGGCCGCCCAGTGCCTAAACTCTGCAAGGCCCTGTCAGCGGGCGCCGCTGGAAAGGTGGGAGCCGCTCACCTGCCATATATCCCCTAGCACGAGGTTCCAGAAATATATTCGACGGTCGTAGGCTTCTTTTGGGGACATCTTCCAGTGGGCAGGATCGATATCTGGCGTCTAGCGTCAGCACCGACAAACCGAAACTGATATATGGACACCCACGAAGGCCGATCTGCGAGTCGCGGTCGAATAAGCGTTGTGCAGCGGATCGCGAGAGTGGCGCACCTTCTGGGCGAGTCGGCCCGCAAAGGTAAGGACGGTGTACGTATTCGACATGTTGCTCTCCTTCCCGCTCATGCCGTTATACAGGCTGATGAAATGGAACGTCTTGACCGTCGCGAGCGACGCCTTCGCCATCGGCGACTCGAGCGCGAGCGAGCAGCGGCACAGCACGTAGTAGAGCTGCGCCTGCGCGTTGTACGGCGGCAGCGCGAGGTCCGCGAGCGCGCCCATCGTGAGCACCCCAAAAAAGAGCGCGAGGTCGTGCGGGCCCGCCGCGGGCGCGCCCGGCAGCGCGTACACGGCCGGGAGGAGCTCCGCGAACTGCTGGAACGTCACGATCTGGAACATCCACGAGAGGTTGTCGAGCATCGTGCGCCCGAGCTGCACGGCGCGCGCCCAGGGCGGGCGGTACGCCTCGATGAGCGTGCGCGCGCGGCGCGCGGGGATGCCTGCGGGCGCGAGCGGGAACGCGTGGTAGAACGGCTCGAGCTCGGCGGGCAGGCCCAGCGCGCGCAGGTCGACGTTGTTGTCGTCGGGCGCGAGCGGCGGCGCGCCGAGGTGCTCGTCCTGTGGCTCGCGGTCAGGTGGCGTACACGCACAGAGGGGTTGGCGCACGCACGTCAAGAAGGCTCTAACGCAGGAACGGTAAGCTCTGACAGCGAGAATGCAGGCTGGGGCGTACCTCGGCTCCCCCGCTCGGTCCGTAAAACCGGAGGGTCTTTCCCCGCGGGTCGATGTGCAAGGTGCCGAACGAGTCGGCGAGCGTCTCTGCTGTGGCGGGCGCGGCGTCGCTTGGGCCGGCTTCGTCTTCTCCGTGCTCCTCGGCGAGGTCGCCTTCGTCGTCGAGGATGAACTGTTCTCTGAGGAGCGGGTGCGTTTCGTCGGACTCTGCGGACTGGGCGATAGCAAGGGCGTCTTCGAGCGCGCGCATGCGCTCCTGGAGCGAGCTAATCTTTTTCTGGAGGTGGTCCTTTGCGGCCGAGACGAAGCTGCAGCATGCGCAGTCAGCGGCGTCCTGCTGCGCGGCGAGTGCGCGGACAGCTCACCGGCTGTTGTCACCCGGCGGCAGGATGCCTGCGGCAGTGCGCTCAGCGGTGCGAGGGGACACGCAGCGGGCGACGCACCATTCGGGCAGAGTGCAGCGCAGCCGCGGGTGATGCACGTCTCGCAGGGCACTGCGGGGAGGGTGAGCACTTTGGGCGCGGCGAGCGTCCGGGCGGGCGCCACGCACCCTGTCGGTTGCAGCGGACCTTGAGGCTGGCGCGATCGCAGGCCGCCGTTAGCGTGCTTCGGGACCGAGGCGTGATGGGCGGCGGACGCACCGCCTGCACTCTGCACACGCGATCTCGCCGCGGGTCCTGCGGAGCTCCTTCGCGACGGCCTTCGAGTACGGCTGGCCGGGCGCGTCGTTGGCCGCGGCGGCGGCGGCGTCCCTGCGCTTCTGCGGGGGTGCCATGGGGCGCGTGGTGGTGGTTCGGGCACAGGACGCTGGCGGGGGGCTTGGCGGGGCCGATTATATGGTCGCCATAACGGGCGGACGGCTGATCAGACGCAATTTACGGGGCGGGCTGCGCGCGTGGGCGAGCACCGGAGGGTCCCACGGGTGCGCTGGTCGCTGGGAGAGAGACGGCGAGGGAGGGTGCGACCCGGCTCGAGGGCAACGTCGAGCCTTCCCAGTCTTCCGCCCGCCACGCGAGCCGAGCCTCATTTATCAATTCCGGAGCGCCTGGTGGAGGCGGATCAGAACACGATAAGATGAGATGGCCCCGCAGCTGCCTTCCCTCGGCTCCGGTCTGGATGGACACCGAGCACCAGGGCGCAAAGGGTCCGGCCTCTTCAGCGAAGCCATCGCCATTTGTCTAACTGGCTCTGCGCATTCCATCAGGCCCTTCTCCAGGTGCACGACGAAGCCAATACATATCGCTTGTTCAATCGAGATGCACCGTCGCGCGCGGACCGCGAGATGCTGGTCAGCGGTCCGCCAGGAACGGGGGTCCTCGTGCGCAGCAGCTGGCGACAGGCGAGCGACACCGAGCATCGAAGATGCAGTTAGTCATGTCTTCGTTCATGGAAGTCTCTGTAGACGTATTGTCAAATGGGGGGAAGCGGGTATACGCCGTCTTCCCACTCACATTGAACTTTCCGTCGTCGCAAGAAAATTGGACGTGCTGTACGATTAGAATGACACCATAAATTCCCTCCTGAAGGCGTGGATGACTAGCTAGTGAGCGAGAGAATGCGGGTAATCAGCCTCTGTTGTCTGCGAGCTCATGCATCCCACAAGATTCTGACCATCGTAGACAGACACGATATAATTGCACACGTAGGAGAGCGCGCTATGCTTCGATTCGTGAAGAGGCTGTCGGAATACCAGAAGGTCCTGATCAGGTCCTGAACTTAATTTGGCCTGACCTGGACACGTCGCTTTGGAAGTGCTTGACAATAAACAAGAAAACCGAGATGTATCATGCAATCAAAGCTGCAGATGCACATTTAAACCTTCGTAGTAGGGGTGCGGCGCCTCGTCGTCTGACTACGCCTGGGTGAGGCGTATCAAGCTGGCCCAGGTAGCTGAAGCAATCGATATTTACACTTTGCTGACAGCGGTACAGCAGCAAAAAAAGAAGCAAGATCACATCCACCATCCACCATCCACCATAAATCTCGCCAGATCCCCGCCTGCACCGCCCAAACCCAGGCGCTCACGCCCCATCCGCCCTCGCCGCCTCCCACTCCGCCAGCGCGGCGCGCGCCTCCTCCTGGATGGCGCCCCACGCGCGCTCGACGTGGTCCTGCGTCGTGCGCGCGGCGCCGACGGCGAAGCGGATGCAGAACGTGCCGTTGAGCACCGTCTGCGTGAGCAGCACGTCGGGGCGCGCGGCGAGGCGCGCGTAGTACGCGCGGTTCAGCGCGTCGAGCGCCGCCTCGCGCTCGCCGTCGGCCACCCCGGGCAGCGGCGGCGCGAGCCGGAAGACGCTCAGCGCGAAGGACGGCTCGGTCACGAGCGCGAAGGGCGGCGCGGCGCGCACGAGCGCGGCGAAGTGTGCGTTGAGCGCGATGCCCTGCGCGCGGTCAGTAGGGGGGCGAGGCAGAGGGGAGGGGGCGCGCACCTTGCGGATGTGCTCGCGGAAACCGGCCGCGCCGTAGCTCCGCAGGACGAACCAGACCTTGAGCGAGCGGAAGCGGCGCCCGAGCGAGAGGTGCCAGTTGCGGTAGTCGATGACGGTGCCTGCGGGGGCGCGCGGGGCGGGTCAGCGGCGGGGCGGGGCGCGGGGCGCTGCACGCACCGGCGTCGCCCTGCTTCGTGCGCAGGAACTCGGGCGTGACGTCGAGCGCGTCCGTGAGGTGCCGGCGGTTGCGCACCCAGAGCGTCGACGCGTCGAAGTTCACGAGGCCCCACTGGCGGCGCGTCAGCGGGCGCGACGGCAGGGCAGGGCCGGCGCGCACCTTGTGGAAGTTCGTGCAGAACGAGTCCGCGTGCGCGTTGATGCTGGCGAGCTGCGCGGGCGCGCGGTACTCCGGGCACGCGAGCGTCACGCCCGCCCACGCCGCGTCGACGTGCAGCCAGACGTCGGGGTGTTCTTTCACTGGGGCCGGTCAGCGTCCGCGATCATGGGGCAGCGGCGGCCACGCACAGACTTCGCCGATCTCGTCCAGGCGGTCAACCGCCCCCGACGACGTCGTGCCTACGGTCCCCACTGCATGCCGTCAGACCTTGCAGCACGCATTGAGGGGTGAGGAGGGCGCACCAAGGACGAAGGGGTGCTTCCCGCGCGCCTTGTCCGCGTCGAGCGCCGCGCGCAGGGCCGCGCCGCGCAGCGCGAAGCGGTCGTCCGCGGACACCTCGAGCGCGCGGCACGCGAGGCCGAGCACGAGCGCCGCCTTGACGCCGAGCGAGTGCGTCTGCGTCGTGGTGTATATCACGAGGTCCTCGAGCCTGACGTCCGGGTGCGCAGCGGTGTAGCGCGCGCGCGCGGCGACGATCGCGACGAGCGCCGAGTCCGACGCGGTCGTCTGGCCGCCGGGGTGAGCGTGCGCGTGGGGACGCGTGCGGCGCGCCGCGGCGGAGCGACGGAGGGGCGCACCTGGATGACGCCACCGCCGATTTCGGAGGAGTTGAGGAAGTGGCCGGCAAGTCCGAAGAGCTGCGCAGCCCAGTCCATGACGACCGCCTCGAGCTCTGTGCACGCCGGGCTGCAGGCCCACTGCCGGGGATGGTCAGGCTATAACTCAGCAGAGGAAGGAACATCGGCGCGCACGTTGAAGCCGGGGTTCGTCGCGCTCGTCGCGTACAGGTCGCCGAGCATACCCTCGAAGGTACATGCGGTCGGGAAGTACGCGTAGAAGTTCGGGTGCTGCCAGTGCGTGAGGCCTGTGGGCGCATTGCGGTCACACACCGTATACCAAGTGATGTTGAGGCGTGCGAGGACTTACCGGGGACGATGAGCTTCTGATAGTCATCGGCGATCGCCTGGAAGTCCTCGCCTTCCTCTGGGGCCGCAGCTGGTGCGGCGACGATGTTAGTCAGGGCTTTTCATTTGGTTAATATAGCTCGCCTGGAAGGAGTTCTCTCAGATAACCGGGATGGACCTGGGAGGCGACCGGCTTCTGCTCGAGTGAGTAATAATAGTCGCAGATCCTGTCTATGGCCTGGTATCCGGCCTTCCGAAACCTGACGACTTGTGTCAGACGCCGCCTGCACAGCAAATAATCGCGACTCACGCCTCGATATCCATTACCATGGCGAGCTGAGCTGTGCTGGTGTAGTGTCGAGGTTAACCTGGGTATGGCCCTCGCAGGGGGACGTGCGGCAGTTTCATCTTATCTTATCGATTGCGCGCCTGTGACTCTGCCACGACGTGCTTCTCCTCGTCCGTGTGCGCCAGAGATGACGCCAACGCGAGCTTGAGAGGAAGAGAGTCGCCCGAGAAGGCGAGCAGGGGCATGCTTCGGACTCGAACGGGCAGTTGCCTACCTGCGAGGGGCGTCATATCTTCCGTCAGGCCGCCAATGGCAGGAGGCGGTGGGGGCACCCGGCCTGCCCCGCCCTCCGACGGGTCTCTACGCCCGCGCGAATAAACGTTTCCCAATCCCCTTCTGTGCGCCGCCAGACCATTCACCACAGCCCAGGTCGCCCACCAGCCCCAGCCTATAATACGCAGCCTATTCCGCCGCACCTCGCCACACACGCCCACCACCACCTCGCCCTGCCATGCTATCCGTGCACCACAGCTCCAAGCGCGCCGCCCGCCCCCTCGCGTCGTCTGCGCGCAGCTTCAGCGCGAGTGCGCGTCGCGACGCGCAGCGCCTCGTCATCCTGGGCTCCGGCTGGGGCGGGTACGAGGTCCTGCGCGGCGTCGACAAGAAGAAATGGAGTGCGTCGCGCGTGCGCCTCGCTGCGTCTTCCGCCCTGCTGAGATCGCGCAGATGTCACGGTCGTGACGCCGTCGAACTACTTCAACTTTACCCCGCTGCTCGCGAGCTGCGCGGTCGGGACCCTCGAGTTTCGTTCCGCGGTCGAACCGGTGCGTTGGCGTCGCTAGTGCAGCGAGCCCCGGGGTCTGATGCGCACGGCCGACGTAGGTCCGACGCTTCACGCCACAAGTGGTATGTGCCCCTTGGTCGCGTGCAATTCCACGCTCACCCTGCCGTAGAAAGCATATCAGGCGTGGTGCGATAAAATTGGCAAGCTCGAGTTTAGGATTGTGGCATCCCAGCAACTGAACAATGTGAATAGACTTTCAGCGCAAGACCCTCAAATGTGTATGCTACCTCGCTGGCCTCTCCACAACGCAGGCTGACATGTGCTTCAGATGCCGGCAACGCCACCCGTCCCGTCGAGCAAGGACCAGGCACAGAACCACACGTTCGATGTGCACTATGATACCCTGGTCATCGCAGTTGGTGCTTACAGCCAGAGTGAGGTGCGTCTGATACTTAGGGAGGACAGCGACTGATATGTATGTGCAGCGTTTGGTATTCCCGGAGTCAAAGAGCACGCACACTTCCTGAAAGATGTCGCTGATGCACGGGCGATCCGCAGTCGCGTGCTGGAATGTGGGCATGCAAGTGCAGCAATGGCGCTCATGGCATCTCACCAGTATTCTAGGTTTTGAACAAGCCAACCAACCAACAATGAGTGACATCGAACGCAGGAATCTTCTTCACTTTTGCATCGTCGGTGGGCTCTTGTTCCCATGCTGCTGGCGCCCCAAAGACTTGACGCTGTCCATCAGGTGGTGGACCTACCGGCGTCGAATTCGCAGCGGAGCTGCACGATCTGCTCAACACGGACATCAAGAAAGCTTTCCCGACCCTCTTCAGCCTGGCAAGGATAACCTTGTTTGACGTGGCACCCAGGATTCTGGGAAGCTTCGATGAGGGCCTGCAAGAGTACGATGTTGCCTTCCATGTCTTCTGTCACTGCTGATTAGAGGGCCGCCTGAAGCTACGCCGTCCAGCGATTCAAGCGCGAGGGTATCCGCATCTTGACCCAGCACCACGTCGAGAAGGTCGAGGCGGTCCGTCAGACGCCTCAATGTTCGCACCCCTCAACGTGCTGACACACAGACCCGTTCCAGGGCAAGCTCTTCGTCAAGGAGAGGGGAGAAGGTAGGCCCTTGCGTGCGATACGCTCCACCTTCTCACACATCTCCCCAGTTCCCTTCGGCATGCTCGTGTGGAGCACCGGCCTCGCGGCGAACCCGCTCATCAAATCGATCAGCGAGGCCAAGAAGCACGAAAAGACGAGCAGGTGCGCCCCGTTCTTCGCCACCATCGCGCGCGCCTGACCCCATCGCAGCCTCGTCACGGACGCGCAGCTGCAGGTGCTCATGGGCCCCGAGGGCACGGCGGACCCGCACGTGTACGCGATCGGCGACTGCGCGGCGGTCGACGGGACGCCGCTGCCCGCGACGGCGCAGGTCGCGAACCAGCAGGCCAAGTACCTGACGAAGCGGCTGAACGCGCTCGTGCGCGGGCGCGCGCACGACGCGCCGTTCGCGTTCCACAACATGGGGTCGCTCGCGTACCTCGGCGACTGGAACGCGGTGTACGACCGCACGCAGGCGGAGGGCGTGAAGACGAAGGAGGCGGGCCGCCTCGCGTGGCTGCTCTGGCGCTCCGCGTACTTCACGCGCACCGTCAGCGTCCGGAACAAGATCCTCGTGCCGATGTACTGGTGCGTCCCCGGCGTGATTGGTGTCTGTGCGTGGGGCTGACACGAGTCGCAGGTTTATGAACTGGATTTTCGGGCGGGACCTGAGCCGGTTCTGAGGCCGCGCCGCGGGGGCGTGGCGTGGGCACGCACTTCGGGCAGCCCTTGTCGCGCCGGGCGAACAAGGCCCGGGACGGACACCACATATTGGCATGTAGCATACAACGACACCTCCCATAGACGCATACTACGTTCGTATTTAATCTAGCTAGAAAGTACATTACCGCAAATCCACCGTTCAGTCCGTTGTGTATGCTACATGGCGTGCGAGGGAATAAGTTACGGCGCGGTGCTATGGCTACGCTTCGGCGCGGGCCGCGCGGCGCAAGATGCGGGCCAGCCCGTGTGCAGGCGTGTTGTACAGTGATGGTTGCGAATTCAGGAGAACTTGAACGTCGGCCTGCGGGGCACCAGGCTCCGCTTGCGCTTCTCCGCTGCCCAGCCGCGTCAGCGTCTTGCAGAGCGCTCGCACCGACCCACATACCTCTCGGGGCGCCGTCCCCCGCGGCCTTCTCGGCGCCGCCGAGCATCAGCAGCCACCCATCGGCGTTGCGGGCCTCGAGCTCGCCCTGCGTGTCGACGCCGACGTGAGCGACGTGGACGAACGAGCCGGGCGCAGGCGCGGAGACCAGCGCGGGAGCGAGCCGCTGCGGCGGAGCCACGCGCTGCCCCACGGCCCCTTTTCTGCTGGTGCGCCTGGCCGGACCTGCCGGCGGTGTCAGTGCGCGGGCGGTGGGAGGGGCGGGGCGCCGCAGCTCGCCTGGTGCACGGACATGGGACGTCACCTGCGCGAGCAGCGCCGTCGCGGCGGCGTCGTCGTCGAAGCGGAAGCCGAACCGGCGGCTCTGCGGGGGCGTCAGTGCGCGGCGCCGGTGGAGGGCGGGCGGCGCACCTTGCCCGAGAAGGTGTGGAAGAACGGCTTGTCGAGGCCGTAGTCGAGCGCGTCCGGCACCTGGTGGATCCACACGACGCCCTTCGCGGGGTCGACGAGGCGGAACCAGAGGCTCTGTTCCGCGCTGTCGAGCGTGCGCCCGCGCGCTGCGTCGCTGCGCCCGAAGACGAGCGTGCCCGCGAGCCCCGAGTACGTCCAGTCGGCCTTGCTGTGGAACGGCGTGTGGTAGACCTTGGCCGAGGCGCAGGCGAGCACCTTGGCGTCGTCCGGGAGGCAGCTGAGCAGGTGGCGCTGGGCGTCGTCCGAGAGCGACGAGGATGACGAGGACCGCGAGAACATGGCGATCGGCGGGGCGGAGAGGACGTCAGTAATGTGCCAGGCGAAGCGTCCCCGGCGTGCGTGGGTGGTGAGGCTGGAGCGAAGCGGATGGTGGGGATGTGCTGAGAGGGTCGTATTTGTACCCCCGCGCTCGGTGCAGCGATCGCGCGTGGCGATAACGCAGCGTGTGTAACGCATGTAGGGAAGCCCACGATGAGTGGCAAAACACAGCTCAGCCTGTGCTGTCATGGTCTTGTCGTGTATATGGAAATCTGGAACTCTATCCCTGTGCGAACGGGGAGGCATCGGAACGTACGGCAGTGGCGTCGAACACATTCTTCGCGCCGCGAAGCATCGAGATTGCGCTGGATACCTGGGAAACAAGGACTTCTATCATGACCGAGACGGCAGCACAGCTAGCTGAGCCTATAAACTGTCAGCGAGCCGTGCTTTGAGCAACGCCATCATGCTGAGACGATGAGGCCGGATGCACGCCTGTGTATAAACTTACAAAACGAGACTATCGACGTGATCATCGCTTCCAGGCCCATGCAAGTTTTCATCGTATCCTGCACGCCCTTGCACACCGGAATAGTAAGGTGAGAGGGTGGTGAGAGGTATGGTTGGCGAGATATCCTTCGCGAGATATGCCGTATGGCACTACCTTCATACGGTGTACGTAAATTGCGCAGGCAATTAGAGGGACTCGGGCGGAAGCCCTGCCTGTTCTGCGTGAGTAGAGTCAGCATAGAGCGAATGGTCCTGAATGGTCTACACACGCACCAGCACCCACTTTGGACTTTGCTGGAACGAACATGAGCAGAGCATGGCACTAGTACTGTTTCATGGCATTTTTGGCGGAGGTATAATTGGAGTGCGACATGTTCATCGTGGCGATCTCAACTCATGGAAGTCTCATGCTCGCGTCGTTGTCGGTTTGCAATGACGTGAAAGCCAGGGGATGCTTTGGCGATGTAACGAGTGCGAAAGCTGCTGAGTGTGGGTGCTGGTTAAGGGTCGAGCAGGCGAAATGAGATAGGGCGACGCTGCGCGCAGAGGGGGTCTCGAGAACACGCAGAGAACATGGAGGTCGGAGGCAAGAAACGAGGGAGTGCTTTACGTGAAAAGTCGTCCGGCAAGACGGCTGCGAATCGGTTCGCGCCTCGGGGCATGGGCCCGCTGATCCGGCGGTTCGGCATGCGCATCAGCGGATCGGCTGGCGAAGATCGAGCGCGCTCCGTGCAGCAGGCGTGATCACATTTTACCTCAACCATATTTCTTGTCCAAATGGCTCGCGGAAAGGTGCGTCCGCTGCCCCGGTCTCCGTGTGCGGCGTGCTCACAGCGTCGGCACCGCAGGGAAAGGGCCGCCGAGGCGGCAAGGGCGGCAAGAGCAGGGATGCCGCACCAGGAGGCACCGACGACTCATGGCGCACGACCGAGGTCATCGAGAAGGCCGACATGCACAACGAACGCTTCGAAGCCTACTACAAGGCGCAAAACGTCCTCAGCGAGGGCGAGTGGGACGCGTTCTTGGAGAGCATGAAGGAGCCGCTGCCCACCACGTTCCGGGTCACTGGAAGTCGTCAGTCAGTTCGTCCATGTCCTAGCATACAGCTTGGCTGCTCACCTCGTTCGCAGGGTCGCGCAACTCCTGAACGACATGATCAAGGACACGCACGCGCCTCAGCTTGCTGGCGTCGTCTTCGAAGGCGAAGCTGTCGCTCCACCGAAACAAATCCCTTGGCACGTCTACTCCTCTCGTACCCGTGTCTGGGTCATTAACTATGCTTCAGGTATCCGGACGGTCTTGCGTGGCAGCTCAACGTTGCCAAGAAAGTCCTGAGAAAGTCGCCTGAATTCAAAAAGTTTCATAACTTCCTGGTCTTCGAAACCGAAGTTGTAAGTGCCCCGTAGTGCATCTTCGACAGCACCAGCAAAGTCTCAGACACGAACATGGTCTAGGGAAACATTTCACGGCAAGAAGCCGTCAGCATGCTGCCGCCACTTTTCCTCGAAGTTGAGCCTCACCACAGAGTACGTCCGTCACCCTCGCAGCGTTTCCTCGTCCGTCTGACTCCCTTTTCTGCAGGTGATGGACATGTGTGCAGCGCCGGGCTCCAAGGTATGCGGTCCCTCCGACTCTCGTGAATATCTGTGCAACTAATCGTTGAAGACCGCGCAACTTCTCGAAGCCCTACACGCCCACGACACTGTCACGGCATCATCCTTCCCCTCTGGCCTGCTTGTCGCAAATGACAGCGATCACAAGCGGACGCACATGCTGATCCACCAAGCCGCGAGACTGCCCTCGCCGTCGCTCATGGTCACGAACCACGACGCCTCGATTTTCCCCGCGATCAAGATTCCGTCGGAGCAGCTCGCCTTCCCGGAGGGCACGAAGACCAGGGTTGTCAACAAGAGACAGCACCAGTTGCTTTTCGACCGTATTTTGTGCGACGTGCCATGCAGTGGAGACGGTACGATGAGGAAGAACCCGGGTATCTGGAAGCACTGGTCGCCCATGGACGGCAACGGTCTGCACGGGTAAGAATGTTTACGCTGCCGTCCGGTCATGGCCGCTGACCCCACTCGATCGAGCTTAGGCTCCAGCTGAGGATCCTCGAGCGCGCCATGCGGATGCTCCAAAAGGGGGGCCGTATAGTGTACTCGACATGTTCCATTAACCCTGTAGAAAACGAGGCGGTGGTCGCAGCAGCCCTCAAGTCCATCCCAGGTATGTCGTATCTGAGTTTACGGTCAGATGATACTCAGTGCCCCATTACTGTGCAGGGTTCGAGCTCGTTGACATGTCGAACCATCTCCCGGGTCTGATCTTCCGCCCTGGCATTAAGACATGGACCCCCTTCGTGGACCGCTTTGTGACAACGAAATTCCCGACGTATCAGGCGTACCTTGAGAGCCTCCCGGAGAATAAGCGTGCCGACGCTAAGCTCGTAGAGTCTCATTGGCCACCTACCCCTGCAGAAGCAGACGCGCTCCACTTGGAGTATTGGTGAGTGTATTGCTGCGATGGTGTCTCACGGTCGCACTGAACCGCGATTCCTCTTCTAGTATGCGAATCTATCCTCATTTGCAAGACACGGGAGGATTCTTCGTTGCTGTTCTACAGAAGAAGCAGCCGCCTGCGCCGGCGCGCCAGGGCCCGTACGTGTAGCACATGCAGCAGCCCGCGTCGTGACCCCACTAATTGTCATCACAGCGAAAACAAGCGTAATGCAGACACGGTGGAAGACCTGGAAACTTCAGACACCAAGAAACCCAAGCTGTCAGCTGAGGACGATGCCGAGGCTGCCGACGATGAGGCCCTCGCGACGACGCCTGAGCCCGTCCCCGAAGCGGCACCCGATGCTGAGGCTGCAGCTCCCGAACCCGCGACGGACGCCAAGGGCAAAGGCAAGGGCAGGGCCACGCAAGGCGCCGACATCCATTTCAAGGAAAACCCCTTCACGTTCTTGAAGCCTGACGACCCTGTCATCCAGACCTGCATGTACGCGTCCGGTCTCATGTGCTCCCGCGCTCGCAGTCCGCTCACGCCGCGCGCGCGCGCAGTTCTCAGCTGCAGCTGCAGGCCGACTTCCCCGCCGCGAACATGCTCATCCGCAATCCCACGGGCGACACGGTCCGGTCGATCTACATGACGAACGACATCGTGAAGCAGATCGTGGAGAGCAACGACTACACGCGCATGCGGCTCGTCACCTGCGGCACGAAGGTCGTCGCGAAGCAGGAGGGCGCCGCCGCGAAGCGCGACAGCGCCGAGATGCAGTTCCGCATCCTGAGCGAGGGCCTGCCCGCGATGCTGCCCTACGTCGCGCCCGCCTCGATCCTATCTGCGGACCTCGCGACGCTGAAGGTGATGATGGAAACGTACTACCCCGTGCTTTCCCAGTTCCAGGAACCGTTCCGATCCGCCATTGCGCCGAAAGGTACGTGCGCGCCCGCCGCGCTTCCCAGCCGATCGGACAGCGACTGAATGGCGCCCCAGCGCAAGGCTGCTGCATCGTGAGATTCGCGCAGGGCAGGCTCGGTACCGCAGCGTGCGTCCCTCCGCGCGCCCCGCCCGCGCCCGCATGCTGACACCGCGCGCACACAGGCTCGCGCACGACCTCGTGCTGCCCGTCTGGAAGTCGAACGTCTCGGTCACGCTCATGATCGAGAAGAAGGCAAAGAGGTGCGTCCGCAGCCGCCTCGGCGGGCCGCGCGCGCGCTGACCCCGCCCCACAGTGCGCTCAGCCTCCGCGTCTTCGGCGAGGACATCACGACCGCGGCGCGCGAGGCAGCCCAGCAGCGGCGCGACCAGCAGGCACGGTCGCAAGCCCCGTCTGCAGAGGCGGCGCCGCCAGAAGCCGACGTCGTCCGTGAGGAGGGGGCGGGTAGCGAGGGTCAGGCGGACGCGCCCACGGGCCCTCCCATGGGCACCGGGGCGTAGAGTGGGGGTCGTGGCCCGGGCATTAATCACACAGTAGGTATGTTGTGTGGCAACCTGCGGTAACCACTATCGCCGTCCGACCTGCGTATCTGAATTGAACTTCCGCTGGGTCCGTCGTCGCAGACAGGAGTCCCCTTGGCACCCCCTGCTGCGCAGCTGACGTCTGTGGGGAACGCGCGGCGGCCCGCTGCGAAATGTGCCGATGCTGCGTCGTTGCCTAGAATGATACAGAAGAGCCGTCGCCCGCGAGGCTGGCTTTGTGGCGTTGAAGCAGTGTCGGAAGATCACTCGGGAGTGTTTGGGGTCCGTCGTGTGCATATGTTGCGGTGATGGCGCAGACCCTGTCGAGTTGGGACCCTGTCGCAAGCTCGCCTGGTAGTTTGCCGGGACGTGTGAGTGAACTTTCTGTTTTTCTGTCCATTCCGTGCGATGGACGACGCTGGCGGAAAATGCAAATGGCCTGGGTCCACGGTTCCGGGCCCTCACAAATTTCCGGCGGTACCTGAGATGCGCAGCTGGCTCTGCTCGATTGCCTGGGCGGGCGTCGGCGATGGCGATCTGGGCCGGCGGCGACAATGCAGCGTTCGGAGCCGACACTCGCTTGCGCAGCCATCAAATGTGTCCGCGAGAGTTTGGCGGGCAGGGGGCGCAGGCTAGCGCAGGGCGGCGCGCGGCTCTAGCGCCTCCTGTCGCGGGCGCCCTGGGTGTGCGAGGACGGGGAAGGCTGCCAAGTGACGGACGCGATATATATAGCCTTTTATGGTCTTCCGTGCTGCGAGGCGTGCTAGGTTTGGCCGGGAGATCAGGCAGCAGGTCGCAATTGTGCGCCCCGAGCCCCGTAATTTGCGTCTGATGAGGCCTGCGCGAGGATGACGACCATAAATTAAAACCGGCCAGCAGCCTAAAGTGCTCGCTCGGACTCGTCCGCCTGGACCACCACCTTCGCCCAGCCATGCCGCCCCCGCCCGGCCCCTCTGGCAAGCGCAGAGAGGCCGCCACGGACCCGCCCGCCGCCCCGCCCTACTCCAAGACCGCCGCGAAGGAACTCCGGCGGACGCGGGGCGAGATCGCATGCGCCGAGTGCAGGCGGTGCGTCGCAATTATCAGATTAACTCGCCCGTTTATTGACATCAGTGATCGCGCCAGACTCAAGGTTCGCTGCAACCGCCAAAGCACGTAACGTACAGCGACAGCTCGCACCCGCCGTGGCACTGACTGCTCGTCCAGTACCGTGTGCGACATGTATAAGCCGTGGATGCGCGGCCCTCTGCCCCAACGGTGCGCGCCCCTGCCTCTGCGATTTTTTTCGCCGCTCGTCTCATTTTCCATGGCTCCGCCGCAGGCCTGCTCCCGCCAGGAGATAACAGCCGGTGAATTGTCTGTGCATGTCGCAGGCCTCAGTGCATCGCTCACCGCCCGCCAGCTTCGTCTCAGCGGCCAAGGACCACCTCCAGAAGAAGCTCGGCAAGCTCCAAGAACGCATGCGGGCGCTCGAGGACGCCCTCGCTATTGCGCAGACGAGCGAAGACGACGAGCCCCACCCGCTGCTCAGGCAGCCCTTCCGGTTCGGCGACGAAGGGGAGTCGCCGGTAGAAGACGACGAAGACGAGCAAGGCGAGGGCGAGGACCAGAGTCCCCCGGTCGAGGCGCTGGCCGACTCTTTCGGGACTCTTCACATCGACCAAAGAGAAAAGACTCTGCGGTTCTATGGGCCGACGGGAGGCGTAGAGGTGCGCCACTATCTACCTACCGCTACTCGACGCTGACCAGTCTTCTTCAGAGTCTGCTAGATGTAGGTATGCTGCACTCAAAGTCAACGGACAAGTCTGACGGCGTTTCGCCCAGGACGGTGACTCATCGGACAGACCTTTCGACCCCGATGAGAACAACATCGACCTGCGCGCACTCGGCCTGCCCGTCGAGCTCGACCCCTTCTACTACGCCTTCCCCCACTCTCCGACGGGCCTCCCCACCGCGCCCGTGCGGACGATCATCGAGTCGTACGTGCCGCCGTGGAACCGCGCCGTGCAGCTGTGCCGGATCCTGCTCGAGCACCTGTCGTGGATGTTCCAGGTCGTGACCTTCCAGCAGTTCACGCAGGACCTCATGCCCACGGTGTACACCGCCGACGGCGCGGACGCGACGCCGGGGCCGGCGACGTGCGGCCCGCACGACCTCGCGCTCTTCTTCGGCGTGCTCGCGATCGGCGCGCTCGTCGACCTCTCGCTGCCGCCGTACAACAGCCAGGCGCAGCTCTACTACGTGCTCTGCCGCTGCGCGCTCGCGCTCGACTCGCCGATGGCCAGCGCGTCGCTCGCGACCGTCAAGACGATGCATTTCGTCAGCCTGTACAACGGCATGAGCGGCAAGGAGAGCAACATGTCCAACACGTACACCGTCCTCAACTTCGGGGGCGGCCTCGCATGCAAGGTCAGTCAGCTCAGGACCGCACTCTGACGGCACGCTGAACCTCCGCTGCAGATCGGTCTTCGTTGGTCGACTTTACTTACCGCTCTTTCGGCTACTGATTTGGGCCGCAGATATTGACCCTGATCACTGGAAAATGAGCCCCAGAGAGGCATATGCTCGCCGGACTTACTTCTGGAACCTCCTTCAAGGGGACATCTGGCAGGTGAGTATTCAATTACCCCATGACCCGCTGCGTCAAACCAATTCGCCAGAGCCTAGGCACAGGGCGTCCGTCAGGTCTAGTAAATGCATACGGATATTGCCGAATACCGACAGAGCAAGAGGAACAAGAATATCAGCGGGGAGAATATTCCGCTCTCGGCTGTGAGTCGATTCCGCGATGCGCCCGAAAATGTTCCACCTGAATTGCGTTGTAGTCGGAGTGTGGGGCTTCAATGCCAGCGAGCAACTGCTCATCCCGACGATGAAACTGGTCATGTCTGTCAAGCCTCCGTCGTACCGAGCAGTTCTGGATCTAGACCAGAAAATCCGCTCGTACAGGCTGTACGACACGGTGGATAACATGGACTCACCAAGCGTCGCGACATCCATGGGGTGCTGGGTGCGCTCACACTACATGGAAGTCAGTAAGTCAACAACTTTAGTTCACTTGCCTATGCCGCGATGACGCGAACACCGCCACTACAGTCCTCCTTGCGTTGCACCGCGCTTTCTTCGCCCAGGCCATGGCCACGAACCCGCAAAACCCTTTTGACAGCCCTTACGGCAAGTCGTTTATCACAGCCTACCAGTGCGCGTGGCGGGTCATCGAGACTACCAGCTACGCCTTCAAGCGCCACCACCAGCTCATGTCGCGGGTCTGGATGATCTGGTCCTTCAACTTCTCCTCCGCCGTAAGTCGCAGCCGGCATCGGCGGACCACGTGGCTGACGCCCCGCAGGTCATCATTGGTGCAGTAGCCTCCCGCTGCAAGGACCTGCCCATCGACCCGCCGCCGCTCGCCGCCCTGCACCAGGCCTGCCTGCTCTTCGAGAGCGGCTCGCGGACGAACAGCCGCGCGGCAAAGGCCCTGGTGAGTGTCGGCTCCTGCCTTGCACCGCGCAGTTGACATTTGACGCCCCCACAGCCGGTGCTGCTCAAGATGCACGAGCGCGCGGTGCGCCTGCACGGCGCCGCGGCCAAGACGGAGTGCCCGCCCGGCGGCGAGGAGCTCGCGGTCCTCGCGGGGCGCCCGCGGCTCACCGTCGCGCCCTGCGCGCAGCCCGCGCCGCCGCCCGCGCCGAGCGCTGTGTACGCGCCGCGCCCGCCTGTGCGCGGCGGGTGGGACTACGGCGTGCACCCCGTCGACCCGCACAACGACCCGCGGTACGCACAGCCAGGCATGGCCAGCCACCGGCCGACACACCCTCACGCTCACGCCACAGACTCGCGCTATGAGCCGTACGCGGCGGCGGTGCCGCCAGAGATGTGGGACGCCGCACAGGGCGCGCAGCCGGGCG
The DNA here is from genome assembly GCA_019973155.2 of Phanerochaete sordida. NCBI lineage: Eukaryota > Fungi > Basidiomycota > Agaricomycetes > Polyporales > Phanerochaetaceae > Phanerochaete > Phanerochaete sordida. The sequence goes on from BPQB01000004.1 coordinate 52,013, forward strand.
CGCAGTACTCGTACGAGGCCGTGGATTTTAACCTCGGCGACGCGTGGTCGACGTTCATGCGCTCGGTCGGGATGTGAGCGCGTCGCCGCCTTTATGTATCCGTGAGATGTGTTCCTTTGCTTTCGATGCTCTCTACTCTCCGCTTTCCTCGTGTATTTGTCTGCCATCCACATCATGAGCACTGGTCGCTACGACATACGCATTGATATCATTTGTTACATTACACACGCCGGCACTGCAAATGTGTTGATCCTGTAATTCTCTCTTATTCAGAGAGGGTCCCATGAGTCATCGCTGCGAATGTTCACTTTGAGAACCGACAAAAAACTATGGTACCAGATACATGTCACATGTCAAGTTCGAGCTCGGTCCCACCGTGACAGTCCTGCTAGATGCTGAAGTATCCAGGTCCCTCAGTGAGATTTTACAACTGGCCTTGCCCTAGAGACTTCAGATTTCTTCTTCTTTTTTGGACCGTGGCTGCTCCGGAGATGGGTGACTGCCAGCAAGTGCCCCGCTGATGCGCCCTTTGATGCGCCCCTTGTACTATCCCGGGCGCTCGCTTCCCGGCTGCGCCTCACGCTTCGCTCATCCCGCCACCATCCTCCGCACACCCGCATGGCGACCGTCGAGAGCAGCAAGGCCTCCTCGAGCAAGGGCAAGCCCAAGGAACCCAAGGAACCCAAGGAGCCCCGCGAGCCGCGGGACGGCAAGGACAAGGACAAGGAGCGCAAGGCGCGCCCGGCGAAGCAGGCGCACGCGGAGCGGCTCAAGACCGTCGTGCGCCGCCTCCCGCCCAACCTGCCCGAGGACGTGTTCTGGCAGAGCGTCCAGAAGTGGGTCTCCGACGAGACCGTCGCCTGGCGGGAGTACCACCAGGGCAAGTTCAGGAAGCGGTGCGTCGCTTGCGCTGCGCTGCGCGGTGCGGTGGGCTGAGGCGTGTGCCAGGATCAATAAGGAGAATATACCCTCGCGGGCGTACATTGCGTTTAAGGACGAGGATACGCTTGCGGCTTTCAGCAGGGAATACGATGGGCATGTCTTCCGGGATAAGGCTGGTGAGTACTTGGTATCGTCCTGGGGGAGCGTGAGCTGAGATTGTGCAGGCAACGAGTCTATTGCGGTAGTCGAGTTCGCGCCGTTCCAGAAGATACCCACTGAGAAGAAGAAATTGGACACTCGTATGAACACGATTGATAAAGGTGCGTGGAACCAATGTCATTCTGAGCAGGTCGAGATGACGCCGACACCATGCAGACGAAGACTTCATATCCTTCCTCGAGTCGCTCAAAGACCCAGCCTCCAAACCCTTTGATGGCGATCTCATCGAATCGCTGGGTACGCATACACTCACTTCTGGTCTAGACAGCGCTGACATTCGCCGCAGTTGCGAGCATGCAGCCTACGCCGCAACCCACGACGACGCCTCTCCTCGAAGCCCTCAAAGCAGAGAAATCCGCACAGAAGGACAAGGAGGCGATCCTGCGCGCACACGCGCACTACAAAGAGATCGCCACGAACCCCTCCAAAGCCGCAAAGAAGGACGACGCGAAGCACAAGGGCCCCGCCAAGGCCGACGCCGCGCAGAAGGGCCCGCAGCAGAAGCCCGCCGAGGGCGCGCCGGGCAAGAAGGCCGCGAAGAAGGCCGCGAAGGCCGCCGCGCAGGCGCACGCGGGCAAGGACGCGGAGAAGGCGCCGCCCGCGGCGAAGAAGGACCGGGAGAAGGACAAGGACGCGCCCGCGCCGACGATCCTCAAGCACAAGGAGCCGCGCGCCGACGCGGGCCCCGCGAAGCCGCCGCCGCCGCCCAAGGCTCCGAAGCAGCGCCCGAACCCGAAGGGCGCGCCGCCCGCGCCTGCCCCAAACGCATCAAACACATCGAGCACACCGAGTGCACAGAATGCAGCCAGCGCGCAGAGCGCACAGAGCGCAGCAGGCGCGGCGCCCGACGCCCCCGCCCCCGCGCGCACGCGCACGCGCCCCGTGATCGGGCTCGCCTCGCGCCAGTTCGAGGCCGCGCTCAGCGGCGCAGTCGGCGGCGGGCGGCCGCGGCGCGAGCGCGAGAAGGGCGCGGACAAGGACAAGGAGGGTGGCGCGCCGGCGGGCGAGGCGAGCTCGCCGAAGCCAAAACAGGCGGTCGTGCGGGACGGGCGGGACGGGGCGAGGGAGGACGGGGCGAGAGAGGAGGGGGCGGCGCGCGGGAAGGGCAGGGGGAGGGGGAGAGGGCGCGGGAGGGGTGGTGCGCCCGGTGCGGCGCCGCCGCCGGCTGCCTGAGCTGCGTACGCGCGTGTGTGGATCGTCTCGTGGATTATTTGTATGTATAACGTGTTATGAGCGTGTCCGCCGTGTCCTCGAGCGATCGTCGAGCTTGACGGTCAGACTTCATCGTGAGAAGCTATCTGAAAGACCCACCTCGAACCTGCTTCTCGGTCTAGTCTATTCATCAAGTGAACACGCCGTCCTAGTCCTCGAAACACAGTACACGTATTATTCCTTCCTGACTCCAGCTCGCTCGGAGCTCTATCCTGTACAAACATTATAACAAAGGGAATATGGCGGCGGCCGGTATAACGATAGCGATGGGGCGGGGATGTACATACGACAAACGGACGAGTCCGGTGCTCATGGTCCACGCGAGACTGACGCGGGATAGGCGGCAGAACGATGCAAGGGCGAAGAGGCGAGGGGCGACTATATGCAGGGACGAAGCAAGAAGGGACGCCTACGCCAGCTCCTTCCTCCGCGCGCGCGCCGCATACTCGACCCACGCATACCACGCGCCACCACCGAGCGTGACCGCGATGCCGAGCGCGTTCGCAGGCGCGATCGTGAGGTCGAAGAGCGCGACCGCGACGAGCACCGTCAGCACCTGCTTCACGTTCGCTGTGCCCACGCGTCAGCCCCCGCACACACACACTTCCGCCTCATAAGGCAGCAACGGAAGGAAGGAAGGAGGGAAGGGACGCACCGGCGACGGTCATGCTCAGCGCGCCGACGCGGCCGTTCGCGGAGAAGCTGACGACGTTGAGCCCGAACGCGACGGCGCCGTTCGCGAGGAGCACCGCCGCCTGCGCGAGCGGCAGCCCGTGCGCGCGCGCGGGCAGGCAGCCGAGGAGCGCCGCGGTCGTGTTCGCGAGCGCGTGCGGCGCGGCGGCGTGCAGCGCGGCGCCCGGCAACGGTGTGGGCGGCGCGGCGGGCAGGGCGCCGAGGCGCGCGAGGCGGTCGAGCTCGCCGGAGAGCTGGGCGTAGATCACGCACTGCACGAAGGCGAGCGGGGACATGCGCGTCAGCAGGTCGAGCGGGTGCATGTCGAGGCGCGGCGGGACGAGGCAGCGCCAGAAGCTGTTCTGTGGTGGGTTTCGGCACGGGTGGTCTGTGGTTGGGTGTGGTTTGCCCCATGTCGCGGGCGCCGGCATCTTTGGAGTCGCCGATGGCGGTGCGCGCGATGAGGTCGGTGAGGACTGCAGGACGCTCGTGTAGATGGTCTTGAGCGCTGCTAGGAATGTGCCCAGGAGCGTGAGGCAGAGGCCCCATGTCGTGAAGTAGTAGTCGCCGTAAGTTCTGTGGAAGTCGGTCAGGTAAGAGATGGCGTCGGACGAATGGGGAACTCACGCGAGAGCGACACCGAAGACTACTGGGAGAAGTGCGAGCACGCGCGTTCGCTTCAGTGGGGTGTGTAGTAGTAGGGCGGATAGTGCGATAGTGAACAGAGGGGTGACGGCGCGGATAACTTGATGGAACTAGGCCAAAGTCAGCATGTCCAGTGCAGAGACTTGTGGACCACTACTCACCGGCACAGTAACCAGGTGCAGCGAGACATTGCTCACTGCCACATTGATGGCGTACAAAAAGCTGAACGCGACGAGACACAGCTCGCTCCGCCAGTCGAGCCGCTTCGGGACATAGACCGCGCGCGCGCGCAGGAAGAGCCCGCCGAGCGTCGAGCAGAGCGCGTGGATCGCGGTGAGCGTGTACGGGAACGGGAAGCCGGTAAGGACAGACTTGTTCGAGAGCGTGAGGAGGAGGTTGAACGCGAAGTAGAGGCACAGCCAGGGCAGCTGCGAGCCCCAGTCGACCCGCGCGGCGCACGCAGACGCGGTCGCCGCGAGGGTAGCGCCGAGCGGGCGCGCCCAGCGCGCGGGTTTGCGGCCCGGCTCCCAGGGCGGTGCGTGCTGCTGCTCTGTCCAGGGCTGGGAGGGCGAGGCGGAGGAGGCGAGCGGCGGCGAGGGCGAGGGCGAGTAGCTAGGGACGTTGCGCAGGAAAGCGTGTCGCAGCCGCGGCGAGGAGTTGGCGAGCGCCTGCACCTGCACCTGGGGCGACGACAGGGAGGCCCACTCGTGCGCACTTGGGCTGAGCAGCCATTCCCCGTCGCCCGGACGCGCCGCCGGACTGCAGTGCATGGAAGAGACCTCTATCCGTTGCGAGACCGCCAGCGTTGTGATGTGCGCCCTGCGCTGCGTAGACGAGGAAGGGAAAAGAGAGCGTGCGATGCGCCGGGGGGAACGGCGGATGTTGAGGGACCTGGAGATGGCGGGAAGAGACAGCGTTGGGGTCGAGACGTGCAGGTCGTTCAAAGTGGAGCTCCAGGGCGTGGGACTGGACTGCCACCTTCGGCTTTCGCTGATTGCCGAGCCCAGGCTTTGTGGCGCATTAGACATCTGATAGACGCCTGAGGTGCACCCGAGCTCGCTGTGCGGAGGGAAAAAAAACTCGTCTACCGTTCGTGGTATATTCAACGAATCATACAATCCACGAGTACACTATATGCAACTGGCTGCGTCTTTGAATGATAACCTAGTACTCGTCCTCGTCGGAGTAGTGCTCGCCGTCGTCCGAGTCTGCGTCCCGGAGCTGGCGAGAGGGCAGCGAGCCGTCATCGCCATACATTTCTCTACAACGACAGCGTCAGCATAGACACAGCACGACGAAGAGCCGGGAGCACTGACCTCTCGCGAGCGGCCACTTCCGCTGCAAGCCCCTCATCGTCGGTCTCCTCATCCGAGTACCTGCCGCGAGCCGCGCCGCTCCGCAGGCGATACCGTGAACGCGGCGCGTCCTGTTCTTCGTCATCCTCTCCGGAAAGGCTGTCCTCGTCGCCCGAGCTGGAGGCGAGGACCACCCTCCTCGACGCGCTCCGCAGGATGCGACCTCCGATGGGTCTCCCTAGCGGTCTTGGCCAGATCTGAAGATCGTCCTGTTCGTCGTCGTCTTCAGAGTCACCATTGTCGACCTGTTCCCCCGGCTGGGCTCGCGAGCGCCGGAGAGCATACCGCGGCTCGGCGATGTCGTCGTCCGAAGAGACCTCGATGGGCGACTCGTGGCCGTGGCGGTACTGCCTGCCGACGTTGCGGACCTCGGAGACCTCGACCACGTCGTCGCCGTCGTCGTCGATGAAGCTGCTCTCGTAGTCCTCTTCCTCGTCCGTGCGCACGCTGTGGTCACTGTCGTCGCCGTGCTCACTGTGGCCGCCTTCAGAGCCCGACGCCGCCGCTGCGCCGAGCCAGCCCCACCGGGGTTCGTGGTCTCCGTTTTCGGAATGGCGGTCGCCCCCCTCGTCCGGCAGCGCGCCGCCGTAGTTGCCGCCCATGAAGCGGCGGAGGAACTCGAGGTCGGCTTCCTCGTCGTCCTCGTCGTCGCTGTAGTCGAGCCACATCGGCTGAAGCCCGTCCTCGTCCGCGCTGTCCGAGTCGAGCTCGACGCGGTGCCCCGGGTAGAAGCGCCCGCAGCTCGAGCACAGCCCGTCCCAGATCTCGTGGTTGCAGTCCACGCAGCGGTAGATCCCGCCGTCCTCCTCGTCGCGCAGCCCCATGCTGTCGCGCAGCATGTCCGCGAACGGCCCGCGCGTGTCGTCCGGGAACACGTCCTTCCACGGCGCCGCCGCCGCGTCCGCGCCCGCGCCCTCGCCCGGCACCGAGTCCGGGTCCGCGAGCCCGCTCCGCACGACGGCGCCGACCATGTCCTTGATCGACCAGACCTCGACGGGTTTTTCGCGCACGACGGCGCGGCAGTGGGGGCAGGTCTTTTTGCGGCGGATGAGGGGCGCCGCACGCCGTTGTGCGGGGGCTGGGGGATCTGCTGCAGGCGCAGCGCCTTCGTTGTTCGCGTTGTTGTTTGCGCCTTCGTTGCCTTCTGCTTGCGCGGGTGGCGGCTCTGCTTGTTGGACGGCCTGGCCGAGGGGGACCGCGGGCTCATTCGACCACCAGTTCACGAGGCAGCCGTGGCACAGGACGTGGCCACAGGGCGCCAGGGCAAAGGGCCTGCTCATGAGCAGCAGGCAGATCTGGCATGTGAGCGACGGCAGAACACTGTCGAGCAACGCCCGGTGCGCCGCGAGCGCAGCCACATCCGCCGCCGGTGCGCTGCTGACGCCGGGCGACGTCGCCCGCGCCTTGCCCTTCTCGCTGCCGGACGCGATCTGCGAGACACTCAGCACACTCGTAGCGAAAACAGCAGCCAAGTACGCACCACAGGTGCCTCCGACGCCGTCCTCGACGACGCCGCCGATGTGCGCACCCGCTCCGGGCTCGCGGACGGCGAGCGCGCGGGGCGCGACGGCCCCGGCGTGCTCTGCGCCGCGCCCGCGCGCCGCCGCTTCTGCGGGCTCCGGGCGTGCGGCGTGGGGCCCTCGGGCGCGGGGCTCTCGCCGCCCGCGTCCTGCGCGACGACGGACTGCTTGCGCTTCTTCTTCCTGCGTTTCTTCCTGTCCTTCGCGGCGTGCCGGGCGTCGGGGCCCGCGCTCGGCGGCGCGTTTTCGCTGGGGTCCGCGGGGTCGTCGGTCGTCTTCCTCGCCCGCTTCGCCTCGGGGGCGGTGCTGTCTGGGGGCGAGGAGAGGCGGCGTTTCTGGGGCACGCTGGGTGCGTCGTGGGGGTCCGTTGGTGGCATTGCCGCGCTCGTCGACATCGCGCAGGACGTGGTGGTGTGGGCCAGAAAGGAGTTTACAAACAAGGAGCGCGGCGCTTGTGTTCAAATTGCGCGCCTGCGGGGGCCGCCATTGATGCGCCCGTCGGTCCCGGGCGCTTCGTGACTCCGAGTATTCTGTCGCGCGAAGGAAAGATCCACAGGCTTGTAGACCTGTTGGGCTCATTCAAACTGCTTTCTATGGCTTAAATTGAGCGCAAACTGGTATATATCTCCTCAAGATCCTCATTCTCATGGTAGCAATTGCTCACATAGAGTTCGAGGCTATCTGAGAAATGTGCAGAGCCCGAGGTCTGAACTGCAAAAAAATCTGCAGCGCACTGTCAATTTCGCGGGCTGCAGCAATGAGCTCGAGACTTTGTGAATCATCCGCAACCATCGGGCACGCGACGGCACAGGGTGGTAAGCCCGGTTTTGTTTGTAGGAAAACCGGAATATTCTCGCCCACGATCGCTGAGTTTGGGGCAAGTTTATATTTGGTCTTGCAGCGTACCAAAACTGGAGACGAACCGAAGGAAAACCGCAGATCCCCCGCCAAAGGTGCGATTTTACCTCGGATCTTCTTCAGGTTTTTATCTTCAAAATACCAAACGAAGATACATCGATCGTGTTCACGTTTTAATACGGTTTTTAGACCAACAAAACCGTGCTTACCACCCTGTGCGGCGAGCTGTCCGCTCGAAGGTCGCCACAGCATCCTGCAGTTCGACGTCATATGCGCATTCGTGCAATTCACACGCGAACTGGGACTGAAGTACGGGTGCCTAAAGGTGCCGCTCCGGGGCAAGGGTCGTCATAGCTTCGGTGCTCTGGACCAAGTCCGATGCAGTCTTTGCGCGGGATGCCTGCGCACTCATGACGCGACCCGGTCTTAAGCGTGCCCGCCTTGATTCCGCGACGTATTTGGCCGACGTAATGGAGGGCGAATGATGCGCTCACGTTTGTTCCGGCGCGCTGTTGCTGTCGCAGCCATGCATGGCCTCGCGGCGGTCTCCGCACTCAAAGTTGGAGGCGGCGGCGGGAGAAACTTTTGAGGAAGGGCGATCACCCTAGCGGAAATTTGGAGGGAGGCGGGAAGAGGTGCCGCCGATCGCCAAGGGTGGAAGCGAGGGCGGGGAGGGACGCGCCGGCGTCTGAGTGCGTCGGGCGAGGCGGCGCTTGGTCGCGCATCGCGCAGCCCGTGGATGCCAGCGGCGAGGCACCGCGCGAGGCACACGGCGGCGGCGATAAGGGCGCGCAGAGGGCGAGTCGGAGAAGAGGAACGCAGACGAGAGGGGGACACCATCTGAGATCTAGATCTGACCATGGGGAGCTGTAGGCGGTTATACAGGCAACGCACTCGCTCGAGACAAATTTCGGAACCGTTTCGAACCTGTGCTTGCAAAGTCCCTCCGTCCGCGTGTGCGCCGCTGTCGTCCCGCGCGCCGTCCGCGACGTCCCTCCCGCTGGGTGAGCCGGCGGGGGCGGGGTGGCGGCCTGCGCGCGCCTGTGACGAGGCGGGTGTGACGGTGCTGTGACGGGGCGGTGTGGGTGACACGGGCTGTGACCTGGCTGTTGTTTTGTTCTTTTCGCCTCCCACGGATTGCTGCTGTAAAGCGCGAAGGCAGCAGAGGCTAATCGCGACGCACACAGGCTGTTCGCGGAGCACGCGGCGACGACTTGCAGCACAGGAAGGCTTTCGGGCGATCAGATTGAGCGTGGATTGAGGCCGATCCTCTTTCGACGAGGACGGGACACATTTGGCGAGGTTCGTGTCCTTTCTCTCGGACTGCTGGGCACGCCAGAAAGGTGTTCCCGTGTCCTGCACGAGCAGCGTCTTCTGACCGCAGCCCCGTCCCCTGTGTCCAGCACCGACAGGCAAACCGCTATCCCTTCCGTCAACCCCCGCCGCCCGTCGCCCGGACAACCCCTTCGGCCGGCGCACGTCATACACAGTCCGCGGGCCCTTCTCCGTCTTTTCCAGACCGGTTCCTCCTCCCCGCCCCGCATTCCGCACATCCTGCGGCCGCCCCTCCCGCCGTCCCCGTCCCATACCCCAAACACGTACCCTCCCGACACATCAACGTAAGCGTCCCCTCCTCTCTTTCCACGCTTGCTGCTCTTTCCTTCCATCCCTCCCTCCTCCCTCCCTTCGCCCCCGCCGCCCTCCCCGCCCCCGCCGTCGCCCCCCTCGTCCCCCTCCATCGCCCTTCCTTTCCGGGCACTCCCTTGTTGATCGTCACGTGCCCTCTCCCCCGCCATTCTCACGCGCTCTTTTGCTGTCCATGTCTCTGTCGCGCTACGACGTGTGCTCACCACCTGCTTTGCTTTCCAGGTCCCCGACTCACCCCTTCTGGTCCACGCCGCAGGCCATAACATCGACGGCCGCGCTGTCGCACCAGCAGCGCTGGCTCACACACAACAAGCACCTCTCGTAGCACGTATCATTATTCGTAACGACTGCGACGAGCCACGATGAACACTCAAGCAGGACAGCACCACAACCCTGCCATGCTCGCCGCCCTCCAGCAGCAGCAGCAACAGCATGGCCAGATGAACCCGAACATGATGAACATGTCTGGCATGAACAGCATGTCCGGCATGAACCCGACCCAGCAGCAGCAGCTCCAGCAGATGCTTGCCGCCAAGTACCAGGGTGCCGGCATGGGCATGAGCATGGGAGGCGGAAGCGGAGGTGGAGGTGGCTTCAACCCGCAGATGATGCAGCAATTCCAGCAGCAGCACCAGGGCGGCGGCGGAGGCGCGGGTGGTTCGATGGGCGTAAACCCCCAGGCGTTGATGAACATGGGCGGCATGAACATGAACACGATGCCCATGGGTGGCATGAACGGACGCGGCTCCATCGGCGGCAACCCCGGCTTCAACCCGCAGATGCTCGCGCAACAGCAGCAGCAGCAGTTCAACCAGGCGTCCGGCCGACCAGGCACGGGCGGCGGCGTCAACCCCCAGATGCTCATGCAGCAACACAACTCCCCCGGCGCCGGCGGCATGGGAGGTCCCTCCGCGATGAACAACATGTCGAACGGCGGTGGGATGAACAACATGGGCGGGATGAACGGCGGGATGATGGGCGGGATGAACATGAGTGGCATGGGCGGCATGGGTGGGATCAACCCTCAGGCGTTGAACATTTCAGGGCAGACCGGTGGAGGTGAGTACAGCGCTTTGAATCGTTTGGGATAACGTACGACGCTGTCTCCCTTGTATAGGCTCGCAAAATCCAGGATCGGCGTCATCCCCGCAGCCGCCACATACTCAGCCGACCTCTATCAACCCCGCTACGCTGAATGCTGGCTCCGGCACGCCCTCGAACATGGCCATGAATTTCATGAGTGGCATGGGTCCGGGCAGCATGAGCAACCTCCAGCTGACGCCCGCGCAAGTCCAGCAGCTCAGCCATATGAGTCCCCAGGAACGACATAAAGCGATGCAGCGGCTCATGATGCTCAACCTCCAACACCAGCAGCAGCGCGAGATGCAGATGCGTCGCAACAGCGGCGAGCTGAACATGGCCGGGATGGGTGGCATGGGCATGCAAGGCCAGGGCCAGGGCCAAGGTCAGCGCAGCCAGATGGGTGCGCAGGGCCAGGGCATGGACGGTATGATGGGCGGTATGTCCAACAACTTCAACGCCGGTCTCAGTGGAGGCATGGGCGGGATGGACAACAGCGGGATGATGGGCATGGACAACATGGGCATGGGCGGGATGGGGATGCAGGGCATGGGCGGTGGGATGGGCGGGATGCAGGGTATGAGTGGCATGCAGGGCATGAACGCTGCTCAGCTCCAGCAGATGCAGCTCCTCCAGGCTCAGCACTCTCAAGGCCAGGAACGTCCCCAGTCGTCGATGTCCCAAGCGCAAGGTCAACACTCCAGCCCGACCCAGCCGTACGCCTTCCCCGGCCAGGGCCAATCCCAGGCCTCGTCCCCCGTTCGCGCGCAGACACCTCAGCAGCAGCACAATATGCACATGCAACAGCAGATGCAGCAACAGCAACATCATCCGAATGCGGGCATGATGGGCCCGCCGTCCTCAATCCCACCGCGACCACCTACCACAGCGCCCGCTGCGTCACCCGCTCCCCGTCAAGGCTCTGCGATGGGCCATCCGAACCAGTACGGTCAACATCCTCAACACCAGCAGCCACATAACTACCAACTCGGTCACGCACAGAGCCCGCGTCCCACGGGTCCAGCTGCTGCACCTAGTCCTGCGGCGATCTCGAGGACTGGCAGCTCCATGGGTATGCAGCAACATCCCCAGGGCGTTCAACAAGGCCAGCAGCAGCACCAGAACGCTCAACAGCAGCAGCACCAAGGCCAGCAAGGTCTTCCGGCACCGTCGCCTGTACCAATCCAACCTCGACCTATCGCTCCTACCAGCGTCTCCGGAAGCCCTGCGCCTACGCCGCGCCCGGGGACCAGTCAAAGCATGCACGGACCTGGTGGATTGCGCGCAATCACTCCTGCGCTCGTCGGCAGCCGGCCGAGCACCGCTACGGGATTCCGCCCCCAGCCGTCAGGTCAGCCAGGCCAGCAGCCGGGGACGCCTCAGTCGATGCAAGGCCCCCAATTCCAGACCCAGCAGCAGCAGGCTCTGCAGCAAAACCAGCTGCAAGGTCAACCGCAACAGCAGGTGCACACACCCGTTTCGACGCCAACCTCCGCCACTTACCCGCCGATCGCGCCGGCTCCTGCGGCTGGTTCGCTTCCTGGGTCGCCGAGGGCTGCGATGAAGAGGAAGCCCTCTGGTACGCCTGTACCGCAGTCTGCTGCCGGTCCCGCCTCTGGCCAGGGTCAGCAAGCCGACGCGTCACAGGGACAGGCGCTCGCTCCCGGACAGACCCAAGGTTTGTTCAATCAGCTGTGTCTTCCGAGTCGGATGCTCACCTCATGCACGTACATAGGTGCTCAAGGAATGCCTGGCGCGAACATGACTCCAGCTCAGCTGATGGCTATGCGCATGGGTGGCGGTATGCCCGCTGGTAACACGATGGGTCCCCAGGGTGCCAACGGTCTTATGGCTGGCAACAACGGCGTCATGGGGATTCCTGCCCTCCCTCGTACGCAATCGGGCCAGCAGCAACAGCAGTCCGCAGGAGCAGGCATGAGTATGCCTGGTATGAACGGCATGCAAGGTCCCATGGGCGCCAACGGCATGCAGGTACCTGGTATGGCGCGGCAGCCGAGTGCAGGGGATCTTCGCGCGAACACCATGATCGCACCTGGCACAGCGAACGCCGCGGGGCTCAGCATCAATACGAATATTAACTCGAATCTGAACCCGAACCTGAACGCTCCGATGCCTTTGGCTGGTACACCCAGTACGTCTGGTCTGCCGCTCGCGTCTACCATGGCGACGCCAACCCCCGCTGTTCCAGGTTCACCAAACCCTACGATGCTCGTCGACTCCACGATTACGGGCGCGCCTGCGACCCCGAATAGGAACACTTCGCAGCCGCCAACTGCAGGCTCGCCGTTCCCTGGCGGAATGATGGGCACACCTGGCAGCGCGGAGCGCAAGATGGCAGGTCCTGGAGTGCTCGCGGGTGCGGCGCCTCTCTCCCGAGCGCCCACTGGCGACGTCTTCAGCGGCCCCTCAGCCGCAGCGGCGACGACGACGACAACACCCGCGGCGAACGGCGCGGCCGCCCCTGCGGCTCAAGGCACGACGCAGATAATTCCGCAGCTCCCGCCGCTGCCGACGAACGTGAGCCTGAACCCGAAGGTGACGCGTGTGTCGGTCGTGCCGCTCAAGGACTCGGAGACGACGATCCCGGCGCTCAAGCAGGAGGAGATCGAGCGCATGAAGCGGTGGATGAAGGCGGACGACGAGTACGAGGCGCGCTACAAGCAGATGCGCGAGCGCATGACGGAGGAGGTCCGCGAGGCGATCATCAAGCCCCGGCCGTGGTACGAGAAGGACCCCCAGGAGGACCCGCGCGCGAGGCGGCGCAAGGAGAAGTTCGACCTCGTTGGAGTCAAGGGGAGGGAGGAGATGAAGCGGAAGAAGGCGGGCAGGCGAGAGGGTTTCAAGCTGTGAGTCTTTAAGCGTCATTGCACCATGCCTCTCGCTGATGAGCGTGCCAGGCCGAGAACTGTCAACCCTGAGGACGCAAGCCGTCCTGAACAGCTCGTGCCGATCCGCCTCGAGTTTGATGTCGACCATCACAAGATGCGTGATACCTTTATCTGGAACCTGAACGGTACGTCCGCTCGCAGTCGGTCTAGCTGTCGTCCTTACACGCTTGTCGTAGACCCTATCATCACGCCAGAAATTTTCGCGCAGTCTATCGTGGACGACTACAGTCTTGCGCCGAACTACCACTCGGTGATCACGAAAACGATCCAGGACCAGCTGAGCGACTTCAAGGCGCACACGGCGACGTTTGGCGAGGACGGCTTCGATGACGTCGTCATGCGCGGCCAGCTGGCCGAGGAAGACGATATGTGGTGGGATGCGTGGCGGAATCATGTCCGCAGTGACACGCTTCTCCGACCCTGGGAAGCTCGTTCAGAACGCCGCACGCGTAAGCGTCGCAAGATCGTCAAGGACGAAGAGGACGACTCTAAGACGGTCCCTGCCGCGCCAGGTTTGGATGCGTATATGTCGGTAGACGAGTTCGAGGAGGACGAGAGCAAGACACTTGAGGAAATGCGCATCCTGATCAAGGTTCGTAATGACCCCTTGCCTCCGACGTGCACGATCGCTGACTCGTGCCGCAGCTCGATATCATCGTGGGCTCGGTCAAGCTCGAGGACCAATTCGAATGGGACCTAGACACCCTCGATCCCTCCCCGGAGCACTTCGCTGACATTTACGCGACGGACCTCGGTCTCGGCGGAGAGTTCAAAACTGCCATCGCGCATGCGATACGCGAGCAGGTGCAGATCTATCAGAAGTCTCTCTTCCTTGTTGGTCACCCATCCGATGGCTCCGCTGTGCAAGACGACGATCTTCGGTTGTCGTTGCTGCCTTCCCTCAGCACCGGGGCACGCTCGATGGATCAGGTCGTTGCCTTCACGCCACGCCTCGATTATCTCAGCGACGGCGAGCTTGAGCGCAACGAGAAGGAGCGAGAAAAGGAGCTCAACCGCCGCCGTCGCAAGACCACTCGTGGCCGCAGGGGCATTGCGCTTCCGGACCGCGAGCCGCCGAAGACGTACCGCACCCCTGCGATTGGCTTCCCCGAGGTCGACCCCGCGACGCTGGCACTCGCGAACGCAGCCATCGCGCCGACATCCCGTCGCGCGGCTGCGGCCGCGGCCTCGCACAACATCGCGAGCATGATCGCCTCCGAGAACGGCACGTCGCTGTCCCCGCAGGCGATGCCTGTGCCCGTGCCTGCCGCCATCTCCGCGACGCCGTCGCAGCCGACGAAGGAGAAGAAGCCGAAGGGGCTCATGAAGCCGCCGTCGTACCCGCCGCATGTCCTCCGCCCACGCGCGCACGTCAAGGCGCCCACGGACTGGACGGCCGCCGACCCGATGAGCGTGGACGCGCCGCTGGACATCGACCCGCCGGTGTCGACGAACGTCGAGAACCGCGGTGCGCGTGTGCCGCTCTCTGCGAAGCGCGCGAAGGAGCTCGAGCGCGAGGCCAAGGAGCGCGAGTACGTCGACGGCCAGCATCCGAACATCATCGATGGCATCTGGCACTGCTCGAACTGCGGCTGCCCCGAGAGCATCGCGATTGGGCGTCGCAAGGGCCCGTTGGGAGATAAGTCGCAGTGCGGTACATGCGGTATGTGCATTGCATCAGCTGCGCTGTGTGGTTTATTGACGTCGCTCCTAGGAAAATTCTGGCATAGGCATCGTCGCCCGCGCCCGGTCGAGTACAACTCGAGCCTGGAGTACCACATGAACCTCAAGAAGGAGGAAGAGATGGCGAGGCTCGCAGCGTCCCGGCGGAAGCGCCCGCATCAGCACATCGCGGAGACGTCGTCGAAGGCACCCACCGTCGAGCCCGAGACACCAAAGAAACGGTCGCCAGAGCCGGACAGCAAGCCTGTCTCGCGGAGCACGGCCCTGGAGACGCCAAAACTGCCGAAGCTCGAGAAGCTCGAGGTCGGGTCCCCGATGTCGACGACGTCGAGCATCTCGGAGGCGCCGCTGGCGAAGACGAAGACGAACGGCGTCCACTCCACCCCGTCCGCACCGGCGATGGCGCCGAGCCAGAGCGAGTCCTCGGAGGGGATCCAGGACACGCCGCAGGACGCGCCTGCGGCGCTCCCCTCCGTCGCGCCGCTCTCCGCGGGTGCGCGCGCTGGTGTGAACCGGCCAGCAAGAGTGAGTGGGAAGTGAACACACCATGATGAGCGCGTCATCTGACCTCGTAATGTAGGATCCTCCCGCTTGGTTAAAGACGGCCATGAAAGAACTGAATGATAAATACCCTGATGATAGATTCGAGGCTGTGCTCCGCAGAGGACCGAACCCTGCACAACCAGAATGGCGCATCAAGTGCACTGACTGTCCTGGAAAAGTACGTGTCCGCTTTGTCTGCTCCCGTGAGGCGCAGGGCTGATGGTGTTTCTATCAACAGCTCTATACCCCCGGTCCCGACGAGACTCTGACTAATTATGAGGTGCACCTGAAGAATCGTCAGCATCGGCAGAAGGTCAACGCGCGGGTCGAGAAGAAGGAAGGCTAATGGACTGTGTCGGGACATAGACGTCCTTGTTTCTGGATTATGTTGTCTGTCATCTTGCATCGTTACACCATCTCCACCTGCTCTGTATGTTGTATCTTTATTTCCGCTGTCCCGAATATATTCCATCACTACCTCTCTCGACGATGTCTAGGACCCATATCTCCGCCGCCCGTGCCGTGTGCAACGGGGTGGGAACGGCAGAGGGCGTTGCTAGGTGGCTGCGCCCGCCATGCGTCGGGCGCGGAGCTGCGCACCGGGCGTGCCGGCGCCACAAACAGTTGAACAGCGACGACGGGTGCGCGCGTGGAGACGACCTCGTTCCCAACTTCCCACTTTCATGACGCCCCGCCCTTAACCCTTTAGCCACGTTCCTTGCACCACGCCGCTCCTTCATCTTCACGCCGGCCACGACCCAACGCAAACTCTGATTCGCGCACTTCTCACAGTTCCGTCACGACGTGCGAGCCGTTCCGACGATGTTTCGCTTTGGGGCCTTCCTTCTTCTCTTTCTTGGCCTTCAACTAGCGCAGGCTACGCTATTCGTGCGTCTGTGGCGTTTTCAAAAGGAATACGAGGCTAACTGGCGCTGTAGATCACGTCCCCGGGCCAAGGGTCCACCTGCCATGGCGGGCAGCCCTGCTTGGTCGAATGGGTCGACGACGGCGAGGCGCCGTTCGTGACCACCATCGGAGCCTGCTATGCTGGGCTGTACAACGGCAACGGGGTCCTCGTGCAGCAGATCGACCCTGTCAATGTCGCCGTCGTGAGGTCTTTCCAGTTCACGGTACGCCTTCGGGTGCTTGTATGCGTCGTTTTCGTTGCTCATACGAGCGCAGCCCGACCCTGCGGCAGGACCCGACTCGCATACGTAGTGAGTGCGCTTTCTTCTCGCCGTTTTTCTGCACATACTGATAGCACTTGAAGTTATATCAATCTTACGTCTGTCAACTTCATTGGCAACCCTGCGCAGCATTACACGCAGTATTCCCCATTCTTTGCGTACGTGTCTCCCGCGTTGCTGTGAGTGGTTGCTCAACATGTGGTGCAGATTGGACGGAATGTCGGGCACATTCAACGCTCCGGTAGCAAGCGACACCTCCTCCCCATCCGTCCCGTCTTCAGTGTTGAGCGCATCATCAAACACCATTATCTCGACCATCTCCGTCGGAGCTAGCTCCGCTGAGTCTTCATCCTCTTCTTCGGACCCAAGCGCTGTTGCAGCAAGTGTGGACGCCCGCAGTACTTCTCGTCACTCAGCCTCAGCTACTGCCTCAGCTACTGGCAGCTCCCCCGATATTTCTTCATCGACCCCCGTTGCAACTCTGAGATCATCGAGCTCATCTTCCTCAACGTCGACCAATTCCTCGACATCTTCGACGAGCTCCAGCGCCTCTGGCATGGTCACCGCCTTCACAACTTTGACGAGCCCGTCAAGCACTGCGGGTTCATCATCCCCCGCTACCTCCTCTTCTGCATCTTCCGCTGTTAGCGCATCTGCGTTCAGCGTGTCCTCTAGTGCGCTCACCATCGTCGCTCTTCTTTTCGGTACTGCTGTCGCTATGCTGCTTTGAGAGTTGGTAACGACGGTTATTAGCGACAAGATCGCGAGTCATATCATTATTATGCGTTGTGTGGACTGTTGTGTCCGTTCTTCTCTTGTACTTGCTATCCTACCCTATCCATCCGTCTCTGGGAAAGCCTTCCCGTTCTTCATCGAGCAACTTCGATAGATATATATGTTGTTTTGTAGCAATATTCCCGGTAGCCTTGTCTTTAGATCTGTCTCCTCATGTAATGATATTATAGAGAAGTAACGCACGTCGTTATTCGCGGCAATTGCAGGAACTTTGGCCGTCGATCGCGACACAGCCTGAGACGCGCCAATTATCGGTGACCGTGACGTTACGGTACGCGAGCATGACAGGCGGCACGACGTAACGGTCACACCCTCATCTTTCTCTCCTTGTCGTCCACGACCTCTGCTCGTCGTGAACCATGTCGTCCCCGCTCAAGTTTCCGTCGTCCGACCCGCCTGACGCCGAGATGGCCGACGGCGAGCAAGGCACCCCGAACGCGCCTGCACAGCAGCCACTGTTTTTCGCCGCGACGCCCTCCGCCGCAGGCACCCCCCGCCGGTCCCAACGCCAGCAGTCGTCCGTGCCGCCGAGCTCGCCTGGGAGCGTAGTCGCGCGCAGGGCGGTCGGGCTGAGCACCCCCAAGCGGAAGACGCCTCTCTTCACGGGTAGGTCGCGACTTTGTGCCGTGTTGGGTCCCAGGCTAATGAGCGCGGACACCAGCGGGCAGCTCGTCGCCCCTCGCGTTTCCCAGCTCGAGTCCCCGCAAGGGCGCGACGCCAAGGGGTGCGAACATTCTCGCCAGCTCGAGCTCGCCACCGCAAAGCCCTGGGGGTTCCGAGCCGCTCGAGTTCCCGTCGTACGTCCCTCAGCGACTTTCGCGTCGACGTCGTTAACACGCGTGCAGGAGCCCTGCTACGCCGAAGAATCGTCGAGGAGACATCCACAGCTCACTGAGCCTGACGCCTGTCGCGCGTCGTCGTCGTCAACAAAACCTGAACTCCGACGACCCTATGAGCGATGGCACAAACCTGCAGATTCCCGCATCGTCAGCCGGTGCAGGCTTCAGCGCTGCTGCCGAACCCAGCGATGAGCCTGCCGAGATTCGCGCAATTTGGGGCACCACTGTCAACCTTGCGGAGACGATGAAGACCTTCCGCGAATTTATGCTCGGGTTCAAGCCCAAGTACCGCATTTCGTACGACCGGAGTCGGGGCGTCAGGACGCGTGCTCTGGCCTCTCCGGACGAGGGCGAAGTACTGCTCTATGAAGGCTACCTTCGGCGCATGCGCCAGACCGGCGAGACCAACCTGAACCTCGACATGAATAACCTGGCTGCCTACCCACCGAGCAAGAAGCTCCACAGCCAGCTCGTGAAGTACCCTCAGGAAGTCATCCCCGCTATGGATCAAGTGCTCAAAGATCTCATGCTCGAGATTGCGGAGCAAGACCAGCAGGCGGGCATGGAGGGCATGGCTGATGAAGATGGCGAAGAGGAGATTGCGGACATCATGGGCAGAGTCTACAAGATTCGTCCTTTCGGCCTCCCTTCTGGCAATATGCGAGACTTGAACCCAACTGGTATGTCTCTGCGACTCTGCAATGTATGCTTTGCGAAACAAACTCATAGTTATATCTAGATACCGACAAGCTGGTGTGTATCAAGGGTCTTGTCATCCGCGCGACACCCGTCATCCCCGACATGAAGGTCGCATTTTTCCGCTGCCTTACGTGCAACCACACAGTCCAGGTCGAGATCGACCGTGGCAAGATCGACGAGCCTCAGCGTTGTCCACGCGATGTTTGTGCCTCTGTCGGCACCATGTCCCTCGTGCACAACCGCTGCGAATTCGCCGATCGCCAGGTCATCCGGCTGCAAGAGACCCCCGACGCAGTACCGGATGGCCAGACCCCGCATACAGTCACTCTGAGCGTGTACGACGAGCTTGTCGATGTCAGCAAGCCGGGAGACCGCCTCGTCGTGTCGGGAATCTTCCGCAGCGTTCCCGTGCGCGTGAACCCGCGGCAGCGGACACTCAAGAGCCTCTTCAAGACGTTCCTCGACGTCGTGCACGTGCGCATCGGCACGGACGACCGGCTCGGCGTCGACAAGAGCACGCGGCCCGCGGGCGGCGACCGCGTGCCCGGCGTCGGCGGCGTCGGCGACTTCTTCGGGGACGACGAGGAGAGCCCGCTCGAGCAGCAGCGCCAGCAGAGCCGCCGCGCCGAGGTCGAGGCGAAGCTCAAGGAGCTCAGCCAGCGCCCCGACATCTACGAGCTCCTGTCGCGCAGCCTCGCGCCGAGCATCTGGTCGCTGGAGGACGTCAAGAAGGGCATCCTCCTCCAGCTGTTTGGTGGAACGAACAAGAGCATCGCGCGTGGTGGTGGTGCGGGTGGGCCCAGGTACCGTGGAGACATTAACGTCTTGCTCGTCGGTGACCCTGGCGTGTCGAAGTCTCAGATCCTCGCGGTAAGCACATAGTGGTCTTGCCTCACGATAGCTTTCTGACACTTGTCAAATAGTACGTGCACAAGATTGCGCCTCGCGGTGTCTACACCTCAGGCAAAGGTTCGAGTGCCGTCGGTCTAACAGCCTATGTCACAAGGGACCCTGACTCAAAGCAACTTGTCCTCGAGAGGTCAGTAAAACCGCGACGTATGTTGACGATGACGCTAACTGGTGACGCTAGTGGTGCGCTCGTACTGAGTGACGGTGGTGTCTGCTGCATTGACGAGTTCGACAAGATGAGCGAGGCGACCCGTAGTGTGCTTCACGAAGTCATGGTATGCACACTATTTTGCTATGAAGTCGATTCGTTAACTCATGGCGTGTGTAGGAACAACAAACTGTCTCCATCGCCAAGGCTGGTATCATCACCACGCTGAATGCACGGACGTCGATTCTCGCTGCTGCGAACCCTATCGGCTCGCGTTACGACAGATCGAAGACGATTTCTTCCAACCTCGATTTGCCACCAACGTTGATCTCGCGATTCGACTTGCTTTATCTTGTCCTCGACAATGTCGACGAGCAGCTCGATCGTCGGCTTGCGCAACACTTGGTCGGCCTCTACCTCGAGGACAATCCTCATACCGGTGGTCAAGACATTCTGGTATGTATCATCGTTTTCACCGTGCAAACGCATACTGAATAGTCCTCTTCTTCGTAGCCCATGGATGAGCTCTCTGCATACATCAGCTATGCCCGCACACGCATCAACCCGACAATTACTGAGGAGGCTGGCGAGGAGCTCGTGAAGTGCTACGTCACCCTGCGCAAGGCCGGCGAAGACCCGCGAGGCAACGCAAACGAGAAGCGCATCACCGCGACGACGCGTCAGCTGGAGAGCATGATCCGCCTGAGCGAGGCGCACGCGCGGATGCGCTTCAGCAGCCTCGTCGAGCTCGCCGACGTGCGCGAGGCGTTCCGGCTCATGCGCGAGGCGATCAACACGAGCGCGCGCGACCCGACGACGGGCGAGATCGACATGGGCCTGCTCGACACCGGCATCGGGCGCGCGCAGCGGCGCATGCGCGGCGACATGCGCAAGGAGGTGCTCAACCTCCTCGACGGCGCGGGCGGCACGCGCGGCGTGCGCTGGAGCGAGGCGTTCAAGGCGCTCGAGGGCCAGAGCAGCGTGCGCATCCAGGCGAGCGAGTTCCAGGAGGTCGTGCGCGAGCTCGAGCAGGAGGGCCTCGTTAAGGTTGTCGGCGAGCGCGACAGGCGTGTCATCCGCCGTGTCGAGGGTGCATAGAAGCCAAGCGGGTAAAAAAATCTTTCTGTGTAGCATTTGCTTTAGTTTGGATGTCTCATGTTCTGTCTCTGCTGTCTCGTCTGTCTGCTCCGCTTGTCATGTACTGTATATGATCCCAGTGTATTCTCGCAGTACGCGCTGTTATACAAGTTTTTACGCCTGCTGGCTCGCTGCCTTGCTTGTCACGAACGCACACCTCTGCCTTTCCTCAGAGGAGATCGTCTCGAGCGTGCTGCCGGTCTTTGTGGCTGAGCCTTCGGTGAGGACGATGCGGTGCGACGTGCTCGGCGTGTACGTAGGCCACGTCGGCGCCCGAGCGAGCTTGAAGGTGTTCGGGTTTCCGGTGCGCACGAAGGAGAGCCAGTACGCGATGAGCTCAGATGCGAAGGCTTGCTCGGATGGTGTCATGGGCGAGAACATTGTTGTGCCATTTACTCTGGGTAAATGACAGTGTGTGAGTACTCGTCTTTAGGCGGCTGAGGATAATCATACCCTGTGTTGGTGCCGAGGAACATCATCCAGTTTTCTGCCGCGTGTTCCACAAGGGGGTCGCCGCCTGTGGGATTGGGCGTGTTGTACCGGTACACATACGTCTTGCCCTGCTCGGGCTGCGAAAACGCGCCGCCCATAATCTCCACCTGAGCGAGACCATTGAGAATTAGGTGGAGGGCCCGTCTGTTTAAGCTAATGCACGTACCGCACAACGCAGCTCGCTCTCGCCCGTAGCAACACGGAACTGCTCATTCGAGCTGCCGAAGTTTGAAGCATTATACACCTCGTTGAATCCGGTGAGGTCGTTCTGCGTAAGTCCAGGGAAGAAGGCCTTCAGCGCGCTGCTTATATCGTCTCCACCAGACAATGTTTCATTCGATGTCGCGCTAGATGTCGTGTAGCTCGCTCAGTATATCCCATCGAAGTTACGAAGGACATGGTCACCTACCCGACGATGAGTGGGACCTTCGCGAAACGACCGGAGAGAATTGAAGGCGTCGGGCGGACAGGTATGATTTTGCCGTCGAAGACGGGGTGGAAAGCATTGTACGAGCCATTACTGCAGACATGGTCAGAGAACGTTTCAACCACGTAGTCTTGCGATGTTCGACCTACAAGGCCGCGTCCTGAGCTGGTGCGAGTGCACTGATAGGTGCTTGCCGCAAGCAAGACATGGTGTCAGACACTGACTTGAGGCCGCCGCATCCGGCCTTCTCTGCATAGAAATTGAACAAAGGCTGTGAGGTGGTTCAACGTCGTGCCCTCCACCTTGGGTCCGAGCACATACCTCCTGCTGCTCTGGACTGGGCAGTGGTGTCCGGTACACGCTTTGAGCGATCGCGCCATGGAACAGCCCTTCCTGTCCGCTTGCGACGAGATGCAACTCGACCGAAGACCCGCCCGCGCTCTGGCCGTTGATAGTCACTTGTCCGGGGTCGCCACCAAAGGCATCGATGTGCTCTTGCACCCAGCGCAGGGCCAGGGCCTGGTCGGAGAAGCCGACGTTGAGGTCGCCTAGAGACGGCGTAGAAGCAAAAGCGGGGTGCGAAAGAAAACCGATCGAATCGAGGCGGTAGTACACGGAGACGATAACGACTGAGGGCTCCTGGTGGATCCAGTGGTCGAAGGGCCAGTTTGCGGGGTTGCCAAACACGTAGCCGCCGCCATGGATGTAGACCAATACTGGAACTGCAAGGCCCAATAGGTCAACAGTTGGACTCATATACATAGTGAGGAATTGGACACACGCTTGTCGCCTTTCTTCGCGTTCGCTGGTGCGTAGACATTTACTTTGAGACAGTCTTCGCTGCCAGCACCACCGGCATCGCCATCTCGATGGCTCGTCAGTTTATTCTTCCTGCTATTCCAGACCTGTGCACTTACTACCAGTGGTGCCCTGGATGCAAAATTCAGGGTTGGAGGACGCGTCGATGACGGCACCGTGAGCTGACTGGCTCACGCGAGTCGTGTTTAGCGGAAGAGGTGACCTCCAGCGGAGCTCTCCAACCGGCGGTTCGGCATAGGGTAGCCCCAAATATGCGACCGTGTTCGGGAAACTGAGGTTGCCCTGGTACTTCGCATAGCCGAGGTCCACGATCGTGTTCGCTGTCGCAGAGTAGAGGCCAGACAGCAGTCCTGCATAGGCTAGCAAACGCATGGTAGCTCCGCACAGTGCCCGGAATTGTTCAGCTGGATATCTCACTCCTCAGCAGGAAGTCGGGGTACATATACGGATGGCTTGCCTACAACGGGCATCACGTCCTGCATCTGGCCCGGGAACGTTCGCAGATGATGCATCATGAGACTGCCACTTCCTTGGTCTGGTGAAGTCTGACGGGCATCAGCACCTTGGAGCACCAGAAAGAAGGGCCAGCACATGCGTACCGTGGTCACGGAGTGCTCTTCAGGAAGCTTGATTCTATGCCGAGTCTTACGCAACGCAACGTTTCCAACGGTCACGATGGCCCGTCAGAGCGGGTCGGTGGGTATCAACAGCCACCTGGAGGAAAGCGGGGAGCGCAAGGTCAGGTTTCCCCGACGTTCGCGTGCTGTCTTCGGTGAATTGCAGCGGGGCGTGAGCGGCCCACAGCAGGTTGACGTGACTATGCACATTGCATGCCGTGCGGAAAGGACGTCAGACGGGATGACAGTCCAGAGACCGTTCTTCAAGTAATACAGAGTCATATGGAGGATGTCTGCACTGCAGTTTCGATGTGAGAGCGGTCAGCGATGGGCAGGACAGTACATACCTCTTGCAGGGTCATCGCGCCCAGCTTGTGGCCAACGTGCTTTGTCGCGGCCTGGTACAAACGCATCTCTCATTCTCCTTTCATCCACCATTTCCATACCTGCAGCACACTCAGAGTGTCTAGCGGCCTGAACGAGCATTAGAACTCTTCAGTCACATTCGCTGGTGATAGCAAGAGCCAAAAGCAGAATCAGATGAACCCGCGGCACGACCTAGACGATCCCAACAAGGTACATCGTGTTTGCCTCTACCTACAACAGCCAACTCAACCCTTGCAGAAGTGTGTCTTACTTCTCGCCGACAACAATATCGGTGGGCATAGTTGTTGATGTAGAACAACAGATGCTGAAGGCTCGCCACAGACTCCGAGGACGATGTGCCAGAATACTATGAGGACTACCCACCCCTGCCACCGTTCGCGTCGCGCGACCTCCCGGACGGATACGAGCTGAGGCTTCAGGAGTACCGAAGGGCGTGGTCCAGATGCTTAGAACGCGTCCAGGTGCGTGCCACGACGCGACTCTCCTCTTCCAAGCTGACCACGCGCAAGTCTCTCGTCCGCGCCTTGCACAATCCCGTGGTCGAGGCGGTCTGCTCTGACGTGCGCACAGCTCATGCAGCTAAACATAACCTTCCTGGCTTGCCCTTCCCCGAACTCCCTGTCGTTGCAGTCTCAGCTCCAGGTGGTGGCGGGTCTGTCATATCCGATGTTGTCGCGTCCCTCAGGCACCCCGAACAATCCGAAGGACCAGCGTGCATTGTCTCCAATCTGTACCCTGCAGAATGCCCCAACCTGATGGCAGCTATGAAGAGCATCATCACGAGCTTCGTGGACAGGACGGACGAGCACGATGATGAGACGCAAGGCATTTCATGTGAGTCTCGCGCTCTCCTCCAACCTGCTTTATGTATGCTCAGTCGAACGTCGTCAGATCCACCGTCTGTGCGACGGAAAGCCAATACATCGTTAGCGACATACGACATGAATTTATTGAAAGCATGGTACACTGCTCTCGTAGAGCGAAATGGTTTGTCCTTGCCTCTCCAGTCGATGCGTACCTTCTTGCTTAGGCTGCTGTAGAGCATCGACACACGCTTGTCCTAGTCATGCACTCCTTCGAACAGTTCGACTCTACGGTTGTTGAAGGGGTATTTAGCATATGCAGGTCAGTAGCCTTCGCTAAGCCGCACCCGCGCAGTGCACTCACCTTTGCACGGCAGCCAGTTCCTGCCCGACCTACCCCTTGTCTTTTTGTTAGCTATGTCTGCGCCTTCGCCATCAGGGTTCCTTCGAGCAGCTTTCCCCAGGCGTACGCTACAACTACTTCGTGTGCACACCCACGTCGCACCCCTGGGTACCGAAATCGTGGAGAATATCGTCGAAGAGGTATGGCGCGTCTTCGTCCTGAAGCCCGTCGTATATAACGCTGCTACCAGATTTTCTTCAGCCTGGAATGGACGCCGAACATTATGCTGGACTCCGGCATACTCAAGTTTATCGCAGAGTTCAGTGGACGGCATACAACTTCGTTAGACGCCTTGACGTCCGTTCTACAGGTATGGGCTCGCGTTCTTGACGTGAGTCAGGTCTGATATAATATTATCTTCAGCTCACACATCTCAGACACGTCGAGGAACCGTTCGCCTTATTCATGCACGACAGCCTATTAGGCTGTGCGTCTGCAGAGGAGGCGTACGAGAAGCTCCAGGACAACTCGGCTGCAGCTTTCGCAGACGCACTGCAGGAACGCTTCGACAGTCCGTCTGATGATCCTGCCGACGTCCTGGCTGCAGTCGACGAGGCTCGGGTAGACCTCGCTGCAGCTGCTGAACAGATGCGCCTGGCGTACAGGGTCCTTCGTCTGCTGCAGGACTTCATGTCGTCATACGGCTACAGGCCTTCGCCATTTACGAATGAAGACGGCACCGAGGAGCCGCGCCTGAGCTTCATGGCGCGCGTTGTGGAAGGCAAGGTGTCCAGGGATGTACAGCATCTGGTCAGGATGGTCAGGTAGGCATTGAATTTCTGGCTCCCAAACATGCAAGAAAATGGCTAAATGTTCCGTGTAGCAAATTGCGACGAGACCAGCTAGACACCCTTCTCGAAAAGCTGTACAAGTTCTTCTACGACCTCGAACCGCCTCAACTTCGACACGCAGAGAGCGAGAGTAGAGAATTCATCGTCCAGTGCCGCACAAAACTTCCTCCACCTCCTGAGCAGGCAAAAGGCGACGCACATACTAACGGCAGTGCAAAGGCTGCGGTGGCCGAGGCAGCAACAGACCTCGCGGAGTGGCTTTCGACGTACTTGTCGTAAGTTCGCTGCTCTCCCTAGCACCTTCCGGATCCTCAGTCTCAACATGCCGCAGTCCGCGCGTAGAATCGCTAGACGACTACGTCTTGTCCGAAGCCTGGACAACAGGTTCATCGCCATTTCCTTCGGAGGTAAGATTGTCTGACTCTGCCTCTTGCTCCCTCCTAACGCTCCATCTAAAATAGCTACTCAACCCTGCACCGCGTCCGGCCATCGTACACGCATTGCTACATCCGCACGCCGTGCTCGCATCGCACGATCTGCTCTTCGGCCCTTCTCCCGACGCTGAGCCAGCAGAAGAAGGCGAGCGACCGGCGATTTGGGACCTGCCGGACACCAGCATCCTGTTACACCGGTACATGGAGGCGCCGAAGAAGGTGAACGTGTACGACTGGTACGAGAGCTTCGCGCAGGTGCTCGAGACGCAGCGCGAGCGGGCGCGCGCCAAGGCAAAGGAAGAAGAGGAGAAGAGTAAGCCGAGAGGTAAGGCCGCGAAACGTGGCGGTAAAAGCCCGGCCAAGGCGCGCAAGAAACAGAAACAAGACGAGGAAGAGCATGTCGAAGAAGAGGGCGAGGGTAACGCGGAGGATGTGGACGACGAGGAGTGGCAGACGGAGCTACAGGCGCGATTCATTCGAGCGCTGCATGAGCTCGACTACATGGGCTTCGTGAAACACGCGGGTAGGAAAGCAGACCACATAGTGAAGACGATATACGACGTGTACGAGTGATGTGGTTCGACTACTGTAGCTTACCAGGTCGCGCACTAATAGGACAGCTTCACGAGAGCTTAATAGCGTGGAATGTGCGTTCATAGGTCGTGTGATGGTTTCTGGCGGTGTCGTTCCTGGTGAGACTGGACGCTATGACGGAGCCCCGCCGCGTCCAAGGCCACCCTGGCGTACGCCCGTGCGGCTTGCTTCTGCACCTCTCGTACCCGCCTCCGGGCTGAAGCGCGATATAACGCAGACTGCTCCCA
This sequence comes from Phanerochaete sordida, assembly GCA_019973155.2. Classification (NCBI taxonomy): domain Eukaryota; kingdom Fungi; phylum Basidiomycota; class Agaricomycetes; order Polyporales; family Phanerochaetaceae; genus Phanerochaete; species Phanerochaete sordida. Next base: position 78,946 of record BPQB01000004.1, read on the forward strand.
GCAGCCCGAGGCCCAGCCCAGCCCACCTGTGTCCGCCGGCCTGCCGCGTCTCCGTCTCCGCGATGAACCCCGGCACCCAGGCAGGTGCACGCCTGCGCCTGCTCTCACGTCATCTCGCCCGCTCGGTGCCCCCCACACGCCTTCCTGCATACCACCTTCTCGCTGCCCGACGCGCCATGTCCTCCACTGTGAAGAGCGAGACGACCGCACCACCCGCGACCGCCGCTGGCCCCGCGGGCGAGCAGCCTGCGGTGACATACAACTTCCCCGTGTCCGACGTCCCGCCGAACCCGCTCGGCGAGGGACGGTACATCAAGACCGCCGCAGCGCTGATCATTGGGTGCGTACGTTGAGCGGTACAGAGTTCCGTCGCTCACAGGAGGTCGTTCAGGGACGAGATTCTGAACGGCAAGACGCTTGACCGGAACTCGAACTACTTTGCGCGGTATTGCTTCGAGCAGGGCATTGAGCTGTGAGTCGCGGCTGTTTCTACGTAGCGAGGCGACCGACGTTGACCACAGGAGAGTACAGGAAGCGCATAGAGGTCATTGCCGACGAGGAGGATGAGATGTACGTCGTTCTCGAGCCCCGTACTCCCAAACAAGTGCTCAGTCCCGTACAGTGTCGAAGCAAGCCGGCGTATGGTCAAAAACTATGACTTTGTAATCACCTCTGGAGGCATTGGACCAACGCACGACGGTGCGTTCTGCTCTTGACCTCACTCCCTCGCGTCTCTAAGCCCTAGATGCAGACATCACGTATGCATCCCTCGCGAAGGCGTTCAACCAACCACTGAAGCACCATCCTGAGACCTTGCGACGGATGGAGGCCATGATTCAACACCGCGCCGACATCCAAAACCAGACCGAAGAGCAGCGCATTGCGCGCGAGCGTATGGCACTGTTCCCTGCGGACGCGGAGGTCCTTTACACTGGCCCCGAGATCTGGGTTGTGCGTACTGCATCTGTGTAGCTTGATGTTGTGCTTCAGACTGACCTCCCTTCGCAGCCGGTTGTGCGCCTAGAGGGCAAGCTCTGCGTCTTCCCGGGCATCCCTCGACTCTTCCAGCGCATGCTCGACGGCCTCTTGCCGTACCTGCCGCTCCCACCAGCGAGCGAGCGTCCATGCAGGCAGCAGATTTTCACTTCGTGGGTCGCCCTTCCTGACCTCTTCAGTATCGTGTTGACCATCTCCTGCAGCAAACCGGAATCTAGCATCGCTCCATACCTGACCGAGCTGCAGGCGCGGACGAAGGAAGACGGGATCCGCGTCGGATCGTATCCGCTGCTGCAGCACGGCGTGTACGTCTCGCTTATTGGCTACGACCGCGAACACGTGAACAGCCTCGCAAAAGAGGCCGCGAAAGCCCTCGATGGTCGCCTCGTGAGCGATGAGGAAGCACGGGAGATGGCCAAGGCAAAGGAGCGCGGTGCGGCGTGAGCATGGGTATGTGGATAAGTTTATAATTACATATGTGTCGGAACCCCAGGAACAATATGTACAGTAGCCATAGTCACACACATGGATTTCCTTCACCTGACGTGAGAGTGGACGTGCTCGCTCGAGAGCGAGGTGCGCCGCGAAATAAACGCCCGTTATATCGGAGGAGCGCCACACGCTTGCGAGGTTTGCCCTCATACCGCCACTATGGCGTCCGCCTTCAACGCTTCCAGGGTGCTACGATACCCCCGAATAACTCGAGGTGCTCGTGTCCTTGACGCGAACCATACGCAGGCCCTCATCGACAACGTGTCACCCTCCAGAACATCGCGTTTTACGAAACTTTTGGATCGCGTTAGCAAAGAAGGCTCTGCAGATGCACCCAAAGCGCCACCTACCGCGTCAAAATCGCCCTCCGTTGCAAGCTCTGCAGCAGCCCCACTAGTGCCATCGCCTGCAGAGATGCTTGCCAGCAGCTCAAGAATAGTACCAGCCGTCGCGACCAGCAGGGAGACATCGGCGGCCACGGAAGAGGAAACGGAGGTTGAGCAGGCAGCGCGCGAAGGTGCGCAAAGCTATCTATGCAAGTTTTGAACGTCCATGTCTAACGGTACCCTAGCCGAATTCTACTTCTCGGACATAAACCTCCCCTACGACAAGTACGAGTCGCAAGCATCACGCGTCGGTGTGCTCCGTTCCTGAGGCTTGCTCTGTGCAGGTACATGTGGGAGCTGCACACCGCCAATCCCATGCACGCTGTACCCCTTGCGGACTTGCTGTCTTTGCCGCGTATGAAGAGGTTCTCTCGCTATGGAGCGGACTGGCTTGCCGACGCGCTCAAGGACAGTACCGCTTTGGAGGTCGATCAGACCAAGACCTTCGTGCGCAGGCGTACAGAAGTGACAGAGCCCAAGGACTTCACGCAAAGGACTGTATATGTGGTGCGTTTGCTCGTCTCCATGCGTGAACTCTCTCTGAAGCAACCTGTCGCCTCCAGTCTGGGTTTGGTCTGCACCGAAAGCATTTGAAGGACGAGCTGAGGACTTTCTTCGAAAGCAAGTACAGCGACATCATCGGCTATAAATTAAGACAAGAGCAGTTGGGTTACCACAAAGCTGTTCGTACACCCAACCCGTTTTCTCTGAGCTCAGCTAATGGGTCGCTTGCCACCCAGGCTGCTGTGTTCCTCGAGTTCCCCAGCATCTCCGCCGCAAAGCGCTTTATCGACTCGCCCAGTCTGACGTGGGGAGAGCGGCAGCTCACCGCGAGGACGATGTGTGCTATGGTCTGCTGTCTTTCTTCTCGCACGGATGCGCTGACCACATGCCGTCTGCAGGGAGGAGTACCTGGACTCGCAGGTCTGGAGCCAGCTCCTCACGCGCAAGGACGCGCAGAAGTACGCAGAGTTGATGGTCGGGAGAACGCGCTCGCCGCCCTTCAATGCCTTCGCACAAAAGGCTGGCACGGTCGACGAGGCAAGCAGCGCGTCACGAGCGACGGGTTCAGAGGAGCCTCGGGCCAGGATCTACATCCAGTTTCTGGGCAGAAGAATACGCGTGTATGACGAAGGCCGTGAGTTTGTGCGACCAGAGGATGTGCCCGTGGTCCGGGACGCTACTCTCGAGTTCTCCGGCATCGCCCAGGGCCACATCGACCGAAGAGAACCCGTGGTATGCTCCAATCCCACTCCATGCCGGCGATGGGCTGACAGCTCGGCACGTGTAGCGGCTGCTCGCGCAGAATTCCTCACACCTGGTGCCATGGGTGCAGTATACCCAGGGGGACACCTCCGGCTACCTCGTCTTCGACAAGCCGCTCTCGAGCGAGGACGCCGCCTTCGTGCGCACGACGCTCGGTACGCTCTTCGGGCAGCCCGTCGCGTGGGCCTTCCTCGACAGTGTGTCCCTCCGTTCTCATCTCGCATTGCACCCCGCTGACCACGCGTGTCGTTACAGGGGAGAACGAGCGCCGCGTCCAGCTCGACGCCGCCGCGGCGATGGCCCGGCGCGCGCGGCAGGTAGCCCGCCGACATGTCCGCGAACTCAAAGACAAGGTCTTTGTGTGGAGTCATCTTCAGGGGGCGCGGCGGGACTCCCGCGAACCGCGGACAGCGTCGAGCAGAAGCACGGCTGGCGAGAGCGACATCGAGCGCAACACCCCGGCCAGCGCTCGCGAGCGACGAGAGCCGCGTATGGTGGATCGTCTGCAACGACAGCGCAGTCCCAGTATGTCGTTTCCGCAGCGGCGGTGAATGCTCTCGGAGGCCATGTACGGCGCCCTTGTTATGCAACCACTGCTATCACTGATGGTTCGCGCGTGCCTGGTTTGGTGTTCAATTTCGAGTCCTTGGGGCCTAGCTCTGGAGGTGCGTTAGTGGAGGGGTGAGATGCTTTTGATTCATCGTACTAACATTCAGTCTGTGGGCCTCCGATCCGACCAGTCGGGTCCGGGCTATTGCTCGTCGAGAGATAGAATGGTAGCCATGATCATAAGTAACAACAATCTCCAAGATAACTGGAAATGGTATGGTACAGAAACTGAGTAGTGGTGTTGGTACAACATGGAAAAGAAGCAGAAGCGGAGTGGAGATGATAACGATGAAATCCGGATAGAGGGGGAGATGTCTAGGACAGCCACAAACATTATAACCGAATAAACACAATAATGATATGTGCTGCGATCGAGACGGGTATGCGTGTGCGTGGACAAGGAGCTACGCGGCACGGGCGTTCGCGCGGCCGGCGGCGAAGGTCGACGTGCGCGGCCAAGTGATGAGGAGCATGCCGTCGCTGAGCTCTGCGGTGATCTGGTTCGTCTGTAGCACATACGCGTGCGTCAGCGTCTTTGTCAGCGGCGGCGAAGCAGAGAAGACACGTACGTCGATGCCGACCGGGACGTCGATTTCGCGGTGAAAAGAGCCAAACTTGAGCTCGCGCGTTTTGAACATGTGCGGCACGGCGGCGGTGGTAGCAGCGGCGCCTTGCACGCCGGCGCCTCCAGCGCCTGCGGCGCCGTGCAGCTTCGCCGCGAGCGGGGAGGCGCGCTCGCCGTGCACGACGAGCTTGGCGCCCTGCACCTGCAGCGAGAGCGTGCGGCGGTCGACGCCGGGGAGCTCGAGCATGGCCGAGACGTGCGGTAGAGCGGCGTCGTCGTAGAGGTCCATCCTGGGTTTGCTGTTCAGTATCAGCGCGTTTCGGGCGGAATGTGGCGGCACGTGCCTCGGCGTGTACTGCGCGGCCTCGGGGCGCAGGCGCAGAGCAGCCTCCTGCTGCAAGCGATGATAATGGTACAGTCGCGCGATCGCAACGCGCGCATCAATGGTACGAGCGCGGCCCGAGGAGGAGGTCTTCTTCGAGCCGGTCTTCATGTTCTGGGGCTGCGACATTGCGACAACGGTCATAATCGTCCGGGTAGGTGGCGTTTGTGGGCGTGCGGGCGTGCGGGAGAGATTCAGTGGATGAGAGGCAGGAGCAGGAAGCGTTTATATGGGGGCCCGGAGGCGTATGACTCGGCATCGCGCGAGGGAGGTGGCGGGGAGTCAGTATGCACAAAACAGGACTTGTCACGATCCGCCCCAGGGTCCTCCGAGTCCTCCGTTGCTTACCGCTGTTTAGTTCAGGATGTTCCGCGCTCGCCAGCGGACATGACTCGACGCCCGCTGACAGGGACAACCCGCACAGCACACGACGCAGCACGGCGAGGGGACCTCCTCGCGCTGCCGCGCCGAGTCGTGTGCGCTGTCACTGCTGTGTACACCTCGCCGCCGAGCTGACTACGCCCGTCGACGGAGCAGTTCTGCGGCGAGGTGTGCGTGGCGGTGACCGTCCGCAGCCTCCAGGTGCCGAGCCGAGAGCAGTTATTTTGTCCCGGACAACTGCAGGCGCCACCTTGCCCCGGTACCTGACAAGGGGCTTATCCGGCGGTTATGTTTCCTCAAATTATTATTTTCCTCGGCGGCTGCCGATATAAACTTTTCAGTCGCGCCTCGAGAGCCCGACGTCCCCTTCTCATCCTCTCCCATGCACAGCCGTCCCCAGCCATCCGTTGCCTAAGGTGAGCATCTTATTCATCTCGTGTCATTCCCGCTTTCTGCATCCCCACTATGATGAATTTCAATCACATATCAAGCTCAACAGTCTGACGGACACCCGTCCAATGCGGACTACATTCTGCAATACTGACCTTTCAACCTTTTTTGGTTCCTCTGCATCCTTGCATGACACGAGTATACTCATATACTTCCGCTCTGCCCCTAGGTCTCAGTCAGCTATACGTGACTCGGCATTCACTCAGTCATACCTCCCATTGTCTCCTCACAGCACTGAAGGTCCGCCGGCTTGAGTGTGGCGACACCGTGTTCCCCAACGTCGAGTCCATAGAGCAGTGTGCATGTGTATATTATAGTACAAGGGAATGCAGAATAAAATAGTGAAGCAAAACGATCATAGAGCAGTGCCGCGCTCGAAGCTTGCCCGTATCTCTGCGGTATACTTGTCGTAGTAGCGAGCGATCTAGGGAAGCAAGATGAGCTTTCGTCTCGTTGAAAAACGCTGTGCATGCTTGCCTTCTTGTTGAAGACTCTGTTGCGTTCGTTGATGTACGTAACGTCGCCTTCCTCTTCGTTGTTTCGCTTTCTTGAGAATCGCTTCTTCTTGTCCACGCTGGGGGAATATGTCAGGAGACGGGTAACAATACGTCTTGCGAGGTCACGTACTCTGCGTTGATCTTTCCAACGACCCGGTCGATGGCGTCTTCACTAGGTTTGTTATCCGCGTATAGCAAGGTATTCGCATCACGGTATAGGCTCTCCGCCGCCAATCGTTGCTGTACACTTGTAGGTGCAAGCTGTGGGACATTTAATGTAAGTCTTCCGACAAGCAAGCTGCGAGTACTACGCACCGAGGGATCAAAGGTTGTGAGAGCACTCGAAGAGCTTCCACTGCTGCTGCCAGCTTTCGCAAGTGTTCCGGGCGCAAGACCCAGAGCAATCTCCTTCTGTCGGTTATACGCCGCAAGGTCAGGCTTGATATGGTCCAGGTCCTTCTTATACCGCTTGCGCGCCGCGTCCGCATCGTCTGTGAAGAGGGCACACCATTAGCACCAGCAGCCTCAGCTCCCGCACGGCACCACGGACGAGCACGCACTGTGGAACTCGAAGTCGGCGCGCCGCGACTTGCGCGCGAGCTTCTTCTCCCACTCGTCGTTCTCCTCGATCGTGTACTCCCAGTTCTTCGCGCGCTCGACGTCCTCGCCGCGCTCCTCCGCGTCCGCCTTCGTGCGCAGCGTCTCCGCAAGCTTGCGCTGCCGCTCGAGCCGCGCCGCCTCGCGCGCGGTCGTCTTCGCCTTCGCGCTCTCCTCGACGAGCTGCTTGCGGTTCTCGAGCGCGGACGTCCGCTGCGGGGGCGTGCGTGTGAGTGTGCGCCGGGCGCAGCGGGCACGCGCCACGCACCATTTTGCGGCGGAGCTCTTCCATCCTGGCCTTCCGCGCATCCATGGTCATCTTCTGGCTGCTGCCGCTCTCCCCCTCAGGAGACCCAGAGCCGTCCCGCTCAGCCTCATCGGTGTCGGTCATCTTCTCCACGAACTCTTGCGCGGCCTCGGCGACTTTGCTCATATTCGATGCAGCTGAGGAATTGGCGTCTGCGATAGATACAATGGAGGAGAAAGGTATAGAGGAAAGTGCGGAGGTACTGGGAGTGGTTGGTGTCCTGCGTCAATGAGTGCAGGTGCCCGGTGCAGCATGAGCGCCTAGAGTAGCTGACATAAGCAATCGACAAAAATGGCAGGTCAGAACGTTGGCCGACTTCAACTCAAACCTCGACACGTCGACTCCAAGCCTCGCCCGCTTCACGCTCGCTACGTTACGACTCGCATGACCCCTAGCCTATATCACTTGTAATTTCGTTGCAATCAACGTCAAAATGGACGCCCTGCTCGCCTCGGCCTCGCCGCGCCTCGGGTTCTCCGCCACGGTCACGAGCACGCCCAACGCAAAGCGTGACTCGCACGAATGTCGCTATCCTTCGTTCTTCGTCCCGCCCTCGCCGAGTCAAGATGACGCCTCGGAGCTGCCATCTATCGTCGTCGAGGACCTTACGTTCGTCTCGCCCGATGACTCCACGCGCACGGTGCTCACGTCGCCGCGGATGCCTGTCTGGGACGCCTTCCCTGCGGCTGAGGAACCGAGTCCGCTCTGGGCGCACGATGTCACGCTAGTCTCGCCGCCGCCGTGCGGGCGCAAAGAGTGCTCTCTGGAGAAGCCCTGGCTGGACGCGTCGACGCTGAAGGAGTACCCGAAGTCCCCTCCGGCGGGCCGCCCGCGCACGGACAGCCTGCGGACGTTCGCGTCGTCGATGGAGGTCCTGGAGAAGATGGCGAGCCCTGCGGCCTCGGTGGTGACTCTGCGCTCGGGACGTTCGGGCGAGGGGCGGAGCCGAAAGAAAGCAACTGACGAGGGAAGCAAGTCACCCGCTGCCAGGCCCGCAAAAGGGAGGGCACCTGCCAGCCCGCACATGGCCGACACGTCGTCGGCACACACTACGCAGTCGCTCCGCAAGCGCGGCCCCAGCGCGAACCTGCGCGAAGCATACGTACGCAACCTATCCCGCACCCACCCCGCGCTCGACCCGCGCTACGCCTTCGAGTACCAGCTCACGCTTGCGATCCTGGACGCGATGGAGCGCGCGCCGCCGCGCCGACCAAGACCTGCTGGGCAGGGCGACAAGCAGGCGAAAGCGAAGCGGCTGTCGGCGCCATTCGTGCAGTCGCTTGGCAGCCTCAAGCGGCGCGTGCCCTCCCTGCGCGCGGCCTCTGTTGTCGGCCTGTAGAAGCACCTCTGGGTCGTGGTCGCGTCCGCTGGGCGGTGGAAGGTCTGGCGCGTTTCTGACTGGGTCGCCTCCGCAGCTGCGGACTATTTTTGTGTCATTAGTGTCATGGTTTTATCTCGTCTCGTTTTGTAGCGAATAGTCCGGCTGGAAGAATCTGCGCGTGCGGGGGTCGCAATCTTTTGACTGATCGCGTGCATGGTCTGATTGTGTGCTTGAAGCGCTGTGTGGTGCACCTCCAGAGGCGGAAAGCGTGTCGAGTGAGATCGTCCATCGAGCAGACAGGCTGGGTCGTTGAGCACCGCATATCGGAATGACGCGAGCGACGGAGCGGACGACGACGAGAGGGTCGGTCGCGATGCCGACAGGGCTTGGGTGATCCGAGCAGATGGCGGGCCAGGTACAAGAACAACAGGAATCAATCTCCGCCGGGTGGTGCCAGAGTACAAATTTGAGCGGGTTGCGGTCGTCGTCGTCTCTCACGTTCGTCTTCCCCCCTTTGCACAACGCAACAAGACTTGTCGCTGCCCAGCGCACCCTTCCACTCGCTTTTCAGTCCGCTCTTTAGCTTCTAAACATGTTCTCCAAGACTTATCTTGTTGCCCTTGCTGCCCTCCCCTCCGCCCTCGCGACCATCTCCGTACGTGCCTCTTCTTGCGGCCATTACACGCCTATCTCACCTCCCCTCGCAACCTGCAGATCACTCAGCCCATTGCTAGCACTTCCTGGACAGCCGGCCAGCAGCAGACCATCCAATGGATGGACGACGGCAAGACCCCCAGCCTCCAGCAGTTCGGCGCCTCCAAGGTCTCCATCTACGCTGGCAACGTCAACCAGCAGGTCCGTACCCGGTTCCAATTCTGACGCGCCTGCCGGGTACTCATTGTTCACCTTCTGCAGACCGAGCTCCAGCAGATCGTCCCGAGCGTTGATGTCTCCACCACCGGCTCGATCGCCTTCACCCCCGACGCCACCATCGGTCCCAACGGCGATGTCTAGTGAGTTCTCAGCGCGCCCGCCGCGTCCGCTGCGTACTGACCCCGCGCAGCTTCATCCGCTTCGAGTCGCTCGGCCTGAAGGACGCCACGAACCCGCAGTTCCCGGCTGAGGCCTTCTCGGCCAAGTTCACGCTCACGGGCATGTCCGGCACCTTCAACTCCACCGTCCAGCAGGAGGTCGACGCCGGCTCGAGCGCGTCCGCTCCCGGCGCCGGCGCGTCGAGCACTGGCGCGGCCGCCGCCTCGAACACTGGCGCCTCCGCGCCCTCGTCGCCCGCCGCGACCAGCTCCAAGGCATCTACCTCTTCCTCCAAGAGCGCCGCGCCCTCGACGACCGGCGCCACCCAGGCGAACGGTGCGCGCGGCCTCTTCACGAGCGCGGGCCTCGTCGGCTCCGTTGCGGCCTTCCTCGGCGCGATGATGCTCTAAGCGTCGCGCCCGCCCATCCGCTATCCACACGCCTGCTGCTATCTGTCCTCGTTTAGATTGCCCCGCTTTGGAATTGAATATCTTACCTTTGGTTTCTCGCTTGCGTTTTTGCGCGCTCGTAGTACCCCTCCAACCTATGGTCCACGACTCTAGACATGCTGCTGCGCCGCGCACCCCACTCTCGCCGGCGACACGATTCACGATGCGTCATGTACATACGCGGACTGGCCTAGCTTACGTTCTTTAATACCACGAGCCCGTGTTGTTGTAATCTTTCGCATATTCTGACTCCATCTGGTGTGACGTACTCAATCGCTGAACGCCTCACATATCATGACGGTTCGTATGGCAAACGCGAAGGCTGTCCTCCAATCCCGTCTACCGTCAGCTCAGCGGCAAGTGCCCAGCGGGTACCCGCCATTGTTCATCCTGGTTCAACACGACTACGACATTTTCCAAGGAGAGCGTGGTATTGTACAGTGTCCATCTGTCTAAAGCATCCGCAGGCGAGAGGGGTATCACATCATGACTCGGCACTCTCGACTCGCCACACCTTGATCACGCCCGCGCGATCACCACTGACGATGCCCCCACGGAACGGCGAGTCGATGCACACCAGCGCATTGATGGTATCTTGGTGGGCCTTTAGCAAGTTTTGCTGGTTGTGGTTGATCAGCGAAAGCCGCTGCGGTGGTCGGTTCGCCTGACTCGCACTCGGCGAGCTCACCCACGTCTCGACGTACGCTGCCGCCGCGCCGCTAGCGGCCTGCGCAGCACTGCAACAAAGCGCGGTGAGCAACGGCCATCACTGCATTCCGCACGGGCCATGCTTACCTGTACACCGGCCGCTCGCTGTCAGCGTCGGGCCCGCTGAGCACGACCGAGCGCTCCGGCTTGCCCAGGTCCCACAGCCGGATCCTGCGGTCCTCGGACGCGCACAGCATGAAGCCCCGCGCGCCCGCCCGCGCGAGCGCACCGTCGTCCGCGTCCGCCATCGGCGAGCGGAACAGCGCGCCGTGGCCCCCGAACTCCGCGCCGAGCACGAGCGCGCGCACGTCGGGCGACGGCGCCTCCACGGGCAGCGGTAGCGGCGCCGCGCTGCCCCGCCGGCGCGACGCGACGAAGTCGCCCGGCGCGCCCCCGCCGTCCTGCCGCGCGCGCACGAGCGCGGCGAGCGCGGCCGCGGGGCTCGCCTCCGCGCCCTGCGCGGCGACCGCCTGCGGCTCCGGCACGGGCGCCGAGGCGGCGTGCGCGGTGCGCGTCGCGAAGCTCTCGACGAGCACCGAGCGCTCGATGTCCCACACCTCGACGAGCGTCGTCGCGGCAGGCGCGGTACCCTCGGCGCCGACGCTGCTCGCGCTCTTCGAGCCCTCGAGCGCGACGACGATCCAGCGGCCCTTGCCCTTCGTCGGGTGCACGACGCACTGGTGGATGCGCGCGGACTTGCCCTGCGCCGCGGCCCCGGTCCTCCAGCTCTTTATCAGGATGCCGAAGCGGAGATCCCAGAGCGAGAGAACCCCAGTGGCGGTGCCGCACACAACCCATGTACGCTTGCGGTCCAGGCAGAGGCACGTGATCGGCCCATAGTGTCGTGGGTTTTCCATCGTCTGGAGCACGCGTGACGTGCGCAAGTCCAGGATGCTGATGACTGAATGTGTAGTTCCGTAAAGGAGGTTGGATGCAGTCGCTAGAACTCAGTGTCAGTATGAAAATCGCATACCCTCCTATGTACGTACCGGTATTGTAATGAGCCATGCACGTCACATACTGCCCTGGGACATCCAATCGATGTTCGCGGATAGTCTGCAGCTTCCCATACTTCGGCAACCCTCCGCCTTGGCCCTGATTCCCGCTTACATGCACGCGCACAACGTATATACTTCCGTCCTCGGCAGCACTCACAAAGCAGTGCGTGGCCTCGACGAAGCATATCGCCTTCACGCGTGCGTGATGCTGGTTGTACGTGTGCCGCGGCTTGCTCGTCACGTTCCGCTCGAGCCGCGCGGTGTCCCATACCTTCACCGTCTTGTCGTCGGAAGCAGAGACGAAGAACATGTGGTCCGGTGAGACAGCCAGGCAGGTGACGGCATCCGTGTGCGAGGTGAGGTTGGCAATGAGCGACGTCTCGAGACGACGGTTGCTGCCGTCGCGGGGCATGTAGCTGTGGCGAGCGGCATTCCGCCGGCGGACCGGGCCCTCGTGCACGCGAGGCCCGAAGTCTGCCTGCGAGTCCCGATTGTTCTCGAGATACATGTGCTCAAGGAGGTTGCTGATCCCGGGCTCTTGGCCATCTGACACCATAACTTTAGCAAGTGTGATGAGGATGCTGTAGTCAACACACCATATGTGGAGATCGGCACCAAGGTCGATATCCGTGGGCGTTCGCCTCGAATTGTGCCCGCAAGGGACACTGGTGAAGACCTGCCTGACCGCTCAGGCGAGCCATCCCGGAGCTGTGGATGCGACTCCAGCACGCCCGTAGCATTAGCTTTAGACGAGCCAACCGCAGGAAGCGCTTTCTGGCCGTGGATGCTACCGAGATGCAGGCGATGTGCACCGAAGGACGAGTTTGCCCCTGACACCACCGAGTCGGTCGGACTGCTCGGGCGTTCCAGCGGCACGTCGGAAACGGCGGTGTTCGAGCTTGTCGGGGTAAGGCTGTCGACGACAGGGACACTAGGGCTACGAATATCGCGAGTGGTCGGTGTCGCGGAGACCGACGTTGCCGAGCCGTTGATGATAGCGAGCCTTCGGCGTAGATCCTCGAAAGGGGCGCCCGGGGCGCCCAAGCTGAAGTCTGCGCTCATGGTACGATGCGAACGCGGCGTTCCTGAGAGTATTGGGCTGCGAACGAGTTCCGATACAGCGCGCTGTGCCACCAGTGGTCGGGCAGACCGCGGGGTCGTGATGGTGTCATTGGATGCCTTCAAGAAGACTGTTTGGGGGACCACCCCCAGTTTCTGGAGTTCGATAGTGCTTGACACCTTCAAACCTTCGACCTCTGGCTCTACTCGTACTCGTGTCTCAAAGCTAGAATATTTTAAATTATTCTTGCCTGTGGAATCCCAGCGTGCACGAACTTACCTTGCGATATTTCGAGCAAGTTTCGAGATAAAGTCGCGCATTGCATGCAGTTTGCTCTCGTCCATGGTGGTCATTCCGAGCTGCTGCAATTTCGTCATCTGAGTCTCATCCCTGTGCTACGCTCAGTGAAACTCGAGATGAATGCTGTGTTCACGTACTCTTCGTTTCTCGACCGCGAAGCTGCATTTGGTCTCACAGACGCTAGGCTATCCTTCGGAGAATCCGTCTTTACGGCTCGTTGTGTCCTCCAGAACACAGATTTATCTGCTGTCTTGGCCCATGACTTTGCGGCGTCAAAGATGTGTCGAGGTAACTAATGCAGAGGTCGGTCATTTCCGTCCCCGATAGTGAGATATCTGACGTACTGGAGGCTTCAGAGCAAGCAATAGGCTTCGCTCATCCACATCTTGTATGTCAGATCGCAGGAAATGCTTGAGAGATGGGTACAGAATGCACCACACATCACTGGGTGGTAGATGCTTGGCCGCGGCCGCGATGAACGCTGCTGCACCTGCGCGAATCTCAGGTAAGCCAGCGCAATACGGAAGAGAAGTCGACTTACCCTGCCTTATCCAGATATTTGGATGATACAAGAAAGCAAGGGTGGCGCTGAGTAGCTCCCATATACGCATCTTCTGGAAGAGGCCTAGCTCGCAAAGACTGCGTAAGGATGCCAGCACCCTTGCTACAACCGTCTCTTCCACGTCTGTGCACCCCGTAACTCAATACGCTTGGCAATAACAGCAATTAAATGACCCACCAGACAACGCCTGTATCATCAAAGGCAGAATGTAATCCTCGAGACTCCTTCCACCTGCGCACGCTGCGACCTCGACAATTGAATCAAAGAAGGCGTAGCGCAGCAGCCAGTCCCGATCGTTGAGGTACGTTATCATGTGGCTGAGAAGGACATCGTTTGTGCGCTGCTTGCCAAGGAAGATGCAGAGCGCAGAGATGTTGTGCAGGATTGACCGCTTCACGACGGGCGAAGGGTCTACGAGTAGCGCTGAAAGCTGCTCCTGCACAGCGTTCTGCAGCTCTTGCATAGAAGCGTCGTAGGAAACCTACACAGACTAGTCAGCAGATATGTTTTGAGGAGGCAGAGAGTAATATACCTCGAAGTGGGTCTCGTCGTAATCTTGTCCCTCAGTGAGCGCTGCCGTCGCGCCGATCTTGTAAGCACCATGGGCTCGCAGAGCCTGGCCCATTTCAAGGTATCGCACAGCAGTGTCTGCGAGAGCGACGACGCACTGCGCATACATACATCTTACGGACACCTCCGGGTCGCGAACGAGTGGACTCAAGGCTGGGATGATGTACTCGGGGAAGATAGACGCGTTCGAGGGGGTAATCACAGTCACAAGCATGAGCTGCGGTTCTGTGAGCATGCTGGCCCGAGACAAGCGAGGGAGCGGCTTACCACTTGCATGAGCGTGCGCACTGCAGCTGAGCGGACTGTCGGAGCTTCGTCCTGAAGTAGTTCTACGATGTAGGGCACCATCCGGTCGAGCTTCGCCTCGTCTGTCAGTAGAGGCGCAAGGGCAAGGCAGACATCCAAAGCTCTGAGCTTTGACGATGGTAGGTTGCAGGTCCGTATGTTGGCAGTGAGTAATGCCAGCAATATCAAAGCAGGTCCGTCTGAAACGAGCTGAGTATGTGGGCGGATAATGGATATTCGATCAGCTTACCCTCTTTCGCCGCTTTCCTTCCATCACCATAACCCTTCAACAGCTTGCTGTCGCGATTCGGTATCTCCAGCTCGACAGGGAATATATCCTTCCGGCTTATTAGCACAATATATGCACCGCCAATCGGAGCGACTCACCTGCAGCGGCTTGCCAGCTACATTTGGCGTTGCGAACTCTATCCTCACAGGATCCTTGACCGTGTCCTCCAAGTCCTCACTGCCCGCTGTAGGCAGAAGATAGGGTTCAACGCTCTCATAATCCGACCACAGCCGCTCCATCCGGTGATCAGAGTCGCTTGGGAGCTGGTCCGTCAGGCGATCGCCGTCGCTCGACAGACCTGGAAGCGCAGCGTTGGCGAGTGCAGGCGGCTTCGCGGTCGTCGGCGTCGCATTGGTCGGCGTAGCCGCGGTCGTCGAAGGATGCGACGGGTTTGGGAAGGAGAACGGTGAAGGACTCGATAACTCGTTCACCGACGCGACGTAGTTGTGGAGGAACGAGTAGAACGTTTCTGGGAAGACTGTTCCCCTCGCGTTGTGCAGCAGACTATCGAAAGTCGGCCGCTGCGCGGGGTCAATGGCGATCATGGACTTGATCAAGTCCTAAATGATCTCCAGTCAGGCCCGTGTCCCTCGCGACCAAGGCAGTATGACGCACCCTTACGCCCTCGTCGTCGATCGTAGCCAGTTGTGCATCAAGGTTCAGCTCTCCAGCACGATACTTGAAGAGCTGACTCAGCGAGAACAACGGTGTGCCCTCGAGAAAGAGCTCCGCCAGAACGCAACCCGCGCTGAAGCAGTCCATGGCCTCCGTCACCCGACCCTCCCGCTTGCCCTCCCCCTCGCGTTCGCGTTCTTTGTCGCGCCGCCTGCTCGCCTCGGGATCCTCATCCGCCGAGTAGAAGCGTTCCGGGGCGATGTAGCACGTCCGGCGGCCGCTCGTATCGAAGAAGAACGAGAAGTCCGCCGGGTCGTCCAGCGGCAGGTATGCGGGCTTGTGTGGCGCAAAGTCTGACACGAGTAGCCAGTTCCACGAAGTGATCAGGATGTTGGAGGTCTTCAGGTCTCCGTGCGCGATCTTGCGGTTCCGCGCGTCGCGCAGCGCTGTGAGCAGCTGGTACGCGAGCCATTTCTTCTCAATGTGGGACAGGAAGGGTCGGGTACTGCGCGTTTATGAGTGTTGAATAGAATACGTGCATTCACAGAACGCACCTTATACGGTCATACAGGCTGCTTGCAACCCATTGTCGAACGAGGTACCCCGCCTTGTCTGTCTCGACGAAGGACTGATATGTGTACACGTTCGGGATGTCGGCAAGCGCGTCCCTCTCCTCTAGAGCACTAGAGTAAGAGCTGGGAGCATCATGGATAAAATAAACACGCACGCTTCAGCCTTCGATGATACTTCCGCAGACTGAGACCGGGGTCAGGCTTGATGAAGATCTTCACAACGAGATATCCATTCTTGTGACGGCATTTCACTGTCTTGAGGAATCGTGCCGACCCAAGACTACGGCTAGTGAGTCATCAAGTCTGGGTATGATATTCAGCGAACGCACCTTCTCTCGTAGACTACATCGGAACCCAGCTCTGTCACGAACGAGTCCAAGGCACCACTCGTCCTCACGAGACTCTGCGCGTTGCCCATGCTGAAGGAGAGGAGTAGTTCAAAAGGCAAAGGCTACGGGTAGTGGCGTGCCGCGCGGAGACGCTGCAAGCCCGCCGGATGTGTCGGCAAGGCTCGAGAAGTCGCGTCGAAGAGCGCAGAGTCGCGTAGATATTAGGGCCAGAGAAGCAGAGTACACGAGCAAGACAAGGGGGTCAGACAGCGATTGGAGGTTTACAAGTAGAGCAGAAGGTCAGAGGGTCCAGGTCCTAGGTCATGAAATCGTGAAGGTGGTGGTAGTGGTATATGAGCGTGACTGCGCCGCGTGTTGAGGTGCTCGTGTGGCTCAAAGCGCCCGAGAAGGAGTTGACGCCACAACGGTCCTGCTCTCCAAATCTGTCGTTGGGCCCAAGCTGTGAGGTTACTCACTCAAGATATTCTAGGGATATGCCTCTCCTACACTTCGAAAACATTGACAGTAGTCTTCGAGAGAAACTCCTCGCTCCGCAGCAGACCAGCTCTTGTCATGCCTTTCCCATATTTTTATGCGGATTTAATTGTAAAATATGGGTAAAATAAGCCAATCCCGCACACACGTTGTCCTTACTCCTTGGAGAGATGAGCCTGGTGCAGCTCAGTGACGCCTGCCTCGCTTATGATGCGTGCTGCGGCCGTAGGTCCAGCTTCCCGATAATTTTGCCTGGCTCTCATTGTTCGCGAACCAAAATGCGCGCTTCGCGAGAGCGTGCGCTCGAGCGATTTGGAAGTTCTTCTCTGTCTCCTCTGCAAAGCAGTAACATCATCAGGAAATGTAGGAAGATCTATCGTGAAGACGCGCACCGTCGAGGAAAGACCACTGGACCGGCCGCGAGTTCAGCGTTCCGAGTTTGTCGGCAATGAACGTGACGTCGTCTTGTGACAATGCCTTCTCGAACGCGACGTAGCCCGAGGTGTCGCCCCTGGTATATTCTATCCACGGCGCGTACCCGAACCGCTCTTTTAGTGGCGGCTGTGCATGTGCGTGAGCAAGGGCGGCGGACAAGACGAAGGGGCAGCCGCACCAGAATCTCGTTGAAGCTCACGCCGCCAAGCACGGGCGCAAACTGGAGGGTCGCGCCCCTGACGGGCACGACGTCCTCCGGTCGAACCGAACCGCCGTCCTCCTCGTACGCACGGATGCGCTGGCCAAGATATTGGATCCAGACTACCGGCTTCAGAGCCACGGCTTCATCGCTGGCGCCCTGGGCAGACTGCCTAAAGGCATTGAACGACCCGCGGACGGCGTCGACGATGGCGTCGACGTAGCGTTGCGCAGCATCGCCCGTGAGACCCTGCTCCTCGACTTTCGTTTTGCAGTATTCCTCCCTGAAAACAGCAGGCGGTCAGCATGCTTATGAATGAGTGCGAGTACGGGAGTAGTCACACATAGGTATGATGTGCAGCGCTCGACCCTTCCACCGCAGCTCCCGGGTCGTATTCACCAATTTTGTCGCAGTCGATTGATGGGAGAATTCAACGAATGCGGACGCCTGGGCGAGAACCAGCACATTAGCGAAGAATCGCTAATGAACTAAATTTGGAAGGGAGGTACGGACCTCAGTGTAGTCTGTACCCGCCTCACGACGCAAGCGGACAGCGTTCGTACGACCGATCTTGTTGAAGAGGGGCTCAATCTCGCGCTGCATGCCGTGATAGTACTCGCCGAAACCCGTCTAAAAGTTGGTAAAGCAGCTCAGCGCAGGCCGCTGTGTGAAGAAAGCAAACGCACCACGTAGACAGTCCTCTGCACCTGGTCCTTGAGCTGCGTGACCTCTGTTTTACGGCGAACGAAAGTGTTCGTCTCGTCCACCTCCAGGCTGGGAGCGCCCTTGAGCACGTCGACAAGCCATTCGGGGCCTTGCGGTAGGAATTCCCGCATCCGAGCGAAATTCGCGATGGTCGCAATGGGCACCCAGTGCTCGGGATTGGCGGTATAGAGGTCCCACATATATCTGCGCAGAACAAGCCTCAGAGCGTGCACACGCGGGTGCAGTGACGTTTTGAACGCACTTGTCGTATGGCAGGTTCCCATCCGAGAGGTAGAACTCGACTGGAGCGCGTTTTGTGAGCTCAGAGACGCTACCTGCAGAACTGGTTGGACACACCTTGACGAGCTGCCCGTGAAACCGCGTCCATCTTCAGCGGAGCTCCGTCCTCCTCGAGCCACCAACTTTGCTCATCCTTCTCTTCACCAGCCTCGAGATCTAAAACCGGACTGCTTGCATCGTCCACAGCAGGCGCAGCTGCAGAAGTAATCGTACGGGCGCGACCGCGGAGACGGGCCTGGTAGGACGGCAAAGCGTGTTGGACGGTCGGCACGCGCAGGGAGTGCAATTGTCGACACAGCTGTGTCGTTTGCGGCCGTCGTAACAGTCTTGCGACTGTGAGGCCGAGGGACATGGCTGGCGTAGTGACGGTTCGGGTTCGAGCGTGTGGCAACTTCGCGTTAATTGCTCGCGGGCGTCTAAGATATTTCGTCGAATTGGTCCTGCAGGCCGGGGCACACTCGAACTCCTCCATATAGCTCACTCGACTGTGTGGCGCTGTACGACGATTATGTAAGAGCCCTTGATACCGTGTACCGATTGTCCAGACGTCGCCAGGACGTATCATGACTGAGATTCGATTCAGCAAGAGCTCGTGAGAGGTCGTTAGCATACAACACTTCGCGTTAAGCCCGTCGACGCTACAGTAGTAAAAGTACAGCCCAAAAGGATAGCCCGTGTCTACGTTCATGTAAGCTACCAGTTGCTCGCGGTGTCCGTCAAGACTGTCTAGAAACAAAGCATATAATCTGTGTTGTCCCCATCCTATTCTTCTCTCGCGCCTCCGTCCATCCTCCGTCCATCCGTTCTATCAAGCCTCCGCTCCGTATTCATCTCCTCCATCCGAATAATATTACACTTAATGTTACACCCACCATCCTCCGTCGTCGTAATTTCGTGAATGTCCAGTCCAGTCTGGCTCCGGCTTCTAGCCGTGTCTGCCGAGTCCGAGCAACGAGCTCGGCGTCTCTGCGTGCATCGGCGTCATGGAGAGGTCGAGCTTGGGCCGCGCGCCGTTGCTCTCGAGGCTGTTCCCGCGCAGGCGCGCGGACGTGGAGCTCCCGGACGGGGACGAGCTCATCGAGAGGAGTAGCGACGCGGCGGTCTCGTCCTCGGGCGTCCAGCTCGGCGAGACCGTCGGCGACAAGCTCGCGGTGTGCGCAGAGGACATGCGCCGCTTCGGCATGCTGATGTGCATCCGGCTCGTCTCGGCTGCTATCGACGGCGACGACATCGGCAGCGGGTGCGCAGGCCCGGGCAGCACCAGCGCGGGGGGCGCGGACGACCCGAGGGAGAGCGGGACACGGAATGAGCCCGAGAGTGGCGGCGTGGGCAAGTGCGAGGGCGGGCCGTTCGGGTTCGGAGAGGGCAGTGTGCTCAGGCAGCTCGGGTCAACGTACGGGTTCGGGAGCCAAGAGCTGATGGGAGGGAGGCAGGGTGATTGCGACGGCGCTTTGCTCTGGGCGCGAATGGAGGGCGATGCGCGGACGGGCTTCACTGGTGGAGGGAGTGGCGACAGAGGCGACTCTGGCATGTCGACCTCATCGTCGACGACAGAGATGACGTCGACGTCGATGTCCAAGTCCGAAGCCTTGCGCTTGCGCGCCGGGCTTTCCGGACTCATCATGGGGGAGGGTCCGTTGGATGCGGAACAGCGAGCGCATGTGCGGCTCTCGAGGATGTTGACTTTGTGCATGAGCTCCTGAATGTAGGTGACCGTCTTGACGAGCACGTCAAGCTTGAACTCCTTCTCGCCCTTCCTTGCGCGCTCCTCCACCTCGGGAATGCCTCCACGTTGCCTCTCCGCTTCACTTACGAGGTTGCTGAGCGTCGCGAGCGTCTCGTTGATCTTGGTACGGCGGGCCTTCTCGATACGGGAGTGGTTGAGCTTGCGCTGACTCTCGCGGGCGGAGCGTGAGAGAGGGCCAGGCTTGCGACCCCGTCGCTTTGTCGACGCCGCGGGGGGCGGGGAGACGGGGTCGTAATCGTCCTCTTCGTCCTCGTCGCCGTCGGAGGACTCGCGCTCGGGCTGATGGAGGTCCCTGGGGAGTATCGGGGGGCGCGGGCGCTGCTGTTGAGGCTGACTTGCCTGCGGAGGGGTTATCTCTGCGTCTGTGCGGGGCCGCTTCGCCTTCCTGGGCGGGTTGCAGCTGGCGTTGTAGGAGGCAGTTTCGGCGGTGGGCATGGCGGCGTCGTCTGCGGGTGGGGCGGCGGCGGGGAAGTGGTGGTGAGAGGCAGAGCGGCGTGTTTCGCCATGGCTCCGGGGTCGTCTGCCTAAGTAGTGTACGGGCGATGGTGGAACGAATGACCGGTCGGGTAGGGGGTCGTGTGCGCGATAGAACGTGCGCACAAGACCACTGCCCTCGCACGACCGCGTATGAGCCTCCTGATTGGCTCCCGCCCAGACACGTGTATCCCCGCGCTGCGCGTTTCCTTTCGCGGTAGGCCCGAGTCGCCCTGGGGAGCAACGCTGCCTGTCCGCAATCTTCGAGGGAAGTCAGAAAGGTGCATGGGACTCATCAAGACACCGAACGCTGCCCATGTGAAGAGGAACGTGAGCCGTCCGCCTCAAGCCCGTCGTCGCCAACCTGCCCCACGCACCCCTCGCGGCTGCTGCCCTCGACCGTCGCCCCCGCCACGGCCAGACACGGGTTGCTGTCCACCCTTCTTCGGAACCTTCTCCAGCCTGAGCACCCCAGCCCCGCACACCGCTCACGGCGCTCAAGGGCGCTCACGGCTCGCCCACGGTGTACGGTCCCGGGCGCCTTGATAGACCCCGCAAATCCTCCTGGCTGATCTTCCGACAATGAAAACCTTGGGCAGGGAACGTGGGTCAGCCAATTTGGAGCGTCGGACGGGCCCTCGGGAAACAGACCTTGACAAAAGCGTCATACGCAGGCACCCTGGGAGAGTGACCACGAATGCGGGTGCCCCATGGCGCAACGAAGCCCAGGAAGCTTGCAGGGCTGATTACCATGTCGATGCCCCCTCAGGCGACGCATGAGGCTGTCCTCCAGACGGCGGGCAGCTTTGTGGCTGCCATAGAGCGGGCCGCCCATACGGCAGCTATATCGCATATGAAAGGATAGCACGCGAGCACAAGCTCACAAGACCTTCTCGGCGCAGCTACAGTCAGGGCTGGTCAACACGTTCAACAAGGCGCGATATGACATGTTCTCACCGACAAGATCCAGACCACAGCGCTGCACTCCAAAATCCACGTTCGCCTCACACACCGCTCGGCTCGCGATAATGAGCAGTTTTACCCGTCCGAACCTAGAAGCAACGCCCGTGCAGCAGCCAGTAGCACGAGCGGTGATACGACCAGAACAGTCAGTAGGTACTCACGCATGATGCTCATGCTTGTACGTTAGACGACCCCTGTCAGAGCGTTTGAGAGAAGTAGGGCGTCTTCTTTGGCATACGCGGTATGAAACCGGCCGCATACATGTGCAGGTCTACTGCAGGTCAAGCAGAGCACTTCGAGTGCAGGCAGACTTCTTCGACGTAATAGCGAGGGTGGGGGACGCAGACGAAGATGTTTGAGAGGATAAATATTGATGTAGTCCATGAAGACATCCAAAGCTCGCCACGTCTGCCTACGCGGGCATGAGTATGTTCCTATATTTGTGCAAGGTGCATTACAGGCAGACTATGCCCGCGGTCAGGGAGCATCGAAGTGGGAGCATTTATGAGCTTACGTTTCACCCCATGCTCCAGAGACCTCTAGTGCTGCCCGTTGACAGCGTCCTGCGACAGATACCTCGCGTTCACGGCGACAAAGTGGTATACGACGACCGTGAGCATGGCAAGGGCACCCAGGCTGTTCGCCAGGTTGTACAGTGTGTTGCTTGAGATCATGTCTGCTCTGTGGTAAGCCCCGAGGGCACCGTCAGCGTCAGAGTGCTTGCGGTGCGCGCGGGCCACGTACCGCCGTCGCGACGATGCTCGCAGTGCGCGAGCGGGCGGCGGGTGCGAGGCGCCCGCTCTACGTGGTGTTTGCGCGTGTTTGCGCCCGACAGAGCGGCAAGCGTGCAGCGTCGGACAGGCTCGGCGCGTTTCCTCTGAACCACTCCTCTCCTCCACCGTCCCGTCTGCTGCTCCGGACACCGACCAGCCAAAATGCAGCCCACCACGCCGCGCATGAGCGAAATGCCTGGACGTACGTGCCCCGTTCCCCGCCCTCCGAGATGCACCGTGCCTGACTAGCCCCGCTTTGCAGCGAAGGTCTACGTGAGTAGTGTTCCTGTCCGCTGCACGGAGCGGCGCCCTGTCTGTGAGGCACAGTGGAGAGGAATGGTCTAACGGCGGGTGTTCACAGAACCTTTGGTGGGGTGACAAGAGCGTCCAGCGCCAGAAGGGCGTCGTTACCTACGGTGCGTCCGTCGGTTCTCGCATCCTGCACACAACACCTCACACCGTATCCTGCACCCAGCCGTCTCCCCCTGGCGCCAGCGCGCTGCGAAGAACATGTTCCGCAGCTACATCTTCAACGGCTACCGCCGTCTCTCCCAGCAGGCCCCGTACTGGATCATCCCCTTCGCCATCGGTGCGTCCCGCCCAATCACGGCGCGGCCGTTTGTCGTGTGCGCGTACTGATGCCTCTGTGTGGCGCAGGCTACGGCACCTACACCTGGGCGCGCAGCCACGACGAGTGGCAGAACAGCAAGGCGGCGCACGTCGCGGGCGGCCACCACGGCGAGCACTAATGTTGCACTCAATACCAGACGCTATAGATTGCATAATTTCTCAATGCCTCGCTCGACCGCTGTGATCTTTGTGCTTTCACCAGCAAGCTCCCTGAGAACCCGCGCAATGCTTGCATTACGCTTCTCAAGATTCCGTCGCGGTACCTAATGCTCGTTGTGCAGGTTTAAACCAATTTGTTGGCTTCAATGTCCTGGCGACGATCAGCTTGGCAGGTGCATGTGCGACCTCTTCATGCGCACCAAGCAGACTATGCAGAATGCCTGCAAAGACGCCGCATGTCGCTGTTGCAACGCGGTGCTACGTCTGATTCGGAGCCGGGTCAGCAATGTGCAATTGGCTGTAAGGTATTGGAGTGCCCCGGATTAGGCCTTTGTTAGGATGGAAATAATCACTTCAACGTTCCAACAACGACAAGCCGCAGTGCACGGTAAGAAGTGGGATATATTACGATTGCTAGATACGCAAAAATTCGTCTACATCTCGGCAAGTCGACGCGCCTCCTCCACGTATCCCCTCATCATCCCGACCGTCTTCTTCAGGTTCATGTTGAACTTGGCAGAAATGGGCACAACGTCGAGTGGGCGGCCGTTAACGGTCATTTCGTCCCGCACGACCTGTTCAAGGCGCGCAAGCTTCTCCTTTGCCTCCTGGACCTGCTCCGCGCTGCCGTCCTGTGCGAGGAGGTCCGCCTTGTTCGCGATGACCATGCGCGCCTGCGTGCTCATGCCAGCCTTGTATTTCTCGAGCTCGGCCGCGAGCACGCGCAGCTCAGCCCAGGGCTCGGGGCTGGAGAGGTCAACGACGTACACGAGGGCAGGCGAGCGTTCGATCGAGCGCAGGAACATATGCCCGAGCCCGATGTTGTCCGCCGCGTCCTCGATCAGCCCCGGGTTGTCCGCGACGGTGAAGCGGAAGTCCTCGAGGGCCGCACCGGTGGCCTCGGTGTCGTCGCGCTCGTTGCGCGTCGGCGCGTCCGCGAACGCGCCGGCCTCCATGAGCTCGCGCTCGCGCGCCTGCTCGAGCAGCGTCTCGTCGTACACGCTGTCCGCGTCCCAGCCGGCGAACGTGCCGTCGTCGCGCACGCGCACGACCGCGACGACGGGGTTCAGCGTCGTGAACGCGTAGCCCGCGACGGCCGTCTTCGCGCGCCCCGCCGTCAGTGCGCGCAGCAGGGTGCTCTTGCCTGCGTTCGGCATGCCCACGAGCCCGATGTCCGCGAGCAGCTTCAGCTCGAGCGACAGGCTCACGCGCTCGCCGTCGCGGCCGCGCGTTGCGAACTTTGGTGAGCGGTCATTCGTGCCCAGGAAGTGCGGGTTGCCATAGCCGCCGTGCCCGCCGCGGGCGATGAGGTGTCCGAGGTGGTTTTGGCGAGGCAGCCCGAGTGGTGCGTTGATGTCGATATGGCCTTCACCTTCCTCCGCCTTGTCGAGATCCAGGTTTATGGGGTTCTCAGCGCGCGCTCTGCGCTGCAGACGGTATGCGCGTTCTTCGCGGTAGAGCGTCTTCTCTGCGTCTTTGAAAG
Organism: Phanerochaete sordida; assembly: GCA_019973155.2. Classification (NCBI taxonomy): domain Eukaryota; kingdom Fungi; phylum Basidiomycota; class Agaricomycetes; order Polyporales; family Phanerochaetaceae; genus Phanerochaete; species Phanerochaete sordida. The sequence continues at coordinate 103,327 of BPQB01000004.1, forward strand.
TGTCGCGCTTCACGTTGTCGTCTTCGTGGGCCGGATAGTGCACCCACCGCCTGGCTCGTAGTCTGATCCTTCGCTCCTCGAGATCCAAGTGCTGCAAAGCCTCTTCCTCCACCTCGAACTCGTCCTTCACGCGTCGTGGATCATCTTTTGCGAGTTCGCGCACGACTGTTCCAAGCGGGACGCGTATGATTGTTGGTGGTCCATTCTTGCCGTTCATCCAGGTACCTTTGCCATTTCCGCCTTGCTGTGCGCCAACGCGCGTTGGTACAGAGGATAGAGTCGTGAGGTGTGGTGTCGGAAGGATATAAACGTCGCCGCCGTGTCCACCGTTACCGCCAGATGGTGGTCCTTGAGGCATGAACTTCTCTCGATGGAACGCCACGCATCCGTCCCCGCCGCGACCTCCTCGCACGTGTATAACGACGTGGTCCAGGAACGTCTCATGCTGGAAGCTGTAGTCAGCACATAGCCTTGAATGTCCAAGAAAGACATAGCCTGTCCTGCAGAATTGCTAGACGTGCATCCTCTGTGCTTCACAGAAGACATCCGCATAGAAAGTCTGCAAGGACTACACGGACTGAGAGACAGTCGCTTTGCAATGGCCACGGTAGAATTTGATCACGCACTCCTTGCCGTCGCTTCCAGTCTGCCTGTCCTTGTCGTTTCTTAGCTTCCAGGTCCATCTCCTGCTGCTCGACATCCTCGATTGTGATCGTTGACGGTCCCGCCTGCGACCACCGCTCCGCTTCCTGGGGAGCATCTTCCAGTATATTGAATTGACGTGGTGCTCGCGGTGGCTCTCCAGGTTTCCGAAGACCGTATGAGTACGCGCGATACGATGGCCGTCGTGTCCATGTCTTCACGGCACGAGCGACGAGCATGGCGCAGGGAGAGCCGGAAGTGTTGGAGGTCGCGCTGGTGGAGGATGAGAGCGCCGGAAAAAGGACGCGCTCTGCTCGGAGTTTGGGGGTCGGCGCATCAGTCCCGCCATCATCCCCGCCGCTCCTGCTCGCGATCGCTCTGTCTCTCCACCACACCAGCACGCCGACCTCGAGGACACTGTGTGGTCTGCACTGTCGTCTTCGACCAGGCCTACGCGCAACACCCTAGCATTTCTTGAAGTGCATACTCCTCTGAGCGACGACGATGCCCATGTCCTCGCGCGCCCCGTCTCGTTCAGGGACACCGCTGCCCTCGCACCACGCCTCGCCCTCCCGGCTCGGCGTCGTGCCGCCCGTGCTGCACCAGGCGCCGTCGCTCAGCAACCTGCGCGTGTATAGCCATAATGCGTCCGCAGTCACTTCTCCGGTGATCTCCCCCACGCCGCTCTCGCACACGCCTCTCTCGGTCACCCCACCTGCGTCGAGCATGCTCGCATCTGGCACAACCTCATCGGCAGCCTCAGTGAACTTTGACGCTCCCACGGAAGGCATCCTCGTGCCTGACCCGGAAGCAGAGGTCGAGGTCGCGGAGGGCGAGGCGGTCGGGCGCGTGGAAGAGGTCGCAGATGAAGAGATGAAGAAGCAGCTGAGAGAGCAGCTGCGGCGTACTCTCAGTGCAAAGCATGCCGAAGTGCATTCCAATGGTGAGCGAATCTGCCTCTGTCGAGGTGGTTCTGGCTGAGGCTTCGTAGTTGCAAGTCGTCGACCATCCACAAGCAGACATCGAAGCAATGCGAGCAAGACCACCCAGGAAGTTCATGAACTATGTACGCCGCACTTTAGCCACCACAGCGCTCCAGCTCATCGTGCTTTGTCTAATAGCACATACACCGGATCCTACAAACTATCCACCACGCCAGTACTTCGTCTTGACCGACGCCGGGAAGCCTGTCTTTATCAGGCAAGTCTCACATTACCCTGAGCTACTCCTGCAATAACGCCTTCCATGCAGCCCAGATGCGGACCCTGACCACAGCACCTCCATTATAGGCCTCATGCAAGCCCTCATATCCGTGTTTATAGACGACCGTGACAAGATCCGCTGCATCAACGCAGGGCGGACGCGCATCGTTTTCCTGCTGCGTACCCCGCTGTACTACGCATGCGTGTCAAGCTGGGGCGAACCTGAAAGTGTGGTGCGTCATTGTTACCGTCATGATTCGACCGCACGCGGCAAGACTAACGCGGAACTGTGAAGGAAGACACGCTTCCATCTCGAGTATCTCCATCTTCAGATCCTCAGCGTTGTCTCCGCGGAGCAGCTCCGACGCATGTTTGAACGGCGCAACAACTTCGACCTGCGACGCCTATTGGCTGGCGCGGAGCCGTTCATGTATTCGCTACTCAGTCGCCTTGAGTTCGATCTCGCGATGAGCACATCTAGCCTTCAGTGCCTCAAGCTCGATCCAGGCCTCCGGAAACGCATTGCTGACACCTTGGTCCCGACTAGCAAGATTAAGGTGCGCGGACCGGCTGCATATATGTGGCTCAATACCTGGCCGGATGGCTGAAGCTTTGATGGCAGAATATCCTGTACGTCGTCCTCGTGGCGCAAGGCCGGGTGATCACACTCGTTCGGCCCAAGAAGCACTCGATTCATCCGTCAGGTAACGGTCTTCCTCGCGACCTTGCAAAACTCTGCTAAAGATCGGTACATGTGCTCAGACCTTCACATCCTCATCAATACCGTCCACTCGCCATCCATTATTAACTCTTCTGCGGCGGCCAGCTGGCTTCCAATTTGCTTGCCAAAGTTTAACCCCGGCGCGTTCGTGAACGCATACGTGAGCTTCCTTCGCCGTGGCGATGACCACCAACAGCCACAGGCGCCTGTTACACCAACTCCTGGTGCCACGGCGACTACATCGCAGACAGACACTAGCCCAGAAGGGGCTTCGCAAACGGAAGGGGCTGCTGCTACAGAAAGCACAGGAGCGCAGACAGGTTTGTCGGAATCAACCGCGTCGGACAGCAACGAGCAGCCGGCCGAAGAAGCGTTGATGGATGAGCATAGCGGGCACGTCGACATCGGCCTCGTCTGCGTGAGCGGGCTCGCCGATTTCGAAGCGGTGCGCGGCTGGTGTGCTACCGCGAGCGAGGTATGCTTCCTTCCGTGTGTCGCGCGGCGTCCTGCTGACCCCGTGCCGGCAGAAACTCGAGCGCGAGAACCTGCTCAGCACGTTGGTCTCCGCGATCACGAGCGGCGCGACGGAATACAGCGTCGGGGACCTCTCGATCCCGGGGCTGCGGCACTTTGTGTATAAGAGCCGAGGCGCGGTGCAGGTGACGGCCCCGCGGTACGAGGAGCCGTACGCGACGCCGCGCGCGCGGCGGCGGCTCGTGACGCTGTACCAGACGCTGCACGACGCGCTGCACGCGAAGAGCGGGCAGGGCGGGACGCTGAAGATGCAGTACGTGCGCACGGAGCGCGAGAGCGTGATGGGCTGGGTGCGTGCCGCGCCGGTGACTGTGTTGCGGGGGCTGACGTGCGCTGCAGATCACGCAGCCGTTCGAGCTGTACATCGCGATGTCGCCGCTGATGCCGAAGAGCGCGGTCGTGAACGCGGCGAACGCGATCGCGCGGTGGGTGCAGCGCGAGGAGAAGCGGCTGTTCCTGCGCGACGCGCCGGTGTTCTAGGCTCGCACGCGCTCCGCACAATGGATACCCGGAAGTTTTCAGCGTACGGTCGAGGTGTGTTATGGATTCCCGTTTTTGCAGCCGGCTTTTGTGCCCTCGCGCGCGCAGGAGGCACGTTCCCCCGCCCGCTACAAATTGCCTCGGCGCGGCGCGCCCTTGGGGTCCTCGTGCGCGCAGCCCCTGAGTGGTGCGCCTGCGTAAGTCCCCGCGGGCTTCGGGCGCGAGTCAGTGCGCGCGGGGACACAGCGCTCGGGCCGGGAGCCGCACGGTGCACTGGGCAGCGGGCATCTGGGTGCGTCGGTCGAGAGACGGACTGTGTGCGATCGGGGCGATTAGGGCCCGCGCGGTGCGGTGCAGCGCGGCGCCACCGTCTGGCGATCGCGGCGCGCGGGTGCGCGGCGCGTCCGACGCTAGGGCCCGGTGTGGCGGCCGGGAGGCTGCGATCGGCCCCCTGTGTGTATTGTTCGGTGGCCTGCGGCGGGGGCGTGATGTCAAGGGCTACGTCGGCGCAGGCTCCTAGGCGGGCGCGCTGTGAATTGGGTGGATGCGCTAGCGCAGGCCAGGCGGAATGGGGTGTGCGTTTCAGCGTGCGGGAAGCTTGTGTGAGGGTTTCCTACGGGAGCGAAATTCCTGTGAGGGTCAATGTGGGTCAATGTGGACGCGCTTTGGGGGAAAGTGACCAAAATCCGAGACATCTTGCATAGAGTGAGAGCGTTGTACGGATCCTTGTATTCCTACAGGGCGCGGTCAGAAAGCATGGCTCTACGCATCACGCGCTACTACGAAAGGGTGAACGGTGAACATCCTCCAAAGCAAAAATTCTTTAGTGGGCCACCGCCATGCCCGTCGACCTTGGTCCCATGTTGCCACGGCGTGCGAGTGCTCCACTTCCCGCCTCCTTCGTATCGCATGCTCGCCTCTAAGAGCTCATCCAACAATCTCGCATTGCACATGTGGTGCCTCGCGTTTTCTGGTAAGGAATCTGGGAGCCTACCACTCGCGCCGCGTGCGGCCCTTGACACGGACAACGAGCCTGCACTCCAGCTCGTGCCTTTCTGGCCGAGTAAAAAGTTGCATGGCTGGTAGACGAACAGTACAGCATAGGTACAGCTGTGCCACGCTTTCTTCTGCTGGAAAGAGCAGGTGGGAACGTAAAGGACGGTGGAGTCCCTTGGATGAGTTCTCGAGCGGGCCATAGTTGAACGGCGTCTCGGCTGGTTGCGTCGCGCGCGGATGCCATCCCGCTTCTCTACCCTGTGGTGTTGCTCGTATCGCGTGCTCGTCTTCCGGCAGCCGCTCTAGAATCTCGCATTACACATGTGGTGTCCTTGACGAATTTACTAAGCGGTTGGCCCGCTCTCGAGTGCGCACAAGCTGACGAAGAACGCTGGGGAAATATTTGGTTTGATCGGTCTCTTGAAGCGCGATGTTGAGCTCGAACGCGAAATCCGCGTGAATCGCAGGGTCCGCGGCAGTCTCCTCGGCGCAATAGCTTCCTTCTGACTGGCCTGATTGCAACGCAGGCATCAATGGGCGTGGGATGATTCGGAATTCGCAGGCACTCCGCTGTGAGAAGAGCGTCGAAGCCCGAGGGGCGTTGGTCATGAGCACACGACGACGCGGAGTGGGGCACGGCGGGCACGGCGATCTCATAGACAAAACGACGTCAGGGACAGGGCGGTCGAGGCTGACGCAGACGGCGAGGAGGACGAGCGAGCTAAGGGCCGTCGAGCGGCAGCCAGAGGGCGTTGCCTATCGTGCGCGCCTAGCGCTAGGTACGGCGTTGGCCGCCCTCTACCGTAAGGCTGTTTTGTGCCGAATCCGTGCCCAAACGCGGCACATTTTGGCCCAGATGTGCGATCGGTCAGGCAATATGCTGGGATCAGACGGAACAAAAGTGGGCCTGACGTCGCATATGGCGGTGAGCGAGGTCCCGGTGCGCCAATCCTGATATGGTGCGGGACTGGCGACTGTATGCTTGCTCGCTTCTCTCCTCTCCCCTCCATTATCCCGCCGTCGCTGGTCGCCGTCTCTTCGCGTCCGTCCCACTCTCGACGCGGCGACCCCGCCCCCTCGCTGTCCCTAACGACCTGCACGACTCCGCGACGCCCGCACAGCCAACGGGCTACGATCGAGCTCTCTTATACGTACGGCGACTCTCGTGGCGAGATGGACGGCACCCCTGCAGCCAGCTACGACCTCGACGACGGGGCTTCCATGTACCAGAATGACACCGCGTCGACCGGCCTTAACGGCGACGCTCCTGGCTCGCACACTCCGAACGGGCAGTCCTCCGGCAGCGCGGCGTCCAAGGCCAGCAACTCGACGTACGTAATGAATGGAGGGAATGGTCGCTGTTCCTCGGCTGACCAAAGTTCGTTTCCTGCCTCCAGGCATATACGCTCCCGTATTACCGTTGTGTGCGCAGAGGTGAGCAGTTGGCCCCGCTTTGCCCGAGACTTGGCCTCCCCGACTTTCTCGGAGTGGGCGCGCGTCATTTGACCTGACTGTATTGTTACGCGTATGGCAGTAGCCGTCTCGCGTCACCCACAAAGTACTCCGTGTGAGCCCCCATCTTTCCGGGGGCCTCGCCTCGACACGCGCAACACGGTCCTAATTTACACAGACGCCGCGCTCACTCTTCCTGGTTGTCGTTGGACAACGCCCCCCTTCCTCCTCACCCTGTAACGATCCCTCGTCGCTGACACGTATCCCTGCAGTGCAAGCGACTCAAGCTCAAGTGTGACCGCCGCACGCCCTGCTCGTCGTGCGTGAAGCGCGATACAATGGCTCGATGTGTCTACTCTCAAGCGGCAGCAGAGAAGATGTACGTGCCGTGTCGTCGGCACCCGACGTGTTGCTGACACAGCCGTTTGTCTTGCCACGTCGCTCAACAGTGATGTCCAGTCGCTGCATAACCGTCTGTTGGCCGTCGAAGGCCAGGTCGCCACACTCACTGCGAACCAAGCGTCGACAAATCCTTCCATCCCGCCGTTCCGGTCTACATACCCCTTATCTTCTTCACAGACCGGTCTGACCGCTTCACCATCCGGCACGACACCTGGCTCTAGTCGGCCAACGACCTCTGCGCTTGGTGGACAGAGTAACGATCGCTATCTTCTCATTTCGGGACAGTCCGGTAGCTCGCTTGTGGTCAATCTCGAAGATACCGCAGGCGTTTGGCTGAGCGAGCTCGAGGCGCAGCTCGGCATTGATGACGCATCCAAGGCGCCTTCGACGTCGCCGTACTCGGTCGCACTGCCCGCAGTCACCTCCAGCGGCACGGCGAGAGTCAAGCTTGAGCCGACACCTGTAGTGCTCTCGCCATCGACGCTCTCGACATCGACAACACCTGCTTCGTCGGCACCGTCTCCAGCTGCAGCGTCAGTGTCGAGCCCCGCTACCAGCATCCAGGGGAGCGGCCTGAAGAACGTGAACGTTTACGTTCCGCCTATACCCTACAGCACTTTCCAGCCTGAACCTTCCGCGAGTTATGCTCACCAGGTAACCTTATCCCCCGCGCTTTCTGTCACCAATTTGACCCCTTACGTATCACAGCGCGATCTTCCCCAGGTCACCCCTGCACTACTGCACCTGCTGCCGCCCTCTCCGATAGTTCGGACACGCTATCTGAAGGGACTTTCCGACGCCATGATGGTGCACCCGTGCTTCAACTTCCGCCATTTCGAGCAGCGCATCGATGCGATGATGGCGTGGGGCGATGCGCACGACCCCTCGAAGCAGAAGAGCGACCTCGCGCGCGAGCTGTTCAATAGCGGTGCCCCCAAGCAGCGGCCGACCCTCGCGATGACATCGCCGAAGCCGACGCTGAGCTTCTTCGCGGCGGCGTCTGCGGCGTTCGCGCTCGGCGCGGTTATGGCACGGGACCCCGGCGACCCCACTGCGGACGCGGACGCGATGCAGCGCAACAGCCCGGCGACGCTCTTCGCGCTGTCGAAGCAGAGCCTCACGCTGTTCGAGGAGACGGCGACGTACGACGTCGACAGCATCATCGCGATGCTACTACATGCGCTGTACCTTCTCCACGACGGCTCCCTCCGCATCGAGCACACCGTCTTCCCGCTCGTCGGCAAGCTGATAAACATCGCCCGCCTAATGGGCCTCCACGTCGATCCTGACGAGTTCCCTGGAAGTTACAGTCTCTTCGAGGCCGAGACCCGGAGGCGCATCTGGTGGGACATCGTTTACTACGACATGTGAGTGCCTCTTCCTCTACGCTTTGATCATCAGTCTTACTCTTCTGCAGGGTCGTGTCTGACTTCATGGGCCACCCGTCGCTGCTTACCGAGACGGCGTTCTCGACGAAGATTCCCCGGGATGTAGAGGAGAGCCTGTTCGGCCCGTCGTCGACAACGATCCCCGCACCGCCGGAAGACCGACAGTACTCGAGCATCCAGTACTTCATTCTCCGCTGCAAGCTGGCGCAGCTGTGCAAGAACGTCAGACGCCAGATTACCCGCGACGTCATGCCCGAGGACTCGCCAGAGGCGTCCATTGACCATGCTGCCATGCTCGAGAAGGAGGTCATGGGCTACTTGCAGGAGCTGCCGCCCACGTATCGTCTCGACATGGAGCTGGACTGCTCCCAGCCGCTCGAAGGCGACTCCGTCCTCATCGCTCAACGCGCCGCTCTCGTGGTCATCGCCAACCGCGTCATCATCAAGCTCTATCTGCCGTTCATGAAGGACACGGGCGAGAACAGCCCGGGCAAGGTCTCACACCAGGCAGTCCTCGGCACGATCAGCGCGGCGCACTCGATCATCTACGCGCTGCGCGTTCTGTACACCGTCTGGCGGGCGACGCGGCCCGGCATCTTCGAGTACTACGACTACACGCGCTCGCTGTTCGACGCGGCGGTCATCTGCGCGCACGCGGTGATCCAGCAACCGGCGAGCATCCTGGCGTGCGAAGGCATGAAGGGCATCGCGCACGCGCTCGAGATCATGCGCGAGATGCACGCCGTGCGGCGCACCGTCGCGCCCGACACGCCAAGCGAGGCAGTCAAGATCGTCGAGATGATGATGGAGAAGGCCGAGCGCGCACGCGCGGCGGGCACTGCGCTCGCGGGCACGAAGCGCAAGCGCGCCGAAGAGGACTGGCACGCCATGTCGTCGCTCTCCGCCGGCTTCCAGCTGCCGTTCGTCGGCCCGTCCGTCACGTCCGTCAAGGTCGGCCAGGGCCGCCCGCCGCTCGCGATGTCCAAGGTCGCGGCGACGGGCCCGAAGGTCACCGTTGCGCCGGAGCCGAAGGGCAAGGGCAAGGACCGAGCGCGGGAGAAGAGGGACGACGTCGTTGCGAGCACCAGCGCCAGCGCGAGGGACTTCGAAGCGGAGAGCAGCAACAGGGAGCGAGAACTGGAGCGAGAACGGGAGGCACAGGACCTCGCCCAAAGCGAGAGAGCCAGGCATCCTCTAGTCGGCGTTCGCTGTCGGGCTGGGACTGGGCAGCCTCCGCCCACGCGCCAGCGCACTAGCTCAACGACGTCCATGTCTCCGCCCACGCCAGGCCCCGGTATCAGCCAAGCTACCCACATGCCGCCGACCGCCTCGAGCTCCGCCGCGCAGACGCCCATCGAAGGGGCCAGCTTCTCCTATCCCCCGCCCCAGCCGCAGGAGAGCCACCCGCCGCCCATGCACGCGATGCAGCACGACTTCCAGATGGACTTCAGCAGCCAGGCCTCGTCGCCGCACGCCTACGCGCACTCGCCGCAGATCGCGACGCACGCGTACGACTCGCGCAAGAGCCCGTACGCTGCGGCGACGCCGGGTGCGCCCGCGCAGGAGTACTACATGCCGTACCCGACGCCGCAGCCGCAGGCGTACGAGCCCGTCGAGCACGCGCAGGGCATGGCGCAGCCGCTGGCCCCGTACGGCGTGAACCCCGGCCTGCCGCAGATCGGCTCGGTCCCCAGCACCCCGCGCGGCGACGCGGGGCGGTTCGCGCTCCCGCCCGAGAAGCCGCCGCCCCCGTACGACCACCGCCTCCCCAAGCCGCTGGACTATCCGCAGCACGCGGGCCCGTCGGGGCACCACAATGGGCACAACGTCGGCGGGCACGTCAACGGGCACGGCAGCGGGCACGGTGGGCACAGCGTCAACGGGCACAACGTCAGCGGGCACATGCAGATGACCGCGACGTCGCTCACGCAGCCCTACGTCCAAGGTTGGCAGCCTGCCGACATGTCGCGTCCCGATGGGAACGGGATATGGGATTACAAGTTCTACACGCCCGGCGCGCAGTAGGTGCGCTCCCGCTTCCTTTCTGTAATTAAGAGGACTTTCCTCCCTTATTGTCGATGTTTGTTTCTATCCGTATCGTTGCTTTCTCGTTTTCCGTGTACCTAACCCTCGTTGTACCTGTCTGTCATCTTTCCTCATTTCTTGGAATATCGCGCACATTTAGCTGTCTCTCCCTTCACTCATCTCTCTCGTCGTTGTCGTGGAATTCTTGAATAGTCGAAGCTGTCTGTCTACTTCTCTGCACCAATATACCATGGCTCGGTGCCTTTCGCAATGCACGCACTGCTCACTTCTCGCGGCGCTCTCGTCATATCCGACGTCCGAGGCCTCGTGTGTTGAGGCAATCCCGTCGCGCTCGCTGCTTCGCAGCCTCACTCTATCAGCCCCGGCGTCGCCAGCTTCGCTTCGCATGACGCCAGCTGCAGGGGCCTGCCGTGCGACGGATCCAGGCGCAGATGAGCAGCGCACGGACCCCGGGCACCGCCTTACGTAGCTGACTCCCTGCCCGCATCAACCTCGCCGTCCGCACCCAAAAGCCCTGCTGCCGCGCGCGGCTTTGGTCCGATTTCTGCAACCGTGCGGCACCTGTAGGCTCTAGCACTCGGGCACCCGCCTGCTGAGCCCGCGCGCCCACGCACGCGCATGATGGCCCGCGTGCCTGGCGATAGCTCTGCCAATCATCCATGCGCGCGGCGCGCGGGGGGCGGCAGGCCACCTGACGCAGCATTGCGGCCAGAGCACACCCGCAAGAGCGCACTGCGGCTCCGGCACGCGGCCGCAGGGGCGGGCGCGCGGGCGCGCGCGGCGCACCGCTGGCGTACGTAAAAATTGGCTGGCATTGCTGCAGAGCGGCGGCGCGCTACCGGCTCGCGGACGCCGTCCAGCGCAGCTCGAGCGTGCGCGCGCCGGCGTACATGAGCGCGCTGTACACGAACGAGACGATCATCGCGATGTCGCCCGTGCCCCGCGCCGCGACGGGCCCCGTCCACCAGGCCTGCGACATGCACACCGCGATGAGCGGCACCGAGCTCAGCAGCGTCCACACCGCGGCGTACCCGCGCGCGAGGCGCGGGTGCGCGGCGACGTTCCACGCGTCCCCCACGGCGTACGCGGCCCACCGACGTCGGAAGACAAAGTGCTCCGTGAGCACGATGGCGATGAACGGGCCCAGCCAGTAGCCGATGAAGCCTGCGGCGCGCGGGCAGCGGTCAGCACGGGCACCCTGCGCGGAAGGCGTTACGGCACGCACTGAGGATCTGGGTGAACGTGTCGTAGAACCGCGTCGCCCCAACGATGCCCACCGGGATCAATCTGTGCAGGGGGCAAGCCAATCAGCGCGTGGGTGCCACGGTCAGTTAAGAGGGCCCACGCACATCGCAGTCGAGATGATCGCGAACAGGAAGCGCGGCACCTTTTCGAAGCCGTGCCAGATCGTCATCAGGCTCGTGCAGACGGTGTACATGGTCGGCGTGCTCGCACTCGGCGTCGTCAGCGCCATGCACACCACGAGGAACTTGCCGAAGCCGCCTGCACGCGCAAGCACGGCCGCGATGAGCCCGCCAATGTCGTTGCCGTTCCCGAGGCCGGCCTGCCACTCCGGAACGTACGGAGCTGCTGCTGTGAACGCGCCGCCAACGAGGTGCATCGAGACCTGTCATTACGTTGAATGCGTGGTCAGGGTAGATCTTCCATGAACGTACGCTAGAAAGCAGGAATCCGAGATACGCGTAGATGAAGATTCTCATGCTAGAACAACGGGTCAGTTGATCATCCTGAGCATATTGTCCGATATCGCACCTAGAAGCTTTGTGGTCATGGAAGATACCGTAGTCCGGAGACACAGGACTCCATGCAACCACAGTAACCGCGATGGCTGCGGCGAAAGTCAGGATAGTTGCAGCCGAGGCCGGCGTCGGGTCCTCGACGGGCACGCTGAGCAGCGTCTTGCGGTTCACCGCGAGCATGACGATCATGGCGACTGCATTCGGGATCCAGCAGAGCATCTCGTACCTAGCAGGCGTCAGCACACGCTCTGCGACAAGACCGGAGACTCACCAGTGCAAGGTTTGGTAACCACAAAATGTCACGGCGAGCGAGATGAGCCCGGTGATGACGATTCCAAGGGTGGCGCTCGGATGCGGGAGCACGACACCGAGGGTTTGCCCGCCGATAATGCAGTTGATGATGAGGTAGCCTTGCATCGTAAGGACGTTGAGCACGCTCGGGATGATTGCGCCGTAATAGCCCCAGGAGAAGCGGCTCTGCACCATGCTCCGTGTGCCCAGCTTCGGGCCGAATACCGCGCTGCCGTTGCTCGGTTATTGCGCTTCGTTAGAGGTGGCTTCAGTTCGACGTACCAGTATGCGGGGAAGAGACTCGCTCTAGATGGTAGCGTTCGTGTGAGCGAATGACAAGGGGGCATCCAAGAAAAGAACGTACATCAGGTCGGTTACGACACAGGTCAAGAAGGTTGTTCGCATTCCAAGGCCAAAGAACGCAGGACCGACACTGGCTGCTCCGAAACTGCATTCTGTTCAGCCACGCTCTATCGTCGCGTGTGTAGGAGGGCCTACGCTTGAACGTTGATGTTGCCCGAGAACCACACTGTGAACTCTTGGAAGATGCGCGTATCACTTCGCTGTTCCTCCGTGGTAGGCTCGATGCTTCGCAAAGTCAGTCGACAGTTTTAGACGAATGGTCAGACGACGCACCCATGTCCTTCTAACCCTCTCGAAGCCAGCCAAGCATCGAACCTGTCGGCATTGCGCCTGAACCAGTTCTTGCTGGGCGGCACCTCCTGCACGATCTCCTGCACGCCGGCAAACACCTCCGAACCCTTCTCCTTCTCGTCGAATGACGCATTCGAGCTGCTCCTGTCGGCCATCTCTGCGCGTCAGGTAGGGTCGAGTGGGTACGAGGGCCCCGCTAGATCCCCGGCACGCCCATATAAGAGCTCACGCGATTAGCTTTCCGCCCCCACGCCAGGCTATCCGTGGCTCCGCGCATCCTGATACCGCACCAGCGATGTATGGGCCATGTGGCGCTGGACAGGATAGAAGCACGGCGCGTGAGATAAGGGTGGGGAGGGCACACGCACATACAGCAATATGCCCGCTGGCAGTTCCGTTCTCGCGACCCAGGCGAACAGGTCTCGGGACTCTGGTGATGCACTTGGCGAGAAGTGCGAGAACGCGGAGCATCAGACCTGTCTTCCGATAGTACTGCAATGGCTGAAGTCAGCTGACTGTCTCTTGAATGTGCATAGTAGGAACTGCAGGACACGGTCACGACAGCTCCATGCTCGAGACAGTGTCGTATAGCATTGTCGATGGTACCCACATCTTCACGCCGGGAAGTCTGGTGACCCAAGATGGCCTGACGGTTGATGCATTGGAGAACTAAATATACAACGAGAGCCCGGAAAAGAAATGGGAAATCACTCGCGCTGTACAAGCGCGAGTAGACCTAGACCTCCCAATAGCGCGTATTTCAGCTGCGGGAAGTCATTCTGCAAAGATGGGATGAGCATCCGATGAGATATGGTACTGATCTCGCGCACCATAGCAATCGTGACATAGCCTATATATGGCAGGAACCTAGCCCGAATAGTTTAGCTCAGGAACTAGCGGAAGAGAGGCAACTACATACCCTCGTACTTTCCCTACGATATGCTTCCGCTCCAGCCATTCCAGGCCCTGGTACAGGTCGATATCATCAACGGGGTTGTTATCGCCCTTCGTCAGGATCAACTGTTTCTGTGCCAGGGGACTGGCAGAGACGTATCTGGAACACTAGCGTGTTAGGCGATCAGACGCGTCCGGACGGAGGACAACGCACCCCTTGTCTTTCGATACGACGTCATGTGTCTCTAGGACGCGGTGTACGATGGGTATATCCGCTCCAGGGATCTTGTACACCGTAATATCGCCTGTATGGTATCGCTCGCTGGCGGGATTCGTGAGGAAGAGGAGGTCGCCGCGGTAGAACGCGGGCTCCATGGAGCCACTGACGGGTCAACGCTACTCAGCGATCCAAAGCGTACAGGGCCGGCAAAGCGGACGTACCTGAGCACAACCACGATCGGCGACTCTGTGTTACATACAAGCCCAAGACCCTTCCACATCATCAATCCTGTCGCGAGTACGGACGCGAAGTTCAGGATCTGGAGTAGTACCTGTGGAATGACGGTAAGTGAGCCCTTCGCTGGCATCTCGAGCACGACGCGACGTACGTGCCGCACACCTAGCCTCCGCAGAGTCTTGAGCTCGTCTGCGAACATGGTGAGGACGAGTGGAAGGGGGTGGTAAGAAATAAAAGTTGGCGGAGAGTAACCAGGCTGTGAACCCCAGAGAGACGTGGAGGCCGACGCTTTGACGCGCATTGCACGTGGCGTCGCACTGGCGCCCAGAGTTGTGGGGTCGGTGGGCGCTTATGATCCCGACGCGCCTTGCTCGCGCTCCTCGCCGATGCCCTCGCTGGCGTCGCGACTGCTTCTTGCACAGATGCACATTCTCAACGTCTTGCCTTCACAGCATACACACGTTGGATCTACGATGGATGTCTCGACCTTCAGCCCGAACTATGCGCGGCATCGCGGCATTGCCACCGGAGGAAGGGCGACTTTCGGTGCCTATATGCTGTATGCTTCGAGGCGTTTACGCGTGAGTTGTGTACCGTGTCTATCGCACGGATATCTCTAGTGACCTGGCAACCGCACGACAATAGCTGCTTCATGCATGCCTTCCTCAAGTCATCGTTGGTGTTGGGTCTACAATCTCCGCGGAGCCACCTCGCCGTCGCCTCGACTGCGAACGGCATGCTCATCTGAATGAATTATCCGCAAGCTACGGTGCGAATAATCCTTCAGATGAGCAACTTTCTGTGCCGGGGGGCCATCGACCCTGGATTCATGTCGTCCCTTCTTCGGAGAGGCCACATCACGGCCGATGCTGCTCCCATCTGGTCCCGTAATGATGAACAGCTTCTGTTCCTCTTGTCAGTGAGTTAAGACAGAGATCTTGGGAGATCTCAAGCTTCCAGACCATGTGAGCGTTCTGATAGAATGGCTCCAGTCGAACTGTACGCTCTCCTGCAGGGCTATGGACAAGACGAATCGCCACAGGAACCTCTAGGAACATCTGCGTAATACATCATCCCCTGATACATGGGCGTTCAGGTGAGCTTTCGCAGCTGCTGGGCTCGACCAGTCAAATAGAGGCGAGCCCTGGCCTGTTGCCCTGCAAGCGCCGTTTCGCCGAGCTGCGTGCCGTTTCCCATATGTCCCGAAGCACGTCTAATTACCTGACATCGGTGGCGCACTCACACGGTCCTTGTTCGCAGAAAATCGTCGCAGCAGAAGCCGATTGTCAGCGGCGATCCGGCTGCAAACAGCAGTTTCGCAGGAACGCGTTAAGAGGCTGGCCTCGTGGCCGCGAACGCCTCGCAACCGGATCTGCAGCCCGTCCGTCCCCTTCGTTTCGCTTAGTCTATAACATCTCGTTCTCCGGGCCCTGAACCGGTGTCTGCTTCGTTCTCGCCGGCATGGCTTACAGGTTACACGACACGCCCGATCCCTTCGCGAAAGTACTCGCCCCGCCCGCGGATGAATCTCCAGAGCAAGCGCAGGCCCGCGTGAGGGCGGAGAGACGGGCGGCCGAGAGGAGCAAAACCATCGACGCCGAGCTGGAGAGCGCTGGGAAAAGGATGACAGAGCAGAAGTCGGGTGTCTTGAAGATGCTTCTCCTGGGACAGAGTGGCAGTGGTGCGTCTGCTGTCCCTTGCGGTGTGTTATACCACGCTCTTGCTCATGCGATGGTCGCTCGAAGGCAAGACGACAGTTTTGAAAAGTGGGTGTCGTACGTCAATCGCTACGCGTTCCATTCTGACGCCTATCGTAGATATACGTATGATGGAGGCACTTACGCAATGGAACGACGAACGACCTTTGTGGCGTGCCGTGATCCTCCGCAACTTGCTGTCCGCTGTGAACGTCGTTGCGCAAGCCCTCCAAGACGCGATCCAGGATCCCGACGAAGAAGTGGAGCGCCTCCCCGTCATACCAATCTCATTCCACGGATACTCGAAGCCACGGACATCCGACGACTACGAATCTAACCATGCCAATGGTTCCACTACGTCCCTTATCCCGCCCGCGCCTCAGTTCGCTTACGACCATCACACGGCTCAAGCTGGGACCTCTAAGGACCCTTATTGACGACCTCGAGGAGATCTTGTATGGCAGTCGGCAGACGGACGCAGAGGAGCCGAAGGTATGCTGGCCTATTCATCTCGCACGTGCCTTGCGTTGATGTGCCCGGCTTTTTTCTACAGGAATTTCGTGTTCGTTCTCAGGAGCAGTGGATGCTCAATGTCCGCGCCGACAGGAACTACAGCAAATACATGTCTGTCTTGAACGTTGTCAGTCAGCTACGCATGGAAATTAAAGAACTCTGGAACGACGCTGTTGTAAGGGCGGTGCTCAAGCGGAGGCGCGTTGCTTTGGACAGCTGCGAGGAGTAGTACGTACTCAATTTTATACCAGCCTGCTCGACCTCTCTAACTCAAAGGAAGTTTCCTCGACCACTCCGATCGCATCGTGAGCCGTGCCTTCATGCCGACAGATAACGACATTCTCCAGGCGAGGCTTCCAACAATTGGAATCCAGGAGTATTGCATCAAATTCTCCAACCCAGGCGAGTCGCCTCTATTTGGAGTGGTAGCCGGGCTTATTTTGGAAAGCGTGCAGCCGTACGCGCAGCGCTGGGCTTGGACAGATGGTGGATATACGACATCGGCGGCACGAAGAAGCATGTGAGCGATCTCCGTCGCACGCGCAAATCCTTGCTCACGGAGATGACAGCGGGCGAAGTGGGCACAGTACTTCGATGACGTGCACGTCATCCTGTTCCTGGCGCCTGTCCATAACTTCGACGAGCCCGCAGGCGAAAGCAAGCCCCCGAGCAGACCGATGAGCCCGCAGCAAAGACCTACCAGGCAAGACTCAGCGGAGCCAGGGAGGCCAAAGTCCAGTGGTATGAAGGACATGTTCGAACTCTGGCAGTCGATCTGTAAAAACAAGCTACTTCGCCGCGCTACCATGATATGTGAGTACTTGTTCAGATCTCGCCAGGGCTGGGTCTGAGTCTGCCGACAGTATTCTTGAACAAGATAGATCTTCTCGAGAAGAAGATCGCGGCGGGCAAGGATCCTAGGGCACATATCTCAGGTCATTACAACAGCAGGGATGCAGACAGCTACTTGACATGTGAGCTAGTCCGCATCTCTGTCCGATTATTGTACTTGACAAGCCGTGCTACGCGTCACAGGGCTCGATAAGCAATTCAGAGCTGCCATGCGGATTGCAGATCAGGCAGAGACCAAACGAACTTGCTATGTCTACCGCACGAGCGCTGTGGTCAGTGCCGCTCGAAATAGACTTTGTGATGAATGTGGACCTGATTGATTATATCATGAAGGACTCAGCCCGGACCAAGGTCGTTCTCGCCAGCAGTGAGTACCTAGCTACGGTCTTGTCTGTGCACTATGATTGATCCTGCTCCATTCAGTCCAGACAGTGGTCTTAGAACAGAGTTTGAGAAGCGGTGCGTGCGACTGGTTACAGCTCCATGCCTCACACCTTACTCTCCTCTTTTCCAGTACAACTCGTATAATTTACTCCTCATTACTGCTCTGTCACTCTTCACAAAAGACTGGCCAAGAGAGCGCTGAGCGCCTTGATCATTGTTTGTGTCTGGTTTTCTTGGGTTTTATGGTTATGTACAGGTATCAGCCCTCCATCACTATCTATTCCGCCATGGACACCTCGGTAACTTCCACGACTGCGTCCGGTAGCAAAGGGTGCCCGTGGCGCCTTGTCTCCTCATTGTATTCCGCGATGCGCCAGCCCTCCGTTGCCGACCGCGCAGCCAAGTAGAACCGGATGTTCGGCTTGCTCGACGGAGCGCCCCCGGTGAGTCGTATTGGCGTTCCGCGTCTTCGCGCCAGCCGTCTTGATGGGCCTGCGTCTCCAACATCACGCTGCACGGCGAACCTTCTCGGCCATCGCGTGCATCGCTTGTCGCACAATTGGGCCTGACGACGAACGACAGCCGCCAGTCTAGTCGCCTCCGGACCACGACAGTCGTGTTTTGGCTATGCGACGTCGACGGGCGCATCGGCCCTTTCTTGCACGCCCCTTTGTACCCCTCCCGCTATATGTAGTCGCCATGCTGCCTCGCGATGAGCAGACACAGGCACTGATCTCTCTAGGTCTACACCCATGGGTCCAGATGACCTCGCGCAGTATGTCTGGAGCGATAAGGGCAACAGGCCTCCATTTCTCCCACCGTCCGAAGATGCACGGGAAAACCAGATGCGAGCGGAGGCGGCGACACGAAGCCACGAGATCGACCGAGCCCTCGCTAGGGAGGCGAGAGATAAGCGGCGAGACAAGGAGCATATTCTGAAGATGCTCCTGCTTGGTCAGAGCGGAAGCGGTGCGCCCTGTGCTACTGCGCCACAGATTCCGTGCTGACGCTTCGGTTTGCAGGCAAAACTACTGTCCTTAAAAGTGAGTGGCGTATACCTTCTGTGACACTGCCACTGATCCAGACTTACTCAGATATACGGATGATGGGCGATAACGAGAAGTGGGAAGCAGAGCGTGGCCTGTGGCGTCCGGTGGTCTACTACAACCTCCTGCACTCAGTGAACGCGGTGGTGCAAGCTTTGGGCAGCGCCATAGTGCACCCGGCAGAAACAGTATCGGCCGGGCGCGGTGCCCCAGCGTCGTTCTCGCCTACTAGCAGCTGGGATAGCACCACCGGCCGGCACTCCACGGACTCGCGTGCGTCCTCAGAACGGCCGCCGCCGCCTGCCCTGACCATGCAACACGGGAAACTCCGGCTCGAGCTCGCGCCGCTGCGGCAGGTCGAGGCGGACTTGGAGGCGTTGTTGACCACGCAGGCCGTGGACGACAGCTGGGATCCCGGCGACGCGGTGCTGGTGGCGACACCATTCGTTGACGTACCGGTCGAGAACATTTGTGGGCCGAGGGAGAAGCCAAAGGAGCTCACTGCGCGCTCGCACGAAGAGTGGATGGGCACGGTGGCTCCGCTGCTCAGGGCGGCGCAGACGGGCGCGAGCAACGTTGTGACAGTGGCTGCGAATGTCCTATGGCACCAGCACAAGGACATCACACAGCTCTGGCAGGACCGCGCAGTGCAAGACACGATCCGGAGGCGGAGGGTCATTCTTGACAGCTCAGGAGTCTAGTGCGTGTCGCACAGATCTCGACGTATTTCTGCTCATGCCTGGTAGCTTTCTGAACCACGCAGGCCGCATCGCTCAACGCAACTACGTGCCCACAGACGACGACATCTTGCACGCGCGGCTGCACACGATCTCAGTGCAAGAATACAACATCGACCTCCCTGATCCCCAAGCGACACAAAATTCCGACAGCGTCCAGCCACACTTCGCGAAGCTGCGGGGCAAATTCGGTGTTGAGCAGTGGCGCATCTTCGACGTCGGTGGCTCCAGGACGCAGGTATGTACGCTTCAGCCGCCGCTTGTGGTTGATGCTCATGGTGCCATCCAAACGCAGAGGGCGCACTGGCTGCCGTTCTTCGACGACGTCAAGTTCGTCCTCTTCGTCGCCCCCATCCACTGCTTCGACGAGCACCTAGCCGAAGATCACCGGGTCAACCGCCTGGCAGACTCGATCCAGCTCTGGACCGCCCTCGTCAAGTCGGCGCTGCTGAAGCGTACAGACTTCATACGTGGGTTTCTTTCGTCACCAGCGCAAAGCGCTGACTGAGACGAATTGCGTCAGTGTTCCTGAACAAGGTGGACCTGCTGCGGCAGAAGCTCGCGGCGGGCAGCGACCCGGCGCGGCACGTCCCCCAGTACACAGGCGGGCTCGATCCCGACAAATTCACCTCTTGTGAGTTGGCTTCATATGCCCTGCTGCATCCGTGATCAAGACAATACTAATCGCATCTGTGACTAGACGTCAAGCGGAGCTTTAGCCAGATATACAAGCAATCGCCTCTGTCCAGGCCTGAGAATCGCACGCTGTACATCCGGACGACAGCCGCAGTGGTGCGTTTTCCGCTTGATCCTTCCGATAACGACTGGACGATCTGTTACCTTTCGCAGGACCCTCAGCACACCCAGGCCACCCTGGTCAGCAGTGGGTACCCCTCGCCCAGGCGTTTCTTCGCAATCCTTACGCTTACCTTATTGCAGTCGAGGACGCCATTCAATCACGAAACGTGGAAAAGAGTACGTGTTTGTCGTTGGCAACCCATCCATCCCTAGCTGATGATCCTGGTCGAACCACAGGCCTTGGCTTGAGCTCGCTGCAGTAGTGTAACAAAATGGTCCAGTAGAGCGTATTTATGTGGCGAATCTGAAAAATTCGCCGAACTTTTGGAGCTGAAATTTCCAGGCACCAATAGGCTCCCCTTGTGCGGGGAGAGGGGATCTTGGGGAGATCTCACATCATGGAGCTTGGAAATTTCAGCAGAAATTTCGCGGAGCGCACATAAATACACTCTAGTACCAGTCTCAATAAATCTTCTCAGCTGTTCTAAACACGTCCAAACTAAATCACAATTAATTATCAGCTCCCCTTCTGCCATACGGTACACGTAATAGATTAACACAGGTATATACACACAGATAATGGGCACAGCACACAAAGCGATGATCAGGACCGAATAGCAATGTCAACATTGGACAGTAAACAGTCGCGCTCAACGCGTCTGCGCGGGGTATACAACAACAAGGAAGTCCTCGCAAGACCCAACGAAAGGAGCTGCTCACAAAAGCTCGAAGAGCGTCGCGCCTGCGACGAGCGCGCACACGCCCACGAGCATCCCATACACGCCGCCGACGCGGCGCGCGAGCGCCGCGCTGTCCTGCTTCTGCGAGCCCTTGGCCGTGGTGGACGGGCTCGGGCTGCCGGTCCCGACGGTCGGCTTGCCCGTCACGCTCGCGGCGGGCGTCGCGCTCGCGAGCTGCGCCGCGAAGCCGCTGTCGCCGAGCGGCTGGCTCCAGAAGAAGCACGCGTCGCTCACGTAGTCCGCGCCCTCGGCCTTGGCGAGGAACGCGGCGTACGTGCCCGCGGGGTCGCCGTACACGGCGGCGACCGCCGCGACGTTTGGGTACAGCTCCGCCGCGTACGACGTCTCGGACGGCCCCGGCGGCACGGTCATCGCGTAGTCGAGCGCGGCTTGGATCGTCGCGCCGGCCGAGGTGGTCTTGTTCCATGCGTTCACGCCGACGTATTGGCCGAGCTTGGCGTTGGTCTGGCAGGCAGGATTGGTGAGTTGCGGCAGTGGATGAAAACGGAGAAGACACAGACAATCATCGCTGCGAGGTTGTACGCGCGGTAGTGGTACGGGCGCGTGCGCGCTGACTCTAGCGGCTGCAGATGGTCCAGTGAGCGATGCGACGGCTATGTGCATGCAAAGACGCGTACCTGATCGCCGTTGGCCGCGATCTGGCCCATATAGATACCACTGAAGTACTCCTCGATGGTGCCCTTCGCGCCATCCGTGTCGCCGGCGAGGATCTGCAGCGCGGCGAGTTGATTGTAGAAGAAAGAGCCGTGATTACTGGTGTGCCATGCTGGTGAGCTGACTATATGCGCATGAACACGACGGGGAAAGCTCACTTGGTCGCGGCGCGCTCCTGCTTCGCAATGTCTGCGGTCGTGAGCCACTGGACGTACTGCTGCGCCCAGGCGGTGAGGCCCGCGTCGATGTCGGACGTCCACTTTGGCGCCTGAGTCTCGCGGAGGAGCAGCACCGCGCTCACGATCTTCACCATGCACTTTAGGTCGCTGCGTACATGCATTAGCAATGACGCGTCTCCATGACAAAAACACGGCTCACAGGACGCCGGTGTGCGTGCCGACCTGGCCACTGGGCCCGCCCTGCATCTGCGCGTAGTTGAGGTTCGGATTCATCTTCGTGTCGGGCGCGAGGAACCACGCGTTGACGAAGGACGCGGCGTTCTGCGCGTAGTCGTCCGCGCGCGTGAGCGCGTACGCGAGGGAGTTGTAGAGCACCGCGTCTGCGAGCGTCTCGAAGTCGCCGATGTTGTTGACGACGCGGTTGGCCGGATTCAGCTGGCCATCTCGGTTGACGTAGTTGCACTGCTGCCAGACTGCGTGGCGTGGGGATTAGCGGAGGGGAAACTAGGGCAGATGGGCGGGCGTACCCTGCTCTGGGGTCAGGGCGGTTGTGTTGTGGACATTTGAGCAGTCCGCCCACTCGCTGTAAAGCGGTCAGCAAAGCATGCAACGAACAAGCTGGGGTGAGGCGCACTATGGGGCCCAGCTCTCGTAATCATGATAGTCGCCAGACGGCGGAGCGAAGGGCTTGTTCATGACGGCTGTATGGCGCACACGGTGAGCACATCTTCAACGGTGAACAAGGGACGCGCCTCACTCCATGGGCTGCCCTGTACGCTCGACTGGGCCCAGGAGATGATTGTCTGGTTCGCGGGGCCGGTGTTGGGGTAGGTGTTGTTGAGGATGTCCTGCGGGGCGATGAAGACATTGGCGTAGTCGACCAAGGAGTGGACGGGCGCGACCGCGCTGAGGGCGGCGACGACCAGGCAAAGGAGCGAATTGCGGTGCTTCATGGGGAACGAGACGAGGCAGACGAGCACGGGCTCCCGACGCCGGACGCCTCGCGGGTTATAAGACAAACGCTAATCAGCGCGCGCCGTGCTTGATCCCGAGCCCGTCGCCGGTGCCTGGCCTTGGCACGCGCTACACATACCATATACGGCAGGAAGTGTGCTTCACGATGACCAATACCCCCGACGCCTGCCCCATATGGTGTTGATGCGCCCTCCCCCGCCGCATCAGCACGGGGCCCTCTCGGCACGCTCTCCAACGCTTTACGCGCAGCCACGAAGCCTCCTTCGAGACTTGTCGTACGACTCGTACGAGAGCCGCTCATCCGCAGCGTTCGCTTCAGCGGCTTTCTGCGGCCGTTGTTTGTGCGCAACACAAGATCGCCCGTGCCAAGACTCCGCATACTCAGACACGGAACGTCGTGCGCGTTCTGTTGCTACCACAGCGAGTCATTCGTCCTCTTTTTGACTCGACGGTCTTGACAACACCATCGCAGCGACCCGCGCATTGACAGCGTTACCACCTTGGGAACTTCTTGGGCGCCGCACTTCCACCTTGCGATTGGCTCGCATGACAGGACAGCATGTGGCTTACGGCAGGAAAACAACACCTATTGAAACGGTGCAAGGCGACACCAGCGCGAGCACACGCAAGGCACTGTAGATCCGGTGGTCAACACATAAATTCCCCTTGGAACACGATTATCAGTGAGTACTATGTCGTAAAGAACACTAAAGAGTGGTCGCTATCAAGTCAAGTCCGTGAATCGTAGCAAATGTGCCACGGTTGCTTAAGGGCAGCCAGCAGCGTAGGTGAGAACCTTCGTCCAGCTGCTCGAGACACCAGTGGCGGGCTTGAACAGCTGCAGAACATTTGTGAGCACGCCTCCGTTCAGCTCAAACAAAGCGCACTTACAGCCTTGCCTGCGGTGACATCAGTCTTTCCGGTGGTGATGGCGCTCTTCTGGCGAGCCGTGGCAGCCTTCGCAGCCTTGGCGTCGAGCGCCGCGTTCGCTTGGTTCGCCGCGTTCGTGATCATCGTCGAAGCGAGGCTATCGAGGCTCGTCGCGAGCGCGGTGGTCGCGGACTTGATCGATGTGTTCGCAAGGTACGCTTTCACGGCGGTCAGCGCGGTGCTCGCGGGGCGCTTGACGCCGTCGCCGAGTGCGTGCTGGACGACCAGACGTTTCTGAAGAGAGCACGTGTCAATATCCGCTGCATCCGCCCGCGCCGAGCCGACGTACCTCAGCGTTGACGGCCTTGTCGAGGAAGACGACGTTCTTCTGCGCGTTGACGGCGTCGAAGAGCGGCTTGAGCAGCGCCTCCTTCGTCGCGGACGTCTTGATGCCGCCCGCGTCGAGGATCTTGTTCAGCGCGGTGCACGCGCCGTTGCCGTTCAGCGCCTGCTTGAGCACCTGCAGCTCGAGCGAGTGGTCGCACTCCGTGTTCGCCGGCTGCGCGCCCGCGGGCGCCGCCGTGAGCGCGTTGTTCGCGAGCGTGAAGCGCACGGGGTTCGCGAGGCAGCCCGCCTGCACGTCGCCCCGCGCGGGCAGCTCGCAGATCTCGATGCCCGTGAAGGCGCGCGACTGCAGGTCGAGGTCGGACTGGAGGAATGTGAGTGCGGGGGCAGACTACTGATAGGTGGGGCACGTACCCGGTGCTGCAGAGAACCAGAGCCGTACTGCACAGGCGCAGCGAAGGAGAGGGAGACGAGGGAGAGGGCGGTCATGAACTTGATAGCGTACATCGTGTTGAAGTGTTCAAAGAGGATATCGTGAGCAAAGAGGGGTGTACGAAAGAGAGTGGGTAATAAAAAAGAATAAAAAGGTTGACCGGCCGGCGGTGAGAAGGTGTGTAAAAGGGAGCTGCGGAGAAGAGGAATGAGGACTCTGCCATGGGGGGTAGTCCCTTATATACGGTCAGTTGGGCGCGGCGTCTGACGCGTAGATCCCGCGTCGTCGGGGGCCCGAGTGCTCGTGTGACAGCATGGCAGGGTAGCCAAGCCTCGTTTCAGGTAGCTGGAAGAGCGGAAGGGGCGGCGTTCGAGGGCAACGAGGCGGGAATCTTTGATATCTCGAGGGGAAGACAGACGATGCAATGATGCCCAAGCCCGGATGTTGAGCGCTCTCTATTTGTATTTATTTGGTCGCACCCCAGTGCAAGAGGCGACGATTTCCTTTGGCTCTCCTCAGCGTCGTCCACCACTTCGTAATTGAGAGGCGTTGGACGTTCTTTGCCCTAGAGTTTAGCAAATGCATGCTAAGTGGTGAGCTTTCCTCATGACGTTGATGGGAGGTGTTGTGAGAGACTCTTGCAGATCCGAATACGAGTCACAGCGCTCTGATGGCTGCTTGATGCAGATGCGCCTCTCTCGAAACGCGACGACGACGAAAAGACACTCGAAATTTTGCTCACAGCCTTCGTCATGTGCGTATTCTGACTGGAGTGGTCATGCTCGTTCTAAGTTCATATCCTCGCGCAGTGCTCTCACGGTACCCTTAGCGGCACCAGCTCCGTCATCACACCAGCCTTGAACGCGAACAGCCCACACACCTTGAACATACACCATGGCCTGGGACGAGCTCTGCGTATTATGCGGCATACGCCCTACATGTGGCCCGACATGGCTCCAGCCGAACGTCGGCCAGCTCATCAAGGCCGAAGCCATCCGCATCGCGAGCGAGCTTTCGCCTCCCGCGCAAGACCACGCGGACGTCGTCGCGCGGCTCGAGGCAGCGCTCGCGCTCACGAGCCTCACGGAGGAGATCCCGGGGCTCGAGGCCCGCCTGCGTCTGGGGACCTCAGGTGACTGCCTCGCCGTGGGGCACTTCGCGCCGGCGGACGGCGCGTACGCGCCCTGCACGCACCACGGGGCGCCCCCGCGCCACCCCGCGGGCGACGGCGCGGCCGTGCGGCGTGTGCGCGACGGCGACAGCGGCATGTTCTGGCAGCGCGTGCTCGATGCGGACGCGCGCACGCTCGAGCGCTGCACGACGTGCTGCCGCACGCACTACGACCCCCTGTGCAACGTCTGGGTCCACGTCGAGTGCGCGGCGTACCTCGAGGCGTGGCTCGACTGCGATGCGCCGCCGCGCGTAGGGCGAGACGGGAAGCCGCTTGCGCTGCTCGCGGAGCTGTACGAGCTGGCCAACTCGCGGCGGGAGCCGCGCGCTTACGGCTCGCTCCCGTGCGTCGACTACGGGGCAGCGCGGTCCTGCTTCCTGTACAATGAGCAGCATCAGGACTACGTGCTTCCCGCGCGCAACGGCACGAAGTACACTGCACGAGCTCTCGCGGCTGGTTTGGTAGGGAAGGAATTATTACCGGCCATCTTGGAGGACTGTCGATTCTGGACGTTCATCCGACCAGACATGTGGGTCGTCCCCACTCATGACAGGTTCATGCTGACAATATCGGGTGCATAGATGGCCCACAAGACTTTCAGAGCAGCATGGAAAGCTCGATGTTGCTACCTCGGGACCCGAGAGTCAGCAAAGCACCATCGCACGTCTTCCGCTGGAGCTTCTCGCTGAGATCTTGCAGTATCTCGAGCTCCCGTCGCTGCTCACGTTTGCCCTCTCCTGCAAGGGTCTCTACACACGTACACTGGACCACAGCATGCTCTCGCACTGCCTTCGGCATTCGATGGTACACGCCGACGGCGCGATGCGCTGGCTCTTCCCCGTCTCCGAGCTTCCCGGGGAATACGAACGCGCCTACTCCGCGATGATGACCTGGATACCATGGGACGTGGCCTCGCCGCTCAACACGCAAGTGACCTTCAACGACGCGCTCTTCGAAGAAGAAGAAGATGATGGCGGGGAATTCGTGCCAAGCGACGACAACGACGACACGAGCGACATCGACAACATCGACGGCAGCGACGATTCCGATGTAGAGAGTGCGGACACCGACGTAGACGAAGGCATCGCCGAAGGCACGATCCTCGACGTCCCGGTGCCCCCACCGCCGCCGCATCAGCAACTCCCTCGCAAGCCTCTCCCGCTGTTCGATCCCGGATTCCCGCTCCTCGCCTTCCTTCGTGCGTGCTACACCGACGACTCCATGCGTGCGCGCCGCCGGCGGTGGGGTCTGATCAAGCAGTTCGACAAGCTCTGGACGGACTATCGTCGAGATGGGTGGGAGAGAGACGTGTTCGCCCCTGTGGGCGTTACATGGAAGCTGGGGGCCGGTTGGGAACTGGTTTGTGACTGCGAAGGGTAACCAGGCTCTACCTTTATGGCGCATTGGTTGGGTACGAGCAATTGTAGAACGCTGCCGATTTTCCGCCATTTTAATCATTAGCTTGCGTCGATCCCCTTGGTCTGAAGCTCTATCTACGCAACGGCGGTCCTGGCTCTGGCGTCCAAACCCGTCCAAAGCGCACAACCGGGAGAAGGCAGCAGCTGAGACGACCAGGCACCTCTGCTCCGGCGATTACGATCGACGACGAGCTTATTTCCTGGCTTCTAGCCTCGATCGCGACAAGCAGTATGAGGCTAAAGAGATTGATTAATGACAGCTGGATCTGTATGTACGCGACCAAGACTGGCGAACTACGAAGGAGACTATGTACTATCCAAGAAGAACGACGAGGCGAAGGGCAAATACTTGATACACTTTTGGGGATCCGATGCGGGACAATATGTGATACAGTGGGGGTATTGGGTGAATGGGGAGGGCAAGAGGGAAGAAGAGGCTATTAGGTATGGCTGCTAAGGTCGAAGTCCGCGCTGCACGAGGCAGCCTGTTCAAGAAGAGAGCGAGACGAAACCAGCGTCCCCCGAGTGTGCGCCCGCGCGCTCACTGCCTGGCCATGCGGTTGAGCGCGGTGAGGAGGATCTCGTACGCGAGGTCGATGACGCCCCAGAGCTCGGTGTCGAAGATGCCGAACGCGCACGTGTTCTTCCAGAGGTTCGTGACGACCTTCGCGTTCGACATGAGCATCTGGAGCCCGCCCTGCGTGCCCGCCTGCGAGTGCGCGGCCACCGCGAGCTGGTGCGCGAGGCGCGCGAGGTGGTCCTGCGAGAACTGCGCGGTGTAGCCGCGCGGCGTGCTGCTCGACGCGCCGCCCGCGCGCGGGAGGTGCGCCGCGAGCGACGGCAGCAGCGCCATGAGCAGCTTGTCCGCGCGCTTGTTGTGCAGGTATGCGTGCAGGTGCGGGAACGTCGTCGCGTCGGGCACCGTGAGCGGGACGACGGGGAGCGTGAGCGACGTCGCGCGCCCGGACGGCCGCGAGGGCGGCAGCGCGGGCAGGTTCGCGCAGTGCGCGGCGAGCACGAGCGAGTGCGCTGGGTAGAGCATCGCGGTGTGGGCGGCGTGCGCCTGTGCGGCGGCGAAGGACGCGGCGGTCGGCGTCGTGGGCGACGAGGCCGACGGTTTTGTGGCGGTGACGGCGAGGATGTGCGTCGGGTACGATGCCGAGGCGGGCGCGCTTGAGCTGGGGCGCACAGGCGCGTCGAGGCTCGACGGAAGGTGCGACTTCGGGAGCGAGCTTGGGATCGAGAGCAGGTTGACTGCCGTCATCATGCTAGAGTGTGGCGCGCTTTGTGAGTGGGCGGTGCAAGACAAATGGGAGAGCGCCACATACTCGTGTGCCTGGCTAGCAAGGTGCTGGCGGATATACTCAATCGGGACCTCTGCCAGCTCGGGGGCGAGGCCAGCGATCGTCTTGCGGTCGACCTCCATGAAGGGAGGGCGGGCGAGCGTCCGCGGCATGTTGATGGACGGGGACGAGGAGGAGTGAGTCGCGCGTTCCATGGTCTGCATCGAGAAGTGGGGGACGGGGTGCGCCTGAACCTGGAACATGTCGTTTATAGGAAAGGATTAGGGTAGAGGATGTTTGGTAAAAGCGTGATCTAGCGGGGCGACTACGGGCAAGAAAAAGCAACGAGAAGTGACGAAGGAGACGGGTCTAGCGAGAATAGTCGAGGCAGGGCTTGTTGGTGAAGATCGCCATGGATTTGCAGTAGTACTCTTATACGACATTTGACGGCCAAAGCGAGCACAAGGCGGAGGCAGAAGACGGGGCTGAGATGGGTGCATGGTCGTATAGGAATAAGGACAAGTACGGATTTGGACGCTTGCTTGTGTCCTGCTGAGGAATGGGCCACCGCAGGCGCCCCACGTGTAGGATGGCCCCCTCCATCTTCTGGGTCTCCTTCGCCATTGCAGGCTATCGTTGTCGACGCGCAGAACATATTTGGCCCTGCGCCAATCCGTCATCGTCCTTGCTTCTGATCCTAATACACCATTGCTAGCAACTAATCACCGTGACGACCAGCCAGAGCCTTGTACTCGCCCCGCCCAAACGCCCGGGAAGCTCCCGTGCGCACACCTGTCCATCCCAAATCCAACACAAGGCCGACGCCGTCGCTGCTCTCAGGACCGTCATCCCAGTGCTGGCCACGCACGGCCGCGGCCCACGCACGGGCCACAATCAGAATCAGCGTTTGCTGTCCCGCGGTCGCAAGATACGGCGCTGTGTGAACAGGTGCTTCAAAGGGTTGTGTTTCTTATCAGCCCTGTCAAGCTCGCTTTCGCTTTGCGTGGCGGGACGTCGGAATGTCCTCGACGAGAGACGGCCCTCGGTAGGTTCACTGTCTTCCTCGAATGCACCGCCTTGTTCCCCGGACCGTGACTGCACGAGGGAAGCTGTGAGTCTGTCAATCACGGAGTAGTCCCACTCTGGCGAATCCGGCGAATCCGGCGCTTGCGCTCGCGCTGTGCGAGCTTTCAGCCGTCCCTTGAATGCCCATAGCTACGCACATGAGGACCAACTCTGACGCGGAGCAATGTCGAACTCACCAGATTCGCGCTTTCCTCGTCCGCAGCGTCAACCTGCTTCCGTGGTGGCGGTAGCACTGTCTGCCAGGAGATGGTCGGGAACTGTGCAACGGCCGGATCGTCACGCTTTGCGCTCCCCGTTATGTCTTCGAGCTCGTCCACGATCCCGGGGGTATCTTGCATAAGCTCGGCCGGCAAGGCTAGACGGAGCGCCGCCATCACGTCTTCAGCCTTATTGCTGAACTGCTCTGCTTGGCTCTCTCCGCTCAGCACACGGTCTCTGCTCGTGGTTCGCTGCGAGTGCAAGATAGGCAGTTTGGGCAGTTTCGAGCTCTTGGTATGCTCGACCCGCCCGTGCTTGTTTGTTGGCAAGGCGGATCGCTTCGACAGGTGAGGCGGCATTTCTAGCTCCCGTTCAGGTTTCACCACTTCTGGGGCGGATCGCCTCGAACGACGGGACTCCCGCTCGTCGATCAATGTCGAACGAGCCTGCGCCTTTTCTGTCGCCAAATTCCACTTCGTCTGGTATTGCCTACATTGGTCCCGGATCTTGGTGAGGCCCACGCGGAGGGAGTGAACGAGCTCTGGCCAGGGCATTCTATACATGGCGGGTTGCGGCATGATCATATACGTCCAAGCTGCAAACTCGTGAGACCACTGAATTCAGCCCGCAAGATGGAGGGAACGCACCCTTCATGACGAGGTCCCTTTCCGGCTGGTCCGTGAATGTTACGATATCCTCGCCCTTCTCGTTCTTCCCCACGTCCGCACCGCGCGCGACGATCAGGGACAGCGCCTGCATGATCCTCGTCTTCATCCGCCTGCGGTACGTGACGTACCTGAACATGCCCTCGCGCTTGAAGATGGACGAGAGCGACATGTTGACCTGGCTGGGGCGGAAAGATGCTTCTCTGAACGGCGGGTCAGGCCAGATGGTCTCGGGACGGTGCATCGCGGCCTTGTGGCACGCGCGGAGGCGGAAGTGTTGGTGGGAGGCGGCAGGCATCGTCTTGCGCAGGACATCCGGCGATATCCTCGCAGCCGGGTGCGCTGGGTTGAGGCGCGCCATGGTGTCATTTTTGCCAAAGGTGAGGAGAGGCCAGAGGAGACCTGGCGTCGTGCGTTTGAACTTGAGCGAGTCGGCCGGGCCGTCAAGGAGACAGAAAACGAGTGCAGGCTCACATTTACGCTTCTGGGGAGCCTGACGGCCTTTGGGAGTCTGGATAGCTCAGTGCATTTCTGCATAGAGCCTCGTAGTGCCACAGCCTGCTGTCGGGAGGTGGTCGTCCTAGACAATTGTCGAAGCGTCCCCCGCTGCCCAAGCCGGCTCGGTTCGGCGATCGCTTCAGCGGATCACTGCGATCGACCTGCACAGCCGAACCGCTCGCAACCGATGCCGCAAAGTCACAGTGGCACTGGATGCAGGCTTGATTATTTTCAACAGAGTACAAGCTACTAAACACAGCATAGGGTATCCAAATCGTAGAGAACAGTCCCAAACGAACAGGAAACGCTCATTTGCGGGCGGTGGTCTTCGTTCTGCTCACCCTGCTCTTCCCAACCTCCGGTTTCTCTGGCAAATCGACGGACGGCGCACGCGTCCTGCTCGGCGCCGTCCTGGCCGCACCTCGCGCAATCCTCGACACCGTACGCGCAGCCGCAGGCCGTTCAGGCTCATCCTCATCGTGCGTGTTCTCCTTGTTCCGCACCTCCGTCGCGCCCTTCGGCATCGTAGCCGGCCGCCGCAGAGGGCCCGTCGCGGTCTTCGCGCCGCGCGTCGCAGCAGTGCTGCTGCGCGGGATGCTCGACGTACGCGCAAGGCTCGCCGTCGTCGCGGCGCCCGCGCCGCCAGGCCGCCTTCCGCGCACCGCGCGCGGTACACTCGTGCCCCGGGTCGCGGGCTTCGGCTCCGGGGGCGCGAGCGGCGCCGCAAACTCGTCTTCCTCCTCTTCCTTCACCTCGAGCACGAACTTGCCCTTGCCGCTGCGCTTGACCCTGCTCTCGGGCTTCGCAGGCGGGGCGACATCCTCGGGAAGTGGCACCTCAGGCGAGGCGGCGCGGGGAATGGAGTCGATGGGATCCTCCTCGTCCTCCTCTGCGATGGGCGTGCGGGCGCGTCGCCGAGTCCGCGGTGCAGGAGCAGGTCCGTCCTCAGGTTGAGGTGTTGGTGTCTTGGTGCGAGAACGAAGGGTCCTCGTCGCTGTTCCTGGCTCCTCCGGTGCAGGCGACGCTGAAGTCTTGCGCGTACGCCGTTTGGGCGCAGGTGGCTCTGCGTCGTGGTCGGTGTCGCTCTCTGGCGCTTTGCTACGGCTACGAGGCTTCTTTGTGACGCGGGAAGCGGGGGTGGGCTCGACGTCATCTTCATCCACTGTCGGCAGCTCGGGCTCCTGGATGGTGGGCTCCGGTGGAGGGACGTTTCGAGGGGAAGTTCGACGTGCCCCCGGAGTCTTCTGCTGAGAAGATGGTTTTCTCGTACGCGGCTTCGGCGTCGGCACCGCGGTCTCTTCCTCTGAGTGCTGCTCTTGATCCTCGTCAGGCTGCTCCATCACCTCTTCGGGCTGTTCTTCTGGGTGCTCCTCGTGCTCCTCAAGACTCTGCTCGACTTCCTCCTGCTCAGGCTCCTGCATGCGCCGGACAGGCCGATACGCCGCAGGAGTCTCCATCATCGCTCCAACGCCCTCGAACGCCGGTGTCGCCGGCACCTGCTGTCCGCCCCTCGCCCTCGAAGAGCCCGCAGCAACGCCCTCCGCACGTGTGAACATCTGGCGCACGCCCTCGAGCCTCGGGGTCTCCAGCGCCGCGTCTTGCGCACGGCGGCTGAACATCTCGCGGACGCCACGGAAGGACGGCGTCGCCTCCGCGCGTCCGCCAAACATATGCTTGAGGCCGTCCATGCGCGGCGTCTCCATGGCACTCGCATGCGGCTCCGCGAAGCGCGGTGCGTCCTCGTCGCCGGACGCCATGTGCACGTCCTCCTGCCCCTCGTACTCTTCGCCGCTATCCATGCTCTGGCTCTGCGGCGGCGCACCGTCATTCTCCTTGTCGCTCACATCCTCGTCATCGCTCTGCGTGTCCTCGACGAATACCTGCCGCACAGGCGTACTGTCCCCGTCGGGCGCGAGCAGCGAGAAGCCGCCGCTGCTCTTGCGCGGCGTCGGGTGCGCGCCGCCTGCGAAGGACGGCCGCGGGCCGAGGCTCTGCCGCCGCTTCGCGTCCTCGACCATGTGCTTCATGCGCGCGAGCAGCACCGAGGTGTCCTCGCGCCCGTCCTCGGAGGCTTCGAGCGGGTTGTGTGAGGTCGATGATAGCTGCTCTGGTTCGAACGCAGGCGCGGAGAGCTTCGCTGGGGACTTCATGGGCGAGAGTGGAGGGAAGAGCGACAGACGGCGACCTGGTGTCTGTCCGTCGAAGAAATCTGGTTCTGTGAGAAGTGACTTGCGTCTCTGAAGGATGGCCTGGTAGATACGACGTTAGTCAAAGGCTGGTATCTAGTTGACATATACTTCACCTTTCGCTCTGCTTCCGACAGTTTCTCCCTCTTGGAGGGCGACTGCAGTGCCTCACGCCGTGGCGTGCCCAGCCATCTGGGGGCACTTGGCTCTTCCTCCTGCTCCTCCTGTTGGTGCTCATCCGCGTCATTGAGCGGCACAGTGATCTCATCGACCTTCCAAGGCTCAACCAGACGCACACGCCTCGGGCCCGATATACCATGCGAGGATCCAGGTGTTTCGGGAATGGAACCAGTGCCGTAGATACCTCCTGGCGTGAATCCGCCGACGGAGTAGCGAGCATGGCCGCGAGATTTGCTCTTGAAACCGGCAAAGGTGCCCTGACGCGGGGCTTGGGGTGTCATAAACTTGCCCAAGGATCGTTGTGGCACAGCGAACGGTCCGCGAACGGTCGTGACGGGAGGCGGCATGGGAGGCTCATAGTGATTCTCCGCCTCTTCGAGGTCCATGGCATCTTCGTCTTCCTGAACCTCTTCTTCGTAGTCCTCTTCCTGATATTCTTCCTGATATTCTTCGTCGTACTCTTCGTCACCTCCAGGTTGTGTTTCGTCCTCTTGGTCTGCAACAAGTCTGTCTTCAGGCTCTTCACCCTCCGCGAACTGTCGTGACATATGAGGTGAGACCGTAAGGTGGACATTGATCTACGAACCTTGTCTTCAGGAACAACCTGCTCCTCAGCATGCTCTTCCTCGTTGCCTCCCTGAGTAACACCTTCAGTATCCTGCGCAGCCGGAGACCCTCCAAATGCCCATCCCCTCACAATATCCAGGCTCTTCCGCCATCCTGAAGTCGCTCGCGGCGTCCGCTCTTGCTGTTCTTCGCGGTTCTCGTCTTCACCCTCACCACGCAGGTCCTGCATCTGCTCGACCTTCTCGAAGATCTCCTCGACTTCCTCCGCCTCACGCTCGTCTTCGATCTCCATCTCGCGCCGCATCGCCGTCCGGTGAGCAGACCGCATGAGCACCGCGCGATGCAGCGACGGGCGCGAGTTCTGGCGGCGATGCGGGGTCTGCATGGCCTGCTGGTCGGACTGGGGGATGGGATACTGTACGCGGCCGCGCTGCTCTTCGGGTTCCGGCTCAGGCTCAGGTTCGCGGGCGACGACGTGCTCGAGGATGACGAGGTCGCGGTCCTCCTCGACGACGCGTGGGTGATTGCTCTCGACGAGCACGATGTCCTCGTCCTCCTCGTCCTCTTCTTCTATGTCCTCCGGCACAAACGCGCCGCGCTTCAGCGGCGAGCTCTCCCTGCGCTTCATGGGCGACGACCCGCTCCGGAAGGGCGACTTGATCGGTGTCTTCAAGATCCGCAGGTTCTCGCGCGGGTCGTGGCTGGGGCGCGGCGTAAAGACCTGCGCGCTCTGAATCATGGACATGCGTAGCGTGCGACGGCGGCGTCTGCGGTCGGGGGTCGAGTCACCGTGCTTGGAGGGTGTGTTGATGAGGGTCTCGCGGAGCTCTTTCGGTGGGTATGAGAATTGGAAGCGTTTCTTGTGCACCTCGATGGTCGAGTTGTTTGGTAGGGGAACCGTGACAGGTCCGCTTGAGGCGTTGTTGGCGGGGAAGACCGGACAACCATCGATAACAACGCCATTGACACCTAGTACGACGACGAATGCCTGCACAGGGACACAACTTGGTGAGCATCAACAGCCTGTGTTAGTGCACGTACCTTGCGCTCGTGGAAGACGATCTTGCAATGCAACCCGCTCACGCTTTCGTAATAAAGCCGAATACTGCACGATGGATCCCTTCCAAATGTGATCTCCTCCTCGTCGATGGGGTACGAGGCCACGATCTTGTCGGGCTCGAGCCGTTTCATGAGGCGAAGGGTGCCGAAACGGCCGACTTCGCTGGCGTCCATCGCGTATGTCGTGTCTTGCAGAGTCGTGAGATGTTCAATGCGCCGTGTGCACGTGGCGAACGTTGAGCATGCACGCGTCGACGTCGGCGGCGGGGATCCCGACAAAGTCGTTTGAGGACTCGTTGTTTGGCGCCCAGCTACAGAACGCGACGCGGTTCGGGGTCCGCCACGTGGCTGGAGGTAGCACGTGATCGTGCTCGGAACGGTCCCGCCGCCTTCGAACTCCCGATATCCTTCATACTTGTTCTTGGACAGCGAAGCATAAATTTGAGAGGGGAATTACAGGAAGACGAGTTGTTAGCGATAGAGACGATTTACTCTTGGTATAGTACAAGGTCTGGTTATACAGTGTCCACGCAGATTATCCTGCCGTAGGGCTTACTTCCGACACAATGAACGGGTATCAGCAGGTATCTCCGGGACAGGTTCGCCCAAGCATGTATCGCAGGGTCTAACCTGCGTTATCGCGTCAACGCAGAGTACATCGGGACCGACTGTCTCCCGTTCTTCACCAACCTGAGTCGCCTTGCGTGAGCAAACGTCGAAGGAACGGATTGTGGCGTGAAAACACTCACTCATCAAAGTGTTTGCCGCGCTTCGGGTCAGCTTTCCGTTTCGCGAGCACCTTCTTGACCTTGCTTTCGGGCCGAACCACGATGACGGGCACGGGAGAGTGGCTCAAGCAATATCTGGTGGGAAACCGCCGTTAGTCGCGTGACCGTCCCTGTGCAATGTGGCGCAGGCGTACTTCGATACACTGCCAACGCTTGAGCCCCCAAGCGCAGCTCCCCATGCCTGCATGAGGCCTCTTTGACCCCTCGTACCGACAACGAGCGAATCGGGACGGTACAGCGCGATCAGACGGTCGATGCTGCTCGTAACGCTGCCCGCAATGAACTCGATGATGATCGACACCTGTAGCCAATGAGCGATGCTGCAATCGACATCTGTACACCGAGGCACGCACTTTCCGATCAGCATCATACTCCGAGGCTTTCTCTTGGACTTGGCGCATCAGCTCGCGTGCCTCCTCTCGGTACGCCGCTTGGTCTTTGTCTATCACTCCGTGAGTCTCGCGATGGCAGTATCCATCCAAAGGTGACGTACTCAAGTCTGCGTCGTCGACTCCTCGAAACACGATGAACTCGTCGCCATCCTGGACGAGGCTCTCCAAGGCCCACTCTAGCGCCTGAGTACCGCTCTCGTCCGGGCTTGTGGCACAGAGAAACACGCGGGTGCACTTGGAACGATTATACCCCTCACTCTGTACATGCAAAGTGTAGGAAAACATGGACGCCTGTGGGTCCTCGAATGTGTCGAAGCCGACCTTCGGTGTGTAGCCCTGCTGCACGACTGCCGGCAGCGGCGACAGAGCTCCGCGAGGGCTTTGCGGGGCCGACGCAGACCCCGAGGGGGCGAGAAAGCCAGAGCCTGTCGTATAAGAGATGGATGTCCTGGGCGAGTTCGTGTGGGGGGACTGCGAGAATCGAGTGGGCGGGGAGTTAGGTAGCTGCGAAGGTGTGGATGGTCGTGAAGCACTGTGCTTCATGGCCGACCGGAGCGGCGGCGGAGGGATGGGGATGTAAGTGGGGTGCTCAGGGGAGCGCGACATGTCTATTCGTTTTCGATGAAAAACTTGAGTCTTCTACAGTTCTGCAGTGCTTGTGAGCACGCCAGCGGGAGTCACAGCCCTGGCGACGCACCGTTGCCGTGGCTGGCAGAAAAAATACACTATAAACAGGCGTCTGGCAAGCGAAGGTGCGGCGCGCTCGGCGGTGTGGGGGAGGGGCGCCCAGACGAGCGGGCGGGGGATGGTGGTGGCGACGGTGGAAGAGGCGTCGCATCCTGCACGGCAGCCGATCCCGGGACTTGGGCTTGGCCAGGCCCGTCGTGGCGCCAGACCCAGGCGCCCGCACTCTTGCCCGCGAACCATGACCAGCCCAGCATCCTCGCCCTCGCCCCGCCCCGCGTCCCCCTCCGCCGACGGCGCGCCCGCCGCGAAACGCCAGAAGGTCGACCACGAGGACGACGGCAGCGCGGACGGCGCCTCCCCGGACCGCAGCGACTCCGACGAGCCCTCGGCCGAGCACGAGCCTCAGGCAGGCCCGTCTGCCAATGCCGCCTCCTCTGGCGATGCCTCCGCGTCCGCGTCGGCGGCCACGGCTTCAGGCAGCGCATCCGATGCGCCCCCGCTGCCGATGGGTGTAGCCACCGCGACCGCCGGCGACTGGCAGGCTGTGTGGTCACCCTCGCACAACGCGTATTACTTCTACAATGCCAAGACGCAGGAGACGACCTGGACGAATCCCCTGCAGCCGGAAGCCTCCTCGTCCACCGCAGCACCGTCGGCGTCCCCGGATGAACCAGAGGCGTCTACATCCACGCCAGCGACGAGCTCGCTGTATGCCATGCAGGCCGCGGCCGCTGCGCAAGGCATAGACCCTGCATTGGCATACCTCGACCCGTCGCTCGCCGCGGGCACATCGTCCGCGCCGTCCGCGTTTTCGTACACGGCCAAATTCAACGCGCGTACCGGAGCGTTCACGAAACCAGACGGGCGCGACCCGACGCATGTTTCCGAGTATGAGCGCGCGCGGCGCATGAGCGAGGCCTACTTCGACGTCGGGCAATGGGAGCAGGATGTCGAGCAGCGGAACGCGCAGGAGGAGGCCGAGGGGAAGAAAAAGAAGAAGCCGTCGAAAAAGGATCTGGTGCGTTTCGTGTTTTGTTCCATCCGCCGTTCTCGAAGTGCTCACATCGTCGTGCCGTCGAGCAGGAGAGGTTCAAAGAGCAGAAGCGGCTGAAGAAGATAGCGAAGACTGCATGGCTTCGTACCTAGAGAATGGACCTCACTCACCAGAGTACCCATCTATGTGCTGTGTTTTACATACAATGCGCCAGCGCAGACAGACAGACTTCGAACTCTCACGGAATGTACGAAACGTACAGTTGCTCGGGGGCTAGAAGTCATGTAGGATCACTCATAAATAGTCCGCCGACTGGACAACCTTAGAAAAGGCCTCAAAATCACAGGCGTGTACTCCGCAGGCCCTGCCGTGACAGCCTGACCGAGAGGGTGCCGAAGCAAAGCGACATGGTATACGAGAGACCCAATAAACAAGCTCGGATAGCGGAGAGATAGGCAGTGGACGCTGGATGCACTCATTCCCAAATCGCGTTCTGTTCGCGATCGAACTTTTTCCAGGCATGCTTTTCGTACTCTTTGAGCTTTGCCTTGCGCTTCGGCCTGCGTAGACGTCACATGTTAGCAATCTCGCGAAGTGAATAGCTGTCCCTAGTACGCACAGGACAGGAACACGGGGCTCGATGAGTGCACGCTGTTGCATGCTGAGGAATCGGTCCTTGAACAGATTGCCCTCGGGCTTGAGCGTCCTCAAGCTCTCTGCCAGGTCTTCGCCAAGTTGCACGTCGATATCGCCCTCGGGCACGGTATGCTTGCCGAGCCTCTGGCCTGCGAGACCTTTGGCAAGCTTGTCCTTCAGCTCTTGTGCGTGGCGTTCGCGCAATTGCGCCTCGCGGTCACGAAGGGCTTTCAGCTGGTGTTTGCGTAGCGCCTTGGCTCCGGGGACGGCGGCAAGCATGCGCTTTTGTGCTGCACGCTCAGCGAGGAGACGTTTCTGCAACAGCCAGAATCATGAGTCCTGTACGGACATGCAGACGCAAGACATAACACACCTCTGCTCGCAGCTTCTCAGCTTTCTTCCTCTCAGCCTTCGTCTTCCTCTCTGGAATTTTCTTCGCGGGGACCTCCCCAGTCTCCTGCGCACCCTCCTCGTCCACCACCTCCTGGACCGTCATGCCGGGAGCAAGACCTGGCACAACGTCGGCTAACGCTGTTTTCCGCATCCGCTCGATCCGTTCCTTCGTCCGCTTGAGCTCCTCCTCTTCCCTCACGCGCTTTTCCTCAGCCTCGACCGCTTTCTGCAAAAGTGAGGTGTGCGCCGCGACTGGTGGGTTGTATGAGGTACCCTCGTGTGGCGAGCGGACTGCCGGTACAGCGATGTGGTTCTTGGGATGATCAACCTCCGGTTTCTACAATACGAGGTTAGTGAAATGGAGGTGGATGGGGCTAAATCGTAGGCTCACTTTCGGCGCGGCCTTCTTCGGCACGAAAGCTGCAGTCTCGTCCTCTTCCTCTTCCTGTGGCTGCGTCCAAACATCGTAGCCACCGCTCTGCTTCGCCGCCTCACTCAGCTCCAGTAGCGCACTACCAGCACCGAATTCAGTGTGATCCATGATGGCGTTGAAGGGACCTTTGCGGGCCTTCTTCGCCATGCGCAAAAGCCTGTCCTTCTCCTCATGTGAGAGCTTTCGCTTGTATGCTGGTGTAGAAGAAGTGCGGTGGGTCACAACAGCGGGAACTGCAGAACGTTGCTGCAGGATCTTCGTGTAGGTGAGCTGGGATGTGCTGAAGCGTGGGCGGAGGGACTTCCGGACTGCAAAGGGAACGTAGCATAGAGATAGTGCAGCACAATCAGCATGCCATACAATCACAAGAGATGGATGTTCACGCACCTTGCTCGTCTCCCTTGACATCGACCGAGAACAGGTCTTCGTCTTTCTTTTGGTACAGGGCTGAGCTTCAAGGCGAAGGTTGACGAGAATCAGCTCTCAGTATAGCCCCAAAAGACGCATGCGCGTGCGACTCACCCAGTAACCCTCTCCTCAACTCTAAGCTCTTCAAGACCCTCCTCTACCTCATCAATGTCAATGTTCTTCCTCCAAGCCTTCTTGCCCTTCCTAGTGCTTTGCGCCCTTTGCGAAGGTGCGCCGACGACGGACTTTGCGTTCTTGCTTTTAGTGCCTTGCCTGGCTGATGCTGCAGATGTAGACGCAGTCTTCGAGCTCGAGGAGACCGCCATGTTGGCCGGTAGGTTGCAGGTGAGGAAGGTGCAGGCGGGAACAAGTTTTCGACTAGACGCCTGCTCTAGGGAGGAGCGCGCACACAGCGACAAACAATCAGCGCAGAAGCGCCAGGCGGGGCCGGGAGAGGAGGTCTTCAGAGCAGTCAGGTTTCGCTGCAAAATCTCCTCAGCGAACAAAGGATCGATTCATACCAACATTCAGGATGATAAGGGATGGTACAGTCAGCGATATGTCTAGCAAGCCACCTGTTCCATTCACACGAAGCGAACGCATTCCAATTGCGATGATAATCTACACACGTACGATACAACAACTGTGATCCGACACACTCATACGACGTATGCGAAAACGAAATCTTACTCATCAAGCGCAGAGGACATGCCAAGCGGGTTTGAGAACATCTCCATCATTCTGCCCGCGAACCCGCCTCCACCCCCGCCACTCTGAGGTGGAGCGGGCTGAGCGGGTTGCTGGGAGCTCTGCTGCGCCTGGTTGGACTGTTTCGGTGCCTTCACCACGAGATCGGCTTGTTGCCTACGATGCTAATTCAGATGAATTCATTTGCATGTGGAAGGATCAAGGACGCACAATTTCAGTCTCAGCAAGAGCTTCCTGTTCGCGCTCTGCATGTCGTAGCCAGCCTTCATAGTCCTGGCGAAGAGCTCGGCACGCTGGTTCGTCTCTTGTGCCCTCAGGATCTATGGGGTAGGACTGATGAGACGGAAACTGTGAGCCGAATACTGCGCTACATACCTTGCCCAGACGATCAACTCGTCCTTTGATGTCACCCTCTTCGATAAGACGGACGACCTCTTTTTCGGTCTCATCGACTGTCCAGCCAAAGGCGGTGGCCATCTTCTCTAGCTTGACGGTAGCAAAGGGCCTGAAGTACAGCGCAACAGCCTTTGAGCGAATAAGCTGGGTGAGGTTGTGCAGGTGCGGCGCGAGATGTGGCAGCAAAGCATGCCGAGTCTGTACAAAGAAGCTGCTCAGCGCACGTCAACGAACGAAAGGTCACGATGCTCACTGAATATCTGCCAAGGCTCGCCAAAACCGCCTTGAACCTCCCAGCAAGCCAATTCTCGACCAGCTCGCGGATATAAGGCTCTGACTCGAGATATGAGTTGACAAAGACATCGTTCTCCATGATCTACGACGAATTTCGTGAGACCCACGCCTTCATATGCAGCATCTTGGACGGACCTGGGCCTTGATCTGCGAACGCTGGAACGTCGCAAGGGCGCAAAGGGTCGCGTAGATGGCGATGTCAGACGGGTGAATGACCTATACGCAAGGGATGAGATCGAAATGATGGGTGAAATCATCTCGGCGTACCCTGTTCGCCCACGGACCCAGAGTTGACGCGCCGCCTGCTCTAACGAATGCGGCTGCAGCCTTCTCATAGGAACCGAGCCCAAGGTGGCTGATTCCGGTCGCAACTTCCAGCTTCGTCTGCGTCTTCTGGCGCTCATACATGAAGCGATCTCTGCTTACTTGCGCGGCTGTTGCAGCGGCGTGTGGTGTAGCCGCAGACCCAGCTGAGGTATGTGTAGACGATCGTAGAGCACTTGTGGACGCATCGAGCGCGGGCTCAGCCTTGAAGACGTACGTCGGGATATGCGCGTAGTTGCGCTGCTCGATGAGAATCTCGAGCACCGCAATGCACATATCCAGAACGTGTTGACTTGTAGTGCAGAATTCTCGGAGCTTCGCATAGTGCTTCAGTGCAGTCTGATAGTCACCTACAGAGCGATAGAACTCTGCAAGGTCGCGGTGACCCATCTATTGAACCTGTATGGTAAGCGAATCCTGCATGAAGTGGATAGAGAACGCCACCGACTCGAATGCTCTCTTTGATCATGTTGCTGCTATACGTCTTCAGCTCGACCTCCAGCTTCGCCTTCTCGTCTCCGTTCTTTCTAGTAGTCTCGTCGATCCATGCCTGATCGATGTTCACGACCTCATGGAACGGAGGCAGGGGTACGTCGTTTCCACCATTGGCTTGAGCTTGCTCATAAGCAGACATGAGCTGAGCGTACAGAGTAGTATCGCGCATGCTCCTAATCTGCTTCGCCGCGGCTTGCGCAGCCTGTATTGCGAGAGTCGGGCATTGTGGGATGAGGAAGACGAGACGGTCGACGAGAGCACGTCCAGTGTAGTTTGATATGTACTGGTCGAGGTCAAAGGGGTGTTCGTCGTCGATAGGGAGAACACGTTGGGTACCAGCTCGCCTAGTGTAGTGCTGCTCGTCGATGTCCATGTCCATGATGGTGAGTGTACACGGTGCAGCTGCGTTAATTGCAAGCAGGTCATGCACGAGGCGCGTCAGTGCGCGTCCTAGGAACCAAGGAGATTGCTTCAGTATGCCATAGAAGAGCTAATCAACAAGGGCACTTGGCACAGTGGTAGCGCGCACGCTTCGCATCTTTGAGATTCGCCTGCGTGAGGTCCAGGGTTCAATCCCCTGAGTGTCCATTTTTTCCTCCTTTGAACATTTGCAACCAGTGATTACAATGTACAAGCTCCAGCTTCTCAAGTTTCAACGGGCCACGGCCACAAGTCTTGATATTTTGTTGCAAATATAAGGACAGAGGGTAGCACGAGACTACTCATAGCGCATGCCAAAGTTACAGGACGTATGCTGAGCTATGATGAGCTATGGTTGTCAACGTGAATCCGAACTCGTCTTCCACTCCATCCACTCCTGCCAGTTCTTCTGCGCAAACTCGTGCACCTTGCTCCAGTCGCGGCACACATGCATAGCTGCAAGGCCCTCCCCCACGTCCTCCGAGCCCGGAACGATCTCCGGCTCGAGCGTCAAGTCCGCGGCGCACATCACCGTCTGCCTGAGGTAGTTCAGGCAGTGCGCGGAATGTTCAACGTCTCGCTTCGCAGTGTGCCCGTGCTGCTGCCCCCCACCGTGTCCCTGCGCCAGGATCGCGTGGCGCAGCGAGTCGAGGCAGTGGATCTGGTGGTAGAGCGACAGGCTGAAGAAGCGCTTCTGCGGGCCCAGATGCACGAAGCCGAGCTGCCCGCCAGGGTAGATCGACAGCCACTCGGCGTCGGCGTCGCTCGAGTTGAGCGAGTAGTGTCGCGAGTCTTCGAGCACCATCACCACGGGCTCGCCCAGGTCCAAAGGAAGGTACGGAGGGTAATCGTCGAGCTCCCAACCTGTATGATACGCTTATGAGCTTGAGAGCAGAGATCAAGGCATAGAGACATACTGTATTCAGCTTCGAAATTATTCGAGACCGGAAGTGATTGCGCACACGAGCACTGTGAGGCTCGGTGCTGCATTTGCATCCATGATATGCCAAGTTGTATCACCCCGGAAAGCAGTAGCGCCACACTGCCCACGACCACCGCGTTATTCGACAGCAGCTGTCCCAGTGGAGGTCTCATCGTATGCAGGGTGTGAGGCGGCCGCAAGGAAAGGGAACCGAACGCGAGACAGCGAAGAGACCTCTGCAAAGCAGTTCTCGTCAGTCAGCGGAATCATGTGCGGAGGCGGAGCCCCTGTGTTCCCCCACGACGGAGGGCGTCGGACGGGAGCATCCGCCGTACCGCGAGGCGTACAGAACACCGTCCCAGAGTTCTAAACTTACCGAAGGTGTCGGGTAACGTCGGCGCGCGGTTCAAGTCCCAGATGTGTACAGATACGGAAACGAGGACAGCTTCCCACCGGTGACAGATCTTAGTATGGCTCCGGCCATTTCTGGTGAAGTCACACAACTCTCGTGGCGTCTGTCGCGGAGGTGCGTTCGTGAGAGCGTATGCCCCGCGTATGCCCATTCCACAGGTAAGTTTCGAAGTAGGCGTCGAATGGGAAGACATCGCGCAGAGGTGAAGTTCGAGGCTGTAAGGTGTCGGTAGCATGTTGCCACAGTTCGCTATAGCTAGTGAGTGACCACGTCGACCTCAAGATAGACTGGTTCGTGCTCGCGATCCTTGCATCAGTCGCGCCATCCACAAGTGCGACTAGTTATACCATTATTATACGTCATAAAGTGCCTGCATGATAGATATCGAAAGCGTATGCAAAGGGTCTATACCAAAAATGCGGAGTCCAAGTACACATATCGCTCCCAGAGACTGTCGGTGGGCTCCCGCGCCTATGTGTTAAGGTCCCGCCGATGCCGCACCTTGACAGCCTCGATTGTCGCGCTCCGGTTGGGTCTGTGCTCCCAGATGGGGTCGACATCTGGTCCGTCGAGGTCGCCTGCGCCATCCCACCCCCAACACCATACTGCGGTCGGTCCGATAAGCCAATGCAAACTCTCAATGGAACACGGGGATTTCTCACCGTATTCGGGACCGGGCACGAAGTCCAGCGGCTCGCTCTCCTCGTCAGTAAAGAGACGGTCGTGGGGCCCGAACCACTGGCGGTCTTGCGGATCCGTGCGAGGGTTATCCGGGAGACCTCCCAAGCGGACGTAGCCTCGTATTGACGTCAAATTCTTGCGTGGCGGGTGAATGATCTCAAACACTCGCTTAGGGATGGAAACTGTTCAGTAGATACGCTTCGAGAGCTGGCGAAATACCTACGTTGTCGTATGCCAGCTTGACTCTGGGGACCATAAGCAGCCGCCCGTATCCGGCGTCCCAGTAATCGTTCGCGATCAGACTGCACTCACTCGCCGAGCATTCGCCCTCCGTAATTCGTGCCATGCGGAAGCGAACATGGGGCGGCGCATAGAACGGCGCGGGATCCATGATAGCGATGCCGTTCCAGCAAGACTG
Source organism: Phanerochaete sordida (assembly GCA_019973155.2). NCBI lineage: Eukaryota > Fungi > Basidiomycota > Agaricomycetes > Polyporales > Phanerochaetaceae > Phanerochaete > Phanerochaete sordida. Next base: position 147,602 of record BPQB01000004.1, read on the forward strand.
CATTTGGACTGGGAGGTGGCGCTGGAAGCGCTCCTGCGACTGAGGTTGGTGGAAGATAGACTCGAATGGGGCGTTTTCGAGCGCCGTGCCATTGATATCGCGCGCGACCCAGTTATCGTAGAACACCGGGGAACCCTGTGTGACGTGAGGAGGCGCGTACACGTAGCAGACGGACGGGACTTACGAGCTCCTCATGGAACATGTAGTCCGTCGCGCAAGTGATGCCGGCGTTGTTCTTCCGGCTCTGCCAGATCAGCTCAAGCAGGTCGTCCACGCATGGGAGGATGTCATTCATGAAGATGATCGTGTCGAAATATTCGTTCTGGGTGTTTCGGAGGTCGTGCAGTGGGACGAACGCAGCATTTCGGACCTCAGCCAGGTACTCGATGCGGTGGTTGAAGGCACCGCGAGTACGCATGGATGTTGAGATCTTCACGCGCAGTCCGACAGACTTGCACAGCGCGTTGAAGATCTGGAGAAGGGCCTTGGTCTGGTCGGTCGAACCGTTCTCGTAAATCGAGACGTAGACGTTCTGGTAACCGAGGATGGAAGAAACGCGGAAGAGGGTGGCAAAAAGGTCGGGGATGATGTCGAATGAGTTGTACAGGTTGATAGCAAAGAAGTATTTGTGGGTATCTGGGTTCCTTGGTCGTGTCGGTGGGACAAAGTCGCCCTCAGAGCCAGTGCTCAGTCGGATGGCGTCGAGCCATGACGTCCGTGCTGGTGGGAGGTGGCCAATGAGAGCGGAATATCGTTCCCGAGCCTGGTCTTTGTAGAGAGGTTGCGCGTTTCGTGTGCATTCCTTCGTGTAGTGTGGGGACAGTGTGGTTAGAAGCTTCAGTACCCGGAGGCGCTGTTCCTCAGTCGGCACGGTAATGGGATGTTTCGAGGTGGAGTGTATGCTTTGAGGTAATGGTGAATGACCCCCTCTCCACAACGAACGGGACTAAACCATGTCATCTCTAGTGATGCTGTATATAAAGCGCTGTATAACTCACGTCTGAAGATGTGAAGATGCTGGCTACCATGAGCCCAATGAATATCCCGATGGAGATGGATACCCATGTTGGCAATCTTGACAAGGGGTTATTGCTTTTAGGTTGCATGCTTGCAGACTGTAGTAAAGTGGTTGAGGGAGCTTTCGCCTGGGTAGAGGCAAGCCACGTACCTGTACAAAGCTACGACCGCACTTCGTTGAACATCCAGCACCTGAATCCCTCTAGGCCGGTGTTTGTTCCCTCTTGTGGAGGAAAATGCGAGACAAGCGAGCAGAACGCGTGCAACGTCGGAGAGGAGGAAAGAGCGTCGGCCGCTGGTGGTCGGGCGAGAGGGAACAGCGACGTGAGGAAGGAGGACCAAGTCTAGATTTTGATGGCCTTCCGGATTGGGCGAAGCGTCGCACATTGGCTTGGCATCTCCCGCCCCTGATTGGACGCGGCAATGCAACCCCGCCGTCCATCTCACTTCGTCGTCCACGCCTTTCCGCTCATCGTCCACAGCGTCGAGGACGAGGCAGACGAGCAGCGACCTCCAATTATGCGTGCGCAGCTTAGCCTTTCAGTGGTTCAGTGCCGAGACACAATTATAGCCTCTCTGTGATCGCGGATCGAGATTTCTCTCGGTAACCACGTCTCTGTCGGTCCTCGCTTGCGCATGAACAGTGGCGAGGGTCATTTCGTGCTGCCTCGCGCCCTCGACGCAGAGCTATTTTCTTCGCATTTTACTGGATTTTCTTGCTTGACCAGCGTGCGATAGGGCCTGAGAGGACGTGCGATAGAGCCGTGTGAACTGCCGGTTGTGAGCCATAAACGGCAAATGAGATTTTGAAGAGGTCCTCTACTTCGACCAAGCCCGCTTCCGCCTGGCATGCAGCGACGGACAGGAAAGGGAGTCGCCCACATCTCTCCTCCACTACCACCATCTCGGATGGGCTCCCTCTCAGAAAAGCCGGCATCCCGCCTCAACCAGAAGACCCTCGGGGTCACGAACAGGATATGGCTCATTCTCGTAGTCTTCCTCGCCCTCGTTCTCTTCACGCGTTCGATACTGCCCTCCGACACCTCCTACTACGGACGACATAAACTCGTGCACATTGACGCGAAACCGCGGAACTACCTGAATGTCACCGAAGGGAGCCCTGTACCATTCTCCTTCTGCCCTGCGCTTGGTCCTGGTGACGAGCTGGCCGACAAGTACGACCCAGTCGCGCTTCAGAAGACGAGACTACACACGGGAACTGGAGCACGGATACAGCGTGTCATCACGAGAGCTCTCTCAGGGCTGCCTGTGACGATAAGCGTCGTTGGTGGATCTGGTGAGTGCTCTACGCCGTTTGACGGATTGCTTGCCGTACGCTGCTGCGTCCTGTGAAGGCCGACCAAGCCGTGCCCGTGCACACTTGCGTTCCCTGCGCTATCGCTCTCGCTATCTATCTCCCCGACGCCGTGTTTCGCGGTGACCGCTAACCGTCTTAGCGTTCATTCATCTGCCATCCGTGCGCGCCACGTCGAACACCTGATGTGCCGCTATCTTGTCCTTCGCTGCCTTACTGTAATAGAATGCTGACGGATACTGTTTGTAGTGTCTGCATGCCACGGTGCTGGCGATGACCCCTTGTCGCCCTCATGTTACCCCTCACGATTCTTCAACTGGTGGAACAGCGTGTTCCCCCACCCTGCGTCTGAGCTCACGAATGGTGCCATGCGCCGTACAAGCTCGGCGTATTTCTCATTCTGCAACGCCCATCATGTACCAGACGTCACCGACCTTGTCATTGTAGAGCTCGATGTGGATGACGCAGGGTGAGTGCGTGCTGTCGAGAGGCAACTGCCAGAATTGACTGATTTGGTGCTTCGCAGAGATCGCCAGGCGATGGACAACTTCGAGCTCCTCATTCGCTCACTACTGATCCGCCCCGACCAGCCTGCTGTATTAATACTCGGACACTCAAGTCCACAATCGCTCGAGCAAGGTGGCTTCCTTGGTCCTGACCAAATGCACACCCTTGTTGCTCAATTCTACGATGTCCCTCATATCAGGTATGCAGCCGCTTGCTCAGATCTGTACATTGACTCACGTCAGTTCAGTGTGAAACCCCTGCTGTACCCCATGTACCTCAATAGCCCCTCGCAGGTACAGCAGTACTTTGTCGATCCCATCCTTGCCAACTCGAAGGGCCACGAGCTCATTTCCGACGTCCTCATCTCCTACTTCCAATCGCAAACATGCTCAGCGTGGTCGTCCGCCGTCGGCACCGCTCCCGAGGTCATTCCCGGCCCTGGTCCGGTTGTTTATCAAGAGAAGGCCAAGACCCCGACAGATGCGCGTGGGCTCTTCGGCGGTGTCGCCCAGCGGAAGGGTGCAGCAGGTGCAGCCGCGCCCGAGGACCCCGAGGCTGTAGAGGCCGGCGTGAACGCCAACCCCGCGCCGGTCGCGTTCGCAGAGCCAGGCACGCGCCAGCTCTCGGAGCAGCTGTACCCGAACCTGAAGGTGCCGCAGGCGCGGATCGGCGCGCGGCCGGCGGACTACAGCGCGCGGTCGTTCGAGGAGGTCTCGCCGTTCTGCGTGAGCGCGAACGACCTGATCAACCCGCTGCCGCCGTCGATGTTCTCGGGCAGCGGCTGGGAGGTCTTCCACCCGCCGCCGGGCAGCGCGGAGCTGAGCAGCCACGCGCACTACTGGTACAGCAGCCTCCCGACGAGCAAGCTCCGCGTCGGGCTGCAGGTCGGCGCGGGCGATATCGGCATCTACTACCTTAAGGAGCCCGCGAGCGACGTCGGCCTCGGCAGCGCCGTCGAGTGCTGGGTCGACGACAACTACAAGGGCGCGGTCGTCATCGAGAACTCGGCGCAGATCTCGGACTCTGTCCCTACGTACGTGGTCTCTTCTATTGGCCTTTATTCTACGCTAATGTCATGGCTGTTAGACTTGAAATCATCGACCACTACGTTTCGCGCGGGTCGCACTTCATCGAGTGCCAGCTCTTGGGCGAGGAGGACGACAGGAACGTGCCGCCATTCAAGATCATCGGTGTCTTCTCTACGTGATCGTACTGCCGTCCTGTCCTCTCTTCGACGCGCAGTGAGGCGTCCAGTACCCCTTTACATTCACCATGGACAAACTTGGGACGCTGGCACGCTTTCCAATATTCGCATGATACGCGATCCACTCCTTGCACGGAACAGCTTTCCTTTGTAGATCCACACCTATATGCCGCATTTTACTTACATGGGCTTGCGATAATAATAAGTATTTAAGGATTCGATGCGCCTGTGCGGCCTTACATGATGTCGACCAAGAGGTGGCGTTGAGCTTGAGCAGACGGGGGATATGTGAACACAAGCACGCCTACTTGATTCCGAAGTGACACTGAACATAGGAAAAATGCATGACAGAGCGTACGTATGGATAACAGCATGGCGGCATGTGTACATAAAGGAATGGCCGGCCCCTCGACCCCTCCTCGCTCAAAAAGACAGAGAAATGGGTGAGACGTTTACTCGGCCTCAACGACCGTTGTCTCGAGACCCTATTGCATATGGTCAGCATCACATTGCGTTGCAAAATGAAGCGAACGCACCTTGAAGGAGTCGACGATGACGTAGGAAGCGTAGGTGAAGAGCTTCTCCTTGGCACCCTCCTCGTCGTTGCGTTTCCCTGCAGATACCCGAGTCAATTCCCTGGTGCTCGCAGGCCCAAACCGCACCACCACTCACGCTCAAGCTTGACCCGTATCCTGTGGGGCACGCTCTTGATACCCTGGGCCCAGATCGCCTGGTTGAGCTTGGGGTCGACACGGACGTCCTGGGTGCCCATGGCCTTCTGGGCGAACTCAACGACGGACTTCACGGCATGGGGGGCACGCTTCTTGAAGGAGCGGCCGTGCACACGCTTGTGCAGGTGGATGGTGTACTCGCGGGTGACGACGTCCTGGAGGGCAGAGCGCGTCTTGCCGGTCTAGTTTTGCGCGCAGGTGCAGAGTAACGGCATGGCAAAGACGGTCGGAAGGGGCGGGCACGAGCGAAGGCCTGGTAAGCGCAGGTCCCGGGTGCTAGAGCAGTTCAACACACCTTTTTGGTGCCAGTCTTGGGGGCCTAATGCATCGCCAAACGTCCCTTCAGCATTTCTGGATGTACTTTCGGGCAGCACGACGACGTACCATGTCTTGAGGATGTCGGAGTCGATGAGCGAGGGTCACCTTACTGCTTTCCTGTCTGAGCGAGCGCTTAGGCGCTCAATAAGGTTCAAGACGCCCGTGCGTGGCTGCAAAGCGTGAGAACATACTGTACAGTACCAACCACGTGGATACGACCGGCGTCCAAGCGTGGGAGTGACGTCCGTTTACGGCAACCGTTGTGCCTGAGGGAAGCTGATGGGAGCCTCGTTAGATATTCGCCGACATTCCCCCGCGACTTGACTGGCCTACTCGTGAATGCCGCCATGGACCAGCATGGACCCTGCCTATCTGGACAAGAGCCAGCGGCGCCCGCCATTCGTCTTCGTTGCCAGTGCTGAGTGCTTCCACAGAGATCGTCGAGTTGAGCGTAGAAGAGCTCATTACCCTCGGGTTCCTGGGCGAAAGTGAGCTGTTTCGTCATTACACGCGTTCACACGTTCACATCTCACTCCTGATTCCACCTCGTAGATGTTGCTCCAGGCACGCTCCAGGTATCCAAGCTATGGTCGAGAAGGTGAGGGCTGACCCCCTGCGCCTTGGCAGTAAATCTCTTCAACTCCTTTCTTGTGCGGTCTAATTCCCACATCCTCGCATCGTCCTGTGTTTCCAGCAGTGACCTGCTTCATGGTCGACTGTCTCATTCGCAGGTACATGGCCCAGGCTCCCGCCACGCGGTCAGCATGAATTGGAAGACCATAATTCGCCACGCGCTGCCATGTGGGGACGTCGCCTGGGCTCATCTGCATTCGGCCTTCCCTTTGTGCCTCCCGCCATTATCCTCCAGATGGCCGCTCGCTTTGCTCGTCGTTCCTCAGCACACCGTCGCAACTGCTATCAGAAACCATGAGCACCGTCTCGCCGCACGGTCAGCCGAGCTGACGATGCCCCAGCCCCCGGTCTCAGCGAACGCGAAGCCCTTGTCACGCATTCGGTCGCAGCGTTTGTATATGGACGACCCTTTCGCTCCCGTTCCCAAAGAGGTTTGGAAAAAGGCACACGGGACATTTCCACGCATCAACGCTGATACGAGCGTCGTATAAAGAGCTGCGCTGCACGCTGCAGTGGGCATAGCAACTCTCCCAGAGTTACTTACTTGCCTCTTGTCCTCTGCACGTCTGTTGCAAGTCTTCGACCTTCGCCGCAGCTTTCGTGCCTTTCGGTCTTTACAACTGTATCCCTTTGTCAACATGCGCTTCTCGCTCGCCGCCCTGCTGTTTGCTGGTGTCCTGTCCGCCAATGCCGCCTCCCTTCGCGCCAGGCAGAGCTTCCCTGGTACGTGTTCATATAGCTTTTATACTCGACCTGACAGCTGATGGGCTGTTGGGACAGATTGCGCCAACACCTGCGTCCTGAACCCTCCGAGCACCTTTGGCTGCGACGCCGCCGATGACGGCTGTCTTTGCAGGAGCGATCAATACGTCGCCTCGACCACCCAGTGCATTGTCCAGGCCTGCGATGCCGCCGACGCGGCTTCTGCAGAGGCGCTGTCCCGCCAGCTTTGCGCTGAAGTCGTAAGTCCCATGGTGCACTTCGCATGCGAACCGAACACTCACAGCTTGTACCCAGGGTGTCACACTGACCGCCACCCCGTCATTCACCTCGTCAGGCTCGTCCACAGCCTCGTCCACTGGCGCTGCGTCTACTCCGACCGGTGCTGGCTCTTCAACTTCCGCACCGGCTCCCAGCTCACAGTCGAGCTCGAGCACCTCTAGTGGCGCTGCTCCGTACGTATGCTTCCCAGACACTCGAGATGCCTTCTGACTCGCGTTCCAGTACACAAACCGGCAACGGCGCCGCGTCCAGCGGCATCAACGTCGCCCTCGGCGCTGCAGCGGCCGCCGTCGCGGCTGTCTTCGCCCTCTAGAGCGCGCTCCATGTCATGGACCTGCACCCTCTAGACTCTCCGGCATACCCTCTGTAGCGCTATATATGGCTCTGAAAACGGTTTCGGGCAGAGCACACTCTTTATACCTATTTGTATATAATTTCTTGATACCACGGATCCTGGGGTTCTCACTGTCGATAGGTTCATTATGCAATGTAGCCAAGGTTTCTCTTAGCGCAGCACGCCAGTGTGTGCCTGACGCGCCCTGTTCCGTCAACGATGTGCAGACACCTGTGAAGATGGTTGCGGGGATCAGCCGTCGTTGTGACTTGCTCTCACGAACGCGGGTGCGCCACACATGTGTTTGCTCGCCTCCCGACAGCATACTCATCGTCGGGGGGGTTCAACTAGGTGAGGAACGGGCCGAACCTCTGCTCGGCGTGCACGATCTTTTCATTCAGTTGCAGTTCACTTTGTATGTCACAGTTTCATTTATGCTGTCAGTACACTGTACAAGTATATTTAACAATATAAAGCCCAACCAAACGTCAGCCTATGTACGAGGACAGGGAATCCCTTCGTTAGGTATCCGAGCGCGTCATTGGGCAAGTAGTCATGAATGATATTGCACACGCTACATACAGAGGGATGTTGTTGTACAGGCAAACGAAAGCAGCATATGCAAAAGCTCGATCAACGACAAGCACAAGTGAAATGAAGAAGCAGTCCGTCTGGGAGTCCGAAGCAGGTTATAATCTCCTCACAAGCATCTCTACACCAATGCATCCCTACTCTCGCCGCCGACCTTGCCATGCGCAGGGCCATCGAAGTCGGCGAAGGGGTCGTCGCCCTTGAGGGTCTCCTCGTCGATGTCGCGCGAGCGGTCGAGGCCCGCCGCCCCGCCGTCGTACATGTCCGTCTTGCCGAACTGCGGCGGCGGGCCCGGCGGCGGCGCGTACGCCTGCTGCTGCGGCGCGTCGTACGCCATGTACGGCGGGTTGTAGTGCTCGGGGAACTGCGGCTCCTCCACGCGGTTCTGCGCCGCGGCGGTGCGCGGCGCGTTCACGGGCGACGTCGGGTCGAGGCACTGGCGCCAGTACGCGAAGGCGATGGCGATGAAGAAGCCCGCGACCACTGCGCGTGTGTCAGAGGGAGTGCGGTGGACTGTCTGACTGTGAACGCACCGATTGTGATGAGCAGAGAGATGATCTCGCTGAAGGAGTCGTGATTCCAGGCATCCTTGCAGACTTCGCGCGGCGTGAGCGACGGACGCGGGTGATATGACGTATTGCACTTACAGCTGGCCGCTTCGTCAGGCGAGAGTTGGTCGCGTACGCTGGGTCCCCAGATACCAAAGCGCTGCCAGCGACGTCAGCCGTGCGGTAGGTGTCAAAATGTAATTGTGCGTACGAAGACGACATCTTCACCGGTCGCGATTTGCGTACATTCGCTGATCAGGTCGTTCTATACCGATAGTTAACCGCGAGTAACGTGGAAGCACTGCGGACTGGCGCACCTTGAAGATGAAATGTGTGATCGTCCTCATGAACCCTGCTGCCACCACCACGAGCCCGCTCAGGATGGATGAATAGGTGTACAGCCGTACAAGAATGAGTGTTTGCTGTAGGCGAGTCAAGATCGAGTACGGAAGACTGTCCCAGTGCGTACCATGACGGCTGCGATAACACCGAACAGCTCGATGACGCATGCAACCATGTATAGTGTACCCAGCACTATATCCAAAGTCGCAAACTTTGGCCTGGCATCTGGATGGACGTGGGTCATTGCGGGTCACTTGTGGGTCACTTGTCGAGATCGCAAGGACGTACGGTTCTCATCGACATTGATATCTTGAAACGCGCCGATCTGTCCGCAGGGTTCAGGCTGGGGGTCATCATGCAGAGCGTGACGTACGTACCGCCCTAAGTACGGTCAGCAGCGCCGGCGAACGAGATGAACGGGGCGACTCACCATACCAAGGTCCAGCCTGCGGATATCAAACCAGCTGTAGGATGCACGCTTGAGGTCACGAACGTCAACACCGGGCGCACGCGACTCACTGAGTACCACAACAGGCCGGAGGCTCGACTTGTACACGCGCGAGACCATGGTGTAGGGAGGGCGAGAGCGAGAGTCTGCAATGAGGCCAGTCGCACGTTATATGTCATTGTTCACGCGATCGCGGGAAGTGGGAGGGTTGCGAGGACAACAACTGATTGTGAATCTCATGCAGCAGCTATGACGACCAGTGTACGCACTCGGGGGTGGCGGGCGATAGTTCATATTGTGCAATTCGAAGGTTCGCAGCGAGGAGAGGTCGTGAAGGGTCGTTGTCTGTCGTGAGTGGCAGGCGAGGCCTGTGCTATAAGAGCGCGGAGGAGGACCGCGCGGAAGCAGTGCTTGACCTCATACCGGGCCACGGCGCTTCCCGATAGCTGCGGGGCTGCTCAAAGCGGAAACTCCTGTCGTTCGCACCGCACAGCACTGCGCAGCCCGCCCCGCCGCTCGCTTGCGCAGGCATTCGTATGCGATGCCTCGGCGCATGCAGACAAGAGAAGATAGATCTCCAGCGCACAGCTGGTTTACTCGAGGGAAATGACAGCTCGGCGAAGTCGGGTGATCCATCAGCTCAGCGGGCCCAGCGGGCGGGGCGGAGCGGCGAATGCGCCGCATCGGACAGGAAGGCACTACTGTAGCGAGAAGGAGGGCAGCTCCCAGTCGCGAGTAAGGGGCCGACCACAATATCCAGCAGGGTAAGGGAGAGTGGGTTAACGTGGCCGGTATAGCGGATGACAGGAAGGCCGTTTATTGACGCGTCGATCTGTGAGCATTTGGGTGATATATCTATACAGGGCAGGGTCTGCTGTTGAGGACGTCGGACGCCGCATAGCCGTACTGAAGCCTTGCAGGTCGCTGAGAGAGGATTGACTGAGGAGAAGCTGCGTTTGGCCGCGGAGTTCCCACGCGTTGCGCGCTTGATCGGGTTATGCCGATAACTTGGTAGTACCATCAAGCCACCACCGACTGGCGCTTAGCAGCCCGTTCAGTAACATCGTCGGCGTCGGCAGCAGGATCCTCAAGACAAGGTAAGGCGAGACTATGCTGGTTCATTTTGCGGTTGCTGACATTGTTGGTTGATTCTAGGTAATTCTTCTTTCCCCGTCACTCAACGTGGGTACATTCCGCGCTGCAAGTCTGGGTGACTTCATGAAAGCGGTCGGGTTGTGAAGAAGTTGTGCAAACGCGGAGGAACGCTTGCGGAAAGGTGCAGCATGCCAGAGTATAGCTGGTGGGCGGGCTAGCTGAAGGCTATTCTGCCAAATTTGGAGAGAAGCGGAGAGGATCACCATGAAGTCACCCAGACATGGCCCGGTCAGTACTCCTCCTTAGACTGCAAAGCTGAACAGCGGTTTCTAGTAAAATGGCCCAACGCGTCACCCTCCGCAAGCGCACGCCGTACAACACCACTTCCAACCGCCGACGGGTTGTGAAGACTCCTGGTGGCAAGCTTGTCTACCAGCACCTCAAGAAGCTCCCCACCGCGCCCAAGTGCGGTGACTGCGGCATCAAGCTCCCTGGTGTAAGCAGCCCTGCCCTGTGACGCTAGGGATTCGAATTGACTCGGAATACGTCTCCAGGTCCCCGCCCTCCGCCCCCGCCAGTACGCGACCATCTCCAAGACCAAGAAGACTGTTCGCCGGGCGTACGGTGGCTCGCGATGCGGTGACTGCGTCAAGCAGAGGTGCGTCAAGTGATGCTTTCCAATCTAGACGTATGACTGAAGCCTTCAATAGGATCCTCCGCGCGTTCTTGGTTGAGGAGGCCAAGATCGTGAAGAAGGTCATCAAGTCGCAGCAGAAGCCCGCTGGCCGCAAGTAAACCGTTGATTGTCCCCGCCTGCTTCCCGATTTCACTGCTGCTGTATGGTCCTACACGACGCGAGGGTAATGGATGGTTGTCCTGTTATCCCTCTGCCGATTATATACTATGGCGACGACATGCTCTCCTCCACGCTTTCCTCTTCTGCAATCGCATGCACCTCTGTATTCCACTTTCTGTTCTTTTTCAAGACGACAAAACATTGACCGAGCAGGTCAATATGGAATTCCTGCAGGTGTGTCATCACACCGCTGCTCGTGTTTAGCCTTAGCACGCCGTCACGTCCCCGCGAGCTCTCCTGAGTGGTACCGACCGACTACGTGCGCCGCGGTGAAAGTGTCCTGCTGTAAATAGAGAATGCTACTCAAGCCGCTGCTTCTGCGCTCGCCCGACGTCTTGCCGTCCAATGGGGTACGGACGCCGGAAGGTCGTTCCGCGCGGCCCTTGCTGACCACTGCTGCTACTGCTGACTCGGGCTCATCGATCCCCTCGTCCTACGTCCATCTTCCCCGCACGGCATATAACACCCATCAGCCCTGCCGCAGTCTCAGACACCGACCACAACACAGGCAACCATGGCACAGCGGCTCTCTACCGACGCACACTACAAGACGCTCGTCGACCAGTACGACACCTGGCTCTTCGACTGCGACGGCGTGCTCTGGGAGGGCACTCGCCTCATCCCCGGTGCCGTCGACGTGCTCGCGTACCTCCGGAAGCTCGGTGCGCACCCCGGCGCAGCGCGCGCGCCGCGCCCCCGCTGACCGCACAGGCCCCAAGGGAAGTCCGTGCTCTTCGTGACGAACAACGCGACGCAGAGCCGCGTGAGCTACAAGGCCAAGTTTGACAAGCTCGGCGTCGAGGCGCATGTCGTGCGTGCGCTGCCCATGTGTCCCGGCCGCAGCTGACGCGCGCGCGCAGGACGAGATCTTCGGCTCCGCGTTCGCCGCCGCGGTGTACATCTCGACGGTGCTCAAGTTCCCGAAGGACAAGAAGGTCTTCGTCGTGGGCATGTCCGGCATCGAGGAGGAGCTGCGCGAGGAGGGCATCTCGTTCCTTGGCGGCACGGTGCGCACCCCCGCGTCCCCGCCGCCCGTCCCGCGCGCTGACGCACGCTCTGCGCGCCGCAGGACCCCGCGGACAACACGCTCGCGCCGTTCAGCCTCGAGCACTGGACGCCGGACCCCGCGGTCGGCGCCGTGCTGTGCGGGCTTGACACGGCGATGAACTACACGAAGATGTCGAAGGCGTTCCAGTACCTGCTGCGCCCCGGCACCGAGTTCCTCGCGACGAACAGCGACAGCACGTACCCGACCGCGCACGGGCTCCTGCCGGGCGCGGGCGCGTGCGCCGCCCCGATCATCACCGCGCTCGGCCGCCAGCCGCTGAGCATCGGGAAGCCCGCGGGCACGATGCTCGAGTGCATCAAGGCAAAGTGCGTGCGCAGGCCCCGCCTGTGTCCGCACCGGCGCGCTGACGGACCTTGCACAGACACGACTTCGACCCGAAGCGGACGATTATGGTGGGAGACCGATTGAACACGGACATCGAGTTCGGAAAGAACGGCGGCCTCGCGACCTTGCTCGTCCTCACGGGTGAGTAGCATGTGATGCAAGAGCTGCGCTTTCCGGGGCCTGACACGCCGTCGTAGGAATCACCAAGGAGCACGAAGTATTTGGTCCGAACCCGTCGCCCACCGTGCCAGACTTTGTGACCCAGTCAATTGGGGACCTCCGCGCGTTGATATAAGATTGCGTTGGCAGGTCGAATCAGGATAGTTGGACGGCGGTCGGTGATGTCCACAAGCTAGACAGCATTAGATATATTAGATGTGGAGAATGTATTTATGCTAGGTTACGGTGGTGTGCGCGGTGCGGCGTAACGGCCAGTCTACTGGTTCTTCTTCTTGCCCTTCTTCGAAGGCTTTTTGGACAGCTCATCATCGCGGCGAGCGGCGACTCCGAGGTCGATAACCTCTTTCACGTTGCTGACCCCCAGGGCCAACAGTGAGCCGAGGACGTAGCCCCCAATCGCTCCCCACGCCGGCGTGAGCGGCCACGCCTGATACGCAGTGAGCATCCGAACCCTTGCGCATGCTCGGCAAAGTGAGACGCACCTGCCACGGGCGATCCCAATCGAGCCCAATGGGTATCACGCCAGACCAGCAACCTAATACTGTGCCGACGGCGGGGTATACGAGCGCGCGTTCGACCGGTGTCCGCGGCCTGTGGAGATGAGAAGTTCATCGAGAGGCACGAACCAGGGGAACGGGTTGATGCACTCACGCGAGTTCGGCGAACAGCCGCACCCAAGTCAGGCGGCGGACCAGGGATTCTGTGTCTCCCTTGAAGGTAGGAAGTCCGAGGGCGTATACGGGTGCGTAGATAGTCAAGAGCGCCAGCACGAGCGACAGGAGGTATGTCTGCAATACATAACTTTGCGGATGTTCAGTATACGCTGTTCGGAAGACCGGACGTGCAGGGCTCACCTTGTCGAGTGGGCGCCGAACAGTATCAGAACGACGTGGTATGCCACCGAGGCCGCTAGTGTCGCCAAGACGGCGAAACCGTTGTCCTAAGGGGTGACTAGAAGTTGAGAACAATTGAACAAGGGGCAGTTTTCTGCGGGGGGCTCACGTTGGCTTTCTGGCGGTTCCACTCCTCCTGCTTCATTACGCGCTCAGCTTTCTGCGTTTCGGACTCGATGAACTTTCCGTCCTCGGTCTTTGGGATCGGCGGAAGGGTTGCCTCTAGCCGCCACTCGCGCACCCAGCCCGCCCACCAGAGCTGGAGGACGAAGCAGCCGAAACAAATCCATGCCAGCGTGCGCGCGGGGTTCTCCGTGAGCATGGTCATCGGGTCTTTGCGCGGTTTGGAACGCGCCTCCGATGGCGAGGAGAGATCCGCAAAGGAGCTGCGCGGCAGGATGAGCGCGGTGAACGCGAGGAGACTTGTGTGTACGCCGACGATGGAGGTGTACCGCGCGAAGGGGAAGGACGCGTTCGCGGTGACCACGTCGGCGTCGTTCCGCGGCGGCTGCGAGGGGGACGCCGCCGGGGACGACTTTGCGTTTCCCTTTGCTGCTTTGACTTTCTGAATGGCCATGGCGGTTGGATGTGGTCTCGCGCGGAGGCTGGCGGAGGACGGAGGGAGAGCTCAGCAGACTGCCTTGAGCTCAAAGCGTTCCTGCGTCATCTCTTTGGCGCCGATCAGCGGGAGTATGGGCGTTTGTGTGTGCAAGCGCCGAGGCGCCTCGAGAAAGTTGGGAACGCGGGCCCGTCGCATGTCGATCGCAACCTCATCCTCCCTTCCTCGCGCGACCCTCCCAAACTCTCCCCGGCCTCAGCACGCTCATGCTCAAACGTTTTGCCACTCACGAAGCATCGCTCGGACTCTGCGGCTTTTCTGACCGTAACAAACTCATGATTCTCTGGCGACACGCTCGGCACATGGCCTGATGTGATCGCAAGACTATCCCGCAGGGGCACGTCCGCACGAGATAGGCATCGCTCCTGCAGCAGAAGGCGAGCGTACGGAGCTTGGGCAGCACCCTGCGCGTCGGTCGTGAGCATTATTCTCTGCTCTGCACGATCGGTCACGAGCACACGCTAGCCGGAGAGTGGCCTCCCCAGTCTACACGAACACATGGCCGGACGAAGCGCAGGGGATATTACGAATCACAGCAGAAAACACGCTCCTCGCATACCGCGCAAGCTCAACTCGGCTCCACCGCAAGACTCCCTGGGACTAGTGGGACTTGCCTCGCCGCTGCCGGCCGACGCCGTAGTGCAGACCCCGAGCTCCCCGCTGTCCTGGTTGCTGCTTTCCTTGGCCAGTCGGTCCAGCCGCGCTACTCCTCAAGCGTTAGTACACTAGCGGAACGCTTGTCCGCAGCCCTGCAGTCCTGTTCCCAGGGTCCCACGATCGGCCAGACTGGTACCGCCATCGATGCCCTCGTCCGCAAACAATCACCAGCAACCCTCGATCCCAACCCTACGGCCGACGAGGTGATTTCCAACATATAATGAAGGGCCTGATCAAATTTTTGTGGTATGTTTTCTACTGCCTCGTTGCAGGGTGCTCGGTGTGCTGGTATACGACTACTCATTCTGACAGCAGTCGGGACAAACCAGTCATCTAATAAGACATTCTTGACAGGCCTCCAACTGCGGGAAAGCAGGGCATTCATTGACTCGGACGCTTAGGGGTAAGTGGTCTTCGTCCTCGAGAGTTTGTCGTCAGCTCGGCTCCGCGTCTTGTCTTTTTGTTACGCTCTTTTCTGGGCTCTAGCATGGCTGTAGCGTTACCGCCTTGATTCGAGGGTTGGTCAATGTACACTTCGGTCCGTTGCTTCTTGCGCTTGTTCGCTGAGCGCGCCGCCTCCTCCAGGGCCCGCGGCCGCTTCGGCGGCTGCTTCGTCTCGACGATGCCGCCTCGCTTCCTCCCATCGGCCGCCTTTTCTGCCGCTGCAGCGGCCTCCTCGAACGGGCAACCCTCTTGTTTGAGGGAGTTTGCACGGTGATTGGCCGCCGTCTCCTTTGACTGCGACGCGCCTACGTCGAGTGTATTGCCATCGATGGCGCCGACGCTTGGTAGCGCAGTGCTCTGTAAAGCATGCGACGACCGCACCTCTGGCATCGCGTATTTCTCCAGAAATTCTGGTAGCTGCATGTTTACCAAGTCCAGCTGGTATGCGAGCTCAAGGGCCAGTATTTCTTCCAGCGCTGCCATCGCCTCGCCGTCTCGCGCTGCACATGCCCGGATGAGTGCCTTGCTATACTCGTTGTCACACGCCGCGTCCCACGTCGACTTGTCGACATATCGCCTCTGAAGTGCCGCGCCGTGCGCCCCAGTCACAAGACCGTCCCTGCGCGGCGTGCCGACGAACGGCTGCAAGTACTCCCGGGCTGTCTCGATGTGGCTATCACCTAGGGCGACGCAGTCGGTGCCCGCAGGCAATGTCACGGCTCCCTGGCGAGCAATCTGTCAGCAGCGTATTCCGCCGACATGATGCGGCGAGGCGCTCACCTGGCAGTGCCACAGGTCCGCGCACACCAGCCTGGTCTCGCACGCCTGCGCGCGCAGGAACTCCGTGGTCGCCTCGATTTCCGCCAGCCAGTCGCTGGAGACATACCGTTGCCCTGTGCGCGGATTTAGCAGGTGCTCAGACGCAGAGGTGTACTCCTGGCAGACAGCCCGCATCTGCCAAGCGGTCAAGACGTGGGATGCCGAGCGGGTGAACAGGGCATACCTCCTGGCAGTCCAGCGTGATTGCGGACGCTCCGATCGCGGCGCACAACCTGGCATGCGCAAAATTAGTGACGTGCAACAGATTCACCTCCACCGGCGGGTCGTGCTTGCGGAGCTCCTCTGCTGCCCCCAGGCCCTCGAACGTGGCGGGAATCTAGTTACCGCGCTTGTTAGCTGCTGGTGAGTCGCGTTTCGATGCTCCGTACCCCGATGATCACCCTTCGGCCCTCGTCCTTCTCGCGAAAGAGCTGACGCAACCGACGCGCCTGTTCGGCCATGGCCTTGGTGTCGTTGGAGAGCCGGGCGTCCACGAACGTGTAGTGGGGCCCCTCGACCGCGTCCATCATGGCCGTCCCTAGTTCGGCCAGCTGCAGGACAAGGCATCAGGTGCGCCGGCTCTCCGCACGACTGAATGCAACGCAGTGCGTACGAATATCTCCATGGCCCGCCCAGCGAGGCTGCCCGTGACCTCGTTCGGGAACCTGCCATTCGCGCGCCGCGGCGGCTGAGCCTCGCGTTCCCACACTCGGCAGGCGGCGCACCTCTCTATTGCGAGCTTCACGGCGACCCACGCGTGGTAGAATACGTCCGGCTTCGCGGCGTGCACGCGCACAGCCCTAGGGTCCAGCAGTGTCCCCGCGAAAGGAAAGTCCGCCAACACTGCGAAGCCTCCTTAGCTCGGCCGCAGCGGCGGGCGCGTCGCCCCCGGCCCGGGGTGCGACACCGATGCACAGAAGCCACTCACCAGCGAGGTCCGCCGTCTGCGCGAGCACGCACACGTCCGGCGAGCGCACGAAGCGCTGCAGCGCGCCGTCGCCCGCGCGTCGCGCGGCGGCGGGGGTCGCCGGACGCCGCTCTGGGGCGGTGCTGGCTGCAGCCCCCTCGCGGCGCCGCGCGGCGTTCTCTGTCGACGGACGGTCGCCGCCGCAAACGCTATCCCTCGCCATCGGGCCTGCAGGTTGGGTCGCGTCCGGAGCCATGGTTCGATAGAGTAGAGGTAGCGGTCGGGGAAATGGCATGCGAAACGCTCGCATCTGGCTTCCCTTTGTTGTGCGACGCGCGGGGGCGCGCCTGTGGCCAGTGGCCACAGTCCTTTGTCCGCGCGCGATCGGCACCGGCGTCGCGCGGTGCCTGTGCACGGCCGCGACGCCACGACGACGCGCGGGCGGCGGGCCCCAGCGCGGTGGCCGCTGCACGCAGAGGCGGGCGTGGGGCACCGCGGCGCGGGGCGTCTGCGCAGAAGACGGGGGACGCCACAGGCACCGGTGCGTGGTTCTGCGAATCAGCAGGAGCGAGTCTGCTCGCGAAATCAAATGCCGCTCGCTTGTGCGCAGCGGCGGCGGCAGACGCAGGGGGCAGGCGAAGCACGAGTGCGAACTCTGCGCGCGACCGCGCGCTGGGCCGCAGCTCCCATAGCAGGCAAAGTCTGCCAAATCGCCGTTGAGACACCGAGGGCTCGGCAGCGCCGGCCGTTGGAGCCTGGGGGCCCCCGCGGGCCTCGTGGCAGAAGCACGCTGCGCGAGTACTGCAGCCGCGCGCGCGCGGGGCGTATTGCGTCCGGGGCGTCCATGCTTCGGGGGCGCGAGCGTAAGACGCGAAGGGCCGCCGCCGTCATGCGCTCGTCCCCTGGGGGCCCCGCGCGACCGCGCAGCAGCGGCAGGAAGGGTGGGGCGCACTTCGCGCGCGGGCGCGGCTGCCTATCGTGGCGAGCGCGCCCAGCTTCTGTGAAACGGCGAGCTATCCTGGCCATCTGCGTGTTGCGTTTGAGCGGTCCGACTGCGCGAGAATGTTGCACGCGCACGCTGCTGAGTCCAATGGAAAAATCCGCTCGGGAAATCCGGAGGGTTTCGTATCATGCGTGCGGCGCCGTCCCGCACCGCACTCTGATAAGCTCGCTGCGGGGCCAGAAAAGCAATAGCATTAACACGACTGCAGGCGAAATACGTGCGGAAAGCGAGAAAGCAATAACATGAGCACGAGACGACATTGGGTTAGGAAAGCGAGAGCCTGTTAGTACCGTTTACACTGGTTTTATGATATCCTTTCGTAGGTCTCATGAGCCTGACCTCGGTCCGGATACGACCACTGGCTGATCGCGTGGTGGCTGGTGGAATAGACAGAGATCGCGTTTGCATACCCATTCGCATGCGCCATGTCATGTGATGGCTGTGGGATCTTCGGATGTCGTAAGAGAACGTCACGAAAGGGTAAATAAGAACAGATAGGGTTGAGACGTACCACATAGGGATCTTCCTCGACCTTCACGCTACCATAGTGCCCTACAGCGCCCTGTTGGTAGGTCTGGTGACTGGCATGAGCCGAGGGCAGTGGTGCACGTTGCGTATAGTTGGCATAATGGTCCGTCGGCTGTGGAATGAATTATTACTAGGATCTCGAGTTCTATTCAGACACAGCCTGCCAGGACGCGAGGGCTGAAAGGGAGATAACACTCGCCGAAAACGAGGGCGTCGACGGCGTCGACGTCGAGCTGCTCGGCGGCGTCTCCGGCATGTGGTACGGGTACCCGTAGGTGGGCGCCGCAGGGAGGGGCGACGATCGGTCTTGTCCCATCGAAGGCGAAGCGGGGCTGTGCGAATAACTGTAATTCAGGCCGGGCATCGACAGATTCGTCGGGCTCGAGACCTGCGAGGTCGGGCTCTGCAGCGCGGCGTGAGTGCGCGGGGAGCAGGCGTCAGACCACGAGACGCACCGTCTGCCCCTGCATGCCGTCGTCGTACGAGAACTGGCGGTGCTTGTAGTCGCGGTCGTACAGCGTTCGCGTGTCCAACGGCGACGCGTCTGGACTCCGCGGGTTGATGTCTGGTCGCAGGCGGGCATTCCGCTCGTCGAGTTGGCGACGGAGCAGGTCGATCTCGCGGTGAAGCGCGATGTTTTCCTCCTCGAGCTCGCGGACGCGGACGGGTGGCGGGATGGGCGCCACATGCTGGTCGGGTGAGAGTTGGAGTGCTTGTTGGAGCCTGACGACGGTCTGCTCGAGCTGTGGGGGCTGTGTGAGCGTGGGGTGCGTGTTTAGAGCGTGGCAGGACGTGCCTGGTGGATGTACGCTTTGCGTTTTGCGCGATGCCGTGCCTGCGCCTTGGCTGGGGGCCGTGAGCAGCGAGCGCGCGGGCCAGAGACGAGCCTGCTCACCATTGCGACTGCGCTCTGGCCTGTCCGAGCCGAGCTCGGGCGAAGGCTGGTGCGGTTCTTGTGAGGCAGGTACACTCAGGAGAGGCAAAGGCGTCATGCTGTAACGTAAGGGCGGGGGTGGAAGGTGATCGGGAGGGGAGGACGGTCGGGGATCAGGTCGCGGTACGTTTATATCCTATGTCTTTGGAATGTAGCCGCCCGGGTAGGAGGCCATCTCGTCCATCTCGGCTCGTGTGCAGCCTCCTGCCGGCGTTGCATCTGGAGGAGAACACCGTCGGCGGCCTTTTCCATGTGTGAAGTACCTCGTCTTCTCCTTTCGGGCAGTTCTCCCGCACTATCCCGCTTTCGAGGTTGCCACGCACCCCGCCGGAATTTTGTCGCAAAAGGCATCTGTGCGCGCGAGGGGCCAATTGATATGCACATCACCGTCCGGCCCCGTCGTATCCCAGCTGCAGGGTCGCAAGCGTTTGACTGAGATCTGGTCGAAGACCGTCTTCGAAGGTACCCAAGCACAAGGGCGGGGGGTCCTCTCCGCCTCAAGTTTGAAGCTCAGCGGCTGGCCGTTGTTTCTGATCGTCCAGCACGGCGTCCACGGGCCTTGTCCAGATGCCACCGACAGCTGCGCGATGGGAGAGATGGCGCAGAGCCCGTCGCCGGGCGCAGAACGTGGGTCGCTCGCCGTGGCCGCCAGCCCTGGCGCGCAGGGACCAGGCAGGGACCAGACGGAGTTCCCCGCGAGATCGGTGCGATAGACGAGCATCTGCGCACATCTGCAGCGTTCGCCGCTGGCAAAACTCCGGGCGACGGGTCTGCTCCTGCTCAGCCTGAGCCTGCCCTGCCCTGCCTGCCCTGCTCGCTTGCACACTCCCAGTGGGAATCACTCTCCCTTTCTCCCGTGAACCCTAATACTTAACACAAACCTTGCATCATGTGCACACCGTCGGCCGCCTCCTGGGCCTCCTTTAGTCTTTTTACCACTCCGTCGTCCATTTCGCTGCTACAGCTCCCGAACTGAATGCAGTAATTACTCTCGTATTAGTCAACTCCCTATCGCTGCACCCACCTCGGCGCGGGGGCCCCCTGCGCGCGCGCACGAGCTCCGCGGCCTGGCATGGCTACCATCACTCCAATACAAGGGCCCAGCGCAGCATGGAAAGCACTGATATACTGTATTGCCTACATATTTTCCGTTCCCGCGACACGCGCATCGCAGAGGGTGCCTTCTCGCCAACGCCCGCCGCGGCCACAGCGCACAGCCTCTCTCCGACTCGCCTAGAGGGCAGCGGCCGGCAGCGAGACCTCGAGCTGCGCGGCGTCCAGCCCGTTGACAGGCACTAAAACCGATACGCCCACCGCCACCGTCACCCGCTGGCAGCACGTCTCCGAGACGAACGGCGTGGTACGCTTCCACCCGGACGTGCGAGCCCAGTTCGTGACGCTACGGCGCCAGGACGCAGCGGCGCGCGAGCGAGGACACGTCCGCATTGCTCCTCGAACCTTGCTTCAGTCTCTGCGGAGCTCGCCTCCACCTCCACCTGCCATCGGACATCCTGCAACTCTGCATCACAGGCCTTCGGTCCGCACCCCTTCTCTCCGACTGTGCGAGGAGTCGTGTAAACCGCAAGCCGCTCATGTTGGTCAGCCGGGAGTCCTCTGCAACAAGCTTTGCAGGCCGCAAGCCCGTGTACCTGTCCCCTTCGCTTCGGGAACATCCCACATACAGGATGGCCGCCTGTGCATGCGCGCCACGGCATGTATGGGAACATTTCTGTCCGCCTTCCCGTTGACTGATCCTAATTTCCTACCGTTTCCCGCAGGTCCTTGATACACGCGGGCCCTGTAAGAGCAGCAGTCGCGCTCAGAGGGGCTCGACCTACCGCTCGATGATGTATGCATGACGGTGTCGTAGCGTTGCTCCTCTGTAAACGCGTAAACGATGATCAGCACCGGTGGCAGGGGAAGGAAGCATCATCGCGCTTTGGCTCTACTTCCCCGGGTCAGATCATCGGCCTAACCACTTGGGGTTATAGTACCAGCGCGACGCACGCTCACTCTCCGTCCCTAAGTCCATGGCACTTTGCGATTTTGACGCGGTTAACACCGTACAAGGGCCTGTACGGCGTGTTCGCCGTCGGCTATGCGTCGAGAACCGCTGGTGGTTTGTGGCAACAAGCTACTCGTTCCTGGCTGCAACGAGCGTGCTGTGGACAGGCACCATCTGTGCCCGCCCCCCTTGCCAGTTTTCTTCCAAAGATTCCCATTGTCAGCCCTGGATTTTGCGTTTCCTTCCCTGAAGACCTCGGACGAGAAAATCATGGGCAAGATTTTATTGCGCGGAGCGTGCAGCGCCATCGCGCACGCTGCCAGCTAAGACAATTTCGCCGTGCACCGTGGCGAGCTTACCAGCCCTGGAGGGAGGGAATTAAGCCCGTGGTCTGCGGTCATCTGAGACAAGGCGCACTGCGTTCTCAGCAAGTCAACATATGCGCTCCCCACAGCCCAGCGACGCGCAACGAGGAGTGATTGGGCCGCGCACCGCCTCGCTGCGTGGGCTGGGTCGCAGGTACCATACCGGGCGGACGGCACTCTCCAATCGCACGCGCACGCGCCCGCCGTATCTCCACGCCAGCCACGGGCGGGCCGCACGCAGGTTTCACGGAGTCCTGGACTTTCGGAGAGGCAGGCGAGGATCCCCCCGCACGGGCCCTCCTCGGCGGCAGTGCGCGCTCAGGCCGCGGCGTTGCCGCCGGGGCGTGCCTGCCCGCTTGCTACGCCCGAGAGCTCCGTCCTTGCGTCCTGCCGCGAGGGGCGAGCGACGATCCCGACGATCTGTGCACCCGCCGGGGGCATGGTGACGATGGCACGGTGACGACAGCGGGCTTCGTGCCGCACGCGGACGCACACCCACCGCGGGCCTGCAGGTGACGTCCCGGTGACGTGCAGGCGGTGGGCTTTAGGCCGCCCTTCATAAATTTATGCATGCAAGGGTATAGCGTTTGGAGTGGGATACAAGGGTCGGGGTGGTCATGAGAATCGTGCAGCGTCGTAGCAGATCTCGCACCGTGCGCGTGCCCAGCGTGCAAGGAGGTGCGAGCTCCGTCCAGTCCCCTCGATTGAGGCCGCCGTGACGCTCGCGGCTTCGCGGGCGGGGAGATCGTCCTGCCATCGAGATGCCCGCATGACAAAACGACTCCGCGAGCCGCAAGAGCCCGGCCTGCAGCTGGCCAGCGCACGGGGCGGTGGGTATACTATTCAGCCCCGCGTCGTCTGGGCGTCGGAGACATCGTTAGCTCCGCGTTGCCGTGGGGTAAGACACTGGCACAGCACGCACCCTCCTACGGCTGCACGCTGCTCGAGCGTGGTGTGGTGCCGGGTTCCCGCTCGAGGTACCAGATTGGGAAGCCGGGGAACCTTCCACACGACAGGTTCTTCACGGAGCGGTACTTGAACCCGTAGCGTTGGAATTGGCTTACCTAGGGGAGCAAGTCAGGCGGTGATTTCGTGGTGAAACTTGGAGACCGACCCTCTCGGGATTGGTAACTTCCACTATGACTTTCTCGCGCTCCTCGTCAGCCTAAGCGAAGGTTGAGCTGGCGTGTGCGGTGAAACAATTGGCTGAGAGTCACCATCGCTGTCGCAGTCTCGATCAGTCTCCTGGCAATGCCGCGTCTTCTGCGCTCCGGGACGACGCCGAGCCAGAGCAGCTTCCAGGCATTCCGGCGTGCCTCTGTGCTGTCGCTACCCGAGTGCGTGTATAGCTTCTCGTAATTTGGCGTGAACTAAATATGGAGGACGCGCCAGTGTCACTAGCGCTGGTATGATCTGCGAGCGAGGAGGCCACATACATGGTCTGCGTACCACTCGCGCACGTCGTCGGTGAGGGCGTCGAGAAACGCTGGATCTTCGCTGGGGATAGACTGGTGAGTGCCTGTGCTCGGCGTCAGCCCCGCGGGCGACTCACTGGAACCGCCAGTCAGACCGTGGCGACAGCCAGACCGCCACGCCGCACGCCTCTCGGCCGTCGTATGCCACATAGCATGCGCCACTTCTCAACGCCTCCTCGATGCTTCGTCGGAACATGAGCGTCTTCGCAGACTTGAGCTCCGCAGTCATCGCTTCGATCGTCTGGTCTGGCGGAGCGGTCAGCGCCCGAGAACGCCAGGGACACAGGGGAAGAGTACGGCATGTCGACATACCTCCAGCATAAGCGTCGACGAGCACCTGAACTGCGGAGCCAATCTCGTCGGCTACGAGGCGAAGAGCAGGTTCCGGGAATGAGTGGCGTACGTTACGGCGAGCAAAGAAGCCTGCATACCTGACGACGCGCTGAGCCGGCGGAGGACAGGTGTGCTGTACGACATCGTGGTGCAAAGCTCGCGTCCGGCAGACGTAGAGAAGGCGGCGCGCATCTCATTTCTTATTCTCCCCCGGGTCCACATGCGCACCGCGGACGCCGAGGACAAATCGATCTTTCGGCGAGGGCAGCTGTCGACGGTTCATTAGTCTCTTTTCTAGATGGCTCGGACGCGGCAGCGTGACCAGCACGAGGCCCTGCGCCTGCGCCACGCCAGGTCGGTCATCCCCAGCCAAGTCTACTCATTGCTGCTCTCCCTTGCCTGCTCGCCGATGCCAGCAGCGGGCTCGGCGTGCTGGCGGCCAGAGGTCGGCCAGGCCACCCCGGCGAACTCTCGGTAAGCGTGGTTTACCCGTCGCTCGTCGCAAAATTTCGCGCAAGACAGGCCTCGACTGCCGAGGCTGTAGACGATGCGACCGTCGGCAGATGAATGTTTGATAGGGTCGCCCTTGTGTCCACGAGCTGTCGGCTGCGGCGCTTTAGCACACCGACTGCTTCCCGAGCAATGTCAGCGTGCCGCGACCGGCAACTTGAGTTTGAAGACCTCCACAGTCCACACTAACCAGCACGACTTTTACTGGTGCTTGCAGAACGAAGCGGCTCCGTGAGCAGACGCAAGACAATCCAGGGGCTGGCTCCGGTGACTGAGGATATCTGGGCCGACGATCCGATGTGTCCGGGGCGATGCCTGCCATTTATGTCCGAGGACATGGAAAACACAACCTGTGCACAACATGATGAGTTTTGCGACACTAGATATCCAGGACACGAGGCTGACCCACCTGCATCTCGTTATTGCATGTAGCGAAACAAGCATCCCCAAAAAATTACCGTCCGCTGGACGAGGAAAAGGATCAGCACTGTCTCATCGTCCTCGACATTCAGTAGCCTGTTTGCCGATCCGCCAACGCAACCGTGCTGTGCAAGAACGAAAGGGGCGAGCTGCATCCGCCCGCGCGATCATGCGTCCGGGCGTCTCGGAGGCGGCTTCGCTCCCGCGCTGGGCGCTAGCGTGCCGGTGGCGGGGCTCGCACCGACCCCGCGGGCTCGTCGCCGTACGCGTCGCGAACGCGCCATCCCTAACGCCGAGGGAATTGGCCTCAGCGCGTCCAAGTGAGTAGTCAGCAGCGCGCGACGCGCGCAGGGTCGCGGGTGTCGCCGCCGCACCGACGCTGCACTGCATGCTGACACACGCACCGGCCGACAGCATAGTAGCCAGTCTGGGGCATATTCAGGGCGAAGGCGCGTTTCCACTTGAATTCCACTGCACCTCAGGGAAAGTACACTGCGCACGCGCAACAATTCTACTTGCTCACCACACCCCTGCACGAGCCCATGCAGCACCTCCTCGAAACAACATTCCTCAGATAGATAGAGCACCAGTACACGACGCACGCTGCAGATCAGAAGTTCTCTGTCAGAAGAAAATAATGCATCAGTTTCTCGAGTCCAGCAAACGACATGAGGCGGCGCACCCTTCCCGAAGAAGAACCTCGTGCCCTTGGGGTTCGAATACTTGTTGCTCATGGTGTGCAACTGACGCGAGAGCACGGCGGGACCACAGAAGAACTGAGGGATGCGAAGAGTGAGTCGAGGCCAAGAATGAAGACAGAATATCACACGTACCACACCGACGTCGGTCTCAGGGTGCTTATCAGCGATAGAAGCAAAGACGCGATCCCAGTTGGGGCGGCCAAAGTGGGTGGGAGCCCGCAGAGAAGTGATAGCGTCCTTCTCAGCACCGACATCCTGCACGATGATGTTCGTCATATCGTCTTCCTTGATCTTCGCGGTCAGGTAGATGTTGATCTCGATGCGGTTCTGCGTGTCCTGCTCCTCGATGGCGTGCAGCAGGGAGTGGAACCACTCCGCACTGCCGAAATCACGGATGACCCATGTGAAGTACACCTTGGAGAGGCGAGTCGGCTTCGAGTTGTTGAAGTTGTTCATGCGATACCAGATCGACTTCAGGATGCTGCAGGAAGTAGTTAGCAATCCTTTTCAGCAACGTTACGGCACTGATACTCACGAAGCGAACGGGGTGACACCAATACCGGCACCGACAAGCAGGACGGTCTCGTAGTTCAGGAAGTCCTCACTGGCACTACCAAAGGGACCGTCGACCATGACACGAGGGAGAACGCGGTTGAGCGGAGGGTTAGCAGCAGTGCCAACAACCTTGCTGTCGCCACCCTTCTCGCCCTTCTCCTTCTTCTCGAAGTCGCATCCAACCGCCTTGGCCAGTGCCTTCGTGAAGTCTCCGACCACACGGATGTGAACGGAGATATAGTCCTCCTCCGGGGCACTGATATGCGCGTCAGGGAGAGCTGCTCGTGAGATAGCGGCGCCACGTACCTGGTCAGCGTGAAAGGGTGCCACTGGAAATACGAGATCTCGGGGCACGAGAGGAAGATGTACTGGCCGGCTTGCGTCTTGGTCTTCTCCTTCTTGATCTGCAGCTCCATGACGTTCGACGGGTGCTGGATGACCTTGTGGATGAAGGTCCGGTGACGGGAGCGGACTTCGCGAAGGACACGCTCGAAGATCCAGATGACACCACCGACGAGCCAGTAACGCTGCATACGAAATTCGCGTCAGTTCGCACGTTCATGTACCTTTGACTGGGTGTGGCACGTACCCAGAAGACACCGATGGTGTTGAACGAGCAGTACGGCGGGCGGTCGGGCTTGATCATGCAGAACATGCCGTGCAGCTGCCAGTTGATGAAGAAGACGATGAACAGGTGGTGCGTGTACCAGAACGCCTCGAAGTTGGCACGGCGCCGCTTCTCGATGGCGAACCAGACCATGACGCCGAGAGCGACGGTCATGATCCAGCCGGTGACACCAGGGCCCGTCGCGAAGTTCGCTGCCAAGAAGGCAACGATGCGCTGGCCCGTGTTCTTTGCGTCGGTATCAGCCAGGGCGAGCTTCGTGAAGTTCACCATGTGGGCAGCGATGTGAACGAACGACCAGAAGACGATGGACCAGGCCGTCGCCTTGTGGAACGTGATGTTCTTGTCGAAAGGAATGTAGTGGTTCAGAGGGGTGCGCCGGACGAGGGAGATGAAGTTACGGCAGACGGGCAACAGGATAAAGATCACATCGACGTGCAGCACGAGCGCAGCGGTACGAGCGATAGCTGCAAAGCACGGGAACGTGAGTACGACGCGTCGGAAATGACAATTAGGCACGCACTGAAGGTAACACCGAACGTAGCACGCGCGGTGACCAGGTTATCCTTGAGCTGGTAGTGCAGGGTTCCAAGGACGAAAACGAGGACGTGCAGGAAGATCCAGACGAAGAAGAACATGCGTCTGCCTCCTTCGTTGATCATCCAAAGTCCCCATTTCTCGCGCAGGGAGTTCGGGCGGTAGGGCTGGGGCTGCGCATACGCGCTGGTCGTGTTAGACCGCTGCAGTCCCTGGAGTCGCCTGCGCTCCGTCTTGTTGCGCTGCAAGTGGCTCGGTTGGTTGCCAGCCAGGGCAATGCCGTTCATGTCCGGGTGCTGCTCCAGCGCAGGCACCTTGCCATCGGAGAAGTCGAGGCCGGAGGACCGCTTCTGGGTGTTCGAGTACGACATTTGCAGCCTGGTATACGCTGAGTGCACAGACGGTCGACGTCCGGGGGTCCAAGGACAGTGGTGAGGCCCTGCCTCGAAAAAGAGCGAAACGGAAGGAAAGGGGAGGGTGACGGGCGGCGGGGGAGCCTGTGAGAAGGCTGTAGCGAGGGAACAGAGGTATATAGCGGGCGCCTTCGCGGACAGACAGCCTTTTGATGCGCAGGCCGACCTCCTCCTCTGCCCGTCACCATGCCAATATCCACCATCACCCTTGCCTCGCTTTTGCACTGATCTTTGTTGCAGGCTCGAATATCGAATTCCGAGCATCTCGACTGGACGAGAACAGGCTCTATCCTCGCGCTACGAACGCACTTCTCGCCTAACGGCGAGTGGTTCCGTGTTCCCTGCTCGACGCAGAAGGCTGCGCCCTCAGGCTTTGAAGCTTCGAGCCTCGAGCCTCAGGATAAGATGAGATAGCGAGAACAGCATTGGAGGGCTGGTACGGTCGACTGTCTGGACAGACCGCCGGTGAGCAGATCTGATTGCAGTCGTAAGTGTCAGGTTGTCCGTCTGGTCGCACCAGCCACCACAACACCCTGATGCTCCCGGGAAGCCGTCTTAGACATGCCGCGCAGTGCCGAGCCGTCGCAACACGCTGCGCGCAAGCGAGTGCCTTCGCACGGAGATCGGTTCGTGGCGTTGTCTTGCTTGTTGACGAGTGCACGGACAGTCATATCTGCTACATGCGCAACGCCCCGCAGCAAGTCAACGACAGATCACATTCTCTTTGGTCCTAGCGAGCGAGCTATATGGCCCCATTCGAACCCTTCGCTCAGGTCGGGAGACCTGTCTCGTTCACCACGTTCTTGAAGACGTACTCCACACTTCCTCCCGAAGGCGGACTGACGTTGATGTTCTTGAACGATATATTTGGGCACGGCACCGCGGCACTGCACTCGATGTCCACGACTATTAATGGGTAGTCAGGTGGATTGATCACTCAAGATGCAAAGGACGCTCACTTTCGTCAGATAACGAAGTTCCGCTGAAGTCCTCGAAAGTCAGGTTGCTGAACTGCAGCGTCGAGGGCGCATCCCCGCTGAGCATAGTGCGTGTCAGGCAGCTATCCTTGATCAGTGCTCCTATACTCACGAATGACCACCGTTCGTCTGATACAGGTGGATAGGCGTGCTAACGCGATCCAGACTGAAGTTCTTGGCGATCACATTCGATACGCGGCCTTTGTGAAAAGCGAGCTTGTTGTCGGTTGTGCGTGGTGTCGCATAGCTGAATCCCACGTACCTCCGCCCCCTCCGCCCCCGGTAGGCGGCACACCATTTACCGTGTCCGTCCACGTCTTCAAGTATATGCCGGTTCCCATATTCGGCTGGACTTCTGGGTCAAGACGCACCGCTTGCACATTCTCGATAGTAAGATGGTCCACGATGTCAGGCTGCGGGACCTCCGTGAGTCCTTTTCGTGTGGGGCACTCCTGCCGCACTTACGAGATCCACATATTGTCCTAGCGAGCCTACGGCGATCCCATTGCCTCCGCGGCATATGATGTCTCGTGCCACGACGTTCGTCGAGTTCTCCTCCGGACGTCAGATCGTTCACACACGATTCGGACCATGAACGCGTACCCCTTTAATCGCCAAGCAGTCATCTCCGCAGGTAATCTGGAATATTAACGTCTCCTTCAGGAAGCGTCGAGCACATGCGCTTTGTCACTTACGTCCCAATTAATCATCGTAACATCGTCGGACCGGAAGGTATCAATGCCTAACAGTCGCTGTCAGATGAGCTACAACTGACCTCCGACAAGCTCCTGCCTCACCGTCGGTGTTCGGTACGATGCTGAAGGACATGTGTGGTCAGATCGATGCGCGCCCCAGAGCAGATCCCCGGCTCACTTTTGCCCTGCAAATCTCGGATCCTCGTTCGTCGCATTGCACAACATGCCGTCATACAGCACGCCCCTCGACTCGGCGACAGTATTGCACCAGAAGGGCTGCTGCTCGATCCGGAAGTTCTTCACGGCGCCGTCCGTCACCTGGTACAGGGTGAACGCGATCGGCCGGCCGTCGCCGTCCTCGCGCGTGATGTTGTTCGCCGAGTAGTACGACCACCACGCCTGGCCGTTGCCCATGATACCCCCGGTGTTGTGCGCATCTATCACAAACGACCGGCCGGTTACGACAAACCATGATGCCTGGCTCTGCGCGCGAGGCCGGCATCAGCAAGGCCTTGGGGAAGAAGCCCGGGTCGGCGTACTTGAATGAAAACCACGCGATAGGTATTGTTCGCATTGAGCCAGTACTGGATGTCAGGTACGAACTGCGAATAACTACAAGTAAGTCTGTAAGTCAGCCACAATAACTGCCGCCGCTCACGTTGAGATATCCATGCAGGTCGACAGTGGACTCGACCAGATTCCAGGTCATCTTCCTGAGGGCTAGGTGGGTCCGGAGGCGCAGCTGGTTGTGTTGCTAGCCACCTACCGTGTAATGTTGTACTGACCGGGTTCAAATATAGTATGCCCAAACTGTCCGCATCTCGCAATCGCTTGCTCAACCTGTCTGGTTGTCACCAACCGCGGGAACAAATCATGAACGAGTGGCATACCTGGTCCGTGTCATCTCTCCCATTCCCGAGCGGGCGCAGGGTACATGTCTTAGTAGTGCTCGCTGAGGAGCAGAGTGCTGACAAGGCCAGCAAGATTGCCGTGATCCATGGTAACGTCGCCGTCCGCATCTTCTTTGGGTGGGGCTGACATCTCACCAACCTGCGATGTAGCACCTATATATGAAGAGAGCAGCACCCTGCGACGCACCGCTGTCACGAGTGTTGTCAGGCGTGTCCCTCTGAGGTCATCGCCGTGCGCGGACCACATGCGTCCTCTCCTTCGGCGTCGTACGTCGGCATCAGCGAATGGCCAGCTGGTCTCCCGCGGCGGACCGGCGGGTCATGGATGCTTGGCACGTTCATCGACGGTGCGTCGCTGAGTCGCAGAATGTGAGCAGCTCCGCTACTTCAGTCGATCTCCACTAACCAAGGTCTCATGCTCCTTCCTTCTGCAGACCAACGACTTTCCCGCTCCGGCGCTTGCAAACGGCTTTGTGGCGTTTATTAGAAGCGCCCAAGCGATATCGAGAAACATGCCTCGTCGCGCAACAGGCACTCAGATGTGCGACGGTCTCGCTCAATCTCTACGTGCTTGCTATATTGCCCCCTGTTGTATCCAGCGAGCAGGGAAGCAATGGTCCCAAAGGTACGACTGATCCCACATTAATATTACTCACTTCGACACGAGGCAGGCTACAAGCAAGTCAACAAGTATTCATGTAGCTTTCCGGCACCTTACGATGGACACGACCATAGATCTATGCACTCATAGCTATGAATTAGTGCGTCTGTCTGATTCCTTTCTTTTTACGACAGTTTCCAGACAATTAGAATAAATATACAGTAAGTAGTATCCTCCAGTCCAACGTTTCGTCCGGCGAAATCTGGCGAGCTTTGTACACTCTTGAGCCCGCCACAACGATGTTCAACCCCGTGGCTAGTATGCTCGCCATTTACTCAAGCTGGTCAGCACTGCATGGAGGCCATGATAACGACGCTATAGTCGAAACGTCCGAGCATCGCGCGCACACTCGATTGCTCCACCAGCCGGCGCCGCGACTGAGCCGGAAGTTGTTCTCAGCGACCACGTCCTGGAAATATGAAACAGTGTTCCGCGGATCCGTCGCAGAAATCAGCATTTATAAGGCGATGTTGCCAGATGACGCAACCTTACAAGAACCAGTACGAATCATGGCATGCGCTTCGTTTACCCTCGGTATGCACGCAGCCATCCCTTGTCAGGCCGGCGGCACCGCGCTCTGTCTCCGCGACGAGGTCGTCACAGCCCAGCTGAGCCGTGGAAACGCTGCCGCGCGCCGATTGATCCGGGCGCGTTGGCCTGCCAGCGCTGCCGCCGGGCGGCAGCACCACGCCAGAGCCCCCCGCGAAGGTGGAATCGCGTCCCGGGCTGATGCAATCCTCGCGCCTGGCGCACTGGCTGAGGCGGCCGGATGCGCGGCCGCGGGTCGACGCTCCTGTTGAGTTAGATCGTATCGCCGACGCCGCGTCCGCGCGTGTCGCGGCGGACTGCCACAGCCGCATTTATAGTACGCACCCGTGCAGCCCGCGCCCCGCGCAACGCTCTTCATGGACCCGATACGCCGCTTCTACACAGACGAGGCGGATGCGCTGAACCTCCAGCTCGAGGACGATGAGCAGGACGGGCTGCTCGACGCGGCGCGGCAGGTGAGCGCGCGGCGCGCACCCGGCCGCAGCTCGCTGACGTGGGGCTGCCTTTGTCGCAGGACGAGCCCTGTCGCATGCCAAAGGGCCTGCAACGCGTGAAATACGACAAAACTAGCGGCATACATCATTTCCAGGAGGGGGATGGAACGCTGTGGGAGACGAAGGATGGGCCGGAGTACGGCAAGGCATTGCGGCTAGTTGGTGAGCTGCCTGTTTCGCTACACTGCGAGTGCGTTCGCAAGAGGCCACTGACAAAGGTCTGACTACTAGATTCTGCTGATGGCCCATCGTATCGTGACGATGACGCACACGATGAAGATGTGGACTTGGAAGCTGCCGCGGGACGTTCTGATGGCTACCAACCACTTGCGCCAGATCCTGTACGCACTACGCAGAAATTATCATCTCTAACAGCGTCTCACCTGTTCCCATCCCTCCATAGGGACATGTACCTCACCACAGGATTGTCCCACAACCAGCAGCATATCGAAGATGGTTTCCACTTCTTACAGTAATCACCGTTGGCATCCTCCTGGGTCTGCCGTACTTGCTTGCTCACGTTTTCGGAGACCGGCCAATAAAGCCTGGCTTCCCTTATGGGTCACAAAAAGGTGTGTCCTTCTTGCACACGTGTCCAAGCTCATGTTGAACAGCATTTGGTACCAACCCAGTCCGCGGAGTAAACCTCGGCGGATGGCTCGTGCTCGAGGTACGCCATGCCGACCCAAATCATCGTCACGCCTAGGCTCTGGCTCACACGCCCCAGCCCTGGATCACCCCCAGTCTCTTTGACAACACCGGGAACCCGAACATCGTGGACGAATGGACGTTCTGCGAGATGCAAAACCGCACCAAGGCGACGGAGGCGCTGACGCACCACTGGGACACCTGGTGCGCACCCCCGCTCCGCGTTCGAACGACCCCGCGACTGACCCGGCTCGCTGCAGGATCACGGAGTCTGACTTTGCTGCCATCGCCGCGGCCGGGTGCGTCCCCGCGGCCGCGTCGCAGCCTGCGTCCGCGCGAACCGCCGCTCATGTGCGACTGTGACTCGCAGGCTGAACCACGTCCGCATACCGATCGGCTACTGGGCGTTCGAGACGGGGCCTGGCGAGCCGTACTGCTCGGGCCAGCTGCCGTACCTCCAGAAGGCCGTCGCCTGGGCGGAGAGCTACGGGCTGAAGGTCATTGTCGACCTGCACGGGGCTCCTGGCAGCCAGAATGGGTCAGTGTGTGTTTTGGTATGTGCAGGATGCATAGATGCTGATGCCGCGGCAGGTTCGACAACTCGGGCCAGCGGATGCCCGTCCCTGGGTGGCACTCGAATTATACGAACGTCGTGCGCACGAACGCCGTCGTCAAGGAGATCGCCGCGATGTTCGCCGGGCAGGAGGACGTCGTGCCCATCATTGCCCCGCTGAACGAGTGCGTCGCTCCGCCATGGTCCGGTTGACCACTGGTCTTACGATGGCGCAGGCCGGCAGGCTTTCACGGCCAGGACGTGCTCGAAGTCGTGCGCCAGTTCTGGTACGACTCGTACGACAGCATCCGGTAAGCTGGCGACCGGCCGCTGAGTCCTGGCCATCCTGACACGGCCTAGCTATCCCTACGGCACCGCGGAGCAAAGCGACACCGTCGTGCTGCTCCACGACGCCTTCCAGCCTCTCGGGTACGCCTTCCGTTTCCCACTGTCGTGGCGCACCCTGTCCTCATCCCGACCCCGCAGCTACTGGAAATCGTTCGCCGAACCGCCCCGTTGGCAGGGCGTCGCGATGGACACACACATCTACCAGATGTTCTCCCAGGAGGTACGCGGCATCGCTGCACGCCCCGCGTCTTTGGCAACGCCGTGCTGACCCCGCGGCCTCGGCTCCAGGAAGTCGCGCGCTCCTACGCGGAGCACATCGCCGCGGCGTGCGCGCACGCCCCGGCGCTCGCGTCCTTCGAGCTCCCGGTGCTCGTCGGCGAGTGGACGCCCGCGCCGACGGACTGCGCCCCATACCTGAACGGGCGCGGCGCCGGCGCGCGCTACGACGCGTCGTACCCCGGGCACACGTACAGCGGCAGCTGCGCGGGCCTCACGGGGCGCGCGGAGGCCTTCAGCGAGAGCTACAAGGCGTTCCTCGCGCAGTACTGGGCCGCGCAGGTGCGCACGTACGAGCGCGGCGCGGGGTGGGTGCAGTGGACGTGGAAGGCGGAGAGCGCGGACGATTGGTCGTACCAGGCGGGCCTCGCGCATGGGTGGATTCCACAGGACCCGGCGCAGGTCGGATATCCTGATATTTGTGGCTGAGTGCAGTTCGGAGGTGTGTTGGTTGGTTGACTATACCTGAGGCTTGAGGCTTCATACCATCGCAGCGTAGATCTATGAGTAGCTCATATATAATGATAAATTGGAACAAGATCGCCTGTGACAGCGCAAGTGGGGCAACCTCAGGCGCCTTCAACTTCCTAGACTCGTAAGATATCAAGCTGTTAGTGAGTAGGCTGCCAAACATGATCATGAATTTCGTTCCATTGAAATAAATACACTGCGCGACGCTATTCAGTGCATGTCCCACAAAATGGTACCCTTTTTCCCGGCCGACAATCACACAGCCGCCTCTACCGACGACCGCTCGCTGTCAGACTCTTTCAAGCCAGGCGGCCCTCCTTCCTTCTCGATACCGACGAACTTCTGCCTGGAGCAGCGCTGTCCTGCCACAGCACGCTGGATGTCAACGACGACATTCTCTGGGCTGCCAGCGCCGCTGTCCAGTTTGTGCTGCCCCGCAGACTCAGCGTCCTCATGCGCGAGGCCCAGCCGGACGGTGATGAGGCACTGCGATATCCCCTGCCCCAGACATTCAGAGGTCGCCATCACACCGGGCGCGGGCCCATCCGGACTCACGAAGAACAGCGGAATGATGCACCCCAGCACGAAGCCGATATCCAGGTTCGTCTGCGGCACGCGCAAGGGGTGAGCGACACGCCATGAGCAGAAACGGGAGGCGTACCGTGACGCGGCCCTCCGGCGCGACGGTCGCGACGCCGTAGAACACGAGCCCGACCCACGTCACGAGCGCGCTCTCGACGCTCGCCTCGACGACCGTCGCGCACGGCACGCCGCCCGTGCGCCGCGCCGGCGCGGCCCGCGCCAGATACCTGCAACATCCGCACACATCAGCCCAGGCTCGTATGTATGACAAGAGCGGGTGCGCGCACGCACGCGATGCGGCCGACGACGGCGCCGGTGAGCAGCGTGTTCGTGCCGAGCATGAGCCACGCCCACGCGACGTTGACCGCGAACGTGGCGGCCTCGAGGTGCGCGACGTACGCGGCCGCGCTGCGGTAGAACGCGAGGTTCTGGAAGGCGCTCGCGAAGCCGACCACTGCCCGCGGGTCAGCGGGGCGCGGCAGGCGGGAGGGCGCACGCACTCGCGGTGGCGGCGACGGCCGTCGTGGACACCCAGAGCGTCCAGCGCGCGCACCCCCAGAGGACGTGCAGCCGCCAGGCGAGCAGGCTGTCGGAGATCAGGCCCTGCTGCGGGGTCAGCGGCGTGCTGGGGGGCGGGGTGGTGTGCGCACCGCGGTGACGCTGGTGAAGCTGGACGCGTCGTCAGCGATGGCCGCGGCGTGGACGCCCCCGCGGCTGACTCACAAGGCGACGGTGCTGACGGGGATGCACCACACGAGCATGTCGTAGTCTTCCAGCGTCGGCGTGCGTACTTTGGCGAAGGACACCGCGCGCATGGTGTAATGGATGCAGATGTCCACGAATCTGAGAATGGCAGTGAACACAGCGCAGATGCGTGCTGGCATGGCCACGTACAGCACCCAGGTGATGATTCGGAGTCGAGCGTTGGCCTCGCTCGCACGCCTGTACGTCGCCCACAGCGCGAGGACGAACAGAACGAGGTATGCCCCTGCCATTATACCGTATCAGGCGTATGCGAGACCGCGAGTCAAGTGTGCGGGCGCACCGGAGAGCCCAGTGATGGATGAAAATAGCACTGCCTCGATGGAGAGTAGCCGGAAGGCAGCCTCAGGCACGGTGCTGTTCGACATCGCTGGTCGAGGGGAGACTGATGGCTCTACTGTTTACTGGGTAAGAGTTTTATAACAACATTCAAAGCACGCATGTCAGCATTTGCTAGAGACAACAAGAAAGCAAACCTGTCGACAGCCGGTGAAGGGATCAGCGCGGCTGAACGCTGTTACAATGCCTTCTCATGAGTGCGGGAGCTGGTGTGTTTGATATGGCCTCTCAAGGGCGCCGTAGGGGTGACCATCGCCAGAGGGCAGGCAGGGGCTGTGTCAAAGTTGTACAGAACGGTGTTGTGTCCAGCCCCCGCTATGATGCAGCTCAGTCTTCTCGACACTTCCTACGAAATAGTTTCCAAGAGTGTGCATATGCAGCGTTGGGCTCACTGGAAGCATCATAAGTTGCTGGGTATCTACAGGTTGTCAGCACTTGAGACTGACATACCGTGTCAAACATCAAAGGGTGCGTCCCTACTTCCTCGTAGCTGTGGGAGTGATGTGGAATTCAGCGCCAGTGAAGTTTAGCAGCGCCGCCACGTCTAGGAGTATTGGCAGTGTGGCTCGATGCGTTGGGCTGTTGTCAGTTTGCACTGTGGGGACCGGCGCAACACAGATTGCTGTATCACTGCGCCGCGGCGCACAAGATGTGCCTGGGAAAGCCAGTTCGAGAGTCGCAAATCGCAACTTGTTCGAGCTCGAATTTCTCGCGGCTGCCAGACATGCTTTGCGTGTAAACATAGCGCCATGGTCGGCTCGTGGGAGCCTGAGAACCTGCATGGGACTTTAGCGAAAGTCGAATCTGGCTCGAGGTAGCAGCAGGACGCAAGAGCGTACACCCCGCCGTCGTCGGCCCGCCCATCTTCGTGGCGTCGGAGTCTTCCGAACAATTTAGAGCACCGCTCACAGCTTGCAGCAGGCTGGTCTCCTACCACCAACGCCGACTTATATTCTCACCGCAATTTTCGTCCATTTTTAAGACAGTTTTTATGCCTCGGTCGGGCCAATAAGCATACGCTATACGCACGAGGAACCCCTTCTTTGACGTTGTCCGTGACCAAGTTGATGTTTCCGCCCTGCTCTGGCTCAGTTCGAACGCCGCGGGCTCTGGACTGTGCTGGCTCTGCTCAGCTACATTACGACCCAAGCCAGAAATCATTGCAAACAATGAGCTAGAGGCTCGAGAGGCTCGGCTTTGGCTTGAGCCGCAGCCCGCGCACATAGAGGCAAGTCGTGAAATTGAGCCCCTGCGGCAGCTCCAATGACTGACGTACAGCGCCATTCAAACCCTCTGAGCAGTGGAAACTCGATTCAATATGAAGCTTGCGTCGAACTCCCGCCGTCGACGTGCTTTTTGGCCTTGCAATCGGGCCTCGCGCAAAGGCGGCAGGCCTCCAAGTATGGCCTTGCAACGTCGCACTCCTTCGCCTCGACTTTATTCGCGGCCCTTCGGTCTCGCAGGTAACTCCAAATTCAACGTCCCCTTTTTTTCTTTGGCTGATTGCAATGGTCGCCACTCTTGAGGTGACCGTCTCTGAGCTTCGGTTTCGTAAAACCTTTTCGCCTTACGCATTGCCCATCGCACCTGCTCATTATCCTCCGCATCGCAGCCCGCCGTCGGCGCCCAACTGAAGGAACTACCACGAGAGACCATCATCTCAACTACAGATGCCTCTGCGAGGAATCACAGTCGACGGCGCACCGTTGGCTCACGACCAACATTCGAAAGCACGAGAGCACGATGGTACGACAGATACTCGCTCGGCTTCAACTTAAGATGACTTGACACGCCTCAGCCAGGGCCACAAACACAAGCAACACCCACGAGGAGCCACGTATCTGCGGGTCTGAACGATCTACCATCTTCGAAGTTGTCCGTGACCAAGTCGACTTTCCGCTTCCCTGCCTGCTGCCAACAGCGACGATATTGTACGGAGTAATGCTGGCAGTGAGTCTGACCCGACGCGCTGTGCACGGGCCCCCTTGGCACGAACATGACCCAGTCCTCTGTGTGCGATCTGACTTGCTTTCCCTTGCTAGACCCGAAGTGCGAGCCCTCGCAGCGCACTTTCGTTCATTCCCAGTGCACAGCACCGGATCGCTGCTCCCACCGGGCCGCCGCACGTACGGCAGCTGCCGCAGACGAAGAAGCTCAGCACGCCCCTTCGCCAGAGCCCCACCCTGCGCTTCTCCTGCGACGCGTCGTCTCACATGACCACCGCGTACGTCGGGCTCCCCTCCGCTCCCGAGGCCCTAGCCTGCAAAGGGCAGCGACTGCACATCCTCGCCCCCCGTGTCTCCCCGCCGCACGCGCGGATCAACGTCAAGGTTGGCCGCGGTCATGTCCCTTCTGTCATCAGCCCAGGCATGTGTCCGCCCATCACATGGACGCCCCCAACGCGCGCAGGCGCGCGCACCAGCCTCCCTCATTTCCCTGCGTCGTGCGTTGGTTATTAGCCTTCGCACGACAAATTGCACTGCAGTGTGGTCTACGAGGTTTCGCCTACGATATCCCAACGGGTGCACTTGTGCCGCCAGTCAGCACGCCCGCGCGTCGCACCGCGGCTTCGCGCGCGAGGCGCAGGGCTGATCGAAGTGCGCTCCACGCCCGGCTGCTGAGCCCTGCGCTGAGCACAACGGTATAAATATCTGCGGTGGAGCGAGAGGCAGCGGCAGGCTCACCAGACTCAGCTTCTCCAGGCTCAACTTCTCTAGGCAGCACCCCGGCAACCGCAATGGCCCTCTCAATCGCGTTCGTGCTGCTCTCCGTCGCGCTCCCGCTCGTCGCCGCCGCACCCTCGGCGTGCACGGGCACCATCTCTTCCATGTCGGACGTCGCCGCGGCCGTCAAGTGCACGACCGTGAACATCAACGCGTTCACCGTGCCCGCGGGCGAGACGTTCAACCTCTCGCTCGAGGACGGCACGACCGTCAACATGCGTGAGCGCAGCTTTACGCATACCAGCGAGAGTAGCTCTGACTAGTTCACAGTGGGCGACGTCACCTTCGGCGAGAAGAACTGGG
Source organism: Phanerochaete sordida (assembly GCA_019973155.2). Classification (NCBI taxonomy): domain Eukaryota; kingdom Fungi; phylum Basidiomycota; class Agaricomycetes; order Polyporales; family Phanerochaetaceae; genus Phanerochaete; species Phanerochaete sordida. The sequence continues at coordinate 186,151 of BPQB01000004.1, forward strand.
ACGGCCCGCTCTTCCAAGTCAGGTACGCCGCGCCGTGCACACTGCCCCGCCAGGCTAACCAACCGCCAACACACCCCAGCGGCGACAGCATCACCTGTAAGCCGCCCCGAGACCGCCCCCGCCCTCACACTGACGCACACCGCAGTCAACGGCAACGGCCACACCTTCAACGGAAACGGCCCGTTCTATTGGGTACGTCGGCGCCTCCGCCGTCCCGGACACGCTCACTGAGTGCCCGCCATGCAGGACGGCCAGGGCGGCAACGGCGGCGTCACGAAGCCCGCGCCCATGATGAAGTGCGCCCGCCCCCGCCCCCACATCCACCGAGACTGACCACGCCCAACCTCCCGCACAGGATCAAGATCTCGGGCACATTCACTGTACGTCGCGCGCACTTGCTAGCGCACGCACGCGGGCTGACTGGCCCCTGCAGAACGTGAAGGTGCTCAACTCGCCCGAGCGCGCCTTCAGCGTGTCGAACCCCGGGCCGCTCACGATCTCGAAGATCACCGTCGACAACTGTGCGTGCCTGTCCCCGTTCCCCGTGCCACGCCCCTCTCCTTTCGTGGCGCGGCGTGCAGAGAGCTGATGGCGTGCGCAGCGCTGGGCGACCAGCCGAACGCGAACAGCGGCGGCAAGGCCGCGGGGCACAACACGGACGGCTTCGACGCGAGCACGACGGACCTGACGATCGAGGACAGGTGCGCGGGAGCTGTTTTTTTCTTGCGCGCGGGAGCTGTCTCCTTCTGCGTGACGGCGTGGGAGGCGCAGGCGAAGGCTGTCAGCTGAAACCTTGCAATTTATAGCACCGTCATGAACCAGGACGACTGCCTCGCGATCAACAAGGGCAGCAACATCGTCTTCCAGCGCAACACGTGCTCGGGCGGGCACGGCATCTCCATCGTGCGTCCCTCCTCCTCCCCCTCCCTTCCTCCCCTCCCCCGCTCCCCTCTGCTTTAAAAATCTACTGGCGAGCGGCGCACGCTGACACGCGTACAGGGCTCGATCGCGAGCGGCGCGACGGTGAACGGCGTCGTGATCTCGGGCAACACGGTCACGAACAGCGACCAGGCGCTGCGCATCAAGACGGACTCGGACGCGACGAGCGCGTCCGTCACGAACGTCACGTACAGCGGCAACACCGGCTCCGGCCTCCGCCAGTTCGGCGTGCTCATCGACCAGAGCTACCCCGACACGCTCGGCACGCCGGGCACGGGCTGCATCGTCTCGGTGCGTGCATGCAGGCCTGGTTGGCTGCGGGCGATGGCTCACATGCGCGGGGCTCCCAGGACATCAACTTCACGGGCTCGAAGACGACGCTCACGGTGAACAGCGGCGCGGAGCGCGTCGCCGTGAACTGCGGCAAGGGCTCCTGCACCGGTACGCCGTGGTCGCCCAGCCGTTGCGCCGCGCGCTGACTCCTGCTGCAGGCACCTGGAACTGGGCGGACCTCTCCGTCTCGGGCGGCTCGGCGGGCAAGATCGTCAACTTCAGCGGCATCTCGGGCTTCACCCAGTAGGGAGGAGTAGGAGTAACTTCATTTTTTTTTCTTTCGCATTCCGGACACGTCCTGTCTACGATTTTGGCGGCCGGCCACTGTCCGCGCGGATTTCGCCTCACAGTAATAAAAAAACAACAGTGCATTGCGGTCCAAAGCAAACAGTCTACGCGTACGAGGCCTGCGGCTGACTTGGCTCCTCGCCGAAGCCGTAGTTCTCGCCCTTGACGAACGCGCGGGTGCACTGCGCCATCGTGACCGACCTATGAATAGCTATCAGCACGCTGCGGGGCACGGGCGGGAGAAGGGCACGCACGCTCTTGAGATGGGGTCCGTCTGGTAGAAGTTCTCTATTGGCTTCTTGAGGGGCGTGCCCGAGACCTGCGCGTTCGCGGTGCCCGCGATGATGGTCTTGAGGCCGGCGAGCATGACCTCCCGTGATGTCGGCTCGGTCGTGTCGTAGCGGACGAGTGTGGGTGAGATCTCCCACATGCGGTCGCGCAGCGACAGGACGTCATCGTATGGCAGCGGGTTGCCGACCACCTCCGACAGCGCACTACAGAAAAGAAGCATGAGGGAATGGCAGGCAAGCTAGAACTTGCGGATGCGTACCGAACAATCTTCCAGTCCTCGCGGGAGGCACCTGGTGGTGGCACTGCGGCGCGTCCGAGTTGCGACCGACCCTCGGTGTTCACCCACGTTGTTGACTTCTCGGTGTATGCAGCAGCGGGCAAGCAGACATCCGCGAGCTGAGCACCGAGATCACCGTGGTGACCCTGGTAGACAACAAATGCGTCACGAGGGATGGATTTGGGGTCGACCTCGTCAGCGTTGAGGAGGTAGACAAACTTGGGCTTGACGGACGACGCCTTCTTCGATGGAACGAAGCCGATGTCGTACGCTGCTGGACGAGACGCGGCCTACCAATGAGGTTAGCAAGCGAGTAACTCTCAAAACTACGACTTGACGTACACGCTGGAGAACGCTGAAGCCGTTCCACTCAGGAGTGACGAGCTTGTCCTTGTTCTGCTCGACGTACTTGGCAAGCGCGTTGTACACCGCAGCGCCGTCTGGGTGTTCCGCGAGGGAGCTGCCGACGATGATCAAGGGGTTCTTCGCGGCCTTGAACTTCGCGGCAAAGTCGCCCTTGCCAGCAACAAAGTCTGCGACGGCCTTAGCATCGGCGCCGAGGTAGTCGTAGCCATATGTTGTGTCCACGCGCTCGCCGATGAGACCGACCTCAAGGCCAGTGTGGAGCCAGCTCTTGCGAATGCGAGAGTTGAGAACAGCCGCCTCGTGCCTCGGGTTGGTGCCGACCAGGAGAATCGCGTCAGCGCGCTCGACACCAGGGATGGTCGAGTTGAAGAGATAGTTCGACCGGACGTCGACAGCGTGGATCGGTGCAGCGTTGCCACCAGTAGAATCCAGGGTGAGGTTGTCCGAGCCAAGACGGTTGACGAGATCCTTCAGCGCGACGAGGGATTCTGTGTCCGCAAGGGCACCCGCGACGGCCTGGATCTCATCGCCCTGAGCACCTGAGCGCGCCAGACCCTCAGCAATGGCGGCCAGTGCGTCTTCCCATGTTGCGTGCACAAACCTGTCGCCCTGCTTGACGAGTGGTACGGTCAAGCGCTGGAACTTGAGGCCATCGTACGCGTAACGGGTCTTATCGCTGATCCACTCCTCGTTGACGTCGTCATTTGGTCTTGGCTGCACCCGCATGACGATGACACCACGGGAGTCGACGCGAATGTTGGAACCGACGGCGTCCATAACGTCGACAGAGTCAGTGTGCTTGAGCTCCCATGGGCGGGCGTGGAAGGCATATGGCTTGCTTGTCAGGGCTCCTACGGGACAGAGGTCGACGATATTGCCGGAAAGCTCGGAGTTCATCGTCTTCTCCACGTACATGCCGATTTGCATGTCGTTACCCCGTCCAGTCGTACCCAGCTCCTCTACACCAGCAACCTCGTTCGCGAATCGGACACAGCGAGTGCACTGAATGCAACGATTCATGGAGGTCTTCACGAGGGGACCAAGGTCCTTGTCTTCAACGGCACGCTTGCCAGTGATTTCGTGGAAGCGGGTACGGTCGGCACCGTACCGCATAGACTGGTCTTGCAGATCACATTCGCCACCCTGGTCACAGATAGGGCAATCCAGCGGGTGATTTGAGAGCAAGAACTCCATGACACCCTCGCTGCAGGGAGTGAGCAAAGCATCCACGAATTGCACAAAATACTCACCGAGCCTCATGGACTAAAGGAGTGTTGGTGAACACCTTGGCACCGGGCATGGCGGGCATCGCACTGCGGCAGATATAAGCTAAACACTTGATAATTCGCGCTCTGCGTACCATGAGGCGACAGGTTTCGGGGAGCGTTCAACTTCAACCAAGCACATACTACAGCAAAGGTCAGCCAATTAGGACGGGGTGGTATGTCATGATCGGTACGCACCGGCAGTTACCTGCAATCGCAAGCCTATGTGTATCGCAGCGTTCAGTTACATTTCTCTTCTCTACAGCGCACCCTGGCTCGCGCACCTGTCATGGTAGCAGAATCTAGGAGACGCACGCGCTTTAGCGCAGGTTCGGACGGGTCACGACGCGTTCACGTACCGTGGTATCGTCGCCCCAGCAGCCTCGCAAGCTTGAATCAGAGCGGAACCTTGCCAACACACGACCCCTCAGCATACACCCCACACGAGACACGATGCCTGCGAACCTTGAGGAACCGTCACCTCCTTCCCGTCGACCGTGAGCGTGATGTCGGCGTGACGGCTTGAGGTGGAAGCGAACGTCCTGCGACCTAGAAAGCCCCAGGGTCAGTTCGACACGTTTCCGCACCTCGTCGCGAGCTCTACCCACCTGGCCGGGCAGAACTCGCAGGTGCGACCACTCCGAGTATGCCCGTCGACGCAGGCCTGGACGCCGACGAAACCAGCCGGAGCATATTTGGAGATGGGTAGTGGTATATGGGGCCGAGCGGCTAGGAGACGAGCTCAACGTCGAGCAGAAGGGCCTCGAGGCCGGGAATATTTCGTGGGTCGTCGTCGTCGCTCACGCTGACCAAACTGCTCTAGACGCGCATTGAGGCGGAGTTTCAATTCACCAGGGACCTAACGGAATGGCTCTGATTGGCCGGACGCGCCTCGCCCACCGCCAGCGGAGTGGAGCTCCAACCTCGCCGACGTCTCGCGCAAATGGCAGGAAAATCGGTAGAAATTATGAAGTAGAACTGCTAGCAGGTGGTTGATACGAGGGCTACATTGTGAGTGGTATCAGTACAGTAGGATGCTGAACGTCCGAACTTTGGGGCTACACGGCTACGGAGACATTGTGGTGAATAAAGTAGTGGACCGACGAGGCAGAGAAGAAATCAAGGAACATAAACAACAAGCAACGCATTCACGACCAGCTTTTCAAGCTCGCCGGACTGCACGATAGGCACCCGCTCCTTTGCAACGCCACCAGGGGACGTCGGCGCAGACAGGACCATAATGCCCGCCTGCGACATCCGTATCGCGCCGCTGCGCTCGACCTTCGCACGCAAGCTCTCAGTCGATTCGCCAACATCTGGCATGGCTTCTGCCAGCCTCGGAGGCGACGAAGAAGCTTGCCGCAAACCGTCGAGCGGCGGTATCCGAGCGCTCTGGGACATGGGGCTGCCCTCGAGGTCTGCGATCAGATCTACCGAGCGGTCGACGGGCCAGATGTAGCCGCCAGCACTCCAGTGCAACTCAGGCTCAAGCTTGTACAGCTTCAGCGCGTGGTATAGCACGGAGTCGCCACCTTTTAACTGTAGAGCACGTGTCAGCGACAGGTCGAGCACGAACAGGAACAACACGTACATATGGCACCAGAGACTCTGCCAACGCTTCGCTTGGGCACACACCGTATTCATTGGTGAGATGGAACGCGAGCTTTCGGCCGCGAGAAAGATTGAGAATAGGGGACAGCAAGTCGAGGAAGTGGTCGCTGGGGTGGATCAACGGGTCTGGCTGGATGGCAGCTGGTCCAAAGGACTTGAGATGTACCGCGTACGAAATCGTGACACGACAGCCCTTCGTGACCGGCTCGATTTCGTGGTCGCAGTCTGCCATGAATGCAGTCCACTCCATGTCACCAAGCTTTCCCCCGCGGGCATGGTATCTCTCTTCGCTGCCGTCCGGACTCCGCACGACGAGGTCGCCGCCGCGGAACCGCACCGGGAGAGTGACGAGGATGGTGGCGACACGCATGTCCGTGGGTTTCAGGGGCGCTCTCATGCCGCTGCCCTTCAGCCATATCTGGAGCTTATCCCGGATAGCCGTGAGGTAGTGACCTGTTGGCAGTGTTGGGAACAATGTGTTGCGGATGGCTTCCAAGATAGGGTGATTCGCTATCTCGAGAGTCGTCGTGAGAGGTAGGTGAGGGGGATAGAAGAGCGACTCGTGCTCAGAGAAGTCTTCGAGGCCGGACACAGATTGCGGCCGACACGCCCCGATGAGAACGTCGAGTGACGGTGGCATATCATAGTCGACGTCGATGGGAAAATCAAGCGAGTGTGTTATGCCACTCTGGGGCCGGAGTCAGCGAGTTGGAGGGAGGGGGAACTCTGCCACGCACCTTTGAACGGAAGAAAAGGATGAGTGCGGTAGGGTCGACTGGTATCCGCCCACAGACAGCGAACGGACGCGCTTTCGCAGCCAGGAGCATCCCCACGCTGGCACGGAATCGCGCCTCGCTATCGTAGTCAGACGACTGCCTTCGTCTCCGCTGCTTGCCCGGGGAGAAGGGTGCTTTCGTTGCTGTGTGCTCGACCTCGAAGTCTGACATATTCCGTGGGAAGGGGAGGCCATCTGAGCTGCGACTCGACGTCGACGAGGCGGACGGGGAGGAGACGACCGACATCGTCGGGGGCGACATGGTAGTGGCTATTGGCATGGGTGAAGGGGTGCGCTAAGCGAGGAAGTGGGAAGGGTGCAACCCGCGTCCAGAGCGCGGTCGGTGGTCTTATGACGAAGGTCGGGACCTGCGGAAACACTTCAGGACTGGGGCACTTGATATCCTGCCCGCCACGCACAAGCAGCAAGGCTCGGAGATCGCAATCAGAACCGCCTTTGTCCTGGATTAACGCTGCGCGAGAGCAGCACCGGCGGGGCCGTGTCGTCCCCAGGAGGCGCTCCCACACGTCCGGCATTCGTCATGGGCCTCGGGGCCTGTAGCGGCCGCTGTGGGTCCCTGACACCGCGAATGTCCTGGTGGGAACCGTTCTGCGCGGCCAACTACCCCAGAAGTTAAGAACGCTGCTCGGAATAGGCCAGAGCACGACGCACCAGTCAGCGAGTGAATGGGCCCATCAGGCATGAGTTGAAAACGTGGCGATACCGCGACGAAGCCGCCAGGAGATAGCGAGGGTGTCGGGGCGTGTCCCGTCCCCACATTACTTGTGGATTTAATGGCCTCTCGGCTGTTAGATCTCGCTGCAAAGGGTATGATCAGCCATGGGACAGGTCACAAGCTCTTTCAGCCAGAATGAGTGCTCGGAGCTCGTGAAAATGAAAGAAATGCTTGAGTTGCAAGCGGCAGTCGTGCACCAACATGGCAGTCGAGAGTAAGCTTGAGGCGCCGAGCTGCCCTGTCCGACGCGAGGTGGACGCGAATCCAGTCGCTCACCGCCGCCCAATGCGGCCCCAGTCCACAAACAGCGATCTACGCCTGATTAAAGCAGCTAGTAAATATATGATACATCCTATGCAACGGCTTAGAAGCCACAGAGTCCAACTAAGATATTATACCGGCAAGAGATGTCAGAGAGTAAAGTTCATGGAGTCTCTATCGTCGGACCACAGCCTTGCGTACTCCAAGCAAAGCCTGTAAACATATGCTGCGATGACAAATGCGACGTCAGACTCCGCGCTCCGCGAGATAGACTGCGGCACTATACCTTCCATGTCTACTCTTCTCCCGAGGGTCCGTTTCCACTGCTTACCTGCCCGCGCGATCCGACGCAGGCGTCTGTCGCCGTCCACAGATTTCCGCTGCGCAGGTGGGAGTGACAACGCGGTAGAGTTGGCGGCGTGTAGGGTGGATTCAGTTCCACCGGAGAAGAACGCGTGGATGTTATAGATTTCGTGATACGTGGGCGAAAGCGGGATATAGTGCAACCTGTCAATGGTAACACGTGAACGTCGGCACAGGTGAGGAGAGCAAGAGGGGATGTGACGCGGGTACGCACCAAGGCTGAATCCACTCCTCGAAGAACTCTCGGTACACAGTTGCCTTGAGGACAGCGCTGTCTGACTCGAGGAAGGAGAAGAAACGGCCGGAGTACCCCATGCCGTCAACGTCCACGAGGTACTTGTGTTTCCAGTGGTCTCCAAGGTTCACCCCACCCTCGTCAAAGCGGTGGTCCCTAAGCAGTGCCTCGAAGCCACCTGGGAAGTTGAACGCATCCACGAGCTTGACAAACGCGACATCCATGACCTCTTTGTTCAGCGCCGCAGTCGCCACCTCCGTGAACGCATAGGTGGGCGAGCCAGGCGGATCCGCAAACAGGATAGTACGGTTGATCGCAGACTGGTCACTCGCCATCCGCACCAGCCTGCGGGCGGGACCGTGAGTTCAAGGGTGCAGAGGGACAGCGGACCAGGATGACACACCTGTGGCGTTGATACTGGCCTGCGAAGCCCGGGGGAGAACTACCGCCGCCCGTGGACGCGCCTCTCCAGAAAACCTTGTCACTCTTCAACTCCCATGGCGTCTCCATATGGTCGACAGGGTGAAGCTCCAGGTTGACCGGGTCCCATCCGTACGTGTATCGGCGGGTCTGGCCATGGTAGTAGTGACTAGGCACTCGAATGTCCAGATAGCCTGACGCCTTCGCGGGAGAGAAGATCGGGAAGAGCACAGGTATCGTCCTCCAATCGGAAAAGAAATGACCTTGACTGTAGTGCGCCCAAGGGTTCCGGCAGTAGGAAAAGTTTCCTTGCACGTTGCGCGCGAATGTAACTTCGTCACTGTGGGCATCGAGTTGACTTAAGCGAGCCTGGGTCGAGGTCGAGGTCGAGGCACGGGTAGAACTGAATAGATGGCGTGCAGGGGAGCCGGGCTCGCATGTACGGCGGAAGGCTTCCCAAACATTGCCCTCGCCGCGCCAATCTGGAGAATACTGTCCGCTCAATTGCGCGGCGAGTGCGCCTAGAGCACCTTTAGCATGCACACGACAGCGACGCCGAAGTAGCACGCACCTTCAGTCAGATTAGGGTATTGTCGGTGCTCCCATGGCACAAGGATACGGCCTTCAGCCATTGCATTGATAGCAAAGTCCATGTCAGGAAGCTAAAGAGAATTAGCGACGCGATTATGTTGCACACGGAGAGTGAGTACGCACTTTGTCTTGGAATTTCTCAATCATGAGCAGGAAACCCTTCGCACGCGCACTAACACCATCAGGGTTGTCGAGTCCATCCTTGATGTTCACGGCCTTTCCCTCGCCGCCGCGAACCTTCACCAGGTCGATCGAAGGCAAGTGCCCTGCCTGAGTTCGGAGAAAGAGCGTCAAGCTAACGTTGTGCATGAGAGCAGGGCAACACTCACCAAGGAGGCCCTTTCCCTGAACTCTCCTGGAGTCAGGCTCCAGAACGGTTCCAGGTCCTCTGTGATCGCGTTATACTCGTCCACCATAAGCACGCCGTTGTCCTGCACAAACTTCCACCAATCATCGAAGCCCCGCGGCGGGTCGCGTTTGAAACGCTTCTTGTATTCCGCCACTGCCTGGGCAAGGGTCTTGCTCTGTCGCGAGATGCGTTCGCGGAACTGGATTTCAGCCTCGGCCATGAGCTTTGGGATAGGGTGCTCCTTGATGGTAGTCTTGGACTGGCCCTGGATGAGCGAGAGGAAGTTGGGTGCCTTGGGCACCAAGGAGGTGTCGGGGAAGACGTCCTGTGTTTTTCTCCTCGCACTCCAGAATCCGGCCTGCATGAAGATGACCAGGACCGCTGCCACATAGAGGAAGCCCCGCTTGCTACCGGGGCCGTCGTGCATTTTGGGAGAGCGGGAGTCCGACCAAGTTCGTAAAGGAGTGTGTGGTTAACGACGAAGAGTCTGAGCAGGGTGCGGTGTGTCGCGGATATTACAGGGTCCTGCGGGGGGAAGTTGCCCTGCAGCAACACCGTCCAGTGGTGAGATAGTCGACCGCTGTGAGCTCTGGATTCTTTCGTCGAAAATGTTCGCACGGTCATTTGTTCCCGGATACGTCCCTAAAGAGGAAGGTGTCTGGACCATTGCGTTGTGGCGGCGCTTTGGCTGCAACAAGCAGGCCTGTGCTCCCTGCCTTTCCCTAAATCCTCTAGCACGCTGCGGACTGCTCCCATCTGCGGCTCGCTAGCGTTGTGCCTCAGCCCCAGAGTTCTGTGAAATATATGCGCAGCATCCGAAGATTCTGTTGCCGGACGTGACGAACACCGCCGCAGTTATCCAGATTGGGTAGTGCGTATGCAGAGCTGACCGGAACTCCTTGTGCTGTAACCGTTACCACCGTCTGCAGACGACGACGCTACCTCTCACGACCCTGAACGATGAGCAGCTCTGCGTATCCTTCAGCATCCCATGCCACATCTCGACCCACCGACAGCGGCCAGCCCAGGTCTATTGCCGAGCTAGCGGCTCAGACGCACAACATTCGATGGGACCCGAAGCTGCCCCTCAAGCACTGGCTGCGCACTGCTGAGAAGGCTCGCAAGACTGGCAGCAGCTACCAGGATGCTGGAGATCTCGAGGCAGCGTTCTTGGAATTTGCCAAAGCCGCCACTATTGTGGTCGAGAAGCTCCCGACACACAGAGACTACTTTACTCTGCTTAACGCGGACCATCGGAGGAACCTTGCCGCGGTGAGTCTTGCATCTCCTTCAATGGTAGCCCTTCCGCTTGCCGGGCAGCACGTGTTACTGCATGGTCGTAGGTGTCGCATGCTCATCGATCGCGACATTCATAGAACGGGCAGGATATCCTGGAATGCCTCGATGTGCTCAAGAAGCTTCTCGTGGAGCGGTACGAGAATTGGAGGGCCAATCCAGACGGGGTCCCTCCGCACCCCGACCCGAATGCCATAGCGCAAGAAGTGGCTCGGCGAAAGCAAGAAGAGCTCTTACGCGCGCAAGAGGAAGAGCGCACGCGACAGGCTTTCGAGGCTGCGCGTATCGAGGACGAGTGGTTGCGCAGCAACGAGCAGCAGAGAAAGGTGCAGGGGGAAGCGGAGTGGGCTAGACGGCCGAAGGAAGCGCGTCAACGGGACTCGGTGGAGGCACATCGCGCTGCCGAGGCCAGAGAGGCTGCGCACCAAGAACGCATGTCGATGCTGCGTGCGGAAGACGAGGCCAGGAGGCCCTCGGACGAGGAGGAGAGGTCGCGGAGACGGGTAGAGGAACGGAGACGTCAGGAACAAGAAGGCATTCTCCGACGCCAACAAGAAGCCGAAGCTGCTGCTCGCGAGGCGCGACGGCACGTTGCTAGCAGCTCGAGTGGTTCCGGATATTCCAGAGTTGACACAGATGTCTACCAGCGTCGGTCACAAGAGCCGGAGACGCCTGCTCGTCAGGATAGATCGTCTGCGTCCCCCCACCCCTCGCGTCCGCCAAGCTCATCGCAGCAGCGACCCCACGCAGACATGTACGGCGCCGTGCCGCCTAGGATGCCTATCGAGAATCCAACACCATACGTGGACGAGACTGATGGAGAGGGCAGGAGCGCGTCGTGGAACCACTCCCGGCAGTCATACCAGACACCCACTAAGACCAAGCATTTGAATGCAGGGTAAGCTCCGTTCATATCGCATCGTGTCGTGCCACCTCACCATAATGTCGCGTCGAGTAGTATCATGTACCCGCCTCCAGTCACGACAACGTCTCCAGCACCTCAGGACGCAGGTCCCATTGAATACCCCAACCTCATGTCCCAGCACCAGCTCAAGCAGGGCTACGTGCCATCTCTGCGCTCCATGTTCTCATATCCGAACACCGTTCCTCCCGACTCTGCTGCCTTACTGCTCGAGACGAAGCCCGGAGGTGCACTGTATGCTAACCTCCTTCCCAGTCGCTCGACACCAGCAGACGCCGTAATACCGCCATATATCCCTGGCATGCCCATCCCAGACCACCGGCGGCCGTACGACAACCATCGTGGCCCAGCGCCCTCTCGCGCCCCACCACCTGTGGTGCAACCTCCACCGCCACCGCCCCCGCCACCCCAGCACCAGTCCTCACGAGCATCCCGAATCGTGCGCGGCGCCTCCACAGAGGGCGAAGTCCAGGAGCTCAAGCCGGTGCGCCTCCCGCGGGAGTGCCTTAACCGGTTCGTGTCGATTGCACGCGTCAACACGACAAAGAACAAGGAGACGTGCGGGCTCCTGCTCGGCAAGGATCAAGGTAGCAAGTACGTTGTCACGACACTCTTAATACCGAAGCAACACTCGACGAGCGACACGTGCACGATGGACGAGGAAGAGCTCGTGCTGATGTTCACCGAGGAGCGCCACCTCATCACGCTCGGCTGGGTGAGTATATGCTCGCACGTGAGACTCGATAATTAGTTCTGACCATTTGTCGTCCAGATCCACACTCATCCAACACAATCATGTACGCCTTATATCTTCTTCGGGTGTCTTGACCCATCTAACAGTGATGTCAAGGCTTCATGTCTTCGGTTGACCTGCACACGCACTCAGGCTTCCAGCGAATGCTGCCCGAGTCATTTGCGGTCGTCTGCGCACCAAACTCTAGTCCTTCGTAAGTGATGCTGCACATCCTTGGGCAGCCTAATGCTCATATTTGCTGTCAGCTTTGGCATCTTCTGCCTCACCGACCCTGGTGGTCTGCAAGTAATCCTGGAATGTACCGCGAAGGAGGCCTTCCACCCTCATCCGGACGTGCCAATATACACGGTAAGCTCGCCTGCCATGTGTTGAGCATGAAGTCGAATCGCTAACTTGCCGCAGGATTGCGATAAAAGCCATGTTCAAGTGAAAGACCTGCCTCTGGAGATTGTTGACTTGCGGGAATCTTGAACCTCGGCTTCTGGAATACCATCATGTAGTCATCTAGCTATGTTTCCAACCTGCCATCCATCACAACTCTGTACATCACTATGCACTGTGTGTAATTTATTTGAAGCCAGGCTGCTATATTGCTGCCCTGCCAGACTGCTGCTATGTCGCGGTCCTACGACGTCTCAGCCGTTCGCGTCATGCGCGACGCGATCTTGACTTGCCTTTTTTGGGGAGCGCTATATTTCTGCTATCTGCCACCATGCCGCATTTCGAGCATGACGACGTCGAGGAGGAGCAGAGGCATTTCGCGAGTGTAATTGCTACCTTCAATCAATACGCGTCGTACTCCGTAAGTACGAGCCGACGTCCACCGGGGTTCCCGAGCTGATGACGCGTATATACAGCTCTCCGCGAATAACCGCCGCCGGAAGGACATCTACAAGCTCCCGCGGGGCGACCAGGAGCTGCTGACGGCGATCGGGTACAAGACGAAGTTGCACGAGGTCGACGAGGCGATACTCGCCAACGCCGAGTTCCTCAAGCAGATCGTCGCGAACCCCGAGATCTTCGGGCACGACCTCGCGCCCGAGGACGAGGGAGGCGCGTACGAGGAGCAGCAACAGGACACCCAGGATCCGCGGACGCCGCACCGACATGGTATTTATGCACGCGTGCTCGCGCACGAGATAATTTGGACTGACTACTGTCCGATAGACGACGCGGGGCATACGCACACGCATGACCATGGCGGGCACTCGCACTCGCATGCCGCGCCAGGCGGACATGCGGCGCGCCATCCATCGGGCAAGTACAGGCCGACCGAAGGCGACATGGAGAAGCTGCGTAGTACGCTCAAGCAGTTTGTCCGCGACTGGAGCGCAGAGGTAGACAGCGAGGCCCTGCGGTCGCCGTCCAGGGGCTCACCGTTCTGACGTGCACAGGGGAAGGCCGAGCGCGACGTCTGCTACGAACCGATGAAGCAGGCGCTGCTCGCGCATTTCGCGGATGTGCCTGTGGAAGACAGGTGCGTGGGGACCGGTGCGTTTGTGTGCAGGGGTTGACGCACGCCAGGGGCAAGCTGCGCGTCCTCGTCCCTGGCGCCGGGCTGTGCCGGCTGGCATGGGATGTTGCAAACCTTGGTAGGAGGATCCAATCTACTCGGAGGGGTTGGATGGCTGATCCGTCGTCTTTCACGGACCAGGATTCGCGTGCCAAGGCAACGAGTTTTCGCACTACATGCTCCTCGCTTCGTTCTTCATTCTGAACAGGTGCGCGCCACTGGGCTTCGCGTTCGCACACAACCGATTGATGTTCACAATGTTCAGGACTATGGAAGAGAACGAGCACACGATCTATCCATATGTGCACTCCTTCTCCAACATCCCGAATGGGGATGCTCTGCTACGACCCATCTCCTTCCCGGACGTCTCTCCTGCCTCTCTGCCACCAGACTCCAACTTCTCGCTCGTAGCAGGTGAGCCAATGTGTAGCATACACGACGCACAAAGACCCTTACCTCGTGTTGACAGGTGATTTCGAGGAGATCTACGGCCCAGACCAGTACGAAGAGGACGAGCCGCAAGCCGGCCAGTGGGACGCAATCATGACTTGTTTCTTCATTGACACTGCGAGTTTTTCCCAGCCTTTGCTATACAGACACTCCTAACGAATATGCCGTAGGCCAAAAACATCGTGAACTACCTTCGCATCATTCACCGGAAACTCGCTCCTGGCGGTGTTTGGATTAATATAGGTACACTAACCTCACAACAACACTCCGTGGGGCACGGCTGTGTCTAATGCACGTCCACAGGACCATTGCTGTGGCATTGGGAGAACAACTCGTCGGGGGACACCTCGATAGAGCTGAGCCTGGAGGAGCTAAAAGCCCTCGCCCGTAAAATCGGTTTCGAGATCTCTGTACGTTAGAACTGCTTGATCGCTCATCGGTCCTGCGTGTCTCATTATTCTGGGCGCAGAACGAACGGACGATCGACACGACATACACGAACAACGCGCACAGCATGCTCGGCTACGTCTACCACGCGGCCTTCTTCACGGCGACCAAGAAGGCATAGACAGCAAGAGACCTATTGTATCGTCATTATATATGGTATATATCAATTACAGTCGTAGCAGTGTCCGTCTCCGTCGTAGAAGCTCATTACAAGTAAATCCAAGCATAAACAAGTCGTATACAGCGCCTACGCCTTCTCGCTGGGGCTCTCCTGTGCGCGGCGAAGGACGTCCTGCTTCTCACGGCGGAGGCGCTCGCTCTCGCGTACGCCGAAGCCGGTGCGGAAGACCATCTGGACCTCCTCGAGCGAGAGCCCGGCGGTCTCGGGGAAGCACGCGGCGACGAAGACGCAGCCGAGGAGGCAGAGGCCGGCGTAGAAGCCGAACGCGCCGGCGGGCGTGATGCGGTCCATGAGCGAGAGGTACGTCGAGCCGATGAGCAGGTTCCCGGCCCAGTTGCAGAACGTCGCGAGCGAGGTGCCGATGCCGCGCACCTCGAGCCCGAAGAGCTCGCCCTGCTGCCACGGCACGTTCCCGAGCCCCGTCGCGTACGACGCGACGTAGAAGATCATCGCCACGAGCACGATCGCGGACCACGCCGTCGAGTAGTGCGCGCCGTCGACGAGGTTGCCGCCCGTGTGGCGCGTCAGGTCTGGCGCGGGGGGTCAGCGGCGCGTACGGCGTGGCGGGAGGCAGAGCTTACAGAAGAAGGAGATGCTGGCCAGCGTCAGGCCGACGACCATGCCCGGCGCTGAGTAGAGCATGATCTTGCGCCGGCCGATGATGTCGATGTACTTCAGCGCGAAGAGCGTGAAGATGAAGTTCGTGCCGGACACGATGAGGCCGACTGCGGTCGGCTGGTTGAAGCCAATCTCCTTGAAGAGCGTCGCGCTGTAGTACATGAGCGTGTTGAAGCCGCACAGCTGCTGGAACGCCTGCATGCCGCAGCCAATAACTATCGCGCAGTGTCAATCGAGCGAAAATTAGAGTGTGCAGGGGTACTCACTGACTGCGCGGCGGTTCACTGGGTTCAAGAAGATCATGCCTACGCGCTGGAGGAAGGTGGTCGAGTTTGTGATCTCGATGCTTCTCCGGACGGCGGAGTGCAACGCAGCGACCTTCAGCGAGATTTGCTGGGGCGTAGCAAGAGCGTAGATCTTCGTCATGACGCCCCTCGCGACGTCCATCTTGCCCTTGTGGATGAGGACACGCGCTACAGAGGATCTTTCCGGTAAGCATAAAGCGACAGCGAAAAGGATACCACGCACGCGACTCCGGGAGGAAGAAGAGCATCACAAACTGGATCCCCGCGGGAAGCGCACCGAGACCGACCATCCACCGCCATCCTCCATGCATGTTCTCAAACGCGGCGCCGATACCGTACGCGATGACCTGTCCGCCGGTAATCATGACGACATTGAGCACAACCATGCGGCCGCGCAGGCGCGTCGGCGAGAGCTCCTGTATGTACAGCGGCGCGATACACGACGCCAGGCCGACGCCGATGCCGATGAGGAACCTGCAGCCGATCTGCGCAAATCGCTGAGCGCACGGGCCAGGGAGAACGCGGGCGGGCGCACCATTGGCCAGACGGCGTGGCACACGGCCTGCCCTATAGCGCCGCCGATGAAGATGACGTCCGAGACGGCGAGCACCGGCTTGCGACCGACGTAGTCCGAGAGCATGCCTGCGACGAGGCCGCCGATGAGCGCGCCGAGCGTCGTTGCCGACGTGATGAGTTCCTGCGTGCGATGAGCGGGGGAAGCGTGGCACGCAAAGCGCGACGACGCACCTTCTGGCCTGACGAGAGCTCCGCGGGACCGAGATCTGAGCCGATGGTGACCAGCGCACCAGAGATTACACCCGTGTCATAACCTAGAGTCGCGCGTGAGGCGGGAGTGGGGTCGCTCAGCGGAGAAGGACGCACCGAAGAGAAGGCCGGAGATACTGGTGCAGGCCACGAGAATCCACACGAACCAGGTGATCTGGTCTTCGCCCTCTGCCTTGACCGCAAGCTCAGAGATCTCGCCGGCTGCGTTGAGCTGCGCGATGTCTTCTGTGAGGAAGCTCCATGGGTCGTCAGCGGCTAGAACGGTCGCGTCGGGGGACGCGCGTGCTCACTCGTCCTTGGACTCCTTGAGCTCGTCCGAGTCGCGGCGCGCGTCGAGGGACGGAGCCATGGTCGCGTGTGGGGAGTCTGGGGAGAAGAACGGGGACAGAAGAAGCGGTCAGCGCGATTCTTGAGGCTTTGGGCTCTGGGGTAAGGCGCTGGACAAGGTCATGCGAGTGCCTGGCAGGAATTGAGTTTTTATTCGACCCATGGGGGACCCTCTGTTTTGCCGATCAAAATAGGCATGCGGACCGACGGCGCATCGTCCGCCATGGCCAGCTTCAACCTTTTTTCACCCCCGATCTGGCACAGTGATCTCGCGCGGACCCAAGGGCGCCCTTCGCGGGCCAACGTTCGCGGTGCGGAGGGCAATAACGAGGCTCGCAGGGTGCGGCGCGCGATAACGGACGCATGGGCAGAAGCCATGTGAAGATGCCTGTGGGAGCGGTCTTGTGCAAAGGCATTCCGCCTGCATGATCGAGTGACGTTCCGCCGGCGCCACGAAGCCTTCAGCCAACACAGCATCTCAACAGCATCGCTCTAAGCTCCTCGTCTCCGAAGATTCGGAGCCGTAATAAGGTCGAAAGCACTGGCAAACGCGGAAACCCGCCGTGATGACGAGAGCTCGAGGTACGTGATATTCTTCCAGCGGAAAAAAGGGCTTAGTGCGTGAGCTACGGCGCAGATACTGGGAGAACCTACATTCGTGCGGCAGGAGGAGGGCGGAGACATTCTACTCGGATGGTGATAATATGTGTGAGAGCGTGTGTTTGGGTCCGATTCCGGAGGGACGGGCAAGGTATCAAAGCAAAGTTCGGCGGCGAGACAGCTTGGATACGAGCACGGCGAAAGATACATGTAGTCAAAGCCGTGCAGCTCGCGATGGATAAATTCGTACAACGCGAGATCAGCAGAGCTTTAGACCACCCTGACAATGTCAAGAGTCGGCGCGAACACAACATGAACGTTTGAACCGCCGTGACCGTGAGTCGTCTTTCGGCCTGTGGGCGTCAAAGGCACTGGCTTCCTTTCCGGGAAGCGCCACGTGCAGCCTGCAGACGCTCCGCAAGCGCGCCCACCTTCGTTCACCACGCCCGCCAACTACATACTCCCTTGCCCCCCACTCCCCTCCCTACTCCGTCGAAATGGTTTGGAGAGCTCACTGTCTACTGCACTCCACACTTCTGACACTGTCTCTGTAGGCTCGTAATGAGGAAAAGGCCCAGTCGATGCTCTACCGTTTCCGCGAAGCCCAGGCTGCCGAGCTCGGGCTGGGCACGCGCGCGGACCGCAGGCCGCGGATGGCGAGCGCATGCAAGAGCTTGCGCGAGTGCGAGCGGTGGCGCGGTGAAATTCTACGGGAGATCAGCCGGAAGGTGTCCAAGATCCAGGACGGTGCGCCCGGGCCATTACGTTGCTTTGGCACATGCTCAACGAGAGGCTGCAGCGGGTCTGACGGACTACGAGGTGCGTGACGTGAACGACGACATCAACAAGCTGCTGCGCGAGAAGCGGCACTGGGAAAACCAGATCGTCGCACTCGGCGGCGCGAACTACCGGCGGAATGTCGCGATGTTGGACGACGACGGGAAGGAGGTGCCAGGGACAAAGGGATACAAGTGCGCCGCGCGCCAGCTCTTCTTGTGATTGCTCTGACGCAGGAGGCATTGCCAGGTACTTCGGTCGTGCTAAGGACCTCCCGGGCGTGCGCGAGCTCTTCCAGAGCAAGAAGAAGGAGGAGGACGAAGAGAACCAGGCGCAGGCGTACTACAAGAAGTTCACGAACCAGGGGCCCGCGTACTTTGGTGACCTAGACGAGGCGGACGGCTCGCTACTCGAGTTCGAGCAACGCGCCGAGGAGGAGGGTGCGTCTAGCCTTTCTATACCGTACCTACTTGCTCACAAAACTGATGATACGCAGAGTGGGAAGACGCCTACGCACACCTGCGAGACGCACTCGGCCTGCCAGAAGATGCCCCAACACCGAAGCTGCCGCGCCCCTCAACAACAGCCACGCTCACGATCACCGACACCGCGAACGGCGACGCGCCGCCAAAGCGGAAGGCGCCGTCGGACGACGCAGATGCAGACGTGGAGATGGCAGCGGACGCAGGCACGGACGTCGCAAAGCGCGCGAAGACGGACGCGGCGCCGCCTGTGGCGAACGGGCAGAGCCCCGAGGAGCTCGTGCTGGCGCACGCGCGCGCGACGGCGGCGTACATACCCTTCCTGTCGCCCGACCATCTCGTGCCGCCAAAGATGCCGACGCGCGAGGAGATGGAGCAGTTCTTGCTGGACCTCAGGAAAAAGGCCCTCGTGGAGGAGTACTTTGGCGAGGAGCAGGAGGCGGCCTGAATGGCCTTTCTGCTTGTGTGTACTGTACGGATATCGATGCTTTGCTTTCTCCCTCTCCAAAACCTAAGTTAAGCAGATTCTATGTGTGCTGGATAACTCGAAAGACAGAAAAAGTGGTGACTGTACTGGACCGGTACGCCCAAAGTACGCCCGAGGCACAAATACAAGCAAGACCGGACCGCATTCTAGCTAGATACAGTAGAATAGTCGATAGCTCCAGAAGTCCGCATACATGTCGGGAACAATCCTCATTCCGCAGCCTCCAGTGCAGCGACAAGGCCGTATGCTGCCGCTGCCGCTGCACCGCCGACCAGCAGCGTTGTGACGGCACCCCAGACGTAACCACCGGCACCCTGGCCAGCAGCGCCAGTGATGCGAGCCTTGACAGCGCCGAAAACGAGAAGGACGATGCCGGTGACGATGCATGAATAGATCAGTGCTGTCCGCGCGCGGGCAACTGAATAGCTCGAGGTCAGCTCGCTGCGCCGCGGACGCAGTTCGGGAACACTCACCAAAGAAGTAGGGAAGCAGCGGGATCAGACCGCCGAGGAGGTAGCCCATGCCAATCGTGAATGCGGACACGTACATGCGCCGCGTCGTGACCTCCTCGAGGCCCTCGCCGAACTTGAGCAAAAACGCCGTGAGGCCGACGGACTTGCTCCACCTGAGCGCCTGTCCCTCCTCGACGCGGGTGCGGGACGAGCTGGCGTCGCTGCCCTCGCCGCCGGAGTCGATCTCGACGTCGCGGAGGTTGCGCGCGACGAGGCGGGACGTGTGCTCGTCGACGCCGACGGGCCCGAGCACGCCGTGCACCTCGCGCTCCATCTCGCCCTCGCAGCTCCGGAGCACGCGCGCGGCGGTCTGCTTCTGCAGGTAGCGGTAGTGGTCGCGCTCGGCCTGCGCGGCGAGGAAGCCGCCGATGCCCATCGAGATCGCGCCGGCGACGAGCTCGGCGATGCCGCCGAGGATGACGAGCCGCGACTCGCCAAGCGAGGAGAGGCCCGCGGTAAGAGCGAAGGGCACGGTCAGCCCGTCGGAGAGGCCGATGACGCTGCGCCATGGCTGTCAGTGTGGCGTTCATAGGAAGCGTGGGGCGGCACGTACACGTCGCGGACAACGTCTGGGTCGACCAGCGTCCGCTCATCCTCGTCCTTCAGGTCTTTGCAGCATACTCCGGATCGCCCGGGAATATGCCTGTCGCACTTGGCGGGAAGCGGAACCTGGTCAGCCACTGGTCCTTGCTCGCTGATGGACCAGACTGGTGGCTTTTTGCTGATGGTTGCGTCTGCAGCGCCGCGGTGTGGGAGAGGGACGGACGGGGCGGAAGCGGAGGAGCAAGACATGGTACGTGGTCAAGAGTCGTTAGAAAGACGTGAGCGAGGAGATAATGGGTGAGGGGCGGGTAGAAGAGGTTGGCAGCGGTAGACGGGGAGTGGTGGGCGACGGGGTCGCGGGAGGGAGGAGAAAGGAGAGGATGGCTGAACCTGACAAAGTATTGGCTGGGAAGACCACCCGCGTCCAAGCCACTTTCCACGTGACGCGTCTATATTGACCCTGGACCTTGCAGCCAATCGCTGTGCTCCAATCTCCACCTACCGAGTCGTCGGCCGTGTCCCCTTTTGGTATGTCATGACGACTCCTCTTCGGCACAGTTCTCGTCCTCTCTCTTACGTTCGCCAGCCCAACGCTTGCTGCTTTGCTACGTTTTGATCGCGCTTTAGAACAAAAGTCTTGAGCGACCTTCGGCTCCTTGTACGTGTCCTATCGGCGAACCAAAGTCAGACGTTTCTCCAGTCAGGAGCGAGAAAGTTGCCACCTAGAAGGTTAGCGCAGCGGGGAAAGCTAGGCACATTCCCGTGGTCTTCGACGTGTACACGATGCTCAGCGAAGTTGTTTCCGCTCTCGGGATACAAGGAACCCGCCCCGTACCGAGACTGCTGGTGGGAAGTGTCGGGGTAGTAAGCCGCTCGCGACCAGACGGCAGGCGGGGGCCTATCGGGTGCGTCGTCCGTGTCGTCCGCCCCGCAGAGTCCATCTATAGCACACCTTCGGGAACCTCGCTGTCGGGCTTCCTCTGGTACCCCTGTCGACCAGAGAAGGTTCCGTGCTTTCTCACGTCCGTCCGACGCATACCCTTGACGCCTACGGCTCTTCCGTCTACGTCCTGCAGGCCACGCGCAACACATAAACCCTCGAGCAAATCCCGACCCTGTATCATCCACGATGCACAGCGACAGCTCACAAGAAGGGATCCCGCTCATGGTGCGGGACGAGTACGTGCACGACTTTCACCAGGGCGTCGCGCATGTGCATGCACAGCCATTCAAGCTCGAGGACGACCTGGACGAGCTCGGCCCTGCCCCACGCCGGTCCTCGCGCTGGGCGATATTGCTCGCGCTCGCATGTGCCGTCACGGCCCTCAGCCTCGTATTCAACGCAGTCACGTTCGTCCGAAGCACGAGTGCCCGCAGTAGCCGCGCTGCCGAGAAATTGGACACGAGCAAGCTCCGGCGGCCCAGTCTGTACCTAGGGCTTGAGCGTGTCCCGGAGTTGCTCCAGGAACACCAGAGCCCTGTATCTCACGACGAGCCGAGCTCAGCCCCGGCCGGCTGGCCCTCGAGAGTAGCCCGGGTGAACTCTGCGTATCCTCAGCACGCCTTTCCGCAGGATGGATGGGTGGTTCTCACGGAGCAGGTATGCCGCAGTCCTTCGCATGTGTAAGCCACAATTGAAGGCTCGCGTCCGCTACAGGACCGCACAATCATGGACTTCGATGCCATAGCGGGCAAACCTGGGCAACGCTGCACACTGCGAGCCTTCTTCCCCACCCGCCGGGAGCTCCGCGACAAGCTGCTCACCATGGAACGCGACGATGGCGTGGCGCCAGACCCCGCAATACGCTTCACTGCGCGCACGCTCTCACCTCTCGACATCAGCGATGTAACCTGGAATACTCGTCCCAGTGCAACTCGGCTCGTGGACATGCCTCTCACGCTGACTGCAGCGTTCGGACACAATCAGTCGACTGTCGCCTTCCCGTGCCCGACCAGTGGAACGCTCAGAGTGGAGGCGATGTGCATTGGTGGAGGGTGCAGGGTGGAGTACGACGCGTCGCCGGGTCTCGTCAACGTAGATCCACTGCTTGGTGCGTGAGCTGCTCTCCTACTCTGCTACTCTGGGCAGAATCTGACGTATCTGTGCAGGTATTCAGCTGATATACGTGTAATATCATTCCTAGGTCCTGCTGTCGTGGCGATGCCAGTTACACTTCGAGCAAAGCCAGATTTTTGACGGCCAGGGGCGTCTGGTGGCGCCAGCACGTGCTCCAACATTCAAGGGCACTTGGCACAGTGGTAGCGCGCACGCTTCGCATCTTCGAGATTCGCCTGCGTGAGGTCCAGGGTTCAATCCCCTGAGTGTCCATTTTTTGCTGCATTGGAGGTTGAGTAACGTTGAGTCCCGCGCATGGGCCCGGGAGGCTAGAGGCTGGAGGAGAATCGGAGATGAGTGTGCTCGGCAGCGGGTGGGTGCCCGAAGTACGCGGTGGTCATGTGCGCAAACGCGTTGCAGGAGAAGCCCAGGGCAGGGCTCCGGCGAAGGGACGTGCAGAGATGTTCGTCAGCTATAGCTGCCGTGCGCATGGCCGTCCGATCAGAGCAGCGATCTCGGGCCTGTACACCGGGATAATGAACGCGAGCGCACTGCGAGGGCTCCCCACTCTGGGTCTAGCGGAGAGGAAGCAAATCAAACTGCACACAGAGGATTAGGCCATGTGTATGCCAAGGTGGGTCTTGCGCAGCATGTCGGGTCAGACTTACTGCCAACTAGCATTATACCGTACTACAATATTCATGTTGGCAGAGGCATGGAAGCGAACGAGTCAAGTCGAATACGTGGGTTTACAGACCTCGTCGCGTGCTACTATGCCTGGCTTATCGGCCTTGCTGAGGCGTGAAAGCTCTGTTCAAAGTAGACGAAAATCGATGTGGCACTATGTGATGGGGCTGGTGGTATGAGACCAACCCGCCGCAAGCTGGGGCCGGTGCTCTCAATTGACCGGAAGACTCCGACGCCACAAAGATGGCGGGCTGACGGCGCGGGTGTGCGCTTTCGCAGCAGCTTTTTACGACCAGGACCTTGACCCAGGTCCCAGACTCGACGCCTGTGCTGACCTCCCACGGAGCGTGCTCGCCGGTGCTCGCCACTACCAGTACTGTCACATCGTGGGATGATTACGGCGCCATGTCTGCAGACGCAGAACATGTCTGAAACAGTGTGCTAACATCTGTAGCCGCGCAATTCGAACCGCCTGTGACCCGATTATCGAATAGGTGATATCCTCCTTTGTACATTCCTCCATGGCACAATGGTAAGTACAGATTGACGACCGAAAACTCGGCCACAGCTTCAGACCGGTCAATTTTCGCATCCACAACCGTTCGACCGGGTCGCTTAGGCGGTCTTGTCTCCGAGTCAGCTCGCAGCTCGCAGTTGCTGTGCCCTTCAGAAAGTTCGATGACGGCTACGTTAAGGTGCGTCCTTGCAGTAGTAACACGTCAATAGGCCCTCTGACAGCCTCAGAGAGCATCCCAGTCCATCTGGCACTCGTGCAGCAGTGGTATCTGGCAACGCATACGGCGTGGTGGCATAATACTTGTTTGCCGGAATTCGGTGGCTTGCACACACATCACAACAGATTTCGTGTGTGGGCCCACTCAAGCTCGGCAGGGTATGCCCTTCTCTTTTTTGAGAACCTCCGTCTACTCATGTTGTGGACAGTGAGCACATAATTCGCACACACACGCGCTTAGCAGTTTTTTTTCGTGTGAACTGTGAAGAGGCTCAAGCTATATCGCGGCAGTGGTTGGCCACTGCACCCGCATCCTACAGCGCCCTCCTCCGTCTTGCGATGGCCAAGTACGGAGCGCCCTCAAGAGGACATATCGAAGACAATAACTCCCGCGCGCATGAGAAGGCACGAAAACAGAGTTCAAGGGCGCTGATACCTGTCAAAGGACATGTTGTCCTCTTCTCTCCGACCAGTTGCTCATAAATTTATTCCACGTCCTGATATAAGCCTCGGCCCATAGGGCCATGAAAACAACTCTCCCTCTTCGATGTCGAACAACACCGTGCCAGAAATCGCCTTCCAGTTGCTCTCTATCGAGGCGACACTGTTCACGTCCATCACTGGTCTCTTCGGTACGCTTGGTTACACCTCGGAATTCTGTATATTGCTCACCCCACAGACTCATAGGGGTGTATGTCGTATTATTTGTTCTCGCGCTGTGGGCGACGTACAGGCGGACGAACAAGGCCAAAGCCCGGCTTCGTATCCTCACCTGGGTGCTGTACGTGCTATTGGAGTAATGTCCTGGGCTTTGCTCACTGCTGCTGATAGCGTCGTGGACATTTGCGTCCACTATACTATGCGTACGGTCGCCTTCGCCAAAGTGCGAGTGCCCACACTGGAGGACAACGATATGCTCGTGTGGTATGTTCCCGTCAACATGGTGGCATTGTGAGCATGCAGCTGCTGGGGACTCTATGCTATTGCAGTCTGACGAGGCAACTAGTTTCACTAGCATCACCGCGGTATGCAAGCCCCGACTTTGATTTTCCACGCCCTGACGTTGCACCAGGGCCTCATCTCCGATGGTCTACTCGCCTGGCGACTGTATGTGGTCTGGGGCTGCGCCCGGTGGACGCTCTGGATGTCGGCGACGGCGGTCATCACCACAGCGAGTGCGTGTCCCCTTGTCACACCCCCTCCCTCGACGTACTCCTGACGTCTCGCACTGTGACGCGCGGCACGATAGTGGTCGGCTTCGCGAGCGACCTCCAGGGCCTCGGGTTCTACCACAATGCTGGCACGTACGTCGCGCACCTCGAGGACGTCGGCTTCGAGGTCAACATCGCGTGGTGCTGGCTCATGTTCGGGACGAACACGCTGCTCACTGGGGCCGTGATCGGGCGCATCGTGTGCGTGCACCGCCTCCTTGCTTCATATCTGCGCTAAGAGCGTCTGTTTGCAGGTACCTCGCCCGCGCGGCGCCCGTGCGTAGCGTAGGCGGCCTGCCGTACGCGAAGATTATCGAGGCGACTGTGGAGTCTGCGCTCGTGACGTGGTTTGGACTCGTCTTCTACGGCATTGCGACCGTTGCGCCTCAGGGCCGCGTCACAGTGCGTCTCTTCCTTCTACTGGGGACAAGCGCGTTCCTCATCAGCGACGCGGGCTGCAGACCAACCTGAATATTGGCTTCGTGCTGGGGTGCATCATCCCTCTGTTCTTCGTGAGTGCAGGGAAAGATGTGCTCTCTTCTAGTTATCAACCTCATGGCTGTTGCAGGGGATATCGCAGTGCCTCATCACCGCCCGGCTTGGTCTTACGCTTCCGAAAGACTCTAAGCTCGCGAGTCAGCTCAAGCTAGACAGCGGCTTTGGTGGCGCGAGGAACGTCGTGATCAATATACAGGGTGCTATCCCAGGATCCCGTGTGTTTGATCCGGACGTCGATGTTGCTGTCGAGAAGGAGGGAATGCCGTCCAAGCACTCCGACAGCGAGCGGTCGTCGGTCGAGGCAACTGTGTAGCCTTCCCTCTGGGTGAGATCAGTACGAGATGGGAAAAGATGTGTACCGGGTGCCTTTTTCTCGGTGTTTATACTACGACGTGGCTGGATCGAGGAATATACTGTGTTGTCTTGAAACGAAGTGCCTTTCCGGAGGTGCCAGAGGTCTCGACTGGCGCCAGGAGCGCTGGTGATCGGGGTCGGCAGCGCTCGACCGTTCGCTCAGCCTCGACTTGTCTCTCGTCCTTGCTCTCGTCAGCATGCGAATGCACACAGCCATGGAACACACCGAAATACAAGCCTTTATGCAGCGCGCAAGCGTCTGTTTGCGATACATGGTGTGCACCCGCTGTGCAGGCACATCTTGCATCTCGAACTCGAACCTAACACCTTCATTTCCCGCGTTGTTCTGTCGGTGGGACCACTGTTGTCCGGATCGCAGACCCATCGCCGCCCGTGCCACCGACGTGTGCGTAGTTTCATCCCTACTCTGGAAAAGAGCGGTACCCTGTGCGCTGTTTATCTGTTAACATCTCGATAGCTAGCTCTGAATCTGCATCCCAGTGAGCGTCATTTCTCGTGTTGCCTCTTTAAGGCTGATTGTAGACACGCTCGCAGAGCCATCCTCCATCTTCCCAGGTCCCCCATGGGCGTTGTCTCGGCATTCAACATTTATCGCACCAGAATTCTCAACATAATCATACAGAGACCACAGCCTCAACCTCGTTCTGCGATGGCTATGCGCAAATATCTGGCTCTAGTGACAATTCGAGCATGATTCTCCCGTCAGGTACGAGAGACTAGGTTTGACTCCCAGATATCCCAGATGCTTGTGTTCACCATCTATTCTAATTTCAGTCTCTTCCTCTAGTGTGTATATGTGGCTAACTTTCACGTCTGTACTACTTTGCGTATAAAGGTCATGTCACACAAGGCGAGGTTCAGGGACCAGCCCCACTTGACTAGAGATGTCCAGCTCGAACACTACCCTCGCCGATGTCGAAGCTGCGTTCCAGCTCCTCTCGATTGAGGCTACTCTATTCGCAACGCTCAGCGCGCTGTTCGGTGCGCGGCTATTCTCCCGTCTTTGCATTACCGCATACTGTATGCTGACACGACCCAGGAGTATACTTCGTCCTGTTCATTCTTGCGATATGGGCGACGTACAGACAGTCGAGCAAAGCCAACGCCCGGCTTCGTGTAACCACTATAATCTTGTGTGTTCTCCTCCGAGAATATTGCTGCGTGGTATCTGACAATTTTCTGACAATTTGGCAGATTTGTCGACCTGGCAGTGCACTACATCATGCGGTCGATTACCATTGGTCAGAGCCGGATGATCACGCCTCCCAGCGACGAGTACCTTCACTGGTACATTCCGATCGTCCTCGTGGCTTGGTGAGCAAGCTATCGTCTATTCACTCAATGATCTGACCTGACAACACTTCAAGTGTGACTACTACCATCGCGGTACGTCGGTTCGCCTACGGATATTGCTGTCCAACAGCTGCTGACACGCTTCCGTAGGGTCTCATCTCCGACGGCCTGCTTGTGTGGCGGCTATACGTGATTTACGGGCGCTCTCGATGGGCCCTCTGGCCCGCGGCGACTACAGTGATTCTCACAGGACGTACGTACCGCGGGGAAAGCTAGCCTTCACTCATATCTCACATCGCCGCGCAGTCGTAGGTTTCGTGAGCGGCTTCCAAAACGCCGACGCCTACCACAGCCTCAGTGACTACAAAAACCGCTACAACAAAATATCCTTCCAGATCAACGCCGCCTGGGCGTGGATGATGTTCGCCACGAATACTGTCATGACTATGTCCATTATTGGGAGAATCATGTTCGTGCTTTCTCTTCTCTCATTATTTTGTGTGTTTTTATGGCTAATGTGCACAATAGTTATGTTACAAGGAAAGCCAAGTCGACGGATGGTGCACACTCGAGGACTGCTCCGTACGCCAAGCTTCTCGAAGCCATCATCGAATCCGCGCTCGTCACCTGGTTTGGTCTTGTCTTCTATGGTATCGCAACGGTGGCGCCCCAGGGTCATATCACGGTGCGTTCCACTTCAACTTCTCGCTACTTGTTCTCATACGTCTCTTTTATTCTAGACAAACATGGATGTCGGCTTCGTCATGATATGCATCATCCCGATCTTCTTCGTACGTCGGGTTTGAGTGCACACCGAGTCAGGGAGCTGACTAGAGCTGACGTCTCGAAATTCTCGACAGGGCATATCCCAGTGTCTCATTACCGTGCGGCTCGGTATCACAAGTCCTCAGAGCACCGAGCATCCTGCCAGTCGGCACACGCGGACCATTGGCTCCGGCAACTCGAAGGGTATTATGGTCAACATTTCCAGGGCAACGACAAGCGATGGAGTTACAGCCCACCCGTCCGTTGATGTGGAGAAGTTGTCTTCTGGAACTGATAGCGAGCGGTCTTCAGTGACTGAAGTATAGATGGTATAGCACCTCTTATCGAAGGAAGTCCGGGCTCGGAGACCAGCGAAGACATGTATTTATGGGAGCCTTCACGCTGTACCGATCTTACATGCTCACGTATCGTATTCCCAGAGTTCTGTATATCTGTACAAAAAATGAAATGTATGTGTCTGTATCATAGCTATTTATAACGATTTACTGGTGCAAGCAGCTCCCTATTGTGGATATCTGTGGTTGAGGTCGTCAGCATTCCGCGCAGAACCAGTGTCAGGAGTCCCGGAATGCGCCACAAAGATTGGCGACCGGGGTCCCCGGTCACTTGCGCTTGTGGAAGCGCGCGCATGTGCAGCTTGATCTCAACTTCGATGACGCCGGATATCCTGTGTGGCCATATTTTCTTGGCAGGTGGCAGTTGTACGGTGTATAACCCGAAGGGGGTCTGCGAGATGAATCACGTCTCTCCGAACGATACGCTGGTCTCATCCCTTATCGCCAGACTACGAACTGATGCTCCCCACCAACTCCCCACCATTCGCAGTATAGCGAGGGACAAGGTGGCATTACGTGGGAGGCATGGTATGACCGCATCTAACTACGATTGGCGATCCGCTTACCCCTGACGGATCCGTGCCTTGCTTTGCTTCGCAGGGCATGAGGAAGACGCGACTTTTGGCCCGCGCTTGGAGCACGTCATCAGGAC
Organism: Phanerochaete sordida; assembly: GCA_019973155.2. Classification (NCBI taxonomy): domain Eukaryota; kingdom Fungi; phylum Basidiomycota; class Agaricomycetes; order Polyporales; family Phanerochaetaceae; genus Phanerochaete; species Phanerochaete sordida. Next base: position 214,877 of record BPQB01000004.1, read on the forward strand.
GCTGTTGATTATACACTCGCCTTGACAGCGCGCTGTGTGATACAACTAACAACCCTTCTTTGCTTTGCGAATGGCCCTGCTGGGCGAAGATAGATTGAGTGGTGGAGGCGTTATATACTGAGAGACGTCTCTGTTGTCAAGCAAAGCTCGCAGCATGATTGCACCCGGCGGGCTCTCCCTGTCCTACGTGAACGCCTGTGAGCTTCTCCGTATAGCTTTCTATATTCTTGAGCGACTTAACGTGTTTAGTGGCCATTGGAAAGCAGTCGAGAGGTGCCGCCATAGGGCTGCTCTTCTACGATATCTGTAAGTCTCGTCACATGACCTCTGGTCTACGTACTCAGCTAACCGTAGAGCCAGTGATCAGTCTCGACCGCGAAGTAGGCTGTCACCTTTGTGACCGATAGCGGAGGCTTACGTCCGGATAGATCGAGCTCGTCTGGGCGACGGACAAGAGACGGCCAGCCTTTTGGCTATATATCTTCGTACGCGCTGTTTATCTGCGTAGCCCACGTCAGGGTACTGACCCGATTACATGCACGAAAGAATCGATTTTTCGCCCTGGCATACTATATTTTCGACACAAGTGGGTCGTTCTAGGCCACTTCGCGGTAACAGTAAGCTCAATGCAACACTCGCTTCCAGTCCCGATCACGCCCGCTGGACGGACACCCTCAAATGTAAGCAGACAGTCGGGCGGACGGTCGATAAAATGATGTTGACGGAGTTGACAGATGTAAGGGTCTGCTCGGATATTCAATGCGGGGCCGGGTCTTGACTACGATGGTAGCTGCGTGATCTACCTTATGTGCGATGCCATCGTGTGAGTCCCATCTGCTGCAGTTCAAATCTAACTGACGGACAAGCTGACACCTGACTATCTCTAGCACGACGGTCGCGACATTGACAATGCAAGGTTCGTTCGTCCAGCACTTGACTACAAGTCCACTGACCATTGGTCAGTCATCCTCCAGCTTCGGGTAAGGACATCCTTCGATGCACATATCCGGGACTCAAAATCATACCCCAATAGATCTATGCGCTGTACAACTGCAATCGTAAGATCCTATTGCTGCTAGCCACTCTTTGCGTACTCGAAATCTCAGCTATGGTCATGCTGATTTGCATCACTATGGGCCACCTTGACGGTCCGTTATCCTCTACTGCCTTGCTTATAGTTCTGACATACGCGTACACCGCGTGTACTGTAGGTCTTCCTTTGAAGTCTACTGCGACGGGCTGTGCCTACCAGGGACTATTATCCGTCTCGTCACTCTTTTGGATCCCTGGCCTCGTCTTCGAGCCAGTTCTCTTTGCCCTGGTCGCTTACAAGGCGTGGGACTCCTTCGATCAACAGCCGACCGTTCCGCTTGTCGAGCGGATTGCTCGCGATAGCATGCTGTATTTTGTCGTGTACGTACCACGCAGTGGTATACGTGCGCGTACCGAAGCTAGATGACGGCTTGACAGGGTGTTTATTGAGCTCCTTGTGAGCACCATCATATGGTCACGCGCACCGCAATACATCAACATCATAAACCCGTGAGCATCCATCGATGGTGACGTCTCAGCATGCTGGGCTCATAATATATCTCACAGGTGGTCCGCTGCCCTACCGTCTTTGCTGGGAAGCCGACTGATGCTTAGCATGCGCGAGGGAGTCTTGAAGAATGGCTGCGATGGCACCTACGAGGTAGAGGGGTTCGCAGACGCCACGGGATCCATCAAGTACTGCATTCGCGCGCCATGATAGCAGTCACGTCCGCCTTCCAAGCTGAGCCGCGAAAATAGCTAAACGATGACTTTGAGCGCGACTTTTGCGAGTGCTGACTCTCCATCGGATGTTACATCACCTGGTATGCAGCCATTCCGCTGACGCTGCCCACTTGTCGAACTGCTAGGAATCTCCTCGTACGTGGCGGCACCGGATTACAGACGTAAGTAAGGAACCATCACGATCTCTTGTTGCTGACAACACCTGCTAGGGCTAAACCTAAACAGAGCTGGACAGTGCCCGCCACAACTACGGTCATAGCAGCTCCTCAGGACACCGGACGTCCTGGGACTGATCATGCAGAAAAGGCACTTCCGTGATACACTCCACCCCCCTCCCCGCCCCGTGGCGCCACCCGCCCGGCAGCACATGCCCGCACCCGCCAGAGCTGTGCGGCCGCACGCCGGCAGCCTGCTGCCGGGGGCGCAGCGCGCCCGCGCGGCGGTGCCCGCGCGCCTTGTGGCGCACATGCGGCCAGTCCGCCTGCCGTTTCGAGCCGCGCGAGGACACGCCGCGGACGCCTCTGGGCGCGCCCGCCGGGGACGCGCCCGGAACCCTAGTGCGCGCCGACCGCATCCGCCTCGATCGGCGCACGCCCCCGCGTTTCTGGCCGCCACAGGGCGCGGCGTGTCCATTACGCTCGCGCGCAGTGAACTCTCGGTTTCTGAAATTCTGGTTGGGGCGTATAAGAGGTGGGGTGGCGGGCTGCGGTCCCTGCGTTGCTCCTTGGGTTCGCTGCGATGGATAGTGCTGCTGGAAACGCGGCTGCTGCTGTTGTCGAAGAGGCGGGCCTCCTGGCGGCATTCAAGCTGCTCTCTATCGAGGCGGTGGTGTTCGCTGCTCTGAGCACGCTCTTCGGTGTGTCCGCTGTGCTGCGATACGGCGATGGTGCTGATCGTTATCAGGTGCTTACTTTGTTCTATTCGTCTTCGCTGTCTGGTCCACCTACCGCCAGTCTGGCAATTCTCAAGTACGGCAGAGGATTGTCACAGTTGCACTGTAGGTGTCATTCAGTCGCTCAATCCGAGTTCGACGCTCATCTTATCTAGGTTCGTGGTCCTGAGCCTGCACTGGACCATGCGAGCGGTCGTGTTCTCACAAGACAGAGTGTACAACGGGCCCAAGAAACAGCCTCTGGGGGGGCCCATTCCCCTGATCTTCATCGCCAGGCCAGTGCCCCCTGATCACGTCTCACAGCAGCCCTCCGCTGACACCTGTATCGCCGGACAGCATGAGCACAACCACAGCAGTGCGTCGCCCCGCCCCTTGCCCCGCCCAACGCCGCACTGACGCCCCCCACAGGGCCTCCTCGCCGACGGCATGCTCGCCTGGCGGCTGTACGTGGTCTACGGGCGCACGCGCTCGGCGCTGTACCTGCCCGCGGCCGCCGTGGTCCTCACCGCACGTACGCCCCCTTCCGCGCGCGCCTGCCCCAGACAGTTACTGACGCGGCACGCAGTGCTCGGGTACGCCAGCGACCTGCAGGACCTCGCCGCATACCACAACATGGCCGCCTTCGTGACGCACTACGAGCGCACCGCGTTCGAGGTCAACGCCGCGTGGGGCTGGGCGATGTTCGCGACGAACACTGCGCTCACGGGCGCAGTCGTCGCGCGCGTGCTGTGCGTCACCTTTCCCATGCGTATGTACATGTGTCTGTTCGCTGACGAGGCGCAGGTACGTGACGCGGCGCGCGCAGCGCGAGAACGCGGTCAAGGCGCGCACGGGCGCGTACGCCGTGTTCCTCGAGGCGGTCGTCGAGTCCGCGCTCGTCACCTGGATCGGGCTGCTGCTCTACGGCGTCGCGACGGTGGCGCCCGAGGGCCACATCACGGTGCGCAGCCCCCCTCCTCCCTGACTGGAACCTTCTCCGCTCACGATCTGTTCATCCGCGGGCAGACTGACAAGAACGTTGGCTTCGTTATGATTTGTATCATCCCCATCTTCTTCGTAAGGTTACTGCACTTTCTCATTTGTTCTATCACTGACAGCATGCACAGGGGATCTCCCAGTGCTTGATCACAGTGCGCCTGGGCATCCTGGACCGGCCCACGTCGACGTACACTGGCGGCTCTATGAACAGCGGCGGAACCAGCCGCCGGGGCGTCTTCGTTGAGGTGCAGCGCGCGACAAGGGCGGACTCGCAGACCGACAGCTATCTCCACGAGAAACACGACGCATTGACGACTAGCGAGCAAGGTTCGGTGACCCACATAGCCTAGGACTCGTGAAGACTGAGTTTCCTCCTTTCCCTCCGACGTATACGGACTCTGACGACACGGACACATGTACATGTATGCTGCTGTAGCCTATCTATCCCGGACTCTATTCGCCCACCCTATGTATCTAGTACGTGATTCAGTGATCCAGGAATGCGATATGTATATGACACTAAGTTCTCTGCCGGACAACAGATATGGCCGAAGAACTCTATCAAACCGCTGCAACATACCTGGCGATGCGCGGCCCAGCGCGGGAAGCCATCTGCACGAGAGACATAGGATTCATGCAGCAGGTGCGCGTGCATCAGTCAGACGACATACCCCGCATGTGCCTCCCCACGCCCATGCCGCTGCCTCACGTACCTGGGCGAACCCAAACGCTGCAGAACGCGAGGATACCCGCGAAGCGTACGCACCCTAGCACCTCTGGGCAGGAGGCGTGCGCCCCGGGCGGGCGCTGGCGGGCGCGGCGGGGCAGTGCACGGGGTCCGTGCGCCACACGCCCGCGCCGGGGTCCAGGCACGCACCCGTGACCCGCGCGCCACGGGCCCGAAGCGCGCTTGGGCATCCTCCCTCCCTTCCCTTGCTCCTCCGCCTCCGCCAGCCAATCGCCCCCGTGCGATTGCGCGAGACGCAGGTCATGCAGGCGTCTCTCGCGTACGTGCCGCCCTCGTGTCGCCGGCGGTTTCACGCCCCAGACGGCGCCATCAGCGGGCGGCACATCAGAGACCCCACGCCGCGCCGGTGCACTGCGCGCGGGGCGCACCCGCCGTCCCGCACATCTCTGCAGACAGATGCTGCCACCGCGCGGCTGTGCGCTGCACATCCGCCGCAGGCACGCCTCGCGAGCGTGGGCGTCCGCGGGTGCCCACGACAAGCACTAGGTTCGCGCCCCGTTTGCGCCGCCGAGCATCGAATAGGCTCAGGCCTCGAAGGCTGTCCAGGGCCCGCGAGCCGAGCGCGCGCTGATCGTTTCAGGCGGCCGGGCTGTACGTCAGGGCCCTGCGTGCCCTTGCGCGCCCGCGAGCCTTTATATCGGCCTGCGCATGGCGCGCCGCGCAGACGCACTCCCCCAGCACGCGCGAGCACGGGCGCGGCCATGCCGAACGACACCGTCGCGGGCCTGCAGGAGGCCTTTCAGCTCCTCAGCATCACGTCTGCGGTCTATGCGTCGCTGAATGCGCTGTGTGGTGCGTCCCCATGTGGCATGTGGGGCGATTGTCGCGTGGAGCGGTGTTGACGATGACTTTTGGGCAGGGGTCTATCTTGTTCTGTTTGTCTTTACGATATGGTCGACGTACCGCCAGGCAGAGAGGGCGTACTCGAAGCTGCGGGTCATTACGATTCTTCTGTGAGTGCCTGCCTTTACCGGGTGGAGGGGATGACGGCTGATCGGCCACTCCTGCGACTAGATTCGTTGTGATTGTCATACACTACACCATGCGCAGCGTCGACTTCAGCGAGCGGCGGCTCAACCCCAACGGCATCGCGCTCGACCCGTGGACGACGCCCGTGTACTTCATCGCCAAGTGAGCCGCGCCGCCCCGTCCGTGCGCCTCGCCCGACTGACTCACGCCCGCAGCACCACCACGACCCTCGCGGTAAGCGTCGGCTCGCGCGCGCCCCTGCACCCTCCGTCTGACACCTGACCGCAGGGCCTTATCTCCGACGGGCTGCTCGCGTGGCGGTTCTACGTCGTGTTCGACCGCGCGCGGTGGGCGCTGTACGGGCCCTCGTTCGCGATCCTCGTCAACGCCAGTGCGCCGCTCTCCTCCTCCTCCGAAAAACGCTGATTGACTCGGCGCCAGTGCTCGGCTTCGCGGGCGACGCCCTCGGCTTCTCGGTGTACCACAACGCGGAGCTGTACACGCGCCGGTACGAGAAGCTGCAGTACACGATCAGCGCCGCCTGGGGCTGGACGATGTTCGTCACGAACACGGTGCTCACGACCGCCATCATCTGGCGCATCATGTGCGTGCCTGCTTTGATACCCCATGCTTTGATAGAGCCACGCTGACGCGCACCCGGTCCCGCGCCGCAGCACGCAGAGCCGCCCGACGCGCGAGCAGAAGCGCCTGGGCCTCCGCGGCGCGCCGTACGCCGTCGTCGTCGAGGCCATCGTCGAGAGCGCGCTCGTGACGTGGGTCGGGCTGCTGCTCTACGGCATCTCGACCGTCGCGCCCGCGGGGCACATCACCGTGCGTATCCGTCTCCATGAACGGCACCCCATAACTAATCAGCTCCACCGCCAGACCGACCTCGACGTCGGCTTCGTCATGTCCTGCATCCTGCCCATCTTCTTCGTGCGTCGCCCCCACACGTGCCCTGCGCCCCACGCTGACGCGCCCGCAGGCGATCTCGCAGTGCCTCATCACGACGCGGCTCGGGCTCGCGAACGAGTCCGCGCGCACACGGAGTGCGGCGAGCGCGACGGCCGCGAGCGCGTCGACGAGCCGCGGGACGCACGCGCGCGGGGACTCGCTCGCGGCGCGCGAGATCGAGGTGCAGATGCACACGATCGTCGAGGTCGACTCCGCGCGCTCGCGTGCGCTCGGGGACGACAAGGTGCTCGACATCTGCGACGACCCGAAGGTGCCTGCGGACGCGCGCGTGTAACGTGCGGGTGCGGGCGACACGAAATGCAGACGAGAGGCGACGATGGGGTGGTGACGACTTAATTTTATTGCGACGACACTCGTTTGTATCATATGTATTACTCCCTCAGTACATGTAGCTAGTGACGCGGCTTACGGACTTCTCTGCGTAGATGATATAGTAAGAGCTGGGTTTGATGATACGTACGAGTGCACCGGGGTGCCTGGCCTTCCTATACGTGGTCACCGTGGACGCCAGATTTGCGACGAGCATCGCAACAGCGGGAGTCCTGTCTGAGCAAAGCAAAGCTGGTGCCGAACGCCTGCAGTGCCTCCTAGAACGTCATGACACGAATCGCTTTTCTATGACGGTTTTTACTGGACAAAAATACACGGTTTTGGCGAATGTGATCTGAGGCTCCATTTTCCCTGAAAGAATGCGAGAGAGTGTGAGGGATCGGGCGAGAGAGCGCACTACGGTGAAAGAGGGCGCAAGAGAGCGCGAGATCGTGAGCGATCGTTCACTCCCGAGGGTTTGATTTTCGAAAAATCGAATTGGAAGACTAGGTTTCAGGTGAAAGATAGCTCGTGCTCGTGCACTATCGTTAACGACTGCATGATCTCCTGCGCTCTCGTACAGTCTCTGAGAGCGCACGAAAGCTCACTATGAAAGCCCCAAACCCAAAACTACATATTTTTGTCCAGTAAAGACCGTCACACTTTTTGCATGTCCCTTGGACAAGGCTGATTTTGCCATAACGTACTTTGATCACACTGTACGTCCAATACACAAATTATTCAATAGCAGAATAGGCCTCTTATATCAGGGATCATGCTTTTTAAAAAACGGGTTCACGGAAATGAGGCCTCAGCAGATGGCTTGACGTATCTCTCCTCAGCGTCCGTGGACTCCGACACCTCACACAGAATCTCGACCTGTATACCCAAAGGCGTCGTGAGTATGCACTGTGGATCTGGCACTCACGCAGAGCTTACATGTTGTCTCTTTGCTTTGTCCACTGCCAGGTCCGACGGGCGCGTGTCCGACGCACATCGGAAGGACGCCATTTGAACTGCCCCTTGGTCAGACATGTCCTTGCGAAACGAGCCGCGAGCATTGAGGCTGTGTATACGCATAAGCGTGGGCATGACAGGGGGATGGAAGCTCCTCACTGAGCCAAGAGGCAGACGGTGTACACTCATCAAGCCACTTTTGGTAAGCGTGGATCTGGGAGAAACTGTGTGTCTCCACTCACAGTGACCTATAGCCACATACGCTATGAGGTCAAGGATGAGCGATGTCGTATCATGCTCCGCACACCAAACAAAGACCTACGTCCCAATGCTACATATTCTTGACCCGGAATTGCCAGATGCTGGCGCAGATGGTTCAGCCTTGCTACAGTCTGGGTGTGGATGTCACAACGCCTACGGTAATCAAGGATAGTGACCATGCGGCCCTGGGGATATACAACTCAGCGAACATTTTACAAGGAGGGTATGGCAACTCACACCGTTATCAGCCCGGTATTGACAGTATATATCATGATAGTGGTCACGATGTTTCTCGTCTTGCTACAGTTTCCTTTACTCGAACCTCGACAGTTATGCAGCAGGGTAATTTTGACTCACCGGTAAGTGGCCCGTCGTCTCTGACACCACAGAAAGAAACAAATTCCAATGGCGGTGTAAAGGTCGCATGTGATGACTAAAGCCAAGCTGGCTACGAACACGCGCTGCGAATGTGTTCATAGACGTATCGTAACGAGCTATCTGGCCGGGGACGTACTGTTAGCTTGGGTGTGAAGCTCAGTGTTCCCATCTTCGCTCTGAAGAGAGCTTTGCTGTCAGCCATCGCCGAGGGGGAAAGAGATGCCATACATTTCAGCCGAAGTGTCTGTCCGTCAGAGTATGAGCTTGAACTATTTGAGGAGGGGAACTGGTGGGCAACGTACATATTGTGCAGGCTGTTATGTCGCATAGAAAGGTCATCATGTGAGGGCAGATGTTGACCGATATTAATTGCGCACCAAATTCAGCCACGCTGGTCGCAATCTATCACAGGAGTGTGAAAAGCAGTATCCTCCGGTACGACTTCAAATCAAACCCACCGGTACGATTTGTAGCGGCCAACGTCTCCCACTCACTTTCAGAACGGTTTCAGTATGCGTACAACCCCGACAAGGAGAGTACGTACGAATCCAAAGGCGATTAAGAAACCAGCTATGATGTGAGCTCGTCAGCATGGCCACCACTGAAGAATATCGCTTACGCTTCACGTACCTGCGCACAATCGCGTCTGCTACTGCCTACTAAAGTTGAGACCTTGAATTCTCAGGCTGGTGTATGCCTGAGCACTTACTGAGGACGTCACCACTCCCTGTCATGCAGTTCAGGTGCGATAAGATGGGAGATAATCGATAATATGTAACTTCACATACAGCAACAGTCCTGGCAACCTCTTTATCAGCCAAGCGACGTGAGATAGACAGGCAGCGCATCCTCACCAGGGCGTCCGGGTAAACAGGATAACATAGTCGAGAACCAATATCGTGTACGCTGCGTGGATTTCAAACGCGAGGTGCACGGCGGCATTGACCCATAGAATGGCAATCTCGGAGGAAATTCTTGGTGAGAGCCCACATTTCCGTGAAGTGAAAACGCACTGAAGACTTCAATGGAAGCCCATCCTTCGGAAATTTACCAAAGTAGGTAACGCATTGGAGGGAAAGGATTCCGAAGAAACTGTCCACTGAGTCAGCGCGTCGGACGCATAATCGAGGCGTAATTCCGCACATTGCACACGCAAAGCAGCCGAGGAGAAGAGGCCCAAGCGTGAGGTTCAAGAATGAGTGAGGCAGTAGTGGAAGCAGGGATGCTGGCGCCGCCATTGTACTGTATCTGACCTACAAAGCGAGCCTGGGGGTCCTCTGGCCAGAGCGCGAGCATAAATATGCGGACCCAAGCGTCAGAGCATTAGAATTGGGCGTTTCCGCCACTTCCTAGTAGCCTCGCGATCTGACTCGTCAGAGTTCTCGTGAGTACGTCAGGGAGTGGGTATGAACGTGGGGTCTCACCTGCGGGGTGTGTCGTCTGACTGATGCACGCTCATCTCCTGCAAGGCTTCTATGTCTCTTGAGCAGATGGCTTCCCGCGCAAGGCAGCGTGACATCGCCAGGTATCTTGTTGTGGCATGATAGAGCTTCTCGGCCATACTGCAGTGTAAACCATTGCTGCTCCTGCCCCGCTGCAGCCATGGTCCCGTCACAAGGTCGACGTTGGGCGCTTTCAAGACCGATCGGCGTGACGAAGTGCGTCCAACATGGCTGTGATTTTTGTAGAATTATGGCGATGTTCGGGGAATCCTAAGGAGCAGTTGACACTGTACTGCACGGCACGTTATCGCTGTGACACGGCGCAATATGCGTCCTATGACCGGGGCACAGCCTGATCTCATTGGCTGCTCAGTGAGCGCTCTCGAGCGGGATCTGCGAGCTAACGTGACAGGGTGTACTTGAAGCCGGTCTTGCTGGACCACACATTATCCCAAATTCCTGCGAATATACAGGCAATGTTTCTCGCTATTGAGGCGTATCTAAGAATATTTCCAGCCCCAATAAATGTGATGGCGACTCATAGTGAAGAGTTACACTCTGTTGCACGTTTACCATGTAGGGTTCTCCACAGTACTACTAGTTACATAAGGTGATCAGAAGGAAAAGATGAAACTCAGTCTTCATGAATTCTAGGCTATGTGGGTCATTGAACCTTGATCGCGTCGTGTTTCTCGTGCAGATGGCTCTCGATCTGCGAGGTCAGCCCTTGTCGCGCGCCGCACCTCGACAACGGCGCTCTTGCGACTCGTCCCGCCGCTGTTCATGGAGCTGCTAGTCTATGTGGAGGTCGGCCGGTCCAGGCTGGCAAGACACACTGTAATCAAGCACTGGGAGATCCCCTGTGCATGCTGTCAGTGATTAACACAGTGCGGTGCGCTTACGAAGAAGATGGGAGATGATACAGATCATGACGAAACCGACATTCTTGTCCTTCTGTCCGTCGATGAACAGATTGTGAGAGATATCATCTCTAATGCTTCACTACCAAGTATTCAGTCCATCCCAATTATCTCCCTTACGGCACGCAGTGCGGTCTTAGCGGACGCCTTCCTGAAGGGTCCGGCCGGAGAGATCGAGACAGTAGCACGAGACGAAATGTGAACGAGGAGCGATGAGGGATGCATGCTGATGACCAGATCTTATTTTTGCGACGACGATCCTATATGTATCGTATGTATCATTCTCTTCGGTACGCTTGAACGTTGGTGACGCGACTTACAGACTTCTCTGCGTAGTTTCGGGTGTTGTCCGGGGTGGCCAAACAAGACCACACAAGACGGCAGGAGCCGAGCGCGCCTCGCAGCTCGCGCGAAGCCCACCTTGCTAACTTGCGCCGCTGTCACAGGCAGCCCTTCGCGGCTTAGAGTTACGCTGAGCCAGGCTTGAATCGCGCGAGCAGGATGCAGAGCGGTGGCGAGCAGCAGGACGCGCCGACGGCTCGCGCACACTCGGCGAAGGTAACCGACCGTTTCGAGCACCCGCGCCCGTTCGAGCAGCTCTCCTGCCACGAACGACACGGGCTCGGGCGCGGGGTCATCGTGCACACCTAACGCCGCCATGGGGCACACTCGTTTGGGCCGTACAGTGCTGCCATCGCGATGCGCGCGTGCCGCCGCTGTCACTGCACCCCGCTGCGCCCGTGTTCGTCCCCCAGGTGCGCTGCCCACCGCTGTTCGCCCCCAGCTTGTTCTTCTATTTTGACCACCACCGCCGCCGCAGGCCCCAGCCATGCCCCCGTCTGGCGAGCCCTCCCCAGACGACGCCCCGGGCACGTCGACACACGCCCAGAACGCACCCGCCACGCCCACCGACAACATGGACCGCGCGAGCGACACCCCCGCCGCCGCCGCCGCCGCGACGGCGCTGCCGGACCTGCAGAAGGACGCGCCCGGCGGGACCCTCCGCAAGCAGGCGTCGACCGCGTCGTCCAGGTCGCAGTACCACAACCGCACCGCGGTCGAGCTCGACCACTTTGACCCGGAGGGCATGAAGCAGCTCGAACGGACCCTCAGCAAGGTGAACGAAGGGGGCCGTCGCTCCGCGTCGTCGGACTTTACTCTCAGCGGCTACGAGATCGGCGACAAGCCGTTCGACCTCGCCAGATTTTTGCGAGGGCTCATGAAGCAGTGAGTGCGATCTCCACAGCAGCACAGCGATTTGCGGACAGGTGCTCAATGGCTGCGCAGGCTCGACAACGCCAAAAATATCAAGACTCGCGAACTCGGCGTGCTTTTCAAGGATCTGCGTGTCGTCGGCACAGGCGCCTCGGTATCGTACCAGCCAACCATGGGCTCGCTGATCAGCCCCCAGGCATACGCCGAGGCTTTCCGTGCTGCCCGCCATCCTGCGGTTCGCGACCTTCTTGCGGGCTTCGAGGGCGTCGTCCGGCCAGGAGAGATGCTCCGTGAGTCGTTCGCAATAATACAAAACATAATTAGTACTAATATACTCCATCATTAGTTGTGCTCGGCCGCCCGGGTGCCGGGTGCTCGACGTTGCTGAAGGTTCTCGCTAACCACCGGACCAGCTATCACGCCGTTGAGGGCACGGTCCACTACGACTCACTCTCTCCCGAAGACATCACCAAGCACTTCCGCGGGGACGTCCAATACTGTCCCGAGGACGACGTCCATTTTCCCTCCCTCACCGTCGAGCAGACCCTGAAGTTCGCCGCCTCTACGCGCACGCCTCACAGCCGCCTGGACGCTACGTCGCGCGAAGAGTTTGAGCGCCTCACCGTCGAGGTGCTCACCACCGTCTTTGGGCTGCGTCATGTCAAGGATACCAAGGTCGGCAACGAGTACATCCGCGGCGTCAGCGGTGGCCAGCGGAAGCGGGTCTCCCTGAGCGAAACCCTCGCCACAAGGAGCTTGATCAACTGCTGGGATAACTCGACCCGAGGCCTTGAGTAAGTCCGCCGAGTTACCTTGTGTGATTCGCACTGCTGATGGCGCGACAGCGCATCGACAGCTCTCGAGTTCATCCAGGCGCTGCGCATCGCGACCGACATCGCACATCAGACCACCATCGTCTCCATCTATCAGGCCGGAGAGTCGCTGTACGAGCTCTTTGACAAGGTCTGCGTCATCTACGAAGGGAAGATGGCCTACTTCGGCTCTGCGAAGCACGCGCGCCAGTATTTTATCGACCTTGGCTACGAGCCGGCCAACAGGCAGACGACGGCAGACTTCCTCGTCGCAGGTACGCAGCGCCTTCTCGCCCTACTCCCAGCCTGCTGCTGACAACACACAAATGCAGTAACGGACCCCAACGGCCGCATCCCCCGCGCTGGCGTCACAAACCAGCCGCGCACTGCGTCCGAGTTTGCGGAGACCTTCAGGCGGTCGCACACGTACGAGCTGCTCAAGGAGGACATGGACAAGTACCGCGCCGAGTGCGTCGGCAACGAGGCGCGGCGCGCGCACTTCCGCGAGAGCGTGCACATGGAGCACGCGCGGCACACGCGCATGGACAGCCCGTACATCATCTCGGTGCCCATGCAGGTCCGCGCGCTCATGCGCCGCCGCGTGCTCATCTGGAAGGGCGACCAGCTGACCATCGGCATGAACGTCGGGTGCGTGTGGTTTGGGTGGTATTTGTGGGTGCGCGGGCTGAGAGTCGGGGTGCAGGTCGTACATCACGCAGGCCATCCTCACCGGCACCATCTTCTACGGCATGGACCCGTCGACCAAGGATTTCTTCTCGCGCGGTGGCGTGCTCTTCTTGTGAGGATCTACCGGCTTGTCCTGTCGCACCGTGCCTGACGAGCCGTCTGCCCAGCGCGATCCTGTTCTCCGCGCTCGCGACGATGTCCGAGATCCCCGCGCTCTTCGCGCAGCGCGACATCGTGCTGCGGCAGTTCAAGTCCGCGATGTACCACCCCTTCGTCGAGTCCGTCGCGCTCACGCTCGTCGACATCCCCGTCACGTTCTTCGCGATCACCTTCTTCTGCGTCATCCTCTATTTCCTCACGGACTTGCAGCGCAGCGCCGGCCAGTTCTTGTGAGTGGCCTTTCGAGACGTGGAGTATTTTTGTGCTGCTGCTAACAGAGCGACACAGCATCTTCTTCCTGTTCGTCTTCGTCATGACGCTCGCGATGAAGGCCTGGTTCCGCGCGCTGACGTCTGCGGTCAAGGACCCCGCGCCCGCGCAGACGCTCGCCGGGATATCGATCCTGGTGCTGACGCTCTACACGGGCTACACCATCCCGCAGCCGAGCATGATCGGCGCGCTGAAGTGGATCTCGTACATCAACGTGCGTCGTCTCGTCCACTCCCGAGACCGAGAAGGCTGACGGCTCTGCAGCCCATGAAATACGGCTTCGAGGGCCTCATCGTGAACGAGTTCCACACCCTGCAGGCCTCGTGCGCCGCGCTCATCCCCAGCGGCCCCGGCTACGACGGCAGGGTCGCGGTCGAGAACCAGGTCTGCAGCACGATTGGCAGCGTCGCGGGCCAGGCGACTGTCGATGGGAACCGGTACGTCGAGCTTAGCTATGACTACAGTCATAGCCACCTGTGGAGGGTACGTCTTGCGTCCTAGTTTTTCTTGGAACGTTTTGCTTAGCTGGGTGTGCAGGATTTCGGCATCATCGTGGCGTTCGGCGCCGCGTTCATCGCGGCGTTCTGGCTCCTGACCGAGCTCAATACGAGCACGTCCGAGGCGCGCACCGTCACCTTCTTCAAGCCCGGCGCGAAGCTCGACGCCGTCCGCGACTCGCGCGCGGAGGGCGCGGACGAGGAGAAGGGCGGGGCGTCGCCCGGGAGCGGGGGCGAGGGCAGCCCGGACCCCGCCACGGAGAAGGCGCGCATGGCCGTCGCGGGCGCGGGCGGCGCGCCGCGCATGACGGACGTGTTCTCGTGGCAGCACCTCGCGTACACGGTCACGATGCCGGACAAGAGCGAGCGGCGGCTGCTCGACGACGTCTCGGGCTTCGTCGCGCCCGGGCGGCTCACGGCGCTCATGGGCGAGTCGGGCGCGGGCAAGACGACGCTGCTGAACACGCTCGCGGCGCGCCAGAGCACGGGCGTCGTGCGTGGCGACCGCTTCGTCAATGGGCAGGCGCTGCCGAAGGATTTTCAGGCGCAGACGTACGTCGGGCTGCGGTTTCCGGTTTTGTTTTGGTGCGGGGCTGATGCGCAGTGGACGCAGCGGGTACTGCCAGCAGCTCGACACGCACCTCGCGACGAGCACGGTGCGCGAGGCGCTCCTGTTCTCGGCCAAGCTGCGCCAGCCGCCGAGCGTGCCGCTGAAGGAGAAGGAGGAGTAGTAGGTCGCTTGTGCCATGCTTGAGAAGGCGCGACTGACGAACGTGCGCAGTGTCGAACGGTGCCTGGAGATGTGCGGTCTGGAGGCGTACGCGGACGCGATCGTCGGCACGCTCAACATCGAGTTCAAGAAGCGGACGACGATCGCCGTCGAGCTCGTCGCAAAGGTGCGTGCGCCCCCCTCGCGCGTGTGCGCTGCGCTCACGGGATCCCCACGCAGCCCAAGCTGCTGCTGTTCCTCGACGAGCCGACGTCCGGGCTCGACTCGCAGAGCGCGTGGGCGATCGTCGCGTTCCTGCGCGAGCTCGCGGACAAGGCGGGGCAGGCGATCCTGTGCACGATCCACCAGCCGTCGGGCGAGCTCTTCCAGGTCTTCGACCGGCTGCTCCTGCTCAAGAAGGGCGGCAAGATGGTTTATTTCGGCGACCTCGGGCACAACTCCACGGCGCTCGTCGACTACTTTGAGCGCAACGGCGCGCGGCACTGTGAGCCGGAGGAGAACCCGTGAGTGGCGTGTGTCCGGTTCTGGGTGTCGGTGCTGATGTCGGGCAGGGCGGAGTATATCCTGCAGGTCATCGGTGCTGGGGCTACGGCCACGACGGATCGCGACTGGAACGAGGTCTGGAAGGCCTCGCCCGAGGCGGCGCAGCTCGAGCGAGATATTCAGAGCATTCACGACGAGGGCAGGAAGCGTCCCGCGGTCGAGACGACTCTGCGCTCCGAGTTCGCGACCAGCTGGCCCTACCAGGTCGCAACCCTCGTGCACCGCGACTGGATCTCGCACCAGCGCGACCCGACGTTCATCATGGCGAAGATCATGCTGAACGTCCTGTCCGGGCTCTTCATCGGCTTCACCTTCTTCCACAGCAAGGACTCGATGCAGGGCACGCAGAACAAGCTCTTCGCGTGCTTCATGGCGATCGTGAACAGCGTGCCGCTCGCGCAGCAGCTGCAGGTGCCCTTCATCGCGATGCGCGACCTGTACGAGGTCCGCGAGCGCCCGAGCCGCATGTACAGCTGGACCGCGCTGCTCACCGCGCAGATCCTCGCCGAGGTCCCGTGGAACATCGTCGCGTGCGCGCTCTTCTACCTCACCTGGTACTGGACCGTCGGCTTCCCGAGCGACGCGGCGCGCGCGGGCTACGTCTTCCTCGCGCTCGCCGTCGCGTTCCCGCTCTACTACCAGACCATCGGCCAGGCGATCGCCGCGATGGCGCCGACGGCGCAGATCGCGGCGCTGCTGTTCACGTTCCTGTTCTCCTTCGTGCTCGTCTTGTGAGTGTTGCTGCTTTCTGTGGGTGGGCGTTAGCTGACGACGGGCGTGCAGCAACGGCGTCATGCAGCCCTTCAATCGCCTCGGCTGGTGGAAGTGGATGTACTGGCTGTCGCCCTTCACGTACCTCATCGAGGGCCTGCTCGGAGCCAGTGCGTCTCCCCCAGCTTTACGCGTCGGACCCGCACTGACCTGCCCGCAGCCGTCGGCGGCATGGAGATGAACTGCGCCGAGAAGGAGTTCGTGCAGGTCGTCCCGCCCGCGGGCCAGAGCTGCGCGGCGTACCTCGGGCCGTTCATCCGCGAGGTCGGCGGGTACCTGCGCGCGCCCGGCGCGACGGACGCGTGCGCGTACTGCCCGTTCCGCACGACGGACGCGTTCCTCGAGACGACGTTCAACATCCGCTACGCGCACCGCTGGCGCGACCTCGGCGTCGTCTTTGCGTTCGTCGTCTTCAACGTGAGTCGCGTGTGCTTGTGTGCGGGCGGGCGTGCTGATAGCTTTTGGGCAGATTGGCGTGATCTTTGCGTTCACGTATCTTTTCCGCATCCGCGGGAGGCGCACTTGAAGCTTGAGGGCGCTCGCGCTCTTGGCGGTGGGCGTACTTGTCCTTGTCCGCGTCGCATTTTGTTTCTCTCGCCAACACTCCTGCATATTCTGGTCCCTGGGCTGCGTAGACTGCTTCACGCTCTGGTTTTCTCGCTATGATACGTTGTATACCCTCGCGCGCTTGTAATGTGTTTTCTGAGCTTTCTTCGTGATATCCACTGTTGTCATCTATTTATTGGTTTCTGCGCACCCGTGTCATGGAGGGCTCGCAGCATTATTGTAGTCGTCACCATTGCATAATATACAGTGCATGCAGCCCATCCGCGCTCAGTCGAATGGCACGGGCCTGATGTTCGGCCCAGCGAGACCGAGCCCCTTCTGCTTCTCCGCAGCCGCGGCGCCGAACGCAGACGGCACGGGGATACCACAGCAGTCTCCCCAGCCGACCTCGCGCTGGCCCGCGCCGCCCGTGTCGCCGTGCGCGTGCGCGTGGTCGTGGCCGCACGCGTCCTCGGCCTCCTCGCGCGGCGGCGGCATGGGCCCGTCCCACGGGAGGAGCGAGCCGAAGAGGAAGTGCTGGATGACGGGCAGCTTGCCGAGCACCTCGGCGCGGTACATCTTGAGCATGCCCTGGTTGACCTTGTCCCACGTCTTGACGGCCGAGATATCGTCGAGCATGGGCGAGTGCCAGCGGAGGGACGCGGTCTTGACCTGTTTCGCACGTTGATTTGAGAATTCATGTCAGCGCGAGTGTGCAGCTATGGGGCGAACAGGGGTACGCACCGAGTTGATAAAGTGGATGCAGGCAAAGTACATGTAGTCCTTTGCGAACTCGTCGAGGATCTCGGGGTCGTGGATCGACTTCGGGCGGAGGTGTTTGTGGCCTGCGCGGATGGGTCAGGGAGGCAGTGGTCCCGAGAGAGGGGGAGACGCACCCTTCAGCTGCGCAGAGCCCCAGAGGAACGGCAGGAAGTGGTAGTCGTCGAGGCCCCACACGCCGTGCGAGCCGGCAGGCTCAAGCCAGTAGGTCGATTGCAGGAAGCGCATGACTTGGATGTATCTGTTGTCGTTGTAAGCGCAGTACTTTTGCGACTGGCGTAGCGGCGTACCTCCAGAACACTCGAACGACAAGCGCGACATGGTCCTCCTTCGTTACGACGCCCAGCCGCTCAAGACACAACCTATGCTTTGGGTTAGCCTGGGTGCCTCTCACACACGGCGAGAACGCACATCCAGCAAAGGAAGTTCAGCTCCATTCCGCTGCCATAGTCAATCCGCGTGCGGTTGCCCCATGACTCGCAGAAGTAGACTGAGATTTCGGGAACGGCTTCTGGCGGGAGGTTCGGAACTGTGGCGTGCAGCTCGGGAGCAAGCTTCGGAGGACATTCAGACACAGCATCGACGTGGTATATCAGCAGCACGCACCTCTTGGACCTTGTCGTAGAACGTCCGGAAGGCGGGGTTGCCGAAGCGCGATGCTTTGTTATCGACTGGAGGAATGCTCCGAGCGGTCTCCTCGACCTTGTCAAGTACGCTCATGATTGCAGCGACGCCCTATGCATGCAGATCCATGGACGTTCTTAGCGTGGCTGGCTACACGATGGCGTTACTTACATACGGGGGACTGCGCACACTCGTCCGTCAGCTTCACGCCCACGACGCGCTCATTAAGCTGCTCGATGAAGGCGATGATATCCTGGTGCGTCTTGGATTGCTGGAAGTACTCCAGCTGGTCTTTGGTCAAAATAACTTTGCGTGGTGGATGAAACGACATGGCGAGAGCTCAGGCTTTCTGGTGAAGGTGAAGGTGGTGGTGCTAGTGTAAGCGACTCTGTCGCGACTGCTGCTGTCCATACTTTGGGCGTCAGCACTCCGACATGACCGATATTGCAATCTCAGATTTCAGTACTTTATGCATCGCTCTTCGTTTAGCAGACAGTCCGACGCTCATAGGACCCAGATTTGGCGTTCACGCTTATGTGGGATCAGTGTATGGGAAAGTACCTCCCCAGTGATCAGTGATGGCGTCCAGGTATCCGAGTGTAGAGCGCCGTGTTATCCGTGGTCAGATTGGAGAGGAATATTGTACAACATGCATAACATCGGAGACAAGAAAGTGTATGAGGTATGTGTCGGTGGTGATTTACCGACCGTACCTAGACAGCGACGTCAGTACGCAGCACAATGGATATTGAACGGGTGGACGTACTTCTGCAGCTCCCATTCACGGTTGTCTAGCGGGCACACGTTACGAGTCTTGAGCCATCGAGAGATGCAGTGGAAGTGGAATGCATGCTTTATAAGCGGGCGCATAGTTAGCATACGGAGTATAAGGACATCGTGTGACTGAGGCGCACGTTACAAATGCCCCAGGCGGCGTTGCACTCATCGTTCGTCGCGGAGACCTGGTTTGCCTGGCACTCGATACCTTGAGGGAGAAGTAAGTTCAGGGAATCATAGGAAAGTAGAACAAAGGATGCTCACAGAGATCCATGATGTGGTTCCTGCAGATAGCGCAATTGTCGACGACGATATCTAGAGCGGACATGAGATATTTCGCCACCGCCCATAGCATATTCACGTACCCCAGGCCCACAGCGATACGGCGTTCCACTAGGGTCCGAGTGCGCTGTGAGATGTGTTGAAGACCGCGGCTAAGAGCGTACGCACCTTCTTGACCTCGAACCGCTTCTTGCCGCCCTTGCTGTCGTCGGTGGCCTTGCCCTTAGCCTTAGGCTCGGCGGCCTCAACGGGGGTGTCAACTTCCATGTCAGCCATGTTGCTTGTTTGCGGCGATGAGATTCGGGGACAAGTGGCGGTCGAGGGCGGGGTGACGGTGCGGTGCACGGCGTGCGGACGCGCGCCTACGCGCACAGTAATGAAGCGTGACGCTCGTAACATCACGCGTGTCACGATCGAGTGCAGCGCTTGCTGCCCGGCGTCTTTGTTTTCTCTTCGAGCTCGCCGTGCGCACCGACATCCTCGTATACCCATCTCTCGACGGCTTGAAGATGGCGACGGCAACAAGCGTACTGCAAGCCTCTCTCGAAGCGCATAATGCCACCTTTGAGGCGTTGTTGAACCTCATTCCTGCGAGATATTATCTTGTTCAGGAACTCTCCGAGGAGCAGGTTTGTGCAACAACCGTTTGCTGGTATACCGATTGCGTTGCTCAAACAAATTGAGAAGATAGCCTCGAAGTTCCAGAAGAACAGCAAGAAGCAAAAAGCTCCCAAGCAAGCCATAAAAGAGGCGTCCAAGAAGGCCAAGCGGGAGAAGGTGCGCTCTCATTTGCGTTCACTGTGACCGAGGACCTCATTCAGTAACAGCTCGACCCCGCCAACAACAAAACTCTCCTCGAGATACAACAGGAGAATGCTCTACAGAAGGAGCAGGACGCTGCCGACTCGAGCAACCGCAAGGGCAAGCGGAAGGCTGCCGCTATCGACTCGGATGACGATTCGGACGACATGCAACTAGACCAATCCATTGCAGTGGATGAAGACTCTGACGACGAGGGTGCTGAGGTAGCGGACGTTCCTTTGATACCAATGCCGGCGTCTGGCGGCATCTCTGAGCTTCGGGACAAGCTGCACGCGAAGATGGCCTCGCTGCGACGGGGGAACCGCTGGGGAGGAGAGGCTGGTAGTCGGGATGAGTTGCTAGAGGAGCGGAGAAGGCAGAGGGCTGAGATGCGAGAGCGGAGGAGGAAGGAGACGAGGGAGAAGATCAAGCGCGAGCAGGAGGCGAAGGCGAAGAAGGGCAAGCAGCAGGATCAGCAGCAGAGAGTCAAAGGTCCTCAAACTAAAGTGCGTCTGCCTATCTTCATCACTACTTATACTGGTACTTATGGTGCATCCAGACGCAACTGCTCGTCCCCGACCAGTCATCAGCATCAAGCTCGAGGCAGCCGCCTCCTGGTTTCGCCAATGTCGCCTACGCTTTGCCAGGATCGAGCAAAAAGGGACATGCGCACTTGAAGACGGCGTCGAACCCAACACAAGCACTTGCCCAGCTAGCTTCGCGCAAGGAGAAGCTACAGAAAATGCCCGAGGAGAAGCGGAAGGAAATCCAGGAGAAGGAGAAGTGGGAGAAGGCCGAGGCACGCATGGAAGGCTTGAAGGTCCACGACGATGAGTCGCGGCTCAAGAAAGCTGCGAAGCGCAAGGAGAAGGAGAAGCACAAGAGCAAGAAGGCCTGGTATGCCCTTCCACATTATAACATCCACCGCGGACCACTCATTACGCACGCAGGGACGAGCGGAAGGAGCAGCTCGCGACTTCGATGGCTGCGAAGCAGAAAAAGCGGACCGACAACATCGCGATGCGCAATGAGCGACGGAAGGACAAGGCCAAAGGCATCAAGCCGAAGTCAAAAGACAAGGGCCGGCCAGGCTTCGAGGGCAAGTCCTTTGGGAAGGGGAAACTCAAGGGCAAGGGCTCTGGAAAGAAGTAGTCTGCTCATATCCGCACGTTGTCCATGTTTTCCTGCTATCGATTCCTATTATTCTATCGTGTTGTCCGATGTGATTGACGTTGGCGGAACTAAGGTATGTAGATGGTTTGGTGTCGAGAATGCGAAAGGGATACGGCGGGTAAAACAGACATATAACGAGAAAAAAGAAAGATCCAACCTAAATCCACTCCGGATACACCGCGAAAGGACAGAGAGTACAGTAAAGACCGTGGGGGTGGGCTCAGCCGCGCACAACACCGACCGTGACGTCCGCCTCGCCCTCGCCGCCGCCCTCGCGCGAGCCATACCGCAGCGCAGTCTTACACCGCTCCGCTGCCCAGGCCGTCAGCTCGAGCAGCGCGTCATCCGCCAGATCGCGCGGTACGTGTACCTCGATCGTCACCACGAGTGACTGCGACGGTCCGTCCCAGGTCGCAAGCGACGCGAGGTGCGCTGGCCGCGAGAAATGTGGCGTCAGCTGCCAGAAGTGCGGAGCGGGCAGATGTAGGACGTTCGGATGCCGCTCGATCTGGTAGACGAATGAGCAACTGATATTGCAACGGACGGGGAAGTATGTACCTCCCGCATAGCACGTAAAAATGCTTCCATGCGACCTCCAGGGAGGCCTCGAGACGGAGCCGTCTGCAAGAGAACAGCGCCCAGCGATACCGCTGCAGGGTAGGCCAGGACAAAGGTGACAACAGTCTCGACTCCTGCCAGCAGCAAGTCGAACGAGCTGTGTTGGTGTCTGTGCGTTTCCATGAGTTCAATTGGTCAGATTCGACGAAGCTGATACGTACGGCGAAAGAAATGTGCGAGCGCAGAGGATGGACGAACAGAAGAGGATGGGAGCAAGCGTGTACGGGTTTGAGAGAAGGTTGGCGATAAGTGGTGGGTATGTGGTCTTGGAAGTGACGTTCAGACGTAACCGGAACGGCAGGAGGTTGTACAAAGGAGGGATATAGTTTCCGGCGGCTACGAATTCCAATGTCAACTGCCTGCCTCTTCCCCAAAATGAGAGGACAGAACCCACCACTGACGAGCTTGGCTTGACTATTGAATATTACAGCGGTGCAGATTAATGACAGCAGAGCGATACATAGCAATAAGGGTGGGAACTCGATTCTAGATGGAGTATCAGGATGAGAGCGAGTGACATGGAAGAAAATGAAGGTGCTGACCCTAGGACGGCGGCAAGCTCGTCACCACCGTGATGATGATGGTGGCCTTCGCCGGATGCAAGCAGCAGGTGCTCCACTGTCTCCTTGCATACGTACACCGATGCGAAAAGCAGATATACGGACTGCGCGTACGTCATGAGCGTTTCGATACGCGCATTCCTGGTGTACGGTGTCAGTCACGCTCTCGCTGATAGATGGTGATGGACTTACCCGTATGGTCTCCGCATCCCCGCGCGACTCTCAGGTCGTGCGAGGTAGCCAGGGAGAACGTGTGCGAGGGCGACACCGAACGCGTCAAAGACGACCCAGTAGCCTAAGCCCGTGCAGGAGAGCGACCCCACTTGCTGGCCTACGACCCAAAGCGTCGCCCCCAGAACAAACTGCCCGACGGCTGCGAGCGCGGCTAACGGGTCGATCTCGGGCTCTGCGTGCAACGGCGCGATTGGAGATTTCTCCGTGTGTACGCCTAGCCCTATGCCGTTGGTGCTTTCGACAGGGGACAAACGATCAAGGTCGCTGCCGCTGTTGCTCTTATCGAAAGGGAACGGCGAGATGGGGTTCCATGGGCTCATGGGTGTTGGTGTTGGCTGACTTTGCAAGTCGTCGGACCCGCCGCCAGGCTCAAGGAATGAGAAGAAGTTGTGCGACATTGAATGTTTGTGATGATGTCCACGTCGTGCGGGGCCACCTGGTGGCGCAGATCCCAGGGCAGGGAAGCCGTTCGCGCCATCAGGTGGTGGCCTGCCGCCGAACGTGAAGCCCTGCCGGAAGGTGTGCTGTCCGGGCCCCGGCGAGGTAACGGGCGGGATGAGGACACCCTCCTCTCCAGAGTACTCTGAAGGAACTTCCACATCGGTACTGCCGTCCTCGTCTATCGCGGTAGAAGGTAGCGAGCCTGGACGGGGAAAGAACACCGAGAGATTGCGTGAATGCAGACGCGAATGCCTCCGCGTATGTGACTGCGTGTTCGGTGCTGGAAGGGGAGAAACACCGTTGCCCCAGTTGAACGGACTCCGCTTTGGTGGCGAGCTCGAGGCAGGGTCGGAGCTCGAGTGTCCGGTGTGTCCTGGAATGTGTGATAGGCCGTTCCCCTCGGAGCCTTGCGTGGGCGGATACGACGCTGACTGGGATATCGAAAACGATGATGCTAGCGGCGAGGGAGCTGACGGGGAGAACGGGCCCGAGACTGAACGTGCGCGTGCGTGCGAGGAATGGGCAGGTAGGGACAGTGACTGGCGCATGCCGGGAGCTTGATGCCTGTGACCATTTGCTTGGCCGTAGGCACCGTTTGTAGACGGACGCGGGGCCGCGAACGACGTGCGGTATGGGCCTGCGGAAGGCGGATGAAGTGGAGGGGAGCGTTGGGCAGGGAACGTACCGTTCAGCGGCGAGGACACCGCTGGCACTGACGTGACGCGACTCCGCGAGCTCGAGAACTGCGCCCGTGCGCCCCAGCCACCATGCTCGTTGCCCTCCGTCTGTGGTAGTCCTCCAGCTTTGGGTCTATCTGCGCGAGAACTCGACGCATCGTGTGCGCTGGAGCCGTTCACGCTTGCGTCCGCGCGGTTGCCCTTGGGCGGCGCAGCAAGCGGCAAGCTTGATGCGGGCTGATCATCGAGCGGGAATATGAGGACGTTGTCGTCTTCGTCGCGACTTGATTTGCGTCGGTGTACGCCATTCGTTGTTTGGCTGGGTCCTGCGGAGGTCATACCGCCTTGTCCAATGCGGGGTAGCGCGAGAAGCAAGAGTCGACACTGCGCGCAGTCTCTGCCGCAAGGGCCCCGATTGTCAACCTCGGAGACGGTCAACCAGAAGATAAGCCCGAGCGCAGGCTGGAGAAGACGGTGAGATTAGGGACAGCAAAGCGTACAAGGAAGAAATGATCTGGTCGCAGGTCCCAAGCACTAGACGCTCAAGGAGATCGAAGAGAACAGCGATGATCTTGGGAGCCTGACAATCCACAGCACAACACAATTGTTCGCCATCTAAGCGCAGCTCGTTTTACCTGTCGCTGTAGCAGATGGGTAGATCCTGACTATATTCCGCCCACTCTAACGTCGGTGTATCGTTGAAGCCTCCAGTACTGACTTCACAGTATCTATGCGAAGTTACAGCCTTCGACCCACGACTAGAATCGTCACGATGCAAGCACGAGATAGAAGAACCGTAAATCATCATGTGCATGTATGTGAGACTGCATTATTAAGGCTTGTATGCATAGTACATATGTGGGGTATCGAGTGTGTAGAGCACGGACAGCCGACTGCTTGAATTTGCTGACCAGGGTACCAGCGCGCACCGCGCGCGAAAGCGAGTGTGATATACAAAAGAGCGTGTTCTTCCCCTATAGCCACCAGGAATCATTCTGCACGCTGCGTAGAGGCTCTGCCTGCGGCAGGTGCATCTTTCGCTGCTTCACGGTCGAGATCCATCGAACGGGACACCTTGGGCTGCGTGTTCACAACGCCGTTGCCACTGCGTCGGCTCTCTTTAAGGCTCTCGAGAGTGTCGGGTTCAGCAGCGGCAAAGTTCATAGTTTCCCGCTGGTGCTCGCGGACGACTTCGTCCGCGAAGTCTTCGTCTTCCCTGTTACGCGGCGTGCAGCATTTGGCTGGCGGTGGTCAGCTTCGTGGACCATCCAAAGGAAGAGAACACGCACCGAAGAAGCACCAGCCTGTGGGCTGGTTCGCGGAGCTCATGCACGCGCACAGACCTGAGCTTTTGTTCAGTTCAGAGATACAGGAATGGACATAAGAGCTACGTACAGCACAATCCACAGCAGATATCACAACAGGGGTCAGACATAGCTTTCGTGCAAGAAGGTGACCGAGCAAAGGAAGTACAGAGGAGATACCTGCTCACGAACGAGAGACAAGGATATATGTAGGGAACAAGAGCGGGAAATGGTGCCCGCGGTTGCTGGTCGTCGTGCGTCGAGGACGGCGGTTCCGGTCTCAACTTGCACAGCAATCGCGTTCGTGTTGGAATTCGCCTGCCATTCGCTCGCTCCCGTCAATTACGAGACGAGATCTAGATCAACGGAAGATGCAATGTGCGATCTCCGAAGTCCGTGTGCACGATCGTCGCTTCCGTTGCGGAGGCGAACCAGTGCCAAGCCCAGCGTGCACAGCAAGACCATCGGATTTATTCTCCATCGACAGCATAGCAGAACCAGCAGGTATGTATACGAATGAATTGTCCTGCGCGAGAATGCAACATGGTATCAGAAACAGCTTTGCTGCTGATCGCGAAAGTGCTCGAGATCGGTCTCAAGGCGGTGGCAACTATGCACGATCCGTACACATGGGGCGCATAGAAGCGTTAGGCCTGGGATTTCGACAAGAAATTCTGTAGCAGCTCGCACAGGTCTCCTGCGTCGGGCGTTGTTATGCGGTTCCAGTCTTCCTGCCGTAAGTAGTCCTCGTCGGGGAGGACTGACCAATTCGGAGAGGGTGTCGCTCTTATATGAGAAAAGTCCTGGACCGACAGATTAGGTACAGCCGCCTTGAGCAGCAGAAGTAAGCAACGAGTCTCAAAACGTCGAACAAAAATCGCACCGGCGGTGTAGGCACCTCAACTAGAGCGGCAGGGAATGGGGCGAAGCGCAACTTTGTGCAATGCTCTATGATAGGGTTTGAGTCGATGTGAAAATAAACATCCACCGATGTTGAGGTGTGCATCCGGAACTGTTGTCAAGTCAACATACACACGGTAGGAAGACAGTGCGATTACTAACGGACCTGATGGCATCCCACGGCCAGGACAGAGTTACTCATGTCGTGAACCATCGCACTGCCTTTGACATGCGGCAAAATGACGATCGAATTCTTCACGTTTCGCATGTGCACTGCCGTGAGGGAAGGGAAGGCATCGGATGCAGAGCCCGTGCACAAGTCAACAATGCAGCTGTCCAGGTCGGTGACACTTAGGTCTGTCGTCGAGGCTGACACAGAAGAGACAGAGGACCATGTAAGACGCTGACGAGTATGGCCTGAGAGGACGATGGAATTAGCTGATGCCCAGGAAGAGGATGCCACGTTGGACGTCGTCGCGGGGTGAGGGCCGCTGGGACATGCGCTAGTCTTTGCAGGCTTCCGCTTGAAAGAGAACTTCGGTTTGCCCGCAGAAGCAGTGCGAAGATCGTCTAAGGACTGCTCCAATGATTTAAGACTCTAGATTGTTGCGTCAGCGGCAGTTTGTATGACTCAAGAATAGTACTCACCTGTTCATACTGCCGCAAATCATACGAAGGTAGGTATGCATTAGCATCGCTTAAATCCTTGCGTAGTTTCGCAACATCAAGAGCCAAAGCGTTGATTGCATCCTGAGGTGCATTACCCTCGGCCTTTAGGACTGCCAGACGAGCAGACAAGTCTGAGTGGCAGGCAGCATTTTTTCAGAGCCAAGCCAAGGTGAGAGCGAGAATGTTAGCGGACCAGATTGCGAGGCCTGGAAGGAAGTGTAGAATTCTTGAATCAAGGTCTTATTTGATGCATCCATCGCGCCGCGCACACCAGTTGAAGCTGCGTGGGTAGTATGGGGTTGAATACACGTCGTAGCGGCGTGCTCGGCGGCCGCTATGCTTTCTAGAGAGTGGCCACTGAGTGGAAGACAGACAAAAGCGGGACACGGTCGCATTGCCCGTATGGGCGATAAGTGTTCGATAAGTCCTCTGAGATAAAGCTTACCCGCCGGTATCTATCCTAGAAAACTCTACTTATGGTGTTTTCGGTCTGGATTGCTTAGTCAGCATCGAGACCGAAGGCTGTTTCTTCGCCGCGCTTCATCTTGCCTGTAACATCCACGCCGTCCCTCTAGGCGGCGACGACCGCCCTTTCCTTCCCCTGTCTCTCTTTTCGCCTCTACGTCTTTGCTGTCAATCTCGCCCAACATGAGCCGGCAGTCCACGCTGGGCATGCACCAGCAGCTGGAAGCCGTGACTGACCTCGCAACCCTCCCCTCCGTCTCAGACGACATCATCGTATCATGCATTCGCGAACGGTTCATGGCCGACACCATCTACACCAACATCGGTACCTCTGGCCTTGTTGCGCTTAACCCCCACAAATACGTGCCAAGTAATTCCGACTCTGTCCTCCAGAAGTACGCGGCCGAGTACCGCGACACGTCCCCCTCGAAAGTCCCGCTTCCACCACACATCTTCCAGCTCGCCAACAATGCGTATTACCACATGCGTCGCACCGCTCAAGACCAGTGTATTCTCCTCAGGTATGTCACCTCATCCGCCTTGCTCTCAGGGTCTCGCTCATCTGCTTTCCAGCGGAGAGACTGGCAGTGGAAAGTCGGAGAACCGCCGTCTTGCTATCAAGACACTCCTAGACCTCAGCGTCAGCAATCCCGGCAAGAAGGGCTCGAAGCTCGCGCATCAACTGCCCGCGGCGGAATTCGTCCTCGAATCGTTCGGTAGCGCTCGCACGCTCTTCAACGCCAATGCGTCGCGCTTCGGCAAGTACACCGAGCTGCAGTTCACTGATCGCGGCCGGTTATGCGGTGTCAAGACTATCGACTACTACCTTGAGCGCAGCCGCGTAGCTTCAGTGCCCTCCGGCGAACGCAACTTCCACATCTTCTACTACCTCATGGCCGGTGCATCACCGGAGGAGCGGCAGCACATGCATCTGAACGAGAAGATGACCTACCGCTACCTCGCTCAGCGCACGATCCCGGGCAGGCCTGTCCAAGGCCGTGACGAAGATGCGGTGCGCTTTGATCAGCTCAAGATGGCGCTCAAGAACGTCGGCTTTTCGAAGCGGCATGTCGCCCAGACCTGTCAGCTCGTTGCTGCCATCCTGCACCTCGGCAATCTCGAGTTCACTATCGACCGCCACCGCAACGAAGACGCTGCGGTGGTTCGGAATATGGACGTGCTCGAGATCGTGGCTGAATTCCTTGGGGTACAGCCCGCCGCTCTGGAGACGGCGTTGACATACCGGACGAGGCTGATGAAGAAGGAGCTGTGCACGGTCTTCTTGGATCCTGACGGCGCAGCAGACAATCGGGACGAACTGGCCGTCACGCTGTACTCGCTCCTATTCACCTGGCTCAACGAGCACATCAACCAGCGGCTCCACAAAGACGACTTCACGAGCTTCGTCGCGCTCCTTGATCTTCCTGGGCCGCAGAACCTGACGAGTCGCCCCAACGGTCTCGACCAGTTCTGCGTCAACTTTGCCAACGAGCGTCTGCAGAACTTCGTCCAAAAACGACTTTTCGAGAGTCACGTCAGCGAGTACAACGCTGAGGGCATCTCGAGGTTTGTACCACAGGTGCCATACTTCGACAATGCCGAGTGTATCCGCATGTTGCAGCACCGCCCTGGCGGCCTCATTCACATCATGGACGACCAAGCCCGTCGGATGCCTAGGAAGACCAACCACACCATGGTTGAGGCGTTCAACAAGCGTTGGGGGAACCACTCGTCGTTTAAGGTTGGCTCTGCCGACAGGTCTGGCTTCCCCACCTTCACTGTCAACCACTTCAATGGTCCGGTCACGTACTCGGCTGAAGGCTTCCTCGAGAAGAACCAAGATATGATGAGCCCCGATTTTGTGCAGCTTCTTCGTGGCACGAGTACGACTGAGACTCCCGCTACCGACGGCTCTGGTTCCATCAACCCCTTCGTCCGCGCCCTCTTCACGTCCAAAGCTGTCGCGACGCAGGTGCATCCGAAGAACGAGGAGACGATTATCTCGGCACAGCAACCGGTGAAGCCTATGCGTGCTCCTTCGACCCGCCGCAAGAACACGATCAAGCGGATGCCGACGCTGCGGGAAACCGACGCGGATGAGAAGGATGAGGAGGAGGCATCAACCGGAGGTTCTCCATGCATCGCAGGCCAATTCCGCGCGGCCCTCGACATGCTCTTTGAGACGCTCGAGGAGGCGCAGGCGTGGTACGTCTTCTGCATCAACCCGAACGACTCGCAACTCCCCAACCAGCTCGAGGGTCGTTCGGTGAAGGGACAGGTTCGCAGTCTCGGTTTATCGGAGGTTGCGCGCCGCTCGGTCAACGTATTCGAGGTGGCAATGACGTCTCAGGAGTTCCTCGACCGTTATCGAGATACGGTGCACCAGGTTGGTGTCCAGGAGGGCGAGCCGAGGGAGCGGGTAGAGCAGACACGGACGGCGCTTGGATTGGAGGAGAAGGACATCGTGCTGGGCATGACTATGGTAAATGCACTTCGTATGCGTGCTAGGGTTCTGCTGACACTTTCGCAGGTCTTCCTCTCACATGCTGCGTTCCACCGACTTGAAGATGATCTTCGAGCAAAAGATACTGAGGAGCAGAAGCGCAATAGGATCCGTGAAGCTGAAGCTGAAGCTGGTCTTGATCCTCGTGGGCTTGGCGACCCGTACGCTCCGTATAGCACTCCCGGGCAGGAGGGCCCGTACGAAGGTGGCTACAACGACCCCTTCGGCCAGTCCAGCCAGCAGCTCCCCCTCGTCTCCAATGCCTCCCCCTTCAACCGTGGCGACGGCTACGACGACTATGACGACCAGAAGTCGATGGACGAGTACGACGTGCGCAGTGCGCTCACGAGCCACAGGGACGACGAGTCGCAGTCCAACTTTGGCACGGAGTCGTACGCTCCTTCGCGGAATATGTTCCAGAACGCAGACAAGGGCGGTCTGGCAGACAAGGAGGCGATCGCGGGCGAGATACAGGACGGCGAGACCGTCGAGATCCTCAAGGAATCCTCTGCACGTCGGCGATGGGTCCTGCTCTGCTGGATCCTTACGTGGTGGATACCCACTCCGGTGCTTGCCGCCGTTGGTCGCATGAAGCGCCCGGACATCCAGCAGGCGTGGCGTGAAAAGCTGGCACTGAACATGCTCATTTGGTTCATTTGTGGCTGCGCCATCTTCATCATCGCGATCATTGGTCCTCTGATTTGCCCCACGGAGCACGTCTTCAGCACGAGCGAACTGCAGTCTCACTCGCTGCAGAACAGTCCCAACAATGTGTACACCTCCATCCGTGGCGAGGTCTTCGACCTGACGAACATCGCCGACACCCATCAGCGCGTCGTGAACGTCATCCCAGAGAAGTCCATCATGAAGTACGGCGGCGTCGCCGCGGACAACATTTTCCCCGTCCAGGTCAGCGCGCTCTGCAACGGTGTCACTGGTAGCGTCAGCCCCTATGTCACGCTCGACTCCGGCAACAACACCGACCCAAATGCCCAATACCACGACTTCCGCGCCTGGACTACTGATCCTCGCCCTGACTGGTACTTCGAGAGTATGACCGTCATGCGCTGGAATAACCGCGTCGGCTTCGTCGGTATCGACTCGAAGGAGCTGAAGAACATGGCCAACCAGAAGCGTTCTGTTGCTGTCTACCGCGGCCTGATCTACGACCTCACTGACTATATCACCAACGGTCCAGCTCTCGCTTCGCCCAAGGGCCAGCAGGCACCGTCCGGCATAGACATTCACTTCATGCACGAGTCTGTCGTCGACGTCTTCCAGTTCAACGCTGGGCAGGACGTCACGAAGAAGATTGATAGCCTCAACATCCCCGGCAACGTGCTCGACTGGCAGAAGACTTGCCTGCGGAACCTCTTCCTCATTGGCAAGGTCGACAGTCGCAACTCTCCTCAGTGCTTGTTCTCGCAGTACATTCTGCTCGCACTGTCGATCATGATGGTCAGCGTTATTGGCTTCAAGTTCATCGCTTCTATCAACTTCGGCTCTGCTCGAGCTCCGGAAGACCATGACAAGTTTGTCATCTGCCAGGTTCCCTGTTATACGGAAGGGCACAGCTCGCTCAAACGCACGATCGACTCACTTGCCCAGACCAAATACGACGACAAGCGCAAGCTACTCTTCATCATTTGC
The DNA here is from genome assembly GCA_019973155.2 of Phanerochaete sordida. Taxonomy (NCBI): domain Eukaryota; kingdom Fungi; phylum Basidiomycota; class Agaricomycetes; order Polyporales; family Phanerochaetaceae; genus Phanerochaete; species Phanerochaete sordida. The sequence goes on from BPQB01000004.1 coordinate 246,170, forward strand.
GACGGTATGGTCGTCGGTTCCGGCAACGACCAGCCTACCCCGCGTATCGTCCTGGATGTCCTTGGCGCTAACCCCAACGTCGACGCTGAACCCCTGTCCTTCTTGTCGCTTGGCGAGGGCTCGAAGCAGCACAACATGGGCAAGGTCTTCTCGGGCTTATATGAGACACAGGGCCACGTTGTGCCGTATATCGTCATCGTGAAGTGCGGCAGACCTGGCGAGAAGTCGCGTCCCGGTAACCGTGGTAAGCGCGATTCGCAGATGCTGCTCATGCATTTCTTGAACAAGGTATGCTTCCGACAACATCGATCGTTGCATCACCCTTTTACGCTGCTCTTAGGTCCACTTCAACACCCCTATGAACCCCATGGAGTTGGAAATCTACCACCAGATCAAGAACGTCATCGGTGTCAATCCCACATTCTACGAATACTTGTTCATGGTCGATGCCGATACCACCGTCGCTCCATTGTCTCTTAACCGCCTGGTTTCCGCGTAAGTTCCTTTCGTGTGAGCGTCAGCGGCAGCCTCTGATGACCTTCCTAGCATGATCCATGACAAGAAACTACTTGGTGTCTGTGGTGAAACCGAGCTGGCCAACGCGAAGCAGTCGATCATCACCATGATGCAGGTCTATGAGTACTTCATTTCTCATCACATGGCTAAGGCGTTCGAGTCTCTTTTCGGCTCCGTTACCTGCTTGCCCGGTTGTTTCACACTCTATCGCCTGAGGACTCCCGACACCCACAAGCCCCTGCTCATCTCGAACCAGCTCATCCAGGACTACTCCGAAAATCGTGTCGACACGCTGCATATGAAGAATTTGCTCCACCTTGGTGAAGATCGTTACCTCACGACCCTGCTCCTCAAGCACTTCTCGAACTTCAAGACTCAGTTCGTCCGAGACGCCCACGCGTACACAGTCGCTCCAGATGACTGGAAGGTTCTACTCTCGCAGCGTCGGCGTTGGATCAACTCCACTGTGCACAACCTGGGAGAGCTGGTGTTCCTCGATCAGCTCTGTGGCTTCTGCTGTTTCTCGATGCGCTTCGTCGTCATGATCGACTTGATCTCCACGCTCATTCAGCCAGTCACTGTCGGATACGTGAGTAACGTCCCAGTTCGTCCGCAAGTGTCCCGCTCAATCAACTTCACTAGATCGTTTATCTCATCTACCTCGTCGCTGGTGAACACAGAACCATCCCGACGTGGTCGATTGTCATGTTGGCCGCGGTGTACGGTTTGCAAGCTCTCGTCTTCATCATGCGCCGCAAGTGGGACATGGTTGGGTGGATGGTGTTCTACATCCTCGCCATCCCGGTGTTCTCGTTGTTCCTGCCTTTGTACTCCTTCTGGCGCATGGACGACTTCTCCTGGGGTCAGACGCGTATCGTCTTGGGAGAGTCCGGTAAGAAGATGGTTGTCCACGTAAGTTGCCGTTGTGCCCCATGTCCCGCTCAGTTTACTGAATAAATTGTACAGGACGAGGGCAAGTTCGACCCGAGGACAATACCGCTCAAATCTTGGAACGACTATGTGAGTACATCCGCACCACTCTGTTGATGCGGCGCTGATAAAGCTCTACAGGAGAACGAACTGTGGGACAAGGAATCCAACCACAGTATCGGCTCATGGGTCCCGCCGAGCAAATTCCATAATGATGGCTATGCGGAGTCGCAGACCGCCTCCATGTACGGTCGTGAGACCTACTACGAGCCGGCGATGTCCCGAGCGTACTCCCCCTCGCCGTCGCAAGCAGGCATGATGTACCCACCCCCAGGGTACCAATCAGGCCGTAACACACCCATGTCAACTGGCTTCATGCCGAACGTATTGCACCAGCCGACGCCGTCACGTCCCGCCACATCGTATCTCGATGTTCAAATACCGACGTCGCACAGTCCGGAGGACGTCGACCTCGCGCCTGGAGCACCCTCAGACGTAGAGATTGACCGTGCCGTTCAGCACATCCTCCACGACGCCGACTTGACAACCGTGACGAAGCGCGAAATTCGGCGACAGCTGGAAGAGCAATTCAACATGGACTTGTCAAGTCGCAAAGCAGCGATCAACGCTGCTATCGACCGTGTCCTTCTTGAACGCGCGGGCTGATGAAGGTTAGCTCGGACGCTAGCGGACATCTTCTCATGGAACCTCATTAGTTGTTTGGACTTGGCTATAATCTCGCATTGTCGTATTTTTCATCAACGGACTACTGCATCTCACGTGTGCTTTCCTACCGTACCATCCATAGAATACCAAGGACTGTAATATCCCTCATGAACCTCCTCACGCTGACACTGCCTGGTCGGACAGTCGTATACGAGCCCGTTACGCACACTCTTTAGGTCTGGTTCTGGAGTGGGATCTATTCATCACATGAACATGTGGACTAAACAATACAACAAGTGTTGGTGAGCTAGAGGTACAAATGGCTGTTTGGTTGCGAGAGCAAGACGAAAACGAAGATGAAGAGACGAAGGAGTGCTAGTTGCTATACCGGTAATTCCCAAGGTGCGTGAAATAATACAAATAACTAGAAAAGAGCGTGTGGATAGGTCGTGAATGCAGGAGAATACAAGGCGTTTAGTCCATCCACTCGCCACCGTGGGCGAGCTGGGCAAAGAGGCCACGCTTCTCCATGAGCTGGTGGAAGGAGCCCTCCTCCGCAACGGCGCCTTCGTGGACGACGAGGATACGGTCACACATCTGCATAACCGGCAGCTTGTGCGTGACCATGAGCGTCGTGCGGCCGACCTTGGCGCGGCGGATCGTCTCCAGGACGGCCAGCTGGTTCGCGGGGTCCAGCGCCGAGGTGCACTCGTCGAGGATGAGGACGGTGCTCGGGCGCACCAGTGCGCGCGCGATCTGCAGGCGCTGCGCCTGCCCGCCCGAGATGAGTGATGCGTTCTCGCCCACGAGCGTCTCGTAGCCCTTCGGCAACGAGAGGATGAAGTCGTGGACGTTCGCGGCGCGTGCCGCGGCCTCGATCTGCTCCCGCGAAAGGCCCTCGGCGCCATAGGCGATATTCTCGGCGATGGTCGCGTCGAAGAGGTTCGGCTGCTGGCTCACGACGGCGACGTGGTTGCGGAGATGCTCGACGTTGGTGTGGTGAACTGGGTGGTGGCCGATGCTGATCGAGCCGGAGTCGGGTTCGTAGAGGCGCTGGAGGAGGGCGGCGATGGTCGACTTGCCAGAGCCGGAGGAGCCGACGACAGCAACGCACTCGCCGTCGGCAATAGAGAGGGAAAGGTCTTTCAAGACCGGAACGTCCGAGCGTTCGGGATACGCGAAGGAAACATTGTGGAAAGCGACATCGCCAGCGACCGGAGGACGGAGAGCGCCTTGCGACTCGTCCGTCTGCTTGTCGAGTTTCAGGAGCGTGTTGAAATCCTGTGTAGCCTGCACAGATTTTGCGATACGTTGCGCTGCAAACTCGTCAGCAAAAGGCAGTTAAGGGGGGCGGTGAAGCGACATACTGAATGACATGAGCTGAGATCCGATGGTAACAGTGAACACAACAAGGTTGAGGACTTGCACCATGCGCAAGTAACCGTAGGTGCCGTTGGCGACCAAGACTGCGCCGACGTAGAAGAGAACGGCCTCAGAAAGATAGATAAGGGCGCTCGCAACACCGTGCGTGCATCCCTCGACGAAAGCACCTCGCACGCCAGTTGCGAGGGCGTGGTCCGCGGACTTCTCGAACTTCTCCTGAAAGACGTTCTCAAAGCCCATGGCGCGAATGCCGCGAACATTGGAGATCGCCTGCAGGACATAGTTAGCTACCAATCTTGGACCATAGGGATCGGTACTCACGTCGTAGTAGCCCTTGGCCACCTCCTCCCGAGCACGCCTGTTGCGGTACTCGCACTTGGCAACGAGGTTCGTCTGGACAGCCATCGTAACACCAAAGACGGGCGCGAGCGCAAAGCCGACGAGCGTGAGCTGCCAGCCCTCGACGAGCGCCCAGATGAGGCCGACGCCGAGCATGGCAGAGACGACAAGCGTCTGCGCGAGCACAGTCGCGATGAGCGAGCGCGAGTCGTCGCCGTCCTTGATGAGGATCTGCACAAGGCGCGCGGGGGTGTTCGTGCTGCGATCGAACCACTTCTTGTCCTGCGCGAGCACGCGCGCGAGGCACGCCTTGCGCATCGCGTTCACCCAGTCCATCGCCGCGTACTCCATCACGAAGTACTTGAGCCCGATGAGCAGCCCGTCGCCGGCCGCGATCGCGAGCGAGAGCGCGCCGAAGACGTTCACGGCCGACAGGTCCGTCGCGCCCGTCGAGACCTCGAACTGCAGCCGCGAGAGCACGAATGAGAACACGGGCGTCATCGCGCCGCTCGCGAGGCTGATGAGCATGCCGACCACGAGCAGCGGCTTGAGCGGCACCGTCGGCCAGACGTCGCACATCAGACGCAGGAAGGACGGCTGTGGTGGGACGGGTTCGTCGGTGCGCTGCTCGTTCGTCTCGACTTTGACCTCGGTGAGCTCGATCAGCTTGCCCTGGTCCCACTTGATGCGCTCTCGCTTTGGTGTCTGTGCCTTGGCATTCAGCGTAGAGGTGCTACGCGAGGGGTGCAGGACGCGGCGCTCAAGGAGCTTTTTCTCGTCCTCCTCGCCATCCTCGACGACGGTAGTCGAGAAGAACGACGAGCGAGTGTAAGTGGGGGACGTAGGGGTGAACTGCAGGCTGTAGCGGCGGCTCATCGTCCGTGCAAGCGGAGGCGAGGCGAGTGAGGGGATGTCGATGTGGAGAGACTTCGGGCGACTGGATGCAGGGGAAACTGGTGTCGCGGGCTCCTCGCTGAATGATTCAGGAGGCACGAAGCGGCTGATGCGGTGGGAGTTCCGGTTCGGGGCGGAAGTGACAGCTGCGCTCGGTGGGGCAACAGAGGACTTCGTGAGGTCCGCGACGACGTCGAACATCCAGTTGCTCATCGTCAGCGGGCGGTAGATGCTCGAGCGCTTCAGGTCCTTCGCGGTCACCCCTGCAGCTTCAAGGTCCTCCTCGATCTCCGCGTCCGCCTGCTCGAGGATGGCCTCGAGCTGAATCTCCTCCTTCGCCAGGTCCTCGTCCGTACGTTCTTGGAAGCCAACCGAGAGCATGCGCGAGAACTCGTCGCCAGCAGTCTGGAGGTCGCTGCGGAAGCCTTGCTCGACGACTTCGCCACTCTTAAGGACGTACACAAAGTCCTCTTCTGTGATCTGGGACAGGTCGTGCGTGATGACGATTGTTGTCTTGTTCTGGCGCCATTTCTTGATAGCCTCGAAAACCAGGATACGGGAGGTCAGGTCGAGAGCCGAAGTTGCCTCGTCTGCGATTCTGTAGTTAGCCATCGTTGAAACCCCGCGAACGCTGCAAACGTACCAAGGATGAGAACAGTGGGGTTCCGGAGTAGGGCACGGGCGATCGCGAGGCGCTGCTTCTGTCCGCCAGACAGGTTGGCCCCGCCGTTCCCGAGCTTGGTGTCGTACCCGTTTGGGAGGTCGCTGATGAACTGGTGCATGAGCGCGGCGCGGCAGACGGCCTCGACCTCTTCGCGCGTGACGTCCTCGGGGCGGCGCGTGCTGTCGGGGCTCGCGAGGCCCATCGCGACGTTCTCGTGCACGGACATGTCGAAGAGGATGCACGTCTGGCTGACGCCGGCGATCTGCCCGCGCGACCACGCGAGATCGAGGTGCGCGAGGTCGTGCTCGTCGTACTTGAGCATGCCCTGCTCCGCGTGCAGGTGGTACATGCGCAGGAGTAGCTGGCCCACCGTGCTCTTGCCCGACCCCGACGCGCCGACGATGAACGTCAGCTCGCCCGCGGGCACGAACAGGCTCACGTCCCGCAGCACCGGTACGTCTGGCCTCGAGGGGTACGCGAAAGTTACGTCGCAGAGCTCGAGTCCGCCCTTGGACGTCGGCGGGATGATCTTGCGCAGCGTGCTTGTGTGCCGCGCGGGCTTGAGTGGGGTGTAGAGCGTCGACACCGAGCGGCCGGTCGTCGGCTCCGCGGTCGACTGGGCGAGCGTGATGAGGGAGACCATCGCGAACTTGCCCTTCGCGATGACGATGAGCTGCGGGATGCACATCTGGAGGTTGCTGGTCGCGATGAGGCACGCCCAGAACACGGCCATGACGTCTCCGGGGCTGACCGTGCCAGAACGGACGAGCTTCGCACCGAACCAGAAGCCCTGCACGAACATGGCCATCATCGCAAAGTGCGAGAGCGTCGCGGTGAAGCCCCAGATCCGGATGCATGCGTTGGCGGACGCCTGCAGCTTGTCGAGGATGGCACCAAGAGTCCGTTCCTCGTGCGCTTGCGCATTGAACGCTTTGACAGTGGCGATGGCGGCGACTGCACGGTCGACGAGGGTGGCAGCAGTCGCGGTCTGGGAGCGCTCGTCACCGAGCTTTGGTGCCACGAGGTTCTGCGATATTGTCTGAATGACGGTGAGGACGGGTACCGCAGAGAGAATGACAAGAGTGAGGGCCCATGAGCGAGAAAAACCCAGAGCGAGGCAGACAAGGGTTGTCGTGAGATATTGAATGAACATTCCACAGGCTAACGATGTTGCAGTGCGGACTTCGTCCGTTTCTCTGAAGAGAAGTGAGCGCCGGACACAGAACCACGCGCAAAGGGACATACCTTGTGAACTTCGCCATGAGACCTCCTGCACCGAGGTTGTCCTCGGTGTCCTTGCCCGTCTGAGTGTCAAACCAGACGAGGTCTTTCCGCGTTACTGCGCTGTACACGCGTTTCCGGACCGCGAGGAGATTCCGCTCGCCGGTCCATATCCAGAGGCTGGAGGTGAGGCTGCTGAGAGCTAGTGCTCCGATAGCGAGGCCGAGGAGCTCGAGGGCTGTTACGCCAATGTCATGTCTGAGCTTGTCCTTGTCACTTTGCGCGACATTTGACAGAGGGAAACGGGCGAATGCGTCGAAGACGCTGCCGATGACCAGCGTCATAAACGGGGCGACGGCCCCAGACGCCACAGACGCAGCCACAGCGGGGAGAACGAGGAAGTAGAGATCATGGCGCGTTAGAAACGAGAACAGAAGTTTGAGAGATGGTGATGGTGGTTTCGGCTGCGAGTGGAGGGTCTGTACAGAGTCGCGTGCTGAGATGGGCAGTTTGGTCGTGGAGGTCGTGGGTGTGCTCGGCGTCGAGTCGACGGTGTACTCCGTCGAAGGACGGCCCATGGTGGGTGGTGGGGGCAGAGTAAGAGGTGCTTTGCCCTCTGCGCATCGCGTCGGCCATGGCTTTTGTTAAGGCGGAGGCAAGGCCAATTGTCAAAGCCTTTTGTTACGCGCACAATAGCGACCTCCCTCACTTGCCAAATCGGGCCACTAACACAATAACCGCTAGACGCCCGATCCGCGTGGCGTCCTGTTTTGGCAACCCGCGCGCCTCATTGACCGTCCTCGCGCAAGCTCTCTCACCGCCTACAATGCGAATCTCAGGCCACACTGTCGCACTGCGCAGACTCGGAGGCTTCGGGTCGTCTAGAATGTATCGTTTGACTCGACCAGGCACTACAGACTGCTGCATGGACGACGACGACATGACGAACCGCAGGCGGCATAGACAGCAATGGGGTCACTTCCGACAGGCCGCTGCCGTAACATGTCGGTTGGTTTTCCACCGCCTGCGAGTTTGTTGCGGCACCCCTGAGCAGATGTTCACTCCTCTCCAAGAGCGAACTGGCTACGCGTGCCTGAGCGCGAGATACAGAAGCAAACCCTGGCGCGGACCCGGTGTATGTCACACTGCGGCTGCTACTCCCTTGACTCATCGAGCGAACTTGTAAGCTCACCGTTCACAGCGTGGAGTCGGAACTCTAGCCTCCCTGGGCTCGTGAGGGATCTGGAATATTAGAATGCCTGCAATATTGTACAATTGATCACTGAGGGCTGCACCTCGATAGCAAGAAACGACAGCATGACACCTTTCAGAGCAACGAACGAAGATGAAGGACTTCGACGACAATACATTACACCCCAATTTGTAGAAGCAGAGAAACCATGGCCTGCGAACCCATCGTCAGCCACCGTCCGTCGTGCAGACGGCTGCCTCTCACCTCCATAGCATCGACAGTCAGTCACTGTCGTCGGGATGCGCAAACTGCGGGCTCTCGAAGCTGCTGACGCTCGCGGCGCTCAGGGGAGGCGGAGCCAGGGTCCTCGGCGTCGAGGACGACGACCCGGGCCCGGACGCGACGACCTGCGCGAACGACAGCTTCGGGAGACGTTTGAGCTTGCCAGACCTCGCCGGGCGGTCGCTGCCCTCTGCGGCCGCCGCCGTGCCGGGGCTGTCCCGGAGGCTGTCCGCAACCGACGGCCGCGACGACAGCGTGCCCTGCACGGTGAGCGAGCGCTTGCGCAGCGGGGCGGCGGGGCTCTCGAGCGTGCGCGCCTTGCCCTTGCCCTTGCCCTTCTTGCCGCCTGCGTCGTTGCCGGCGGTGACGGTGCTTGTGATCGTCGTCATCGTCATCGACACCGGCACACGCGGCCCTGGCTGCATGGTGCTTGTGACGGGGCGGAAGCCGGTCTCGTGCGAGCCGCGCGTGGGGTATGCGACATCGGGGGTGAGCTGCGGCGGCGAGGGCACGCTGAAGCCCGGCTCGAGCCCGTAGTAGTCGGCGTCGTCGAGCTCGCCGGCAAGAGGTGAGCGGGGGCGTGAGAGAGACGTGAGGTATGATGATGGAGACTCCGGTCGTCTGGGGCGCCGCAGACTGCCGCTCTGAAGAGTCTTCCTCAGCAGGGAGTCTGCGGACGCATAGCTGGATAGAGTGCGGTTCGGAGTTGGGACATCCAGAGCAGCAAGGTTGGCCCTCAGGGCTGCGCCGAGGTGGCCTGCAGGCGGGCCAGGAAACTCATAGTCGTCCAGATTGACGGACATCGAGGCCGTCTGTTTCTCCCTCGGGCTCCCGTTGTTTTCCCATTGCCACCCGGACTTCCATTGTACAGCTGTGTCCGGAGGGACGCTCAAGCGACGTTTGCGCTGGCTGCTGAGATCGGCTTCCCAACCCTCCCACTCGCGCTCGCTACCACTGTCCTCGGCGCTCTCCTGGTCACTGTCGCTCCCGAGCAAGTTGTTCCACTTGTCGTTCGGCTGCCTGCCGCGGCGTCGTTCACGCCTGGTTTGACGATCTTCATCCTCTGACTGACCATCGTCGCCGTCAATTTCGTTCCCGAACATTGCCAGTTCCATTGCGCGGCCAACGTCCCCTAGACCTGCCCTGCGAGCTTTGCGCACGACATCGAAGCGCCATTCGGGATACTTCACTCCAGTCGGCTTAGAAGCAGCTGGTGATGGTGATCGGGCTGGAGAGGAAGCTGCTGGCGAGCTCAGGGGAGAGTCTCCAGGAGAGACGGAAGCGAAGGATATCGGAGAGTATGAGGGCCTTTGGGGAGAGCGGGCTCTGGCCGCAGATGCAGGGAAGAAGCTCGATGGGGCGGAGTGACTGTCCCTGTGCAGCACCCTCAAGAGGTTGTCGTACGCTTAGCGGCAAATCAGCTTCTTGCACGAGGGCGTGCCTATAATACTCACCGGCCTCGTCGCGCATCAACAGTATGAACACCACCGTATCACCCTCCTCTGCGGTCGCGTCTTCTTCTTCGGTAGATGTGCTTGCCACCTTGCGAGGCTCTTCTCCACCGGTGGCATCTCGTGACCCCCGCCTGTACCATGGGCTGCTGTCTGCGGGACGCTGCTCGTAGCGAAACTTCACGCAGATGATATGCTTCTCCGTGATCCCTACTCGCGAGGTGGTGAACGAGTCGTGCGAGTGCTTGCGGATGTCCTTTATGTAGTCGGCGCCGCGCAGGGAGACCATCGACGATAAGGGTATCGAGTGCAATGGAGAAGGTTCCTAGAACACGCCTCCATACCAATTCAACTCGTAGTGCAAAGAAACGAGACGTACATGTCGTTCCTTGCAAATCTGAAAGTGCCCTTCGCGGATGATAATCCAACGCTCCTGCCACTGAAATATCTTCAGCCTCCGCTTCTTGCCCAGCTTATCGCGATCCTGGTCTGCTGTCTCTGGGACCTTGCTCAGTCTGTCTCCGGCACGGGTACTGCTGCCGAAGTCGTCGAGAAGCCGCAGGACCCATGCGTATACCTCGAAGTACGGCTTCACGTAGTGCTCGACGGACGCGCGCGGAAGCTTGACAAGGTATGGATATGGATGCAGCTCGAGGAGCTCGTGAGGGTGGGTCGGGTACCATTCAAGCGTGTAATGGTCCTCGAGGATCTGGCCTGTCGAGAATACGAGCAGGATGTAGTGCGAAGGATCCGAGTACGTGGAGGCCGAGTTCGCTTTAGGGATGATGTCCTTGTTCGGCGATGTGGTCGTCGAAGGCTTGGGAACATATCTATACTTGTCTGAGAAGACGGGGTCCGAGAGGTCGGTGAGTGGATCGACGTCGTCGGTGTAAGCGTCGTACGCGTCCTCTTCTGGGGCTTGTTCGTCATCACTGATCTCGTCGCGCGTTGCGAAGGTGATAGGCGACATGCGTCGGCGTCGCTGGGTATATCGTTGGCGAGGTATAGAGGGTATCGGGGTGAACAGCGAGGGTAGACATCTTGCGAGCAGCCAAGACTTGACCTCAGATATCTTCCAGGATGTATGCAGGTGGGTGCTGAGCCATTGGTCCGTGGGTACTTTGGGGGGAATCAGTTGAGAGCAGGTCGTGGTCTCTGGCGTGCTCAACGTACCGAATCTACATGCGATGGGAATGAAGTAGCCTTGACCAGCGTGTTCCATGGCAAGGCCGCCCACGATGACCGCGGCGGCACCGACGTCTCAAATTAGCAACTGGTTTCGGGTTGAACAAAGATACCATTCCAAGATGCAGCAAATAAGTAAAGAGATGGTCTACATATGTAATACATAGCGCAGGAATGTTCGTGAGCAAGTCATCAAGAGAGCCGTACAATAGCATTATATCGTTAAATGTAGCATGGTCGCGGAACAAGATGAAGGTTAGTGGCCGTGGTATGAGCTGCGAGGCGTGCGCGGTCCGAATAGACCTGGCGGTTCTTGCGGTACTGGAGGAGCGGCGACCACTGGGGTAGGCCGTTCTCCTGACGAGACGGGGGATGGCACATACGCATCGCCAGCTGAAGAACACAGCGTCAGCCACATGTGGACGCAGATAGATCATGCCTACTTACGCTGCCATGTTGCCCACGAACCCGCACGGGGATCCGCGCGAGGATCTAAGAACATAGGCGCAGGTGGTCCAGGGGGAGGCGGAGGTGGGTGTGCTTGGGCAGGACCTGGTGCTTGACCGCCTTCCCTACCTCTTCTGAGACGCCGTTGACGAACAGGCCTCCAGCCGGAAGGAGCTGTCTGCGGACCCTCAGGTTCCGAAGGAGGAGGAGGCTGTTCTTGAGGAGCTTCGGGCATAGGTACATCTGGCATACCAGCAGTTGGCATGGGGTAGCCCCTCCTGTATTCACCGAAAGTTAATCATCATGGGAGGTATCATATGCTTGATGTACGTACGAGTAGATACCTCCGTGGTCGTATCTTTGTCTGAATTCCAAAAGGGACGCAATTTCGCTGAGGAAGCTTTCAGTAAAGTGTCTTGTCAAGTGTCCATCGCCCAACTTACTGCTGCAAGCTACTCTTCCGGGTAGCCAGCTCACCGACCTCGGTAAGGAGCTGTCTGACCTCCTTCGCGAGCGTTTTACTGAATTCGTCCAAGTACTGAAGATCATGTAAATTAGCTTATCGGGTACGACTGCACCCTAGCACTTACTCCGGAAATATTGAATGGAACCTGCTCTTGAGCCGTAGAGCGAACGGCGTTGATGAGATCGTCATGTTGCCTACTGGTCTCTGCGCGCCAGCCTGGAAAGCATGAGCAGGGGGACTATGTTGTGATTTCAAAACGACAAACCATCGGAGAGCTCGCGCAGAAGTGCATGTAAGCGCGCATTTTCTTCGCTGAGCTGTTGGACAATCGACTCTATGCCTATATCGTGGTCATGAATAAACGATATTTGCGGGACAAGACGTGTCGACTCACCTGGCTTCTCCGCTTCGGCCTCTCGTTCCGCCTGTCGCTGCCTCACTTCATCCTGGAACGCTTGCTGGAAGCCCTGGAGCATCTGCCTCATCTCGTCCATCTGGGTATTGCAGTCATTGTGCCATGCCTCCTTTTGAGCCCAACGTTCGTCAGACGTCTCGCGTTTCCTCGCGCATTCGTCCCGAGTCTCAGAAACGATGTTGGTCACGTCGGAGAGCTGCCGCACGAGGTCATCTCCCCTGTTCCTCGCTTCGTCACGCTCCACCTCCCTCCGCGCCTCGTCCTCGGTGATACGCAGCTGCCGTTCCTGCTCCAGATCGTCCCTGAGTTGATCGTTCTGGGCACGGAGAGTAGCAAGCTCTTCCTTCAAAGCTGTATTCTGGGCCTCCACGTCGATGATCCGGCGTTCACGCTCGGCGTCAAGCTCCTCGCGAACACGGGCAGCTTCGGTCCGAGCTTCGTCCAGATCTGCGCGCTCAGTGCGAAGGGTGTCTAGCATCTCCTGCAAGTAACGCGAAGTCGCCTCTGCCACCTGTGACTGGATGCTCTGTGCGATGGTGTGAGCATCAAAATCGACGTCCTCTCGGTGTGGTGGTAGGGATGGTCTCGGCGAGGACGGGATCGGTTCATGTGGAGGAGGAATCACAGGAATATCCTCTTCGATGTCTTCCGTTGGAGGCACTTCATATCCAGGTTCTGGAACAGGCATCGACTGGGGAAACTGATCCTGTGCAGGCATCACGGGGGCCACAGGGGGTGCAGGGGGTATAGAAGCCAGCCGCTCTTCGACTCGGTCCTCAACATCCTGTAAGATTTCGTCCCTGCGGCTCGTCGCCTCTTGGTCACGACGAGCCTCGTGGTCGAGAAAGATGCGCTCCCTTTCGTCTTCGTTCGTCCGGAAGATGCGATCGCGGTTCTCTTCAGCCTCCTCAGAGAAATGGAGCTGATCCGCCATTCTGTTAGCAAGGTCACTGAACCGGTCGGCACGCTCTCGCTCTCTGTCTGCATCTTCGAGATCTCGGGGCCCCGAGTGTTCCGATGGGACCACCATCCCAGGTGGATGCGAAGGAGAAAGCGGCAATTGCTCCGATGGGGGAACTGTGATGGGCTGCGGCATCGGGAAGTGTTCGCCTGGTGCTCCTGGAGTCGGTGCTGCACCTGGAGTGCGCGGTCGAACAGGGAGCGGTGTCTGTGTAGGCGACGGAGAAGGGGAAAATGATGTGCGTAAATCTTCGCGATGTCGTTGCTCATGTAGGGGCTGTAATATGTCCCTAGGCTCTTCTGCCTCCCCGACAGTCGGCTGCACTGAAGGGACGTACGGAATCGTTGGAGCTTCTGGACGGGCTCCGCGAAGTTGGTCGCGTAGATGAGTCGAAGGAGATACCGGTCTCCGCGAAGGCGGCCCACGGGGAGGAGCCACTGGCAAAATCGGAATATTGAGTTACTGACAGGCATGACGCGACTAGAGACCGTACCACTTGGTGGTCCTTGCTCACTGAAGGCCTGTTCCAGCTCTTCGCTGGGGACACGAGTACCCCCTTCGGTAGGCACTGAAGATGAAATGCATATTAGGCTGGGTTTGTGTATACAACGTCCTCGTTATACCTTGATATGGAGTCTCCCTCTGCGATGGGTACTCATATTGAGTGACTGCTCAGGAATGAGTCACCGACATACACCACGAGCGAGATACGTTTTACTCACCTTCACTGGGCCGTCTGGTACGAGGGCGGCTTTCACGGCCGACTTCGTGGCGGGGGCCAATACGCTCCGGCTCGTCGATGGGAAGATACGTAGGAGTTCGATGTGGACCATGGACGGATACCCTCGATGGTGGACGAACCGGCAATGGACTGTGAGAGGGCGAACGAGTCAGGCGATGAGGCCTCCCAGCGTCTTCCGGAGAGATTGTGCCACGTCGCGGGGAGCTTCGAATAATTACATGAGGAATTTCGCCACGATCAGATGGGCTTGAACGACCGGGACGAGATGGGGCAACGCGTATGGTGGCAGGTTCAGACCCAGTATGTTCTATCAGTGTAGGCGAGCGGGATGATGGATGTGGGCCGCCTTCGACGTAAACAGGCGCACCGGGTCTTCGAGTTCCGCGAACAGGTACGGGAGTGCGGGGAGGTCGGTGTCCCTCGTCGTAAGGGCTTCCCCGACGACTTGGCCGTACTTCGACTGTCGGGCTGTAAGAGATGTCAGTCAAAGGGGCGTCTTGGATATCTCAATAATGTAGCTGACCTGTATCTTGTTCTTCCAGAGGGAGAGCGGCGGAGGCGTCGATGCCCTCTAGGCGAACCTTCATCTTCGTCACTATACTCTCGAGAAGGCGATCTGGGTACACGACGCCGGGAAGACGGCGTCCTATGCGGATGACGTCGAGGCTCTTCCTCATATGAGCGACGCGAAGGCCTCGGCGATGGGGTTCGCGACTCCGTCCTATGGATCCTTCGCACTCTTCTTCCTTCTGTGCGCGGGCTTGACGGGGGACGCTCAGATACTAGCACGCGAGTAGGCGAAGCATGGGTTCCGTGGCCGTGAGAAGGCCCAGATACGACTATTCTTTGCGGTGAGCGCGGTGAGCCAGAACGGCTGCGTCGTCTGCTTGGCACGATCCTCACTGGAGACCTTCCCGACCGGCGGGAGCTCTCAACCAATCGTATTGGTGATCTTGAACCGGATCGACGACGGCGGGAGCCTTCAGTCAGAACTATTGGTGGGGGCGATCGGGATCCGCGACGGCGGGAGCCTTCAGTCAAGATAATTGGCGGGGGCGTCCGCGATCGCGATCTCGATCCTCTGCGACGAGAACTGGGGGCGCGCAGTATTAGTGGCGGACTGCGTGTTCTGGATCTGGATCTGCGATGAGGGTCTTCTTCGTATCTCACTCGAGGCGATCCAGACCGAGACCTCCTTCGATGCCTGCGACCAGGGTCGTCTTCGGCATAACTGCGTGGCGACCCTGACCTTGACCGGCTGCGACGCGGGATAATCACTGTTGGGGAATGCCTGGATGGAGAATGTCTAGATGGACGGCTGCCTTGAATGATGATCGGCGAGTGAGGCCTCTCCGACCCGACCTGGATGATTGGCGGCGGGCTGCGCGACCCTCGACGAGACCCCCGACGGTAGTATGAAGGTGACCGAGATCTAGATCGAGGGCGGTCGTGTTCTGAACGCCTCGGACTAGAATGGGTCCTGTGTACGACGATCCTGCTAGGTGAACGGCTTCGCGAACGATCTCTATAACCACGACTGGGACTTCTTTGGACTATCACTGTGGGTTGACCAGGACCCGTGGGCGGGGGAACAGGCAAGATAGTACTTGGAGGGATTGGCAGCGGTTGAGGGGGCACCTGAAACATCGGCTGTTGCGGAAATCCAGGCGGTGCAGGTTGTATGATGACGGGAGGGGATCGAGACCGCGACCGAGACTGAGAGCGCCGCTCCGAGCGCGGAATGTCGTATGCTGCCCCATGCCTTGATGGCGACCTACTACGTGACCCGCGTTCTGACCTGCGTTCTGACCTCCGTGGCGACCTCCGTGGCGACCTGCGCGATGCCCTAGGTGATCTACGCGACGAACGAGTCGGTGAGCGGGAGTAATCCGACCGGGGTCTCCTCGATCCCGGGACATCGTCATATGACGGCCCTGGACTTCGCGAGCGCGAGCGACCAGAAGAACGTTCTGGAGATCGCTGCACTACTACTGTCACAGGCTGTCCTGGGAGCGGCCCGCCCTCCGGTCTGATGACTTCAGGTGCGCGAGGGAAACCGGGAGGGTATGGAGGTATGCCACCAACAGAAGGAGGCTGGATGACAATCGGCGGTCCATCGGGCCCATACCCAGGATCACCTCCAGGCTGTTGGATGATAATTGGTCTATCCGATCCAGGTGCTTGTGGAACCCCGCCTGGTGGGATGACTATTGGGGGCTCGGCACCTGGAGGATAGCCACCTGGAGAATAGCGACCCGAAGGATAGGCGCCTTGAGGATAGCCAGCCGGTGGCACGCCTCCAGGATACCCACCTGGCGGCGGAAGCATATGTGGAGATTGAGACGGAGACTGTATGTGTATCTCTACCTCCTGCGACTCGCTTTGCTGGCTACTGCCTCTGCCAGAAGTCGGTAGACGAACGAGGGTAGGGTCTGGCATGGGATACCGCCCCATCCCGCCCGGAGGAGGTACGCGAATCGGCGGTGGACCTTCATCGTCGTAGCTGGCGGGTCGTTCATCGTCGTAGCCGGAGGGTCGTTCATGGCGTGGTGGACGCCTCCGCCGCTGTGTCCCATCATCGAGGTACGATAAGTCCGAGGACCCGGAGGGCGTCGGGGACAGTGATGGTCGGTCAGGAACGACGGCAGGTTCATCGGGGGAGTACCCTGTTTGTGGCCTAGGACGCTGGCGGCGGGGAACTTCGTCGTCTGAGTAGTCCTCTGGTATGACAGGAGGACCCGCAGGTCGGTATCCTGACGGGGGCCTTTCAGGTATGACAGGGAACATAGGACTTGGCGTGGGCATTACGGGCGGGAACGGCGGTCTTCCAGTCCCCTGGTCCGGTACGAAACCTGGAGGGAAGTGCTGTGGTACACCAGGTATCACCCCGGGGATCACAGGAGGCTCTGGCTGAGGCATAGGCATCACCGGAGGCTGGACGACGGAAGGACCAGGTTGCATACTTCCCGGAGGAAATACGAACGTCTGAGGCGTCTGGCCAGGAGGTCCTGGTGGCGCAGGAGGCATGCCAGGGGCATATGGTCCTTGTGCTGGCATTCATTAGACAACCTGGGATTGAATACCTTTGAATCTCGTACCTTGCGTTTGAGAATTCAATAACTGCTCCAACAGGGTTCTCAAGTCATCCACACGTGCAGCTACCGCGCGAATTTCTGACTGGCGATCTTGCACATCGCGCCCGAGCCATTCGTTGAGCGCTTGGAGATACCTCATGATCTCGCGCTGTTGTTCGATTGAAGCTGACTGCGCAGCTCTTTGGTCCTGAATATAATGTGAGGCTTGGGATAGAGATGAGACCAGTGTATCTTACTCGAAGCAGTTCGACAATGCCTTCAATACCGCCGGGAGGCAAGACAAAGGCCTACGAACAATATCAGCTACAAACATTCAGGACTATACTGCAGCACATACGGGTGGCGCTCCCGGTAGGGCAGTTCCTATCGGGGGGATTCCTGTTTGTGCGCCCGATGGGCCTACGCCCGGCTGAGTGGTATAATCTCCAGGAGGAGGAACACCTGTCGGAAGCGGCCCGCCCTGGCGAAGCGTCAGCACTAGTAATAATAAAACAAGTTAAGTGTAGTACCTGTGACGCTGGCGGCTGAGCGGCTGGGTACCAAGTTTGACCTGGAGGGGGAGCCGGAGCTTGGCCAAGGTCTGGAGGTGCCGAAGGCGCTCGCTGTGTCCGAAGATCAGTGCATGCGTCCAACTTTGAGCTGTACTACTTACGCCTTCCCCTCGTCGTTGATCTTGACGTCGACGCCAGACCTCACGCTCCATGTCGATATCGGGCCCGGCGTCTGCACCAATCATCGTCCCAGGTGTGCGCGATCGGTCATCCGTAGGAACTCTCGTGTCTCTTAGTCGTTGTTCGGGCGGTTCGGTAGCAAACGGTTCAGTAACAAACTGCCCAGGCGGCGGCGCAGGCGCAGAGCCCGGCGGGTACGTAGGCGCAGGTGAAGTCGCGGGAGGAGGGTGCGGTCGTGGCATGGGCCTCACCCGGGGTCCTCTCCTGGGCCGCTCGAAGATGACCGGCTCAGGAATGGGCACTGTGCCAGGGCGAGGTGGGAGCTCGACATCGAAAGTCGGACTTGTACTGCGGGGCCTGGTGAGTCGAGGTCCCGGACGGTATATCAATGGCACCAGAGGTGGAGGTGCTTGCACAGGTGGCAGCGCCGGCGGAGGCTCGCTTGCAGCAAGTTCAGCCAAGCGTTCGTCAAGCGTCGGACCCGCACGCCGAGGTGTCGGCATGTGCATTGGCGGTACGTCTGCGCGACTTCTGTCAAGGAAATCGCGGAACTGGCGGAAGATCGACGATCCATCGCTGCTCTCGTACTCGGACTCCTCCCTCGGCGGTGGCGCAGGTTCAGTAGGGGGAGGCGGCGGGGCAGCCCGTTCGACGGGTGGAATCACAACAGGCGGTCGGCTCAGCAGGTCGTGCAGCAGCGTCTCGATTCTCGCTAGGCGATCGTCGTAGTGAGGCACCGCAGGTGGTGGCTGATGTCTGACTTCGTCCAACATGCGATTTGCTGTGTCCTGGCCGTTCCGCAGGTTGTCCACCTCGTTCCTCAGCGCATCCAAGAGACCCCGGATATCAGACAGTCCGAACGGCCGTGCGGTCACGCTTGACACTGCAGATCCGTCTGGCGAGGCGGGATGCGGGATGGGCATCTGGATTGGGCTCGGCGTCGCGCCGCGGTCGATGCTAGACACGCTCCTTGGGCGTACCGAGACGTCCGACTCACTCGGCGATGATTCTGGCGAGGATGGCTCGGAACTGGACCACGAAGGGGAGCGTTGCAAGCCGGGGTAGGACTCTGATTCCATGAGACTCCAGTCGTCAGAGTGATGCGACGACAGAAAGGACGCGGAGTCCTCCAGAGTCTCAGGCGACGCCCCGCGACGACGGGGCGGGCTGATGTAGATCGTCTTGGGCTCAGACGGCGTCGGCGTCGTGATGTCCCGCATTCCAACCAGCGGTGGAGGATACCCGGGCCGCGGCTGAGGAGCGATGACCGTAATCGGTGCGGGCGCTGGAGGTTCTGGCGGTGTGGGCGGTCCTGATTCAGACCCGACCACGCTGCTACGTCCCACAGACACATCCTTGACCGGCACAGGCGGAGGTGGAGCCTCACGCTCCCGGAGCTCGTCGATGAGGTTGCCGAGCAAGTCCCGCAGCTCCTGGATCTGCGCGCGTTTCTCTGCATTTTCAATCCCCCTTGCGTTCTCGGCGTCCTGGAGCATGTTCATGAGCTTCTCGATGTCGTCCACGTTCGCATTTCGGGGCAAGATTGGAGGCTCGGGCTCTGGCAAAACAGTTTCCAAGGTCGAATGGATAGATGGCGTCGTGCCCCGAGGCGTTGTCACGCTCAATCGCATTGACACTGAAGGCGTTGTCGGGCTTCGCGACGACGGGAGCGGGATAATGAACGGCTGCAGACGACGATCAGTAAGAGTACCAACTGAAGACATCCGAGCTCAGCTTACCGACTGCGATGGCGTCGAGGGCGGCGGAGACTCAGGCGGTGAGGATGGCGGAGACTCAGTGTACAACGACGCCTGTTCTGTCCGCGGAGTCAGATGAACGTCCCGCGGTGTCGGCGTCGGCGTAGCCTCCCTTGGCGTCGGAGAAGGGGGGACGTCTTGCACTGGCTGTGGTGTCGGCGGAAGAGGCGGCAGAGAAGGCGAGCGCGGCGGCGCAGGGCTTGACGCATAGGACGACGGCGCACGGTATGACGGTGCATGGGACGACGGCGCACGGTACGACACCCCGCGAGACGACGCTGCGCGAGATGACGGCGAGAAGACCGACGACGAGACGTCCGACGACAGTTCTGACGACACGGGCGTCGGCGACGGGACGCTCGGCGGCAGCGACGGCGATACCACTGAGGGCGTGTACGACGAGGGCGAAGGTGCGGACACCGACGACAGGGTGGCGGAGATCGACGGCGTCAGGCTCATCATCGAGCTGGGCGAGCGCAGCGAGATCGGCGGCGACGACTGCGGCGTCGTCGTCGGGCGCATGAAGGACGTCTCGAAGGACGTGTCGAGGCCCTCATGGATCGCCATGCTCGGCGCCGTCGGCGATGCGCGCAGCACAGAGGAGTCGTAGGACCTGTCGGTCTCTGCGGCCCACAGCGACTCGGGGATCGACGGGCTCGAGATGCTGGGCTGCTCGACCGTCGAGGGCACCGTGAGCGAGGACGGCTCGCTGGAGCTTGTCGGCGTGACCGACGACTCCGTCGGGCTTGAGACCGTCGAGACCGTGCTCGGCAGCTGCGGCAGGTCCAGAGACTTGGCCGGGGACGGACCCGGGAACGACACCGAGGAGATGTCGTCCACGCTTGGGAGCTCCATTGTCGACGGCGACGGTACCCTCTCTCCTAGCGAAGGCGGAGTGAGCATATCAGACAAGAGGCTCGTCGATGGGATGGATGGCGTGTACGTCGTTGACGGCGGGAGCGGGATGTCCTTTGGCTCGATCTCGACGTATGACAGCTCGCTCTCGTCCTCAGGAATGGAGGGCACCTCGGACGGGCTCTTGATGCTGACGGCATCCGGCTCGATCTCAGGCGTCGGCTCGAGGTCCTCGATCGACACCTCCCTCTCGCTAGGCACAGGCGTCGGCGCAGGACTCGGAACGGGAGTCGGAGTGGGCGACGGCGAGACGATGGGTACAAGTTCGACGGGCGGCGGACAATGGCACTGCGCGGTCTCAAACTCGGTGGATGGCTCTGACGGACACACCTCTGCGGTGATGTACTCGGTCGGCGCGGGAGTGTCGCAGACCTCCGCTGTGATGAAGTCGGTCTCGGTCTCGGTAGGGCAGACGTCCGCGGTGATGAAGTCGCTGAGGTGGTCGGAAGGAATCGAGGACCCGACCTCAGCTGTGATGTAGTCGGCCTCCGAGGGGATCGTAGGCAGGGAGGACAGAGACGCGGAAGGGCTTTTCGCAGTGATGTAGACGGACTGGGACGACTGACTGGTCGACCGCTGCCTGTCCGACCCGTACGTGGCGTCGCTCGGCGGACGAGACGATGCAACCGAGGGCGTCGGCGTTCCGCTCCTGGTCCACTCAGAATCCGTGGTGGTGTACGTCTCCGTCGCCGGCTCCAGCGTGGGCAGCGTGCTGAACTCCGTGGGGTAGCTCCCAGAGCTGTGCGTGTACGAGTCCGAGCCTGCGTACGACGTCCTGTTCTCCTTGTCCGACGACTCCTCGGTCCCTTCTGTGAACGTTATCACGACGCCGCGAGAGCCCGACGTGCCTGTTCGCCGGCGGACGCCTCTCGACCGTGCGAGGCCGCGCGATGGCGACACCGAGGTTGCCGTCGAGGGCGACGTCCGGCCGGTGTCAGTAACACCAGACAGCGTCGGCGGGCCCAAGTACGAGGTCGATGGAGTGAAGCCCGTGCTCGAGACGAACTCGATGGTCTCGTCGGTCTGAAGGGTGCCCATCACCGTCTCAAGCCCATCTGCCCCCTTGCCCGAGGACGAAGCCGAGTACCAGCTCGTCGTCGGCGTGCGCGTCGTGGCGGCGGTGCCAGTCGGGGAGAAGAAGTTGTCCTCAGACGACGACGCCGGCGTCTCTGTCCCGCGGGGCCGCGACCGATTCCTCGGTGGTGAGCCGAACGACACTGGGCTTCCAAGGCGAGGGCCGCTCGAGATAGTTACAGGAGAGTCGCTCCCTGTCGTGTTCGGGACGATCCCAATGCCGAAGCCCAAGCTGTGCCTGGCGCGCGCACGACGGACAGCCGAGTCGATCTCTTCGCTGAGGTCGGTCATGGAACTCGTGCGTCTGAGGGAGCTCATCCGACTCGGCGGGATGACGCGAGGGTCTGCGTGCGGAAGGTACGTCTGATTGTCTACGGCATTGTCGTCGACCGCCCTCAGGTTGCTCGCAGTGGACTGCCGGCGGGACAAGGAGCTTGACCCGGAGAGCGAGACGAGGTCGGCGAGCTCCGCGGTGTTCAGCGGCGAGATGTACGTCGTCGACGCAGAGCCGGCGCCCGAGGCGCGCGAAGAGTTGCTGAGCATCGAGCCAATCGTTCGGATGGAGTTCACGGGCGAGCGGGTGCTGGATCGATCGGGGATGGTGATCGGGCGATCCAACGCGTCCCTACAGGAAGTCGACCGTTAATTGAGCTGTGAGTCAGGGGCAAGAAGCGGAAGGCGTACCGAATAGCGTTGATCCATGCGAGCCTTTCCTTGGGAGAATCCGTGCCCAGGCGCTCCGTGCCGTCCTCGTACATGAGGTGGAACGGCGAGAGCATCTCCAGCAGGCCCTCGTCCCCAGGCTGCCTGCTCTGCTCCTTTGCAGCAATCGCACCGATGTCGTCTGCAGCCTGTGGGTGCTGAGGCGAGAGCGCGGTGCCGACAGAGGTGCAGTTGAGCAGGTCCAGCATGATCGTGCCGCGGCGTCCTCCGGGGACGATCCAAGTGAGCACGAGCATGTGGGGGTAGAGGACAGCTTGGCATCTTCTCCATCGGTACGGCGGCGGCTCGTGTACGTTGAGGTACCACAGCAGCCCGATATTGATAGGCTGGCAGAGGTATTGTCAGCGAACGTCGCGGCGCGAAAGAACAAGACGCGCAGAACACGAATGATCAGCGCGTCCCGAAAAGGCAACTCACCTCAGCCGTCTCACCCAGCTGCGAGATGTCGAACGGTGGAGGGATCGGCTCAGCAGGAGCTGGCGTGCCCTCCGAACGCGAGGCGTCGGTGACACTTGGGCTCACGTCTGAGCGAGGGGTGTCGCGTCCACGCGCCGGCGTGCTCGCCATGCTGGGCGTGACCGAGCGACGGCTCCGCCGCCGGCCCTCCGAGCGCGACGGCGACGTGGGCTGGGCCTTCCTGAGCACGGGGGTCTTGGCCTTAAATGCCGAGACCACGTTCTTGACCTGCGCGAGGGGCGAGCGGGGAGAGCCCTGGGGCCGCCGGAGCGAGACGACGGACGGCCCGGCGGTCGGGATGCTCATCGACGCGTCGGTGGGGGAGACGGACGCGCTTCCTGTGAGACCCGTGAACGTCGAGGTGGCGCTGCGCGAGGGTGTGCTGCTGTAGCCACTGGCCTCCGATTGCGAGCGGGAGTGCGTGCTAGGCGTCCTCCGCGAGTCTCCAGAAGCAGACGGCGGTGCTCGCGGGCCAGACACGACCGAGCCTGTCCGGCTCTTCGTTGGAGAGGACGGACGCGAACCACCGTAGAAGCTACCAGTAGCCGACCCCAGACCACTTGTCGTGTATCCAAGGCCAGCGGCAGCAAGGGAAGTGGTGTGACTGAAGGGCGACGTCGCATAAGGGCTTGGCGAGCGCGGGCCGGCTGGTGCTGAAGGTGCTGAAGCCGTCCTGGAGTGTCCAGGTAGCTCTGGTGATATCTTCTTCGCCTCAAATTGCGCGATGAGGTTGCTAACAGCGGGACGGCCAGGTGCAGGAGAGGCAGAGGCAGGGTCAGTTGATGAGCGGATGTGAGCAGAGGGGCTTGCGCCAGACGCATAGGTCGAACGCCTGGACGGCTCTCCGAGGTATGTTGAGTATTGCGTGGCTGGCCTACCACTGCCTGCCGCGAAAGATGTTGGGCGGGAGGAAATGTCTTCTGTGTGCTCAGTGATGGTGCTGAGGACGCGTCTGCTGCGGTCCAGCAAGTTGTCGGATGTTGAGGCATATTGTCCTTGAGGGTCTCCCCACATGTCCAGAGTATCTTGAATTTCGTCATCGAGCTCCGTGAGCTCCGCTTCGACTTGCGCGCGATCGTACATCGATTCTTCTTCCGAATAAGAGTAGGAGACATCGTCGGGGGTAGGTGACATGTTGATTCGGCGCATCCGACGGTCGGTGGAAACATCATCGCTGTCATAGGACGAGCCCCCGTCGTCTGGAAGGCCCGTTAGCACACAAGTAAGATATACGAGGCTGGACGTACAAGAGTGGGACGAGAAGGAGTGCCTTGAGGACGAAAGCGGCGTCTGTGGTTGCTGCACAGACGTGAAGGTGGCGGTGCCAAAGAGGGGGGAACGTGGTCCCCGCAGCGAAGAAGGCGGCGTTCCCGAGTATTCGGACATGACGGCTTAAAGCGAGAGGTTCAGAACAACATGAGATAGCGGAAGCGCAAGAGCAATTAGAGAAGGTTTCCGTCGAGTTGGCAAAGCACAGGATGGGCAATGGGTGGTCGGCTGCCGAGTTTTGCGATCCGCAGAGTGCAGAGTCGGGGTCGCGGATGTGTGGGAGGACGCTGGCTGGCGTATCGCGTCGCTTCGCCGCCGCTGTCGGGATCGTGGAGGAGGTCGCTGAGAACAACGGGAGCAGGCAGCGTGGGAAAAGCGTCAGATGGTTCGTATTCTGGCAGCACCGCGTCCGTGTGCCATCCCGTGACCGTTCCAAACCCAATCACCGCCGTGCGTCTACCGCCCTGAGGCCTGATGCAGCGTGTTCTTGTCTGTTGAGCGCGCACGCTCTCCGTGCTATGACATTACGCGAGCATCCAGGTGGGATACCGCAGAGCGGGATGGCGCAGGACCGTAGACCTCGACTGACGCAAGTCGCAGATGGAGGACTTGGACCAGCCAAAGCGTGTGGGTGACATCATCCAGGGTCCGCGCGTTCACGAAGCGACCGCGTTCCGTGTCTCGTACGCGTCGAGAAGTCGTCCATCAACTGTCATTCGAGGCACTATGCAGCAACCAGCAGCCTGGCGGGTCGTTCGCAGGTAGGAGACATACAATTTGCTCACCAACACATCGCGCCTTCGTGGTATGTCCGCAGAGACTGAAAGAAGAGCTGCTTACACGAGACTAGGACCAGAGTCACTCCCGCATGAATCTTCTGCTCGTCACTTCTGCGCGAGGGGCAGCTAGATGTGCGACTATATGCGCCCCATATCATTCCCAGCTGGTCCTGGATCGACGCTCTGGAGCGCTTGGGTGCTGCATCAGGTATGCGGCTCAGATGGAAGCGCGAGGTTCGACGCAAAGCTGGTGGCTAAGGTCAAGAGACGATATCAAAAGGCACTACCAGAGGGATGCGGATACTGGCTTCGTCATGGTGGTTAAAAACTCACCGACGAGACATTCCTGTTTTGGGAAGGGTCTCATCGACATCGGTGATCGGCGGGCGGGAGTCGGGCGGGCGGCAATTTCTCCCGCCGCCCTCCTCCTTCCGTCGCCGCTGACGTAATTTCTTAGAAGATCGCCTGCGAACGCGCAACCCTATGCTCGCGCATAACCTTCAAACCTGCACAACACACAGTGACATCTAATTGTACCTGTACGTAGGCAGAATAAGTAGTCTACAACGGAGCTGCGTCGTGTATATGCTGCGACCTGGCACTCCGCCGAAGCTCCGACGGACGCGAGTGTCCATATAAGACCCGTACAGCGCGATGGGCGAGCCAGTCTGCTAACTTACCGGCAGTCGCTGAAGTTCCAGTGCCGCCCACAGCGAGCCATGCACGACTCGATACGCTGCAAACAGCCGCTCATTTTCTGGAATGGGGACGGGCTCGAAATAAAGCATGGTGGCGATGCATTCCGCTCAGGCTGCAGATCGCGCCGGCATTGACATGAGGGGGTATGCAGACGCAGTCACTCAAATGCCTTTCTACGACAAATATCATTTTACTGTGGCCGCAGGCGGTGGTTTGTCGACAACAGGATCGTGCTTGCACATCCGCGTCACCTCTCAAGACCAGAGCGTAAAACCTGTTAGCAGAGGGAGCTGATCAGCAATGTACGTCAGCGCAGTGAGCTCACCTTTCGCAGCAGGACATACGAGCGTTTGAGAGAACGCGTGGCGACGGACCCGGGCTCTGGGCGTTGCATCGTCTAAATGCGACGCGGTACCGGGGTTCGAAATGGGGCGGGCGCGGTCATCTACGCCCTCGGGCTTTGATCCTGACAATCGGAGCTGCGGACGCCGCGGAAAGAATGACAGCAATTTATGGCCTAGAATGGGTGGTTCTGTGGCTTTACAGCGTGCTCTGGGTATATATCTGGAAGTATCGTGTAAGAACTGCCCGCGAGTCTATTCGTAGATCTGACTGACATACCCAGATCCAACTTCTCGCTGAGAACTCTGATAGACTGCATACGCAGCATAGCAGTGGGCTTGATGACCCGGGTGAGCACAGGTGACGCCGCGACGAGCTGTCAGAAGCGCGACTGATGGTCGGGCAGACCAGGTCACGTTTCCGGCGATAATACCTGTCATGCAAATTTACGACCACAAGACAGGCACTTGGCCTCAGTCGAGGTTGCGGTGACTAAGCAGGGCATCAGGCAATGCTGCCAGCGCATCGCGAGCACGTACGCGACGACTGGGCTCCTGCGAACGCGAGTGCCGTTTCGAGGAGGAGAGCGCGCCCGCGTAAAGCGTGTGGCGTCAGCAATTGACAAAGCGGGCGCTGTTCCCAGATCTGCACGTTTGCGGGGGGCGATGGCGTCGCATGGCGTCGTGCCGACGAACGCAGGAGAAAAGGCATCGAATGCGGAGATGGGACGGCCTGGGCACAACAGAACAGGCAGGGACGTGAGACACGGTGGCCGCGGAGGGGCGCGCGTAGCGTGGCGCGCTTAGCGGGAGTCGCCCGTTTGGGCAGTGGCCCTCCCACGCGCCGCGGCAGCTGGCCTCGTCCTGGCTCTTCCATGCGATTCCCTACTCAAATCATGCTCACCCTCGACGCTGGGTTCCGCTGCATAATGCATCAGACGCTCGATCGATTTATAAAACGGGGTGTAACGGCCATTACACAAGGGGCGTTCACCTTGCAAATACCGATACTAAACCCTGTGTCAGACCTGGTCTCCCTTCCTTATCCTGTTTACACCATACCATCACCACGCAACAGACACCACCGTTACCCGGATCTGGATGTGCTTCCCCAGCAAAAGGCAGAAAAATAACCTCGAGGACGAAAGCCCAAAGAAGCCTCCCGCCCCCGCCGAACCTATAAAACCCCAGGAGCCAGCAGCTGCCCAGCCATCAACAGCTCCCCCTCCTTCTGAACCCGCCTCCGCACCAGCCCCCGAACCAGCCCCCACCACCGACACCACCCCCGCACCAGCTACAGACATGGCCCCCAAGGTTGCTATCATCATCTACTCCATGTACGGCCACATTGCCAAGCGTATGTCTCCTGTGCCGCGCCTCGCCTCTCGCCGCTGACCGCATACACCCAGTCGCCGAGGCCGAGAAGGCTGGCATCGAGAAGGCCGGCGGCTCCGCGACCATCTACCAGTGCGTATGCACGTCCCACCGCGCGCGCCCGCCGCTGACCGCCTCCCAGGATCGCCGAGACGCTCCCCGAGGAGGTCCTCGCGAAGATGCACGCCCCGCCCAAGCCCGCGTACCCCGTGATCCAGGTCGACGAGCTCACGCAGTTCGACGGCTTCGTCTTCGGCATCCCCACGCGCTACGGCAACTTCCCCGGCCAGTGGAAGGTGCGTCGCGCCCTGCGCGTCGTTGCGCGCCGCTGACCGCGCGCTGCAGGCCTTCTGGGACCAGACCGGCGGCCTCTGGGCGACGGGCGCGCTCGCGGGCAAGTACGCCAGTGTCTTCGTGTCGACCGGCACGCCCGGCGGCGGCCAGGGTGCGTATCGCCGCTCTCCCACCCGCACACACGCGCGCTGACACGCGCCACGGCCCGCAGAGAGCACGGTCCTCAACAGCATCTCCACGCTGACGCACCACGGCATCGTCTTCGTGCCGCTCGGCTACAGCACGACGTTCCCCCAGCTCGCGAACCTCTCCGAGGTGCGCGGCGGCTCGCCCTGGGGCGCGGGCACCTTCGCCGGCGCGGACGGCTCGCGCTCGCCCAGCGCGCTCGAGCTCGAGCTGGCGACCCTCCAGGGCACATACTTCTGGAACACCGTCAAGAAGGTCGCGTTCTAGAGTGCTTTCTGCGAACAATGGCTGTTGTATTTGGGACCTTTCGGGACCAGTGATACCGTAACGAACTACCCTGTACCATAATGCCCTGAGATAGGCCACATATCGGATATCCCTTTCCTTGCAGTTCCTAGATCGCATCGCGTCTGCGATGGTGAATGCTGGCATAGCTGTCGTCCGGCGGTCGCGGACCCTTGATGTCGCGCGAAGGCACCGTCTGTGAGAAAGCACGCGTCGTAATTGTGCAACTTCCTCCGGTCGGCGTGCCACCCTGTGCCAGCTGTGACGGACACCGAAACCCTGAAGCTTGACGTTGCTAACGCGGTGTTCGCAGCGTGGAGTCGACGCCGACGGGCCTCGGTCTATCACCGCGCGGAACCCAGTGCACAGCACCCCGTGGGTCAGAATCGACGGGAGAGGCACCTGCCCTTCCCCAGGGCCCCAAGGTTCCCAACCGCAAAGTCTATTCCTGCACGCGTCGTGCCCCCGGCTCCCGGTCCCGAGCTCCGGGCGTCTGCGCCAGGAGCGCCCCCGCCCGATTTGGAGGCCGTCGGGCCGTTGACGTATCGGCCTGCCAATTGCAAAGCGCGCATTCCGCCTGCCACCACCACCGCCCGCCCGTCCTCCAAAAGGCTCGCAGCTAAGACCCCGCACCTGCCATGCTCAGAACACCGCTCTCGCGCCCAATCGCCCCCGCACTCGCCGCAGCACGCCCCCGCCGCAGCCTCGCGCTCTCGCCGCGCCTCGGACGCGCCGCCGCCCCCTGCACCCCGCATCCCCAACCCTCCCTCCGTCCCGCCGTTCACGCCCCGCCCACCCTACTTGTCCGCAGCCATAATCAGCAAGAGGCGCGCCGCGCACACTCGACCGCGCCGCCGTCCTTCGAGGACCCCGACCGCCCGGGGCTCTTCTACCACCGCTTCGCGCCGCCGGGCACGCCGCCCGTCTTCGCGCTGTCCTTCCTCGCCGAGCGGCCGCCGCGCGTCGACTCCGCGAGCGTGCTCGGCTGGCTGCCCGCCGCCGCGCCCGCCGGCGGCGATGCGGGCCTCAACGACTTCCGCGAGAACGGTGCGTGCCTGCTGTGTGCTGTCCGCGGGAGGGGCTCACGCGCAGGATTGTGGGGTAGTGCGCTTCCTCGAGATCATGCATGAGGCGATACGCGCTGCGCTCCGTGATGGCGTCGACGAGGTGCAGAAGAACGGCGCGGTGCAGACGCAGGAGGGCTGGATGCACATCCACGGTGCGCCCCGCCGGCCCCTCGCGGCCCCATGCTCGTCGTAGACTGACCGTCGTGCCCTGCAGATGAGCGCAATGTGCCCGCGCTGGGGCGCATCGGCGACCCAGATGATATCATCGCGTCCGTGCGGGTCGAGAAGGGCCAGGTGCGTGTCATCCTCTAATAACATCGACGGCGACGCTCAAGGCCGCACAGATCCTCGCCGAGACGTACCAGCCCATGCCCGCGTACCGCCTCTGCACGAGCGACGGCATCCTGAAGCTGACGGAGGGCCTCGCGCGGCGGCTGGAGGAGTCCCTGCGGTACCAGGTCCAGGCGGAATTGCGGCCGTGAGCGCGTCCCCGTTCCCGTATCGTGGTCTGCGCCGCACGCTGCACGCCACGCCACCCATATCCCGGACACACCCCACCACAAAAGTAACTGGCAGTCCGTTATTTTATCGTAGTGTAGCGTCACAACCCCTGCTCGACCTGTTGTACCCCGTCTAATACCCTGTGCACCCACATGTCCAGAATCTGCAGCTGCATCCGCGCCTCTGCTGCGTCGCCGAGGTCGACTGTCTGCCTGTCAGCTGCGGCGCACCGCGCGGGAGAGTGTGTGCGTACCTGTGTTCCACTCCTCGAGACGCGCCTTCAGGGGCGCGAGGAACTCCTCGCGCAGAGAACGAAGCACGTCGTGCGAGCGCACGCCGAGCTGAGCAGCATGCCAATCAGACAACGCAGACCAGGCGCAAGCCCCCACTCACCTTATCCTCCGCGTCCCGCTGCAGTATAACATACAGCAGCCCAAGACTCTCAACCAACCTCCCCGGCTCGCCCGCCTCAAAGAACGCCTCCAGCCCCTCCCCATCCCGCCCCTCCGGTCCGTCCACCCGCCACAGCACGCCAGCAAATTGCTCCACGAACGAACCGTCGGGCGCCGCCCCCGGCGCGCCCAGCACGGCGAGCACCGCGTCCTTCACGAGCCCGACGCCCGCCGCGCGCATCGGCGCCGGCATGTCTGGTGCCGCGAGCAGGCCGCGCAGGAGCGCGCGCCGCTGTGGCGGCGCGCACGCGGCGAGGAGCGCGCCGAGCGCGCGGAAGGCGGCGTGCCGTGTCTGTGGGGAGGGGTGGGCGGAGGCGATGGGGGGGAGGAGGTGTGCGAGGGGGAGCGCGAGCTCCGGGGCGAGTGCCGGGGGTGGGATTTGGTGGGTGAGGGGGGTGAGGGTCGTGAGGAGGAGCGCGAGTGAGGAGCTGAGCGCGGTGGCGGTTTGGAGGGAGGCGAGCAGGGCCGGGAGGAACGTTGTGAGGGCTGAAGGTGGCTGCGGCGTCTGTGAGTGCGCGAGGAGCATCAGGGCGGCGAGGCCTGGCGCGGACGCGATGCGCGCGCCGTCGATGCCGAGTTCGTGGAGGACGTCCTGGGGCGAGACATTCGACAGCGAGCGGTGGCATGAGGACGAGACCGCTCACCCAGGCATCGCGCACGACGTCGCTGTCGTCCGCGGGCTCAGACGCGCCGGCGTGCGCGGGCATGACGAGGCGCGGGAACTGTTTCGCGAGCGCGCGCTGCGCGATGTCGCCGTCGAGCTGGTTGGCGAAGGCCGCGAGCGAGTCTTTGATGAAGCTGTACAGCAGGTCCTGGGGCGCTGCGTGAGTGGCGTCGAGAGTGAGGGGGGGGGGGGCGTTACCGTAGCGGGTCCGGGCTGGCCTTCTGTCGCCCACGGGGCGACTGCGCGCACCAGTCCGAGTAGCTGCCAGAAGACGGCCTGCGCTTCTTGTGGTGTATACACAGGCGCGCTTGTGGACAGAAAGGCTGTGAGCTGCGAGAAGATCGGCTCCAGGACTTCTTCAGAGGTGCGTTTGCCTTTCTTCAGTCGCGGTATGGCTGCGTATAATGGTCAGCTCGTGTGACACCCAGGGCGGAGGCACGGCGTGCCTTGCGCGTAGATCTGGAGCAGTCGCTCAGTCTGACCGCTGAGGCTTTCCTCGCCTTTCGGTATCTCATCGTCGTCGTCGTCTTCGTCCTCTTGCAGGCTCTGAATGCGCGCCACTTGTTCCTGCGCGACGACGATGAGCTCCTTGGCGCTGCATTCGCGAGCGATGTCGTGAAGCAGTCTGAATGCCGACGCGTAGGGCAAAGGGAGCAGGGTGGGCACAGCTGAGAAGGCATCCTGCAACACACTTTAGCTCGCTATACATCGTACAATTGCACACTCACTAGCCCGGACAGTGCTTCGGAGGATTTTACGATAGCGCCAAAGCGAGTCAAGGCTTGTTCAGGATCCTGGGCCTGACTGGCAGCAACGAGCAGCGACTGCAGCACAACAGATGCATCCTAGATAAGACCGTTCGCGTCAGCACTGGTATGGCTGAGGAATCGATGAGGTACATCATTGGCGAGCTCGTCTTCCGGTATATTGAGCTCGCTCCGGAGGGCGTGGATGGCAGACTAGCGCGGCACGATAAGGCTAACGACGGTTGGCGGGACAGGCGGATGACACACCTGTGCAGGCATGGGCCTCGTGGCGGGTCGCGCGGGCGAACGTGGCTCAGTTGGACGCGGCACGAGGCGGCGGGAGACAAGGGCGGTGACGAATGCGGACGCGCCAGCGGTGATGGCGATCAGCTTTGTGGCGTCACTCGCTGATCGCATGCGTGCGAGTCCGCCTGGGTTATCACATGTGCCGTGAGACAGCACCGTCCTCCGACCCTCGCTTGCCCCAACTTTTCTTCCAGCCTGCCACCATGCACCCGGCCCTCTGACCTGGCACATATATCCCCATCTATCGTTATACCTAATGCCCGCCATGTCTCTCCGCGCCTCCGTCGACAAGCTCGTCCAGCTACCCCGCACCCACCGCAGCGCCATCGTCCTCGCCGCTCTCGCCATCGTCGTCCTCAGAGGGAGGCTCCTGCGACTGCCAAAAGGCATCCAGAAACGGAGGCAGCATGCAGCGACGCAAGAAGAGCTCGACCAGGCAGTACAGCAGCTTTACGAGACGGCGCCAGACGGAACGAAGGTCCTACTCGTACCACATAGGCACCAGATAGTCAAGGTGCGTCCAGCACGCTTTGCACCAGAGCCGTCTCACGTCCGTTTTTAGGTCCCGCTGAAGCCAACACCAGCCAAGACACTCGCTGCAGACGCAAAGCGCTTCCCGCTCGCACCGCCATCACACAAACCGAACCTCGACAAGACCTTTCTCAGCCAGCTCCGCGCGATACTACGCATCGCCTTCCGCTCATGGCACTCCAAAGAGTCGCTCATCCTCTTCACGCACTCCTTCTTCCTCGTGCTCCGCACCGTGCTCAGCGTCGGCGTCGCGCGGCTCGACGGCCGGCTCGTGCGCGACATCGTCAGCGCGGACGGGAGGGGCTTCCTCAAGGGCCTCGGGCTCTGGTTCGCGCTCGCGATCCCGAGCACATACACGAACACCATGGTGCGCTGTCCTTGTCTCCCCCGCCTACCCCGCTGACCCCGCGTCAGATCCACCACCTGCAGGCGAAGCTCTCGCTGCGCCTGCGCACGAAGCTGACGCGCTACACGCACGACCTGTACCTCGCCGGCGCGCCGGACCTGCGCTACTACCGCGCGGGCCCCGAGGGCGGGCTCGACGGCGCCGCCCAGTACCTCACCTCCGACATCGCCGCGTTCTGCGACGCGTTCGCGCAGGTCTAGTGCGTCCGCCCGCGTGCCCCTCCAGCAGTAAGCTGACTGCCCGCCAGCGGGAACGTGCTGAAGCCGTCGCTCGACCTCCTGCTCTTCACGTCGCAGCTCTCGCGCACGCTCGGCGTGCGCGGCACGCTCCTGCTCTTCCTCAACTACTACGCTACCGTCAAGGTCCTCCGCGCGGTCACGCCCGCGTTTGGCCGCCTCGCCGCGGTCGAGGCGAGGCTCGAGGGCGAGTACCGCGCCGGCATGGGTCGGGTGGGGCGAGAGAGCGAGGAGGTCGCGTGAGTCATGCAGTCCTGCTCAATCGTGCACTCGCTGAACACTGCCCTCAGGTTCTACAACGGCGGCTCCCGAGAACGCGAAATCCTCTGGCGTGCATATAACCGCCTCGTGAAACACATCAACTCCATTTACAAGGCCAGTCCCGCTCCACACTCCCCTTCGAATGCTGGTCGTGACACCCCTTGCAGATACGCATCGCGTACGAGTGGACAGAAGACTATGTAATCAAGTACTTGTGGAGTGCAGCGGGATATGCTCTCATCGCGGTGCCCGTTCTCCTTACAAGACGGCGAAACGTCTCTGTCCAGACTGGTAGTGCGCCAGGGGAACGTCCAATCGATGACCAGGTCGCCAACCGGACTGAGAGTAAGCTGGCTGCAACTGATCATCCTTTCCGTGCTGACCGATATTCCCAGCATACATCTCATCACGTCGCCTCCTCCTCTCCCTCGCCGACGCCGGCGGCCGCCTGATGTACGCCTACAAAGACCTGCTCGAGCTCGCGGGCCTCACAACGCGGCTCTACACCCTCCTCTCGACGCTCCACTCGCTCGCGCCCCTGCCCACGCCCGCAGACGCCGGGCCCGTCGTCGCGCTCACGGACGTCGACGTCGCCGTGCCCGCGCCCGCGGGCGCCGCGCCGCTCGTGCTCGTGCGCCGCCTCTCGCTCGCGCTCCGCGCCGGCGAGCACCTCATGGTCACGGGCAGCAACGGCGTCGGCAAGACCGCCGTCGCGCGCGTGCTCGCGGGCCTCTGGGCCGCGCAAGGTGCAGGCGCCGCCGCCGTCGTGCGCCCGCCCGGCCGCACCGGCGTCTTCGTCGTCCCGCAGCGCGCGTACATGGTCGCCGGCACGCTGCTCGACCAGTGCGTGTTTCTCTTCCAGCTCAGTGCAGTGGGGTGTGACTGAGGACCGGCAGGATCATATATCCCGACGCGTACCCCGACTTCGTCAGGGCGGGCCGCACGCACGCGGAGCTCGCGGAGATCCTCGCCGCCGTCAACCTCGCGTACCTCCCCGCGCGCGAGGGCGGCTGGGGCACGCGCAAGGAGTGGCGCGACGTGCTCAGCGGCGGCGAGAAGCAGCGGGTGCGTGTGCCCGCGCCCTCACGCGTGCAGCGCTCACTGCTCACCTTGTCGTGTAGATGGGCATGGCGCGCGTGTTCTACCACCGGCCGCAGTTTGCCGTGCTCGACGGTGAGTCGCGCGGGCGTGGGGGTGTAAGGGCGCGTGCTGACGCTTCGCGGGTAGAGTGCACGAGCGCGGTGAGCAGCGACGTCGAGGGCCGCATGTACGAGCACGCCAAGGCGCTCGGCATCACGCTCATCACGATCTCCCTGCGGTGCGCCCTCTCCCTTTCCGTGCTCTTCTTTACCATACTCACTCGCGCGTTGCCCGCGCGCGCAGGCCGTCGTTGATGAAGTACCACACGCAGCTGCTCACGCTCGCGGGCGACGCTCGGGGGTCGTGGACGCTCGCGCGCGTCGGGACCGCCGCGGAGCGCATGGGCCTCGACCGCGAGATCGTCGCGCTCGAGGCGCGCCTCGGCGAGGTCGCGGGCTGGGAGCGGCGCGTGCGCGAGCTTGCGCGGGCGTTGGCTGTGGAGGAGCAGTGAGGTGCGGGGGTGGTCGGGGGTGTCGGGGGTGGGGGTGGGTGGTGATGGTGGTTGTGAGGAGGATAGTGTACGTGCGTGGACTGTAAGTTGGGTGGAATGAGAGGCTTTGCTGATTTACAGGAGGCGTGCGTGCGGCGACAGTTGGTCATGAGTGCTCATGGACGGGGCAAAAAAGAGAGCAGCACTACTAAATCGAAGTAACTAAACCGAAGGCAATCCAGGATAGGTTTGGCCGAGAAACATTGCTCACTATCACAAGCCGTGCGTGGGACGAAGTTGGACGTTGGAGCGCAGCGCTACGGACTGCACCCGATCGGTGAGAGCACGCCCTATCGCGCCGTATGGGACGAACTGACCGACCCTGGCTGCAGCGCGACCGGGAGGGTGTCTTGAGCTTATCCTCGCGTGCGATCGTCTCAAATACAATCCGGCTGCCGCTCGGGCTACCCATGCGTCACCTGGGTGATTGGCATGCCAGGCAGCGCTACAAGCTTCCTGACTTTCTTGCGTTATGCGACATACGCATGCGTGGACCTCTCCCCGATGCTTGCGTATGCCCGGCAAGGTCTGTCTTTCGAAAGCTCGAACGTCAATCAGCTAACCTGTACCCCGCCCTCTGCTCCCTCCTGGCCAATGTTCTCCCTATCGGAAGGTCCGTCCAGGAGGATTTGCGGGATCTATCAAGGGTCTGGTACCGCGCAGGGCGCCGGAGCCGCGCGAGCGAGCGCTCTTCGAAGCTCGGGTGCTCAGGTGGGAGAAGCTCTTCATGAAGGGCGGTAGGGCGACGAGCGTCGATGGCCTAGTTATCGGCCAGGGCTGCAGCCGCGAGCGGTGCGCTTGTTGCGGAGGCGGGCTCACGTTCCTCTTCGCGTGGTCAGCGCTCGGTGTTTGAACGGGTTCCATACACCTTTCTGACTTCCCTCACAGATTGCAGACGAGCGGCGCTGCTCTAAGGGCGACCCGGGCCTGCCGCGAAAGGAAACGGGCAGCGCGGGGATACACGTGTCTGTGCGGGAGCCAATCAGGGGGCGCATACACGGTCGTGTGAGGGCTTGGAAAGAGCACACGACCCCCTACCCGACCAGTCATCCTTTCCGCCGTGGCCCGTGCACCGCTCAGGCTGAACGACCGCCGGAGTCCTGGCGAAAATGCCGCTCTGCCTCGAACCGCCATCTCATCGCCGCTGGCTCGCCCGCTAACGACGCTGCCATGCTTGCCACCGACGCTCTGACCTACAGCGCGAGCTGCAACCCGCCCAGGAATGCGAAGCGACCACGCACCGACGCAGAGACAGCATTTCCGCAGGCTAATCAGCCCCTCGAGCAGCACCCATGGTCCCCGATGTCCCGCAGGGACTCTCACCAGCCGCCGCGCGGGTCCTCCGATGGCGAAGAGGACGAAGCTGACGATTACGAGTCCACCTCCCCGCCCCCCACGCTGCCGACAAAGCG
The DNA here is from genome assembly GCA_019973155.2 of Phanerochaete sordida. Classification (NCBI taxonomy): domain Eukaryota; kingdom Fungi; phylum Basidiomycota; class Agaricomycetes; order Polyporales; family Phanerochaetaceae; genus Phanerochaete; species Phanerochaete sordida. The sequence continues at coordinate 282,054 of BPQB01000004.1, forward strand.
ACGGAGCCGCAAGCCTGGCCTTCTATCACGCTCCGCCCGCGAGAGCCAATGCAAGCTCAAGCACTCGCGCATCGAGAAGGCCCGCCGCGCCAAAATCAACGAGACGCTCGCGACGCTCAGCAACCTCGTGCACGCCGCGGAGGAACAGCGCGGAGGCACTCCCGATGCAGAGGGGCCCGCGAAGAGGCCTGGGAAAGAGTTCAAGCTCGACGTGCTCGTCAAGGCTGTCGCCTACATCCAGGAGCTCATACACAAAGTCAAGACCCTCGAGAGCCGCACATGCGCCCATTGTTCCGCATCGAGCGGAGCTTCAGGGCGCCCGACGCGCAAACGCAAGGTCTCGGATTTGGAGGTCGATAACGAGACCGTCTCTGCCGTCGTCGACGAGGTCGACCCGCCAAAGTCGCCGCTATCGCCACTGTCTCCGCCAGTGGAGCCCGATCCCGAATCGCCGCCCATTCGCGCTCAGAGGATGGTGCCTTCACACTCACCCTGCCTCCCTTCCATCAGCTCTTGGCTTCCGAACCCGTACGTCGACCCGAGCTGCCTGAGCACACTACCCTCCGCGAATGCGAACGGCTCGCCCTCCCGCCAGGTAGCGGCGCCGCTCTCGAGTTCCTCCCGAGTCCCGCTCCCACTCACGGCGTCCGCGCCTCCCGCGCTCGCGCTGCCCGGGTCTACGCACTCGCAGCTGACGCCGTCGCCTCCGATAGCGGCCGACACGAGCCGCAGGTACATCAGCACGCCGAAGCGGCGCGTGTCCGCGGCGTACGCCGCGAGCGTGTCGCCGACGGTCTCGCCGAGCTGGACACCTGACGACGAGACCGCCGTGTCGGTCCTGCTCTCGATGAGCTCGTCTCCATCCGCGAGCCCGACGTCCTCGCGCCTGCGCGGGGACAGCCTCGATAGCAATGGTGCGCGGTCCTAGGCCGACCTCCATGACTGCGATGCGCACAGACACGTCGAGCTCGCCGCGTGGACTTGGCTAACGATAAAGGGCTTGACTGGATAGGATATCCACGACATTATGACGACGGAGGTTGGTGTATGTAACATTAAGCGTGTATATTTGTTCGGATGGGTCAGACAAATAAAGAACGTAGACCTGATAGAACGGATATACTGTATGCAGGAACGACGGTATCGCCTCTTCCACAGTCTATGAGGCTGGAAGCGAGCCTAGAGGCGATACGAGGAGAGGATTGTGCTAGAGGGAAGGTACGATGTATGCTTGAGAGATGACGGCTGCTGGCGGTCTAATGTCCCGAAGACGATGCGTATTCGAGGAGGGAACGGAGAGTGATGGAAAGACAGTACTAATCACGATACCAAAAATGGATGTCGGGGCAGTCCAGGATTATATCGTGTTCCCGCATACTGCGAACGCGCGCCAGCACCTCGTCCGCGACCTCGTCCGAATTCACCTTCACGGTGACTTGTGGGATTCGGAGCGTCCGCAGCTTGTTCGTAGGATTCTTGAAGCAGTTGTTGCACCAGTCGACGAAATCGAGCATGGTGCTGGCTTTCATGACGCATTCGTCCAGGACCACCTCCTCCAGCTCCGTCCACTGCGTCGTCGTTGGCGCGGCCGGCGCACTGCAGGAGTTCTGTGCCACCCAAATTGCGACAGTCGACCTCCGAAGTGTAACGTGGCGAACGAACGGCAGATGCAGCGGGATGTCCCCGAGGTCGTGTTGCACATCAAAGCCGATGTCGAGGGTGAGCGTCTGCAGGCATGGACCGGTCTGTCGGCAGAGAGTGTCAAGGATGGAGTATATGGTCTGCATGTCTGCGACGGGATCGTCTCTGCTGCATAGCCAGTCCAGCTCGAAGCCGCGGCTGGGGTAGTCCATGTTGGATCCTTCGATGACGACCTGGGACGGCAAGAGCGTAGCGTCATTGGCGAAAATCGATACGGAAAGATGGGTGGCAGCGGAGAGAGGCAGAGGCGGAAGCATATCCCGCTGACAGAGCCTATCGATGCCCTCCAGGCCTACTCCCTCTACCACGCCCACGTTCAGCTCGAGGGAGTGCACGAAGGGGGCGTCAATGGCGGACATGATGTTGTACAAGAGAGATGGCAGTATGTGGAGTTTCAGTGTATGCAAGCGCTTCAGATGCAGTCGTGGTCCCCTGAGACTCGCATTGACCTGCGAAGTCGAGGTGTCTTCCCCCAAAAATCGATCCTGGGTTCGAAGTTCTAGTACTTGTAAGTTCGGCGACCCTTCGAGTAAACGACATATCTCCGCTCCGGACTCGGCGGGGATAGAAAGGCAGAGAAGAGCGAGTGAGAAGAGATTCGCGCTCAACGGGGAAGAGTTCCAGGGTAAAGTGAGGCCATGAATGTTAACATGGCGCAGCCGTGGTGTAGAACCACCAAATAAAGGATGCGATACGCGCACGTTTGAGGAGAGGGGGGTCCGAATGTTGCAGCGCTGGAGCAATGGCGCATGAAGGCCCAGGAGCTCCGAAAAGATACTCGAGGATGGCTTTGCGGCTAAAGTGAGATCCTTTATGCTGTGCAAATGAGCTTTGAGGAATTGCACAGAGGAATTCACATGCGCGTATCCTGCTCCATCAGAGATTACACAAGTCACGGTCAAAGATTGGCCAGCGACACGTTCGAGCAGGTAGTCGAGCAGCGTAGTCGAGCATGGTAGGTCGATGTGGCTCCAGAGTAAGGGATGACTGAGGGCAATTCTCCCGCCAGTAGGAACAGACAGAAGCAACGGTGAATGTCGAGCGACAGCTCCGGCGTCCTCGCGAGTCTGAGGGGTCTTCAAGATGATACTCGAAGATGTAGCGGAGCAGCTCGGCGGGCAACCGATTAGTCGGTAGGCACGAATTGCGCGCTGCGGCGACGCGTGATACGATGTGTCGCATTTTCTGTTCTGCGTGCTTGGCGTCTGAGAGCACTGTGTCGATGGCCTCTAAGTCACAGCGCGACGGGCGAAACTGGCCCACCGAGCCTGTCGCGAGAATGCCCCTCATCAGGAAAGATGCGATCGTGCTGAGAAGTGCTGATAAAGCTTTATCAGTGCTCGTCAGTGCCGTCAGATCAACCAGTCTCAGCCGGCTTTTTAGCGCCCATGAAGTACAGCCCGCCAATAACGGCGGCTATGGCGGGGCCTCCGATTTTGAGCAGGTTAAGGGACTCCCATTGTAGGAGGCACTACGGCTGACATAATTTCTAGCCGCCAGCCTGCGGCAATGTGGTGAATCGCGAGCAGCCCATCCGCGGGCGCTTGCCGCTTTTCCTGATGCTGTGAGGCGCAAAGATCAGAGGAACGAAGCGGTATGAGAGACATCTCGCGCACTCTTTGTCAAAATTACATGCTGAAAGGGTCCGCAAGCAGCTGTTGACCGCTTCAATCACGTCGGAGGTGGAGGCCATGTTCAAGTCGCTGCTCAGGCTAAGCGCCGAGTGCTGCGCGAGTTCAACGTCGTGCCACGGCGCAACTAGGACAGGCGACACCAAGGGCGCGGAGCAAGACTGCCGCAGGAGAGACGTCTGCGATACTCAGTATCGTCACCAAATGACCGCGAATCGACAAGCAAAGGCACGCGCCGACGATGTCAAATTTGGGTCACATACTTCTGAAATACTGTACTGTATGCTACACTACGCGGCGTCCGAGACGATGCAGAAAAGGTTATGCGATATGAGAGAAGGGTTGCACTGACAATGTGATACAAACTATGCTTGCTAGATGACGGCCGTTGGCAGTGAAAGTTCTGTATATGAGGCGAGTCCAAGGAAGGAAAAGAAACCGACGAGGAGCGGACGCTAGTCAGGGTACCAGAAATTGATGTCCGTGCAATTCAGGGTTATATCATGCTCCCGCATGCTGCGAACGCGGTCCAGCACCTTGTCCGCAATCTCGTCCGAATCCACCTTCACGGTCATTTCGAGCATCGATAGAGAGCGCAGCTTGTGCTGAGGATTTTCGAAACAGCTGTTGCACCAATCGACGAAATCAAGCATCGCATCGGCCTCCACGACGCCGTTCGCCAGGAAGATCTCTTCGAGCTCTGTCCACTGTGCGGCAGCGTCCGCCGGCGCCGTCTTGCTCGTGTTCCGTGCCATCCACATGGCTGCAGCGGCACCCTCGAATCCAAGCCGTGGAAGGGACAGTAGGCCGAGCGGGATTTCGCACGGATGATCAGGCGCGTCGAAGTCGGTCACGCAGACGAGCGCGCGCAAAGATTGACCGGTCAGGCGGCAGAGAGAATCCAGCATGGAGCGCAGATCAGGCGTCTCTTGAGTGAGATCGTTCCTGTACGGCCGCCACTCCAGCATGAAGTTGCGCCCGGCAAGACCGTCTCCGAGCTCCTCGCCGATTCCGTGGACGGAGAACTGAGCTAGTCGCCGCGCTGAGTTTCGGTTGAGAACGACAACGACGAGCTGCACGGTGTTAAGTAGGGGCAGAGGCGGAAGGACATCCCGCGAGCAGAGCCTTCGGACGTCCTCGATGTGTGCACCTCCGATATCGCTCAAGGTGAGCTCGATCTTGCGCAAGAAGGGAGCGTCGACGAAGGAGAGGACATGTTGTAGTAGAGACGAAGGTATGTCAAGTATCAATGTTTGCAAGAGCTTCAGCCGCAGGCGCGGCATCGGCGCAGACGGACGCGGTAGCAAAATCATGGCTTCAAGGTCAATTATTTGTCGTCCATCTGCTCGAAGTTCGAGTACTTGCAAGTTAGGTGACCCCTCGAGTATCTGATGGATGATTGCTCCGGCGTGTTCAGGAATAATGGAACAGTGCAGGATGAGGGTGGAGAGATTCGCAGTCAGCGGGACAGTGACCCAGGAAAAATCGAGGCCGCGGATATCGACATAGCGAAGCTGTGGGGCGCAGTTGCCAAAGAGAGGTTCTGACAGAACCGGGCGTATGCCTGATGGAAGACTGGTGACACGAACGGTGCACCGCTGTAGGATCGGCGCGTGGAGAGTCAAACATTCTCTGAAAGTGTCGGGGAAGAGGAAGTCTGTTGCCAGAGTAAGATCCTTTATAGATTGAATATGAGCCTTGAAGAAATGCGGGTAAAACGCGGTGACTGAAATCTTCCTGCCACTTGAGTGATCGCAGTCTACTGTCAAAGGATGGCCAGCTGCGCGTTCCATAAGACAGTCGACGAGAGCGAGAGGACGTGACAGGTCTATGCGACTCCAGAGCATGGGAGAACCGAGGGCGACTGCGCGCCAGTAAGAGCAGACCGAGGCTATGATGCAGGTTGGGTAGGTGTCGCCGAGTTGTTGTGAGTCTATGGTGCCTTCAAAATGATATTCGAAGACGTAGCGCAGGAGTTCGGGGGGTAGCCGACTAATCGGTAGTTGCGAATTGCGAGCTGCAGCGATGGTGGGTATCATCTGCCGCATTTTCTCTTCAGAGTCCTTGACGTCGGAGAGGACTTTTTCGATCGCGTCTAGGTGACAGTCCGACGGGCGAAGCTGACCCACCGAACCTGTCGGTATCGACGGACCGAGTAGGTTCCTACAAGGCGAAAAGGTGTCAGCGAAGCGAACCGGGGAGCGACTGATCGTGCGCACGCTGTGCCAAGCTGCCATGCTGATATAGTGCGAAGGCAATTGGTGACCGCTTCAGCGACGTCGGCGGTGGAGGTCATGTTCAAGTCGCTGCTCGAGCTAAGCGCCGAGTGCGGGATAGGTTATGCGGCGCAAACAGTGGACAACAAAGAGCGAAAGGTAGGGGAAACGTCTGCGACACTCCCCACATTCGCATTTCGTCGACGAGCGGCCTCCGTGTTTTTCGCCGGGAGTTTTCATCTCATAGCGATCAAGCAGGGCACCACCATGCCAATGCCGCCGCGGCGGTTGGCTATCTCGGAATCAAAGCATACACATCAAAAATATGATAGCGAGCGAGCAACATGCGAGATAGCTAGACAGCAACAAGAGTAAGAGAATATCGACGAGGAAATGGACTTGCGAGAGACGACAACATCCACGAGCGAGCGAGAGGCTATAGGATCTGAGCCCAGCTATCGTCCCTGTCCGCAGAATATGTAAATTAGTACGCTGTACATATCAGATGGTAGCTAACGCCATACCTTGAACCAAAGATCTTCCGTGTACGATTCACCTTCGCTTGCATCCGCGGAGGCTGGTTCTCCTTCCCAAGGATCGTAGTCTTCCATGCCCTCTTCGGGCTCTTGCCAGGCGACGCCTTCTTCGACGGGCTCTGAGCCTTCGCCTGTTCGACCTGGCGATGCACCACAAGTGGCTGAGGCTGAGGCTCCAGCACAGACCTAAGCCGAGGCGGAGACTCCAGAGAGTAGGCACACAGAGGCGATGGTTGTGTATCGGAACGCGTCGGGGTCTGGAGTCCGGCCGGAGGCACAGCCGCAAGATGAGTAGTCCGCAGCGAGAGTGGAAACTGTTGATCAGGTGGGAGGTCAAGCTGCACGAGCGGTTTCGGCTTCGTCTTCTGCGCGCCCGATGTTCGGTTCCAGCGGTCGAGGGGCACCCGCAGACTACCAGCGGCGGGCAGAGGGGCTGGCGCAAACGTCGTGAGGCTGGGGCTTACGGGTGGGCGAGGGACAGGAGAAGGTCGGGAGAGCACGATGCTCGGGAGCGAGGCTCCGGGCCCGGCCATCCTCGTCTGCGGCGGGCTGTGCCAAAGTGGGAGTGTCGCGCCACCGCGGAGGATGCGCAGGCGCGCGAGGGGTGTGCGGATGCGCAGGCGGGTCGGCGGGAGCTGCACGTCAGAGAGGAGCCCGCGGTGCGAGTCCGCGGAGGGCACGGTGAGCTGCGCGGCGAGACGTAGGCGCGTACGGCGGTGCACGCCGTAGAAGACGGAGGCGACGGCGAGCAAGACGATGAGTACGAGAACGCAGCTGGCGAGAAAGGGGCCTAGGGAACCGTCGAGTGGGTCGACGTGCGAGTGCAGGGCCTGGTCGGCGCCCAGGCTTGTGTCTGAACGTTTGGACACCGCGGACGGCGCCGCGATGGAGGACTGTAGGCGGACTGCCGAGGGAATGGCGAGCATTGCTGGAGGCTGCTGGAGGTGTCTTCTCGCCGCGAGATTTGGTTGGCGGCAGAGACTTGGGAGAGATCTGACCGCCCTGCTTCATCCCGTGAGGCTGACGGGTGGCTCGTCAGCCTCGTCCGTCGTCATCGGAGCCAATTTTGTGTAAGGCAGGCGGCCGCAAGACATGTCATAGTCGCTAGAACAGCGGCTGACGATGCTTTTGAGAACCACTCCAAGGTTGCAGGGCGACCGCCCGAGCCTGCGCGAGATGGCGGCTCTCGTCGGCTCTGGACTGTCTGATCTTGTGGGGTTGCCTGGAACATTGTCAGTATGAAATGGCGACAAGTCGGCGTGGTCGATTTCAAGGCCGCGGTGCATGAGGCCTCGTTAACATGCGATTGTAAGCATGAGGTTCGCATCCTCGAAGGGCATGCAAACTGCCGTGGAGTCACCATGATTCGAGGAGGCAACCGTTGGGGAGACTGCTCAGAGCACGGGCCCCGGTCGTCTCATACTGATTTGTCTGCACCGAGATCACAGTGCATGTCTGTATGTCGCTCAACTGCGGCTGCGCCTGTTGCGAAGTCCTTGGCTGTGGTCGAATGGGGGCCGAGGAATGCGAGGACGTCGGAGAAGGACCTGTTGAATTTGACGAATTTGGTGTAGATAAGATAACCACGTGGCGCGCCTCCGATGCCCCACATCCTCCCCAACGAATCTGAGCCCTCCGCGTCCTCACCCCTCCGCGTCCACCACCTTCCGTGCACCGTCCTGCATAGCGCGAGACCGACCCGCTAGGCGTGCTGCGATATGAGAGCCGTGGTGCTGCGCAGGACACGTCGAGAAATGCGCAGGGGAGGGGCCGTTGGGGCGCGATTCCGAAGCTGGCGCCAAGGGTCCTCCCCAACGGATGCGGGGTGTACGAAGGGCCAGACAGCAGCCATGGATATAAAAGCATCAGCGCACTGGCATTCCCTTTCCCAGCTCCGCTCACCTCTACCCCCACCCGAAATCCGCCCGCCATGTCTTCCGTCGTCGAGACGCGAAAGGCGCAGACATTCCTGGGCTCGAGCCCCAAGCTCAGGCAGTCGGAACCCGAGAAGGAAGCCTCCGCCGACAATAACGTCCCGGACAACTACGTCTCCTGGTCCCTCCGTAACCAGAAGCCTCGCCCACCGGTTACCTTCGACAACCTGCTCGACAACATCCAGTGGCTGAGTTTCATCATTCTCACCGTCACTCCGGCTATTGCCATCTACGGACTCTTCACCACCAAGCTGCAGTGGCAGACCGCCGTGTGGAGTGTCGTGTACTACTTCATCACTGGTCTCGGTGAGCCTTCCCATCCAGTCTACCTGCTATGTCGTTCTGAACAATCGTCCAGGTATCACCGCCGGCTACCACCGTTTGTGGGCGCACCGGTCGTACAATGCCTCCAAGCCTCTGAGGTACTTCCTCGCCATGGCGGGAACGGGTGCCGTCGAGGGCTCGATCAAGTGGTGGTGCCGCGGTCATCGCGCCCATCATCGCTATACGGATACCGAGCTCGACCCGTACAACGCTCACAAGGGCTTCTGGTGGGCGCATGTTGGCTGGATGCTCATCAAGCCACAGTACAAGCCCGGTGCTGCAGACGTCAGCGACCTCAGCAAGGACCCCGTCATCCGCTGGCAGCACCGCTGGTACATCTGGCTCATCCTTGGCTTCGGCATGGTCTTCCCTACTCTCGTCGCCGGCCTTGGCTGGGGCGACTGGGCGGGTGGGTTCTTCTTCGCGGGGGCCGGCCGACTCTGCTTTGTGCACCACGTACGTCTTAGCTCACACATTGCGCGCATAAACGTGTATGCTTACCAGCCCGTAGTCGACCTTCTGCGTCAACTCGCTCGCGCACTGGCTTGGCGAGGCGCCGTTCGACGACAAGCACACGCCGCGCGACCACTTCGTCACCGCGCTCGTGACCGTTGGCGAAGGCTACCACAACTTCCACCACCAGTTCCCGATGGACTACCGCAACGCGATCAAGTGGTACCAGTACGACCCGACCAAGTGGTTCATCGCGGTCTGCGGCGCACTCGGGCTCGCAAGCCATCTCAAAGTCTTCCCCGAAAACGAGGTCCGGAAGGGCCAGCTCACGATGCAGCTCAAGCGTCTCCGTGAGACGCAGGACGGGCTTACGTGGGCGCCCGACGTCGAGGAATTGCCCGTGATCAGCTGGGAGAGTTGTGAGGTCCCACGTCCTTCATTTCATTGGGCTCGTGCTAACACTTTCCCCAGTCCAGGAGCAGGCTTCCAAGCGTCCGCTGATCATTGTCGCAGGCTTCATTCATGATGTCGCCGACTTCCTCGACGAGCATCCCGGAGGGCGCCACCTGCTCGTCAAGTACGTCGGCAAGGACGCGACGACCGCGTTCTTCGGCGGCGTCTACGACCACTCGAACGCCGCGCACAACGTAAGCAGACCCTTCCTTGGGCTCAGGCATCCTGTGCTGATACCGCTGCAGCTGCTCTCGATGAAGCGCGTTGGTATCCTCCATGGTGGCATGCAGCACGGTCTCGAGGACAAGTCAATCCCGCCTGCTCAGCGCCTCCGTATCGCGCGCTACAACGAGCTGGCCGGCTCACCTTACGCCTCGTCCACCGCCGTTTCAGACAACGAAGGTATGATTGGGTAGTGCGCTGCTGCTTCCTGCGTCGGTCAGCGGCTCGTTCGTCGCTCGGGCAGACTTAGATCTGCCGGAGTCGCATGTGTGTAAAATAGCCTATCCCCTGCGTATGCGGCTGTGTAGAAAAGGTGCCGCGAATAAAACACCCTCCCTTGATAAAGCAGTCAGCCTGAAATATAAGAACAGCATTTTACTGACTCTGAGACGGGTGGAGCTCGGTACAGTAGGCGGCGCGTCAGTCGACGCCGTACTGCGGCTTCCGACTGAGGTCGTCTCACTTCCCCTAGCATCTGCTGCAGAAAATGAGACGTGTGATATGCAAGCCTATGCGACTCGCTGTCTCTGGCGGCACAATATAGCTTCCTCGTAGCAAAAGCCTCTCCTGCAAATACTGAAGAAAGCTGCCCGCATGTGACTTGTCGCCTGGTCGGATGTTCGTGACCCTGCTTGTCCCCCACAATCTTCGGTGCGACACCAAAGAGTCAGGCGTTCGTCCAGTGTACTTTTTCTACGCCCCCACTCAAGTATTTTCTAACAGCTTATCTGCCTCTGCGGCAAGTATGTGGTCTGTTCAACAATATTTGAACACCAGGGGCCCGACCTGGGGCTCAGCCGGAGGCAGCAGGCTCGATATAGCCGAGTGGACCTTCCTTCTTTCTTCTTCACTAGATTTACGAAGCTTTGGCATTTGTGCTGGAATGCGTTCACCTACCGCCCGTCTTGGGTATGAACTTCAGGCATCGTGAGCGCCTCGCGCGGTGTCTGTGTGGTGCTGCTTGTCGCGTGGACGCCTGAGCAGGCGCTTAGCTCGAGGAAAATTCAGAGCATGACCTCCGCCTCCGACGTCGTCGAGGCGGCGAGCAGCTGCCTACGCGCTGCCTCTGCATGGAAATTGGATTCAGAGTAAGTACCCACCAAGACCTGTTAGTGCACGTCCCGCTGACGTTTCTGCCTCCGTCTCTCATCTCTAGAAACGCACTTCCGAGTCCCCCATTGCCCCTGACGGGCGGGGACCATCTTCGCTCGCCTGACGGCCCTCTGGAGACCATCGATACCGCGCTTTCAAGTCTCAAAGATGCAGAGCGCAGCGTGCAGCATGCGATCGCTCGCGTCGCCACGGCCCGCAACGCGCGAGTACCGATTGGTCGGTTGCCTGCCGAGTTGCTTCGCTGCATCTTCGAGTATCACCATGGAGGCTCCAGATGCGTGCTCAAACGCAGAATGCTGTACCCTGCATCAGTCGTTGCGTCTGTTTGCTCTCGCTGGCGCATCGTGGCCGTCGACCACGGGAAGCTGTGGAGCTGCATCAACCTCTCCTGCTCGTCTGCTCTACTCGCCTGCCTCCTCGGACGAGCAGCCGGCCATTCTTTGACTGTGGAATGGGATGTCACAGAAGATAGACTCCAACGCAACCTCAAATTCCTCGAGGATAACATCCATAGAATCAAACATCTCACGTTTTCGCTCGACACTGCCTTCCTCACCCACTTGTTCGCCGTCCTTGGCGCGCATGCACCCGTGCTCGAGCGCTGCGAGATTCGTGGTGACAATTGCCACTTCGTCACGCTTGCGGGGATGCAAGGCCCCCTTTTCGGCGCCCACACGCCGCGACTACGACATCTGGAAGTCGACGCTATCACCTCGCCCTGGACGCCTGCGTTCCTCAACGCCAATCTCACAACCCTCATCCTATCTCACCAGCGAGTGTTTGCAGCCGATAGCGTAGGCATATGCCAGATACTCGAAATGTCGCCGCATCTGAAAGTGCTCGATCTTTCGGTGACCTGCCTAGACCCGGACGTAGACCCCAACGCACTACATCCCGTCGCAAGAGAGCCACGTCTGCAGCTGGACAAACTTCGCACACTCAAGCTTCACTTGCCTTCGTCTCTCATCTGCCACATCGTCTCTTTCATTTACGCCCCGTCTCTATGCTATGTTCAGCTGGACATGGGCGAGATTGAGAGCGACCCTTTCGAGATCGTTGAGAGGCTCTGCCGGCCAAACATGCTTCCACCCCTGCCTCTTATTAAACTCTGGCACCTCTCGATCGGGGCGTCCACTCAACGTTTCAGTACGGAGTCCCCACAGATCAACATCGAGGGGTTTGCGTTCGGAAGACGGGTGCTTTCGCTCAAGTGGAGCAGGCGCAGAGACAGTCCCAGGGATAGGGACGCGCAGACCGTGCGCTCAATCGTTGAGATTCTCCGTCTGGAGACAGACCCTTCTCCCCACGCCTTCACCCTAGGCCTCAAATCCACCTTCCTCGCAGACAACCACCCTTGCGACGTCCTTCTATCCCTTCCGCCCGTCCGATATGTCGAAGCCACGGACGCCGCTGCAGAGATCCTAGCCCGTACCGTCTGCGCTGCATCGTCATCTCCCGCCGTCGCGGCCGCGCTGAGGGAGGTGGAGGAGATAGACCTGGAAAAGTGCGAGCTCAAGGCCTCCACCATGCTAGGCTTCCTCGCCTGGTTCGACGAGAGATGCCAGGATCCAGGAAACAAGCTTCGTATCGCGACCGTTGCAAACGCTATTGTGAGAGCGAAATCCGAGGACGCTGCGCGGAGTGTGAAGCGGCGCGTTCAGAGTTTGCTGGAGCGCAGTGTCGAGCTAGGTTGGGACCACGTCCGTTTCAAGCACCCTCGTCATTGACGTCTGGATGTCCCACGTGGCCTACTGGAACGCCTGAATAGGTTGGATGAGCATGGTCTACAGGTGTTTTGCGCCGGCATCAGCCTTCCGTCTGTGACGATGTAACGTGTACTGACACCTCATTTGTCTGGATGTCGTAGAGTTCTGCGCTGTACTCGAGCAGACCCCTACCAATTTGAGAACATATTCGTGTCACACGAATGCTGCACACACGTGACTTGGTGTTGAATATTGAATAGCTTCAACTGAACGCACCTGGTCAGGCCTATCGCGTGCGCTACTTCCCCCACACCGTACCATGTGAGTCTTCACTCATGTTGCTATAACTTGATTTGTCCTGATGGACGCGATGTCCAGCTGATACAGATTAAAGATCATGCCCACCTGCGTGTTCTCCATTGAAGGTTGCCAGCTCAAGCTCGACTCGAAAGCAGACATCGAGCCATATCTCAAACAGATTGACCCTAACGTCACGGAAGAAATATACCTCGGAGGAAACACGATCGGGGTCGATGCTGCCGAGGCTCTAGGAGCAGCCATCCGGCGTATAAAGAAGCTGAAGGTACGTGTTGACACTTGCGCCACATTTCTCATATGGGGCCATTCTCAGAGTCGCGTCTCACAGGTGGCAGGATTGGCCGATATATTTACTGGACGACTGATCTCGGAGATCCCTCCTGCCCTAACCTACATCTGCGACGCCCTGGCCGATGTACCTACCCTGGAGGAGGTGGACCTTAGCGACAACGCCTTCGGCGGACGCTCGGTCGCACCGCTGGTTCCCCTCCTCTCCCGAAACCACAGCATCTCTACTCTGAAACTAGAGAACAACGGACTGGGACCAGACGGCGGCCGCATTGTCGCGAAGGCACTGCTCGAGGGCGCGAAGACTTGTGCTGCGGCGGGCGTACCCTCCCGCCTGCGCACAGTCATCTGCGGGAGGAACCGCCTCGAGAACGGGTCTGCGGACGCATGGGCAGAGGCGTTTGCGGCGCACGGCGGGCTGCAGGAGGTGCGCATGGCGCAGAACGGCATCCGTCAGGCAGGCTTCACCGCCATCGTACACGGACTGGCAAAGTGTGCGTCGCTCCAGTGCGTTTGCCTCAGCGACAACCTTGGCCGCGACCTGGGCGAGGATGAAGACCCTGCAGAAGAGTCCGAGAGCGAGAACGGGTGGCACGCGCTTGCGCAAGCCCTCCCCGGCTGGAAGGAGCTCCGGCACCTCGATGTGTCCGACTGTGGCGCCAATGCACCGGGCCTGCGACTCCTCATCAATGGTCTGAGGGGTGGCGTGCATGGCAAGCTGCACACCCTCCTCCTCGTCAACAACGATCTGGAAGGATCGTCCTACGAAGAGCTCCATCGCCTCGTTGCAGACCATCTCCCGGGCCTCCGGAAGCTCGACCTCTCCGTGAACGACGATTTAGAGGACGAGTCCCTAGTCGCACTCGCCGACACGCTTCTGGCGCGAGGTGGACGCTTGATACTGGACGAAGACGAAGAATTTATCGTGGTGCCGAGCGAGACCGACGAGCTAAGCGTTCCGACTAAGGACGTCGATGAGCTGGTGGAAATGGTCGCAGCTATGGGGGTTCATAGCTCGTGAGCACTCATGCTTGTGCTTTCTCAATCTCTGTAGGTTAGCTTCTCAAAGTTCCTTCACCTCCAAGATCCTGCTTGTTGACGCTGTTACAGGTCCGAAACCGCCGTACGCATCTAATTCCATGCTGAAAAGCCATAAATTGATCCAAGAAAGCAGACAAGTAATAAAAGGAGTACAATAGAAAATACATACACACAACGCGCCGAAGCAATGTCCATTTACAGATCCGGACCCATAAGTGCAACTACCCCGGGCGTGAGTAGGCAGCACAATAAACACAGCGTCCTAGGCGACCAGCTTACTAGATTGAAGCTGTCTCCGGACAATCGTATCCTGAACTACAGGCGAACCTGTTAGCCACGATGCTGACGAGCGATATGAAGTGCTTACCATCGCCTAGAATGTGCGCCGTAGTCTTCGTGTCCGTGACTGCCGTAAAATGGCAGTAGAACGGCCGCGGGACGGGAGAGTGCTCCTTGTGGATTTGCGAGAACTTACGCCGAAGATCTGATTGTCGTGGATTATGAGCTGCTGCTGTGAAGGAACAAGCAACAGGAGTACGCACATGTCGACGTGTTCTGATAGTCGTTCGGACGGTTCCCATACGATACGATGTAGTGGCCGAGCTGAATGCCAAGCGAGAGCTTGTGCTGCAGGATGTCGATCTTGTTGAGGAAGAGCACCAAGCTCGTCCTTGCGAGTAGGGGGTTGGAAACGATGGACTTCCACAGAAGAACCGAGTCCTCCTGTGACGGATGAACCTCAGCGAGGTCACGAGTATGGCGGAGCGCAGGCGACGTACGAGTCGGTTGACCAAGGGGTCCTCCTCGAGAACCTGGTCGAAGCAGCTGATCGGGGCCAGGAACAGAACCGCGCTGCCACGGTGTCAGCGGTGACTTCTCGAGGTGATGCAGGGAGACGTACTCCATGTCATCGAAGAAGGGCGCCCAGGCAGCTTCGAACTTTCCATCAGCACTACCTTTAGTGCATAGTTTAATATCCGTACCTCGCTAGGCCAAGGTTAGACTAGCAAGCGAGATTAAGGGACATCCACTCACAAGAGACCTGTGGCCGCCGACGTCATATACGCGCCATTCCCGACTCCCTGCAACGATACCTGAAAAGTTCTCTGTGAGCTCCTTCAGCAACCGTCCCAGTCCCTCCTATCAAATACGATACATACCATCTTTTACCTGAAAGCGGTACTCAGACACGCCGAGAGTCTTGAGACGAGCTCGTAAAATGTCATCTATGTGTATCCTAATAAGCCCGGCTTGCGAGGCGATGCTCGTGTGGGGATGTGCCTCACCATCCGTAGGTATATAACGAGGTTCTGTCAACCTGTCGAGAGAATCTAAGAAGCTGTGAGGGGCCCTTGAGCGCGAATTCGAGAGATTATTGAGCGTGGCTAAAACGTACAATCCCGGCATTTCTTGAAGACGAAGCTTTTGATACGCCAAAACATCGTGAACAACCGGATCGCCCCAGAGCATGATCATATCTTCGCCGCATGCATGAATGATACGACCAGCGTCCTGTATTCCGAGTGTCAAACATGTCCTAATTCTGCAATTTGCTGCTCACCTCGGGATCGTTCCAGTCAATGGCGTCGATATCCATCTCGGAGCTGTTCCGCTTGCCTGCTATCCTGCTGAACATCGTTTTCCACACGAAGTGCGAGTTAACGGCAAGCTCCTTGTCTCTGGCGATCACGTCAGGCATGTTTGTGAGCTGCGTGAGACGCGTTGCCTCCTGTTCCGTGTTCCCCGCGCGGGTCAGCTTGCGGATCAGGACCTCTTCGACCTGCAGCAACGGCATCAGGCGGAGCCGAAGCTTCAGATGCTCAGGTGTAAGATGCGGCAGGTCGGCCAAGGGCGATGACCGTGAGGACGACGGCCGAGAGTCTGGTAACGTTCGATGGGACGACCGCGGAGACGACGACGCCGACGGAACCTGGAGCGCGTGCACCTCGGCGATGGCCTCGAGTATGAGACGGATAGACCGGACAACGTTGAGTTGGATCACCGCTCTCCATGACGCGCGTTCGGCGTGGAAAGCCTAGAAGGTGTGTTATGATCGCACGACAACCCGATCCCACTATAGAACGAACCTTGGGAGAGTGTAACAACTGGAAGTCTTAAAAGGTTTTAGTCTGGATACCCATTGGTTACGTGGGACGATGCGACTCACTCTTCAACGTGGTCGATTTGCCTTGAGAAGGACTGGGATGAGTGACGATGTGGATCTGCATGAGCTTCCTTGCGTACCTGATTCGCTCTGCCCTGTACCACGATGTCAGTAAGGACAAGGCACATTTCGGTGGCTATCTGCCACCTCGATGACCATGATGTGCGAACACTCACCCAACAAGAGCATCTTCATGGGCCTGGGACCCTTCTTGTCCGACCTCGCCTGCAGCTGTAGCTCCTCATCAATAGCGTCTGAGATGCGTTTGGCCTCGGTCTCCGCCAGCAATCGCGCCTCTCTGTCCGCCGCCGTCTCGTTCGGTGGAGGAGCTAACACCCGTGATAGCGGATCATCGTCAGCGAACCCCGGTGCCATGTTCTCCGATGTGTGGTGGAAATCGCGAAGATGGAAAGGCCGAGCAAGGTGTGCGAGTACGGGCCCCGAAGGGGAGGCGAGGGCGACGTGGTCGGCGAGCAAGAGGCGCAGAGCAACTGCCGCTGGGGTGGCCGCCCTTTCTGAGGCGACCCACGGGCTTCAACCTTACGTCGCTCATCAGAGCGTCCTGAGAATTCTATTGCTCCCTGTGAGACTTTGACTCAATATCGCGCCTTGTCCGACACCGGGCGGCACGACCAGAGCGACCCTGACATTGCCTTTTGGTGCATCTCCACTGCGGGCATGCTGAGATGAGACGGGAGGCCAGGGCGAATCAGGGCCAAGGAAAGTCGCTGGAGAAGCTCTGGGGCGAGGATTCGTGCGAACTTTCGCCGCCGACAGACGCTGCTGCACTGGCCGAGGAATTTGTGGGCAATTCTATGAATTTCGTCCACGACGACGAAGAGCGGTTGGACGACGGGCCAGACGGCGTGGTTCGGAGTGAAGATGATCGTGGTCGATTTTCTTCCGCGACGCTGTTGGCGACGACGCCGCCCGCCGTCCTCGATCGATCTAATCTCGCAAATCTCTGATAAGATGCGAGTGCGCGGGCGTAAAAGGCAAGTCAGAACGTTGGCTGCAGGTTCGAGCCTCGCAGGAGGCGATTATTTCTTACACTCGGAGACAGACTCAAAACACGGAGGACATACCGCTGCACGCCGCCACACATCGCTGTTTGCTAGCTCTTTATGTTTTCCACGGTTAAACGGACCTGGAACTGTATTGGGACTACTTTAACTTGTACATGAATGAGCGTGATAGCATGGCGGACAGCGAGTAAGGACAGTAAAAGGGGACATAGCGTGCATAGATAACCCATAGGCCTTCACAGAAGACACTTTGTAACACATTAGGGCTGGGCGTCGAAGTCATGGGATTTTTTGGGCGGTTGGACCTCGCGCACGTCGGATACCTCGGTCTACGAGCAGGTACTACGGTATAAGTGGACACGAAAAGCGCGAGAGAGTCGACATGCTTACCACTTCTCCAACGGACGGTACTCGGGTGCGCATGTCTTGCATCCGAACTATCTCGCCCTCCACGGTGTCGCCACTTGTGGAATCGCCGTGTGTCCCATTCCCTGGGACCCGGAAGCTGAGTGTGCTTAGTGGAAGGCTCTGTGCCTCTCCGAAGCGGCGCTTGATGACGGCGCGCTGGTTCTGCACAAACAGCAGAGAGATAGAATAGACCTTCGACAAGATGACCGATATCCCTCGATGGAGCGATGTCTTGGAGAAAATGAGGAAGAGAGCCAGGTCCGCCGTAGCAGCGAACGCTAATAGGCACGGATCGCTCAGATACGGCTTGTAATCGGATAGAGGATAACAGCGGACCTGTGAGAGCGCCGGTGCCAATGATCCACTTGACCAGCCGTGAGATGACTGCATGTGTGGCGCTGAGCTTCGTGTCACTCTTCATGAGCTAGATGTCGTCATAAGCGTAAGTCTATTCTCGCCAAAGTAAAGAAGGAACACACAAGAGTAACCATCGTCGCCGCCAAGATCGCGTCACAGAGCGCGCTCCCGACCAACCATATCTGCACAAGTTAGTTGCCGCTAGCTCAAATATAAATGTTGCGAAATTCGCGTACTGTGCAAGTCACCGTCGTCTTCGATGCTAGCTGGCGATAATCGTCGAGCATGTAGAATCGGACGCCTTCAGCTATAGCACAGGCCATCTGCGCGAGGGAGAGCTGTTCCGTGGCGCGCGATTAGGAGATACCAAAGGTAAAGACTATGTTGCGCGTACGATGCCAGTGCTAATGGCAGAGACGATGGAGTTGGAAAATCGATAGAGCCGGTAGGCAAAGTATAGTTGCGAAATGCAGCTAACTGGAGAATACCAGCAGACGTTAGTTGATATGCGACTAGACCTATCCTGGAAGTGCTTACCGAGTCCAGTAATGACAGGGACAGCAAACCACTCGAACATCGCACGGTTGAGTTGATCCACATCGCCGAAGCCCGCAGCGAAGTAGCGATACGCATCGTAGGTGACGAGGGCGGTTTGGAGTGTCTCCAGAGCGAAGACGGAATAGATGATGATCTTGATGGCCGCTCGGTCGTCGGGAAATGTGGTAGTACACCACGCTGTGCACGAGCGGTGAGGAAGAGGTTGAGTGAACTCAGGAGCGGCGCGCTCACCAACTTGTGCGGCGAGAATGCCATAGAATGTCAAATTAAAGAGTGTACCGAACAACTGCTCAGGAAATGTCAGCTCTTGCGTCGTAAAAGTATCTTCAGTAACTAACCTGCGGCGCCACCCTGCACAGACGATCTCAGTCGACGACGAACAAGCGTAGGAGAGAACCTAACTCACTGCGCCGCAACGCTCACGTCCGTGGCGGTAGTGTAGTTCATGATAGTAAGGAGCGAATGGATGACCGCACGGATGGGAGGAGGAGAGGAGTACAGGATGGTTCGAAAGACGGGCGGACAGACCTAATCGAACATGAAGTTCCATCCAGAGAGGGTCCAGCTGCATAGACGCGGCGGTTAGGCCCAGGATGTTGACGTCTCTGGGCGAGCCCGCTAACTCTGGACTCCGCCGCCTAAAACTGTGCAGTTTGCCCTCGCGCGGAGATGGTGTTCGAGGCGGCAGAGGCGGAGCTCGAGGAGCACGCCCAAATGCGGCAGCGGTGCTCGCACGAGGAAGACACCGAGGAGGCAGGAACATTTGTCAGTTGGACGCGGGGACCGTGGACAACACATGCCTATACCATCTCGGGTCTCGGGGAGCTTCTCGACGCTCCAGTGCCATCGCAGAATCGATTACCCCGGCGCCAACCCCAGGGTCTATCGCGCCCGAGTTTCAGGCGGTACGGCGGTCTGCCTTGGCCTAGCCCGACACCGTCACCCGGGCGTGCCATCCCGACCTGGGTTATTGAAGGTCGTTGCAGCTTACGCCGTCAAGGTCGCTGAGGAATGAGGGCAAAAAACGCCGCGCGCCATGCGTCGGCGAGCGCAGCAGCAAGGTGGCGTTCTCGATACAACATTGAGAGATCGCGACGGCGCCTGGAGCCCTTGTACCCAACGGAGTAGCGAGAGACGGTTCTGCTGGGACAGGTAGATAGGTCCGATAATCGATGTCGTTGCCTTGTGGAGGCCGGATGTGTTAGAAGAGCGCTTCTGACGGGAACTAACATCATAACAACCTGTTGACGGGCGCTGGATATTTCAATGGTGGGTTTCGGCAGGACGTCGGCCATGACGAAGGTTCCCAACTCGCTCCCTGCTCGGACTTGAATCACCGCCAACTGTGAGACGATATGATGCTCACCTCAATGGTTGCACAATCGCCACACGGCGTAGGTCGCTGCACGGAATTTTGAATGATTTTATGGTTGAAGGTGGCGGCGACGGCGGAGCGTTCAACACCACGCAAACGACCCTGCATCTTCCATACGGTGATCCTGCTTCTTATCAGACAAGATTCCGTAATAATGCTGATTGTGACTGACGCTTGGAACCAGAAGCTGCTACGGGTAATTGAGACACGAGGCTAGCCAAGAAGCCAACCTTGTACTTCGCGTAGGGCGTGAGGGCGAGGCAAGACGGTCAGTCGGTCGGTCTTACGGATGGTATGGCGCTCTGCAGCAACGAAAACATTTCTCAAGTCTTCGCTAGCCTCAGCTAGGATGTCAACTTCCAAGAAAACGGTGTACGACTCTGGATATGAGCGTGGCGGGTTTAATAGTGTCCTAATACGATGCTCGGAAAGGCTCAGAGACTAGATAACTCACGAAGGTTCATAGGGTGGAGATGGTAGGAAGCACGAGCGTGCGATGCGTGGTCGCTGCTCTCTCAATCAAAGAAGGTAGACGAGCGTTCGTAGCTCATCATAAGCGGCGAGGTGATTGCAAGCCAAGGAATTCAAACGATGCTGGACGCGGTGTGAGACGTATGAAGGCCGACCTGCAGCTGCGAGCACCTGTGGAGAACATGAAGCTCATTACCTGGCGCGCGCAGAGCTTGATATGAAACGAAGCAAGACGGCGCAGGGCAGACACGAGCAGGCATATGAAAAACACGTAGGAGTAGCATGATTTCGGAGAGTAGCAGGAAGGGTTCAGAGACATACGAAGTCCGGAGAGTCTGAGAGGCGAAGATGTCAAGTAGCGTACCCAGGTAGAGCACTCGAAGACATGGAGAAAGCCTGCAGCGGATCATATTCCAGCGGTGAGAGAATCACTCGCGATACGGTGTCGAGCCAAGAGTGTGCGAAAGATGAACCAGGAACAGCCGTCCTTCGCGATCTGCATGTGCCCTTCTCCCGACTCCGGACTCCGAGAGCTGGCAAACGCGTCGGGAACAGGCATGAGGGATTAGAGTGCAGGTACTGACACATGACCGGCATGACCAGTTGTCGACATGGCACGGCGTTAGAGACAATAGCCCGTTGACCCGATTCACGAAGGAAGGACCCTAGGGTCGAAACCGATCGTCGACAGGGGACGAGCAAGCACAGAGAGGCGCGACGAAGGCTCGACAAAGGGATGGCAGCTCTAGCTTCATTCTTCGACTTCGGTTCGCCTGCGTTCCAGGGCGTCGAGGCCGGCGAAGCGCAGAGCCAGGGTTCCGCGGCGCCAGTGATCAGCTACCCTGCTGGCCAGGAGTAGGACTTCCAAAGTACGGCTAGCTCCAGTGCGGTGCCGAGATCGAGTTGCGCAAGAGCCAAGTGGGTAAAATGCGGAGCTACTCGTGAAACGTCGCAGGGAGTCAGCACTACATGAGGAGCATACCGAATAACTCGTGGACCGGAGATGACACTTACGATTGGGGCGCATGCCTAGCTGTGACCGCCCAAGACGCGTCATCATACGCGACATGGTGAACACCGGCGCCGTGAGCTGATCAGCGCCGTGCGCTGCTTGTGCGCTGTAGGTGGTAGTGTGTGCATCGCTCACATGTCCAGGCCATCGTGTGGTATGCGGGTCGATAAGGTTGTGGAGATGGGATCGTAATGACTCTGGTCTGGTGTGAGAGGCTATCAAAGAGAAGAATGATTCAGTACTAGACCAGCTGCGGATAACGTAGGCTTGGTCAGGCAAGAGACGAGTAAAGATCTAGTGCACGAACGCCAATGCCGATCGATCCTGTAGAGCTTCCGGTCAGTTGAGGTAGGGCAAGTGAAAGACGTGAGTACGGAATGTCCTGACCGTCTTCATAAGAAAGACATACGGAGTGTCCTAAACTTAGAGGACTTCTTGTGGGTGCCACGAATTGGACTGCTGCCAGGCACCTCGGATCGGAGTCGTCTTCAGCTGTCTGAAGCTTAAGGCTTTGGAAAGGGCAAAAGCCGCCCTACATAGCTCGACATACATCATTGATCAACCTCTAGAGAACATGACGGAGGTGATGAAGGTGTAAGTTCCAGCATGGAGGATAAGACAAGATTAATGAAAGGCTCCGGCGCCGCAGCGGCCCTTGGGCGTCTAGCATGTCCTTCCGCTGCTCGCCGCGAGGCGATGCGGCTTGTCTCATGTTCACACCTGCTTCCATGGCTATACTCGCTGCAATACCTTGTGTCGAGACCCACGCAAAGGTTCAACTGACGACGAGGTGCAGACTTATGTTAGAAAATTTCTTTACCCTGCTCGTGAATTCTTAGGACCTAATTTACGACTGGTGCAGGGTCGACGCCAACTGCCTCACCCCTTGACCACGCCTGCACACTGGTCCACACATGTCTGTTCACGCGGATCTGTTTGAAGACATTTGTTGCCGTCGATCATTTCTTACACTTCCGCCAACATCGGGTCCTCCAGGCGACCCACAGGCGAGAGATCAAGCCCCATCAGTCGTGCGCAGGCCGGGCAGACTGTGCGCTAGCTGCGCCAGCCACCGCGACACAGGTATCTGCTATCCCTCGATCCGATTCAATGTGAAATCTCGGCCTATGATCCCTGGCACACCGGTTAGGCGGCCAACTCAGGGTCCACACCCGTGGCGCCTGCAGGGGCTATCTGGGAAACCTGGCAGCATCAGGAAGTCCCGAAGTCGTCGCGGAATCCACGCTGCTATAAGAACTCGACTCGGTTGGGATAGAATCTACACCGCGTCTTCTCGAAACTCGCAGCCGCAATGCAGCACACCAACGCCCCCTCCTCCTGGGCCAAACTCCCAGCAGAGATGAAGTACGCCATCGCCGAGCACCTCGAGTCCTACGACACTCGCAAATTCTCGAAACTGAGCCATGAAACGTATATCTTGGCCGTTCCCTCGCTGTACAAAGTCAGCCATCTCGGCATTTCTTCGAATTTTGCAGAGGCTGACCGAGGCGCTTGCGCGCAGGATGTATACTTGCGTGGATCCAGGTCTCTGCGATCGTTCTTGGACGCAGTGCCAGAAGAGCACTGTGCCCATGTCCGAACGCTCAACGTGGATTTCTCCATGGACGGCCTGTTCTCACCGCTCCGCGCGACCACTGCCCTCGCGGACTTGCTTGATCGCTGCCCCCGTCTCGAGGAGTTGATCCTCAGCATCCCGGGGTCACTAACACCCAAAATCATCCCGTGCTTTGCCCGGCTGCACAGTCTCCGAAAGCTATGCGTCAGTAATTGCGGACGTGATGAGAATACGCCATTGTGAGTATGCTGCCCTCAGATCCTGACGCAACCGCTGATCCTACTCCCACTTGCAGAAGCGAGCGTCTTGTCGTCTCGATAGCTGCGACGATACCGTGTCTCACCCATCTCGAGCTCGATCGCATCTGCCGCTCCGCCATGCACGCCCCGGAGCTCGTCGGCGCGTACCCATTCATACCGGTGCTTATGGGCGATGACGCCGTTCCCGCACACCCAGTGCTTGGGAACAGCCTCAGCCTGCCCGCGCTCCTGCGCCTCCCGTCGCTGCGCGTCCTCCGCATCCGCGGCACACACCTTGGCGACGAGCGCTGGGGCAGCACACCCGTGCAGTGTCGTCTCGCCGTGCTCGAGCTCGGCACTGGCAGCTGCTGCTACGAGTCGCCGGACGTCAACCGCGCCTGCGCCGAGCGCATCCTCGGCGCCGCAGCGCATAGCGTGGAGGAACTCTACCTCGGCTGCCCGCTCGCACGCCCACTGCATCTCAAAAACCTCCGGACGCTGCACGTCTCGCCCGTGCTGCCCGTCGAGCACCTCGCCGAGTCGCTCGCGGCGCTCGCGCACAGCCCGGTCTCCGCGCTTACGCTTACCCGGCACGAGGATGACCTGCCTGAGGAGTACGCTGCCCTCGAGGAGTTCGTGCACCTCTGCGAGGAGCACCAGAACGAGTCATTCTACGCGGAGCTCAAGGGCGTGTCGCTGCGCACCGTCGCGGACCTCTTTGAAGTCTCTCCACCGGCTTCGCCCAAGTTCGACTTCGACGTCAAACAGGCGTCTCCGGGCGCCGTGAGCGCGCTGCAGCACTTGCAGCGGTGTCTCGAACAGACCCCGGACGTCGACATCGTGGATCACTGCGACACCACATCAGCTACCGCCTTGGCGAGCCCCAAACCTGTGGACAAACTAGGCGAGGAGATGCTGACCGTTGACGAGATGCATTGGATGAGTTCTGACTGGCTCAGGTCTCCAGCACTTTAGATTAGCTGTCACATCGTGAGGCGTCTCGACGTATATTATAGGGTAAATTATAGCAGTGTTGTACTTGTAGGGCAAGCAGGAATAGACTTGGGAATAGTATAGCCAAACAAATGTCAAGCTGGTGGGATACGGCGAACAGCCAGACAAGCGAGTCGTGACAGACAGCGACAGTAGATGAGACCAGGGAACGTCGAGATATATGCAGGTGCTGAGTCTTCAGGGCGACCACACGCTCAAGTTGGAGGTTGGCATGTACGGCATGGTGGGCGTGATCGGCGTCATGGGCGTCGTTGGGAGCGTCGGCGAGAGTGGGGACGTGGGAGTCGAGGGGTTCAAGATGAAAGCCTGCTGCTTCCTGACCACGATGATAGGATGGTTCCTCCCGTTCCGCACCCGCCCAGCTATCCACCGCTTGAACGCCTCCTCCGACACGATTTGCCGCCCGCCCGGCTCGCGGTCCATGAACGCGACGGCGAAGCCGACCTTCAGTTCAACCTTGGCACGGAATGCACGGAGCGAGATCGCCTCCGCGACCCGAAGACGCCAGATGTCGTCGGTAGCGGGCACAGAGACCTTGATGACAATCATGCCGTTGACGGGGTCCCAGCGGTGAGGGTCTGCGTCGGTAGTTTGCGACGGAAGGGGTGGCGTAGTTGCGGCGGACGGCATAGGGGGCGGGCTAGGGTAGTTCTCTTTGCCTTTCGCGAGGGGACGATCGAACTGGGTGCTTCGCATGCGGCGGATGCCGTTCTTGAATTGGTTCGTAGCGTCGGTGAGGATGGTGCGGGATTTGGGCGACATTGCAGGCGGTGCGGTGATAGATTGACAGCGAAGGAAAGCGCGAGAGCGAGGAGTCTTGACAGTTGAGGACCAAGGTCGAGGGACAGCTTGAGCTGTCTGCGCGAGACATAGTCGACGGTGGAGGCTGACAATGGCTGACTGCTGGAGCAGGCAGCGCTGACTGGAGGTAGAAGTGGAAACGTTTGTATGACGACTGCGACGCACGTGTTGAACCACTTCTAGCTGAACTCTGGCATCGGTAGACGGAACCGGCTTCTCTGATCCTTCGTAGTAGGAATGGGGCGGGTCCAGGACCGTCAAGGTCGTGCTCAGGGTACTTCGGTCGCCACCATCCGAGGTCGTCGCTTTTGGTGGTCACAGAATCTATGCGATAAGAGATGGTCAGAACTTCCATGATGCACAGGGAGAGGCTAACACGAGAACGCGATGTGGCATCGCAAAAATATCAGCTTTCCGTTCTATGTCCCCGCACCCAGGCGGTTCCTTCGCACACATATGTGACAAAGTGTACCAGAATGAGCACGAAGACGGTTCATTCACCGAGAAAATCTCTCCAATGATTCTTCCAATTGTCATCTCCCTAGAGGCCTTGGTAACGAGCGGATGCGCAACACTCACCATACATTGACAGGCAGACTCTGTGTCGGCCGCTGGGATGCCCCGATAAGTCCAATGAAGCATAGAGTCGGTCTCGACCGCGATGTACTCCTTAGATGTCTTCCCCGGTCGGTCCGGTCGAGGGGAAGCAGAACCAAAGACAGAGACACAGAATGGATGGAAGTCACGCTCGCGACCACACTGCAGCATCAAGAGCCAGCCTGCTGGGTATTGAAACGTACGAGAGAGAACAGATTCAGAGTGCGCATGGCGAGGAGACAGGTGCAAGACAAGCGGGCGAAGACACGACTCGAGGTGAAGAGGAAACAAGCGCTTCCGTCACGTGCGCAAAGCGGCGCTTTTTATTCTCCGGAGTGTCCCCGCATCCTCCTTGTTTCCTGGAATACACCTCGTGTGACCGCACATCTGCGATGTTGCCAGATGTGAGGCTACGGAGGACGTGCGAGCTATTCTATGCGAATTCTTCTATCTCATTCAACTTCTGCCATTGTCCAACAAGAGATGAACGCGGCATAACAACGACAGACCGTCGCCGCCGTTACCACCGCGCCTTTGGTGAGTCTTATACTCTGCCTGCAACTCTTCCCTTCATCTCACTCATGCCCATCGTTCTAGAACCTCTCCCTCCCTCTCGCAGGGCGTATCAGTACCTGTTTGAGCGGGCCCCAGACGGGGACATCATCCCATCATGGTGACCGTCATTAATGCTCCTGGCAGTGTCCCCACACGCGGCGGACTGTGTGAGCTCGGCCGCACTGATCGCCCGCCGCGGGGCTGTGGCCGCGTCGTGTCTCGTGCGCACGGTCATAACAGCGGCAGGTTATCAGCGCGGGCGCGCGCCGCGGCCCCTCGCCCACCCCCCGCCCCCGCAGTGCGCCCCGCGATACCTGGACCTTCACGCAGGCCGTGAACACCGTGCGCGCTGGAACACAGGATGTACCGCGTGCCTGCGAGCCTTGCTGCGGCTGCGCCGTTTGGCGACGGACGATTCGGCGGCGTGGCGGTGAGTCGCGGCTGCTCGTATGACCCCGCTCGGTACTGAGGACGTGCAGAGCCTGGTGGTCGCAGGATCACTATCAGGTCTCGCAGTGCTGTTTATTCTACTTGTAAGCGTGGTACAGTTCAGTTCTTCGTGTCACTCTTGCTGAATGCTCCGTTCGCATTTCCGCTCAGGCTATGATATTCCGAGTCCCCGCCTTCACCACGAATGTCATGCCGTACTTTGTTTCTCTCCTTGTTGCCAATGTTTTGCAGGCGATTGGGGCTGTGATCAATATTCGGTGGATCACAGACCGCGCCGTGGAGCCTGGATACCTTTGCAGCTTCCAGGGCGGCGTGAAGCAAGCAGGCAACGTCGGGACTGCTGTTTGGTATGTTCTACATCGGACAGCCGTGATGAAGCTCTGCTGAACCTGTTCCAGGTCATTCACTCTTTCTGTATACGTATTTCGCATCCTGTTTCTGCGGACTTCATCTTCGACGACCCTGCGTTATATCACGCTCTGCCTAGGATGGCTAGCAATCGTGTTTGTTGTCATGATCGGACCCCTCGCGATCCAGACAAAGGCCAGAGGGCCGTACTTCGGGCCCACGGGGTACTGGTAAGCACCAACATTTACGAACTGCTATGTGGCCTCATGTGCGCTAGGTGTTGGATAACACACGCCTATCCGGAGGAGCAGATGTTCCTCGAGTACTTCTTTGTACGTCCCCCGCCCCCAGCCCCGCATCTGTACCGCTCACCCGACCCCCAGGAATTCCTCTCCTCGGGCCTTTCCTTCCTCCTCTACATCGGCATCCTGCTGCGCGTGCGCGGGAACCTCGTGCGCCGGAGCCACGGCTGGCACCTGCGCTTCGTGCCGCGGGGCGAGCGCTGGCTGCTCGCGGTGAGCCGCGACTGGCTCGACTCGTCGATGCTCCGCGTCGCGGCGCGCCTCGTGTGGTACCCCGTGTGCTACGGCGTGCTGCTCGTGCCCGTCGCCGCGCTGCGCTTCGTGCAGTTCGGCGGCGCGCCCGTCCCGTTCTGGGCGACGATCCTCACGGACACGATGTTCAACCTCCAGGGTGCGTGTGCCGTGCCCCCTGCCGCGGATGCGAGGAGCTGATGGCGCCGTGCAGGGCTCGTGAACGTGCTGCTGCTCGTCACGACGCAGCGCCTGGTGCCCGAGAGCGCGAGTCTGCCGTCGTTCGCGTCCCCGCGCAGGGTCGTCGACATGGCCTCGTCCGAGGCTGTGGGCATCACTCCCTTTGTGCTTCCGCCCAAGGAATCACCTTCCCCTGACGAGGAGAAGCCGCCCAGTGAGCCAACAAGAACACATGAGCTGCGCCGTACCATCAGCGTCGCGTCGACGTCAAGTGTCGGGACGGTGGACAGCCTCAGCAGCGTCGACTCGCGCACACCTCTTACTCGCGACGCGGTGCGTCGGTGATAGTCCTCATATTTCCTTCGAACTCGGGCGGTATTTCCGGATTATAGAGAGCGTGTCTTTTTGTTGACTTTGGAGCATATCGGACCCCGGTATTACATGTACAATTAGTGGCTGTAAATTTTGGTGGTAGGCGGCAGTCGACTCGGATACCCCGCCCCGCGCGACTCGGCGATGTTCCCCTGATCCCCGCAACTCCTTGACATATCGTACAGTTTTTGACTTTGTGTAGTGACTTCAGAAGCTCATCGTGCTTCTCATGAGCCCTTCACTAGGGTCGGCTGAGTGTTCCACGGGATACCTGGAAAGCGGCTCAGCAAATACACCCGACAGGAAAAAGCAGACCTACGGAGACTCGGCAGCATCGTGGTTCCGGAGTATAGCGACATGCGAAGCGTGTGCCGTGCCGTCTGGTGGATAGAGCGCACGCTCCGTGCCACGTGCGACAGGACGATGCGCAAGACCAGGCCCGTGGGCATTTCGTGGATACTCGGCATCTTGGGCGGTCCTCGCTGTTTCGCAGATCTCGGGGAGAGACGAAGACGCAGGGGCGTGCAGCCGCCCTGCGCCTCCAGCAGGGATCATATAGGGCCCTGCCAGCAGAGTACGTGGGTCCTCGCCCGCCCTGCGAGGGCGAGTCCCAGGGTCGCGAGCACGCCCGGCAGTGCCAGCGAGCGACACTAAAAGCATATCAACTTGGCAGCCTACGCGAGTTATATCCGCAGCTGCGAAATAACAAATATTTTATTGGGGAGCTATTCGCAGCGGATGGCGATGCCTGTCCAAGCTGTATGCTCCGAGCGCGACACTCGCGTCCGCTGAGCCCGCCCCGCCACGTGCTCCCCGCCGCGCGCCACAAAGCGGGCGGCAGCAGGGGGCGGGGCGCGCAGACGAGACGCCCACAGCGCTTCCGCTCTTGTTCACTTCCACCATCCCCCCGCCGTCCGGCCTCTGCACGTCTCCAGCGTGGATGGTGCCCCATGGACCGACGCACACCCTCTCGCGCCGCCTTGCGCTCTCGGCCGTGCACCGCGGCGTAGCGTACGAGGAGCGCTCGATGGCGCTGCTGCAGGCGCGCCTCTCGATGTCGCTCCGCCGCATCGGCGGGCGCGCGGACGGCGGCGTCGACCTCCAGGGCTGGTGGTGGCTCCCGAGCGACGACGACCCCGCGACGCTCTCCGGCGTGCCCGGGCACCGCCGCCTCCGCGTTCTCGCGCAGTGCAAGGCCGAGTCGAAGAAGATGGGCCCGAAGTACATCCGCGAGATGGAGGGCGTGCTGCACCGCTACCACGCCATGGGGCCTTTCGAGGAGCCGGGCACCCAGGAATCGCGCTCTGTGGACCCTGCGGTCGGGCTCATGATATCCTCGTCCTCATTCTCGAAGGCTGCTGCCCTCCTCGCACACTCGTCGCCCCTACCACTGATCCTCATGTACATCCCGGAGTACGACCCGTTGGACGAGAACGCACCACAGGTAGCCTGCGAAGACCCTGAAGAACAGCAAATCCCAGGTTTTGTCACCTTCAACCCTGCGCTGGCTGCCAAGGGTGGTCTTCTTCGCGGCGAGTTCGAAGTGCGGTGGGAGTACCAGGCGCACGCGCCCGCCGAGGGTCGATTGGGTCTGTGGTGGAAGGGCAAGCGGGTGGAGAGCTGGACACCCGACGTCGATCAAGAAGACCTGTAACATTCAAAGACGAGTACTACAATACTGGATGCCTTTCCACTGCCGTCTGGAGAGCCCTGTAGACTAGATTCCAGAATAAATCGGACGCGGCTTCCCGGCGGATCTTGCTTACCGCTGTCTCGGTGCGGTTGAGTGCGTTTGCAGACTCAAAATCTGGAGGAGGGGTCGGACCCCCCTCGCAGACTAGATTCTGTGTTTGCAGATATGATTTCAGACTCCGCATCACTTCGCGTACGACTCTCGTTGCCGTTGTGTCTCTCCTAACCCCCACTTACGCCGCCCTCCGCCTCGCTAAGTGTCCATGAAGGTTAGCTGAAGGTGTGGAAGAGATACGCAAGATTCTCGACTCCAGCTCGACGAACAAGCTACAATGACGTCACCGTGCACGCAGCTCGCGTTCGCGTCCCGCTTTTTTACTGTTCATCTCGTAGTTCGTACTGTGGTTTCATAGATCTACGCCAGTATATTGTAGACTTGATTTCACTCTCCGCAATAGAATATACACTTGCTAAAAATGCTGTGGAAAGGCATCCACTATTCGCTTTACACACATACACCAATTCTAAGTACAGTCCAAGCAGAAGGGAAAGTCAGAATACAGAAGGCAGAGTTCAGAAATACAGAGAACGAAAGAATTAGAAGCATGGGCTAAGGTGCACTTGGCACTATCTAGAAGTACGAGACTAATCGAAGGATAAGCTGTCGCGGTACCGCAGAATAAAATGCTGTAGGGAAGACTCTACCAAATACGAAGTGAAAAGGCAATTTATGCAGTTGAG
Organism: Phanerochaete sordida; assembly: GCA_019973155.2. NCBI lineage: Eukaryota > Fungi > Basidiomycota > Agaricomycetes > Polyporales > Phanerochaetaceae > Phanerochaete > Phanerochaete sordida. Next base: position 312,458 of record BPQB01000004.1, read on the forward strand.
GTAAGATAAAGGCATGAAGAAGGCGTTTCTAGTAGAGCAGACCTATGGCAGTAGACGACCGCGATGGTCCAAGCCGAATACTACAGCCTGCGGTCAGCACGAGTAGACGAAGCGGGGGAGGCACACGCACAGTTAGCAAGCTCCTTGACGCTCAGTCTGCCGAGCTTCTTGCCCGCGCCCTCGCCCAGGCTGCCGTCGGCGAGGTTCTTCTTGCGCTCCTGGAGCGCGAGGATGCGGTCCTCGACGGTGTCCTGGATCACGAGCCTGTGCACGAACACCGAGCGCATTTGGCCTACAAGCGGCACGTCAGCACACGCATCCGCGGCCCACACGCAGTCACGTACCGAGACGGTGCACGCGGTCGTACGCCTGCTGTTCGATGGCGAGGCTCCAGCCTGCAAGAGCATTAGTCCGTGCTGCGCGGGGGGCAGGCGCAAAACGCACCGAGGTCCAGGTTGATGACGCGGTTCGCGCGGGTCAGGTTCAGCCCGACGCCGCCGCACTTGAGGCTCATGAGCATGACGGTCGCCTTGTCCTTCGACATGAAGGACCGCACGGCCTTGTCGCGCAGGTTGCGCGACATGTCGCCCTGGTACCTGCCGCCGCGGTGAGCAATGTCCGGCACGGCGCGAGACGGCGTGCATGACTCACTTGACGTGCGCGATCTCGTTCTCGGTCAGGTAGTTCGACACGAGCTGCAGGCACTGCGTCCACTGCGAGATGATCAGGGTCTGCACGCCGCGTCAGCGTTGGCGGAAACACGACGAATTGCCGGAGCATACCTTCTCGTCCGGGTGCTCCTGCGCCCACTGCTTGAGCGACTCCATCATGTGCTGGCGCAACGTCAGTAATGCCCAGCTATCCTTAGCACGGGCGCACGCACCTTCATCTTCGTCGACGGCAGGAACTTCGACATGAGCTTGATCTGCTCTTTGCCCGGGGACCTCGGGGCCAGGCGCTGGCGCGCGCCGAAGATCACGTCGTCGTCCTCGTCGTCGCTGATGATGATCGCGCGTTGCTTGCCCTTGAGGCGGCGCTTGAGCGTCGCGCGCTCGTCCTTCTCGTCCTCGTCCTCGTCGCTCTGCACGATGAAGTCGCTCAGATCATCGTCTTCTTCCTCATCGGAGTCGAGCACGCGCCGCGACGCCTTGCGCTTCCGGATCAGGCGGCCCTTCGCGGGCTTGGCATCGCGCTCGGGCTTCCCATCGAGCATGATGATGTCGTCGTCCAGCTGGATTTCGACGGGCTCCTCTTTCTTGGGCGTCTGCTTCGCGCCAGCGAGCTCATCGTCTGCGGGCTCGAATGCGGTCCGAGAGAAGATCTTGTCTGCGGCAATCGGCCCGCGGCATGAGGGGCAGGGACGTTCGTCCGCCTTGTAGCGTGTAGGCTCAGCCGCGTCCTCGCGCACAGCGCCGTTCAGGACATTCGCTAGGCAGCATGAGCATACGGCGTGTGCTGCACAGCTGAGACAGAACACTTACTGATACAGTCACGACAGAACGAGTGCCCGCAGGAGGTGATGATTGGGTCAGTGTACCCGTCGAAGCACACAGGGCACTCGAAGTCATCGCCTTCCAGGACCGCATCGGAAGACTGCAAGGCAATCACTTAGGCAGATGAAAAACATCATGGACAACACCACTTACTGCCTTTTCCGCAGCCATGCGATCGAGCATGACCTGCTTGAACTTTGCCTGCATGCGCTGGACGAACTCAGAGCCCATGATGCGTTCGGCGCGCGCGACTTCATTGTGTTTGGCGCCAGCTTCCTCGTTGTCGTTGGCAACGTAGGCAACACCTTCCTCTTGAATGAGCGATGGATGCGAGCAGATCTGTCGAAGGCGCAGAAGCAGCACGAGCACTTGATGATAGTTCCTGCAAATATGTCGTGAGACCAGAGGATTGAACGCTGAGTACCTGTGGAACTTACTTCAAGACGGTGCCCGCCCTCAAGAACTTGTTGAAGATAGCCTGCGAGCGCGCTTCGACCTGATACATATCAGCATGACGTTCGTAGAAACGGATACGGGAACATACCATTTGATAGACGTCACGCTCTTCTTTGGTGAACTCCAACTTCTGGAGAACAACGTCCTTTTGAGGCAGTTCGACAAGTCGCTTGCCATCAAGGACCTGTTTCACTATCAGGAGCTGGGCACGCATAACGTCACAAGGAGTACTTACTGAGTCCTTCTTGCGCCTCAAAAGCATAGCAGCGAAGATCGCCTGCAACCTTTGGGTCGCGAGCTCAGCTACAGACGCATATCAGAATGGTGTCGACTAGAGGGCCGGAAGGCACTCACGTCGCTTCTTCTCCAGACGAGAGATATGCGAATTAAACTCAGACCAGTCGTACCACGGCCGAAATTGCAGGAAACGAAGTAGCCCGTACGCATCGGCCAAGCAGTTGATGATCGGGGTACCAGTGAGACACCAGCGATACGTAGCGTGAAGCTTGCTGACGGCGCGAGAAACCCCTGTAGGTAGAGTTCAGCGGACATCTCGCGACCAAGGCATCTCGGCTTACTGGTTCTCCGGTTTCTGACGTTCTGAGCTTCGTCGAGGACAACGCGGTACCACTGTGGGAAATGATCCGTGAGCATCTTGATAGTCAATCAGTGGAACGGAACTATTACGTCTCCCTGAATAAGGGGGCCATTGGTCTTGCGACCCCTCCGCTTCCCAGGTTTCTCGTCTTCGTCCGAGTCTTCGACGATAAACTCTCCCAGCTTTACTTTCTTGCGCTTCTTCCTTGCCTTCTCCTTCTCCTCAGCTTCGTCATCAGGCCATTCGTGAGCAAGGGTCTGGAAGTCACGTTAATGAGAGCGCTACAACGTAGGCCGCGTTCTGCCTCACCTGGAAGGTCGTCAGAACGATGTCATAGCGCCTCAGCTCTTCGGGAGTGCGCGGCTTGTTCTGGCCTGCATACAGTCAGCTAGCGACCATAACGCGACATGCAACATACGCACCGTGGTAAATGAGACATGTCAGGCCGAGGTTCGTCTTCGTCTCGATCTCGCCCTGCCATTGGTCGAGGAGCGCGAGCGGCGCGACGATCAGTGTAGTCTTCCTCAGCGGGTCCGCTGACCGGTTGCTGGCAATGACGGCGATCATCTGCACCGTCTGAAAACGTGTTTTGAGTTCTGCGTGGTGTACGGGGCCGCGAATGCAAGGACGCACCTTCCCCAGGCCCATCTCGTCGGCCATGCACCCGCCCTTCTCATGTCCCTTTTCCTTATCCAGCATCCACGCAACGCCGATGGCTTGGTGGGGCATGAGCGCGACCTCCATACCAGGAAGGGGCTGGTACAGAGCGGGAAGACCGAGCTTCACTAGAGCCTTCTCGACGCTGGTGTTCCCGTCGAACTGCTCTGCATTTCCGGCGTTGACGAGGAACTTCTCGATGCTGGGGGAGAGGGATGAGGGAACCGCGGAGTCTCAGGGACGACTGCGCACTTACTCATCTGCCTTGGCGACTGGCCCGTAGAAGCCGTCCTTGCCGCGCCCGAAGAAGTCGCCGTCATCGTCGAACCTTTCGTCGTCGCTCAGAGCTGCGCGCATCCCAGGTAGGCCTGCGGTCATCCTCTGGAAGTCGTAGGTAGGGTCTGGACCGTTCATCTCCGGCACGGTCGTTGCCACTACTTCCTCAACCTTGAAGTTGGACCCCGGGGCGACCGAGGGACGCGGTGCTCGGGGAGCAACGGCGACAAACGGGTTGTGCTGGGCGAACGCAGGGTTGTGGAATACTTGGGGCTGAGGGGCGCTGTTCTGCGCTAGCGGGTTGTTGAACCCGGGGTTGTGGAATGCAGGCGGTAGTTGTATGTTCGAGCCAGATGCAGCGCTCTGGACATAATTCTGGTGGACTGTGGGTTTTCTGGGACTGGAGCTCACGTTCGGGAGCAATGCTGTGTAGTCCGCTTTCTGCGTCAGGAGGTCGCGGAGCTCCCGCTCTAGCTTCACAATCCGCGTCATGTCCGCCTTGGTCTTGTTCAGCTTCCGCTTGGCTCTATCGAGATTCGCTTGGACGTGCGCGATGGACAACTGAACATCGCCAATCTTGAGCCGAATTTCGGCGATCTCGTCGTCGCCCATCCTGTTGCTCGAGGTCTGGCTCGGAAGCGCGCCGGTGAAGGAGGGAGTGCGGTTAGCCAAGCCAAGAGGTAGCTTCGGGCTGCTGTATGCCTCGCTCTTTAGCCTCTTTGCAGAGGGCGTGGACAAGGCTTCCGACAAGGGTTCTTCCTTCTTGATGGTCCGAAGCGGTGCAGCGGACGGCCTCTTCCTAGGAATGACGGCATCCATTGGCTCTGATTTGACCGGAGATGACAGGGACATGCTTGAAGATCGAGAAAGCTGATGGCGTGCCCGTACAATGCCAGGGCCTGCATGTGGCGCGGCGGAAGAGGTGCCTGGCGACTTGCCTGACGGCTTGCTGTCGAGTGCGTCGAGTAGCGCGGAACGCCGGGAACCCGGTGTATGCGGTGCGCGATTCGGTGTCTATAGCGAATGAGCGGCAACCATATATCCGGTAAGCCAGATACCTACGTTGCCACCGGAAGTCTCATGCTTCACCTTGACGGATCCGGACCGTACACGTGCGTCCCGCGCATTGCGATGCGCATCGCTGGACGCGATATGCGCCTGTAGACACGCATATAGCTAAGTTTTGATAACTTCACAGCGAGCTTCTGTGATTGCTCACCCTGTATGCTGACAAAGACCCGACACCAAGCTCTCTGCAACGCGTTGGAGAGCCGACGTTCTCTATAAGGGGTATATGCGTGCTTCCGCAGCCTGCTTCCAGGCATATCACAACTCCCACTGCGGATAGACGCGGTTTATCAGCATTTCTGTACTTCGACGCGTCGTCGTCACTCACAGTCGCGGCCTGGCTTGAGTGTCGCGCTGAACTGTCTGTAGCGTCAATGGGGCAGAATTTTCGCGTCTTCTTGTCAGACTCACGTTGGTATCGTTAGGGTAGAGTGATATGTGCTTCTCTAGCTCTTGACAGTAAGCTTTAAACGATAACGGGTGCTATTCAAAGTGGTCAACAACGTGGCGTAGATGGCCGTGTCGGCGTGTGTACTTACCAGCCGCTTGAACCGTGTGCCTACGTGTGTTTCTGCGACACTCTGCACGTCTGGAGGGCTGTTGCTGCCCGACATCGTGCGTGGCTGGGACGGGGTACGGGGGAGAAAAGTGGAGGTCGGTTCAGAGGATAGGGCGTCTAATAAATGGGCGCGTCGTCTTTGTTTGGCCCATGTTTGAAGCGTCGGGCCACTCCCGATCTGGACAGCCGATGACTCGATCCAAGGGCCACCCGCAGGCCACAGTCGCGTTGCAAAGGAAATCGACTGGCCACATCCAGGACAAAGGGAAAACGGCGCGTGTAAGCTCGTCAAAGTACCCACAGGCCACAGCGGCCCCTACAGTCCAACGAAATCGCTTTGACGAGCCAAAGCGAAGGCTGCAGTCACAAATTCCGGATCCAGATTGAAGAGTATCCCAACATACAAAAAGATCGGAAGGGGCTAAGGGTACATGAAGAGTCCTGCGTCGAAACGGCTGGGGAAAGAAGGATGTGGCAGCACTTCGGCGAAAAGTCATTACCGGACGTAGTTGCCGCCAGTGGCGCCGTAGTTCACTGGTGCTTGGGCGGGGGCTCCACCTGGCTGGCCGTAGATGGGTTCGTAGGTACCATTTCCGATGTCTGCAAAGCGTGGTTCCGGTCAGTTTCATGGCATCGTGGTCGCAGCACGGAAGCCACTCACAGTGGTAGCCTCCGCGGCCATAACGCTCCTCGGCCTTCATCTTCTTGTAGATCAACCAGAAAGCGTGCTGTAGACGAAGTGAGTAAACGTCTTTCTTGCTTTGTATGAAAGGATACTCACGAGGTGGCCAGGGAAGTAGCCAAGGCTGGGGGAAGCAGCGTGAGAGTTTTCTACATGAACACTCTTGACATAAGACTTACACAGTCAAACAGATGTTAATGAGAAGGTCGCAGCTGCAGCCTGTGATGAAGGCGGCGGCAGCGGGCGGGAAGAGGATGGCGACCTGGCGTGTGCAGCGAGTACGTTAGGTCGTTCTCCTCTTTCGTGAGCTCCGCGTACTCACGATGATGAGGAGGACATCTGAGCCACGAACAGCCATTGTGTCGTAAGAATAGCGGCGTTAAACTTCGTGAAAGGTATAGGTGTTCGGGAGGGTCGAGGTTGGGTATGTATGCAGGTCAAGGTCAGGTTCAGGTGCTTTTGAAGGAGCACGTTGGAGACTGCGCCGCGTCTAGCAGGCGCCAGAACACACGAGGCTGTGACGTCGACGCCCAGGCACGGCACCGACGTCAGTCACGATACGTGACAGACGCCCAGCATGTGGCGCAGACCGCATGGCAGAACCGCAGACACCTGCGCGTCCGCAGCACGACGTGTGCAGCCTCCGGATCCGCTAAACACATTCATGAACGGTCTGCTCCCTGGAGCACGCAGGAAACGAGTGTATCATGCACAGTATAGTACAAACATCTATATGAAGCGGACAAAGACAGAGCAAGCATTAACTGTTGCAGCGTTACGATATCGTCAAGACCAATCCGGGGACGAAAGAGAAATCCGAAAGCAGGCCTATCAGCCGCTCTCTCATGAAAATGTGCTATTGCACACCAGAGTTCCTGCGATCAAGGTTGTTAGGAGCGCAGAAAAGCCAGATTAAAGGAAGAGCGTACCATCTACAGCCGAGCACCTGCCTCTCTCGCAGCGATGGGAGCTTACGAATGATGAGGTCATGCTGCGCTTTCGTCCACGGCGCGGTATATGGGAGCTGCTCCTTGACCCTGCGAAGCGAAAACGACTCAAGGGCGGGCAGCTTTGCCAGAATACTGTCCAGCTGCTGCCAGTCGACCTTCTCTCGCAAATGCGTGTAGATCGCGTCGTTGGTGCCCTCGAGCTCGACGTTCAGCGACACAGACTTCGTGTTGGTTGGAAGCTGGGAGAGAATAGCAAGGGGAGCCCGCCACTCTTCGAGGGTGAAGAGACCCGGCTTCGATGGTGCTGGTACCGGGATACCAGAGGGCTCGGCGGACGTTCCCGTGCCGTCGGCTTGCTCGCGGGCGGTCTCGGCATCCACTGCATCGATTTCACGGCGTACAGGCATCCGCAGGATGACGTTCCTCAGAGCTTGACAGGAGGACAAGTTGAGCTGCGAGTATATCTCCGCCGATTCTAGCACGTTCACTCATTAGAGGCGGGCATATATGTTACGGATGAGTATAAACTCACCGCCTTCGGCAAGGCGAGGCAGCTCTAGGTTGAGCTCTTCTAGCGTCGAGCTCAGGCGGTCTCTGAGCAGTTCCCCCACGAACGTCAGATCCTGATGCTCCTCCAGATAGTCCGCATGGAACAGGTCCACGACGCGGAATGACTGCAGGGACTTCATGAACGGCTGTACGCGCAGGTACTCGAGAAAGTTCAAGCAGATGTTCGCCATCGACAGTGACATTTTTCGTACGCGTGTCTCCGCGGGCGCACCGGGGCGATCGTCGCACGACGCGCCATCGCCATCGTGCTCGTCAACCCCAAAGTGGCCGAGCCACATGTTCGCGAGGTGGAGGTGCTCGATGTGCGAAAAGTGCCGGAGGATGCGCAGCTTGTTCTTTGCGTCCTCGCTCGCAGCCACGAACGAGTTAATGTGCAGGCTCCGCAGCGGCACCAGCCCACACGCGCTCGCCTCGTCCGCCGACCGCCCCCACTGGCAGTTGATGAATGTGTAGCTGTGCACCGCAGGCAGCAGCGCTGTCACCGCCGACAGGTACGTCGATTCGAGCGTGTCTTCGAGCTCCTCCGCTTCCGGGTCGCCCTCGTGGAAGCCGTCGAAGCAGACGTCCTTGATGTATGCGCGAATGCTCGGCGTCGAGCGCAGGTAGCCGAGGAAGTTCTCGAAAGCGTTGGCGTCTTTCTCGCAGTGGACGCATATCGAGTCGAAGAGGTGGTAGCGGGCCGCGCGTAGCCAGGAGTGGGAGACGAGGCTGCACATGGCGAGCGACGGTTTGTCGTCGAAGAGGTGATCGATGACCATATCGCAAAGCTCGGGCGGGAGGCGCGGGGTGGAGGGGGTATGATGCGCTGCACTCTTCGCTCTAGGGGGTCGCCCTGTCCGTTTGTTCCTCGTCTACAGCGTTAAGTCGTGAGGGATGTCCTCGCCGGTACGCGTAAGCACTCACCTCGTGGGGGAGCATAGCTGCGGGGTGCACAGTGCGAAGAGCAGTGGCCATGCGTATACCGAGCGAGTGCTAGGAGTTGTCGGAGGAAGGGTCGGCCGCGAGTTGGACTCTGCAACAGATCGCAGCGAGTACCGAAGGGCGGTAGTCGTTGCAGGAAATCCCGGCGGTGGAGACGAGGAAAGGAAAGAACGAAAGGCGTCAAGCGCGAGCCGCAATCTTCGGCTGCGGGGCAGCGCGTTTCGCGCCATGTCACGCAACGTTAGCCAAGGGCGCATCAGCGCATCAGTAACAGGACACGCATAAAATCCGCAATCTCCGCCAAGTCTCGCGCTTGATTATACCCTCGACGTGCTCTGCTCTCCGTCGTCCTTATTCTCTATAAAGTGTTCGTTCTAGGGTCCGGCGGGAAGTGCTCAGTGACTTCCTGCATGCGATGCAGGAAGGTGCTAAGCTCCGACGGTCCAAGCCGCGCAGGAACTGCGTGTGGGCTCTGTGTGACTTACACACGATGGTACGCTTTCGTTACTTCTGCTAGAGGTCCGTGGGTGCATCACTTTGAGCAATGCAATCTAACTCCGTTGATTGTTCTTGTCAAGCTGTTGATGCTAGAGCAAACACCGGACGGCCTTCACAGGGAGCTCGCGAACTCTTACCGCGAGCTCTTGTTTTGTGCCTCCACATCTTTTCACCTGTTCGCAACAACTTCTTTATCTTTGAGATGATGTTTGTAATCTTCATCTGGCGCACTTAATCCAATGACATGGGGCGTTTCCCAGTACAAATACCACCCAGGCAGTACCGGGTCCGTCAGGTCCCCGAGCCCTAGTCGCCCTGCCCGAGGTCACCTAGAGGCGGAGGTGGGTAATCACGCTCAGGCAATACGGTGCTTCACGGCGAGCTCAACGAGCTCGCGCAGCACGTCGAATACAGAGTACGTTTTCGCGCCTCGCTGGCATATCTGACCCATCGCTGGCAAGTTGACAGGTCTTTGGAGCCGATGGATCCGAGACTTGGTAGACGGATGTCTACCACTCAACCGGTTCTGTGCGAACGCTTTCTGAAATATATTCGCAGGCCTTCACCTAGGACCTCGTGCCGTTTCCGAGTTCGCAGCCCTTCGCAGTCCGACGGGACCGCCTCCGCCATCACGAATAGGCTGTGCTCAAGCTAAGCGGTCCCGGCCCTATTGCCGTAGATTCCCGCTCCTTAGCCACGCCCACTGCTCCAGGCTATACAACAGAGCTGCATCGGCACCCAGTACCCGCATTCTGGAGCGTGCAAGCGGCGCCGGGTGTGCGCCCGTGCTGATCAGTGTGCAAGCGCTGCAAAGCAATGAGGACGCCAAGGTCTCAGTTCCCGCACTCCATCATCGGGACGTCTTCTCTCGGCGGTCGCGGTGTCCACGGTGTTTTGAATCGGTTAACTTTGATCCCCCAGGGTCGCGCACGTCAAGTCCTCGGCGGTATGCGCGGTGCCTTATAGGCCAGGAGACCTGCCTCGCTCGCGCATCTGCCCAACACCGACCCACCCTCGCCCCCACTCAGCAACTTCCTCTCTATTTTCCTGCGCGCGAATCTAAGCTTTGACGGAGCAGACACGCGCGATATCGCATGCCCGCCAGTGCCCCACGACGATCCCCGAGCGGACCACGCGACATGCAGGCCTCGGTCTCGGAGAGCTCCTCGCAGGTCCTGCACATCGCGCCGGGTACGCCTGCCACCCCCGCGACAGAGGAGCTCCCGACGTCACCGCTTCTGGGTGACAACGGACCCCCGCAATACGCAACGTACCGCGCGCCAATGGGTTCCACTCGCCAACACAGTGCAGAAGGCCTGCTACATGGCTCAACATCGGGCGGGGACGCCCCGTACGGGGATGCGCCCTACCCCGAGGAGAAGCAGCGGCCGTGGGCGCATGGTAAGCACGCCACCTATCCACAGCCTCCGGGAATTAATTCGCCTGGAGCAGAGTACCCGCCAGAGACGAACGGCATCGTGGTGCGGCCCTGGACGCCGATACCGCTGCGCAAGTGGTTCTGGATACCGCTCGTGCTCACGATGGCGCTCGGCGGCGTCGCGTTCGAGATCGCGCTGCACTTCAGCGAGAAGAACCAGGGTGCGGCGCCCGCGCTGCCGTCCCGGGTCCTCTGCTCATCTGCTCGCAGGCTGGGAGACGAAAGGGAAGATCACGACTGAAAGCGGGTTCATGCACTACGTCTACGTACGTCCCCTCTCTTCCCTGCGCGCGCGCGGTAGCTCATGCGGCCCGCGCAGACGCTCCCGCCCGTGGCGATCTCGATGTTCTTCGCCGCGCTCTGGGCGTGGACAGACCTCGAGATCCGGAAGCTGCAGCCCTACGTCGAGCTCGCACGCGGGAACGCGCCGCCGCAGCGCAGCCTGCTCCTCGACTACACGCGCACGCAGTACGTCCGCGCGCGCCGCTTCCCCGCCCGGTGCGCTGAGCGCCTCCCGCAGCACGTTCTTCGTGTGGACCGTCGCGGCGCGCAACCAGCACTGGCTCGTCGTCATCGGCGCGCTGCTCGTCGTGCTCACGCTCGCGTTCCAGCCGCTCGCCGCGGCGCTCTTCAACGTGCAGGACATCGACATGATCTCGCACGGTGCGTCCGCGTGCGCGCGCTGGCGCGGTACCCGCCTGACGCCGCTGCAGGTCAGGCCGCGACGAACCTGGGGCTGCTCAGTCTGAACAACGACGCGAACTTCCAGGACCTGACATGTACGCGCCGCGTGTTCTGCGTGCGCGGCGGGCTGATGAACGAAGACAGCGTTCTTGACTGCTGCAGGATATGCCTCTGCGAGTGTGCTGTACAACATCACGGACCCGCCGTTTGTGCACAACGGCTACACCGTCGCTCCGCTCACGGTACGTCGACCGAGCGTCTTCTCGCCGAAACCCGCCTGACGGTCCGTGTCACTAGCTCTCTGAGAACATCAACAATGGTACGATGTGGGCGAACACTACAGCGGTCTACAGCCACCCGTCGTGTATGAACGCTGACGCTGGATCAGTAAGGGTCCGCAGTCTCCGGGCGCGGGGTTCGTACTAATCGCTGCATCGTGCCCAGCTCAACATGGCCAAATGGGACAACAGCAGTGGTTGGACGAATAGCGCTTCCTTCGAGGGCTGCGAGTTCTCGTGGTCCGTGAACAAGTCTGCCACGAACCTATTCGGTAAGCCCTTGGCTACGACGTGAAGACCGCCAGCTCACCTCACCCCAGGCGTCGAGCTCGTCACCAACTCAACGGAGTGCACCGTCTTCACCTCCGTCCCCGAGCCCTTCCGCCCCATCATCTTCTGGTTCTTCACCTACCAGCCAACACCGATGGCGTCCCTGACGCTCTGCACGCCGAACATCACGCTCCTCGACGTCTCCGCGGCCGTCGACCTCGCGTCCGGCGCGCTCGCCGTCGCGGAGCTCGGGCCGCTCGGCTCGCACACCGGCGCGCTCGCGCAGGACGCGGGCAACGTCACGCGCGCGTACAACGGCATGTTCTTCGCGCTCGACAGCCCCGACCCGTTCGTCGCGGGCCGCCAGGACGCGATCCGCCTCGCGCTCCCCGCCGCCGTCTTCCAGGCCGCGCAGGCGCACGGGCTCGTGCAGGCGTTCCAGGACAACGAGTTCGCGGGCCTCGCGCAGCGCATCTACGTGCGTCCCTCCCGTCCTCTGTGCCCACTGTCACCCTGAGCTGACGAGAGAGCAGACGATGTACCTCTCGCTCGTCGCGAAGACGGTGTACTTCCTCCCCGCGACACAGCCGATGCACATCGACCTGCAAACCGTGCACAAACGGCTCTTCCTCTCGCCCGTCGCGACGCACCTGCTCGCCGCGGCCATGTTCGTGCTCGCGCTCGCGGGCAGCGCGCTGCAGCTCTGGCACGCGCGCGAGCGGCGCGTGCTGCGGCTCGCGCACGCGCCGGGGACGATCGCGAGCGCGGTGTCGCTCGGCGGGGGCGGCGTCGGCGGCGCGCTCGCGGGGCGCACGCGCGCGGAGGACATGCGCGCGGCGCTGCACGGGAAGCGCTTCCGCATCGACCGCGGCACCGGCAGGATCGTCGTCGAGGGCGAGCGCGGGTTCGAGCAGGCTGCGACGCCTGCGAGCGGACGCCTTGCGTTTGGGGAGGCGGGGCCGCTGCGGGTGTGAGGTGGGCTCGGCGCCGGGGTTCTGTGTTTGTATGTGTAGATATCGTTATAATGTTCAGGTGGCTTTGCTGGCATGTGTTGTGCTAGGCTCGGTTGATGTTCTCGGGCAGCGTGACATGATTCGTGATTGGGCTAGAGAGGACAGTTCGATGGGTATGGCGAGATCTTGGCGTCTGGGGTCCAAAAGGCAAGTACTGATTTCTCTTCAGCGACGACCAGGTCGAGGGGCGGACATCGATCATGCCTTCCCTGCACAAGCAGTCAGAGATATCTCGTACCATGAACGATGTACCACCGGCGTGTAAAATACGTTCTCGCACCATGTGCACGTGCAGCACGTTTGGGAAACACTCTCATCGCCGTATGCAGCCGTGGCAGTGTGTGGAGATGTGCAGGAACGCGTGCTGAGGCAGCGAGGTGCAGTTGTAGGGATTTCCTCAAACCAGGAGGATTCTGACGTGTGAAATGGTCATAAAGTCTCCTCAGAGCTTCCCCTCAGATGTCACAGGCCCTGTCGTGCTGCGGCGAAGAGACGGGTGCGGTCCTCGTAAATCCGTCGAGACGTCGTTGGCTGTGCTTTAATTCTATGTGCCTGTACGGATACAACGCTGATCATCATCCAGAGCGATATTCGCGGATGCCGGATATGTGGCGGGGCACCCGTTGCGGCCCTGGCAGTAAGGGTGAGCTGGTCGACAGGTACAAAGTCCGCCATGATGCGAGCGTATGGCTCGTATGCTGCCGTCGACGTGTCCGTTCTGCTATCTTTGATGACTTGCTTTGCCTCGAATATTTCCAAGAGCAGCGTGAGTGTCGCCTCTGCTGAATACAAATATCCCACCACGAGATCCAGTCGCGTGGGGCTCCTAGGCTTGGCCGAGACTTGTTCTCCATCAGCTGTCTCTGTAATAGCACGCACGTGAGAAGTCATGCTGCCAACTGTGTAATAATAATATCACTACTTTTGGAGCTTGCGCAAGACTACCTTGGTCCAGTGCACACGGCCTGGCAGCACTGAACTTCTTGCGGTGGCACTCTCGCTTCCGCGTTTGTGTGTCGTGATTTTGCATCAGCTAGAGTATCATTGGACGCGCCATCCGAGGAGATGAAAGGCCCTTCCCGCGCCCGCGTCGCCTGGTTTGGTAGGCGAAGAAGCAGGGAGCCTGCTCGGTTCTGCTGTGCGTCGCGACCGGGTAGATGCGAGGGCCACGACGGTTACGTGGAACGTCTGCAAGGAGCAGAGCTCGCAGAGAAGGTGCCAGCGAGGGGCTGGGAATATGTGGCAATATATCAATTTCCTCGTGTGGGCGGGGTGATTACTACGATTGCCTTTCTAGGAATGGCTATTTTGCGTCGGGGTGCGATCTCGAGCGCGATCTCGATGTGTTTCCGCGTCTTTGCGCGTGTTGGACATTGACCGCCGTGCGCGGCCGCGTCGCCGCGTCGAGCTCGCCCTCGAGGGTCGCCTGCGGGGCGCGCGATGGGCGGGAGGGGCGGAGGGTGGGATCGGGGACGGCCTCATGTCGCTTCCATAATGCGCCGACGCGCCGCTCCCGCGAAGCTACGTGCCGGCGGGCGAGGGAAGGCCGACTTCTGGACCTGGCACGCTCGGTTCCAACGTCGAAGTCTGTGCGCAGGCGCCACGGCCCCGCTGGTATGTCTGGCCCGCTCCTTCCGCATTCGCACTCATGCCGGCTCAGCAGGGCCCTCTGTTCGTCTGCGCGCGTGGCCGCGGCGATAAATGCCCCACGCGTGTGCGGACGTGGCCTCGGCTGGGGCCAGAGAGGTGCAGAAGCAGTCCCGCCGCCGCCGTCGTGGCACAGCGATCCGCCCGCGAAGAGCAGGCCCACGTTAAATTTCCCATCAAAGCGGCCGGTTCTGATGGCTCTTCTCACGCCCGGCATCTGCATCTGCTCCTCGCACATGTCTCCCTGCCTGCTTTTGTCCACCGACCTCGTCCCGTTTCGGCCATCCCCTCCTGCCTTCGACCTCCGCCTCTCCTGCCTATAAAATACCCTCCTCTGCCCATCCCCGCCTTCTCTTTTCCTCCACATTCTCTCTCTCGCACACTCTCGTACGCCCGCAGCCTCCAGCGCATTCGTATCCTTGTCTTCTCCCCGAGCCTCGAGCACTCGCCCGTAGCCTCCGCCTGCTCTACTTTGATTCCCCCCATCTGCAACCTCTCTACCAACTGCCGTCGCGCGTCACATCTGCCAATCTTGCCGTTCCGAGGATAACACTCGCCATCAGTTCCCCCCCTCTGCACTCTTCCGGTTACAGCTACTGCCGGTCTTCTAGCTTTCACTCTTTGCATATCCGCTCCTCGTTCTCCTACGCTTTTCGCTCTTAAAGTCTACTTCTCTCGCTATCCTAATCACTCGCACAGCAACCCCGCTTTTCCCTCTCCGCCATGCAGTCCCCGTCAACTCCGCCTTCGGATCCGCTTCTCTCTCAGCATCCCTCTCCAGGTCTAAGCACACACTCGGCGGCCCAGCCGGAAACGCCCCAGCAGCATATACCCACCCTCTCTCGCGATACCACGCCCGTCGCCGCCAGCAAGCCCTCGACGCCACCCTCGCTTCCTCAGTCCCAGCCGCTCACGCCGCCCGACTCTGACCCTCGCACAAGCCCCGCTGCCTCGGTCAAGACGGGATCCACTCTGTCCGCTGCAGCGCCTCAATTCCGCACGAGGCTGATTGACGCTCCCATCGATCTCGCAGGACTTGTCCCGCCGACTGATGGACAGTCTTCTCTCTTGCAGCAGTCAACCATGGGCAGCGGCGGAGGCAGCATCCTCGACCTCAACGTCGGTCTCTCTCTCGCCGACGACGGCCGCAGTAAGTCTCCGTCCTTGCATTCCTCCGCACACCGCATCTTATTATCATTTACAGCCCCCACCCAAGAGTCGTTCCCGCCGATCCACGCCCCTGCGTTCGTTTCCCCCTCGCCGTCCTTCTCGTCTGCAGGGTTCTCTCCAGACCTGGGTTCGCAGTGCTCCAGCAGCAGCCTCTCGTCTCAAGCGTCTGGCGATGCGGGGCTGCGCACGCCGAACGTTTACATCAACGGTCTGCCGCCGAACTTCCCCGAGGACAAGCTGCTGGAGATGACCTCCCAGTACGGCGAAGTCCTCAGCGTGCGGACGTTTACTCGTCATGTGAGCGAGAAGCCTTCGTGAGTGTTCATTTCCCGCGGTTATATGCGCACGCGCACACCTTTTCGGCGCGCGTATGCGTATTTACGTCTTATCCGTGTCGCATGAGAATGGTCTAGACTGACAAATTGTCTTCGTACAGGGGCTATGGCTTTGTACTGTAAGCAGTCGTAGCTTCGCTCGGCTGCCCGCTGCTAATCACGCGCCGATTAGGTTCTCGTCGGTAGAGGCTGCCGCAAAGTGTATAGAGGCCCTACGAAAGTATCGCAATCTACACCCGTCCTTCTCCAAGGTGAGTCGGCCCTGCCCAAACCCCCGCTCCCTGTCGGCTCATCGTCGTCGTAGCAAATCCATAAAATCCCTGGCACAGCCTACGCCAACAGCGTCGCCCTACCGGTATCCTCCACCGAGCCTCCGGATTCCTTCAAAAACCGTATGGAACGCCTCAAGGACACGGGATCCACCAACCTGTACATGGAGGGCCTCCCCTTGACGATCAATGTGGCGATGCTGCAAGCTCTGGTCAGTCCATACAAGATCATGAGCAGCCGCCTCTTCCAGACCAGGCTCAGCAATCCTCCGAGGATAATCGCTTTCGTGAGGTGAGCAGCCTTCGCACTCAGACGTTCCAAGATTTGGCGCTGACCGCGCCTGGCACATAGGCTTGAGAGCCGAGAAGCCGCGGAAGAAGTCATTGAGCGGCTGCATGGTCGTATGGTTCGCGGATGGAACGACACCGGGAGTCGGATTTCCGTCAGGTTCGCCGACACCACCGAGCAAAGGGAGCTCAGGGTATGTAGCCTCTGTCTATACCGCGGCCTGGAGCTGACCGATTACCACAGCGCACGGAGAGGACGAATCGCGACGGCGAGAACTCGCCCGCGCGCCTTACCATGGCACAGGCCGCGTTGCTCAACATGAAGGGCACTCAGCTGCAACCAGGCTCTCCGTCTCCGCGTCTTTCGAGTCCCAATCTCGGGTTCTCACCGCCTATGCTGTCCAACTTGTCGCTCTCGCCTGACCCTTACGCCCCGATCAGCCTTCCCGAGCTGCCACCCCCCATTGGCCTTCACAACCAGCACGCCCTCGACGAGAGCCTCCGTACGCTCAGGACGATCCACACACATCAGAACGATGGCCTTCACTCTCAGGCCGCCGACTTCGTGTCCGCTGGATTGCGCATGCCCGCGTTCAACGACGACCAGGCTTTCGCTCCAGAGCTGCTGCAGATGCAGCTTCAGGCCCTCAGCGGTGGTGCCGCGAACCTCGCATCCGCCACACGTGCCCAGGGCGGCTTCACTCCGATGGAACGCCTCATCCTACAGGCGCATGAGACTCTTCAGCAAGATCCGGGGCGTATACTCCAGACACAGCTGGGCGCGCACACCGAGTTCAACATGTCTGCTCCTGACGTCTACGCTTCCGACGCGCGGCTTGGCGGGCTAGGCTCCGCTTCGGTCCCGTCGACCCGCGGTGCAACATCGCGGAGCCTCATGAACCCCCTGCCCTCGATGTCCGAGGCGGATTTTCACGCTACCAGCGGAGGTCACCGACAGGTCTTGCATTCGACCGCTAACGCAAGCGCTCCTGCTCTC
This sequence comes from Phanerochaete sordida, assembly GCA_019973155.2. Lineage (NCBI taxonomy): Eukaryota > Fungi > Basidiomycota > Agaricomycetes > Polyporales > Phanerochaetaceae > Phanerochaete > Phanerochaete sordida. The sequence goes on from BPQB01000004.1 coordinate 329,575, forward strand.
GCTGGTACCAAGCAAGAGCAAAAGGCGGTCCCCCTCACCATGGATCTCGAGTCGCGACTGACGTTCACGCGTCAGCGCAACCAGACCGCTGCCGAGGCGCGTGCTCAGGCTCAAGCGGAGGCGCAGGCGCAGGCTCTTCACACCCGCTCTACCACGGTACCGTCGCATTATCTTACCAACGATCGCCTTAATTCGCAGGCCGTCCCCAACAACAGGGGTCTCAACTCTAGCATTCACTCTACCGCCCACGCCGGCAACGCGCCGCACACAGAACTCGGTAGCGTCACGAAGGATATACCCCAGGCTAGCGCACGCAAGACCAACAGCCTTCGCACGACCAACGACAGCTTCAAGACCCCCCTCTCCGGCAACATCGCCCGCGACGTTCGCTCCATGGGCCCGCCGGCGGCTCCCAAGCCTCAGCCGCCCAGCGCGCCGACCGCCTCGTCGGCGAACGCCCTGCACACCCGCATCGACACGGTGCTCCAGACCCGCAAGATGCCGCTTCCCCGCGGCGGGGCGCCGCACGACACGAGCGACGAGGACGACGGCTCGGGCCTCGACTCGCCCGCGCTCTCGTATTCGGCCAGCATCCGCACGCCCGCGTCGCTCAGCCCGTCGACGCCGTTCTCCGCGTTCGGCGAGACGTTCGAGGGCCCGCCGATGGCGCCCGGCGTCAAGGTGCCGGCGGCCGCGGGCGACGCCGGCTATGCCATGGGCACCGCCGTCGGCCTGCCCACGAACGTCAAGCAGAAGATGCGCGGCGCGGAGTAGGTCGCCTCGCGGGCGTCGCGCCGTCACGTCGCAGCCAGAGTGTTGTTTGTTGTACGATATCACGATAGAGCCACCGCACCATCCACAAGCCCATACCCATACCCCCACCACAGCATGAGTATCGAAGTAGCACGTGTACGTATAGCCTGTATGACAGTGTACGCGGCCGTCTGTGTGTAGAGTAGCTGTACATTGTCGTAAACGTAATTATTTTTACCCTCCACGAGGGATTCCACACACTGCGGTGCGAGCGCGAGGGCAGACAGCGGTATATATTACAGGTGAAGCAGCGCGATAGCGTACAGTACAGCAGAACGACAGAGAGATCCGGGCATAGGTTCAAGATGACAGCACAATAGCGAGGCAGACGTATCCCAAAGAGTCTAAAACGAGCGGCGGCGGCAGCGGCTCAGGCGAGCGACGTGAGCACCTGCTGCACCCACGCGTTGCCCTCGAGCCGCGGCCGGAACTGCTCCACGCAGCGCCGCAGCGCGGCGAGCTGCGCTTCTGCGTCGTCTCCCGTCCCGTCTCCGGCGTCACCCTCGCCGTTGGTCATGTCGACGTCTTCGTCGCCTGCGGCGCGCGCGGACGAGCTGGACGAGGTGGATGAAGTGGATGAGGTGGACGAGGTGGACGACCACGCGCGGAGGAGCTCCTCGACGAGCGCGGTGCCCTCTTCGACGGTCGCGGCGGGGAGCGCGGCGGCGCGCTCTTTGTCTGTGATGAAGCGTCAGTGGGTGTGTGTGAGCCGGCGGAAGGGGCGGAGGAGGAAGGGGTGGAGGAGGAAGGGGCGGAGGAGGAAAGGGCGGAGGAGGAAAGGGTAGAGAGGAAAGGGTTACGCACCGCCAGCATCAAAGTCCTCGAGCTCGTCCGCCTTGCGCTTCGCGAGGCGCACGACGCGCGCGGGGAAGTGCGCGAGCTCGGCGACGTGGATGCCGAAGCTCTGGTCGCACACGCCCGGCGCGACGCGGTAGAGGAGCGTCATGTCCTTCTTCGCGCTGCCGTCCGCACCGGGGGAGGAGGCGGAGACGTGCGCGACGACGTGCAGGTTGCGCACGTGCGGGAGCTGCTGCGCGAGCGTCGTGAGCTCGTGGAAGTGCGTCGCGAAGAGGCAGAAGGCGTGCACCGCGGACGCGATGTGTCTGGCGGGGCGTCAGCGCGGGAGGAGACAGAGACAGGGAGGGACGGGCGTACTCGGAGATCGCCCACGCGAGCCCGAAGCCGTCGTACGTCGACGTGCCGCGGCCGAGTTCGTCGATGATAATCAGTGAATCCTTGCTTGCGCTCTGCGGCGCGTCAGCGTGTGCGCGGGGCTCGAGGGGGGAAGGCGGGACGCACGCGGAGGATGTTCGCGGTCTCGAGCATCTCGGCCATGAACGTCGACACGCCGCGCAGCTGGCTGTCGCCCGCGCCGACGCGGCAGAGCACGGAGTCGAACACGGGCAGCCGCGCCTCGCTGCACGGCACCCAGCACCCGGTCTGCGCGAGCAGCGCGATGACGCCGACCTGCCGGATGTACGTGCTCTTTCCGCCCATGTTGGGCCCCGCTGTGGAGGCGCGTCAGGAGACGACGGACAGGCTACACCAGGATACACACTGATGATCTGGAACTCGCTTTCGTTTTTGATCATCTCGACGTCGTTCGGGATGAAGCTGATGTCGTCCTGGACCTCGAGACAAGGGTGGCGAGCGTCCTTCAGGATGACGCTACCAGTGCCTGCAGTCTAGTGAGAACTCGCACAGACCGCTCGAAAGCAGACTACCCCACCCTTCTCCAGGACCTCTGGCTTCACGTAAGGCTCCGGTGCGTTGACCGCGACGTGGGCGAAGCTGTCAAGGACGTCAGTGCTCGTGTCAGTGCACGAGTTGTATGAGCACATACCTAATAATGACGTCCAAGTGTGCAATCACATTGTTCCACGACTCCAGGATCGGCGTGTACGTCGCGGCGATCGCGACGATCTCGCCGACGAGCTTGCTCTGCTTCGCCTTGTACTTGGCGACGGTCTCGCGGTACTCCTCGGCGCTGTCGCGCAGCGCGGCGGTCGTGAAGAACACACCGCTCTTCTGCGTGCCGAGCTCACTGAACGCGCGGCGATGCTCCTCGAGCTTCTTCGAATCGAGCTTCGACACGCGGAAGCAGTAGCCCCACACCGGCGAGTTCTCGAGGTGCAGCTTCTTGTCCAGGTCCAGGTCGAGCTCCGCCGCGACGCGCCGGTGCTCCTTGTCGAGCGCGTCGCGCACGGTCTTGAGCGTCCCCGCGAGCTCCTCCAGGTACGGGTCGTACTCGGGCTTCACGACGAAGTTGTGGTTCTCGAGCTCGTCCAGGTCGAGCGTGTCCTGCACCATGTCGGCATACTTGGAAAGCGAGGTTTCGAATTCCTGCACAGATGGAGGTCAGGGCTCATGATGCGCAAGCGTTAATACGCTGCGAGACTACCTTGAGCTTGGAAAGGTACATTTCGTCGATTAGAGTCCGATATTCGTCGGTAGTGTCGATATTCTCGATGGTCTTCACCAGACCTTCGAGCTATAGGGTGTGTTTTAGCGTCACAGCACGACTGAGTCCGAAGAATCGCCAAACCTTAAGGACTGCCTGATACACGCGCACGACGTCTTCCAGGGACGCGACGGACTTCTGAAAGCGCTTGCAGATCCTGTGCATATCCGGCAGCAGTTTCAGCTGCTCTTCCTGCATTCCGGAAGTTCAGCGCACAGACATCGACACAACTGCCGATGAGTCCTACCTGCAGCAGTCTGCGCGAATTCGGGTCTTGGACGAAAACGTCCACGAGATCTTGCCGCTTGCGAATCTCGTGCAGGTTCACCAAGGGCTGCTTGAGCCAGCTGGCCAGTAGCCGTGAGCCCTGCGCAGTCTTGCACTTGTTCAGAAGGCCAAGCAATGTGGCATTTTTGTTCGCGCCCTGTTTGATAGAGGGAATATCAGCATTGTGAGAGCATATAGTCAGCTTGTGGGACGCACCACGTTGCCTGGCGCGTCGATGAGGTTGAGAGCGCGCAGTGCACTCGCGTCAAGGCGCATAAACTGTGTCAAGTCGTGTGTGCGAATGGTATACGCGCCATGGTTCGATGGATCGGATAGGAGTGAGAGGTAGGTGATGAGGGCGGCGAGTGAAGCTGGCGCGGCTGGGAGATTGAGTTGGGCTGGTTCGCATGCGTGTTAGCCTCAGTTGCAGCGCAATGCAGTATGAACGTACGAATAATAGACGCGGCATCAACGCCATTAGATGAGGAAGGTATCGAGCTTGGGTCCAACAAGCGCATGAGGTCGTCCTGGATGTTCCTTGAGTTGAACTCGCCTGCCACATGTCAGCAACCAACTGTCTTCGTCATGATAGGTCACTGACTTGGCTTGCGCTCCGTGATGACAACATTGCAACGCTCAAGAACGTCCTTCAGTTTCTTGAGGTCAACGTCGCGCTCGGTAGTCCCAGACTGAGTGCCAGTAGGCAAGATAGCTTCCTTCACAGCTAATTGGATGATGAGAGTCTGGACGTTTGGTTGTCAACAGAGGAGCTCCTGAAGGCCATCGACGACGCACTTCTGTGTTCGAGAAGAGATCATTGTCGACGAAGTCTGCAACTCCGAGCTCGCGCGTGCTCGTGTCCGCGAACGCAACGCCAACTTGCTTTGTCTTCGCGTTTGCTGGCGCTCCTGGAACAGCTGGCGTTGAAGCAACCCGGATGGCCATAACGACGGGCGCGGAAGTGATGTCTGCATTTCCGAAGAGCATCTCTTCTACGTCCTGCAGGTTTCCCGGAGAAGCCTATGCGCGCAGTACGGCTAAGCACAAAACGCGGGTGTAACGAACACTGGAGCGCACCTCCTTGTCCAGCGTAAACTTCGTAGCCCGCTTGCCCTGCCCTGCCTCTGGCGCATATATCTCGATCTTGAGCTGGCGCGCGGTCAGAGCCTCCCTGAGAAACATCTTGGCTGAGTTCGCGCTGAGTGTGACGCTTGGCAAGCCATCGCGTCCACCTGGTCCGAGGTACTTTATGACAGTGTTGGTGTGGTAGAGATGCGTCGCGATATATAGTGCATCCGGGCCGTGTACAGAGTAGTAGTCGCCGCGGTTGAAGAGACGAATGGTGCCTGTCTCCGGAGATTTCGGAGGCAATTTCTTGAAGAAGCTACAGAACCCAGGATGCGATACGTTGTCTGAAAGAAGATGAGAGCTGAGAGGCAGAAGTAAGGATGTTTGAACTCGCCGATTTCGAAGTCTGCATCCTTTTCTTTGCCGTACATCAACGCCATGGTCGCTGCAGCCGTCGAACGCGAGCGGATGAACGCGTCGCGTGCAGGCGCGTCGACCCCAAATGAGCGAGTTCGTTCTCCGCGACTCCGCTCGAAATCGCCGCCACGGCCAAAGTCTGACAAAAAGTGTTTGGTCTATCTCAGTACTAACGAGAATAGTACCATTCCCCGAGTACCTTTCGCTTCGGGGAGTAGTACTGACGAACTTTAGTACCATTGCGCCCACGGCTGCCGGGCGCTTTGCCGACATGCCGGATTACATAACGCCCTTCTCCCGTTTCGTGCAGACTCCCAGCCTAGGGTTACGTGGCTCGGGCACCGTTCGCCCACGTGGCGCCCCCGACGCCTGCTCGCCGACGTCGGTCGGGCGCTTGCCGCGCTTTGCCCGCCGCATCCATCCGGCTACCCTCCTTCGCAGCTAGACACTTCGCAATCTTGGTAAGCTCGCTACATATAGTCTTCTTGCATGCATTAACGATACCTGCATCTTACAGCTCTGGAACCCACGGCGGGCCTGAGGCAAAAGGTCGGAAAATGCGGAAAAATGACGTCCCCCTGCTCAAATACTACATGGCTGGTAGCAGACAGGCTGTGAGAGGATTGGGTGTCGAGAAAGAGGTCCAGGTGTGTTTCTACTCCTTACTGCTTGTCTGTGTGGCTGAATTAGCGATCAATCTCGACAGCAGGCATATTCTGGCTAGCTTCACCCTGAGGCTATCCCCAACCCTCCTCCAGGGCAGATAACCATGTGAGTCGTGCACTATACTGTGTCTCTGCCGTTTCTGCTTCCAATCGACATGAATACAGCACTTTGTGCCCTATCCATTTCCGGTAGTGTACACACAAATTCAATAAAAGCTTCACCTTCCTCGCCCTGCACTGTGCCCATATTCTGCAAGTAGGAAGCCCCAAGGTGCAATACCTATCATCTATCACCGCTTGGCCTGAAAAAAATCCCTCGTGTCTCTGGGATTGCGTCTAATCCGTGTAGCATCGCCCTAATCGTTCTAGCAGGATGCCCACACATTCGTTAGATGAAGGGTCCTGGCTGTCTGCGCTCTCTGTTCCCCTCATCCTTGGAGCCGTTATCACCTTCTTCGTCGTTATTTCGACGGGCAGTGCCGCAGGAGCCTCGCCAGGAACTTTGAGGAGGGATAAGCGGCGGCGGAAGGGCAAGCGGAGGAAGGTGTGTAGCATGCCAAGTACCCTCTTGTCCTTTTCTGAGCGACTTACTAGGATGACACTGGGGAAAGGGAACTTGTCCGACGGGACATACCCGTGGAAGTCGTCGAACACATCATTGACTACCTCGCCGACCATAGGCGCACCTTGAAGGCATGTGCTCTGACGAGCCGCGCCTGGCTGCCTCGCGCACGATACCATCTGTACAGCACGCTCGTGGTCCGCCGCCGCGGACTCGACCCATACAAACTGCGTTTCTACCCTCAAGTCGCGCGCTGCATCCGCCATATCGTCATTCGTGACGGTCTATGGCTAGAAGTGACCAATTCAGTGCTCGTCAAGCTCGGGCACGTCGAGATCCTCCATCTCAGTATCCCGTATGGACACATGTCCTCGGATATCTCCCCTGCACAGTTCCCTCACTTTCCTATGCTCAAGCAGCTACGTCTTGAGAACGTCGCGTTTCACTCCGGAGAACAGCTACTTTCCGTTCTGCGGAAGCTGCCGGAGCTGTCGAGCCTCTCCGTCCCACTCATATCCATGAACTACTCCGACGCTGCGACGTCAGAGGAATGCATCACCTCGTCAAGATTACCGCGGGTGCGACTGCCGCTGCAGTTCGTGCACCTCTCCGTGCGCCCGACGCCCGGCCGGACCGCGTGCGAAATCCTCGCGATGGCAGGCCCATCGCTCACGGAGCTCTCGATCCGGATAGTGAGCCTCTCTTCCGGGCTGCGCCCGACGTGTAAGCCGCATCTCACCTCCGTGCACGCAGCGCCACTCACTCTCGGGCATAGTCGAGCTCCTGCGCACGCTCGACCTCGCGCGCAACACCGCGCTCGAGAGCGTGCTCCTGCACTTCTACTGGAGCGACCCGCTCTGGTACTACAGCACGCCGCGCGGGCCCCGCGATGCGCCGCTCGCGACCGCGCTGCTCGGCGCGGTGCACTCGCCCGCGTTCACCCAGCTGCGCCTCCGCGTCGTCATCCCCGGCGAGGACGAGAGCCTGCGCTGGCTGCGCTACTTCGACGTCGGCTTCCTCGACGCGTTCGCCGAGCCGCCCGACGACCCCGGGCTGAGCCTCGCGGACATCGAGCGTGCGAAGGAGCGTGCAAAGGGTCTGCGGAGCCTGCGCCTCGAGTTCAAGTTCACGTGTGCACTTGCCGAGCCAGAGCTGTCCAGGATCCGCGAGCATGTTGGCAACCAGCTCCCCGCGCTGAGGCGGCGAAACATCTTGGAAATCGAATGTACACAATGAGGACGCTTCTGTACAACACACCCGTTAATTTATCGTGTCTAAGCGGACACACAGTTGCAATGACGATAAAATGTAGGTCCTCCTCGTGATTGCATGCATACATTCCGTAATATACAGACTGAAAGCGAATAGCATGGGTAACAGCAACGGGTAACACATTCCGATTAATATGCAGGCCTCCAGGGCCTCAGACATCAACGTATCGTATGAACTGCCAGAGCTCGTTAGCGACGCAGACATCGAGAACGCAAGGCCAGTACTCACCGACGAGTACGGCCTCCTCGGGTCTTGGCCGCGCGACGGCAGGCTATCGGGGTGCTCGCGCACCTCGGGGTTGTACGGCAGCACCTCCCCGCGGTGGTTCATCCAGCCGGCGGTCGCGTGTGGGTATTTCGCGAGTTCCTCAGGGTTCGCGAGCTCTCTTGGCGCATACACGATGTACTGCGTTATGGAGCGGGGCGACGACGACGACTCGTGCACCTGGTAGAGGTGGTCGCCGCGCCGATTCCAGAAGCCATGGCGCACCTGCCGCCGCGGAGACGAGTGCGAGGGCGATGCTTGCGGCCCCTGATGAGACGATGACGAAGAGTAGTTCGAAGACCGCCGCGGGGAGGCTTGGTGTGAGGAGTGTTGACGATGTGGCGAGGCTTGGGCGGAGGATTGATGAGAATGAGAAGGTTGGTGTGAAGATGCGTGTGAGGTCTGGTGTGATGATTGAGAGGAGTAATTCTGGTAGGAGTCGCTCGGTGGACGAGACGACGATCGCGCCTGCGACTGTGTGCGGCGGCGATGGGGATCTTGGGTAGCTTGGTTTGCCGCCGCCGCGGACGCGGACGCAGAGGAGGAAGCAGTTGATCTGTATTCAGAGGGCATGGGCGGTACGGGCAGAGGATTCTTCGCCGCCCGCACAGGCGAAGGCACGCGCGATGGTACGACTGGAGGCATGTGTGTCGGCGAAGGCATAGGTGGCACGACGGGTGGTTCGCCAGATAACGTAGGGTCCAGAGATGGGTACGTCCGACTGCGCCCAGGTGTGCGTGCGTGCACTGACGGTGACCGTTTCGGCATCCTCGACGACCTCGACGGCGCACGAGAGAGAGAAGCCGAGGGGCTCTCCTCCGGTATCGCAGGAATCGTGCCTGGTGGCGACTGCGAGGAGGTCGCCACCATTGGGTAGGTAGCGTGACGCCTCACTGGGCTAGGACTCAGTTTAGACGGAACAGGCGCACTAGACACAATGAGAGGGCTCAAGATCCCAGGTTCGTCGGTGAACGTGTTTAGGAAGACACTCGAGTCAGCTGAGGTAGGTGGCGTCTCCAGGGACATAGATTTCATTGTGCTGGTAAGTGACGGGATGGATGAGTCCCTGCGCGTCGCTTGAGTGGACGTAGCAGAACCAGAAGAGTTCCCACGTCCGGCAGGAGATGGAGTAGGGGGACCATAGATAGGTCCGTGAAGATGAGAGCGCGTAGGCGACTCGTCCTCGGTCTCGGTATCGGTATCTATCGGGGTATATCGCGTTTTCGATGACGCTCTGCCATGACGTGGCGGTGACGCCAGAGACGAAGACCGCAGGGCAGTCTCGCCCCTGGATCCCTCTCGAGTGGAAGCTCGAGTGGGTGTGGCTGCACGTGCAGCTGCAGATGCAGAAGAGGAACCCGTAGTGTTGTAGTGCTGCGGGGTGCGAATGATATTCGAAGAAAATGTCGGTTTCAGCTCTCGGTGTGAGCTGAAGACCGACTCCGAGCTGCCTCCCTCTGACCGGATCTGGGAAGAGGACGTTGAGACATGGGCCGGAGTCCGCGGAGGCTTAGGCGACACAGCCGACGGAGACAGGGCTTGCGCGGATGCTGTCGATACGTGAGTCGGAGTACGAGGAGGATTGGGTATTACCGGTGCCGTCGGGGTGTCCTGCTGACGCGAGCTGTGCTGCGGCTGTTGCTGCTGACGTTGTTGCTGTTGCTGCTGGTAGTATTGCGAGAAGCTCGAGACCGCGGCAGGAGCAGAGGACGGCTGCACTGAGTCCCGAGCCAGCGACTCAGCGCGAGAGCGTCGAATGGTCTTCGTCCCCTCTGAGTCACTTGAAGGGAATATGTTCTGACTGAGCGAACGATGGGTCGAACTATGGTGATGATGATGTCGAAGAGATCGTTGTTGCTGCTCTTGCATTTGCTGCGCACTCATGCTAGCCGACGCAGAGTGCGGTTGCTTGCTGGCGGGGTGCTGATACTGACGCGGTTGAGACGAGCTCTGTGAGTCCCGGACGGCGCGTCCGTCACCCGCCTCCGGCCGCTCCGCAGGGTTACCCTCTGACTTACTGAGCTCCTTGGGCACCCATAGCCATGGCGTCTGGGGTGCGCCATCACCTTCCTTCGTCCCTTCTCTCTCCGCCTCCTCCTTCTTCTGTTGCTCCAGTTGCTCCGCTCTGGGAGGAACAAACGAACGCAGCTGAGACGGCGTACTTCGTAATGTGAATGGACGGTACATACGTGAACAAGTTCTCGAGACCAAGCGGGTTCTTGCTCAGGTCGGTCGCCCAGTAGGCAGCATCGCCAGTGTTGAGCTTCCGCTTGTACGGGTTGTATGCTGGCGCGGCCGCGGCAGGTATCCCCCAGCTGGCGTGAGGAGCCCAGAGTGTTGCCTGCGCCGCAGGATTGCCTTGGAACATGGGATTCCACTGCCACTGGCCGCCCGTCCAAGCTCGAGGATCGACGCCGGCAGGCTGGGGAGGCGGATTAGGCATCGGTGCGGCAGGAGGCCAGCTGCCGGGCCAGCCAGCGGGTGCGCTGCGCCCGTGCCATGTGTGATACTGCTGCTGGGGGCCCATCCAGGACATCATGTCACGGCGCAAGGGCAGCGTTCAACGCTGGGCTCGAGAGGCGAGATGGAGATGTGGCCGTGCTTCAGAGCGCGAAGGGAGGGCGGCCCTGTCAGCACCGATATCTTATATGAGCTCGCGTGTTGCTTACGTAGACAGACAAGAGGATCTCGTAGGACACGCTTTGCGGGTAATTATGCGATGGCAACAAGTATCGGGGCGTGGAGATGCATGCAAGGTTCGGTCTAAACGAGGCGTTGCTGGCGAGAACTGTCGGCTTTGCACAGATATAGCAGGACTGGGCGCACAGGCGGGTGTCGCAGCCTGCAGTCGGCCTCGGGTCTCCAGATATCGCCGTCTGTGAGGTCGGACTCGAGGCAGAAGCAGTACGAGGCCGGCCACCACATGTACAGCATTCCATCGACTCGGTCGTTTCCGAAGGGCCTCCGCGGCCGAGCGCATCCTGAACTGGGAACAATAGCAGCTGGGAATCGTCCAGGCTGTGAATTGAGCACACACATCTACACGAAGAGCAATTGTCGATGTGCACGCCATGGCCACAGGTGGCGAGTAGTGAAATGGTTCAGGGGAAGATATGTTTATTGCTAAGCGCCCGATAACGGTGAGCACAATGACCTCTAGAAACTATTGTACAAGATACAGCATCCCATAACTTAGCAAAATAATTAGGAGCACAGAGGACGCAAGGGTACGACAGATAACGAGGGGTTAGATGGAGAAGGAAATGCAGAGGCGAAGGACAATCAAAACCAGTATTCCAATCCGATACCGCCGTGCTCGTTGTGCATGTGCTCGTACACCTGCCCGCTCTCCTTGTACGTCGACAGACACACCCAGCAGATGTGCGCCTTGCAGCTCGTGCAGGCGACGTGGTTGCAGCCCGAGATGCGCTCGATGGGGATCTTGCACGCCGGGCAGTTCTTGACGTCGCGCGTGCTCGACCACTGCTGGAAGAGCCGACGGTCTTCGGCCTCGCGCCGCGCGCACGTCGTGCCGTCGTGGCTCTCGACGTGGCACTTGGCGCAGATGCGGATGAGGCAGGAGGGACACTGCAGGACGGTGTCGGCAGGCGCCGGGCGGTACACCTGCGGACAGTCCGGGGTTGGGCAATAGAAGAACTCGTCTGGTCTAGAGTGGATATATGCGAGGAAAGACGCGCGGGCGACGTCGAAGAATCTTTCCGCCTGGAGGATTTCCTTGGCGACATGTATGGGGACGAGCGACCCGCAGCGTCCCTCGTCTCCCAGACATGTCACAGGGAAAACTCGAGTGTCGATGGTTGCCAGCAAGTAGCCTTCGAGGCAGCTCTTGCACCACGAATGTCCGCAGGGGAGCGTGACGGGCAAGCTGACCTCGTCTAGACAGACGGGGCAACTGTGCCCCAGGTGACGGCGTGAGCGGTCATGCCGTGCATGTACGTTCTGCAAGATGAGCCGCGTCACCCTCCGGGCATCGTCATTTCCTCGGACCTTGAGGCTCTGGGTGGCAAAGTCCAGGACGACGTTTTCATGACCTAGTTCCTGTTGTAACTTCATAAGATCAGCGCTGACGAAGAGCCCGATAAGCCTCCCATCCAGAGGGAAACTATGGAACATTTGCGTCCGTAGATATTGAACTTTCTGCAAGATCGCAGAACGGACGGCATCCCGAGTAACAGGCGGGCCGAAGAGCGAGATATGGCATTTACGGGAGTCACGATTGATGAGCACCCCGTGGTACTCCCGCTCGAGGAGCTCGAAGAACTGCGCCCCGGTTTGAGTAGCGAAGAACGGGTCCCAGACGTTGTGCCCGTCCGCGATGACCCTGTCGCCTCTGAGCAGGGATTCGAAAGTCCCTTTGATGCGTGTGAGGACCGGTAGCTGAGCTGCGGCAAGTTTGACACCGATGGGGGGTGCACCTCTGGACGCCCCACGTTTGTCAAACCAAGAGATGCTACAGTTGTCTCGTCCGAGGCGAAGGTGGTTGCGAAATGCAACAAGGTCATATAGTAGGGCTTTGAAGACGTCGTGGGGAAGCGTGTAGTTGATCGTGCGGGTATGCGTCGCTGAGAGAAGTTCATAGCCCATGGACTTGTACCGGCGGTTATTCAACGCCCGCGCAGCTCGTGCGGCGCCGTCGGGGGAGGCGTAGTGCGCCCAGGCAAGGACGCGCCCTCGAGTGAAAGGTGGAGAGAGCACGGTGATTTTGAGCAGCTCACCGTGTTGCCGAGCGGTATGAAACAGGGCATGGAGGGCATCTTTAAGTACGAAGTAGTTGGGACGGTCAAGCATGGGTCGCCCAACCGAGGAGAACTGGACAAGGTCGGACTCCTTGGTGTCCGGAGGAAGTCCGACGACTTGAACAGTGAAGAGTGCGATCCGGGGGACATCTCGATGGATCGAAGCGAAGAGCTCGCAGTCACCCATTTCGGTCGCGCAGATCTTTGCGATTGCCTCTTCAGCAGTTTGCTCCGTGTCGTAGCCGAGGTACGCAACACGGTACGGCGCTGCAAACTCGAGGCGCACGTCGCCGTCGTGCACATTTCCTTTGCCGAGCGAAGTGGACTGCTGGGAGGCGAGCTGCGCGATGATCGTAGTGCCAAAGAAGATGCGATTGTTCAGACCGGCAACTGCCTTGGTGGCTTCATCGTATGTTGGGAAGGTAGCCTTTACCGTCATAGATGGGGCGTCACAGGTTTCCGGCACATGTACGTCTTCAGCCTCGCCGAATTGCTTCAGTGCGTGTATGATATCACCCTTGGTGCGATTCGAGGGCACGTTCTTGATGAAGATGACGCGAGATTCGAAACCGGTCTTCACATGCTGAACGTGGAATCCGGGGCCAAACAGAACGTGTACGGCGTCGAGGACATTGACCGATATGACCTCCGAGGGGGGCTTGACAGGCCGAGGGCCTTGAGGTGCGAGCCGCTGTCAGCAATGTTAGTGCCATCGGAGCGCATACAAGCACCAATTTCCTACCTGCTCTATGCCTAGACCCGGTGGAAGGAAAGGTATCGGTTTCACAGGTCGAATAGCAAACACAGGATCTTCAACTTGAACGCGGTTGAGAACAGGCTTTTGTCGGATGACAGGTGGCTGCCCGCCTGGCGCTTGGTAGGTTCGTAGGAGTCGATGCAGCTAGATACTACGGTCAGTTGGCGCAGCAGAGCAACAGGTATCAACATGCCTGGGCTTCTATGGTGCGATTATCCAGGACCATCTCTCGACGAGCCCGTCCCGAATGACCATTCATAGAGGACCACGAAGATGCTGCTGTCAACGGCTGGACGAATGAGTCGACGTTCACCCACAGAGAACACAAGATATTCACCTCGCGCTGTGACGGTTTTGGCGACTCGAGCGGTACATGAGCGTACTTGCACTTCTCTCGGGTGCACCGGCCACGGAGGAAGTCCCAGCAGACAGGTTGAGCGATTGGATTCGACGCGTCGTCTGTGAGTAACGGTGATGTCTCTGGCGAGGAGGATGCCTGGCAGGGGATGTTAGTTAAGCTGGCACCAAGAGTTCACGATTTGCCTACCGCAGACGAACTTCGTTCGAAGCCCGCATTTTGTGGGATGACCAGCTGCGGCAATGAGGCAGACCTGTGCTGGTGGCCGCTGTTTGTGTAAGCGGCAGCTTGACTTGATTGGGCTGGCGGATCGTCATCGCCGTAGTCCTCGTCGATAGGATGCCGCTTCCAGCAGTTTTCTCCTAACCAGCAGTTTCCCTCTAGGAATTGCTCGCAGACCTCGTCGGAGACGCCCAGATACTGTAACCAAATGCTGTCGTCAGCAGTCGAAAGAGACGCATCAAACCCCGCCGACCTTTTTCCACTCGCACACTGGAGGGTGTAACCGCCAGCACTGGCGCCCGTTTGTGCACTTCATGTTCCTTGTCATGTACATGATGCATGGAGGCCTGAACTCGTCGGTTGCCACAGGTTCGGCCGTGGCAGGTGACACATTTGGGGACGTGGCAGCCGCAGGCGGGAGGACAGGGGATTTCGCAGTCACATTCTGGGTAGGGACATGATGCTCTGCAGGTAGAATCTCCGGCGGATGTGCATACGGACAGCGTTCGCCCCGCCTGCACCGACCCCTAGCAAAGTCGCGGCAGGCCTCAGTTGGGACGTTTCTCGCAGCAGTCGTGGGGGCTGCAGTCGGTAGCGAGGTAGCTGCGGCAGGCTTTGCAGCCACCGATGGAGCTGTGCTGCGACTGTTGACGGTTGCGGCGTCGGGCGAGGGAGTAGACTTTTCCTTCCCCCGGCTCTCTGTCGTTGACGGAGATGCGGTTTCGGACTGTGATCGGGTAAGCCGAGGATGTAGGTTATATGGAGAAACGGACACATACTCTTTTCGCACGGACATGCTGCCGATGGCATCGTCTGCCATAAGGGCAGCGGCCTATTTGGAATTTGCGGCATATCTCTTCACTTTTCTGCGAACTCAGACGTCAGTGGGCTCTCAATAAGCACGATGGATGCGCCTACTCGAGGCTTCGCGATCAGGAGACTGCTTTCGGCCTCGTCGTCAGAGGATGAGGAAGACGTCTCTGCTGATACTTCATCCTCATCCTCCGAATCCGATGCAGTAGCGAGAATAGAGATTGCGTCTGCGTCTGAGGCCGCGTCGTCATCGACGGGAGAGAACTCCGATGCAGCATTGTCATCCTATACAGATGTCAACCGCGACGACCGACGACTAGCTTTCCGAGCTTACGGGAAGGATATGCGGTCTTGGGCAACCCGCTCTCTTACATCTGCCCTTCGCGAAGTTACGACACGGCGGTAGGTTCGTGGGGTGCCGGCGAGGGCAATTGGTTTGCGTACACCTGCCCTGTAGATAGTACAGACATGCGGATCTGCTCAACCTCTAAGCTCACAGAGAAAGCTGAAATGAGCGGATCCGTCCAGGACGCTGAGATACCCGCGCGTACGTACCCGCTGTGCTTGTTTGGATGACGCGGCGTCATTCGTCCCAGTCGCCTGCGGCGCTTGCGCGGCTGGAACGGTGGTTCCGGCATTCCCCCTCATAGTGGGCTGAGACACAGCTGGAGTCGGATCCTTGACGAGGGCGGAGTTCAGGTGAGACCAGATGCACGGAGTGTGGCGTCAGCTTACAGGGAGTCCTGGAGATTCGGTCTCCGCGTGCCGCCTGGGAGCACGCTTGCGCTTTGGGGGGCCTTCAGCATGCTGCGGCGAGGCAGTGTCCTGTGCCTCCTGGACTTTAACGTTAACCCTGGTGTTGGCGCGCGGCTGCTGCTGAGCGGGCACGGCGTCGTCAGCGGTCGCCCCTGCGCGGTGCTTGCGCACGGCTGTCGGGGACATAGCGGGCAAAGGTCATAGATCGCTGCGGGCGTCGTGGTCGTCTGGAGCGAAGCGACGGGCAGCGTGTGTGCAGTGCCCACGGAGATGAGCGTCCTGGAGTCAGGGTTTCTCACCTCCCGGAGCCTTGCGCAACCGCTGCGAACCTTGCGATGCGCCGATCACCGATCCCTGATGTGCGGTAACAAACGATTCTTACTCAGTAACACTTTAGATCTTACCCGTTTCTAACGGGTCAATACCCGCTTTTGTAGTCTTCTTCAATCACTCTTCTATCCGCTCCTTAGCTTCGTGGCGCGTGGGACCCCACTGCCGCCGGGCAGCACGCAGATCCCCCTGCCTCGTGCTGTGCACCGTCGACGGCGGGACCGAGCCTCCATCTCACTCAAGTGTGCTCACAATCAAGGACGGGCTCCAGGTAGAAGGCCCAGGTGGCCTGCGCTTCGCAGACGACACGCATGGGTGCACAGGCGCTAAAATTATATTGAAACACGAGGAGACGCAGGAAAACAGGCGAAAACGGGCGGGTATGCACTGCAGATGGATATCGGATGGCTAGACACGAGCGGGAGAGAGGCAGGGAAGCAGAACGGCGACGGCAGTGCTGGCTGGTAGACTAGGGCGCATAGCCCTCCGTTCTTCGAGCGCAGAGGCGGTCGGGGGTCCGCGAGAAGCGTCTGTGCGGGGAGCGTTCGCCAGAGTAAGGGGCTGCACGGGCGGCGAGATAGGCGGAGCGCGAAGGCAGTAGAGCGAGAGTTGGCGGAGGCGGACACGAGTAGGCGGGCGTGGCCGCTTCGCTGCATTGACAGTGCGGCCTCTGAGCGTCGCGAGAGCCTTCGCCAACCTTGTCGCCGAGAGACAATGCACGTAAGAGAGCAGTGGTCGGAAGCCATTTCCTAAGAGAGCACGCTAGGAGCAGAGAACCCTTAGGGGCCGTGAGCAGGGTCCGGCAATACTTGATCGCGCGGGCAGGGCTGCACACGTACCGCAACGGTGGAGACCCCCACACGCAAGAGGCACCATACCGCTTGAAGGCAAAACCATCCAACCCGGACAGCCGGCAGCTGTAGCAGAACATCTAGGTTTGGCCGGTTCCCTGTGATCAATGAGATAGATGTCCGCCAGACCATGAGGCACGGTGTGCGCCGGCACTTACCGCCGGGGACCGTCTGCAGGAGCCACGTTAGACTATACTCAGCACCCGCGCGCAGCCAAGGCGCATCCCAAACACCCGCACGATAACGGCGCGCGAGGCTTAGCTCCTCCTTGACGGCGACCGCAGACGCGTTGATAGCCGACAGCTCGTCACGGGTCCCATTCGCCAGTGCGGCCAAGGCAAATGCAAGGGTTGCGGCAGAATGTGTGGCGTCTTGCTGCACGCGCTGCGCAGCGGTCGCCTGTGAGGCGTGTATCGCGAGCTGGGTAGTCGCCTCGGAGCTTGTTGCCAGCAGCCGCTCGATAGCCTGTATGTAACCCATCGCCATCAAACCCGAGGGCGTAAGGCTGCCGACAACTTGCCTGCTGCAGCGATCGTATGTCTAAATTCAAGGTTTGCCATTGCGCCATAGCGGAGCTCTAGAATTTTCGGGAAGGTTAGGTAGCGGATGGATATCCAAAGGGCTCCACCCGCCGCTTGTTCTTGCAGAGCCTGGTACTGAACGGCCATTGCTGCGAATACTGACGAAGCTTCAGCTTCGAGTGCGGTCCTGAACGGCGTCACGAGGGCATGTAGGGCGACAGAGTGCTGTTTGCGTGGTCAATGACGCGGGCGCGGGGACAGCGAGATACCGTACCTTGTCGATTGCGAGCTCAAGGTTCAGGCTCATCTGCAACAGCGTTAGCGGTCCCTTTCCCTCGAGGGTTTGTCAGATGCCGTGGTACCTCTTGGTCGGCAAGTCGGCCGGCTAGGGCGTGCGACTCGAGTATCTCTGCCACCATGCCCCTGAGGACCATCGCAGCCTAGGCCAGATGAGCGTTCGATGCGGCGCAGACACGTGCATGGCTCGCGTACCTCCGCAGATAGTCTGTCAACGGTCTCGGACAGCACGCTGGAGGCCTGTGACAGGTCGCGTTCCATGGCTCCCATATCGGCCAGCGCCGCTTGCGCCCGCTGTCCCGCTAGATCAATCCGTGGATCACGAACTTTGTGAGGTTGACGTACTTGGAGAATGTAGTTCACCTGGTCCTGCCTCGAAAGGCTGCTTTCTGCCTGCGACTGGACCACTCGGAGGAGGGATAATACATCTACAGTGGCATTTCTGTATGTTTCTTTAGCAGTATCTTCATCATGTATGAGCTGGGTTAGTCAAAAACGGAGGCGAACAGCCATATCCACATACCAATTTCATGCCATCTCCGGTAGGCATAACATAGTTGCGCTATGTATCGCGATTCAGCGGCCTACAAGGGGACAATCAGAAAACCAGACTAACGGGCTTCTCGGAGGTATCCGGAGTAGCTAGACCAGTATTGCGCACTCCTGGACAACGCCCTGATCGTCGCGACGGTGCCCCACAATCAGCAAAGCGCATATATGCTATCAGAACGGTCCAGACGAACTCGACGCAAGTGTTCAGTGACGCCCTTGACGGGTATTCTGGCGATGGGCCTTCGGCCGCGTGCGGCGCGCACTCAAGCGGGGGCGAGTGATTCGCGGTGGCGAGTTCGCAGAGGGTCATCGCAATCGCAGCTAGGGTGGATATCAGCGCATATAGTCGCCGTGCGCGCGCTTCTGATTACCCCGTATTCGTTCGCCCTCGTCGACTTCGAGCTCCCCGCAATGCACGCGAAGCGCGCCTGCCACGCGTCGGAAGCAGTCTGGCCTCCGCGCGTCATGATAGGCCTCGAGTTGAGCTAGTCGCACAAGCGAGGTCAGGTAGGCATTGACGTAACGGAACCGGGTGTGCTCACCGGCCTTTTCGATGATCGTCGCCACTTCTGCCTGCTGTGCAAGATCTGAATGGCGCATGCATAAGCCGACTCGACCGTAGCATGACTTCGGCTAACCAACCTGATAGTTCGGGTGCATTCGCGCTTCCAGCGACGGCATTTGTGGCCGTGCTTGGCCGCGAGAACCCTCGTCCACTTGCAGGGATGCAGCCCAATATCACGGCACAGAAGATGGGCAGATGTGGGAACATTTTGCGCTGCGGGTCGACCCTTTGTCGCGTTTTGTCGCAATATCAGAAGTGACTGGTCGAGATATGAGCTAGAATGGCCAGAAAATGGAGACCCTGCGGAGGAGGTCGAGACGGTCGCAGGCGAAAGCGCGACAGGTCGTGTCGGGCTGCTTAGCGCCTCGAGTCATGTGATCGTGGACAGCGCGCGCCGTGCGGAGTTCGCTCGACGGCGAACGGATGCCATCTTTCGAACAGACCGCCACGTCCTTCAAGCTCTCTTGCTGGCAGCGCTGTAATTTTGTGTTGTTTTTCTAGTATTTTGTTCTACCAGTCCTTTCGCCATGTCATCAAGTGAAACGTCCACCACCCTGACGGTGCACCACCTGAACGACTCAAGGTCCCAGCGGATGCTGTGGCTTCTGGTGAGAGCGAACCTTGTTTTTCTAGGCGTACACCGACAGATGTCTCGGCACTTTTCTCCTTCGCGCGTAGGAGGAGCTCGAAGTCTCCTATAACATCACCAAGTATCACCGTCTCGAAGACGGCAGCACTCCCGCAGAATTGATCGCTATCAACCCCTTGGGAACAGCCCCCGTCATCACGGACGGCGACGTCACGCTAGCGGAAAGCGGAGCTATTGTTGGTATGCCTCATCGGGGCCCGCCTAGCTGACGTCGTATCTAACATCATTCGGAACAGAATACATCTTGGGCAAGTACGGCAACGGCAGGTTCTCTCCTCCCGAGGCTGGGAAAATCCACAACTTGTTTTGTACGTCCTATTATGCTCTTGCGGTTTCAGAATGCACCCCTGCGTCTGCAGACCCGTACGTTCCTGATTAAACCTTGCGTTGACAGTCACCCATTACACCGAGGGCACCCTGATGCCTTTACTCGTGCAGAGGCTCATTTATGGCCTAGTGCCCCAGCGGTCGCCGTTCATCGTCCGCCCGCTTCTGTGGTACATCTTCTCTACGTTAGACAATTTAGTGGTGCAGCCTCGTCTCACGCGCCAAGCAACCTTCGTGCGTCGCCTCTGCCTATCTACGCGGCCGCCGCAGCGGCCTAAGTCGCATACCTTCTCACGGTCGCCCCGGGTAGATCGAGGAACACCTGTCAAAATGCGGAGACTGGTTGGCTGGAGGACAGGGACCCACATCCGCTGACTTCATGATGTCGTTCGCATTGGAAGCGTGGGTCGAGGGGAATCCGGAGATGCTGGGTCCCAAGATCAAAGAGTACGTTAAGCGAATCCATGCTCGGTACGTTCCTTTGGTCCCGACCTTCTTTACCCTGCCTGATGGGATTTTGGCTATGCCGCAGCCCAGCCTATCAGCGTGTAAGTCACCCTCCTCGTGCGCGGTACTTCTTCCGGCAACTGACCAAACCCTTGCCACCAGGCACTGGAGAAGGGGGGCGAGTACAAATACGCGAAGCCCGCTCTGTGATCGGTTCAGGAGATTGCGCGCACCCCTTACACGTTGGAATCCATTCGTTGGCTCGGATTTCTCGGACACTCTGTTTCGGTAATTTGTTGATCGGGTGTGACAAACCTGGATTTCCTTCTAGTTGCTGCATACGGCATAGTAGCATAGAGCCCTGGATGGCCGCAGCGGTTTCTGATGCATGTTCCTGTGCTCTACCTGCGCTCCCACGTCGTAATAGAGAACGCCGCTTGGGATTCTGCTTCTTGGCCCTGAAGATATGTGCCCAGGCAACGTGTTTCCAGGGTCTACGTAAGGAGGTCGTATGTTACATCGCACTGGCTAATCCGCCAGGGCCGTCAGAATATCTACATGGAACCGGGATGGATACATAGAGGCGTATTACAACTCAATCGGAGCGTTAATGATAGGTTACAGTACTAGGGATACACTGGTCGGGGAGCGAACATGGGTGGTCCTCGAAATGCGAAAGGGTGGTGCAAATGGAGAAAAATAAACAATACATGCGATGAAATATGGCCTGTGCTTCAAGAAAATAGGACGAGTAATCGTTCGAATGGCTTATAAAGTGCAGCGTCAACAAAAAAGACGGCGCGCGAAGCCGGTCTAGGACGAATTAGGGAGAATCTATGATACTCACAGGGCCAGAAATTTTTTGACGGATCTAACGGCGGTCATCGAGCCGGATTTTCTTGGAGGCGGGACCGCCTTGGGCGAGCTTCGCCTCCCACCGCGCGGGACCATCGTCCTCGACCCACTCACCGGTGACTGGGTCCCGTTCGAAGTCCCCGTCGCGGTAGCCGTACCGCTCGCGCAGCAGCTTGAGGAGCGGGTTCCGAAGCGCGGGGTCCATGCGCACGTTCTCGCCCGGGTGGTAGCTGCCGACGCCGTGGCGCGAGAGGCTCTCCTCGAAGAGCGCCTCGTCGTACGTGCAGCCGCAGTTGAGCGTGCCCGGCGGCGCCATGCGCGGCGGATGCGCGCGCCGCTCCCGGCGCGAGTCGTGCCAGGCACACAGCGCGTTGCCCGCGCGGTTCAGCGAGCAGAACAGCTTGATGCGCGCCTCGGTGCGCGCGCGCCAGCCCTCGTCCGCGGGCGACGCGAGCGGCGTTGGCAGCCCGCCTGCGCCACCGCCGTACGAGACGCGTTGCAGCTCCTTCTCGAGGTGCTCGGCCCGGCTGCGTGCGGACTGGTACTTGTGCTCGAGGTCCGAGACGCGTGCTCTGAGCGCGCGCACCTCGTCCTCGAGGCGGTCCTGCGAGCCGCGCGAAGAGCGGCCCATGGAGAGGCCATGCGTCGCGATAGATGGCGGCGACACAGCCATCGCCATACCGGTCGGCGAGGTCGAGATGGGAGATGGGAGGATCGTGGGTGGCTGCATGACGGGCGCACGCGACTGCTGGGGCTGGTAGGAAAAGTGATCCGGGTACGATGAGGGCATCGCGTGTGTTGGGCTCCCAGACCCAGAGTAAGAAGAATTATACTGCTGATAGGATAGGAGCGCGTTCGGCGGACTGTCTGAATGAAGGGGAGTGTTTGGGGTGGCGAGATAAGGAGCGAAAGAGTCTTCCGCTGGTGGCGCGACGATGTAACTTCCAGGAAGCGCAGAAGTTGGGGAGGGTGTCCAAGCCATGCCAGACGGAGACGCATGAGAAGGGGAATGTGACGACAGGCCAAGGTCTCCCATGGCCCCAGAAAGACTCGAAGTCCCGACCTGGCTCAGGTGTCTCGCACTCGAGCTGCGGTACTGGTCGTGCTGCGGGGTATGAGTGGCATGCGAGCGACAACAGCGTGTGCGTGCTTACCGACTGCGAGTAGCTCTCGGGGTTATAGAAGTGCTGCTGATCTCCGCTGCCGCCCCTACGGCTGGATCCAGAGGACTGAATACCTCCTGAGAATCCTCGATGACTCGGGTTTTGCTCGTCTTTGAGTGAAGCAGACGACCAGTTTCCGTAAGGATGCGTCATGATTGACAACTCGCCACGGGTAGAACTATGCGAATGCTTTCGCTTGTAGCGTGTAGAAGACGTAGTGGAATATCTGGCGGTGCGAGACGGCGACCGAGAAGAGGGAGGGGAGTGCAGCAGGCTATGCCCGGTATCGAGAGCGACTGGCTCGACCTTGACAGTGGTGGAGCTAGGCGACAACCCGTCGCAGCTGTTATAAGAGTCGGAGGAGTCCATGGCGGTGCAGACCATAGGTCACGGTGGATGTGCTGGTCAAGAACACGAGTCGGAACCGTGTGTTGGCTGCCTTAACGATGCGGATGTTGAGCAACAGGCAGGCTGATCAAGGGTCGCGAGGGACGGTATCATGTTCTCCACTGATCCAGCGGGCGTAGATATAGCACAGGTCGCCCATGTGAAGGATCAAATCCGCTAAGCGACCAGGCTTTCCGCGAGTTTGCGATGAATGCTCGGGGCTTGAGGGGCGACCAGACCCCAAGAACTTGGTCGACTGCTTGCCCTTCCTTTCGTTGCGATATCACTTGAGCGGTCGTTCTGATGGGCTTGGGGCGTCGCAAAGACCCCGGTGCCGTAAAGAAACGGGTAACATCCTGGCAGGTTAACAAGAAAAGTGTGAGAACGGGGGTGGCCCTTGGCACGGATCGCCCAGAGAATCTCGCGGGGTTAGGTTTCGAGAGAGACTCACCCGGGGGAAGAGCGAAAGCGCAGTCCTCGCAGCCATCCGGTGTCACCTCGGACAACGGTGGCGGTTTTCATTTGATGATCTCGACGTCGGCACACTAGGACGATCACAGGCACTCCTTTCCGCAACAAGCCTTGATTCCGGCCTGTCCACGTGCGAGCTCGCCCTCAGCGCCGCCGACAGCGACGGCAGCAGCCCTGACCGCACCGGGCGTCGTGTGGCGTCGCGCGAACGCTACCCGTGGCCGGCGGAGTAACCGCCATCATCCTCGAGGGCCTCGGCGGCCTCGAGGGCCCCGTCGGCATCGAGGTGCCCCCATCGCTCGCGCCCCGCACAGCTGACGCAAGTCTTATCCCAGCGTGTTGGGATCATGATCAGCCGGTCCCTACCGAGTCTCTGGGAGAGCGATACGCTTGGGTTGCACACCTAGGGTTGATATCAAAGCGCATAGCCGGACTTGATTCGGTCACCGCGCGCGCGATCTGGCGGCGATCAACTTGCCGTTCACGCGAGAGCAGTGGACAACTCGGAGGCAGGGCAGCCCGCCTTGCGACGACCAGAGTGGCGCAATCGGCGACGGGAGGCTGACGAACGTACGCGTTAGATTCTCATCGCTGTACCGCAGCATGACATGCAGAAAGTGCAACTCCGAACGTGATGATGATTACAGAATTGGGCATGGCGGAACGCGTAGTCGTGATTCTTGTCGTCTGCGCCTACGGCGACCGCTCGGCGACATAGCCTGGGGGAGTGGTGCGGGTGATGAAGTGATTTGGGGTGCCCCTAGGATCACAACAGCCCGACCAAACATTAGCAAGATGCTGTAAAGATGGAAATGCCGCACGGAGATCGACTAGCACAGGACGAAGACACGCGCCATATCGAGCACCTACAATGTTCAACGTGAGCACATGCGCTGCAAAGAATCTGAGATGTCTTACAGACAGCAAGTGTACTTGGCAGATTCTGTTCGGTCGATAACGCCGCGTCCAATCCTGGAAGACAGAGCCTGTGGCCATGAGAGCGAAGAAGCTGAGTTATGTCTTGATATATGATGAGTGCCCAACATAACTTACGACGTCCCACGAGCACAGAAGCGAAGAATAGAGGACTGGGCTATGATGGGCACGACATCATAACCAAGTGCACAGCATTGTAGGCGGAACCGGTGCGATGCTCGATCCTGGGAGTGATGTGCGGCTTGACCGCAGAGGGCTCAAGACGCTCCGGTTGCGTTGAGCATTGCAAGGGCCAGAAGGTCGAGGCTGCTCGTGCGGACCGAGGCAACCATCGCCGCTACCCTGACAATGGTTCCGTGCGAAATCGTCAAGCGAACGTAACCGGATTGTCGGAACGAGAACGTCTTAACAGCAGAGCAGCTGCCGTGCTGTGAATGAGACGACTTCTTCCGACCGCTGGCCTTGTCTTTCCGAACCCATCAGTCCGCAGAGCTGACAGCACCGACACTCACCGCCGTCCGCAGCGAAACATTGTCCTGCGGTTTCTCAGCCACATCAGACGTGGCCCCATCGAACGTAAAGCAGGTGCGAGGTCTGCGAACGTGGGGATTATTTGATGACGCATGGAGGCGACGTGTGGTGAATATTGTCTTCAGAGTATCGTTATCGGTACACCTAAACGTCTATCAAGGGGTACTATGCGTCCTTCGGGTCGTCTTGTGGGTACTTATGCACGTCCCTCCACGGCTTTCCCTTCGGTAGCTGCTGGCTATGAGAACGCCAATGAGACCGGTCGCCACGCTACCCGGATCCCGTCGAGACACGAAGCGAAGGGTGCTCACCTGGCCTGAGGAGGAAGCTTTATCTCCCCCGTGGTAACGTCTGTGTCAACGTATCGTGTAATCTCTACAGCAGGCCTCCCTGGGCATCTACCCCGACGAGAAACACGTTACAAAGTCGCACGGCGCAATTACGTGCGACTGACTTACATTCTGAACACACGAGGGATGGGCCAGCAGTGGAACTGGGAGTTGCCTGAAGCGTCCTTCTCCCACTCACAGGAGTACTGGACGAGCTCAGCGATACGACATTTCGTTGGCTGGGGCGTGGCCGTCGCGCTCGAAGCAGACATGGGGCTCAAGCGCCCGCTTAGAACACGCTGCTTATTTTGGACCCACGTGGGGGTCCTCGCGAAACGTTGAAAAGCCGTACGACTTTTCGCTCCCATTCCCCATCTCTGCTCTCTACCGTCACCCCTCTCCTCCGCACAGCAGCCAACATGGTCTTCAAGGTCGCCGGTCAGTTCCAACTCTTCCCCCTCGCTCCCAACTCGCTCACAGCCCGCTTAATTAGATGTTTCTCTCGCTGCGTTCGGTCGCAAGGAGATCGAGATTGCCGAGGTACAGCTGGCAGCAACTGAGCCGTAGTGACGGTGTTGACGAACGCAATCCCCACAGCATGAGATGCCCGGACTGATGTACATGCGCCAGAAGGTACGTTGGAGGCCATTTTCGTACTCGTTTGTGGGTATTGACTCTGGGAATCGTGTAGTACGGTCCGACCCAGCCTCTCAAGGGCGCGCGCATCGCTGGATGCCTCCACATGTCAGTCTGTCTCACTAAGGATTGCACCGCGCTTTGCTGAACGCGTCGACAGGACCATCCAGACTGCAGTCCTCATTGAGACCCTCACCGCTCTGGGTGCCGAGGTTACCTGGTCGTCCTGCGTGAGTTCCCCCACATCAGTATCTTCTTATCTCTGAGACTCAACGCTTTGGGGTACAGAACATCTTCTCTACCCAGGACCACGCCGCGGCTGCGTATGTGCAGTTAACCGAACAGCGTGGGAAACTGACATTGACTATTCGTCTACAGGATTGCTGCCACCGGTGTCCCCGTCTTCGCCTGGAAGGGAGAGACCGAGGAGGAGTACCAGTGGTGCATTGAGCAGACCCTGGCCGCTTTCCCCGATGGCAAGCCCCTCAACATGATCCTCGACGACGGCGGTGATCTCACTACTCTCGTCCACGACAAGTACCCCCAGTACCTTACTGGTGAGTTCGGCACTTTTTGTCTGTGAGTGTCCTCGCTGATCTGTCTAATCAGACATCCGCGGTCTTTCGGAGGAGACCACCACCGGTGTCCACCACCTCTACAAGATGTTCCGCGATGGCAAGCTCAAGGTCCCCGCCATCAACGTTAACGACTCCGTCACCAAGTCGAAGTTCGACAACTACTACGGCTGCCGCGAGTCCCTGGTCGACGGTATCAAGCGTGCTACCGATGTCATGCTTGCTGGCAAGGTCGCTGTTGTCGCCGGGTTCGGTGACGTCGGCAAGGGCGTAAGTGCTTCAGTAATCCACCAGGGACTGTTTCGCTCATGGTCGTTTAGTGCGCTGAGTCCCTGAAGTCCTACGGTGCTCGTGTCATTGTCACCGAGATCGACCCCATCAACGCCCTCCAGGCCGCGATGGCCGGTTACGAAGTTACCACCATGGAGGAGGCTGCTCCCCGCGGCAACGTCTTCGTCACCACCACCGGTAACCGTGACATCATCACCGCGAAGCACTTCGAGGTCATGCCCGAGGACGCCATCGTCTCCAACATCGGCCACTTCGACGTTGAGATCGACGTTGCTTGGCTCAAGGCGAACGCCAAGGAGGCCGTCAACGTCAAGCCCCAGGTCGACCGCTTCACCATGCCCTCTGGCCGCCACATCATCCTCCTCGCTGAGGGCCGTCTTGTCAACTTGGGCTGCGCCACCGGCCACCCCTCGTTCGTCATGTCGTGCTCGTTTGCCAACCAGGTTCTCGCCCAGATCGCGCTCTGGACCAACCCCAAGGCGTTCCCGCTCGGCGTCCACATGCTCCCCAAGGAGCTCGACGAGGAGGTCGCGCGCGCGCACCTTGAGCAGCTCAACGTCAAGCTCACGACGCTCAGCAAGGAGCAGGCCGACTACCTCGACCTGCCCGTCAACGGCCCGTACAAGCCCTCGCACTACCGCTACTAAGCGGCTGCTCGATCATCGGATTCGCAACGAGCGGAGGCGGCCTCAACGAGCCCTTACACCGATGACTGATGGGCGGGATCTTAACATCCCCTTCTTTGGGAAGACAGGATCTCAACGTTCCTGTGTGCATGGTCAGGTCCGGGTGGCGGCGACGTGTCTATGACCGTCGCTGCGGTGGAGATGGTCGCGGGTGGTAGACAAGGGCCTCAACGTGCCCACAAGTGTAGCCATATTATCGTAGAAGGTGTACAATGTCATAGGCTGGATCTCTGTGATCTCCGCGTGCTTCGAGCTGAGTGTGCGTGCACGGCGCTTGGTGCTGAGGTCGTCGACCGCGGGCTGGATGACCTTGCCTTGATCCTCGACTAGCACTTGCCCGTGCGCTGCACGGGGTTGAACACGAACGGAGACTACACGTCACACAGCAGACAATCTCGACTTACACGGCAACGTTGGCATCAGACAGGACGCCCGCTCCCCGCCGGTCCTGCGGACCGGCGGTGTCGCGGGCGGAGGTGCACATTAGAAATCCTGACGTGAAGATACAGTACCGTATCGTCGCCGAGGGCTCACAGGACGACGTGCTACACTTAGGTAGGAGCTCGTAGCGCCTTGTCGAGAGTATGTTACAGGCATTGCGTCGATTTGCGGCGTCCTGCGTCAATGCTGGTGCTTGGGTTGCAGTGGGTGGGGGTAGCGGCGCGACTGCGTTCTGGGTGGTAGGACGGTCATGGCAAAAATAACGCTGCAAAGTCGAAGGCAGCGAATATATCTGTGCGAGAGGACTGAGATCAGCGGCACACATTCTCGCTAATGAACTGACCGTCGTAATTTGGAGCACGCTCGAGCGTGCTTTTGCGAACATTCTGGTGTCGAAAGAGGAACACCGTAGAGGTGTGCTCCTATTCTGGCGGAAGCTAGGCGAAGGGGATCGGCGCCGCAGCAGAGTCATCATTGAACGACGCCCTGTCATGGTGTGCGGAGATATTGCCCGTATCCGCGAACTGGACGCATTCGCGTAGTGATGAAGGTGGAGATGTGTCGCGCGAGAGCGTACTGTAGAGCTGGTAAGTAGAGAAAGCGAGGAACAGAGAGGGCACGCACGATTTATCATGACTCGGACTCTCGGGCATACATCGAGCTTGCTCCTGCTCTCCCACTCTGCTCAGCCTCTGCGAGGTTAATTCTTGGGAACTGATATGATCAGCACTTATGAACAATAATTAGCGAGCGAATTGTAGAGCACGCACCGGTTTGGAGGCCTTGCTCTGCGTCCTCTTGCGGGGCATTCTCCGACCCGGACGACACCGCGCAAAGCTCACCACGACGGCCCAAGCTCATTCGCAGTGAGAATACGCAGCGGAGCGAGGCCAGAAAATAAAAGTTTGAGCCCACCCGACTCATACCGCTTCGAACGTCGGAATGGCGGGCGTGGCCTACGCCACCCGTCCGGGGTCGGCGAGATCAGTCGCGTCGGACCTCAGGTGATTTGTTCTGGGGGAAGAGATTCATGTTCGAGCAGTCTTGAATAATCATAGGCATACAAAAGGCGCTGCTTAAGGCATCACTACGAAGGCGTAGGGTGAGTGGAATGAGAGGCAGGCAGAGAGAGGGAAGACGCGTGGAACGTTGCACAGCGTCGCGGTCGCACGGAACGTCGTCGAACGACTCACGCGCGGGGCTGGGCGCTAACATTGCATGCTTACGTCACACTGGCTGTCCAGCCAATCGCATGTCAGTTTTGTCTAGCCAATCGCTGGTCGTCTTTGTCTCCGTGCAACTGCTTTATAATAGAGAGGATATCGATCTGCGTTGCCACCGCCTTTCGGTTGCACACTCCGCACGACAAACTCAGCGACGCATGGCCGACCCAGACATGCTGACGTCCCTCGCTTCTTCTCTCGGCGAGCCCTCCAGCATACATATACTCCCGCCTTGGCACGATGACCCAGGAAGTGTCCGCGCTCGGCCCCGTAGACCCGGCGTCGGTACAGGATGAAGGGCAAGAGAAGGCCGCGCCGTGGATCGTGCGCAAGCTCGTTGGGGTGCGTACGTCGTGCTGCATGTCGTGGGCGGGCTGCTGATTGCGGGGCAGTCGATGACAGGCAGGATTGTGATGTCCTCCTGGGAGACCCTGCGGGCCTCTGGGACGAGTGTCGTCTGTCTCTCGCCGGTGCGTATGTCGCTGCTTGTGGGGCGCTCGACCCGCTGACCGGGAGCTCATCAGTGGGGAGACTCGTCGCCGCTGCTCCTGCCTTGCGTCCGCTTCCGCGACCTCGTCGTACACAGCATCATCGCTGCCACAGTACGCCCCCTTCTGTGCTCTCTTCGATACAGTGCTGACGCGCCGCAGGGTGGCATGGCCGCGGTCGCGGCGCCCGTGATGGGCCCCGTGTCCGACGCGATTGTGAGCACGGTCGGCGACAGCATCCTCGTCGAGATCGGGCTGCACACGAGCTTCGAGCTCACGACGCGCCTCGCGAACGACCTCGTCATCGACAAGAGCATCAACCATGTCATCCCCATCCACTCGGACCGCCTCCTCACGACCGGCATCAAGGAGCTCCTCATCACGCTCAAATACAAGCACACTGTCGAGGACGCCGCGCTCGGTTTCTATCGTGGAAGCATACACAAGTGCGTGGCCGCTGCGCGTCCCAGTGATGTTTCACTGAATAGCGTGTTTTTCTAGGGATGGGTCGCTCTTTTCGAATGTCATGGACTATCTGTCGATTGAGAAGGGATGGTTCTCGCCCTACTTGTTCGCAAGCGGACGCAGGCCAATCATACCACGCACAATGAAGCCTGATATAGTGTTTTGTCATGGGCCCTTCCTTCCAGGTATGTTCAAAGTGTGATATTGAGTGGGGACATGTCTGAAATGTTCCAGGCGACTACCAGGTTGGACAGGCTCTGCTCGTTGAATCTGCCCTAGTGATCAGTCTAGCACCGGCTCCTCCAACATCTCCTCCAGCGACACCTGAGCCATCCCACTCTTCGCTCGCAATCCCCAACTTCAAGGATCTCCATCTCACCAACATGTTCGCGCGCTCGCGGACGCCGTCGCCCGAGCCTTCCCTGACGCCGCTGCCTGCGCCACCGAAGCCTCGCAGGATGGTCATCCTTGTCGTGGGACTGAAGCCCCACCGCGCTGGCATCTGGACAAGCAGCCAACGTCCCTCTGAGAGCGTGATGTACTACCAGCTGCTCAACGGCTGCCCCGCCATCGTGGTGCCTGTCAAGCTCGGGGCGCCGCTGCTTGCATGGGACACCCTCACGCTGGACCACTTGTGGAAGGTCGCACTGCCGAAGGAGGGCGATGCTCTCGATGACACGGCGGGCTTTGGCGGGATCGTCAGGACGGTCTTTGAGTACATCGACCTCTGCGTTGACTGGGAGAGAGTTGTGCTCTCTACCCAGCAGGACGGTACCGACGCGTCTGTCACCAACGGCGACGTCAAGGCTGATGCAGAATCGAAGAAGAAAGCTCTGAAGGATGCACTTGCACTGCTCGTCGCGGGCGCCGTGAGGAGTGGGGAGAGCGACGAAGTCAAGAAGAAGGTGGACAAGGACAGGAGCGGTATCGCGATGTGGCGTATACCATAGGTACTGGACTTAGGAAGACAGAATGTGCAACAAAGTGTGTAACAAAGCGCGTGGCAAGCAGACAGGGCCGGCGACTCTCCGGCCGTCACCGCCCATGTGATCGTGACTGACCGCGACTTTGCCGGACAGCGGCCGGCGAGGCAGCCAGAAAAGGGCCGAGGATGGGGGAGGAGGCCGGTGCCGCCGGGACGGGGCCGAAATTGCTTTCACGCGTCTGAATGGACTGGTCAGAAACATTTGTATCTTTGCCGGCCACCGCTTGGCCTCGTCCACCGCCTCCGCCCTCACCGTCTCGTCCGCAAGGCCCTTTCCACCCAGTCCCACGGAAAACAAAGCACTGTCGGCGGCCAATAAAGTCCCCTACGTCCTTGTCGTCCCCCACCACCCTCGCTCAGCCGCCCCATCCTATCTCTTCTCTCCGACCAAATCGATTACGTCTGCCTATCCGCTGCAGCCTCCCTGTTTGCGTCCATAGCTCTCTGTACCTCCCTTTATTCGACCTTGCATGCATAGATTTGCTCACCGCTCATGATGGTGTCGAACGTGCAAAACAGTGCGCAACCCCCGCCCCTCTCCTACGCTGACAGAGTCAAGAAGTCCCAGCGGGCAAACGCTGCCCCCTCGACCTCGGCACCGCGTCCACAGGCTCGCGCGCAGCCCCCTCCCGCTGGTGCTGCTGCGATACCAAATGCCGCTAAGGCGGCGAATCCTCCAGCTGCAGAACCTCTTGCGAAGCAGCAGCCGCAGGGGGATTTCCCCGCGCCCTCCGCCAGCCAACCCTCCTCTCCTGATACCCCACGAAAAGCACCAGAGCAAAAGCCTCTGAATGGGCAACCGAGCTCGAGCAGCGTCGACCCTGTGGCGGGCCCGTCTTCTGCGCCTGCGAAGAAGCCAGCCGCCCCGCCTGCGGTCAATGTGTGGAGTTTACGTAAAGAAAGGATGGCCCAAGTCCTGTCTCAGCAGACGGCCAAGAGCCCGGACTCGTCGTTGCAGCCCGCAGCGGCGACTACCAGCGACTCCAGCACGGCTCCCCCGCCTCCCGCCGCCTCCAGCTCTGCCCCCGTCTCGACCTCTGCCCAAAAGGAGCCAGAAGCTTCCAGCAGTGCAGTGCCGACGAAAGCCGTGTCACCTGATGTCCAGACGCCAAACGAAGAGGAGTACGACCCTTGGGTCGTCCGGCCGAATCGCGCATCTCCCGCGGTCGCAGTGCCAGCTCCTCGTTTGGACGCGACGTCCTGGCCAGAAGTAGGCAAAGCCCATTCGACGACTCCCCCTCAGCCTGGAGGCAGTGGCAGCGCGGACAGAGATGAGAAGGGCAAAAAGGAGGCGCAAGGGAGCGGGCAAAGGCGAGGTGAGTACCATGTCTTGTGCATGCTTCATTTGAGCCGCGCCCCTTCGCTGCTGCCAACGACTTGGTCGTTCGAGGCGTCCACTTCCGCTAGTAACCCGAAGGCCACGCTGGTGCTAATTGTGGTCCAGCAGGCGAAAAGACGAAGTGGGTTCCCATCCCTGTTGAAGAATTACGTGCAGCTGCAGACGCCCAACGGACTACGCAGTCCTCGGCGAACAGCCGTCCCCAGTCGCAGCAACGACCACAAGCTTCTTCATCTGGGAGCACCAGCAGGTCCGCGCAGGGTTCGCAGGAGCGAAGCAAGGCCTCCAATGGGAAAGGCCAAAATGCTTTCGGCTCGGCGTCACATTCAGAAGCGCATAGCCGCACGGGCAGCATACAGTCCAGTCCCAAGCATCCTTCGACCCGACTTCGAAGGATTCCAGACGAGGGCTCGCAAAGCAGGCGTTCGTCGAGAGCGAATTCGCCTCGTCCGTACCCAGGACCCAATGCCATCCCCCCACCGCCGCCTGCAGATGCTCCTCAGGTGGAGATGCCCCAGCCAGTCACCGTTAACGGCACCGCCTACTACCCATCCGTACCACAGGTACCCAGTTCGTACGGCATGTCAACGCCGCCATATCCTCCCCCTCCTGGGTCGATACACCCCATGTACAACCCCGCCGCGTACGCCCCCTACGCACCGTATCCGTATCCTCCTCCGGGCGGGCACCCGTACATGTACTGGAGCATGCCCCAGGACCCTCGAAATACCTACCCTGTCTCCTCTCAATCGCAATCCCCCGCCACGCACCCGTCGTCCCTGGCAAGGTCGTCGGATGTTACGCCGCCGACATCGGTCGGGGGACCGTCGCCAGGCGAGGAGCGCCCTGAGCCCATCGCCAATGCCGGCGCGGGTGCTAAGGACGTGTCGAAAGAGGCGCAGAAACCATCGAGGAGACAGAGGTTGTTGAGCTTCGGAAGCATAAGAGCAGATGGAGAGATCGTGGGTGAAGGCGAGGACGAAGCCACGCGAGACAGCGCAGACAAGCCTGGGACGCTTGGTCTGAGCCTTGAATCACTGAGCATCAGCAACGGCGCCGAAGCCACCCCGCGAACAGCGGAGCAAACAGTGCAAGAGGTCGTCGTCGTTGCGGAGGTGATTCAGCGAGAAGCAGGATCGTCACGACCTCAGCCCCCAGCGCCAGCCCCTCATATAGGGACCTCGAGTATACCGGCGGTTGGCGTTATCAACGGAGATGAGCAGAGCGTCTCCGAGACCCCTGCTTCTGCACGCCCGCCCATTGAGTTTGGCACCACTGGCCAGGCGATCGTCGCAGAAGAGCTGACGACAACGCACCCTGCCGCGTCTGTGCAGCCTGTACAGCCAGTCCCGGGACCTGCTGGCTCGTCGGATCTGACGCCATTGCCAGGCGTCCCACTGCGCGTGCGGCTTTCGCCTCTGGGCCCTGTCGTCAACCCCGAGGGCCTCCCACCGACGCCCGTCCCCGCGTCGGCTGGCGGTGCGCTGTACGCGAACAACAGCCCAGTGACGCCCCTGGCGGAGGGCACCAAGGACGACGAGCTGCGCGTGCGCGACTACGGATTTGGCTTCGGCAGGGGACGCTACGACCCGGGGTACGTTCCGCGCGACGATCGTGGGCCGAAGGACCGGCCCTACTACGGCGGCAGGGGCATGTCGCGCGGGTACGACGAAGGATACCGAGGCGGCTTCCGTGGGCGTCGCGGGCGCGGGGCGTCTCGTGGGTACGGTCGCGGCGGTCGCGGTCGCGAGTACGCTGGCGGACGGGGCTCGTACCCGCGCTACGCGCCCCGCGACGTCGAGTACGACCCCGAGGATCCCATGGGCTACATGCAGCCCGTGGATCCTACTGTGTACTATGGTCCACCAGTGGCACCTGCAGGCTTTGTCCCACCGGCTTTCGACATGTATCAGCCGTATGCCGCAGGGTACCCGCTGCCACCTGTGCCTGCGGTCACGCCTACCGCACCTGTGCCGACGCCAGTGACGAAGCTGTCGTTCCCGCTCGACCCGACGAGGTACTATCTTCTTGGACAGCTGGAGTACTACTTGAGCGAGGACAATATGGCGCAGGACTTTTACCTCCGGAAGCATGTGAGTAGCAGCTCTATAACCTGTGGAGCAATACTAAACAGTGCGGTGCGTAGATGAACTCTGAAGGATGGATCTCCGTTATGCTGCTTGCGTCCTTCCCGCGTGTCAAGACCCTGACATACCAGCTGCAGCTCGTGAAAGACGTGCTCACCTTGTCTTCACTAGTTGAGGTTAGCGGCGACTCGGTCCGCCCGTACAGGTGGCAGCGCTATGTGCTACCGGACGCCGCGCCGGCGAGCGTCGACGCAGGCGGCAGTGCCTACACTTCTCCCTCGCAGGTCGACGTCGCGCAAGCCGTCCTGCAGAATCCGCCAGCTCGAAACAGCGATCCTTCGGACCCCAACGGCGAGGGTCCGCTTGCGGCATCAGTGCACGTACAACTGCAGACAATCGATGGCCGCCAGGAAAACGCTATCGACGAGGTACACGAATACGAGGACGATGACGACGAGGACGATGACGACGTCGTTTTCGTTCTCGGAAAAGATGCTGGCCGCGCATGGACACCCGAGCGCAGGACTGACTCCGCCGCTTAAGCCTTGCCTTCCCGGAGCGCGCACAGGTGCAGGCGGCCAGTCCACCCACCAGCCAATGGCCTTCGCATAGACATTCCATCATCCACGATTCCACTTTACGAACGCATGATCTTCATGTTGTCCCTCTCGTTCATCGCTGTTCCGCCTCGCCCCATCCGCTCTTTTCGCCTGGGTTTGCGACTTTGGCGACCATACCGCATCGCATGGTCGATGCCCATCCGCAGTTCCATTCTATTTCTCTGATTCTTCTTGGGCTTTCTCCTTACGAATCTACACGCATTAAATTAATTGTTGTCCCTGTCTGCTGTGCGCATGATAGTGTAATACTGCCTCTTTTCTATGGAAGTGAAGGTGTTGCAGCTCTTGCCAGCTCGTGTGCCATCGCGTGAAGACATGTCTGTATTACTTTCTGTGACGCGACTTTGCTTGCAGAGGCCCGCGGCGTGAACCCTAACCCTATCGCGGACTCCCAGCCGGGCAATCCCGAATGGGTGGTGAACGGAGGCTCGCGCGCGTTGGACGAACCTCACAAGCTCATTCGCCATGTCTTAGTCCGTCGTTCTCCTGCTCGCTGTGTCGCCTACGCCGCTGACTGTACGCTCTTCTAGCATTATTGCTGGCCGTGCCGTCAAGAACGAGTACCTCGCTTTGGGCACCCTTGGCCTTACCGGCCTCATCGTGTCCATGGCCATGAGCGGTGGCAAGAAGGAGACCGCTGCGCCCGCTGGTGTCAAGCAGACCCTCGCGCAGGTCAAGGACACCGTGAAGATTGGCGCAGGCTCGAGGTGCGTGGCCCTCCGTGTCTCCCTCGGGCGTTTTGCTGACGGCATGCCGCGCTTCGTGTTTTCCAGCGAGGAGGAGCAGTTGTACGTGCCCCGCAGATATGCCGCTTTTAAGGGCTCAACAGTGACTGACCAGGATGGACAGCATCAAGAACTTCATTGCAGAGGCCGAGAAGGAGTCAAAACACTAGACAAAAACTGTGTAACCTCTGCCGTGTTAGATGCCCCGCAATCGCTCTGCATCCTTGCTGCATACACGAACTTTTGCCAAGAACGATATCTGGAAACCGTGCTGTCGCGTCTGTCGACGTCCTACGTTGTGCCGTTACCCAGAATATTTGTGCGAATTCATGCGCACGCATGCGCTGAGAGTCGAGACCTGCCAGATTTGGTTGCCATCACTTTTGAATCCAGCCCGGTCTTCATGAGCTTGAACCCGGCTGTGTGTGCTTCTCCGTCTCTCTCCTTACCGACGACAACGTCTGCTGCCTGAGGACCTTCGCGTCCGCACCACTCCGTTCTTTACTGTCTAATAAGCCTGTGTATCACTCCTTACGATCCTTACTACTGTTACTCGGCTCGAGAAGATGAGCGCCGCTGCCTCAGCGACTTCGAGGTCGTCTGTGACTTCTTCCTCGCCGACTGTCGGCCCACGACCATTACAGCTACTCGAGAGCAACTTCTCGCCTTCCACTTCACCTATTCTCTCGCCACGAGCCGCTTCGTCTCTCGGGCTCGACACCCCGCCCCCGACAGCTCGCAGCTTCAAGTCACCCAATCCACGGAGGCAGTCCTCCATCTCGTACTTTCCTAGCGACCATGTCGACTTGCGCTCGCCTACAGTCTCCTCAAGACCAGGGGTCTCTCCGCGGAGAACAAATTCCATGGGTGTATGGGCTGTCGAGGGTCGCGCTAAAGGAGACAGGCGCAGTCTCGGGTCGCTCGTGAAGGACACTTCATCACCTGCCTCCCCAGGTCCTTTAGTGGACCATGGCCCCCTTACCCTGCCTGAGAAGTGCGTATACTGTAGCTCTGTCCTGCAATGTCTACTCATGCGGTAGCTTCAGACATGCCGACCTCCTGCAGTTCATCGCACAGAAAGAGTCGAAATGCATGGAGCTGCGCTCCCAGCTTGCCGTACAAGAAGCTGAGCTTGCGGACCTGAAGCGCAAATGGGAGCGCATCGTCAGTCGAGGCATGGACCGCGCATACTCGACACCGCTCACGACAAGCCGCATTCCCAACACTCCCGGAGTGTCGCCCTCGTTTCCGGGATCCTCTATCCTCCCAACCGCGAGTACCGCGATCAAAGAAGGCGTCCGCCTCCTCGCTGCCGGCCTTGACCTCTCCGCGTCCGAGCCGTCGTCACCACCGGCGTTCTCTCCGCCCGCTGTTCCGATATCTGGCCTCGCGACGGTGTCGCGTGCGACACTCGCGTCCGCCGCCGCGATGAAGAAAGCCGCGGCCAAGCACGCCGCGAGGGAAAGTGTCAGCTCCGTGTCGACCGCGACGACCTCGTCCGCCTCGACGCCTAGCCAGCGGCTCTCGCAGTCTTCGGCGTCGTCACTGCTCTCTGCGCTTTCCCTTGAGGATCCCGCCGAGGAGGAGGGTTGCAGCTCGCGTGTCTCGCCCATTCCTGAGCGGCCTGAGGTCCTCGCCGACGCGATCCAGCTCAACTCGCCGCGTTCACTCCACTCCAGCTTGCGCCGGCGCTCGAGGGACGCGGACTCGCGCCCGTCTTCGTCAACAGCAACGGAGTCCTCTTCGTCGACAAAGCGGCAGAGCCGCTCGAACGACACATCGTTATCGTCGAACGCGGCTGCGCCGGGCTCGAATAACGCGGGGTGGATGGGCAGCGTGGGCAAGAAGTGGGAGGACATGCAGCGCGGAGAAGCGTATGTAGATATAACTTTTATACACGCCTTCGGAATCTAATACGATACCTGCAGTAGCACATCGAAGGGCCAGAAACGGTCGTCGCTCCTCTTTGAGATGTCCCAGTCCCTCTTCAACGCGCTTGCCTCTCCAGGCCCCGCGTCGCCCGTGCCGAGTCGATCGTCACCTTTGTCTGCACCGCCCGCCTCTGCTCAAAAGTCGCTTATGGACGATGAGCCAGAAGCCAAACCGAGTCTCGGCGCCGTGATGGTCCCGCAGGTCGTCGGCCAGGCACCTGCGGCAGCTTCGAGTCAGTCTGTGAAGTCCGCAGACGACGATGACGAAGAGTGGAACTGGTAATCCCTCCGCACTGTCTTTCTCTCCTTCAGTTTTGGGTCGGCTGTCCAGGCGACGGTGCTGCGTCTCTCGGAATACGCTTTCTAATACACACTGCATACACTCCTTACGTCTCTCTTCGTCACTCGCATTATTGTACTGCCTGTCACTACGCACTCTCGATATCCTCGCACGTCTGCTATACCACCCTGTTGCCACAACCTACCGCCGCCGCATGTCTAGCACGGTCAGTACAAGCATCAAGACCCTGGCAAGGGCCCTGGTCAGCTGAAACACGGCAAGGATTCGGAGGCGCGTGCCATAAAGCTGCGGACGCGTGCGCGTCGAGGGCCGTGTCTCTCCCTGACCCGACCCTCCAGCATGCCGCCCCAGATCGTACACAGTCCAGACGCGCTGCCCGTCTTCCCCGTCTTCTCGCAGGCGACGATCTCGCGGGGGATGGTGTACGTCTCGGGCAACATTGGCTGCAATCGCGATCTGAAGACGCTCGTCGACGGCGGGGTCCAGGCGCAGACTGTATGCCGTTACCACACCTTCCACGCCCTGTTAGAGTTGACGGAGATGCGGTGCACAGCGCGCCGCGCTCGAGAATATGGCCAAGGTCCTCAACGCGGCGGGCTCGGGCCTCGAGCACATCGTCAAGGCCAACGTGTACCTCACCGACATGGCCAACTTCGGGGCGATGAACGAGGTCTATGCGCAGGTACTTGCATTTTGGTTCAGCGACTCGAGGTGGGAATGCGATGCTTATCTGTGCCATCCAGTTCTTTGATGCAAAGGCGATGCCCGCGCGAGTAAGTTTGCAATGAAGCTCTGCGTCCACACGGAGCTCATGCCGTTCACGCCTGTAGACGTGCATTGGAGTAATGGCCCTTCCTTTGGGCGCCGATGTTGAGATAGAATGTGTCGCTGAGATCGCAGGACAGTAAATTGCGCGAAGAGGACATGGTCACAGTTTCTTGACGGAATACTTACATCGACTACAATCATCATTTTGATGGAAGGGCAACAAGCTTTGGAAGATGTCGTGAAAATTGAGTTCTTGAGTACTTGTCAAGGTGTCTTTTGTGAAATTTTGTGTTGTTCGCAGCTTGGGCCTGGCCGAAATTACGAACTCACAGGAAGATGTGTACAGGGTCTGCCGGGTCGCTGCAGGCAATATTTATGGCGGGGCGGGCCGTCCGGAGGCCGACGCCACAAGGTGATGGGTTTCCTTTTCAGGACACAAGGCTCTCACCAACAAATGTGACGCCGCTGGCACTTTCCAAGTATTCTCTCGAATACGACGACGCTGCGTCGCCGCGCCATAGGTCTTTTCGCCTCCTCACACTTTCTCGTACGTGAGCACATGCAATTACAGTCTTGAACTGCTCGCCTGCATGGCAACAGACGACAGCAGACGACAGAGAGCTGCTGATCGAACCTGCGGATCCCCCAGAGATGGCTGAACCACAAGGCTTGGCGCATTCAAGACGTTCAGCAGCCGAATGCGTCTCGTGCTGCTCTCTGACTCAGTTGCGAAGACTTCTCGTTGGCCCAAACAGTCAATAATCATCGTGCGACCGGCGTTACGGTGCTCGGCCCTTCCCACGAGGACCTGAGCCGTTCTCCGCACGCGCCCCGTCGACCGGTTTCGACCGCTGCAGCGTGTTCTGGCACAGCCCGGACGCCTGACCGAAGGGTCCTGCATCGCTGATTTGCTACTCTGGGGCTTGTCTGTCGGCGCTGCGAGTCACGTTTCTGATAGAGTTAGCCGTCCATGCGTCTCTGTTCGCTCCAGGTTCACGCGAAGCACAAGCCCGGCCGCAGTTTTCGCGGTTTCCTATATGTGTCCTCCCTCACCGGCCTCCCCTGCCCTACCACCCTGCGGACAACCTTGTGCCACGACAGCCTACAAAAGGGCCTCCCCTCACGACGCCTCACAACCGATACCCTCCCCGCGCAATGCGTTCCCTCGGAGCGTTCGCCGCCCTCCTGTGCTATTCTGGGCACACCCTCGCGTTCGACGTCCTGCGGGACTACTCCGGGCAGAACTTCTTCAACGGCTGGGACTTCTATGGCTACTGGGACAATCTCACACTCGGTACGTCGCACGCTCCTGCTCTTCCTGCAGATCCTGAGCTGCTTCCAGGCGATGTCTGGTGGCTCAACCAGTCGGATGCCATGGCTCAGAATTTGGCATATATCAACCCGGCCGGCAACGCTATCATCAAGGTAGATAACACCACAACCGTGGCGCCCAACGACAAGCGCAACACCGTGAGCACCTCTGTGTCGCTCTCTCACCATTGCCGTCCTGACCCGCCACAGGTGCGCATCACGACTTCGGACTTCTACGACTACGGCAGCCTCTGGGTTATCGATGCGCTGCACATTCCGTATGGCTGCTCCGTCTGGCCCGCGTTCTGGTCCAAGGGCTCGCTCTGGCCGAACGACGGCGAGATAGACATCATCGAAAGCATCAACCTGAACCCAAACAACCAGATGGCGCTGCACACCACGGCGGGCTGCTTCAAGGACGCCTCCGCTGCGGAGACGGGCCGCATTGGTGGACTCAACTGCGGCACGGGTTCCGGCTGCGTTGTCGTCGAGACCGCGCCGAACAGCTACGAGAGTGGATTTGCCGCCGCCGGTGGCGGGGTTTGGGCGACGCAATTCGATGTTTCCGGCATATAGTGAGTGCCACCTTTTCGTGGCGCGAGTGCGCCCTGCTGACCTGCCCGTTCCTGTTCGAAGCATCTGGTTCTGGGGTGTAAGTGGCGATATCGCTCACACGACGTCCTGCTGACCGTGCTCCAGAGGGACAGTATCCCGCCGTCCCTCACACAGGCAACTTCGACATCATCGATTGACATCTCCGATTTTGGCCTTCCTTCCGCGTCGTACCCTGCGAACCCGCAGTGCAATCTCACGCAATTCTTCACACCCCAGCAGCTTGTCATCGACATCACGCTTTGTGGCGACTGGTGCGTCTCCCCCGCTTCCTCGTGCGAATTTTTGACGAACATGCACTACAGGGCTGGCGTGCCTGCGATCTACGGCCCCCAATGCGGCTCCGCAGGTCCAACGGGCAGCTGCTACCAGGACAATGTCGTCGGCCCGGGCAGCCCCAAGTACGACGAGGCTTACTTCGAGATCAAATACGTGCGCACGTACACCACACTGGCCGCTGGCGCGGTGGCCTCTGCCCCGACGTCGACCGCCTCCGTGCCGCTCACCATCTCTGCGACAAACACCCCGAGCCCCACAGGCGGCAGCGGCTCGGGTTCTGGCCCCAACGCCAGCCCGGGCTCAGAGCCTCCGTCGTCGCTGAACAACACCTCCGCTGCTGCCCGGGACGCTGTGCTCTCCTGGGCGTTCTTCGTCGCGCTTTCTTGCATCTCCATCGGGCTTCTTCTTTGATGATTTTTCATGGGTTTCACGACACTGACGGACAATTGACGCTGCTTCGATCCTTCCTTCGCTCCCTCGCTGTAGCACTTATTGCTTCTTTATGGCCCTTCGGACCTTCTGTAGACGTCTGTACACCACGCTTGTACTGCTTGGACCTGTATAATTTCTCCGCCAGCGCATAATGCCATTCGCTCGCACCTCGCAGGCAGCCGGAAAGTAGCGCAGTGCATGTGCGCGTGCAGAGATGTGAGTTTGCATAGCTCCGGGCGCATTTGCTATTGGGCGCCGCCGGTAAGTAGATCCTGCCCCGCGCGGTCACGTCGCCCTCACACACCCGCCCTTGGCCTGACCACGACGACCATGTGCTAGTGAGCACCGCCGGCTCTTGTCTCCCCCACTCTCTTCCCTGCTGCTTGCTTTCTGCTCTCATCTCCTCGCTTTCCGCTTTGCTCTGCGCTTTTCGCTCTGCTCTGTCATCCCGCACGCGCCACAACCTGAAAAACCATGCAAGCCCCGCCCGACGAGCTGCACGCCGCGGGGCCGTCCGTCGCCGTGCGCGCCGTCAAGGACATCGTCTTCGGTAGTGTCAGACACCGCGCACTCTCGCAGCATACGCGCACCACGCTCACGCCCCGCAGGTCGCCGGCATGACCGCCAAGGTCTTCGAGCACCCGTTCGACCTCACCAAGGTGCGCCTGCAGTCGCAGGTGCTCGACTCGCAGGCGCGTTTCAGCGGGCCCATCGACTGTCTCGTGCAGACGTGGCGGAAGGAGGGCGTGCGTGGGCTGTACAGGGTGCGTGCTCCCGTCTCTGCGCCGCGGCGCCCGCTCATGCGTGCTGCAGGGCCTCCCCGCACCCATCGTCGGCGCGATGGCCGAGAACGCCTCGCTCTTCCTCGCATACAACGAGCTGCAGAACGCGCTCCGGTGGTCCGAGGGCAAGCCGCTCTCGCAGGAGCTGTCTCTCGGCGAGCTTGCGATCGCAGCGGCCGGCGCAGGCGCGGTCACCAGCTTCTTCTTGTACGTGGCCGCACGCCACCACGCCTGCCAGCTTCTCACACGCGCGTGCAGGACCCCGATAGAACTCGTTAAGTGCAAGATGCAGGTGCAAATGCTCCTGCCGCCGCCCGGCGTCGCAGCCGCAGGCCTGGAGGGTGCCGGTGCCGGTGCCCTGGCTCCTGCAGACGCGGCGCTGCGGCGCCTGCCAGGCCCGCTCGCGGTGCTCCGGAACGTCGTGCACGAGACGGGGCTGCGCGGACTGTGGCTCGGACAGACGGGAACGCTCATCCGGGAGACGGGCGGCGGCGTCGCGTGGTTCTGCTCGAAGGAGGCCGTCGCGCGGATGCTGCTTGCGCGGCGCCCCGCGAACCCGGACGGCTCGCGGCGCAGCCTCGCCGCCTGGGAGAGCGCGCTCTCGGGCGCGTGCGCCGGCGTCGCGTACAACTTTGCGCTGTTCCCCGCCGACACAGTCAAGAGCGCGGTGCAGACCGAAGCAGAGCTGCGTCCGCGTGCGCCGGGCGAGCCCTACCCCAGCTTCCTTGCGACGTTCCGTGCTATGTACAAGGCGCAGGGTCTGAGAGGCCTTTACGCGGGATGTGGTATCACTGTGGCGAGGGCTGTGCCCAGCAGTGCGTTGATCTTCCTCATCTACGACGGCTTGAATAGACGGTATGGATAAATGTATCCAAGAGCATAGACCAGCATCTCAGGACCTTCATCTGTACATATACCCTCTAATGACATTGTAGATCACGCAACGAAGGTAGTGCTAGCGAGTGTAGGATGTCACCGGTACCATTTATTTTGCCCCAGTGCTCTTTTTCATCTCCGCAAGGATACCGTCGACGTCTTTCACGTACTTGTCGCATAGCTCCTGGAGCTGCAGCTTGGATCAGCATTGTGCTCACGACACTATACAACGGCAGCGTACCTCGTCCAGCTCCTGCGAATGCTTCTTGAAGGCACCCTTCTTGACAGCACCCTGGTGATGCTTGCGAATGTGCACACGAGCGTCTTCCGCGTGGCGTTGGGCAGTCGTGTACAGAGCATGACGAGCCTCCACGGTGGGCCTAGAATCAGAGGGTAAGCACGTTCAGAGTGAGATACAGGCAATAGGACACACTTAGGTATTGGTACTCTTATAGTACGAGCATCCACCCTCTGTGGGATAACTCCAGGCAGCTTCGCATCGTATATCCCAGTCTCCACGGCCTTGAGGGTCTACTCGGGTTCGTGAGCATACCGGATAGCTAACATAGGATACTGCAGCGCACCTGCTCTTCGAAGACTGTCACGACCAACGTCGTACCCTCACGCACGCCGACAGTAGCGACCTCCTCAAGGCGCACCTTGTTCCCACCCGCCACCACGCGCACGGGGCCGAGCATGGCGGGGGTGACCCGGCCGGTCGCACGCGTCTCCATGTCCGCGACCTCCTTGCGGTAGCGGTCGACGGTCGCCTTCATGGCGTCCTCGGCCTTGAAGTAGACCTCGCCGGCGAGGATCTGCTGCGAGCCGGGCACGAGGCTGCCTGTCGAGACTTTGTGCTTGCTTGGGGGCTCGTCGTCGTCGTCGCGGGCGTGCTTCTTCTTCTTCGAGGCATACGTGCGTACACCCGGCACGTCAGCCAGCGGTGCAGGCCGCCATGAGCGCAGGGCGTACGGGCGAAGGCGGAGGCGAGCACCGAACGCTGCGGTTCGAACGAGACTCAGAGACATGGCAGGCGCTTCCGAAATTACGACCAAAATTCACGGGTTAATTAGGGGCCACGTGATCAACGCGTTCACTTGAACACCGCCGTCCGCGATGTTCACCAGAAATCATAGTACTGTTGAACGCCATCTGTAAATGACATGGAAGTACACCGTTTCAGTTGAGTCGTACCAAGGAAGAGGAAAGCAAAGGAGCGTGGGCTACAGTTGATGGGGATAGGTGAAGGGTTGACTGGGGGAGGCCCGATCGGCAATAAACCTGAAAGGAGCGTGCAACAAGAACAGATAGTTGAAGAGATGCTGGCGAAGGAAGGTGCTTATGAAGAAATGAATGGGACTTGACTAGAAGCGTGTCTAGTAGACTGTTGGAATAGTGCTCATGCAGAGAAATGGCGGTGAGACGACGGGTAACAATGTCACAGTAAGCGGGCGAAGGCGATGGTAATTACTGCAAGCCCGGTGCTGAAAATAAGGCTGAAAAGGGCGTTATGACACCGCTTCGCCCACTTGATCTCTGTGCGGCGCAGAAGGCCCAGCAGCTCCTCCCTCTCGGCTTCTGTCTTCGTGGGCTCCCAATTCTGGGGAGGTGCAGCTA
This sequence comes from Phanerochaete sordida, assembly GCA_019973155.2. Classification (NCBI taxonomy): domain Eukaryota; kingdom Fungi; phylum Basidiomycota; class Agaricomycetes; order Polyporales; family Phanerochaetaceae; genus Phanerochaete; species Phanerochaete sordida. The sequence goes on from BPQB01000004.1 coordinate 373,708, forward strand.
GCGGGAAGAGTAGTATGGAAACGCCGGCCAGCCAAAGGACAGGGCACACTAGTGAAATATACGATTAGAGGGACGAGATGGTCGTTAGATGTGGGACACGTACGGAACCCAAACTTGAAGAGATACATCGCGAGCGTTGGCGGTTCCGCGACAGAAGTGTACGTGGGGAGGTCCACACTCTCCGAATATGGAGGGGGAACATCGTCTGGGCGAGATGTATGCTGCCTGTTGTCGCGAAGGCTAGCCTGCGTGCCTCGGGACACGTCCGGGTACCCGAGGAAGTAGGAGTAGAGGTCATCGGTATCGGCAGCTTGGATCGGCTGAGCGGCTTGATGCGCATGGGCTTGGGGGTCAGCGAACGACGGACCGCGTTCGTATGTACCGACAACGACCTGAGCCTCAAGGTCGATGTTCGGGGTGGTAGGACGCGACGTCCACGTGCCGAGGACGATAGGAAGGGTCGTAGTTGCTGTAGTTGCAGCCATTCTGGCCTCGCGATACGCGACTAGGGTGTGTCGAGCGTGATGTTGAAGAGGCTCTGAAGAGCGTGGATGGTGGGAATGGGGAACATCGCCCTCTGAGCGTAGGCCGTTTTATAGAGCGTGACGGTATGCAATCGACAGTGCAATCAACGTCGACAACCAGCGCCGATTGTAGTGGACCCACAAACGGACCGTGTGAACTTGTGATGAAGGTAGTCGACCGGAATGGATACAGGCGGACCCACAGACGCGTTCAGAAAAGACGTTGCATACATAGCATCGCAGCGAGGTCTTCCATGCGCGTCCACGTTGACTCTCCTACGTTGGTAGGGCAACGTTAATTACAGAGCAATGGAGAGGTCGTGCATACTCAGGATGTGCACCAAGGTTGAAGGCTACCGCTTGGCTGCTATCATGAAGGTAAAATAGCGGTGGCTCGCAGGCAAAACTACGAGCTGAGAATTAGCGAGGGTCTGCGAACGATGTACAGCTTACGTGTTTGGGATGGGCTAGAGCCAAGGGGCTGGAGGTTCCGATCAATGCAAAGTATGTAGTAGGCGTCGATAATTAGATGCGCTCGGTGGATAACAAAGGCACAGATTATTTTGAACTCGGGGATCCTAGGTGCTTTGAGCTCATTTATTCGGCTGCAGCTGCTGGCAATTTTGGTTGAATAATGTGCTGCACAGCGGTGAGTAGTACATGAGTCGGATAGCAGGACAAGATGCCACCAGTCCATATTGAACGTGAGGTAATCTTCGCCCACGCGAAAGCACTATAGGCACTGATATTGTTACACGTAAGGACCCAAAGCAGGCCAGTGAGTCTGCGTATTTATTGCGAATGCAGGCGGCGACGGGCGTTGACGATGATGCAGGGTTTTCTTGACACTGCGCGTTCAGAGCTGATAGCGAGATACTGTAGTCCACAGAAATTGAGCGGTATATCTATCGGGTGCGAACTGGAGTCAAGAGAGAGACATCTGGGTGAGAGTGATTGAAGGAGCTGAAAGCGCGCCCCTCGTCGCGCGAGCATTCAATATTCAAGCCTCCGTCAAGGCGCTTGTGCGATCGCCGATTGGGTCTCCGGCGCTCATTTACAAGCGCTAACGAAATTTCCCACAATCGCAGTCGGCTCAAGCAACAGGCCTCGCCGTCGTCGACATCGTCAACTTCAAGGGTAAGATTCTCAAAAGTGAGTGCCGTTATGCTGCTGGTGCAGACAGGGTGCTGTCTGGCCGGTCGAACGAGCGAAAACGCGGAAGAAATGGGCTGGATGGCACCTTGTCGCCGCGGATGCACCGTTGACTGACCCCGCCGTTCAGATGCCTCTCTCGGAATACCAGGTCGTCGGTCGCCACCTCCCCACCGAGGCTGAGCCCTCCCCCAAGATCTACCGTATGCGCATCTTTGCGCCTAACGAGGTCGTCGCAAAGTCCCGCTTCTGGTACTTCCTGCGGTGCGTGCCAAACTTGCTTTCCGGCGGCGGCGTACTGAACGAGCTACAGTCAACTGAAGAAGGTCAAGCAGGCCTCTGGCGAGATCATCGGTGTCAACGTTGTATGTCTTATATCCCTGTGGATATCCCTTGCAGCCGTTCAAGTGGCAGGCGGAATGGGAGGCTGACCACAGCGTTCTGCGTCTCTTTTGCGCGGCGTTGCTACTCTAGATCTCTGAGAAGAAGCCCTTGAAGGTCAAGAACTTCGGCATCTGGCTCCGCTATGACTCGCGCTCCGGTACCCACAACATGTACAAGGAGTTCCGTGAGCTCTCTCGTGCGGACGCCGTCAAGGCCCTCTACCAGGACATGGCTGCCCGCCACCGTGCCCGCTTCCGGTCCATCCACGTGCGTGCAGCTACTTATGGAGCCGAATCGCCTTTGTCTGATCCGCTTCTCAACTGTAGATTCTCCGTGTTGTGGAGGTCGAGAAGACCGACGACATCCGCCGTCCCTACATCAGGCAGCTCCTTGTCCCCAACCTCAAGTTCCCCCTCCCCCACCGCGTCGCCAAGGCTCGCTCGACCTTCGTTGCGCACCGCCCAACGACCTTCTAAGCGCGCCATCTGGTCTGGTGACCTTTGGTCGTGGCTTGGGTTGGTTCGGGAAAATCACGCCCGGCGTGTACTACTTCGGTGCGGGGCTGCCCCTCGTTGTATGGCTCCGTCTTGTAGTCTTACTCACATGCATAACGATGCTATGACACATGCTCTCGTTGCTCGCTTTTCGGTGAATTATTCATGTCTCTTTGGATGCTCTCAGTTCACGTGCATGCTTGATGAGATGCTTGAGGGACTCTCCCGAATCCAGATGGAAGAGTCTGCTTTCACAATGTTCAAATGTTGGTCGACCTTTATCGTAATTTGTGCAGGGATTGCCTTCGCGCACTCGACTCGCCGGCGCGACCGTTTTCGGGGGCGAGCGCTCTTGAATCTGAGCCGCCACCACGGCCGTACCAGATCTAGACGAGTGTGAGTAAAGCTTGGTGCAACAATCATGAGCTGTGCTCGCGGTGCTCTTCGTATATCCTCTCCGGTTGATGAAAGATATGTCGTAGTTGCACTGCCCAACAACGCCGGTTTACCGGAGCGTACACATCGTGCAGGCCTGCAGCATCTTCTGACCTTCAAACAGCTTCAAACCAGTCGCGGAGCAGCAGAAGCGTCGCTAAGCGAGGTGCAAGCGATCGCGACGGAGATGTACGCATCGCCGTCCGCCAGGTTCCAACCCACCTCCGTGTTGCGCAGGAGTATCTGGTTTCCCCACCAGCTGCTTTGGTCGTAGCATTCTATCCTGTGAGTCTTTCATGTACACTTTGGAATAGCACCGGGTCCATTTACACAGTACACAGAGCGTTCATTTCTGGCCTCATTCCAGGGCCTCGCCACGTTGATCCTCGCTCTCACCTGACGCATTTTGCACCTTGCGGATCACACGCCGGTGTCGCGCAGCAGCGAGCATGAAGCTGCAAACCACGACGCCTCGTGGCGGGTAACGGCGAGGCAGTCGCAAGGCATACGCGAGCAGCTGCCTGCAGGCGACATATAAACACGCCGCCGCCCTTCGTGCCTCTTCACCTCATCCTTCCTCGGCCGATCCTCCACAATGGTTGTGTGCACCATCTGCAACGGCCGCTTCTTCGCCACGCAGGTTGCGTACGAGCAGCACGCGAAGACCAGCAAGGCGCACTTCGGGTACAAGTGCACGATCTGCAATGTCACTTTTCCTTCCACATTCGCCAGGAGCGGGGTGAGTCGTATTTCATACTTCGCTTGCGTCCCGATCTAACAATCGCCTCGTATTGCTGCAGCATCTGATGCAGAATCATCAAGAGTTGCTCTGTAGACAGTGCAACCGGTACTATCTCTCTCTGGACTCCCTTCATCAGCATTATCGCACCGACCCCTCGCACCCTTCTTGTCCTCAGTGCGACACTGGATTTGCAGACAGAATCGCTTTGGCTGCGGTGAGTGCCTAGACTCTGCAGCTCATGCCCATGAGGCTGACAGCCCGTCTAGCACTTAGTCAACGTACATCCAGAACCAGCATTCCCTTGCGACATCTGTGATGTCAGCTTTCATGACCAAACAGAACTGGAGGAGCATTGGAAGGAATCGCCTGAACACCCTTCATGTCTGATCTGCGACGTTGGATTCAGGGCGGAACTCATCTTCACCACAGTACGTTCCCGCGTCTCGGGACCGACTATAAACTGGCTAACCACGCTGCGTTTAGCATATTCGAAGCATGCACCCGGAACTATGGTGCGGTCACTGTCGTATCGCGTTCGCTTCCTCCGGGCAGTTGCTGGAGCATTTCCTTGACGCCGAATCGTCTGTGCATCCCACCTGCACGATGTGTGGCGAAGGTTTCGAGAATCAGGACATTCTTGAGGAGGTTCGTGGGGCCTTCATCCACTTGACCGCTGGTGTGACATTATGCGCAGCACATGGCCATGAGACACCAACCTGCGCCTCCTACGCCGCCTCCACCCACGCCAGCGGTGAGCACCATTTGCTACGGTGCTACCAATACATCACAATCTCATCAAAACCCACCTTAGACGATTCAGGACGAATCTAGCGACATCATGTGCACAAAGTGCGACAGGACATACCGCCGGACGGAAGACCTTCTTCGCCATTATCAGGACTCTCCAGCTCATCCGACATGTATGACATGCTTCAAGGGATTCCTGAACGACCACGCGTTCTCGACAGTGGGTCCTTCGTGTAACAATTTGGTCGCGTAGCTGATATAGCGCACCAATGCCCTAGCATATGGCTGAAGAACATCCTATTTCTTACAGCCGCGCTTCGACACGCTACACCGACGACACCTCGGTGCAATCGCCCCCTCGCACAGAGACTGTGCTGTCAACTCCTCGTGATTCCCTGTTTCCTATCAACGCCGATACCGACAACACTTCTCATTCACAAACATCGTCGCGGACTCAGACCGCTCTAGGGTATTCCAGAATATCCGTAAGTTGCGGCTTCGTCGGCATAGCGCTATGCGGCTGACTTCATGCATGAAGACCAAAGACTTCGAGTCCGCACCTGCCGGACGTCGCGCTTCATCTGAGCCTACACCTACCCTTCCTGTAGTCGACCTCAGCGAGCCTCCAGAAACGCCCCAGGAGCCACCATCTGAGGATGGCGAAGAAACCGATTATGAGAGAGCGACGGAGTCAGTCTACGTCACGCCCTCTGAAGAAATCGTTGTCAGCCCTATCCGCTCCATTCGGACTGTCTCGTACGACAGGTGTGTCGCTTGGGCGCGGGCACGCTATTTTTCTTCTTGTGTTTACGCGTAGTTTCAGCCGGCCCTCAACGCCCGAACGGTTGCCAAGCCCCAGCTCCCTCGTGTCACCCTGTAGCCCACGCTACGATCCGGATGAGCACGATTCACCCACTCGGTTTTCGCCCCCGCTTCAGAGCTCCAGCTCCAGCTCCATATCGTCGCCAGAGAGCCCCACCTATGCGAGGACAGCGCAGTCGTTCGTCACTGCTATGCCGCCGCTGCGCTCGACGACATCGCGGCAGTCGACGCGTTCCACCACCAGCACGAACGTGAAAGCCGCATCAACGAGATCATCTCCCGCTCCGCAGCCGACCGTGCTCCCGCTGAGCCCTCACACACTTCGGCCGCCATCGCAAGCAAGTCATCGGTCGCTTCACGCTCGAGGCACATTTTGGGCGGGTCATTTTGAGTACACCTCTCGTCCGAAGGAGTCCGTGCACGACGCGCTAGCTGATGGGTCGCGCAAGAGTTCACGAAGCCGGTCGAACCGCACCCCATCTCCACGTTCCCAAGGTACGTGCACATGCCTGTCCGAGCTTGCGAGGCACCACATCTGCAAAAATACACTCGTGCTGATCTGCTCTTCCAGAAGGCTCGGATAAGAGCAGCAGCAGAACGATGAACAGCAATGCGGCGCCGCGGATCCCGCCACCGCCGTCGGTTTCTCCGGCGCGAGGCGAGGGCCGTGGCGACGCTCCGAGCAAACCCGCACCGCCGTCCGTGCCGCCGCACGCCCTCGCCTGGCACTGCAGGCACTGCGGCGCAGAGCCGCATGACCCCACCACGACCATGTGCGGGCACCTCTTCTGCCACGGGTGCGTGTGCTTTGCCCGCGCCGGCGGACATGTCAGCTGATGGCGCCGCGCTATGACAGGTGCATCGTGAAGGAGCTCGCGAAGAACCTTCAGTGCCCGGTGTGCAAGAAGGTGATGCTCGTGCGGCTGCATGTCCAGTGCTGAGGCGAGCCGCGTCGGTGGGAGTTCGGCACGGCGTGCGAGCGCCGTGCGCGACGGCTTCTTGGGGACGACGTGCGCCCGCGCTATACAGTCCTAAGTTATTGCACATCCCTCGAAATACAGTCTCGCCCGCCGCACTCGACCGCACTGAATGCTATCAGCCCTTGCCGTGCCGCCGTCATAGGAGTGTCCGTCGGTACCTTGTGCCTTGTCTGCGCCATGTCTCGCCCCGCCGTTCCAAACTGCCCGCTTCTAGTCCCTGCAGCGTCCGCGCCGCGCCCGCACAGGCACTTCCGCGGGGGGCCTGCTGACCGCTATCTTATCAGATACCCCCTGTGGCCCCGCGGTGGAGAAGTTAGCGTCCGCGCGGCCCAGGCGCGGAGTGGGCCGCGGGAGAACGCTGGGACAGGAGCGTGCGTGCGGCCGGGAGCGGTGGGACCCCGCGGAACCGAGCCGCTGGCACAATACACCGACGCCAACAGGGTTGCACGCCGGCAAACGGTCGCGATGGTCTTATCAGATACGGGCCCCTCACGCGCCGCTGCCCCTGCCGCTAGCGCGAGCCCAGGCGGGCGGCGGCGAGTGCCAGAGGCCGTCGGGTAGCGCAGATGTGCGCAGGTTCGCACGGCCCCTGTGTACACGGTCGCGCGTCGGAGGGGGCTGCGCGAAATTGAGGGCGGAGGGGCGCGTGCGTTCGAGATAGCGAAACGAGGACCACCATGCCAAAATCAGGCTTCTTAAGCTTCGTGTTCCCACCGGCCAGGTGGAGGGCAGAGATCGCCGACGTAAGAACTCAATGTAACACCGTCGCGCGTCTGGGGCTGCAGCAGAGTGAACGAGGGTTTCAATTCCAACTACAACAACAGAGCGAGCGAAGGAAAATACAAAGGGGTCCAACGAAGCGTGAAGGGAGTGATCATGGGTGTCGTAGCGGGAAACATCATGCGACCTTTTAGTGCTTCTCGTCCGTCTCCGACGCGGCCGCGCTCATCTCGGAGTCGCCGCGGGTGAGGGCAGCGCGCTCGCGGCGGCGGACACCCGCCGCGGACTCGAAGCCGAAGACCTTGGAGCGGCCCTCCTTGTACTTCATGTAGATGAGGACGACGATGGCGGCGAGCCAGTAGAAGACGTAGCCGAGGATGGTGCCGATCGTCGCGTTGTTGGTCCAGCCGAAGATGGCGTTGAAGATGGACCAGCCCTGCGAGTCGGTGTTGTTCTCGGGGTTGCAGCAGTCGAGGTGCCAGACGTTGCCGCGCACGTCGTACGAGCCCGGGCCGTTGCCCGCGGCGCCCGCGTCGTCGACGTCCGCGCCGAGGAGCGTGTTGAAGCGCTGCTCCTGGAACGAGCCGATCGCACGGCTGAAGAGGCCCGCGCCGATGAGGAGGATGAAGTTCGTCATGAGGATGAGGAAGACGGTGAGCGTCGTGCGGCTCGCGAACGTGTAGATGAGGAAGCCGCAGATGAGACCGCAGACGAGACCGACGATGGCGGCGATGGGGATCGCGGTCGCGGGCTGGCCGAGCGAGACACCACCGACGAAGATGACCGCCTCCATGCCTGCAGCGCGATTAGCATTGTTCGAAGCGACGTAGATTTGCGTAACATACCTTCACGAAGGACCGTGATGAGAGGGAGGATGAACAGCACCCACTTGCCACTCTTTGCGCTGCCGTCGACATCTGTGCAAAGGCCTGGTCAGCATCTGTCTAAGGTGAAACGCGCAGCTGGCGTGCGCGGGGATCGTCTTGGCGGGAGCGCGCCCAGAAAGGCAAGTGTCCACGAACGGCAGCGGTCCCGCCACGCAAGGCGCGTCGCGACCCCCGCAGACACACGCTTGGAGAAAAGTACTCACGTTTGCCCTCGAACGCACGCTGAAGCTTGACGCGCCATTTAGCCTTGGCACGGTCCATCTTGAGCATGGTGACTCCCATGACGAAGATCATGATGCACGCGATGAGCTCGAAGATACCTGTGAGAGCGACGATGAGTGATTTGCGTTGGCGACAGCGCGTGTGAACGGAGCGTACCCTCCCAGAGCTCCTCGGACTTGGCCCAGAGATCGGCAGCCTTGGTGAACCAGACGGCGATGAACGCGGCGCCGACGGCGAGGGCGATGAAGAGACCGAGGAAAGAACCGAGGAAGATCTGGATGCGCATGCGGCGGATGAAGCGGCGCTGGCGGACCTCTGCATCCTCGGGGCTCTCGAGCTCGGGCTGGGCGGCGAGCGCGTCGGCGGCGGGCGAGTCGGACTTGTCCTTGTCCTGGAGGGCACCGGCGACGGTGGTGGTCTGGGACAGCGGCCTGTCCTCGGTGGCGATCTGCTCGACGAGCGAGAGGAGGACCGAGACGATGATGGCGGCCTCGAGGGTCTCTCGGAAGACGATGAAGAAAATGGGAACGGAGAACACGTTCTTGCCCATTTTTTCACAGCTAGCGTTGGGGGGCGAACACTAGGGGAGACCGCTCGCTCGCGGGGATGAGGAGGGAGGACGAGGTGGGTCGGAGGAGCCCCGGACGAGGAGAGGCATTTTAGATATAGGAAGTCGCGCGAGGGGGCAGAACCGTATGTGCCTCGAACGCGGCCCTAATCTGATAATTTTTCCGAGCCTTGATCTTATCGCTCAGCTGATAAAGGCGGCCGGTTTCAGGGTTCATCTTATCTGATTACCCAACCCGTCCTCCCGCTGATCCTGTCGCGGTGCCTGGCGGCGGGTCGGGCTTGGCGACGCCAATCAGGGTCGCGCGGCGGGCTGAAATGCCTCTCGTCGAGGGCTTGGCCGTCGGGCGACATTGCAGAGTGGGACGACGCTGCGAGGTGAGACCCGCAAGCGATCAGCAGGGTGCATGTGCCTCCGCCGTTCGCGACTCTCGTAGACGCCGCCTGTGACCCCTGGCTGTGGGAGCCAACCGTGTGCTCGGGTCGGCTCCCACCCATTCAGCGGTTTCTGCCTCGCCATGAAGTCACTCTCCAGCCCGGATGAACTGTGCGCGGCCAGAGTTTGGGGGTCGCGGCACGCGCGGCACGGACGTTCTGATAAGATCTAGAGCATGTGCGTTATCAGATAAAAATTTCCAAAGCCGATCCAGCGTCGCGTCCATCTGTTTCTCCTCAGCCCGTGCCTCTCCCCTCGCATTCTTCCGCCGGGTCAATCCCAGCCTTCGACGTTATTTAGTCTGCCATGACGCTCGTCCAAACTCCCCACCTCTCGGTCTCCCCCCTCCTCCTCCCCTAAGCTCACCCACGAGCTCTTGCCCGCTCCGAGCAGCTCCCTAGGCTTGGACGACACGAGAACATGCGGTACGCACTCGCCCTGCTCGCCGCCGTCTCCCCCGCCCTCGCGGGCGTGCAGGAGGTCTGGTGGAACATCACCTACGTCCAGCAGGCCAACCCCGACGGCCTCCAGCCCCGCCGGGTCATCGGTATCAACGGAACATGGCCGTAAGTGCGCGTCACTCCATGTCTGAGCGAGGACTCACCCTTTGCAGGCCGCCGCCGATCGACATCCAGTCGACCGACGACCTTGTCGTGCACGCGTACAACTCGCTCGACCAGCCGATGACCCTCCACCACCACGGCATGTTCTTCAACTCGACGTCGTGGATGGACGGTGCCCAGTCCATCTCGCAGTGGTGCGTGCACGCCTTCCCAGTGATGTCCGGACCGAGACTTATAAGCGCCATCGACTTGCAGTGGTGTTCCCCCCGGCCAGAGCTTCGACTACACGGTTCCGATCTCTACAAACGGTCAGCACGGTACTTACTGGATCCACTCGCACGCTGGTGTAAGTGCTGTCGCTCTCCGTGAACTCTGCACGTGCTGACTGCGTCTTCAGGGCCAATATGTTGATGGTCTTCGCGCGCCTGTGGTCATCCACCCGCCCCAGGAGAAGCACTCGTACGACGAAGAGTTCACCGTCGTCCTCGGAGACTGGTACCACGACGAGCACTCGGTCCTCCTCAAGCAGTTCATCAGCGTCGCGAACCCCGGTGGTGCTGAGCCCGTGCCCGACTCCGCGCTCATCTACTTTGCCCAAAACGCGACGTACATGGGCCCCATCGCCGGCACCAGCCCCGACCCCGTCACCGCCGCGGTCGGCTTCAACGAGAACGCGACTCTGCCGTTCCAGGTATGTTCTCTCGAGTCTCGCTCGCTTTGGCGATGCTGACCGCGCTTTGCAGCCGGGCAAGACCTACCGTCTCCGCATCGTCAACACCTCCGCGTTCGCCATGTTCTTCTTCTGGATCGACGGCCACGACATGCGCATCATCGAGGTCGACGGCACCGACGTCGAGGAGTACCCCACCGACCTCGTCACCGTCACCGTCGCCCAGCGCTACTCCGTGCTCGTCACCGCGCGCAGCGACGCGTCGCAGAACTGGATGATCCACGCGAACATGGACACCGACATGTTCGACACCGTGCCGCCCGCGCTCAACCCGAACATCACCTCGTCCGTCACGTACGACGCGAGCAAGCCCATCACGGACCTCGGCACCATCGACGAGTACCACGACATCGACGACATGGCGCTTGTCCCGCTCGACGTCGAGCCTATGCTCCCGTCGACGCGCACGATCCCGCTCGAGGTCACGTTCGACACCATGGACGACGGCACGAACCGCGCCATGTTCAACGGCCAGACGTTCGTGAACCCGCTCGTGCCCACCGTCATGTCCGAGATGTCGCTCGGCCAGAACGCGACCCAGGTCGAGGCGTACGGCCCCTTCTCGTTCGTCCTGAACCACCTTGAGGTCATCGACATCATCCTCCAGAACGGCGACGCTGGCAAGCATCCTTTGTGAGTGCCTCTTCGTTCCTGGCTGTCGAACCCCTTGCTGACGACGCTTCGCAGCCACTTGCACGGACACAAGTTCCAGATCGTGCAGCGCTCGACCGACTACACCTCCGACGACCCCACGCTCAACCCGCCGATCAACGAGACGCAGACGAACCCGGTCCGCCGCGACACCGTCCAGGTGCCGTCGGGCGAGGGCGTGACGCTGCGCGTCGTCGCGGACAACCCCGGCGCGTGGATCTTCCATTGCCACATCGAGTGGCACTTGCAGGCCGGCCTCGCGGTGACGTTCATCGAGGCGCCGCTCGAGGCGCAGGCGCGCAACGCGATCCCCGACGTGATGTACCAGCAGTGCGCGGCGCTGAGCCTGCCGACGAGCGGGAACGCGGCGGGCCACCCCGCGAGCGACCTCCTCGACTTCGCCGGCTGGACGCTCGGCCCGTACCAGCAGGTGCTCGGCTGGCGCCCGAAGGGCATCGGCGCGATGGCCGGCTGCGTGCTCACCGCCGTGCTCGGCATGATGACCGTCACCTGGTACTCGCTCGGCGGGCACATCTCCGAGGAGGAGATGGAGCACGAGGCGCGCCTCCAGCAGGAGGAGAAGCGCCGCCGCGGCAAGTTCTTCGGCCTCTACAAGCCCAAGAACTAGGCGTCGTGTCCGTGTAGGGTCCGGATGTAACTGTACTTTCTCTCAAAAGCTGCCTGCCATTGTTGTTTTCATTTGCCTATGTATGAGGATTCCACAGCTCTTGCTGGTCGTCGCGTGTTTTCGTGTGTGAGCGCTCATGGACGGACAAGCCAAGTATATGTTCTGTGTAGATGCGCACGCAGCAGGCAGTATGTGACCAGTCGCCGGTGGCGTAGCTTGAGTACACGCGTGGGTCCAGGTGTGCCTCGACGCGCTGCGCGTAAATCCTGCGATCGCTCTCTTCAGGCTTGGCGCGCAGATACATACGCGCTTGGCGCATGCAAAGCGTGCAATCCCAGGATAACACGGGAGTATAGTGCTATAGGCCACTACGCTCAAAGCAAAGAGCGGGGGAGAAGGAGGGGGAAGAGAGTTAGCGGGTACACCAGGCTGGCGACGTGGTGGGGGGAGGGAAAGAGTCGCGGGGCCTGCTGCAAAAGTGCGCGGCCTTATATATATGTCGACGCGGAGCTTCTGTCCCAATATAGCGAGATTAGGAGGGGCTCGTCGGGCAGCAGATCGAAGGCGCATTGATGTCATTGAGTCGGGGCTTCGATTCCATGTCGATGGTGGACGTGGCCGGGGGACAGTCGCGTCGGCCTGCTCCCGACGTGGGCGCCGACGCGGGCGGGAGTAAGCTGTCAATCAAGCGTGCGAGAAGCCACGGAAGGCGCGAAGACACGCGTCACTGTGGCGTTTGCCCGTCGCGTAGCTGGGCATAGGGCAGGCGAGTGTCTAACGCGCGCGAGCGCCCAGGTCAGACGCGCTACGACGCGACCGCGTTGTTGCCGACTATTTGGCGCATGCCGGGACGGCAGGGAGCGGATCACCGATGCCCGGAGCGGAGAGCCAACGCCGGCTCTCGAGGGGACTTGTTCTTCTGCTCTACACCTCTGCCACTCCCACTGACCGACGTTTTCCCAGTCATACGAAGACTCGCGGTTGCAACGTTGTCAACGCCGACGTCGGTGACGGAATTTTGTATGACTGATCTAGGCGCAAGAAGTCGCTCTGGCCGACTGCACTTTGGGAATTTAAACCCAAACGGAGCGTCTCTTTCGCCGGCGCCCTTTCGCCTTCGCCTTTTCGTCTGCCTAGCCTCCACGCTCACAGCTCGACTCAAGCCGCTCTCTCTACAACCTCAAATATTCTGTCCATTTTTCTGAGATGCTTGCGCACGGATTTAGTGGCCAGGGGGCGCAGAACGACTTGGGTGCTATCCGGAGCGAGTGTAGCGCCGGCGGCAAGCAGTACGCGTCGTCGCGGCATCGAACGGCAGCACGACATTCTCAGTCTCTCTGTGTCCTGCCGAATGACTGAGTGCGTACGTTTGTCGCGTATAAAGAAGACGATGGCATCCCTCAAATCCACCTGTAAAACATCCTCCACACTCCCACCAAAAACATGAAGCTACTCATCACAGGAGCGACTGGCGCAGGCAAGCCCTCTCTCTCTCTTCCTCCCTCTCTCCACTACCACGACTTACCACGTCCACAGCGGGCCTCAACATCTACCGCGCCGCCGTGCAGGACCCCTCGATCAGCGCCGTGACGCTGCTCATGCGGCGCGAGATGCCGTCCTGGGCGGTGCTGCCCGCGAACGCGGCCGAGAAGACGACGACGATCGTGCACGCCGACTTCGCGCAGTACCCGCCCGAGCTCGCCGCGCGCCTCGCGGAGCACGACGCGTGCATCTGGGCGCAGGGCAAGTCCTCGCGCGGCATGAACGAGGCCGACTACACGCGTCTCACGTACGACTACCCCATGGCCGCCCTCCGCGCGCTGCGCGACGCCGGCGTCGGCGCGGGCCGCGCGCCCGACCGCCCCTTCCGCTTCGTGTATGTCAGCGGCATGAGCTCGGACCCGACGGAGCAGAGCGCACAGATGTGGGCGCGGGTCAAGGTGCGTCGCGTGTCCGTGCGTGCGCGCGGGGGAGTGCTGACGACGTGTGTGTGGCGCCAGGGCCGCGCGGAGAAGGACATCGCCGCGTTCTGCACGCCCGAGAGCGGCATGAAGGCGCACGTCATCCGCCCCGCGTACTTCCGCCCGCCGCGCGAGTACCCCGCGGACTGGGCACACCAGCGCACGCGCGGCGAGGACATGGTCGACCGCGTGCTCGGGCCCGTCTTCACGTGCCTCATCCCGTCGTTCGTCACGCCGATCCCTGTGCTCGCGCGCGTCCCGCTCGAGATCGCCAAGGGCCGCTGGCCCGACGTGGGCCTCTTCCCAAACAAGATGATGCTCGAGCTCGGGAAGGAGATTGGGATCTGAGAGGCTGGGCTCGGTTGATACCCGTGTGTATACCATAATTTAATTCTAATGCTTCGACTGGCTTCAGGCGTCACCTTCTGTGCTATCTCGTCCTCAATTCCCTCGTGAGCCGACCCTGTCTCTGCACTCTGGCGAAAGCTATATACATTGCTAGGCTATTGTATCAGGGGCGGGGTCGATTGGCCATCGTCTGTATGCAGTCGCGCATTTTCCGCGTTGATCTGCTTCTGAATACGCCGGATCTGGTCTATGGTCACGAACCCGTCGCGCCGATGAGCAGCTTGAGACGTTGAGCCGCCATCCTGGGCAAGACCGTGACAAGCCCCGTCGTGGATCTGCTTCAGCTAGAGGAGATTCAGGGATATTCACGTAAGAATATCGACAGCGTACTCACAACTAGCTTCGGCTCGAGTCCCTGCCTCAGCAAGGCAGCGATGCGCGCACGCGTCTCACGGCTGACACGGGTGAACTTCAAGTTATCATCGCCAGTGGCGTGCGTGTGGCTTGAAATATACTTTCCGCGGACTGAGAGCGTTGTCGGATAGGACTTGAAGACAATCTTGGCTGTGCAGCCGCCGGGAATCTTCTTGCTGGAGAGTTTCTGTTCACGACTGGTCTTCTTGATGTACGACTTGCGGCCCCCAGTGGCAGCGCGCCCACATACATAGGTGATTTCCTTCGTCCAAAGCTGCTTCAGAGCATCGCTCTTCGGGTACCGAGTGTTCCGGACCACAAACTCCACAGAATTACTGGCCTGCTCTGCTGCAAGCCAGCTGTGGAACTCTGCCTCGGAGCTCCATTCGAGGGGAAGCCGGTTTGGGCGGGAATCGAACTGGAAGCTGCCGCCCCTTGGAGAGGGCCCCTCTGGCACAGCCCGGAATACGCCTTGAAAAGCAGGCTCGGAGTGGGACAGCGGAGAAGACGGGAACATCACGATTTCTGGGGCCATGCGAGTACACATGATGGGGGTAGGGAAAGAGCAACACGCTCTTCGGGCCACTTCAAAAACTGAAATATCCGCCACAGGACAAGCAGACACGACCGCCACGCGCCGACACGCGACGCGACAGAGGCGAAGGGAGAGACGCCGGAGTCCACGGCGGCATCTCGGCACGACGAGGACGCTTCTATGTTGAGATTCTCTGCTCAGACTCTTGACCTCGACCTCGACATATCACCTCGGGCTCACCCCAGCGGCGCGCGATTCAATGGGGTCGCGAAGTTCTGCTCTGTCTGCAAGGTCGGATATGACGAGATGTCTCATGACTGGGACGTCTGCCAAGCCTCTGCCGACAGCATTGCGCACGCGGCGCGCGCTCATCGACGACGACGGAGCGTCGCCTTCGCCGGGTCTCTGCTGCGCCATGTAGCACCCCTCGACCGTCATCCTTGCGCCTAGTCATCTATCCCCTGTCTGCTCGTCAGTCAACCCCTTCGCTTGTATAAGTGGCTCAGGAAAATCAGCGACCTCGATACCTCTAAGCTCTAAGTGCACCGTGTGTCAGCGCGTCGGCACCAACTTGCGTCTCTTCGCGGCATCAAGATGGCAATGCGACATTCCCGAGGTCTCACTGCTTGTGTGCCGGAGAGCGACGCGCGTACCAGCGTCGTGTATAAAGAGGTCGCCGACAAGGCTTGGGACTTCCACAAGCGACCCCATTATCCACAGAAAACATGAAGCTGCTTATCACAGGAGCAACAGGCGCAGGCACGTACCCTGTCCTTCGCTATACCTCTCCAAATAACCTTGTACACAGCGGGCCTCAACATCTACCGCGCCGCGCTACAAGACCCGTCCATCAGCGCCGTGACGCTGCTCATGCGGCGCGAGATGCCCTCCTGGGCAGCCCTCCCACCCAACGCGGCTGAGAAGACAACCACCATCGTGCACACCGACTTCACACAGTACCCGCCCGCGCTCGCGGCGCGCCTCGCGGAGCACGACGCGTGCATCTGGGCGCTGGGCACGTCCGCCGTCGGCATGAGCGAGGCGGACTACGCGCGCATCACGGTCGAATACCCCCTCGCGGCCCTCCGCGCGCTGCGCGACGCGGGCGTCGCCGCGCGCCGCGCACCCGGCGACCCGTTTCGCTTCGTGTACGTGAGCGGCGCGAGCGCCGACACGACCGAGCAGAGCATGCGCATGTACGTGCGCGTCAAGGTGCGTGATGCGCCTCCCGCCCACGCTTGCGCGTGCTGACACTGCCTACACGCGGCAGGGCCACGCAGAGAACGAGGTCGCCGCGTTCTGCACGCCCGAGAGCGGGATCATGGCACACAACATCCGCCCCGCGTACTTCCGGCCGTCGCGCGAGCACCCCGAGGACTGGGCGCACCAGCGCTCGCGCGCGCAGAATGTGCTCGACCGCGCGGTGCTCACGCCCGTGCTCGGGCTGTTCCTGCCGTCGTACATCATGCCGCTGGCCGTGCTGTCGCGCGTGCCGCTCGAGACCGCGAAGGGCCGCTGGCCGGACGTGGCGCTGTTCACGAACCAGATGATGTTGGATTACGGGAAGGAGATTGGCGTGTGAGGGGCGGTGGTTCCTGAGTATTTATGTGCATACAATGATACCTAATCCCAACGCTCTTGCTGCTGCGATGAACAGGCATAACTAGGTGATTCGCTAGAAGCATGGTGCACACCGAGACAAAGAGCACCTGCCGCAAGGACGCGAGTGCCACACCTTAGCGACGTGAATAATCTTACGAGGTGCAGGCATCGCTCTTCGAATGGCTCTCGCTGCCTAGCACGCGTGAAATCACCCCTCGCACTGGGAGCGCTAGGTGGCAGTCCAGGCTAGGAAACCGATGTTGAACTTCTGAGAACGCTGATTGTCGACAGTGCGATCCCGACAATTTCTGTCCCAGAAATCATATCCAATGACCCATTGGTCGTGATCCTAGAGTACGGTGCGAGACTACACGAACGAATGATGGGCTGATGTGCGCCACACAGCTCGAGAAGAAATACATACAAGCAGAAATCTTGAGCGATGGGGGCTGCTGTCATTGAAGTAGATGCATCAGTCGAGCCCGCGTCGAACCGCATGCGCCACGCACCTGCTCTCTGTGGTCTGCTCTAGTAGATCGCCCGCCACCACTTTGGTTCTTCGTCAGTCTGTACCATCTCCTTGAGCTTCTGCGTGTTCGCTGGATTGCTCGGCCTCATAAGCAGCTTGTCCTCAATGGGATCGGAGGAGGCGATGGCCCACACAAATACATCGGGTTCCTTCACGAAAATCGAATGAACCTCAGTGTGGGGCAAGCCCGCGCGTGAAGCCAGAGTCCACATCAAGGCTGCAGCGTTATCTGCCATGCTCATAATGGGGTCTTCGGGATCTATCTCGGGCTTGATCCCCACCTCCGCCGCACGCTGCAGCATCCATGAATAGGATCACTTGTATCCGTACACCGCACGCGCCATATTGAACTGCGGTCTTCCAAATAAAGTCAGCTTGACAGGCATACTCGTCGAGCAGAGAGGCCTACCAGGGTTACAGAAGTGGTGGTGGTGGTGGTGGGAACGCGAGAAGTGTCTGGAGCGTCTACGGAAGAGACCTGATTTACATATCTGAAGTCTCCTGGACGTATCGTTCGGAGTGCCACCTGTTGACGGCGTGAATAATTTTACGAGGTGTAGGTCGCGTTACTTGAACGGCTCGCGCTGCGTGGCCCGTGTGGTATCGATGTCACGCGCATGAATTGCCACCTCGCGCTGAGAGGCAGTCCAAATTAGGAAAGCCATGTTGAACTTTTGAGAATGCCACCGCAGTCCGCGCCGCCGCTCCCGCACATTATCAACCCAAAAGGACTCGTGATAGACAGCACGTAGTGAGGTCTCACTGAAATCGGTGGCCAGCAGTGCAACTCATATAATTTTATGTCCCAGAAATGATGTACATTCGTCCATTGGTCGTCATACGAGAGCTTGAACGTGAATACTACACGAGCAGGTGAGGGGCTAAAGTGCGCCACGGAGCTGGAGAAGAAGTACAGGCGGTGATCCGAAGTGAGTGTAGGTTCTGTAATGCAAGGCAATGCATCAGGCGAGTCCGCGTCGTAGCTCTGTGCGCGCGACGTACCAGTCCTCAGAGGCCGTTCTAGTATTTCACCCGCCACCACTTCGGTTCTTCATTAGTCTTCACCATCTCCTTGAGCTTCTGCGTGTTTGGGGCGCACGGCCTTGTAGGCAGCTTGTCCTCCATGGGATCGGAGGAGGCGATGACCCACACGAAGATGTCAGGTTCCTTCACGAAAATCGAGTAGACCTCATTATGGGGCAGTCCCGCGCGTGAAGCCAGAGTCCACAACAAGGCAGTCGCGTTCTCAGCCATGCTGACGAGGGGGCTTTCGGGATTTATCTCGGGCTTGATCCCTAGGTCCGCCGCACGCTGCAGCATCCACGAATAAGTCCGCTTGTAACCGTACAGCGCACGCGGCATATTGAACTGTGGTCTGCGTGATAATGTCAGCTTGAGAGGCATACTACTCGAGAGAGAGACACTTACCAAGGCAGTAATTACGGAAGTGGTGGTGATGGTCGCGCGGAGAACGAGATCCGGGTAACCGCGTTCTGCACGCCCGAGAGCGGGATCGTGGCCCACAACATCCGCCCCGCGTACTTCCGGCTGTCGCGTGAGCACCCTGGGACTAGACGCACCAGCGCTCGCGCTCGCAAAACGTGCTCGACCGCGCGCTGCTCACGCCCGTGCTCGCGCTGTTCCTGCCGCTGCCCGTGCTGCCGCGTGTGGCACTCGACATCGCGAAGGGCAGCTGGCCGGACGTGGCTATGTTTACTGACCAGATGACGCTGGACTACTTATGGGAAGGAGCTGAGATTGGTGTGGTGGGCTATGTGTCCTTGTACGAGCGAATGACTCGGGCTAATGTGCCTCACGCGGCTAGAGAATAAGTACACGCGAAAGCTTGGGGTGGGTACAGATGCTGTGATGCAAGTCAATGCATCAGGCGAGTCCGCGTTGAAGGTTGAACTCCGAGTCTGGGCGCCACGTACCAGCCCCCAGTGGTCCGTTCTAGTAGATCGCCCACCACCAGCCCGCGTCCTCAGAAGCTCCCATCATCTCTTTGAACTTCTCCTTCATCTTGATGTTTGTTGGCCTTGCAGGCAGCTTGTCCTCGCTGTCCGTCGAAGCGATGGCCCACACGAAGTAGTCCGGCCTTTGCACGAAAATCGAGCAGATTCCGGTTCGGGGTAGACCCGCATCGACGGCAAGTCTGCACAACACGCGTGCTGAGGTGTGAAGCATTTCCACGAAGGCATCTTCAGGGTCGGCATCAGGCCTGATCCCGAGCTCCTCTCCCCGTTCCAGGATCCACGAATACGGCCGCTTGTATCCGTAGACTTTACGTGACATGTTGAGCTAAAGTTTGCAATCGATTTCAGCTCGAAGGGCTTCCCTTCCAGAATGAGAGCTTACGAGTGGTGGTGATCGTAGATGGACAGTAGTGGTGGCACGAACGAGAAAGCCTCCTTGAGCGTCTGTGGAAGAGGTCTGAGGGCACAGCCCGCGACAGCCGGTCCACACTGCTGACACAGTCCCAAGTAAGGTAGGCAGCACACAACATGTATTCAAACGAGTGGCCAACGGTGTGGTATAGGCGATCCATGATGTCCCACAAATCATATCCATCGATCCATACTTTAATTACAAACTTAACGGATGAGAAGCTTTTAGAATGCGCGCCACACAGCCAGATACAGGCACGAGCGAAGATCTGGAACGAGAGCGCTTTCCAAATGCCACAGTGCAAGTAGGCACATAGGTTCCTCAGCCGAGTTTGCGTCGAACTCTGCGTGCGCCACACACCATCTCTTCATAGTCCGCTCTACCAGCTCGCCCGCCACCACTTTGGCTCTTCGCCAGTGCCCACTACCTCCTTGAGCTTTTGCGTGTTTAGATCGCACGGCATCGTAGGAAGCTTGTCCTCCATGGGATCGGAGGAGGCGATGGCCCACACGAAGGTGTCCGGTTCCTTCACGAAGATCGAGTAAACCTCGTGACGGGCCAGCCCTGCGCGTAAAGCCAGAGTCCAGCACAAGGCTGCCGCGTTATCCGCCATGCTCATGATGGGGTCTTCAGGATCTATCTCGGGCTTGATCCCCAGCTCTGCCGCACGCTGCAGCATCCATGGATAGGACCGCTTGTATCCGTATATCGCACGGGCCATGTTGAACTGTGGATTTCGAGATATTATCAGTTTGAGAGGCATACTCATCGAGGCGAGAGGCCTACCAAGTCAGTGTTTACAGAGGAAGTGGTGGTGGTGGTGGTACGAATGCGAGAAGTGTCTTGAGCGGCTACGAAAGAGACCTGATTTACGAGCTGATTCATACTGGCAGGGATTCTATTGTCCGATTGAGATGTGAGACAAAGGACGAGCTTAAAGTATGCTGCAGCACCGTGAGGAGGTCAAGGATGGCGTGGTAAGGTCACGTACAGGGTGATGTGGCCCCTATTGACCTCTGCATACCGTTGCCCGCAATCGTGATTTTCCATGAGTTAATGGCATTGCCTGCGCTGCTAGGAGGTTGGCAGCCTTGCACGCATTTTTACAGACCTGCCACGTATATTTGGAGCACGGCGCTGAAGGTATCGTATAATCTGTCAAGAAACACTACATTTACATGTTATGGAACTCCAGAATTACAAGGACCGATTGCTGCGTTCAAACCCGTCGTCCACGTCTTTACAGATCAAGCTTGACGAAGATGGGTCGATCACATGTAGGGCAGGAGAGTGTCGAAGTCAGCGCGTTTAGGATGCACCTACAGAAAAATGTCAGCCGCGAACTTCTCCGGAGGTACTGAGCAGGCTGCTCGCCTGTGGCAAAAGACATGTCCACACATGGTCACAATCGGGCTCGTCGGGGCCTTGGTGCACGCCTTGCACGTCAAAACTGTCTGGCCAGCCGCTGGAGACTGTATCGAGCTGGGCGCTGCGGACGCTGCCTGCACGCCGGATATTTGCTTGGTGGCAGCGTTCAATGCGATGTCGGTCGGTGTTTCCGAGGCAGGGACAGCGTCGGCTCCTTCGACTGCACAAAATATTCAGCATGTCGATAATCTCGTCTCTGCAGCCAGCATACCTTGGCCCTCTCCTCTGCCTTCAGTCTCTGCGCTGCCGGGTTCGTGGGATTTCTCTGCCATCCCTGTGTCCGCGGCCCCGTCTCGAGACGTTTGCTCGAGCTCAGGTGCGCCTCCAACCCTACAATCATCCACCATCGCACGATCGCCCTCATCGATTCGCTGTCCTTGGTCCGCAGCGGCGATGGCGACCTCGAAGGCAGCAAGGTCCTCGCTGCACACGCTCGACACCTCCGTCCACGAGCCCACGCAGTCCGAGACCTCTGAAGCCGAGGCGCACTCCCGGTCGCACGGGCCCGGAGTGTGCGCGGTGGCGAGAGCGACCTCCGCTTCGGTCGCGCGAGCCTCTGTGCCCACTTCGCATTGGGGTCCGTCCTCCCCGGAGGACTCGGGGGCCGACAACTCTGATGATGGGTCTCGGCTGGGCTCTTCGGCAGGAGGCAGGAGAAGGGGGGCGCTGTCCGACATGTCCGCGTCGGCCAATTCGTGAGTGCCTGACGTGAGCTGGTCTGCTGGCGCGGTATACGGAGCAATGGTAGTGTTAGATTCTTGACAGTGAACAGCGGCCCCGTGTTTCTGGACGCTGCTGCCTTCTGCTGAAGTGCGCTCATCGGACGGATGCTGTACACATGATAAGACTATGAATTTCCTTTGTAATTTGAAGTAAACTGTGGAACAGATGCTTACCCAATAACAAGCTTGTCCCGTCAGGGCTGCACTGCGGCACGAAATACACCCAGCTTCAACGTGCCCTTGATGTCCAAATCGGTGGCGCATATTCACGCACGCTGACGGAGCGAAGATCGAAAGGCATGTCCTACACAGGAGACTGAGGTGTTGCGGGGTATTTGAACGCTGCACTCCGCTTTGGTAAAGCTGATCATAAGTGGAGTCATGAGCCGAGGTCACTATGGACACAGTCCGAAAATCCTTGCAACAACTGGTGCAGCGGTGCTGCCTAGCCATGTGCTCGTCCTGTATGCGTTCATAATTTACCTATCAGTGAAAGTCTTCAGAAGGACTCACCAACGACCTCGGCAGTCCGTTGTCATCTATGTCCCAGCGGCTGTAGTCATGGCAGAATTTGCACAGCGGTCGAAGACGCAGCTGCACAGAGTGCTATATCAGATCCAAATTTCAGCTGAGTCAGGAGCACGATGTAGCACCGGGAAGAGAGACCTCGTCAACATGAGCTTTGCATTGTGTCACGGGTACTGCCAGAGGCGATTGACCCGCTGTAGCAGCGGAGACGGTGTGCACCGTCTTTCCCATAGCTGCGGCTTTGGCTTTGTTCGAAGCCTGATTCGGTGCACCCAACATATCAGCTGACAAATACGGCAGCTGTTCATGAATGCAGTTACCAATGGAGCCTTTGCAGATGGGCTTTTCGCATGATCGGTTGCGGTGTGTTGATGAAGGTCGACAGCTTCAAGCAAGAACGCCCTCGGACAGGTGCTGCAGACATGAATCGAGGCCTTCTTTCGGTGTTTGCTACTAAAGTGCTGCGATGCGACTTACGCGTCAGACGCAGCAACGACCATAAAGAAACGACGTACGTCGAGAAGCCGATTCTGTGCAGGAAACCCTTTGGGACAGCTTATAAACGGGCATTTATAGATCTTATTTCCATCTACCGTGCTAAGCATCTTGCTTGGAGACTGTCGCACGTCGTGAGCGATGGAGTCTTTGCGCTACAGATGCTGGCCGACATGGAGTACCTTATCCAGAGCAGCTTTCGGCGGAGAGCTCGATGATTTACGACATCCTCCCTGATGGAGCCCTAGCGAAAAAGATGAGCCGAACTCGGCTGGGCATCTCGTGCACTGAAACGCCATGCCAGCCTTGACTGAGCGCGGTGTGGGGTTGACTGCACTTCGGTGCTGTCGATAGGAGGCAAAATCGCGCAGCGCCATGCGGCCTGATCGATTCCTTATAACCCTGAGCTAAGATCCCGATCAGAGGCTATGAAGGGAAGACGCTGAGAATAAGGAAGCCTCTGCACTGAATTGGGGGACAGGGAATTTACGTGACAGCATTCTCCTTCTGCAAGCATGCAGATTTGGCGACGCGGATGCTCTCCCAATAAATAGATGAGGCAGCCTTCAGAACGATGACGCCCGATGGTACAAACGCAGGAAGTGTCTTGAGCGTTTCCCGAGGGGCGAGGTTCATGACCTGATTTATACTGGCAGTAGTCTGCTCGAGTGAGGTCTGAGACAAAGGGCCAGACTCAACATCATGCTGGAGTATGAGAAGGATGTTGAGAGGGGATGTGAAGGGCGAGGCTGCCCTGATTGCCCTCTGAACACCCTCGTCCGCAATTGCGATGTACCGTCAGCCTGGCAGAACTACTTGGGCTGCCCGCGAGGCAAGCGATCTTGCACAAAAAGCCTGCCATGGACATCGACGCCGAAGGGATCAAGCACTCGGTAAAGAATTGCTACAAATACATGGTATGGAACTCCAAGATTACAATCGTCGGCTCTTGTAATCAAACACGTCTCTGATGTCGTTACAGCTCGAGCTTGACGAAGATGGGTCGGTGACATGTAGGGCAGGAGAGTGTCGAAGTCAGCGCATTAAGTATGCACCTACAGAAATACGTCAGTCGCGGACTTCTCCGGAGGTACTGAGCAGGCTGCTCACCTGTGGCAGAAGACATGGCCACACATGGTCACAATCGGGCTCGTCGGGGACTTGGTGCACGCCTTGCATGTCAAAAACATCTGGCCAGTCGCCGAGGACTGTGCCGGGGTGGACGCAGCAGACGCTGTCTGCGTGCCGGATGCCTGTTCGGCGGAGGCGTTCTCGAGGTCGGTCGGTGTCTCCAAAACAGGGGCAGCGCCTCCCTTGTCTGCACACAATATTCAGCATGTCAAGAATCTCCTCTCTGCAGCCAGCGCACCTCTGCCCTCTGCGCCTCTAGATCTTCTCTCAGCTTCGCACTCCTCACCACATTTCTCTGCCATCCCCACATCTGCAGCCACATCTTGGGACATCTGCTCGAGCTCGGATGCACCCCCAGCCCCATTATCCTCTGCGATCGCTCGATCACGCTCATCGATCCGCCGTCCGTCGTCTGAAGCGGCGCTGATGACCTCGACAGCGGCCAGGTCCTCGCTGCGCACGCTCGATACTTCCGTCCATGAGCTCGCGCAGTCCGAGACGTCCGAAGCCGAGGCACGCTCCCAGTCGTCCGGCACCGCCTGCGGGGCATGCGCGACGGCGGGAGCGGCCCCTGCTTCGGTTGCACCAGCCTCGGTGTCGGCATCTTCGCTTCGGGGTGCACCGCCGTCACCTGTGGACGCAGAGACTGACGACTCTGACGATGGGTCTAGGGCGGAGTCTTGGTCGAGCCAAGAGGGGAATATCTCTTCAGCGGGACGGAGAAGAAGCGGGGCGCTTTCTGGCAAGTCCGTTCCGGAGACTGCGTGAGTGTCTGCCGTGGACTGGTTCGCTTCCGCAGTGTTCGGAGCGACAGCGGTGTCAGATACCTGACTCGCATCAGCAAGTTCAGGTTCTCGGACATCGTTGCCGCCCACTGAGGACTCGCTTGGCGAACTGTCTTCGAGTGCACCATGCTGTGTGGTTTTGTTTTGAGTTCCCGTGATTCGAGTAGGCTGAAATCGACACTCACCAGAGGACAAGACGCGTGTCCTCTCTTCGCAGCAATGTGACAAAGAGCACACGCTTCGACACGGCTCGGATGGTCACGCCGGTAGTGTGCGTTCATGTCCGCTGACGAAGTGAACATCTTACCACAGGACTTGCACATTAAGCTGGGATGCGTCAGGGTGTAATGCTGCATTCCGTTCTCGTCAGCCCAATTTCGCGCGTGATGATCTGACGATCTGGGTTCACCATGGGCAGATTCGCAAAATCCATGTCACAGAGGGCACAGCGGTGCACTCGCGCCATGTGCGACCCCTGCGGTCACGGGTCCATCATCTGTCGCAGGACTTTTGCGAGGTGCTCACCAGCGAACGCGGGAGTCCATCCTTGTCTGTGTCCAGGTATATCGTGCAAAATTCGCACTGTGGCCAGGGGTGCGTTTGCATGACGTGCTGGGCCGGGCACGGCTGTCAGCGTTATCGAATATACACTGGCTTCTAAGAGGACAGACCTCGTCTAGTGTCTTGAAAACGCAGAATTTGTCGGGGCAAAACGTGCACGGTGTAACTGGCACTGGCCAATTACCTGCATCTGCTATAGTAGCGGTTTGGGTGGGTAGGGTTTTCTGGGGTGTTGTGGATGATGTAGCAGTGGTAGGGGCCGGTAGAACCTTCTGGGGTGCTGTAGGTACTCGTGACGACGTCGTGGGCGCTGCGGGCGCTGCGGCAGGGTCAGTCTGTTCCCCAGGCTATGCGCAACGAACAGTTGGTGAATGGTGGTCCGGCAGTAATGAGACAATCGCGTACCATCGGCATCCCAGGATGCTTGCTCTTGATATGATCTTGACGATCACGATCCACCAAGAATGTCTTGGGGCAGATATGACAGACGAAGCAATTCGACTTGGGATGTTTACTTATGAAATGCTTTCGGCCCATGAGACATCATGTACGAGTGAATGAATTTTGCAAGAAAACCACTCACGCTGAGCAGCCGGTACTCCGTGGCAAATTGGGAGATGCAGCCCGCAGCCGGGCATTGATAGGCAGTGAACCTAAAGCCCTTCCCGTGTTGCTTCCTCAAATGCTGTGAACGATGTCAGAGAGCTGCATATACCACTAATTCAGGTTTACTTTGTCTAGATCGCTCTCAGATGGAAAGGAGGCGTAGGTGCCGTCCGAGGTCTTGCAAGAGAGCTCGCCGCATCTGAACGGTTTATGACTTGTAGTTTCCGCGTGCTTCTTGAGCAAATTAGGTGTCAAGGCGCAAGTCCCACACGTGGGGCATCGTAGATACAACATGACAGAGCGCGAGCTGCTTCGGGCTCGAGAGGACCGTCAGTGGTGGCTAGAGGTTGCAGACAAGAGTCGGAGCTGCGCAGCGTCAAACCGTCTGAACCTTATAGCCCTGCGCCAAGTTACAATCAGCTTCGAGGACATGTGGGGAAGACGCTGATGAGAATAAGGAAGCTTGCGCACCAATTAGTCGTCGTGATAATATCCACAAGACTGCATCATCCTCCCTCGTCCGCGTGCTCAGCGCTCAGCGCACAAGGAGGCCAGGCTCTCACAGTCGCCGAAGGAAATACAGATGAGACAGCCTCTGGACCGATGGTTGTCCCTCCAGCAGTATATCTGATGCGCTCAGGACTGCCGGCGATCAGTCGAGAGCGCCACGAAGACGAGACGACTGCGGTGGCTCATACTCGCCGAGCATCACCGCGCATACCTGGGCGAAAGATCCGTGGTTTGGACCAGTCACATATCTGATCTAAATTCCACAATATGTGCGATGTAAGCATCGGAAGGAGAAACACTCGACAAACCTGCACCGACCAGCGGAAAAGTCGGAAGCAATAATACCAAATTCATTAATACATGATAGTCGAAATGCATATAGGCTACAGCATCCCAGAGGAGTGTTAGGAAGATACATAATTGAGTGTCCGAATTTCCATGAGCGCGAGCATGCGATATCTATGATTCCGGAATGGGGACATGAGCGCCCTGGGTCATGACCTTGTAGCTCTCCTCGCTGTAGGGCAGGTAGCGGTACGCGTAGAAGGGTTCCATCCTGTCACCGGCATCAGCATCGTGACCGCCGGCGCGATAATTTGGAAACTTACTCTTGGGGAACGTTGATGTAACCCCGGCGGTGCGTGAAGATGTCGTAGCTGTCCTTGCCCATGTACCCGCCATCTGTGCATCAGAGCTCGTCAGTCACGGGTCGTGTGCGGTGGCGCAGACACTCACAGCCTGACTCGCCGTGGCCGCCGAAGGGCATCTCGTGCACTGGGTGAACGGATGAGCCAGAGCGTCGCTGCGGATAGCGAACTCTAAGGACCCACCTGCGAGCTGCATCTGTGTATCGTTCATGACGATGGTGCCGCTGTTGGTGCGTGTAGCGACTGCAGAGCCCGATCAATACCGCGGGAATCGCACTGTACCAAGTCACGTACCTTTCTCCTCAACTTCCTTGCTGTTCGTGAACGTGTAGACGACAAGAGGATATGGCCTAACGACAGTCAGAACAAGGATAATATGGATCAGGGCCAACAAGCTGCGTACCTGTCAGAGACGGTCTGAATAGCGGCATCGACGTCGTCGACTTCGATTATGGGCAGAATAGGGCCGAATATCTCCCTGATAAGCCTCATTAAGGGGCCGGACACCGCAAGACGCCGAGGGTACTCACTCGTCCATCAAGGGATCGTCGAGCTTGACCCCGGCGACGATGGTGAGGGCAATCCGGAGCCTGTTGTCGTCCCACTTGCCGCCGAGGATGATCTCGCCCTTGGTCTCGCCGATGAGGCCCTTGACGCGCTTGTAGTTGGGCTCGTTCACGATCTTGCCCCACTTGGCCTCAGGGTCGAGCGGGTCGACGGGGAAAAAGGACGCGTAGGTTTTCTTGATCGCCTCAAGGAACGGCTTGTACACGGAGCGGGGCACGAGCACGTAGTCAGGCGAGACGCACAGCTGCACATGCGCATGAGTCAGACCGGCGGCGCGCGGCGCGCGGGGAAAGGGCTCACCTGGCCGACATTCTGCACCTTGCCGTACAGCACGCGCTTCGCGGCGAGCTCGAGGTCGTAGTCGGGCGCGATGATCACGGGGCTCTTGCCGCCGAGCTCGAGCGTGACGGGCGTGACGTGCTTGGCGGCGGCGGTCGCGACGATGCGGCCGATGCGGGTGCTGCCCGTGAAGAAGATGTGCGCCCACTGCAGGTCGAGCAGCGTCTTGGTCTCATCGACTGCGCCGTTCACGACCGCGTACGCAGCGGGGTCGAGGTAGCGCGGGATGAGCTCGGCTATAAGCGCGGCGACGTGCGGCGTGCATTCTGATGGCTTCAGCACCGTCGGGCAGCCCGCAGCGATGGCACCAATGAGCCCCAAGAACGTAAGGATCACCGGGTAGTTCCACGGCCTGCGAACAATTGCGGAGTTGAGAGGCTAGTGCGGGGACGAGCGCGCGCGGTATCACTCACGAGATGAGCAGGACGATGCCCTTGGGCACATGATATATCGTCGTGTTCCACGAGCTGCGCCAGGCCTCAACCTTGGGCTTCTCGGGGGTCGCCCACTCCTCCAGGCTCTCGGCAGCGTTGATGCTGCCCTGGATGATGGGCGTGAGCTCGGTCACGGTGGTCTCTTGGCGCTGCTTGCCGAGGTCTGCCAAGGATGCATCCTCCCAAGCAGTAATATTCTCCTGCAGCATGCGCGCAAGCTGCAGCAGCTGGTGGCGACGGTAGCTCAGAGGTCTGGTTGTGCCAGCCTTGAACGTCGCGTTGACGCGAGCGTAGACCTGGACGGGCGTTTGTAAGCGATCACGAGACACCCGGAGATAAGCCATTCACGTACGCTCTGGATCTCTTCGAGAGGAGTGAACTGGAGGTCGGCAGACATCGTGAGGCAGGTTGAGGAAGGATGGAGAGCAAAGATAGGCGTGTTGTCAGGCCTTTATACACTCGCGGAGCGGCTAGTAGTAGTTTTCCCCAGAGAAGCCAGCAAACGGGCGTGTGCATTTGGTAGGTACCGTCAGCCGCTGTTGCTCCGAAAGCCTATTCTGGAGGCAGGCCGATATGGGGCTGTCCATTACCTCCCGGAAGATGAGTCAATCTGAGCTCTGCGTGCTCCCCGATCGCCAGCAGGCTCCGGCTTCTAGTGCTCGTAATGAGACACGAGATGACCCTTGTCCCATGGGACATGTCCAAATGCTAGTCGACGATTCTCAGCGCTCGACTTACGTGGCGCTGAGGCTATACACAGGTCCGACGCGGCTAATACACCGTCCTCTTGCCAGCGGCGCGCCATACCCTGGGAAGAGGTCAGCGCTATCCACTGGACACGATATTTCACTCACGTCCCGGCCCCTCCACCGCAGTATGGGATCACAAGGATCTTGCAGTCGCATCACGGCGAGCGCGGGAAAGTATCAGTGCGCCCGAGCGGCCCCGCAGACGGCAGACGAAGAGGTCAAATTCCAAAGTCGAGTTTTACATACAGGAAGGGTGCAATGCACCAAGGCGTCATCGACGTACAGAGTCTATTTCGAGGGCGGCCTCGCGACCGCCGGCTATTTCATTATGTCGAGGACAAGCTCTGACCGCTCATGATCTGGGAGAAGAACTGGAACGCAGCCTGTCCGCGACTGAGCGTGCCATGGGTGTACGCCGGCACTTCGTGTCCGCTGGGGAGCCGCCACATGTCAGAGCCTCCTCGCGCACTATTCGTGACAGCAGACTTACGCGCCAAATATACGGACGTATGAGAACGTGCCGGCGTTCTTGAACATCCCAGCAGCTTGGCCCGCGACGGTGAAGCTCGAGAAGGCGGTTTTCGCGAACTGCGCGGAGAACTGCGTCTGCAGGTTGTTGACCTGGGAAAGATGATGTCAGCGCCAGAAGCACGGCGTGGACGAGAAGGCGCGCACCATCGCTTCGACGCCGTTGAAGTTCAGGATGTAGTCCTGATCGTGATCGCGGGGTCAGGGACGAGCACCGCTGCGGAGTCGACAGGCACAGCTTACCGCGTCCCCGTCGTAGATGATGGTGCGCACTCCTGCGTTGATGACGGTCTCCAGGTTCGGCGCGGAGTTGTGCATCCAGTCGCCGGTCTTTGCGAAGTTGTTGTACACCTGGTTGTTCGTCTCCTGCCATTTGCTCTCTGCACCGATCTTCGCCGTGAGAGTCGAGTTCGTGAGGAAGCTCGTGAGATCCGGCGGGTACGGATCGGGGTTTTGTGCCAGCACATAGTACACGTCGTAGTTTCCAGCGAGCGGACTGAGGATGTTGTTATTGCAGAACGACTGCGCACTGGAGCACGTCTGCGTGGACCCGCTACTGTAGCAATTCTGGATTTGGTCGCGACAGCCCCCCGAGCGTGTAAAAGAACTGTTCGCGCTGTTGAGCGTCGAGGTAGACACTAGAGGGTGGTACCTGTGCACACAGTCAGCGGTGGCACCATCAGGCACATCCCTGAGACACTGACGGGTTTGATGCTGCATAGGTGATATACCCGGGGTATTGTGACAAAGGATCCTGGAGAACGAGGCGCGTTAGGTCGAGTAAGACTGACTGACGTTTGACCCTACAGTAAGTCCGTCTCCGACACCGAGCACTTTTAGATTAATGGGGATACCCTGTAGGGTACCGGCGGCAATTGCCGCGTTCTGCTGAAGGAAGTAGCTACGAGGACAGGGTCAGTCGCTTTTGCTCCTGGGCATTCCGTAACGGTAGATGTGCATAAAAGAAGCTACTCACGCAGCAAAGGTAGGGCCGTAGTGTCCTCCGTAGGACTCGGTCCAGATGGCAAACTCGTTTGTCGCAAATTTGCTGAAGCGTGAGTCTGAGAAGAAGATTTGCAGGAACTGTGAGCAATATTTCATGAGCGGCGCGTCAAGGTCTCTGTATGGAGCCGTCGCGTACGTTCCAAATGTCGGACGCCGCTTGCTGAGACGTGCCGACCGTGGTCGTGCCGTGGGAGAAGCCAACTCCGACCGGCTGGTCGATGTAGAGCCTGGATGGGGTGGTACGTGAGTTCCTCACGGACAAGGACAGATGAAGATCACGGACATGTTCGCGACATTGTTCCACGAGTTGGGATTGAGGCTAACAGTCTTGCTATCGTTATTGATGCGACAAGGTCCGTTCTCCTGGAACAGCCCGATCATGCTCGAGCTACCGGGCTGTCAATCGGTCAGATTAGTTCGGAAGGCAAGGTAAGATGGCAACTTACGCCGCCGTTCAGCCAGATGGCGAGCGGCGCCGTGTCTGGGTTCTCGCGCGCCTCGAAAAACCAGAACCTACGGGCGGAATGTTCAGTGCATCGTAAGCTTGCCATGCGTCGCCATCCGCACCAAATACTTTCGGACGAGGTAAGATCCCCATACCCCGAGGCCTGAAAGACTCCGGGGGTCGTTTCGCAGACGCCACTGTTCTCTACCACCCTAAGCTTCCCGGGCGTTGTGGCGGCGGAACTGAGGGTCGTGTCAACGTGCACAGGTGTGTCGGAAGAGGGTACGCCGCCGATGACCCCGTCGACGATAGGGATCTGTCGAGCGAGCGTGTGCAACGCCGACGCGGCCAGGACCGAGAGAGCCCCGAGGTGGAACAGCATCGCAGACAGGTCTCCGCAAGACAGTGGGTCTCAATCGTATCCCGTGCGGGATCTGGCATTTTATACTGCTCGGGAGAGGTGCTTCTCGACATCGGCAGAACCGGGAGCGACGAGCCGCATGGAGTGCACTGTGCTTCGAACTGCTTCGACCAGGGCTGGCCCGCTCTTCAGTGCGGAGCACATTGTTTGCAGACGCTCCGGCTGAATGGTGAGAGGATCAGCACACGAAGCAAGATATGCATTGCCCGAGAGCATACCGCAGCCTGGCGTTCGCGACGTAGTGCCCCGCGCCGCACAGCTTCTATCTCGACCAGCCCATGTGGCCGTTGCCCTCTTGTAGCGGTGTTACAAAGCTTCGCCAGGCATGAGCGTATGGACGAGGCATTGCGTGACCTGAGGTTGGGGAGGTCAGCGACTCCGAGAGCGGGTGCTGTTGGTGACAGTCGGCCTGACCTGACCCAGTCCTTGTCCTCCGGCACTCGAGCACTTTGCTGGGTCACATTGCACGTTCCGCTGCACTATCGTCAGTATCAACCTTATCGTGCTGTTTTCAACATTTCAATGAGGATCGTCCCGGATCCGAGCTAGCGCACTGTCCGACAGTGTGGACGAAGGGCGAGGGACCGACCGCGTGCCGTATATGCACTCGTTGTGCACGCGCTCGACAGCGGCCAGCACGAGCACAGGAGCAACGGGGCGAGTGAGATACGCTTGTTCAGTGAATTCCTGGGTCGGTAGGATACTTTTGCACGCAGTCGTAAAGCATGATTGTCATGGGGGAAGACAAGATTGGACTGACTTCGGAAGAAGGCGCTAACTCAGAGACGGCCGCAGCAGCTCGGCAAGGACGTCGCTCAAGCATCTTCTCATGCTCGCGGACACCTTCCTTCCTCCTCAGAACCAACCATGAGCGCGTATGCCTACACATTATGCATCGAATAAAGATACTGTCTCCAGTTTATAATACTTATAGGTCCATTTTGAACACGCCAAAAGGTATACAAACGCACTCTACCGCGGTGATCTGCGGGAGTCGACGGCCGGCGACGCACTCCCACTCCTCGAGGACTCTCTATGGTGCCGGTGCCCGTCCGAACGTAGCCGAGTCCGCTCGTCGACCTCATCGTCATAGTCCTCGTCCGTTTCCTGCAGGCGCTCCAGCCCGACGCTGTTCGCGCCGGAGTCCTCTTCTAGCGCGTCGAAGAGGGTTGTGCTCTGCCGGTTGCCTGAAGCGCGCCGCAAGTGGCCCGAGGCCGAGCGTGGTGGAACACTACCGATGGGCGTGCCCGCCGCGCCCTCCCAGCCGTCTATTGACATCCGTCCGGAGATGCTGAGTCTCGGGTTCATGAGGCCGCCTTCGAGCGCGGAATGACCATTCGCGGTATGGTAATTTGCTGGTTTCCGTGAAATCTCGAGGAGATGTACGCCGAGGAAGGTGATGACAAAGCCTGCAAGAAGAGAGATAGATTTTGCAGGGTCGTCGGTGTTGAAACCCTGGAACATGATCACGGAGGCCACGAGAGTGGCCGTGGAGAAGCCAACGTAGTAAATGGGGTTGACACTGCGTGGACGTGAGAACAATCGCACTGGACGGAGATGAGGCCACGTACACGTTGGTGGAGAAAATGTCCAGTGCCTTGTTGAAGTAATTCATCTGCACCATGATACAGCCTGCAGTGACAATTGCGAAGACGTAGGTGCTGGGATGAGTGAACTGGTTGTTGCCTGAGAGAGTAAGCTTGAGAGCGATGCCGAAGCCCTTGATGGCCATGATGGAGATTGAGCCTGCAAGAGAGCAGATGGAGATGTACACCAAGGGATTCGAGCGACCATAGCGGGGGACGACGCCGTAGATCATGACCAGGCAGAAGACGAGGACGGTGAAGCAGTACATCATGAAGCCTACAATGTCCGAGGATGAGACGCTGTCAAGACACGACGAACGCAGCTGGACGCACCGGGTTGAACGGCATAGTGCAAGATTTCATCTACAGTTGTTACATCCTTGTCATCCGGCGCGTGGAGCACGATGATGAGGGAGCCAAGAAGACAGAGCGTGCATCCTACGCGGCCGAGGTGCCCAAGTTCCTCTCCAAGTAGGAAGGAAGCGAGGATTGCTCTGTGCACGGTGTCAGTGGCGTGAGGCTGCGCATCTCGGAGGGCGTACCCAATGATCACACTGAGTGCGCCAAGCGGGGTGATCAATATCGGAGGGGCGAAGGTATATGCAGCGAAGTTCGCGACTATTGGTCGAGTTAGCTTGGGCTTCGAAGACTTAAAGCGCGTAGCCGCATGGTCCGGACAGCTTACGCTCAACTCGCGTTACCTTCACCAAGAACCACTGTAAACCAATTAGATTCTAGCCTTCACAAAGAAGAGAACAACGTACTTATTGCCATCCCAGCCCACCATATCGGATTTTTGAGGTATACATAGTTGTCCGATGCGTTGGCATACGATGATCGTTCACTCGCATCATTGAGACCCTGAGAGTCGGCCGCCGTCGTCAGGACAGCATTCAAGCGAGGCGTAAGTGCGCGCACCTTCTTTGTGATGATAAAGCTGGTTCCGATGGCGAGTGAACCGGAGAAAGCTAGAATGAGGCCAATGTACTTGTCGTCGAGTGTCATGCCGGCTGATGTGGGGATGCTGACGACCACGGGACGCCGCACCGAGCTCCCTGTAGCAACAGAAACGAGAAGGAAGGTAAGGAGAGACTGGACGGGGTCGTAAGGAGAGAGGTGGTGGTGGTGAGTGTAGCGTTGTGTGATGGTGTAGTCCTGCTGGCCAGACCAGGCGCTGTTCGGGGTCTCGGCAGACGGCGTGCGAGTTCAGAAAGTCGCGGGACCCGCACCTCACCTTCGTCCACCTCTTCGACAGGTTTGTTCCTCGTGACATCTGCCTTGCGCCTGACTGAACATCTGGACTCGATTCTCCGCGTGTTGTACAGCGATGTTGGCCTCACTGCGGAGGACGGCGGTGACCACGGCCAGGCGGTCTGTCCGCTCCGTGACTACAACACCCACCGATGCCCTCAAGGAGGAGGCCCTCGGAGTTCTCGGTTCCGTCGCCGGACAGAGGTCGGCATTCCAGCAGCCTCTCACTACGCCCGTGCCTGCGGCGTCATCCATCGCCGCAAGTCTGAAGGCCAACCAGCTTCCGCTTATGCAGATCCCTCCGGAAGAAGACCCGCTGCTACACTACCTCACCTCTCGCATTACACAGCATGGAGAGCGCAAAAAGGCGGCCCGTTGCATCGGCAAGACTCTCCTGATCATCCACACCCTCACCCGCGCTCCGCCGCTGCAAGTCGTCCGTGAAGCTATACTGGCCGCCTCGCCTGCGTGCAAGGTCGTCAGCATGACACATGGTGCCAAAAGGCTGTTTAAGCCCATGCCCCTCGGAGAGAAACAGCGGGTCCGCTTTGCGGTCAAGTGGCTGCTCGAGACGTGTAAGAAGCGGTCGGAGCACAGACTGGAAGAGCGGCTCGCAAAGGAGATGATTGACATTGTCCAATGCACAAATCCGAAGGACAATGAGACTTTGAGGAGGAAGCATGAAGTGCATGAACTGGCTATGCGCAACCGGTAAGCAGTTCAGTGTTGTATCGACCGCTGAATGCTAAGTCTGTTCCTAGTGCCAATGCCACGATGCGGTAGCAGCTTGCACTCCCCCTTACATCGACCACGCGAATGCACCACTATATTCATTCCGCTGCCCAGAATACGACCCCAGCTGCAAGGCAACTCACTCGCCGCCTCAATATAGTGTCCTCGCTCGCGCACGGTCATCTGCGGACTCCTTGCTTCGTTGCTGCACTTAGAAGCCGTTGTCTGTCGTAGCAGATGTCCCCTTGCACTATTTCCTGTACCACTAGTACTGTCCTATGCGGAGGATTATGGTGTCTTTGCCTCTGGACGGTCTCAGACAGTTGTTCCTGTTTCGCGCGACGCCAACTTCTGGTATAGAAGTAGCGGGCTCCTCTTGCTTTCAACTTGTCTTCCTTGCTCTCTTCCGCGTACGGCACATGCCCTCAAGCCATGAACATACTTGGCTAGCTTTTGACGCGAGTGTGATAGCGCGAGACCGGCAGACGTCGCGTGCATATGCAGTTCCTGAGAAACGCTCTGTGACGAAATGGCCTTGTGACCCACACTGACTCGCACATGCTCGGCCGTGCAGTCGCGGGTCTCTTCTCTCTCCAACGCTGTCAGCGTTGGCACGCCTCTCGCCCACCTTGGTTCTCTCGCTCGATAAGAACGATGGGAGCACTCATGGCCCAGAAGGTCAACACGACCCAGAGGCTCGCGAAGCTCAGGGAGCTCATGCGGAAACCCGAGAACAACGTGAACGCGTATGTCGTGCCCAGCGAGGATTCGCGTGCGTACATCGCCCTCCGCATCCAGCGTGCTACTGAACGGCGCACCTCCGACAGACTCCAGCGAGTACAGCGCCGCGTGCGATGAGCGTCGAGCATACATCTCTGGATTCACCGGATCGGCAGGTACGCGCACATACGTCGGGGACCCTTTGCTAGACTTCTCATTCGACATGTGCCCTCAGGATGCGCTGTTGTCACGGATAAGGACGCGTTCCTCTTCACGGATGGTCGCTACTTCTTGCAAGCAGAGAATCAGCTTGATCAGTGCGTGCGGCATCTGGGCCCGCGAGACGTACGCTGAGATGAGATTACAGGAACTGGACTTTGATGAAGCAGGGGCTCCCTGGTACGCCTGTACTGCCTGTGTCGCGCTCCGCATCACCCTCACAACGTGTGTCCCCTAGATGTTCCGACATGGCAAGAGTTCATGCACAAGGTGCGTACCTACCGCCTCGGATTACTCGGCATGTATACTCACCAACCTTGCAGAACCTTGAATCACACAGCCGTATTGGTATCGACCCAACAGTGATCCTCGCGGGTCCGTACGCCTGCGACCTCCTTATACCCTCGCCATGCTAACCTCAGACTAGCGGACGCGGAGAGCCTGCAAACCTCTCTTCGAGAGAAGGAATCCCACTTGGTTTCCCTGACGCAGAACCTGGTTGATCAAGTATGGGAAGATAGGCCGAAGAGGCCAGCGAACGAGGTCTTCCCTTTGGACGTAAAGTATTCCGGTACGTCATACTCACGCTTCATTCCGGACTATCGCTGACATGGTCGTATTGAAGGCGAGCCCCACCCCGAGAAGATCAAGCGTCTGCAAGACGAGTTGAAGTCAAAGAAGTACAAGGCCATGGTCGTAAATATGCTTGATGAAGTTGCCTGGCTATACAACCTTCGCGGCTCCGACATCGACTTCAACCCGGTCTTCTTCGCTTACTCAGTCGTCACCCAGGACAAGGCAATTCTGTTTATCGACCCGAGTCAGGTCAATGACATCGTCCGTGCTCATCTGGGCAACGGTGTTGAGCTTCAGCCGTACAACGAGTTCTTCCACTACCTCAGCGGACTAGGTGCCGCTCTCGAATTGAGCAAGCATTCGGTACGCATGTCTCTGTCTCCTACGTCTGGATATGTGTTCAAGCACATTTCAGCAAGCCGTTCTGGGAGACAAGACTAGCTTGGCCATAGCCGAGGCAATAGGAAACGTACGTGTCCCCATGAGTAAACATGTGTTTTATTCAGCGGGTTCGTGGCTGACCCGTAGATCAATTGTCGCATCATGAAGGAGAATATCGTCATCACTAGGTCGCCTGTTGCAGACATGAAATCTATCAAGAACGCTACGGAGGTAGAAGGTGAGCATGGCTACGACAGGGTCATGCGAACTCCCGCTGACGCTCTACTCTAGGCTTCAGGCAATGCCACATCCGGGATGGTGCAGCCCTCGCTCGGTACTTCGCATGGCTTGAGGAACAGCTGAACAACGGCGTGGAGCTGAATGAAAGCCAAGCAGCGGACCAGCTGGAGAAGTATCGCTCGTAAGTGTGCTCGGCCGTCTCCCTGCTGTCCTTGTGCTTACATTCCCGTTCAGCGAACTCGACCTGTTCAAGGGCCTTTCCTTCACGACAATCTCATCCACAGGACCCAACGCGGCTATTATTCATTATAGCCCGGATCCGCAAGATTGCGCCACGATCCGCAAGGATCAGGTGTACCTGTGCGACTCTGGAGGACAATATATGGACGGTACGACCGACGTGACGCGGACATGGGTGAGCTGGTGGTAATGGTAGTCGACTCGAGCCTTGCTGACTTGGTCGAAGCACTTCGGAACCCCGACGGCCGAGGAGAAGCGCGCATTCACCCGTGTGCTCCAGGGACATATTGCTATCGACGTCGCCGTCTTCCCTAACGGAACATCTGGTTAGTTCATAACGACGGCTGTGTAAGATCGCCTTCTGACTTCGCCACACAGGCTACATCATGTGCGCAGTACGACACAACAGTCACTTTGTGGCCGCTGACCAAGCTTTCCAGCGATTCTTTCGCGCGGAGACCGCTCTGGGAAGATGGGCTCGGTGAGTGGCGAAGCTGGCTTGCTAATCTCCCGTGCTGACCAACAATTAGATTACCGGTAAGGCCGATTTTTTGAAGTTACGAAGAATAGCTAGCTGATAGTCGAGTCGCGTGAAGACATGGGACTGGACATGGCGTTGGTAGGCGATCTCTTGTCAGTGTCTTCGTTCAGCTGTTCATTTATGTTGTCTTCAAGGTCATTTCCTGAACGTCCATGAAGGTCCGCACGGCATTGGCGTGCGCATTGGTGAGCGTTACGTGTCGTGAGATTTGTGAGAATTCTCTCAAACTGTCTGTCAGCGTACAACAACACGCCACTGAAGGTCGGCATGACGGTATCGAACGGTCAGGGTCCACTCGCTCTAGCATGATTGAGCATCCGTTGACATATGTGCAGAGCCGGGCTACTACGCGGATGGACGGTTCGGTATCCGCATCGAGAACGTCGTCGTCGTCCGGGAGGTGAAGACCCCGAACAACTTCGGCAACAAGGGCTTCCTCGGGTTCGAGGCCCTCACGATGGTGGGTGCTCTGCGTCCCCAGAGCTTCTTTTGCCGACAGCTGATACTCTTCCAGTGCCCCATTCACAAGAATCTCGTGGACACTTCGATTCTCACGGACTCGGAACGGACTTGGCTCAACCAATACCATGCTACCGTTCTGGAAAAGGTGTCGCCGCTCGTTCAGAACGACCACCGGGCCCTGGCTTGGCTCAAGAGAGAGTGCTCACCTCTGTAAGCGTAGTAGTCGGCGCAATCTACACCTGTTGTGCTGTTCTCGATGCTCTGCAAGGAGGACATTTCGGACCCGCTCATTTGAGGAGGTGCGTACGTATCACATAGTTCGTCGCTTATTCGGCTACGAGCAGGGACACTGGATGAGGATCGTTTATCGCCATCTCACCAGACGGGCAGCCTCAAGGCCATCCAGGTACACCAGCGCTAACTTTATTCTCGGCAAGTCGTGTACACCATCCACCTCGCAGGTTGCCTTACCCCCATATCGCGTGGAACGCAGCAGAACTATGCCGCAGCCATCCAAGCAGCGATGTACCTGTGGTCTGGACATCTTTCCTTTCAACTTCGACACACATCTCGTCGGAAGGCGTCATCAAGAGAGGCTACGCGCTGCAGCCATTGTTTCCGTTGAACCAGTCACAGGCGAGGAATTCGGACTCATGAGCTGCTGCGGGTGCTTAAACAAAGCCCAGGAGATCCAACGCGATGCGACGTATGCTACTTAGACTTCCCTACAAGAGCAGAATCCGATAGGCATCAGCGGTCGACGGAGCATCGAGACGCCCTGACGCGCGCCGCTCATCAACACTCGGGCGATGTTGTCCCTGCGACACGTGTTACGGGCACTCCTGCAGCTCCGGGCTACATCCAATGCGATATCTGCCGGAAGGACATCCATGTCGACGTCTGGGTCGCTCATACAACACGCCACACGAGCCACCAACAGCGTGCCGCCGTAAATGCCGCGCTGGAAGAAGCTGAGAAGGACAAAAATGGGATGTCGGCCTCATATAAGGGAGGCATAGATTTCGGAATCATCCATCCCGCGGAGGCCCTCCATCCCGACTTGCATCGCACTGCCGACGTGAAGCTCGTCAGAATGGACGAACCGCGAGCCCAAATAATGCTTCATTCCATCAGACTCGCTTCTTCGGAGAGAGGGGATCACTACGGGGCGAAGTCAGTGCCGACACACCCCTCAATTTCTCCTTGCTAACATCTTACAGGTTCTCCGCTGCGCTGTGGGGCCAGTCAAAGTGGATGAAGCACGGCATGCCTCGTGTGGTTTGGGTCACGTTTCACCCTTCGTATGAAGGACAATATGAGGATACGTTGGAACTGACCTTCCACAAGGTGATTGCTGGATCGCGCACCGCCGAGCAGTTCGTTATTACCAGGCACATTCGAGCTATTGTAGGCTCTCCAGAGGATCACGAGCAACTGAAACCGAAGGCGCCTTACGTGAAGGCTCGACCTAAAGCTGCATACCAGAAGCCCAGGCGCATCGTCCGCGTCATGCGACCTCCAGTATGGAGCCATACGAAGTGGAAAGTAGCACTTCCGGAGCACAAGCCGCCCGAAGACCTCGTCAACGCGGCATTTGGTCGTCATCCGAAAGCGGCCATACGACCGTACCTCCCGAGCTTGAGTTTGAACGCCTATTCACAGTTTTTTCAAGCGCTGTTGTGGATCGAGGAAGAGCAGCTCCGGTACGCTTTCTCTAACTATCTTCGATCACCGTCGTACTGACCACTTATAGGCTCAATCTCGCAACATATGCTAAGACTGGTGTCGAACTTACCCCAAGATATCCTGAATACGAGTATGTATACCATTTTTGCGTAGTAACGGATGCAGCTAAGACTTACGCACCTCTCAGTCTTCAGATTGAAGGGCTCGGGGAAGGCCGGCCTTCTGTCATTGTCGGAGACTTGATCCTCGTCAAACATTCAGGCGACCAAACGGACACCTGGTACGAAGGCTGTGTGCACCACATCACTGGCATATCCGTACGCCTGCGATTTAACGAGAAGTTTAACGCCTTCCGCGGTGCTAAGGTCGACGTGCGCTTTGTCCTCAATCGTCTTCCAGACCGTCGGATGCACCAGGCTGTTTCTGCGCCCAACAACCCGCCGCGTCTTCTCTTTCCTGGTATAGAACATATCGCTCCCATCCGAAAGCCGAGCGATTACCAGATTCAGAGCATCAGCCTCGTCGATCGGACCCTCTCGCAGAACAGGGAGCAGCTCGAGACGATTGCAGCCATCGTCAATCGTCCTCCTGGCAGCGTTCCATTCATTGTCTACGGCCCGTAAGCTATGTTTCGGATACATCTGAATATTTCGCTGAATTTTGACACAGACCCGGCACGGGAAAGACTGTTACAATCGTAGAAACCATCCGTCAAATACTCGCCGCAGATCCAGACGCCAGGATCCTCGCCTGCGCCCCTTCTAACGCGGCGGCCGACATCATCGCAAAGCGCTTAGCGTTCAATCCACTGAGCCCCAGCGAGCTCTTCCGCCTCAATTCGTATGCGCGCACATACAAATCTTTGGTCGACGGGGCACCTGTGTTGACGGACTTCTCGCTGTACAACGACAACGAGATTTTTGCGATTCCCGCTCTCGAGAAGCTGCAGAGCTACCGCGTCATCGTCTGCACCTGCGTCTCGGCGGGGATTCCGTACGGGCTGGGCGTGAAGCGCGGCCACTTCACTCATGTCTTCATCGACGAGGCGGGCCAGGCGACGGAGCCGATGTCCATGATCCCGATCAAGACGCTCGCGGACAACCGCACCAATGTCGTACTGGCAGGAGACATCCAGCAGCTGAATCCCATCGTCCACTCCCCACTCGCCCGTGACCTAGGCCTCAAGCGCAGCTATCTGCAGCGCCTCATGGATCTTCCGATCTATGACGAGAATACTGGCAAGGGCAAGACGTAAGCACCCCTTTTGCCGTTACATAGAAAATTTGAAGTAATCTTGGCTCTAGAGTCACGAAGCTTGTCAAGCACTTCCGCTCGCACCCCGATATCTTGTACTTCCCGAACCGTCATTTCTACGCCGGCGAGTTGCTACCATGTGCAGATCCAGCCGTCACGCATAGTCTACTGAAGTACGAGAGACTGCCGGCGAAGAACTTCCCCATCATATTCCACGGCATCGTCGGGAAGGACCAACGTGAGGAGTCGTCACCCTCATTTTTCAACGTCGACGAGGTCACAGTCGTCAAGGATTACCTGCTTTCTCTGCTGGATAACCGAAAGCTTCGCATCAGTGCGTACGCTAGTTCTGAGTCAACTATCCGCGAACTGACACGCGTTGATCCCCTAGCTCCCGCCGATATTGGGATAATCGCGCCGTACCATGCTCAGTGCCAGAAGATTCTTCGTGTTATACCCGACAAGTGTAAAGGTGTCAAGGTGGGAAGTGTCGAAGAGTTCCAAGGCCAGGTGCGTCCACAGGTCTGACTCCATGATCATCGTTCTAACCGGTGGTAAATAGGAACGAAGAGTGATCATCATCACGACAGTTCGGAGTAGCACCGACTACATCGCTCATGACATGAAGCACACCCTGGGCTTCGTTGCCGATGCCAAACGATTCAACGGTAAATGCTCCCTCTTCGGCAGCTTAGAAGTTTCTGATTCATCTTCGCGCAGTCGCTATCACTCGCGCCCGTAGCTTGCTCATCGTTGTTGGCAACCCTCGGACACTGGGACTCGATCCGATGTGGCGCGAGTGGCTCAACTTCGTGCACCAGAAGGGCGGCTGGCGTGGCAAAGAGCTAAACTGGAACCCCACAGACCCGGTCGCAGACGGCGGGTACGACGAGCGCACCCGCACAGAAGCCGAAGCAAGGGCTCAGGAGATGATCCAGCGAATGCGCGCGCAATACCTGCACAACTATGAGCCTCTGGAAGAGCAGGACGACGATGACGAGGGTGCGGTGGACCCCCAGGAATATGCGGGGAGGGAAGCTGACTGAGGCTTGGAAGACTTGGATGGGCATATCTTGTACGCTTATCTACGCATTTTGTACCGGTGCTGACTATGTTGGCTCAGCATGTGATGCTAATGCTAGGTGTGAAATTCCTGTCCCGGGAATCGTAACGGCTCCACAGCTCTGCGACCCCTGCATCCTGGATCCTCTTCTCCAACTTCCTGTGCGCCGCGTAGTCCTTGCTAGTGTCGACTCGGCGAATCTCCGGCGCTTCAGACTTCACAAACTTGGACACATGACGTTCAACTTGGTAGGGGCTGACCTCCGGGGCTGCGCGTGGACGCCTTTGCAAAGAGTCCCACCACGCATGGCTATATGCTGCGGCTTGCATGAAATCAGAGCATATCTTCGCAATCGCCCTAGTGTTTAGGCCGCCATTCTGACCAAATTGTCCTCTGTTAGCGCAGTATGTATGTATGAAAAGGTGTCTTCGTCACCTTGAGCCAGTCCCGGATACTCGTGACTTCGCTTCCCCCAGATCTCTTACTGACCCGCATGTATACAGGCATCGCCTCTATCATACCTTGAACCACCATCTTTGTCTCCTCAGTGACCTCTGCATCTTTCAAGAACATGTCCCAGTGGGATCTTGCATAGAAGATGTATGCGTGTAGGGCGATCTCCTCGCTCCTTGGGTGTGTCCGCAGGTAGTCTGTCACAGATCTGAAGGAGAATGCGGAGGAGCATGCCGTGGCTAGCATGGCAGACCCCTTCGCTTTGTCCACGAGGTACAAGGTGTCTGTGCAGCGCCTGAAATCGAGGAGAAACTCGCGGAAGGTCGCATGGAGTGGAATCACTGTGCCGGTGCTGTTCGTCAAGAATATTGAGCGGAGGCGGTCGATCATCATGACGACGTCCTCTTCCAGCAGGCCAAGCAGTAGCGCGATTGTACCAAGCGTACAATCCTCCGGTGACAACGCGAAGTACTGGAGGAGCGCGAGCAGTCGCTGGTGGCGAAGTGGTGCGAATTGGAGCTCGTCTGGCGGGAATGCAGATCGCAAGACTTGAAGATAGAGCGCATCAAGCGGCGAGACACCCGCACCGCCGGACGACATCAGCAGCCGAAATTGTTCCTCGGGACGATCTTGGTATGTATCCAGAAAATTGACTGCAATTCGTGCGAAGATGAAGACGCCGCCTGCACGTTTGACGAGGCGCGCCAGGGCAGAGGGGTGCTGGCGTACAAAGGTTGCCACAGACGGGATCCTGGGCACTGTTTGCTCCAGGTAGTTCCTCACGTCGTCGTTCCATTTCTCGAGAGTGTCGTTGAGGCTCCGATGGTATACGATGTCTGCCACCGCCGCCGAGGTGAGGATGGACATGACTTGTGGCTCTGGACGCGAGGTCGCAAATACCTGGACCCAGCTCAGCGAGCGGACGAGCTCTAGAAGATACCGGAGCATGTCGCGCACGAGGTCGCGCTCCTTGCATTCGTCTAGGCCGTCTACGACGATGATGATTGGCATGCGTTCTGGCGGCTCTGCGCTGCGAAGTGGGTCACGGAGCAGCTCTTCAAAAGTATAACGCATCTGTTGGCGGTCTCCACGCTTGTAAAATTCTCGCGCCGCCTCGACAATATAACCGCGGAGCTGAGGTTGAGAGAGTGCGAACTGGTGCGCAAGAGTCGAGAAGAATAGGCGAGTGAGCTCCAGATCGCCACCTCCGCGTACGAAGAAGAACGACGCGCCCAGCGCCGGACGATCTGGTTGATCCAGGCAAGTACAAAGTCGGTGAGCAATGGAAGACTTCCCTAAGCCTGCGCCTCCGCTTAGGAAATAAAATGGCTTGCGCCCGCGCTGGGGAAAACGGCCTGCAGACCAAGGTATCGCCTCTTCGAAGAGCTCTTCTCTACTTCCTGCCATGAACTGGCTCTTGAGTTCATCGACGGATCGATATCCAGCAGGGGCTCGTGAGATGGTATTTATGACTTCCTGCTCGGCTTCGATGAAGACGAACCCATGCCTGGGGCTGAGCGAGCGTTCACAGCGTATAACAAGGACGCTTCCTACCTGCTTCCTTCAGTGCTTGTCGGATATCCTACGACGACGAATGAGCTATTGGCTGATCTAACGTTTCGTAAACTGTGATGATGCGCACGTATGTACTGCGGATGATGTCCCCTAGAATAGTTTCGATGGACAGCTGGCCTCGAAGCTGGGGGATGCCTATATGAGAATGTATAGTAAAAATGTGTCTGTGCAACCCCTTACCTTGAACATTTCTACGGCACTTGCCATCTTTTCCTTCATCTCTGAAAGAATTGCTTCATTTCGCGACGCGTATAGAACACCTTTCGAGAAGCCTGAGAGCCCGCTTCCACCCTTCAGTTCTGTTGCGCGCTCTCGAAGTTCAACGATCGTGCTGCAAATTTGAGTCAATTGATGAGGGCGCGAG
This sequence comes from Phanerochaete sordida, assembly GCA_019973155.2. Taxonomy (NCBI): domain Eukaryota; kingdom Fungi; phylum Basidiomycota; class Agaricomycetes; order Polyporales; family Phanerochaetaceae; genus Phanerochaete; species Phanerochaete sordida. The sequence goes on from BPQB01000004.1 coordinate 418,413, forward strand.
CATCCAGAACGGTTTCAAGCTCACCTCAATAGCCCCTGTATCCTCGATTGAAGCTCTTCGGAACACGCGAAGGCAATTGCCAGCCTCTCTTTGATGACGCCATCGCCGCCAGAATCGTCAATTACTTTGCTTGCTTTGGCCACCATCTCTTTCAGAGCGACGTCCAGAGCCTTGGCTTCGGCGATGAAAGCAGAGCGAGAATCATCGTTGGCTCGAGCACTCTGCGGCAAGAAGCGATCCGAGAGCCGTGAATAAGTGGACGCGATCGCCATTGATCAGGGTTACTCACCTTGACTCTATCCACGAGTACCGCCAGTCCCTTGGCAACCAGAGGCAGACCGGGAATGGGGACAAGCTCCAGAGCGGATTCCGTAAATTCCAAAACAGGAGACGCCGTATCCAATGCGACATCCAGCACTTCCCGCCGACGGCTTTGGTAGCTCATGTCTGTCAACGCAAAGGGCTAAGCGAATGACCATAAAGTAAATGTCACGGTCTGTGGGTAAGGGTAGTTTCGGCTGTTCCGAGCTTGAGCCGCGTGGCTGCATCCGAACCATATCTCGAGCGCGCCAAGTTCCCATGTTAATTGTGCCGGAATTCTACAATTTGGGGCCACCAGGCACCAAGCGCATAATTTGAACACAGAATAATTACTGCACCATGTACGGGGATTTTTCAGTCCCTGTTCGCCACCACAGCTTCGACCTCAGAGTAGCCATTTGTGTAAGAGTCGGAAGTACGAGAACTGAGCCTGCGGACATTCGGACAAGGATGCATCACGTGCCAGATGTGATGCATGTGATGAGGCAGGCGCGCAATGGTGCCGCTCTGCGCTGCATCCCTTCCACCACATTGCTCGTATGCTTGTCAGGTCAGGATCTTTCGGCGGGTACATGGGGCTCTCTTGGCTCAAAATTCCTCTCTCTATCTGACACTTTGCAGTAGCCGGCGGTGTTCGTGACCGAGCATTGACGTTGCTAGCCTAATCACATACTACCTCACTATCATATCAGTAAGTGTGCACGCCATATCATGATGTGACCGCGGTTACACAACTGCACAGTCGGGCCTTCACGGTAGCCAATCCGCGAGTTGCTGCGATGAGCGATCTTGCACTGCGCCCCGCGCCACAAGCCGAGCACAGCGACGATACTAGCCCTCCCAAGTCTATCGCGGAATTAGCCAGTCAAGCAAACTTGAAAATCGCATGGAACCCAGAACTGCCATTCAAGCATTGGCTGAAAGTTGGTGAGAAAGCACGTCGTGCTGGCCAGAGCCTAGCCGAAGCCATGCGTTACGAAGAAGCCTTCGTTGAGCTCGCGGTAGCTGCGACTATCGTGGTCGAGAAGTTGCCCACGCACAGAGAATATCACACTGTTCTTCATGGCGAGCAGAGGCGCAATCTTGCTGTGGTGAGTCCTGCACTGTGCTCGGTCTGCTGATTCTGTTGTATAAAACAATCAATCTTTCTGAAAGTGTACTGAAATGTCTGATGCATAGAACGGAACCGATATTCTTGACAGCCTCTCCATGCTCAAGGGCCCGCTCGTCGAGAAACATGAGTGGTGGCTTGCTCAACAGATTTCCACGCTGGGCGTAGACGACCGACCCAAAGCCAATCCAGCGACCGCATCTTTGCTCACTAAGGTCGAAAAGGGGCGAACACGGCACGCTTTGCAGGCTGCGCATACCGAACACGCGTGGCGGGCCCAGAATACGGCGCTTGAACACAAAGGAGCTCACTTTGACGCGTCCCCAGACGTTATCCCACAAGTGTACGTGCTATACGGCCAGCGCGTTCTACGTCCCACTCACGAGCGGTCGCCACAGTGCTGAGTCGCCTGTTGCGATCCCTTCCCCAGAACACACGTCACTGCCTCTCCCAGACACATCTCTTCTCTCAGAAACAATACCCGAAAAATACGGGCTCAAGGCTGTTCGCGTGCCGAAGACAGTCTTGACACGATTCTTGGAGATCGTGAAAGTTGCCACGCAGAAGGGCGAAGAGGCATGCGGGCTACTTCTCGGAAAGCAGAAAGGCACTAGATATGTTGTTACAACGCTACTCGTCCCCAAGCAACACGCTACTGTCCGCGGATGTACTATGGACGACGAAGAACTCATTTCGCAGTTTACCGAGGAACGCAGTCTGATGACTTTGGGCTGGGTAGGTGTCCCATTGCTCTCCACGAGCCAGCGCAGACTCAGTGTTGGCGTACAGATACACACTCACCCAACGCAGCCATGTATGCCTAGCTCAGGTTTACATCCGAACATCCATATGCGGGCACTCACGACGTGATAGGCTTCATGTCTTCCGATGATCTGCACGTGCACGCAATCTTCCAGAGTACGCTACCAGAAGCGTTCGCGATGGTCTGCGCGCCGAACTCTACTCCGACGTAAGTGCTCATAGCCTTATACTAGAAGTCATGAAATTCTGTTGATTTCGTGCCACAGGTTTGGAATATTCCGTCTGCTCGACCCCCCTGGTCTGCAAATTATCTTGGACTGTGAGGCGACGAAACCATTCCACCCGCACCCAGATGTGCCTTTATATACAGTCAGCAGATAATACTCTTCGCGCAAAGCATGGGAGCTGATGCATAATATCATGCTTTTAGGACTGTAGTCTTACGCACGTGCGATTGAGAGACCTGACTCTGGAGGTCGTCGATTTACGTGATACTTAGCTTGAGTCTCATGAGCGCATGTGAGAGCCATGCCAGTTGATTTACGACATGCCCTAATGATATGATACCCTTGCTGATGGCCCCTCATTCTTCGGCGATGTGGAGCGCGAGTGTAAGGCGAGGGCCTACAGGTACTAGGACAGTGCTTACTTGTGCACGTCGGGAAACGGACTGATGCAGAAGCACCCTGGATGTAAACTGGAATCAATCTTTTGAGCTGTGCATGACTGTAGGCGACTCAATCTCTCTGCTGGCAGGGCGGATTTGTTCAGCATTGCGGACCAGGGTCCGCAAGCCTGCGTCAAGTCTACGCCCGACTCGGATGGTCAGAAATTATCGCTCGATCCCCGAGCGTGATGCGCCCAGTTTTCGCCCCTGGATTTCGCTGTATATTTACATTGTACAATGGTTACATGGCCAATACAGCGGACAGCTATGACAGACGCAAGAGACCGCATAGCTCAGCCCAACTTCATCGTCCAACCCTAACCCTAGTATCCGCTACGCCTACAGTCCGCAGGCGCCCGAAACTCGATTTCTCCACTCACCGTCGACCAGCTGTTTGTCAGGTCACCACGGCTTCTTCCTTCGTGTCTGTTGCAGCTACCCATGGAACCTCGTGCAATATGGAACATGCATGTCCACGTCATTTCCTGCTAGCAGTCAAACCGGCAAATGCAGTCCTGGCGCCGTGGATGGATGCCCGCCAAGGGCTGCCAGTGATCCCTCTCCGCAGTTCACAAGCAAGACTTTGTTCTCTTCAAGTCCCTGCACAGCTGACTCAAGCAACGCCGAGATTTCCGACGATTGAGCGGTTTCAAGTGAGGTGACCATCGCCGCGCTCGGTTGCTACGTCGGCATCCAATCATCGCACAAGGACCAGGTGCGGTGATCAGCTTCCCTGACCGCCCGCATCACGGACCTGGAAGAGTCCATGCAGAATCCACCAACGAGCAGGTGGTGTCCTGATCCCATTTCATCGAGGATGGCGGGCGCATGAGCCATAGATCCTGCAAGCACGCGCGCTGTCTGCATATAAGGCTCCAAGGCTCCAGCCGCACTAGCGAGAGGCCCCGCCCAACAGTGCCTCTTCGCAGCTTCAGCCCTCGCGCCGCGCCGCGTCCGCCATGGCGTTCCTGCATAGCCTCCTCGTCTTGCTCCCTCTGCTCGCGTCGGCCTGCGCGCAGCTCAAGGCCCCGAACGCGAATCTTCCTCGGCCTCCCGCAGTGCCTCCCGTAACGGGTCCCGACGGTCCCGTGTACCATTCCGTGACTGGCGCCACGCTCCCGCCGCTGAACACGACATATTACTTTGACCAGCTCATTGACCACACGAACCCAAAGCTAGGGACATTCAAGCAGCGTTACTGGCATACCTGGGAGTGGTACGAGAAGGGTGAATCTTCTTGATCTTCCTGCGCGTCGAGAACATCTAAGTGTCGTGTAGGTGGACCTATCATTCTGTTCACCCCTGGTGAAGGAAACGCCGATGGTCCGTACTTCCCGACCTGCCTGAAAAGCTGGATATGACGCTGAATGTACGTTTTCAGGGTACACTGGATACCTGGTGAACCGCACCATCAATGGCCAAATTGCCCAGCAGGAGCATGGCGCAACCATCGTCATTGAACATCGCTACTATGGCGAGACGAACCCGTTCTCAGACATGTCAGACAAAAACCTCAAGTATCACACGATCCAGCAAGCCATAGATGATCTAGAGTACTTTGCGAAGACCGTCAAGCTTGCGATGCCAGGTGGCGACTCTGTCGGCCCCGCTGAGGCTCCTTGGGTTCTCGTCGGTGGCAGTTACTCTGGTGCACTTACCAGCTGGACCATGGTCAAGTACGCTTCCTGATAATTCTTCTTCGTCTCTAGCTTTGGTACTGACATCTTTGTCGTGTAGCAAGCCTGGCCTGTTCCGCGCTGGTTACGCATCATCCGCGGTCGTCGAAGCCATCGTGTACGTACTGTGCCTTCTGCACGCACGACTCTGACTCTGATTAATTTGGCTGCGCAGTGATTTCTGGCAGTACTTCGAGCCTGCGCGGCAATACATGCCCAAGAACTGCTCCGCAGACGTCGAGGCCGTGATTTCACACGTCGACACGGTCTTGACGACGGGCACCACGTCCCAAATCTCGCAGCTCAAGAGTCTCTTCGGGCTCTCTGCGCTCACACACGCCGACGATGTCGCAAGCGCCTGTAAGCATTTTCCTCCCACATGGCACCAGTCGCTAATACCGCCACTCCATGCAGTTCGCAATAATTTGTGGGACTGGCAGAGCCTGTCGCCTTCGACCGGTCCCAACGGCACGTTCTACCAATTCTGCGATGCCCTCGAGGTCAAGAACGGCGTCAGTGCGTCCGCGTCGGGATGGGGCGTCGACCATGCCCTAGACGCCTGGGCCAAGTTCTGGAACAATGGCTACCTGAAGAACCGTATGTTGCTACCCTCATACTCTGATGCTGTTCTCTGACATGTTTCTCCATAGTGTGCGATGGAGAGAGCATTGTGTAAGTCTTCACGCGATTGGTTTTGGCCCTCGCTCACAATGGTCTTGCACAGCGACTGCCTCGGTACGTATGACCCGACAAACCCGCTGTTTACTGATATCTCCGTCGGCAACGACTACCGATCGTGGACCTGGATCGTGTACGTCGCCACTCTACTTCTCCAACCACAGTAGCTCACTTTTCTCTGACTTTCACCAGGTGTAACGAGGTCGGCTGGTATCAAGATGCCGCGCCCACCGGCGTCCCGTCACTGGTCTCGAGGCTCGTTCAACCTGCGTACGATGCGGTGCGTTCTCAATCCGCCAGTGCCAAGTTTCATAGCTAAGCAAGCCTTGCTCCCCAGAGGTCTTGCTCCCTATTCTTCCCCGCCACCTTCCCGGAGGGCTCGTCGCCGCTCCCGGACATCGCACAGACGAACGTCGCGTACGAGGGCTGGAACGTGCACATTGACCGCCTGTTCTTCGCGAACGGCCAACGTATGCGCTGTCTCATCTTTCCAGATATTCAGGTATACTGACGAGCGTATAGGTGACCCTTGGCGCGCGGCGACCGTCAGCGCTGACGACCACTATGTGCCGAGCACGCCGCAGCAGCAGATCGCGGTCAGCGACGGGTTCCACTGCTCGGACCTCAGCACCGCGAACGCGAACGTCGACGCGACAGTCAAGGCCGTGCAACAGCAGGCGCTGAAGGCCATTCATGGCTGGCTGCAGGGCTTTGTGCCTGCTAAGCGTGAGCTTGTACAGGAGGTGTAGTGCAGTAGGAACCCCTTTCTGCGGTGCTGAGGCTGCCAAACCTATCATAATATAACTTCCTGACATGGTAAGCAACTGTTTGCATTCCGGGGTCTGGGCGCGCAACCGTCGACACCACGCTAGAACTGTAGACGCAAGTTTCGGGTTCGAGCTCAAGGTACCACCATCTACAATATGCTCTCAAGTTCATGCTCTGCGCCAGCCTCATCGGTTTCGCCGGCCGTCGCGTACCCGTCAGATGCTTCCTGCTCTTCGTCATCCTCCGCGATGCCGAGCTCTTGTGCCTCAGCCTCAATGGGATCGCCGTAGATCTGGGTCTGCAAGGTGAGCCTGCCACAGTCGTCGCAGCGGCTCAGTCCTCGGTACAGTGGCTTGAACATGACGAGCTTGATGACGGAGCTCAGGTCAGCTTTGCGCATATAGAACCGGAAATAGTCGAAGCGAGCGTACACTATTGAAAATCGGGAGATCGTAGTACGGCTCCTCGCACGTATCGCACTTGCGGTGCGCAGGCGACGTCTGATAGTGCTGGCGAAGACCCTCCGCATCCACAGCGTAGTATTCGCACGCCTTGCAGGCGTAGAAGAGCTTCGTGAACTTCTTCGAATGCTTTGCGCGAGCGTGCTATGCACCAAATCAAATATGGTCTATCAGAAGGATGTGCAGGAGCACGCACAGCAAGCAACCCGTTTGCGGAGAGACCCTGCTTTCCGCACAGACCACACTCCAGGCTGGAATGCACCACCCGACGGTGGTCGCGCATCCCCTGCAGCGTGAAGAATGGCTTCTGGCACTCGGGACACGGTGGCATCTCGGTCGCGCAAACCTGCCGCCGCCGTTGCTCAAGTATATATAGGCTGGCGTAGCCCCTGCGAGCGGCGTGTTACGGCAGATAAGAACACTGAGACCGTGGACCCTGGAGCTTCAAACGTAATGCAGTCGCTACGGGAAATAGAGCTCCCTCTGATGCAATCGCATTCACACGTGTGGCGCAAAGGCCTGACAGTGGACTGCGCCTGTGACCCTGCCCTAGATTGCGACCTGACTTAGGAGACCAGAGAATTTACGTTTGCGATGCGCCTCGCGGCAGTTCGTGGCAAACAAATGAGGGGCTGTTACGCTCAACCTCATTCCATTTCTTCCGCATATCCCTGTTTCGTTGGCTCGAAGCCCTGGAGCCAGCCGTGCATCGCCCGGAGTGCCTGCTGCTGCACGGCGAGCACGGTGGGGTCGACAAGCGCATTCGAGGTCGCGAGGTCCGAACCGTGGAAGCCGTCGCTGACCGCGATCGGCTGTTCTGGCGTGCTCGGCACGAAATGCGCGTCCGCAGAGACGGTCGCGCCGCGCCATGGGTCGCCTGCGATCTGGATTAGAGTATGCGAGTTAGACACGAAAGGAGACGTACGTTTGCCATTCGCAAAGAAGAGGCGATCAACATGGACGTCCCAACCATGATACGCAGCGTTTGTTTGCGCAACCCTCGGGACCGGGGACGAGCCCGCAGGGAAGGTATCAGGGAAGAAAAGGGAGCACGCCCTCTACAAACCTCACTCAGCTATGAGTTGATACATTGAGAATATTGGGACGTACTGCATCGTATGCAGGCTGCGCGAGCCGTGAAACCAGCGTGGGCATACCGACGGGTGCCGCATCTTCAAACCAGCCGACCTCATTGCACCTGAGGAGGCCTAAGGGTCAGATGAGGAGCGCGAAATATATGAATGACGTACACAATCCAGTTCCACGAGCGATAGTCATTGCCGACTGAGATGTCAGTGAACAACGGGTTCGTCGGATCGTATGTGCCGAGGCAGTCACTGGTGAAGGGCGTCGTCAGCGCAGAGCCGTGAAACTGGGACATGCACGATTTACGCGATGCTTTGCCCACCACAAACTACAATGGATTCCGTAATCAGCCAGGAGCCACCCAATTCTCAAGGAGAGCGGCCTACGGTTATCCAGATAGCCATCTTGCCAGAATCCGCCCCACGCACTCAAAGCATGGTCGACGCCCCAGCCGGAAGATGGCGCACTGACGCCGTTCTTGACCTCGAGCGCATCGCAGAACTGATAGAACGTCGCGTTCGGGCCCGTCGAGGGCTCAAGACTCTGCCAGTCCCACAGGTTGTTGCGCACTGCACGTTCTCGCTTGTAAGCGTGAGGGCTACTGAGGAAGGCAGGATGTGCTTACGGGCACCTCCAACATCATCGACGTGCGTCAGCTCGGTGACGCCAAAATTATCCTTGAGCTGCGCGATCTGAGACTCGGAACCCGTCTTTAGTACCGTGTCGACATGAGCAATCACAGCCTCGACGTCTGCAGAGCAGTTCTTGGGCATATACTGCCGCACCGGTTCGAAGTACTCCCAGAAACCGCTGTGTCACAAAATTAATGAGAGTTGTGGACATGCGTGTGTAATGCACAATGCGTACACAATGGCTTCGACGACCGCTGATGTCGCGTAACCAGCACGGAATAAGCCAGGTTTACTGTAAAGCAAATATGTCAGCAACAAGGCCGTAGGTAGAGGAGGATCGGATTGTCAAGCTTACTTTACCATGGTCCAGCTGGTAAGTGCACCAGAATAACTGCCGCCGACGAGAACCCAAGGAGCCTCAGCGGGGCCGACAGAGTCGCCTCCTGGCATCGCAAGCTTGACGGTCTTCGCAAAATACTCTAGATCGTCTATAGCCTGCTGGATTGTGTGGTACTTGAGGTTCTTGTCCGACATGTCTGAGAACGGGTTCGTCTCGCCATAGTAGCGATGTTCGATGACGATGGTCGCGCCATGCTCTTGCTGGGCAATTTGGCCATTGATGGTGCGGTTCACCAGGAAGCCGGTCATCCCTGGTACCATTTTTTAAAAAAGAGCCTCATTTTTGAAGCAGGAGGAAAGAACTGACCTTCGGCATTTTCTTCTCCTGGAGTGTAGAGAATGATGGGACCGCCTGTAGAACATTGCGCCAGTCAGTCTTCCTTATCGACGCGCTACAAAAGTCTTCATGAGTCCAACTCACCTTTCTCATACCATTCCCAAGTATGCCAGTAGCGCTGCTTGAATGTCCCCAGCTGCGGGTTCGCGCGATCAATGAGCTGGTCAAAATAATAGGTCGTATTAAGCGGTGGGAGCACGGCGCCAGTCGCGACATGGTACACTGCGATATCTGGAGCAGGGACGGGCGGCACAGTTGGAGGCCTGGGGAGGTTCGCGTTTCGCGCCCTGAGCTGCGTCGCGTACGCCGTAGCGAGCAGATGAAGCAGAACGAGGGTACGCAAGAGGACCATGGCGGATGCGGAGCACAACAAGGGTTTGAGCTGCAAAGAAGGCCCACTCGGTGTGACGCTGCGGCCTCGCGAGGACAGACGGGGCCTTATATCGAACCAAGTAGCGCGGTGGGCCTGCGGCTCATCCACATGTCGTCCGCGATAATTAACAGGATCAGGACACCACCTGGTCGTCGGCGAATTCTGCGCGGGCATTTGGTGAACCCTGCCCGCTCCGTGATGCAGCGTGTCATTGTTAGTGATATTCGCACCCGATCCGCGTGCAGCAATTGGACGCGGGCATGGGGACCGAGCGCTGCGATAATGCGCTTTACTTAGGACTGCTCAGCCGCCTGGAAGTCTTGTGATATCTGAGTGAGTGCTCTAGGAACCCGCGGAGAAGTCCAAGTCTCGGATCTCACCTGTGAACTGCGGAGGACAATGAGCGGGCCTTCCGATGGTGGGTTCGCATTAGACATCATTCGTAGGACTCCGAGTCCGCTCCATTGCATCCGGCGAGCGACGGCTCGAAAATTGTTCTCGGTAAAGTCTGCAATATTCGAGAGCTGCTGCAACAAATCTCAATAGAATTCGTGCGGGAAAGCTGCGGATGCCAGAGCCAGGTGGTGGTGGTGGTGGTGGTGGTGAAAGCAATAGCGCCTCCGGATCCCTTGCGCGGCTGGGATTGGATGGGGTTAGGGTCTCCCTACTAACGCTGAAATTTGCCACCTCTTCTTCGTCTCTTCGTTCCAGCCTTTACTTTCGCTCAATGAAACCGCCTGACTCTGCATTGCACTACGGTCTGTGGCAGAAATATCATGAAAAATACGATTCCATGACAGCTTGATTGAATATTGTGCGCCTAATTGTACACGAGACTTCCCGGGCGGCGCGGATGGATGTACAGTAACGGTCGCGACGCAAGCTGAACCGTCCTAAGGACACAGTACAAGTCAACGTCGCTGTAATTTGAACTTTAGAGCCTTGAATCAGCAGGAACCTGCAACGTTCAGTCGGACCAACATCGCAGTCCGACACACGGGACATTGGAGGTTCTTGGCCATCTCGATTACGATGCACCTGGAGCGGAAAAGTAGATCGTGAATCCTGGTGAAATCAAAGAGACAAGGATAATTACGTACTCGTGGCAGAACAGATGTCCACACATCGTTACGGTGGGATCCGTCGGAGGACGCAGGCATATTCTGCAATGCCATTGGAGCCGCGGTTTCGGGGTCGGGAACGCATCCTGCAGCCCAGAGGCATCATACCCTGACGCGGCGCCGGCGACGTTGTGAGCTGTGCTCGCGGGCGCAGCTTAGCAGAATTGTAAAGTGAGCCCTAGAGCGTATCAGGGGAATGAGCAGGGATGCTTACCATCATAGGATGAGCTCGTCATAGTCCTGCTAGTGCTCCGACTCTTCGAAGCAGGCTTGACTCCTTGCACTGCGTCTCGCCCTCCAGAAGCGCTCTCAGGCCTCGCTCTCGGCTCTGGCGTGCGCACACGAGGAACAGGCCCCGGTGCCGGCATCGGAGTCGTCCTGCCGCTCGACCCACGCGACCCAAGTACCTGCGCACCAACCGCCTGCTCGGTCTGCGCCGCCTGCTGCCGTACGCGCTGCGCTACGAGCTGCTCGGTGAGCGTAAAGAGAAGACCAGGAGGCGATGCGGGTGAGGGCGACACAGGTGTCTGTACCACGCTGCTGGCCTCAGACGCGACGGTGCCGCCTGTTGGTCGTCTGTGCGCCGCACGGAATACAGGCACCTCGCGGACGATCGGTGCCTCGCGGACGAGGCGAGGAGTCTCTGCACAAGGCGTTTCTGCACAAGGCGTTTCTGCATGAGGCGTCTCTGCACGAGGGATGTCGATACGCGGGGTCGCTGCACGCGACATCTCCGGGCTTGGTGCTTCTGCGGGAGGCGACGCCTGCCACTCCACAGCCTCGGAGTGCGTGCTCTTCGGCGACGACACGACAGACCACGCCGAGCCGACGTTGCTCCGCGGCCGCGCGTCGAGGCTCGAGCTCCTGCTGGGGGCGGGTGAGCACGCACATGACGGCCCGCAGGCGTGTGGTGCGGGCGTACCTTTCTACGCGCGGAGGCGTCTGCTGCGGCAGGTCCAGCAGGTCGCTAGCCGTAGACGGCGTGCCCTCGGACGCCTGCGAGATGATGCTTTGCGTGCTGGGCTCGAGGTCGACGCTCGGTTCGTCGGGGAAGTCGTCCAGCGCGAAGCCTGGGGAGCGAGGGGCCACCGCAGACAGCGGTGGCTCTGAGGAGGCCCTTGTCTGCTCCGTGACCTGCGCGATGCCGATAGTCTTCGGATAACATTCAGACAGCTGCATATATGCGGGTGGGAAGACTCACCAGGCCCCGCTGGAACTCAGGCACGTCTGACTTGGGCGTCTCGCAAGGCTCAGCTTGTGCGGCGACGCCGACAGCATCGGGCTGCTCGGGTACGTCCGAGAGGTCGCACGACGACAGCGGGGATGGCGCCCTGTAGGAGTAGTCGGAGGACGAGACCTGGGAGTACGACTCTTGCAGCGGCGGCGCAACGATGTGTGCATTTGCCACCTCGTACAGCGAGTCATGCTTATGGGCGTGGACTTGACTGTGTACCTGTTCAACGTGCTGAAGCGATCAAGGTCAGACAATCCACCGTCTGATCAAAATTCAGACACACACCTCGAAATGGGCATCAGAGTCTGCGAACGCCGTCGGGCAATATTCGCACTTGGGGTGCACGTCCGAGTCCTTGAAATGTTGCTGGAGCAACGTCGGGGATCTCAGCACAATAAAGCACTTCCCGCAGCAGACGTCGGGGTGCTTTTCAAAAGAGTGCTTGATATCGCGTTAGCCAGGCATACGAGCTAGCATGAAAGCACAGAAGCACCTGGTATATCCCGCCGTCTCCTAGGTAATCTCCGCACATCGTGCATTGAGGCCGGGTGGGGGGAACGTCCTGGGTATAGGAAATTGTCAAAACAAACCCGTCGCAAGAGCGACCCAAACACGTACCACGACCGGCTCCTTCGAAAAGCTGCTCGACGCCGTGCTCGCCCGCCTGAGCCTGCTCAGCGCGGGCGGCAGCTCGTTCCGGAGGCTTGCGACGGGGGTCACACGAGGCGGGGCGAAGGACATGAACGACGTCGGGCGCGACACCGGGGGCGACTGCACCGTCGCGACCGAGGCGGCGGACTCGGGCCTGCTGGCGCCGCGCGAGAACACGTCGGGGAGCCCGCCGCTCGGCGTCGAGGTCCCGCTCGCGCTCACAGACGTCCCACTGAATGACGTCCCACTGAACGACGCTCCGCTGAACGACGCTCCGCTGGCACTCGGCGTGAGCGCGCCCGCGGGGACGACGCCGAGGGCCGCGGCATCGATGCCGGCGGCGGCGCGCGTGCGGTGCTCGCGGTTCTGCGCGGCGTGGTTGTTGTACGCGGCGGCGTCCTTGAACGTCTTGGCGCCGGGGCACACGGCGCACACGACCTGCTGGCGGACGCGCACGCGGTGCGCGGCGCTGTCGCGCACGTGCTGCTCGAGCGCGGCGGCGTTGCGGAACCGCTGGTTGTTGCACGTCTTGCAGAGCACTGCGCTCGACATCGGCGTGGGGAGTGAGGGGGAGGGGGATGGGGTGGTGGGCGGACGGCTGGTGCTGCGCGGGCTTATAGACCCGCCGCCGCGCTGTTGTCGCTCCGGGGCCTCGCGTCCGCGGAGCGGCGCGCTGCGCCTGGGGAGGGCGTGTTGGGAAGAGGTGCAGGGCGCCACGGCGTGTCGAACACGTGCTAGCACGCCCGAGTCAGTGATACCAGACGAAATGCGCATGTTTGAGTGTAGAGATCGTCGTATAGACGTGGATCCTTGCTACGATCCTCAGAGATCTGCGGACTAACGTTCTACCCATGGCCGTCGATGAGGACAGACGTGGACATCCGAATGCTCTGTGCAGGACGACGGTAGCGCGCTGCAATAAAACAAGGTTCGGGAGCAAACATCAGAGCCAATCCATAACCCAAACTGGAGAACAGCACGAGAACACACGCTTGACGGCATCATGAGATCCACGAGTCAGAGGGTATCGAAGTCATGCGGCGAGAGGGACCTTCAATCCAAGAAATCCTTAAATACCTCCGTGAATGCCTCCTTGCCCCTCTGCTCGATCACATCCTAGTGCGTTATCAGCGACCATGGCACGATCAGCCTGCGATCACTTACTCCGTGGCAGGGAATAATCCTCTTGAAATCCCATTCGGCTACCACCTTGCAATCGCGCTTCATGGCACTGAAGGCATTATGAGGCTTCAGCTCTACCAGGCCAAGTTGGTTGTACACGCACGCTTTGTCCGAAGCGGACGCACGGACGAGCCTCTTGTGCAGACTGCTCCACGGATGGATATGCTTTCCGATAAGCGGAATGTGACCAGAAGAGGATGACCTGGAATACTTGAAAAGGTGCAGGTGAATATATAAGCCGTATCTCCGAACAGCGTGAAGCGTACCTGCTCAAGTGCCGGGAGATTGAAGATGAGATCGGCCTCGAGTAAGGTCTTCGAGGCGCGGTGAAAGAAGGCGACCTCCTTGCTCGTGTGTCCCGAGAAAAAGCTGCCAATAATTCAATAAGACATTACGGGGTAGGGGGGAAATGATGCTGACTGATGCTGAAGCTGCGCATTGAGAATGAGATGAACTAGGAAGTTGAAGGCGAAGCGAAGGAGAATAGACAGCCTACCTCATCCTCGAACCCGTACTGGGTGTCCTCGGGGTCTTTACCCCAGGCTTCACAAAAAATTTGAGCATATGATCAGATGACGCGATGGTCATGGTTACCACCATCGAATGTCAAACCCTCCTTCACTTTCTTCCTGATGGCCTCCTCGGGCGCAATCAGTTTGGCGGAGGAGTACTCCTTCTTATAGGCCCCTGTAATTTCGCGTGTTCAGTGTATAAAATTAATCAGAGCAACGAATAGTCCGGCTAACCGAGGAATAAGTGGTGTAGTGCATCGGCGCCGACGATGTACTTCACGGGCCCAAGCTCGTCCAGCTTCGCCTTCGTCGTCTCGTCGAGGGGGGTCGACGCCAGAACCCAGACGCCGCCGGAAGATAGCTTGATCGCTGTGGACCTCCCTCCGATAGGGACAAGCCCAAACCGCGCAAACGGACGGGAAAACGTCCAGACATCCTGCGCAACCTGCGAGTCGCCCTGTCAACACTGGCGGGCTCGTTTCGAGTCGCTGGCCGCACCTCACGAACGACAGTCTCCTCGGAGGACATGGTGGGTGTTGTGGTGAGAGCCGGGCGCGGGCATGAGGACGGTTCGTGGACGACTGCGGGGAACCCTGACGCGGCGACGGACAACCTTGGCAGGAACGGAACCCGACCGCTCGGCTTTCCTGATGCGCCATCACCATCGTGGCGCGGCAGACTGCGTGCCGAGCCTGGATGACCTCACGCACGCCGGTTCGACCCCGCCCCAGGGCAGCTCTTTCCATGTTTTCGAGAGCATCTCAGGCACGCGCGATTCGCGCGAGCGATGGCTCACGCGCAAGCCGACGGTCACCGCCAGAGGAGCGTGCATGGCCTTAGACCCACAGATCGCAGACTGTCGACCAAGAGCTCTGAACCGACGCGGTACTTCAAGGATGAGGCATCTAGACCATTAAGGTCGCAGCGGTAGAGCATATAAATATTGATTCGATGTGATATTTGTGGCATGGAAATGCTTCACGGAGCAAGCATGACGTTAATATTTGTACGTGTTGCGGATCGATAGTGCCCACAGTGACCAGGTGTCCTATGACGAACCGCACTGTGCGAAGATCGATGCTGTCGAACGCTACCGGCCGGTAGTGGGATCTGCACGTACGGAGAAGTATACGCGACATGATTCGCTCTGCGCGACACAGGTAAAATATCGGGGAACGTCCAAAAACGTGGGTATGTTCGCAGCGGTCAGTCCAGAGGACATGGCCTTCTTCTCGGGTCAGGATCGCTCGTAGTATGCGCATTTCACAGGCCAAAAAAGTGCTATGCGCAGGGCCATAAGATTTAGTATGAGACACTCTCTGTCATAGTTCATGACATCGTCGATGTAGCTGTCAATGGGTTTTTCATTCGCACTCTCGAGGACGGGCTGCTTCCGGCGCTTACGTAGATTTCCCTCTCCCGAGTCTGGTCACCGTCCCAGACCTCCGGCCACCATTACCGTCCCCCTCGTCACCTCGCGTATGACACGGCCGGTGTCCTCGGGCGATACTATCCAAAAAACTCATCAGTTTACGACCCCGCGGACGCCAGCCTTACACCCCGCTGGCTCCAGTCTGACTTGCGCGTGTACCTCGCTGCCTCCGAAATCGCATTTTGCTCGGCGGTCACCTTGGTCTATCTCCGCAAGTCCTCGTCCGAGTCCTGCATCGCGTGACATATACCTACGCGCGACTGGCACGCTCCTGCCCGAACGAAGAATGATTCCGGCGTCGGCTGCTTTGGCGCCACGCCGCATTGCGCCGCTCCTTCCGTCTTCTTCACGCCTTCAGGCAAGGTTGCCCCGATAGAAGCCCAGGCGAAGAGGGGCATCGATACCGTCCATTCACTTGGGGGATCTGTGGGATTCTGCTCGGCGCAGTTGTATAAGGCGGCGGTGCATCATCTGTCGCTGTCAGGCCCGGCCCTGGCCGTTTCTCACACCGCGCTATCATGGCCCTAGGACGGGGGCCTGCAGCTTACGCAGAGAGCTCACCTTCCGACGAGGACGAGATGGACGAGGACGAGTGGTGCCAGCAGTTTCAGTCGAGCGACGAGGAGGACGAAGCAGGTGCGTCTGCGACGTTGTTGGTCCGTGTTGATCCCGCTCACCAGCCATGCCATCTTCCTAGATCAGGCACCGCAGACGTCGTCGTCCCAAGTATGAGCCGTTCCCTCCCTTCTCGAGACTCCTGAACGCAGTTGACACATGGCTAGGGCAACGGATATCGCGAACCATTTGCAGGATCAAGTGAGCATTGACCCAAGCGTCCACCGGTGCTTTGACTCACGTCCTTGGAATAGACACACCAAATGGCTCCACGCACTTTGTACGTCTTGTTTTACACAACGACGCGAACCGTAAACCAACGTCTGTCAGCAGCAGCGCAGCGACACTAGCTCCAACTCCCGCGCGAACACGAACTCTTCATCCGCATCCGCGACGCCCTGTGAGTCCTGCGACACATTTACCGCGTCCATGCCGCTCATTAGCTCCGCAGCACGTAGGAGGGGTATGTCGTCACGCGTCACACTAGTGTCATAGCTTACTCGACCCTTCCGCAGTGCAACCTGGTGCCGACAGTGGCCTCGATACCGACGCTGAAGACGAACAAGAGTATAACCACGCGAGAAACATGGACGATCTCAACCGCGCTCTTCCAAAGTTGAACATCGGACGCGAGAACAACGCGCCTCCTTCGCCCGGTCCTTCTGCGACGCGTTCCCCATCGTCGACCCCACCGAGCTTCTCGGCGTCCCAGCCCTCCCCGCAGAAGCGACTTGACAGAGACAACTTCCTGTACGTCGATGTGCCGTAATACACGCTCCATATGCTAATGCCCACTCAGGAGGGTGTATATGTCATCCCTAGGCTCTCCGAACGCGTAAGTATAGGAAAGCTGAATGTTACAGAAGATGTGAGCCTGACAAGCGGCGCAGCAGCACGGCGACCCCTTCCCCCGCGACATCGGGGTCCAACACCCCGCGCCGAGCAGGACAACCGCTTTCACGCGCGGCGACTGAGCCCGCCATTCCCGCGACGCCGGCCGCGGTGCCGCTCCCTCGAAGCACGTCCATGCCTGGTCCGACGTACGTGATCACCTGCAATTCTATACGTCCATGCTAACATCGTAGCAGATACACGCCGCCTGCCCCCTCTGTCGCGCCCCGTCCGGAAGACTACATCCAGATTGCGCACGACAGCGGTGTCCAGAAGCTGCTCGACAAAGAGCATATCCCGTGGGCAGTGCAGTACGAGCTCGCGCGCGGCGTCAGCAACGACCACTGGAAATGGGCCGACGTCACGCAAGAGCGCGTGAAAGCCTTGGCCGGGCCCGCCAACAGCAACCCTCAATGCATTGAGCGGGCCATGGGCAAGCGCAACTTGGGCTTGAACCCCGACATCTGGTACGCTCTCCCTTGTCCAAGCCGCGGCACACGTCTGACGGCCCCAGGACCGAACTCGTGCGCGAGCAGAAGGCGCTCCTCGAGGGCGCGGGCCGCGGGCTCGGGCTCATGGGCGCCTGGGAGCACGAGGCGAACTGGTACGGCGGGCGCATCCAGCAGCTCGCGCGCGTCGAGAAGGACGCGGCGGCCGCGCACGGCTACGCCCTCACGCTCGGCGCGATGCAGAAGGTCGGCCGCTCACACCGGCTCGCGCGCTTCCTGGGCTCGCGCCGCGTGCTCCAGGTGCGCATCCCCGAGAAGGCGCTCTACGACCAGCGCGAGATGGACGCGCTCAAGGCCTTCTTCGCGCACAAGTTCGTGCTGTGTGGCCGTGTTTATTCGAGCTTTGCGGTCAAGGACAAGAAGATCTACCTTGTCGAGACGGATGAGGACTATGAACGTACATCGGACAAGGCTGAGGGAGATAATCTGCGGATGTCGCTCGAGGACCTGGTCCGGTGGTACAATCCGCTGGAGCTCAACGACAAGCAGGTACGCTCACCGTAGTGCTAGGGTGGCTCACGTTTAATGGAGAGTTGCAGAACTTGAGCAAGTACGCAGCCCGTTCCGACCTTGCGTTTTCCACCTCCGTCCCTGTCCTTGAGTTTGAGCCTCAAAACTTCATCTTCATCGAAGATATAGGTGTGTAAAGGAGTTTTCTCATTTGATTTTGTCGTCTCAATAGCAATACAGAGGCACCTCACACCGGAGGCAAGACACCGCCAGAGAAGATCTTCACCGACGGCTGCGGTTTCATGAACGGCGCCGCTCTCATGCAGATCGGTAAGTGGATGGGCTTTGGCTCTCCACCCACTGCCGTGCAGGGCCGTATACTCGGCTCGAAGGGTGTCTGGCTCCTGCACCCGACCGACCGCGCGCCCGACGCCCCTCCGCGCATCTGGATCCGACCCTCGCAGCGCAAGATCCGCCTCCTTCCGGTATACACGACGGACACGCTCAAGACTCTGCACCGCGCGCACCGCATCTTCGACCTGGTGATGCCCTCGCGCTCGACGGTGCCCGCGCGCCTCTCGCGCCTCACCATCGTCAACCTCGCGCACAACCGCGTCCCGACGCACATCCTGAGCACGCTCATGGAAGACGGGCTCCGCGCGGAGGTCGAGGGCCTCACGCAGTGGCACGGCGCGGGCGCGCTGCCGCTGCTCTGGCACGCCGTGAACAAGGCGAGCGGGACGAGCTTCCAGCGCCTGCGCCGCACCGCCGCGGGCATCCAGCGCGCGCTCGGCCTGACGCGCAGGCGCAACGAGGAGGATGACGAGGACGAGGACGCGGCGCCCATGAGTCAGGAGTGGCCGTTCGAGCAGGACGAGGGGGAGACGTACGTCGAGGAGTCCACGAAGCCCGATGTCGACGTCCCGCCGCTTACTATCGGAGAGGGTATTCTCGAGCGCATACAGGCGGGCTTTTCGCCTCTTAAGGACCACTACCTCTACATGGAGCTCAAGGCACTCCTCAAGAATGTCATGGAGTCGTACATCAAGGAGTACCATATCATTGTTCCTGAATCTGCGGAAGCGTTCATCGTCCCTGGTAAGCTTTCAAAATTTGCGCCATGAACGGCACGAGGGCAAACATTCACCCACTCCTGTAGATCCGTATGGGCTTCTCGAAGAAGGCGAGATCCACTTCAAGTCTTCGCAGGATCTCAGAGACGCGTGCGAGCACCTCAACCCGAAATCAATTTCTGGTGATGTTCTAGTGAGCGTCCAGTCTCATCTTAGGATTTCCAGTCTGCTAACAGACCCCCAGATCTATCGTAACCCCGCACGTATCCCGTCCGATGTGCAGAAAGTGCGCGCGGTCTGTCGTCCGGAGTACGCTGACTACATCGACGTGATGGTCCTGTCGACGAAAGGCACAAGGTCTCTAGCGAGCCTTCTGGCTGGCGGAGGTACGTGAAACCATCGGCACTGCTCTATTGAACGCAGCTAATTGCCGCAAAAACTCAATCCACAGACTACGACGGAGGTAAGACAATTTGTATGTCACATATTCGCTTCTTCTCTGATAAGCGGGGCTAGACGTTGCAACTTGCATCTTCAACTCCAGCATCGTCAATCACTTCGTGCAACCCGCGTTCACGGCCGAGCCGACGAACTTCCTGAGGGACTACTTCGAGCCACAGGACAGGATTCCCACAGTCGCCTCCGTTGTGCAAGAGATGGCCAGTCGCCCAGCAGACGCCGCACTCATCCTTCGTCGGCACTTGCTCATCGGCCTGACGGAGTCCAAGACGGGCAAATACTCGATGTACAACGAGAACGCTATGTACAGATACGGGTACGGCCATCCGGATACCATTCGCTTGGGATATATGTACGTTTCTGACTGCCTTTAGCCCTCCCGGCGAATTTCACTAACTGCCTTGTCCAGGTTCACGACCGTGCTCGACTCACGCAAATCTGGGCTGGTTGTTAACCCCCTCGTACAGACAGCCGACTCGGGGCGTTTTGGTTTCGTGAAACCGAAGTGCCTCGGGGGCCCCGGTGGTGCTCCTCGCCAGCCCAACCAGGGCCCTTACGTCCTCGACGAACTCCTGGACGTCGGCCGTGCCATTCAAGAAGATCTACTTACAAAGTACCAAGCTCTCAGCCAGACCAACGGTCTCAGCGAGAGCACCCGCGACCCGGACCTCATGCGCCCCTGGCGCGAGCTTCACGCATCGCGGAACAGCCTTCCCGAGGCGCTCTCCAACGAGGTTCGCGCGCTCGAGGCGGCCATGCGTGAGGTCGACAGAGCATGGGGATCGATGTGGGGAAAGTCCCACCGCGAGAAGCAGCAGGCCGATACGCCCGAGAAGAAGAAGGCGTTGAAGAAGAGGGACAAAGCCAGGGTCGAGGAGCTCGCGCGGCGCTACGCCGAGACGCCCGCGGGCTGCGGGAGCCTCGCGCTGCTCGGCGGCCTCGACTCGCTCAAGGCTTCGTGCCTATATGCGATGAAGCCCAAGGTCGCGTTCCATTTCGCCTTCCAGGCCCTCTGCAAGATCAAGGCCGATGCGCTTGGCTCCAAGGCATTCACAAGAGAGTTCGCGGACGCAATGTCGATTTCCGCGGCCGAGGTCCGTGTGCGGTCGCAATTCAATGCCGCTCGCGACACCGAAACGGAGTAGAAGAAACTCCTGTGGTAGCTCTCGAATCTGCAATATCTACGTGCACATCTGTTGGATTTCGTTCTGCTTGTTTTACTTGTACAATAGCATACTGGCACAGTGTGTCAGCAACCATATATCAACCGTTAGCCCGCCCTCATTCCGGTGTGCAATGGTCGGCTAGGTTTGCGACTTTCATAAGAGGCTCGACACGATTTTGTCGGATTGGATGTTGTATGTGATGTGTGCTTGTATACAGTGTCCGTCAAGGATACGATAATAAGGGAGAGGATCGGTCATCGGCATGCTGATAAGTCCCCTTGAGAGAAGACATGAACAAAAAACGGTTCGTGTCTTCTCTCAAGGCGACTTTGCTACCGACGTAGTCCTTGGACCTTCAATCTAAGCCTTGGGAATTAGGGCGGCGGATGCTCAGACAAGCAACCTTGTGCAGCGGGTAAACACCAATTCGTTACCGTGCGATCCTGGTATTGCTCGAGGAGTGCATCTTCCGTGGAGAAAGCTACAAGCTGTCATGGGTCAGCGATTTCTTGTATCGTACTGACTATGAGTAGCTGTTTTGGCTGAAAGCGCCAGCAATACTCATGGCAAGACTGCACGGTCATCGCTGTCTTCGGGTCGGCTGCGGAGAGACGGCGCTCGCATGACTTTGGTATGCACAGCAGACAGTTCATCGTCGCAGGGCTGGCGTAGACACCATTCATGCCCATCCCCGAATTCAAAACCATGGCGCAGAAGGGCAGTCGAGAGAGGCCGTCGTTGTCGTCGTCGCCGCCGCCGTTGTTGCCGCCGGTATCTGTCAGTCTCGTGCGAATGATCAACACCCCATTCGCGGCGACGGGGAAGCGGAGCAAGGGATCGGACGTCGGCTCGGGATGTTCATGGTGAGGGAGGGGACGGAAGGCGGAGGACGGTGGAGGGCAGTGGCGGTTGAGGGAAAGGTGCTGAAGTCGAACCGCAAGCAACGGGTCCTACTTATACCTCCCCAGAAGCGAGGCTGACGCGCCGATCACGTTACCGGCGTGTTGAACGACGCGTCGGGCAGCGGATCGCGCTGACGGATGGGGAGGCTGACTTTGGGGTGACTTCCTTGGGATCGGCCGGATAATATGTAGTTTCTTATTTACTTTCCGCCGGAGACATAGTCTGGGGCTCACTGTCAGCCGCGTCGCCGGCGTCGGCGTGCACCGAAGAGCTCGCGAAGCACGCCGGCCGTTGCCCCAAACCAGACGCATAGCCTATTCCAGACGGTGAGAGTATCCAGCAGTAAATGGATTGGCCACGCTGTCGCATTAACGTACATAAATTACACCAAATACCGCTTCCACCAGAGTCGCTCCGGTCCTCATTGACGAACACGCACAACCTTCCTCTTTCCTTTCCCGCCGCCCCCAATCGCGTTCGCCATGGGGTCTGGGGCGCTCATGCCGGCCTTGACGGTCTCAATGAGTACTCCAGATACGAGAGCTGGGGAATATGGCGACACGCGGTTCGCCAGCGGGGGATGCGGCGCTGGAGGGACGGGTAGTTGGCTTCCCGGCCGGCGAGGTGTCGCGGCCGCGGGAGAGAGCGTGGTGCCTGCAGTCGTACCCTTGCCAGCGGTCTTGCTTGCGGGCTGTTTGCCTTTCGAAGGTGTTGGAGCGGGCGCAGGCTCCGCGGGCACCTCTACGGCCGAGCTGTACGGGGGCTTGGGGGCGTTGTCCGGCTTCTGCATCTGTATCTGCATGGAGATCAACTCTAGGAGCTGTTTCTCTGTGGGGACGAGGGCACCGAGGTGAGGGGGGAAGGAGGGAAGAGCAGCGCCTTCAGTGATAGTGCCGTGCGAGCAAGCCGATGGGGAACGCACTCGTCTTAATACTCGCGTTCATCAGCCGTCCGTCCTTCTTCCACTGCACGCGCACACGACCAGGGTTCTCCCAGTCGCGCGGGTGCGACTTCTGGCCCTCGTGCAGCACGCCAAGCCCAAGACGGCTTGCGGCCTCAGCGATGTCCCTGCTGAGCGGCCACCACACCGCCTTCTGGCGCGCGATGCGCCGCTCGCCGGTGCCGTACGGCCGCTTCGCGTCGATATAGATGGGGTAGATGCACGTCCACCTGGCGGGCGGCGCCTTCAGCGTCAGGCGTCGCACTGTAGAGGCACGAGCACGCACTTCAGATAGGCTCCGTCCTTCGGCACGCCCTGGGCAGGCGACGGCGGCGCAAAGCCACCCGCTGCCTCGCGCTGCGCAAAGTGTGTATACGACGGTGTCGCGGGGCCGGCCTCGGAGTCTGCATCTTCGTCGTCTGACAGGGCCTCGAGGATCGCCCCGCGTGTGCCGGTGTTGGGCAGCGTGCGGGCGGGGAGCGGGAGGTCGGTGTCGTCGTCAAAGTCCTCGACAACTACGGCGCGGCGAGACATGGTGCGTGTGCCTGGGTTTGGCGGTGGAGGTCTGGTATGTCGAGTCGTGGGAGGACGTGAGTCCCGCCATGTCGGTTCGCAAAGCGCGGTTCGGTTCGGCTGATGCGCCGGCCTCCTCCGCAAAGCGCGGTCCGTTCTTGCGAGCTCTTGACCTTACCCCGCAACCACGTCCTTGTATCTAATTTTGTCCCTCAGAGGCTTTCTTCAGGCTACTTGGCCATACTCGAATGTGCTCATAGCGCCGTCTATTCTCTCTCATCTCTTTCGAGCATGCACAGGATGCAGCTCTCTACGCTTGTAATGTGAGTCGCATACGGTCAGACTTCATACACCACTCTGAAATGGAAGGATAGCTTACTTTACCAACTAGTTGTATGCGTCGCATATGCATATGCACAGGCTGAGGGCTCCCCAAGTAATAGTACTCAGCTCGTGTGTGTACCTTTTGGAACCTGCGAGCCCTGTCCGGAAAGTGCTGTACGTGCTTGCGGTTCGCCTCCAAGCCATCAACCTAACCTCCGTTCAACCAGCTACACCAGCCATTCTGCCAACCATTCGGCAACCGCAGACTCATGCACTGCTTCCCCGCATCGTCGTCCCCCAACTCGCACGCTCACCCGCCACAACCTCACTCCCGCCCATCCTACTCGCAACACGAAGACTCAGACACGCACCGTGGCGGCGAGATCCCCGCGTGGGAGTCCTGCGGGCGTATCGTGACGAAGGAGCGCGGCGATTTCTACGAGTTCGTCGCCTGCAACCTCGGCATTGCGTTAGTGGCGATCGGCGTGGTGGTCGTACGCTCGAAGAAGCTACAGGCCATGCAGGCGAGGCAGTTGGCGGCGAGGATTGGCCTCGTAAGACCGACACCGGGAGGCTGGGCTGAAGGCTAACAAAACGCAATGGTTAGTCAGTTGGTCTCCGCTTGACCGAATCCCTGCTTATTTGCATGGTGGCAGAATGTCGGCTGTATAGTTCAACGCTCAATAGATATGGATTCTGTCATGAAAGGCAAGAACATCCATCGGTGCCGAACGATTTGCTTCATTCAATGTCAAACGAGTTTACAACTGTGGCACGCTCGTGTCGAAACTATCGTTCTACTACTGACAGTGACAGCGTGTCCCATATAAATTACAGGCTATGCTACAAGATGCTAGGGACATCTACAACAAACAGTCAGACAGTGCATGTAGTGATAGTTCCTCTATTGCTGGACTGGTGGTATAATACCAGGGCCTGTGGCCCTCAACATATCCTTCACCCTGATCCGCACCTGTTCCTTCAGCTGCTCATCCCCGTTCTTGGCGCCAGAATCGCGGCGCGCCGCCCTCCAGACACCCTCATCCTCGGTGACCCACTGCCCGACGGTCTTCTGCTCGCCCCACCAGCTTGTCGCAGCGGCGCGCAGCCGCTCGTCGCGCATGACCGCGGGCTGGAGGTACTTGAGGAGCGTGACGCGGCGCGCGAGCATGTCGACGGACGCGCGCATTTGCAGGACGAGCGGTGTGAGCGGGGGCGGCACCGCGGACGCGGGCAGGAGGTACAGCAGCACGGGCAGCACGAGGAAGAGGACGTGCCGCGCGACGTACAGCACGTCGTGCCACTGTGGCTGCTGTGAGAGATCGGTCGTGCAGCACGACAAAAGCAAGGCGCACCATCACCACGGGCGCGTCGTCCCGCTGTATGCTGATCTGCACGGTCGCGACGGTCCATGCCTCAGCGACGGCAGCTGCGCCGAGGACAAGGAGGCCGAGCGTACGCAAGCGGCTCCGGCCGCTGTTTTCCACCGTGAGCAGCCCGAGCACAGTCGCCTCCCGAATGTACTGCAGCAGCGGGCCCGGGATCGCGAACAGCGAGTAGTGGTCTATCGTTTTGCAGTGGACGCAGTCCTGAATGACCTTCTGGCCGTACCTAGGTACAGAAGTGTAAGTGGACGGTGGCGCGCATACACACGACCACTGCGCCGGCGTGCGGCAGCAGCCCAAATGTAGCATACGCACCTGACATATGCTGTTCTGATCTCTGCGTTGCCCAGCTTCGCCAGCAGCTCTTCCAGCGGCCGCGGAAGCCCATCCCCCACCGTCAAGCCTGCCCGCTCGAGCAGAATGCTGCGTATGCGCTCGGTGGGCGTCGTCAGCGGCAACTTCAGCGCCGAGAACAGGTTTGGTGGCCAATGTACGATGAGGCAGTAGAGTATGTAGAACGTGTGCAGGTGCAGCAGCACGGTGAGCAGGCGTTCATACGGCGGATGGACATTGGTGTTGGGCGTGCGTGAGCGCGTCGCGCGGCGCCGCCGGCGAAGCAGGACCCACGACGGTGGGATCGTGAGCAAGGAAGTGAACAAGAAGAGGTCGATGGAGGGAGTTATGAGTGCCATCGTACGGGCATGTGAGCGTGGATGAGGAAGAGAGGCGTGGCGGGCGCGTCAGAGGAGCGCTGCGCCACGCGCCCCGCCAAAAAAGAAAACGACTGGTCCTAGCCGGGATCGAACGTACGGCTTAAGTTAGAAACGATAACCGCTACACCACTCGATAATCCCGCCCTTCGATCTTCCAGCATTAATATTCCCGCAGTCCGTACAGCACCTGGCACTCCGAGGAATTTGGTACTAGGATTTTGCACCAAGCCGTTTGCTGAACCCGAAATCCACGTGGCGTGTCTGAGGGTTCCAAGCTGCTGCTGGATGCTGGCCCGAGGATGTTCGCCACCTACCTCGGTCTCTTGCCATATGCGTGCATTGTCGGTAGATCGGGAACAACCGATCCCATTCCTCCTCTTGACTTTCGTCTTCCAACGTTCAACCTCCCCTCGTCGTTCTCCTCACCGCTGAAGCCAACCATGCTCATCCTCGCCTCGACTGCAAGCGTCTTCCACGGCCTCGGGCACCCGCCTGGCTAAACCTATGCACTCTGGCGCCTTCTATACATGCCATCTTGATGGGCACAATTGGGCAACCTTCTTGCAGGGCATCTTGTCCCGCGGGTTCATCGCCTCACCTAGGCCTGCACGACCGGAACGGAATCTCCTTGAGGGTCAGGGGCTTGACTTGCCGCGTGTAAGGTGAATACAGACCGCTTTGCTTCCGGGTGATGCTTACCCACGGACATGGCGGTGTAGGCAGACCGTGCGGAAGACTTCTGAATGCAAGTTTGAGCTCGCAGGAGCTCGCAGGCCGCCTTCAACCTCCTTGTGGCGCCCCCTTCACTCTGAAACGACCTCTGCCCTGTAACGATATCTCCGAGACACAGGTCAAATTGCAGGCTAGGCGATCGCAGATTGCCTCGCTTGTGCCTCGTCGTTCCCACTCCAGCTGGCCCGCAGTGACGCACTCCCCCGACTCTGCGACATATCCTCCGTAGTGCCCTCGGCTATGTCGGCCCCACGGCGACGCGCGATCCCCACTTTCGGTCCTCCGCCCCCTGAGTCGTCCTCTTCGTCTCAACCGCCACCCCCGGCCTCTCTGCCTGGGTCCATCCTTCCCATCACGCCCCCATCGAGCGACACAGCACCGGGGACTCCCACAAGCACCCAGCAGAGCTCCACTTCGTCCTCGACGTCTCCCACGAACTCAGCCTCAGCGACAAGCTCTGGTTCAACGTCAACCGGTACAGACACAACCGGTAGCACGACCTCGTTCGCGTCACCCACGGCCTCCAGTACTAGTATGAGCTCGTCGGACTCATCCACCGCAGCTCCGCTGCCTATCTCTCTTCCGCCATCGCCCTCTCCCACATTCATTGTCCCTCCGGTTGCTGCAGCCTCGCACAGCAGCCATGCCGGCGCTATCGCGGGAGGCGTCATTGGTGGTCTCGCGTTCATTGCCCTCGTGATCGGTGCGCTGCTCTTCGCTTTACGTCGTCACAACAAGAAGAAAGCGCAGCAGAGCGTGTTGCCATGGAGCAGCGGCGGCATGGGCAGGCGTAGGGGAGACGTGAGGATCTCGAGCTCGTCGGGGCTGGCAGCCGAAAGACACAGTGGGTTCGATTTCGCGAAGCGCATGAGCGCTGCTGGGTACGCGACGGGCACCGGCAACTACGTGAACAGGGATATCGGAGGTGCGCTGCCCGACAGGCGTGCGTCGACCGCGTCGAGCGTTGGAGTCCCTCCTCGGGTACAACGCCATGCATCGGTGTCGTCGAACACCCATGTCGAGTCTCACTCCAACGACGGATACTCCGATGAAGAGAAGAACTCGACGCTGCACCACGACTCATCCTCGTACTCGCATGCCCAGAAATCTATCGATCTCAACGATTCCGCCATCCCGCATCTGCCGTCGGAGCCCCCTGTTGCGTATTCCTACCAAGACCGTAACCGTAGTCGCTCGATGACTGGGCACAACCGCGCTCTTGCTCTCGCGAAGCTCGACTCTTCCGTACCCGTCAGTGCCCCATACACTCCCTCTGGAGGCGCTTCCGTCTCGCGATCGCCGTCTGCCGCGACGTACTCGAGCCAGAAGGACCCCTTCGCGTCACCATCAGACAAGGCGCTGCACAGGCTGTCATCCAGCGGCGGTGTGTCGCGCCGCCCCACCGTCACCCGCAAGGCCGTCCCGAAGTACGACGAGACCGAGTTTTCGATGACGGACCTGTCCTCGAACCCGTCGTCGCCCCGCGCGATGTCCCCGCCGCTGCTGCCGCGCACGCCCTCGCCCCCACTCGGCGTTTCCGCCGTCGCCGCCCGCGCGGTGTCGCCCTACGCGCTCCCGCACATCGGCAGCAACGAGTCGCTGCGCAGCGGCGCCGTGCTCACCCGGAACGGGTCGTCGCGCTCGCACGCGCCGCTGCCGGCCCTGAACCACAAGACGAGCTTCGGCGACATGAGGCCGGTGCACTACCTCATCCCCGACATGCCGCCGCAGCAGGAGGAGTAGATCGTGCGACGGAGTGCTGTCTCCGTACGGACTGTGAGTAGCGTCGTCGCTCATTGCTGCGGGGCGGGTGCTGACTGTTACTTGGCAGAGGTTTGGCTTCTGGCTTACTTTATCTGTGCCCTCATTCCCATCTTGGCGTGTCCTGCTTGGATACCAAGTGTCCTTGGTCCCCTTCACTGGATGTTTCCAAACGCTGTTGCTTTACTAAAATTCCCTTGGTTTTAAACGGACTCCCCCTTGCTGTCTACGTTGGTCAGATGTCATGACAGTTTCCTTTGTAGCTCGCTCTTGACGACGATTCCACGAATGAGTACGATATTCTACGTAGTTGTAGTACGTTGTGTTTGCTATGGTGCTGCCGCCTACGGACATGTCTCCCTGTAGTGTTAGATCCACCTGTACGGTTTAGTTTGCGACCCAGTCTTTACACGGACTCCATTTCTCTTGCTCAGGGTCTCCCCCAGGGCTTCCTCGCCTGCCGCTGTCAAAGCATCGCTCTTCTTTCTGGATCCGCTCGCGCTCGGGTTCGCAGGTCTGGCGGATCTCGGGCGATAGGAGGTGCGTGGCATAGGCTCTGATAACTGCGCTTCGCCGCTGACAGTCGAAGCGGGCCCTTAGGATTCCCTGCGCTGGGGCGGTGAAGGCCCCGCATCTTCCAGGATTCCTGCTGTTCCGTTTGCGGAGACCGGGCCTTCGTA
This sequence comes from Phanerochaete sordida, assembly GCA_019973155.2. NCBI lineage: Eukaryota > Fungi > Basidiomycota > Agaricomycetes > Polyporales > Phanerochaetaceae > Phanerochaete > Phanerochaete sordida. The sequence continues at coordinate 446,930 of BPQB01000004.1, forward strand.
CCAGCCGCTGTGAATTCGTGAACTCGAAGGCTCAGCTTCGCGTCTCAGATCTGCACATGCATTGAATGGTCCCTGCTTTGCGCGTTCCGCTTCGTCCAGCTCCTCCGTGTCAAGCATCCCGGACTTGGTCCATATGATGTTGAACTGTGGCCTTGGGATCTCTGAATGCTAGAGATCGATTGTATCTCACAAGGAAGGTGGCATTTTTCGCGAATATTCGTTCGAGGACCCCGTCCGCGGCTTGGCTTGCAAACCGCGGCATATTCCCGCGCGCCGGTGTGCTTTGTTTTTGTTCACCCCAGGCGGGCTGCGTCGGGGCCTCATTGTTGCTATGTGCAGTACAAGTCGTGCCGAATATAGCAGCAGGCGCGATCGTTACAACAACGGTGAGGCTCTCGGTGTGGCTCAGAGTGGCACTGTCAGGCTGACGGCGTTTATACTTCCAGGCCACTCGCGACGGGTCACTGCACCAGAGACCAAGCACCCACGCCACAGCTCAACCATACATAACCCTTCCCTGTACACCCATTCGACGAACCGACATCGAAACAGCTATGGCCACAGAGCTGATGGACACGCCTCTGGTACAAGTCAACATCGCCACGTTCCAGAGGCTGATAGGCGGAAGGAATATGAACCCCATCGAGGCAAAGAAGGCGAAGGACTTTCGAGCACTGGCCACCGTCCCGACGGATGCACGCCATCGACGTGTACTCGCCAAGGAAAAGAATATTCATATCGTGAGTTTGTGGCTAGCGTTCCGTTTATCTGCAGACTAATGCTCGCGCTAGTGCCGTGCTGCGAGTTCCGTGGCAGCTCTCGCTGCGAAAGCCAGCAAGCAGCCTAAATTTGTCGTCAAAGATGTCGCCAAACTCCGCGAGAATGCTTACATCGACAGCGAGGTCGACATAGCGATATACCCATCTCATCCCACCGCCCGGGCGGCGTACTCGCACAAGGTAGAAAGCCTCCTTCCTCACTACGCTCGCCGCGCCTGGTCGTGGATGGTCAGCTACATGATCGTTCTGCGGCCGGACGAGCGGAGCAACATTTGGTTCCCCTCGAGCGACGTCGACACGTATAGCAAGCCGTCTCCGGTTTTGAACAAAGACACGGATGTACGGCTCTATGAGGCTGCCAGCAGAATCATGCGCCGCCAGCACCGCACGCACCTCTTTGCCTTCGTCATCAGCGGTCCGTGGGTCCGCGCTGCGCGGTTCGACCGAGCTGGGTGCATCGTGTCCGAGCCGTTCCCCGTCGTGCGCTCTCGCATGATGCTCCCGAACCTCCTCTTCCGCATCCTCTCCGCATCTCGCGAGCGCCAGGGCTTCGACGTGACTGTGGAGCTGGCTTCTGCGGAGGAGACAGCCAAGCTCGAGGCTTTTACTACCGAGGACCGGCGGCTCAAGTTGCATTGGCGCTATATTGTCCAGGATCAACGCTGTTTTCCCCTACAAAAGGCACGTCTGTTCTGTTGACGAGGCGTCGCATCCGTCTTGATGACTTGATGGCTCAGGTCCGGTGCCCTGCGTTTGTCTTGGAGGACGACCAAGCGGCCACGCAAGACCCGTCATACATGTCGTTCCTCATAAGCAAGCCTTTGGTCGCCCGCCCGGCTATCGCCGGACGCTGTACGCGAGGATATATCGCCTACGACATCGAGCACGACCGGCTTGTGTTTCTGAAGGATCAGTGGCGTTCTCTCTTCAACAAACATACCGAGCTAGAAACGTACCGGCGGCTACACGAGAAGAAGGTCAACTATATTGCTACACTTCTTGCCGGCGAAGAGATGCAATCGCAAATAACTGCGACACAGAAGTACTGGCGAGATATGAGGGGGAAAATCCACACACGCATCGTCACCAAGGAGATTGGCCTACCCCTCGAGGATTACACGGACGCGCAGGAGTTGCTTACAGTGATCCAGCACGCCATGACCGGTTCGTGCCCTTGCTTTCCTCTGGGGCTCGTCAGTGTCTTACAGAGCGCTTCTCTCATTATACAGGACACAAGGAGGCTTGGGAGAAGGCAGGCGTGCTGCATCGCGACATCAGCACCGGGAACATCATGATCGACATTGCCACAGGGCGAGGCTTTCTGAACGATTGGGACCTGCCGGCCTACGCGGAAGACATCAATGGTCCTGACCCGGAGACGATAGGCGCGACGGTTGGTGCTATTCTAAGATACTCAACATCGGAGCTGACCGTTGAGGCTATAGGGTACCTGGCAATTCAAGTCAGCGGTCGGTCAGCGTTATCCGAAAAAGCGGCTGATGGTTTCTGACGACATGGAGTCCTTTGTCTACCTCGTGCTGTACATGGCCAACCGTTTTCATTGGCACAAACACTCGCCCATAGGTTCTGACAAGAAGGCCAGATGGGAAGTCGACGAATATAGTCGCTGGATGTTCGCAGACGACACGAAGAAGTTCTTCGCCATAGAATCCGGCACCTTCCAATGCAACGCATACCCCGCTCGGTCGGACACCGATCCCAAGTTCGTGGCAGCGAAGCGTGGCGAGGTCCCTGTTCGCCTCAAACTGAACGATGACCGGTCACGCCCTCTTCTCGCTGAATTTTTGCACGCTGCGTACCAGCTTGTGAAGCAACACTACGAGACGATCGACTTCAAAGCATTGAAACCACCAAAACCCAAGCCTATGCCGAAGCCCGAGCCAGTGGAGCTCCCCTCACCGACAGAGTCGTCTTTGCAAAGGCGTGCCGATCTACGTGCTCTCTTTGGCAACGTTGAACCCAAGAAGCCTCGTTGGATTCGAGAGTCGGATGAGTCGGACGACTCCTCCCGCGCGGTCGAGTCGAAACCTCGCAAAGGCGACGGACCGCTGGCCACCCACGGGCCCCTCCTCGACCTCCTGTCGCGACTGACAGCGAAGGGGAAGGACCTTCCCAGCGAGCCGAAGTACTTCGACCACTACCGCGGCCAGGAGCCCGCCCGGCTGCGCCAGTCGACGTCGAGCGCGGCGAGCGCGGAGTCCAATAACGCGCACCACCCCGCGACGCCCGTCCTGGAGCCTGCGCTCGCAGAGTACGTGTACCGGCCGTCGCAGACCCTGCACGGGGGCAAGCACGGACTGCGCGTGCGCATCAGCGAGGACAGCGTCTCGTACGAGGTGCGCGTCGCGCCCGCCAATGCGGAGCTCCCGGTCGCGCCGGCGAACATCGTGCCCAGACAGTCCAAGCGTCTGCGCGGAGAAGCGAGCGGTGGCCTGCCTGCGGCGAAGCGGAGGCGTCGGTAGACGGGCGGCTGGGTCGAAGCGCGTTACTCCGTTTGTACAGCCAGCCTCGCCGAGAGGCCCTGATTGTCAGGTGTTGGCCGCGATCTCAATATTTATGAACAATGTGATATATCTCGATACACGGCGCATCCGGAATTATCTTGACGTTTATGCAACGCTGCAATAGTTCCCTCTCCTCGCTACTTGTGTCCTCCCACGTCGGGCTTCCGACCTGTAGCTCCGTCAACGGACAACTTTGCTGCGCGCGCCGCTCGATTATCATGCGGAGGTTATTGGGGAGCGTGTAGGCGCCTGTGAGCACCAAGGTTCGCAGACGAGGCAGCGAAGCCTCTTGCGTGCATACTTGCAGCGCCAGATTTGTGGAGAATATGGTTGAATCCCCACGCCACCCATGAAACTCCAAAGTCGTAATCTCGGGAACGTATTGGAACAAATAGGATTGCTCTTCTGGGATCGTCCAAACTTGATGCTCGATATAAAGCGTGTGTACAGTAGAATAGGGACGTGGGGGTGGCGGCGGGTGCCTGACATCGTAAAGAGTGGTGCAGGACCGGCCAATCACCAGGATTTGGAGTGTTGGCAAGTCGAGGCAGTCGAGAAGCTGGAAGACATCGTCGCATTCAATGATCGAGAGCGACTGCACAAAGGGAAATCGGGCTGGGCGCAAGTCGCCAATAATCTCTTCAATCGCCACATTACAGTCCAGGACAATGTGCTTCAGCTGGGGTGCGGTGTTCGCCAGCGCAACCAGGTCCTCCATTCGGGCATCGTAAATGCCGGAGATGTTGAAGGTGGTGAGTCGTTCGAACGAGGGAGTGGAGGATGGGACAGGAATCCAGGTCGCGCGAAAGTATTCGAGCTTGGGACAGTCCGGTCGGAAGGGAATGGTGTTGGGAAACCACGGTTCCTCGTCGTCGTCATCGTACCACCAAAGCCTCAGCGAGCGGAGGAGCGGTAGCGACAAGGCCTCCATGGTTGGCAAGAGCGTCTCGAAAAAGCTACTGTCTTCGGACCTGACAGTGAGAGAGTCGAAGAGATGCGCATATTGCCATACGAACAGCATGTTCTTGAGGTAGGGTTCTACCCACCAACCGTGGCCATGTTGCATATACATGTCTGGCGTGTTGCACACGATGGAAACCGGAGCCGACCTCGCTCTCTCTACGAAGAGCGCGAGAAGATCGCTGGACTGCGCGATGACATGAATGCACCTCCATAGGCGTGGAAGGGAAAGTACCACGTCTCTCCAGCGGCGAGAGACCTGAGAGACGTCGAGAACGTCGAGAGCAGTGTGCGCGTCGCTTCTGTAGCAGTCTTCGCGCCGCGAGTGATCGCATGCCTCTTCGAGTACAAGCTTGAGAACGTCGTCCGGGAGCATATGGACGGGCGCGCAAGCGGCCTTCTTGATGTCGTTCTCGCGAAGCGCACCTCTTAAATCCTCCAGTTCCCTGGACACCTCGTCAAACCGCCGCTCCAAGAGAGCTCGCTCCGCGTCAAGCTCCTGAATTCGTTGACTGCGAGCCGTACGATCCATATTGGGTGTACAATACGGACTGTCACGAGCGGCAACGCTGGGGTGGAACGCCTCCGTGTCTATCGCAGGCTGGCAGCGAAGAACAGGTTCACTGTGGGCAGATGAGTTTACATCCAGGACGTGCTTGCACGGCGCATGCGCAGTCAATATCACTTACCTGCGGCTTGGGCCAAGGCTGCCGAGGATGCTAGCTGAATTTCACAACTTTCAGAAATTGAATATTGAACGCTAGATGTTTGGATTGAAAAGCGGGGATGCGGTCGTAGGAGTTGTGGCCCAAGTTTCGACTCTCGAGTCTCGATGGAGTCGAGGGTTGTTGTGCCACCTCATGTTGGTCGGAGCCGCGGCCCGCTGCCTCCGCGGGCGGCATGTGGTTCTCGGAGGCTTCAACTTGCTCTTCACCAAGTGCGTCAATTGACCAGCACCATCCTTACTCACCATCTGCATCAGATCTCACAGGCAACCTGGGCTGTATGGCACAGTTATGATTGTACGCGACCACAGCCAAACATGATCCTTACCGCAATATGCGGGAGCTGGAGTCTGGAGAACGGTATACGTACAGCGGTCAGCGAGAGTCTGTTGACATCCCCTGCTTGCGAGATCTGCAATAAGCTCCGCAGAGTTGTTTTAAGCCGAACTACCCGCGGTCGTGATGCGCGCCCGAATCATCTCGTAGTACGTCCACCCCTGGTCTGTTTTACCCGATTAATTAGCCTTGTCAAGTTATGTTCCCAGCGACAGGCGCATCGTCTGGTCGCGGATCTGTGGAACCCCTCCCCTAACAACATCCGCACGCGCTCACACATACATACTCAGTAGTGAAACTCAATTTGCAGCTCTGCGCGAGCTTCAACGAGAGCAGAGAGAGCACGGAGCTTATCCGGAAGCTGATCCCATCATAATGGACGTGGGTTCCTTGGATTCGTGTCGTCGAGGAAAGAGCGAACGAACGCTTCCAGAGCAGCAACTTATGATGGGAACCTATGCGTGGGAAGCTTTGCGTTTGTGTTGTACACCGTTTATGAGACGAGTGGGCAGCGTTGACATGCTGATTTCGACGGTATGGCATGTTCTCGGCACCTCGAGCATTCTCAGCCAGAAATTGTAGTGCGAGGTGGGGCAGGGACCTCGAACGGCGGCTTGAAGGCGAAGAGCTCTGCTGGCTAACCCTACTCTTCGGATGCTAACCCTACCCCGCTTATGCAAAGCCGCGTCCATCAGTCGCTTCGCTCCGAGGGATTACCCCCGCGTTGGAATGCAGACAAGCCCTCGCAAGCCCTCGCAGGATCCTAAATTGAGTGTCACTAGTATTCAAGGAAGCGCGTAACATCCACACGCTCATCAGCATGCGCGCGACCGCTCGGGGTGTTAGCCGCTCATGGTATTCTTTCCCCGTGCCATCCACCTCAGAACATTTCCACCCTCCCCCTTCCGTTCCATGCTTGCGATTTAGAATGCCCCTCTTCACCTGCGATGAAGCCGGCTGCACCGGGGCCGCAGTGAGAGGCAAGGCCTGCCTGCTATGCCTGCGCCACCTTTGCACCGATCACCTCAAACGCGGCGTCCATGGCTGTCCGAATTGGCAGGTGAGCTGTCTAGGTGAAGATGAGTCTATCGAAATGGCTCATCGATTTTGCAGAACGACGCCGAAGCCGAAGCTTGGGGTGTGGCTAACGCACGCGCCACGCGCGATGAGGTCAATGCTCTCATCGCCACGGTCGATGCCCGAGCTCTGGAGAACCACGCGACGCTTCTCAGAGGCGGCATTGCTTGCACTGTAGTGCCCCTCGCGTACGATGCGGAAAATATACACCATGTCATGGGCGGCATGAACTTTCACATCACCATCTGCTTCGCCGATGGTGTAGAGTGGATCTGTCGCATCCGCCGTAACAACGTCTCCTCGCCCCCACGCAGCATCCAGAACGCCATACTCAACAGCGAGGTTGCCACCTTGAAGTTCCTCGCGTCTATTAGGGTGCCAGTTCCGCAGGTCCACGGCTACGCCACATTCGGCGACAACAACCCTGTCGGCGTGGGGTACATCCTCATGGACAAGCTTCCAGGGCGCCCCCTAGATTTGGATGCGGCAAATGCTGAACAGAAGCGTCGGTTCATGTCCCGATTCGCAGAAATATTTGCGACGCTGGCTGCCCACCCCTTCCTCGCCATTGGCTCTCCCCTCCTTTCGACGTTAAATCAAGCGGTTGTTGGTCCGGTGGCTTCAGAGACCTTTGCCCCCGCGCTGGGAAGTCAGATCCTCCTCGGGCCTTTCGACAGTGCGACGGAATATCGACGTACCGCGCTCGAGATTGCCATTGAGCTTATTCGTCGGCAGGAGCTGTACGTCGACACATCGATCGATGCCTACCTCGTACATCGCTTCCTCCTTGACAAGCTCCCCCTACTCGATGCTGCCGACACGAGCGGGGGTTCCGGTTTCTACCTGAAGCACATGGATGACAAGGGAGACCATATCATGGTTGACGACGACTTCAACATCACAGGCATCATCGACTGGGAGCGTGCACAGACTGTGCCGAAGGCAGAGGCGTTCGCGGCCCCGCTCTTTATGCTCGACGTCGCCGAGTACTATAGCGGAGTGAACGAGCTCAGCGCCACGGAGAGCACCTTCGTGGAGGTGCTGAAGGAGCAAGGACACGCTGAGCTCGCAGAGCTCGTCAGTCGTGGCAGGGTCCAGCACAGGATCATGCATTGCATCAACGGCGATGTTGACGATCCCGACTTCCCGAACATTTTCATGGCTCTCCTTCGTCTCCTTCCCGAGCAGGACGCACCCACCGACTCTTGGGACTTTTGGCGAGCTTGGACTCTGCGCAGGTTCGAGGACGACCCCGGTTTGCAGGCCCTGTTCGCGTAAAAGCCCCTTCTCGGATGTGAACAAACTGATTTCGAATGCCTTCTTTTTTGCGCCCATCAACAGTGCAGACTCGTGTGATCTTGCAAAAGAAATACCGGTCCTGAAATACAATCTTTCGTTCGGAGGCCGGCGCGGTGGTACTTACACCTGCTATACAGAGTATACTGCCAAGATTTAGAGGCCTTAAGCTTGAAGCGTGAAGCTCAATTGGAACCTTCGTCCTAATACATGATAGTAAATGCTCCTATATTCCGTCCCAATTATGCAGTATTACATGGGGTATGTGTGCAGAAGAGCGTCCAGTATACAATGCCGAAATGTCGCAAGATGACCCGCGTATGCAGTCGCCTAGAGTCACTTGTTCGCAAGCCGCGACGACCGCCGCACCGGGGCCTCAGCAGCCTTCGCGGAACCCTTCGCCGGGCCCCTCGTCGCAGCGCGAATCTTGGCCGACTTGACGGGCTTCTCCTTCGGGAGCGCGGCCTTCCGCCGGGGTGCGGGCTCAGGAGGGCTGGCAGCGACGAGGGTCTCGGACGTCTCCTCAGGTACAGCAGGCAGCACAGGAGCCGCTGGCGGCTGCGCCCGGGTCGTCCCCGCCCGGCCCTTGCCCCTGCCCCGGGTACCCGCCGCCCTCCCTCGCGGCGGCGCTGCCGCGGGAGGCGGTGGCTGGACGTTCTCGTTGGACTCCATCAGCCGTCTCGACCGGCGCGGCCCTCCGCCGCGTGCGGGCGCATACTCGAGGGGCGCCGCAGGCCCGGCGGCCCCGAGCCCCGGAGACAGCCGCGGGAGCTCGTCGCTAGGATCTACGCGCGTGTAGTAGGTGACCCCGTTCTCGTCGATGCGCACGCGCTTGGCGTGCGTGCCGCCGGGCTGCGTCGTCGACGAGTCCGGCGCGCCGGACGCCACGTCCTCGGTAAACTTGGGCGTCCCGTTCGCGTTCACCCCGGCCTTGCGCTTCTTCCTCCCCGTCGCGTTCTTCGTCCGCGTGGACGTGAACGCGGACAGCCCGCGGAACTGGTCGACGTACTTGACCTCGGCCTGGAGGGCCTCCACCTTCTCGGGGTCCGTGAGCCACCAGTAGAATAGGTCCACGAGCTTCTCGTGCGTCGTGAGCGGCCCGGGCCCAGTGAGCCTTGTCTGCAGCCTGGGGTCGGTCGTGGGTCGCACGCGTGGGCGGTCCGCCATCCCAGCATCGACGAATGCGCTGGGTGCTTTCACTAACGTACTCTTCGGCCGCACGTCGGGATTGTCCTGCGCCTTTGCTGCGTCTGAAACTCCGCTTTCCGCGTTGTCGTCAGCCTTGTCAAGGAGCTCTGGATCATACTTGTCCAGCGATTTAAAGTCGATGGTGGCATACTGCTCTTTGAGCTTCGCGAACGCGTCCTTGAGGAAAAGGCCCAGCTGGCTAGGCTTCCCATCGTTGGTCGTAAATTGGATGTTCATGGTGCCTGAGTTGGCAGCATCCCATTTCGCGTTACCACCCTTGGAAAATCCGCTGTCTATGCAGAGGCGTTCATCGTAGAAGAAGTCGTGCACGAACTTCGAAAGCCCGTCTCCTTGCTCCGCAATGACTTGGCGCCGGATGTCTTCTTCGAGCTCTCTTAAATCCAAGGTCCGACCGCCGGGCGAGTAATTGTGGCGATGAAAACGCACAGCCATGTAGAAGATGACATAAACGAATGGCTCGATATCGTCTGAGACTGCTGGTGGTTTGAGAGGATAGCGGAGAGACAGGGCCGATTTAAACGGCCAGGTACCCTGTACGGCGTGCTCTTTAGTCAATCCCCACGAGAGCGCTAACAGCCAACTCACCGATATGCCCATAGGCTCTGAGGCGCCCTTATCAAAATCGCTGGACAACCGGGACAGGTCCCAGTCGTTCAGAAACCCCTTGCCCGTGCTCGGCTCGATCATGATGTTGCCGATACTGATGTCGCGGTGGAGCACACCCGCCTTCTCCCAAGCCTGCTGGTGTGCTGCGCGGCGAACGGTTTATCAGCGACGACGCATACACAACCGAACGAATGGCGCACCAAGAAGCGCGTATGAAATCGCATTGAGGAGTTCGTGAGCGTTTGTATAGTCCTCCAGCACGCGCCCGACCTCCTTCGTGACGAGCCGCGTGTGTATCCGCCGCGCAGTGCACGCAATGTAGCGGTGCGCGAGCGTCTCCTGCGGCACCGCAAAGCCGTCGTCCTCGCCCTCCGCCACGGGCTCGACGACGTCGCCGCCCGCGACGGGCGTCGCGATGAACTGCACGGCATTCGCGTGCAGGTGGCGGTACACCTCGAGCTCGGTGTGCCGGCGCGCGGGCGCGCGCCACTGGTCCTTGAAGAACACGAGCCGGTCGCCCGCGACGTCGTACGCGACGTACCCGCGCGTGCAGCGCCCCGTGAGCGAGTAGTGGCACGCGATCGGCCGCCCGAGCACGAACGCGCGCGGCGCCGGCGCGGCCGCCGGTGGCGCGCCCAGGTGCACGACGGGGCACACGACCTGCGGCGCGGTCAGCGGTCAGCGGGCGCGGCGGGTGGGGGTGAGAAGGGGCGCACCTTGAAGAGCGGGTAGCAGCGCCGGTCGGCGAGCATCCACGTCTTGTAGTAGCGGAGGAGCTCGGAGTCGTCGGGCGGCGCGAACGCCTCGAGCGCGGCGACCTCGTCCGCGGCCGGCGCCGTCGCGGTCGGGTCGAAGCCCTGGCGCGGCGGCGGCACGGTGAAGAGGCGGAAGAGCAGGTTCGGGAACGCCCAGCGCGCGCGCAGGACGTGGAAGGGGCGCGAGACGAGCGCGCCCGCGCGGTCGAAGCGGAAGGCGCGCACCCAGGGGCCCGCGATGAGGAACGCGAAGAGGTGCGTGCGCTGCTGGCGCAGGAGCGCCTCCGCGGCGTACTTGAAGAGCTGTGCGCGCGCGCGCGTGTTGTCCTCGCCGGGCAGCACGAGCGGCGCGTCCGCGGGGGGCTCGTCGTCGTCTGCGGGGAACGAGAAGCCGGTGGCCTCGCCGCGGCGCTTGACCTCCATCCAGAACGTGATCCACGGCCACGCGCAGCGCCCGTAGTACGTGACGTCGCTGCGCATCTTGTGCATGTACGCCCGGTAGGCCTCGTCGTGCGTCGGGTAGGCGCAGATGTCGGGCCGCATGTCGTTCACTGCGCTCTCGGCCAGGCAGGCAGTGGCCTTGATTACGTACTTCGGGTGCTCGGTGACCGCATGGGCCAGCTCCGTAACAGTGCTCCCGGCACGACACTGCTCGAAGGTTACTTATCTGCGTCGTGGTAATTAAAGTAGACACTCACTATAGCGGCGTAGAATCTCTTTTCGAGCTTTAACTTGCCTCCCCTCTTGATTTTAGATAGAGTGGCCAGGCTTCGAAAGTCCTTGACACGTTTGGACTCCTCCTCGGTCATGTCTCTGCCCCCGATGCAGTCGAAGATGACGGACAGATCGACTTGAACGACTTTACGCTCCATTTCTGCAGAGGCCTGTTTCGCAAAGTTGGCCCTCTTGGGTGCTGGATTGTCTGCGCCGACGGCCTGCGAGTCCGTCGAAAACTTGTGATGTGTAGGCGAGCCCGGCGGTTTAAGTTCCCTAAGCCTCAGTGGGTTGAAGGCCAGGGGGTGGTTGTGAGATCCTAAGACTGCGTGCTTCAGGGAACTTTGGGGCGTTCGAGGCTTCCCGGAGGGTGAGTGTTCGGACATGGTTGCGGACAGAGAGAGCGAGTGGCGCTCACCTAGGCCAAAGGCGACAAGAGGCCTGATTATATGTCTGGGCCCGCCAGGCCACTGGCAGTGCGCGCTTATTTGCCTGAGGGTCGCGAGGCAATGACTCGACAATCGGGGTGCTCTGGCCCCGGGACAATTGAGTTGCCTTGCTACCGAAAGCGCGTCGTTCAGTTGGCCTCAAACGTCTCTCGCCATGTTCAGTGTGCACTCACAGAGACGCAGCTGTATCGCAGGAAATCGCTGCAGGCAAATCCACCTGGGCGTAGGAGGAAACCTCCTCTGCGACGTGAACGTTGTGCTTTTGTCCCGAAAAGGCACGTGCAGTTCGCCTTGATCGCCGCCCACGGTTAGACGCCGAGATGGGAGGCCTGCATTAAGGCCAGCTCCTGGCAGCACTGCTTGGAAAGAGAGCCCGCAAAAATGATTATGGAATATAGGAATATTTGTACGAGAAAAGAGAAGTAGCTGAGCAGGCGGCCGGTCACTCTCACCCGGGGTCCCGGCGTGTGATAGACGCCGTCCTTTGTGGCGTCATTGCCATCAATTTTTAGATTATTCGCTGCGCTCTCTTCCCATCAGCCGACGACTCCCTCAAGTATGTTGCAGCGACCGACACCTTGGTAATGTTTCTAAAATACTTATCATATTGCTTCCAGGACAGCCCTATCATTCTCAAATCATGTTCAAGTTTGACTTTGACCTCGAGGACGAAGAGCTTGATGAGACCCTCGCTCCCCAAATCTCTTCCAGCACAGGCAAAGCAAACGATGCCGCACGTACAGAGGAAAGCCACCTGGAGACAGCACCACCATTTATTGAGCTTCAGCTCGAAGACTTGGTACCCAAATTATCACGTCTACACCGCGTTTTGGGCTAACACTCTCGCCCTTACACAGCTCACACAGCTCCCGGACGTGATCAGCTACTCACCCGTGCAGGTGCCCTCTCTCAGCACAGACGCCAGCGCGCCCGCACCAGTCTTCCTGGCCAAGCGCGACCTCTACGACGCGCGCTTCCAGCTCATCGCGGCCGGCGCGGACGAGTACGCAGGGGAGCAGGCCGAGGGCTCGGACCGCGACCTCCAGTACGTCGAGGCGCCCTCGGACCTCGTGCCCGGCGTGTACGAGGGCGGGCTCAAGACGTGGGAGTGCAGCGTCGACCTCGCGGGCTGCGTGCGCGACATGCTCGGCGACGTCCTCCAGCGCGCGGACAGCCTGCGCTCGCTCGAGGTGCGCTCCCCGCTCCCTCACGCAGCGCTCTGGGCTCACGAGATGCACGCAGCTGGGCTGCGGCACGGCCATGCCGTCGCTGATGCTCCTCAGGGAAGTCCTCTCGGGCCCGCCGCGCCCGGAACGGCGCATCGAGCTGCACCTGCAGGACTACAACGAGCTCGTCTTCCGGCTCGTCACGCTCCCGAACCTGATCCTCGCATGGTGTACGCCGCTCCCATCTCCCGCATCGCCCGTCGCTGACCTGCCCGCCCAGACATGTCCCCCGCCTCCGCGCCCTTCACCGCCTCCTACACGCCCCCACCCACAGACGACGCCGCGCCCGAACCGCTCCCGCCTTCCGACGCATCGCTCGCGGGCGACCTCACGCTCAGCGCCGACCTCCTGCGCGCCTTCACAACGTCGCTCGCGGCACACGGCGTCGCTCTGCGCCTCTTCGCGGGCGCATGGGAGGCATTTCCGGCGGCGCTCACGGCGCGGCGCTACGACGTGCTGCTGACGTCCGAGACGCTCTACGCGCCCGCGAGCCTCGCGCCGCTCGCGGACCTGCTGTGGCGCGCGGGCGCCGCGGGCGCGGGCGGCCTCGAGGCGGCGGCGGGCAGGCTGTCGCTGCGGGACGCGGCCGATGGCGAGGACGGGCGGGCGCACGGTACGGAGGCGGGGCTGCGGCGCGTGCGCGCGGACGAGCTCCCCGTGTGCCTCGTCGCTGCGAAGCTCGTCTACTTCGGCGTGGGCGGCGGCGTGGCGGAGTTCACGCGTGCGGTGGAGAGCGGCGCGCCGAGCGGCTGCGCGCGGGGCAGGGGCCGCGTGCACACGGTGTGGAAGAAGGAGGACGGCGTGAAGCGCGTCGTGATGGAGGTCAAGTGGTAATATAATGGCTATCTACAGTATAATCGAGTGCCAGGCGATGCATGGACGTAGGGTCTGATCATTCCTCGTTCGCAGCCTTCTTCAATGTGTCCTGCCAGTCCAGTGCCAGCTTCGTAAGCGTCTTGCTTTTGGCTATGAGACGCTCGTGGGTCAGCCTGGGACGCGTCGAGGCGGCAGCAGAGGGCGTACCGAAAATATTCAAGACATCCTTCAGCAGATCGCGCTTCGAGAAGCCAAGCAGCGTCGGCGACCACGACTCCTCCCTCCCGGGCCTCCTGCGCGCACAAACGCCGTCAGCCACCGCACATCCCCGCACAGGCGCACACGCACCAGTACGTCGGCCCAAACAGCTCCTTGACGAGCTCCTCCGCCTTCGCGCGGAAGCCCTCGTCCGCGAGCTTCCGCGCATAGAGCACGAGCGCCTGCTTGTACTCCGGCGCGCTGTCGAGCGCGCGCGCGGCGTGCATGCGCGTCTCGAGGTGCCCGAGCGTGAGCGCCGTGCCCCACCACGCCGGGCGCGGCGCGGCGCCGCCTGCGCCCGCGTGCTCGCTCAGCGCGCCCTCGAGCGCGCTCACGGGCCCGCGCGCCGCGAGCTGCGAGTTCGCGCGCGTGCGCGCGGGCCACGCGTCCGAGCCCTCCGCGAACCAGCCGTCGCTGAGCCGCGTCCACGCGCAGAGCGCGGCGTCGTAGCTGTGCGTGATGCCCGTCGAGAGCTGGAGCATCGGCGCGCCGTTCGGGCGCACGGTCGCGGAGAGGACGGTGCAGTTCGGTGAGGCGCCGATGATGGGGAGGACGGAGGTGGGCGGAAAGAGGGCGCGCTGCTGCTTGACGTTCCTGCGGGAAAAGATGAGATATGGGGCATGTGGAAGAAAGAGAACACACGTACCATACGTAGACCTGCCCACTCGAAGTCAAAGCGAGGAGGCAGTTCTTGTTGGCACTGAGCTGACAACATGGCGATCCAAGACTCATAGTTGGCATCAACCTAGATAACCATGAGCACGAAGGATATCCCTTGGTCAAAGCAGGGATCGTACCTTCTGCCAGTCGAAGAATAGATGTTTAGCGAACCATCTTGCATCGCTGCAGCACAGAAACAGCTTGATGCCGCCAGAGCCAGGACAGGAGAAGAGAGGTAGTCCAGCCACTGTGTCTGCTTGCCGCTGACAAAAATGACTTCATGGGGTGCTGCAAAAGAGTATCAGAAGTTGTGCTATCTGGAACAAGCAGACTCGACTCACAGCCATCCTCGGAGTTCCGGGCCTCCAGTAAATCATCCCCGCCTTCGACTTGCACCTTCAAATACGTCAACAGCGGCGCAATCGGTAGTCTTGCTGCAACGTTCTGCGCGCCGGCCGCAGCCGCGGCATCGTAGACGACAACGCCGCCAGGCGGTGCGATCTCGCGGACAGGCACGACGTCGCGTGGGCGGTCGCCGCCAAGCGTGCGCGCCTTGCTGGGGCGGTCGTCGATGGCGTCCATGACGCTCGACTTGCGCTTCCCGCGGCCGTTGGTCTCGAGCGCGCTGATCTGCACGTCCGTGTTCATGTCGACGTCCTCGGGGTACGCGAGCTGCAGCTCCTCGCTCTGCCCACGGCCCGCGCCGAACGCGCTCGCGGGCTGCTCCGGCGCACTCAGCAGCATCGACGACGGTGGCGGCCGGCTCGGGACGATGCCCGCGATCTCGTGGAAGCTGCGGCCTGTCGTGCGTGGTGGGATTGTGATGTGCGCGGAGCTCGAGGGGCCATGCGACGTGCTTGCGGAGGGAACGTGGGCGGAGGGGATGTTGGCGGAGGGGATCGAGCCGCCGAAGGAACCGACAAAGGTTGGCTGTACCCGTTTCTGGTTCTTGCGTTTTGCAACGAGCTTGTTGACAACCTCGCCCCCGTTCGAGGACATGCCGAAACCAAGGTCCTGTACGTGCGCGTTGGCAGGCGCACGGCCAGGCGACGGTGGCGGAGTCATCCGCGTGTCTAGCTGTTTCGAGAAGTGCGAGAAGCCCTCAGGCAGAGGGGGCGGCGTGAAACCGAACTTCTTGAGATACGTCTCTTGTGCGGCCTGGGGTGCTATGCCTTCGAGCTCGTCTGGGTCAAAGCTGAAGACAGCCATGGTCCCATCGGACGAGACTGCGTATAGAGTTAGGCCGTCAGATGACCTGAAACGCCGCTGATCAACACACACGCTCGAGCCAGGCGTAGGGCGCGTGCACGCACCAACTCAAATCCATGATCTGGCGCTCGAAGACCTCCTTCGCCACGACAAGCGGTCGCGCTGATTTCGTTTGCCAGACGGAGACAGAGCGGTCGTCCGCACCAAGCGCCGCTACTGAGCAGATGTTCGAAGCGACGACGGAGGAGCTCGGGTCGCGGAGGAATATATGGGGATTATAGGCCTATTGACTGGTCACATATGAGGCCTTGGGACGTAGCGTGCACACGTACCGCAACTTCGACGGTGTTCTCATGGCCAACCAAGCTGATCTCTGATGTCCAAGAGTTCCTCGCGATGACGGCAGCAATGAACACGTAGCCCTTGTTGTTCGTGGCATTAGACGCAGTGATATGTGCCCCATCGGGGGACCAACTGTTGACATGATTTAGCTTAGGCTTACTAAGTTCCACAGTAGCCCACACCTTAGTCTGCGAAAGAATGTACCCGGCGAGTCTTCAAAAGGCTTCTTAACTTCGGCTTCGAGACCCCAGTCTGTTGTCCGCCAGATCTTGACTGACCTGTCGTCGGAAGAAGTCGCGAGGAACTCCCCTACTGGGTCCCAGCAAACGCCCTTGACGAAGCCCTGGTGCTGGTCGAGCGTTCGTAGCCGTTCTGCGTGGCGTCAGCGCAAGCGAGAGGTGGAGATTCGTGTCAACACACCTAGCGTGAAGCCGCACCAGATGATAAGTTTTGAATCCAACCCCACAGACGCGAGATATCTGTCCCCAGGGGACCACGCCAAGTCCGTGACATCTGCAGCTGTCAGCGGTGGGTTCAGCAGATGACTGCAAGTGGACGTACCGCTCTCGTGCCCTGGCAAGCGTTTCAGCGGTTTCCAGCCCTCTACGTTGACCTCATCAGAGCCCCAGACCTTCCCCCTCGCGTTTCTAGGCGCTGTATAATGAACAATGGTTTCAGCTGCCGGGGTGGGGTGTACGCACGGGTCGAGGTCCCAAATCATTATGATAGCATCGTCGCTCCCACTCGCCAGCCATTTCCCGGAGTGCGCCCACCGCACGGTGAGTACAGGGCCCGTGTGCATCGTCAGGGTGCAAAGTAGCTTCGGCGGGCGACCGGAGAGCTCGGAGTCGCGGTTGAGAATCGGCTTCGTGCTCCATATGCGCACCTTCGCGTCGAGACCTCCGGTGGCGATGCGCGAGGAGTCTGGGTGTACATGACACGAGAACATCGAGAGCCGCTTGGTCTGGTCGCGGCTGGACATGGACGAATCTAGCGGACGTTGAGCAGGCCGCGCCGGTGGAAGGCGAGGCGAACGGACCTTTGTGAGCAACCCAGGCAGGTTTTGTGAAGCGCATGATGGTACAATATTATAGCAAGTACAGTACAGCAGTAGATGGAGGGTAGCAGAATAAATTGGAGGGTATCGTCGAGGAGGTGAGAGCCAGAGCCGTAAGCGCGTGTCGCGCTGTGGCTTGCCAAATATGGATGATCCGCCATGCGCCACACAACGCCCCGACTTTCGACCTGACCACCAGCATCAAGCTCATATATTCGCCGATGTGTACGTCGTCGGGGGAACGTTTTCTCAAAAGTCATCTACTGACCCACATATCACCATGACAGTGCAAATGCCTTGCATCCTCGGCGACGTCACGTCCGGTGCGGCTGCGAAGCATTGGTCGTCGAGCTCAGTCTCGATTGCAACGATGACTGCCTCTTTGACGTCGTCCGACGACCACCTTCGCATCGGCGCGCCCGTCAGGACACTCTCCACCTTGCAAGCCGTCCGATGATGAAATACCGGCTGCATCCGCTGTGGTATAAATTACAGACACTCTGCACGCTCGACCCCACCATAACTCTCACTTGACGACCCACTATCTCTGCCAAAATGTCTGACTTTGTCTACTCCGATATGACTTACTGCACTCTCTGCGATCGCTACTTCCCCGGCGAAGAGGCGCGAGCCCAGCACGTTCAAGTATCGATCAACCATCCTCGTTGCGATACATGCAACCGTCGCTTCGCCAACAAGAATTCGCTTCGCAATGTAAGCCTAGCTTAAAGTTTTGACTTTAATGCAGGCATCTGACCCGCCTCTCCAGCATTACGTCTATTCTCGGCGTCATCACTATTGCGCTGTTTGCGAGCGAGACTTTCGCACTGCAGCTGGCCTGCGTGCAGTACGTATATACACTTCCTCAGCAATGGTCAAGTTGCTGATGTATACCCGCCAGCACATCGAGTATGCCGCAGTGCATCGCGACGACAGCGATTCAGATGAGGACATCGACGATATCGACGACTCTTCTGAGGGGTGGGAGGATGTAGTCGGAGGGCGAGTATTCCCGGAGGAGAATGCACGGGAGTACCCCGACACTTCGGAGGACGAAGAGGACCCCAACTATTGGACGGACGATGACACGGAGGATTTTGAGGAGGAGCGCGACAGCTATTATGGCTTCGCTCGTGCGCCCGCCACTGCGCCTCAGGCCCACGATTCCCACAACGCCGCTGCGGACACTCACCAGCCGGTCGCGACCTCGAGCGAAAATGGGAATACAGAGTCGCCTGACACCGAGAAGGCACCGACCTCGGGGGTATTCTTCAGTTGCCCACTATGCCTAGAGGCTCCGAAGGAGTCCAGCGCGACGCGGTGTGGTCACTTGTTCTGCACCCCGTACGTAACACGCATTGGATATATGGCGACGACTAACCTCTCATGTGTAGATGCATTCGCACGGCGTTGTCAAACAAGAAGATGTGTCCGGTGTGCCGCGAGTTCGCGGTGCCGAAGCAGCTCAGGAGGATATATCTGTCTGCCGCTTAGGCTGCGCCCTTTTCTGTATGCTGTTGAGCAGCAAAGCTGAGATGTATGGTCGTGAACAACGCATTTTCTAAACCATCTTGCCCGCATTTGGTTATTGTCGGAGCCGTGCGGATGCAGAAATGCAGGCTGGAGTGAATCAAGCGGCGAAAGCGGCGTTGGGGAGATTCCGGCGTTGGCCCGGAGCCTGCGCAGCTTCTCGCCTGGGGACTCCCCCCGCTCGTACCGACCGTGCTGTCCAGACACAGTCATGGAATTTCTCGCGCACTGTGCATCCGTTGCGTTCCGACAAGCTGGGATGAGCGTGGTAAAGCGGGCAAAGTAGCGTCGCACAAAGCCGCGCCAAATACAAGCGGACTGTGAATTGTCTCCAGGCGCATATAATCGCAGGGCTCAACAGAGTTCAACTTGAAACCGTTTCCCTCACCTTTTTTCGCCCCCACACGCCCCCATACGCACTCCCAAGCCCTCAGCAATGTCCGACAACGAAGAAGGTGGCAAGAAGAGCGGATACCGCCTTGAGTACGCGGGCAGCGCACGCGCGAAGTGCAAAGGTGCGTGGCCGCAGGGCGCGCGTCCGCTGGCACCGCCCCCTGGTAAACATCGATGCTGACTCGCGCGACTTTTCGCGTTCTGTGGTCGCCTTCAGGTCCCAAGCCATGTGCGGGTAAGTGCTGTAGTCTCGATATTGCGGCAAGCAGGCCTAACGAGTCGATAGGAACACCTATCCCTAAAGGCGCGTTGCGCATGGGCTCGGTCGTCGACTTCAAGGGCAACACCTCCTTGTGGGTATTGTCCTACTTCCTAAGCTTCACCTCTGACGCGTCATATTGCAGTGCCTGGCGTCATTGGGGCTGCGTAACCTCGAAGGTGCTCCAGAACATGAAGACCCAGTTTGAGGACCCCGAGGACCTCGACGGCTTTGAAGACCTCGAAGACGAGGATAAGGCGCGCATCCGCAAGGCTTACCAGGACGGGCATGTTGCAGATGAGGATATTCCCGAGTCAGCGCGTAAGCCTGCCGCGGACGACATGGACGAGGACGAGGATGGCGAGAAGCCGAAGAAGAAGGCTGCTGCCAAGGGCAAGAAGGCCAAAGATGATGGTCCTCTGAAGTTCAAGCTCGAATATGCCTCAGCTGGCCGCGCCAAGTGCAAGGGTACGTCCATCGCGTTCGATTTGTGAACTGTCCTCACATCACTCGCGTAGATGGCTGCGGCGAGACCATTAGCAAGGACTTCTTCCGCCTTGGTCATGAAGTTGACTTCCGGGGAAACAAGTCGTTGTACGTACATCGTGCTACTGGTCGCACACGTCGTGCTTACTCGTCTCCAGCTCTTTCCAACACTGGGGCTGTGCGTCCGACGACACGATCGCCAAGCTGAAGGCTTCTTACGGCAAGCCCGAGGAGATCGAGGGCTTCAGCGAGATCAAGGAGGCCGAGCAGGAGAAGGTCAAGCGTGCCTGGGAAGAGGGCGCGATTCCTGAGGACGACAAGGGCCCGGGCGAGCCTGTCGCAACTGAGAAGAAGAAAAAGGCTCCGGCGAAACGGGCGAAGAAGGACGACGACGGTGACGATGGCGAGAAGCCCGCGAAGAAGCGGGCGAGAAAGGCCAAGGTGAGCGTTTGTCGGACACTATAGTTTTCAGCATGCTCATCGGAATCCTATCGCAGAAAGCTGAGGACGACGATGAGGACGAAGATGAAGAGGAGAAGCCCAAGCCCAAGCGTGCCGCGCCGAAGAAGGCTCCCGCGAAGGAGAAGGCTCCGCCGAAGAAGCGGGCGTCGAAGAAGAAACAGGATTCCGACGACGACGACGACCTCGAGGATTTCACGGCCGCCATCGATGCCGTTGGCGGCGATGAGGACGAGGACGAAGAGGACGAGCCGAAGCCGAAGCGCAAGGTACGCGCACACTACATATCTATGCGCTCATAGACGAGTCCTAACATTGTGCACAGCCGGCGTCCAAGCCAGCCTCTAAGAAGGCGTCCGCCCCGCCGTCAAAGTCAAAGCCCGCCTCTAAGCCTGTCTCGCGCAAAAAGAAACAGGAGGCCTTCGAGGAGGAAGATGAGTATGATGACTAGACTCTGAGCTACCTATACCACTCGCCGTGTCTTATTTATCGCTGTCTGCTGTTGGTCTGCTGGATCAATGTCCTGGACAATATTTTCCTCACTGTTGTATATAGTACCACCGTTGTCAATCATAGTGTCTTGCTCCACTGTCAGCCATAGCTACCTTACCGTTGAGTCCCGCAGTGCAAAGCGATTTGAGAATCCAGTTGACGGGCGTGTTGACCGCACAGTTGCGGGAGGATCTGGGCGACCGCAATCTGCCCAAATTCGCGTCCATACAGACGTCTACTGTCAAATGGGGGGAAGCGGGAAAAACGCCGTTTTCCCGCTTCCCCCCACATTGGACTTTCCGTCGCTCCAAAAAATTCTGGGTTTGGCCTACGCCTGCATTGGCATGGATGTGCTCCTATCATGGTATAAAATTTGTCCACATGTGCGGGAGGAGCGTGGGGGACGGGAAACGAGTGGACGAAGGACATCAGCGATCGGGCCTCCAGATCTGAGGGATTTGATGGCGAGCTCGTCCGCGACCTACGAGCTGCTTGAGCTCCAATCGCTCATGTTCTTGCAACGTCTTACAGAGTACAGTATAGTGTGCCTCGATGTCGAGTATGAGAATATTTCATCCAGAGGAGGGCATGCTGTGCTCGAAATCGTGAGCGAGCCTCTGGGCGCCTCATGCCTCCCATCACTTTTCCCGCTTCACCCCATCTTTGCCTTGCCTCGCCGTATTGCTTCTCCCCCTCCCACCAGTCGTCCAAAAAATCTCGTATTTTTGGAAGAGGTATAAAAGACGGTTCGCTAAGTGCCTGTACTGTCAGAATCAGGCCCTAGGCGGATGGTAGGCGGTCCCAGGTCAAGCGCCTAACTTTTCCCGCTTCCCCCCATTTGACAGTACGCAGACGTCGGCGGGCGACGCGACAGGCAGCAAGCGCAAGCCTACCACGCCCGCGACACCCGGGCTCAGCGAGGCGGAGGTCGCAGAGGTGCCGCACTCGTCCAAGACGCAGCGCGACGGCAGGCCCGGCAAACGCGTGCGCACAAGCGAGAACGGAATCAGCTATCGCGTGCGCGTTGAGCGCAGCGACGAGCTCCCTGCGCCATACGAGCCCGCGCCTTTCCCCGAGGCTGAGCCCTCTGAACCACCGCCGGTCGCGACAGCGGGGCGAGCCCACCTAGAAAGCCGAGCCGCCGCGGGCTGGTGCCCGAGAGACATCTGCAATTCTGCAGGACAAGGGCAGGGGCCGAGCGAAGCGCAAGGCGAAGGTCAGGACGAAGCCCCGGACAGCTGCTGCTGTATCCGAGGAGACGGTCCCAACGTGCGACGCGATGGTACTCACAGCCGCTGCTGCGTCTGCCACTCGCAAAGTGACCCTTCTAAAGGAGAAGCCTGTCAAATCGACCCAAGTTCGTGCCGCGACGAAAGCTTGAGCGAAGTCTGGGAAGCCGTCTCGGCGGCGGTCGTCACGGATCGCGAAGAATAGCCTGTAGGCCGCTCCTGTCCCCGCGTAACATATGGGTGACGTGCCGCGTCGTGTTGTATACCGGAAGTGGCGAAAGGACAAGTCGTCCACCATGCCGATAATATACGGGCAGGCGGACCGTACGCAGCCCGGGCAGGTATCGCAGAGAAAAGCAGTTTGATTCCCGCATGCGTAGAACCCTACACCACGAAATGCTGCTATGTCTGTCATACACTCGAGTCTGCGAAGCTGTAACCTGGAAACACGAGGTTGGGATGATTGTTTGGTGAGACAGAGCAGTGCACCTACCACACGACATCTGTCCGTCCGCTTAGAGAGCACGCCAAACTGCAATTTCCGTGGAAAGCTGGTTGCATGTAGCGATAGCAAGAGGGTAGGAATAATACATAGTGGAAGAACCTCGAGCAGGGTACACTTATGCAGTCTTGGCAGCAGCCGCCTTGGCGTCCTCAGCGGCAGCGACAGCGGGGTTGACCTTCTTGCCATCCTTCCACCGGATGCGGGGAGGGGGAGCACGGTTGCGACGGCCCTCACGGGAGCGAACACGGACGACTGGAGGGGATGCTCAGCCTCAACTCGGTTTTTCAGGAGGGGACTCGGCTTACCGTGCGAGTGGATGGCGCACGACACGCAGTACGCGATTTTGATGTAAAGCTTGGGGATAACGTACTCTGCAAAGCCAGTGGTCAGCGAGCGACACGAGCGAAGACTTTGCGGGCGACGCACCAGGGTAGACAGAAGCCTCGCTGATGTCACGGACCGCCGCGCTCTCGACCATGTTCCTCACAGTGAACCGCTTGATGGCCTTGTCCTTGCCGACGCAGCGCGAGCAGTTCGAGCAGCGGACGAAGTTGACGTGGCCGCGGCCCTTCTTGTTGCGTCCATTATTTCTTCGCTTCTTGGTCTACGGGGCGGGATGTTTCAGCAAGCGGGTCGGGTGCATCCAGGGTGTCGAGCCGCCATCCAGCCTCGTTTCCGCACGAATCGCGCATCGTTTCGCAGCCGGGCAGCACAACGGGTCTCCAGAGTGTCCGAACGGTGCTCACCATCTTGGATTGTCGTCGGCGGTGTCTTGAGGATCGCGAGGAGGGCCCGACGACGTTGCAGATGCTACGGCGCCTACTTGATACACCATTTGAGCGTGGAGCCTCGATTAGGCAATTTCACGTGGCGGCGCTTCTCTCCGCTGCATTTGGCAGGCATGGTAGAAACAATAGCTTGCCGACGACAACGACGAGCATTGTCCTTTCCATTGCTTTGCGCGTGGCGTATATAAGGCTGGCCACAGATATGTGGACTTTACCTCTCTCTCTCTTTCCTTCGCGAGCCTGGAGCTCTCCGTCCTTTCGCATCTCTCAGACCCGTTCACGCTCGTTTAAGACTTACGATTCGACATGTTCTCACTCACGCATCTTCTTCTGGCGACTCTCACCCTCGGTTACGCGGTCGCCGCTCCGGCTCTCAACTCTGCGTCTTACCAGCAGAATGCAGTTGATGCGCAAATTCTGAACACGGAATTTCGTGGCGTAAATGAGACCGACCCATGCAACTGTAAGTACTAGTCTCTCGGTATTCCTTGTCACTCACTCACGTGCTATATGTGCAGCTGGACAGACTGCCTGCGTCGGTGGCGGAGTGGCCGTATGCAAATATGGATCGTGGAATGTCACATCGTGTGATCAGTCCAACGCCTGCTACGCGGTTCCCTCTACCTCTGGGTCTGGAACGGTGCGTGGCATACGAAGTGCTGGTTCAGTGGACATTTTCCTGATTTGTGGGAACAGATCTTGACGTGCACGACTGAGCAGAGTGCTCTCAATGTTTTCGAGAGTGCAGGACTGCAGGGCCTCTACTCCAACGGCACGGACACACGGGCGTTTCCCACGGTGCCTCCTTCGATAAGCACGTCGCTCTCAGCAACCTCTGCTTCGCCGACATCTTCCCAATCAAGCGATGTCGACGTAGTTACGGTGACTGTGACCCTACCTCCTCCGACCTTTTCGACGACGCTGCCTACGGAAGTGCGCACTATCGATCCTTCCGAAGCTGCAAGCATACTGTCTAGCCTCAGTGCCCAAGGTGCCACCGTTGCTCCGGTCCCAAGTTCAGCTCCCTCGCCGACGCAGGCGGTCGGTGACTGCCATCGTACGACGACCGACATGTCAGCCACAACAAGCACCGTTACTTCCATGTCGTCTGCCACCTCCCCAGCTCCACTTCATGGGTACTACCATAAGGCCCGGGCCGCTCGCAGGGCGTAACTATTATTGCACGCTGTCATGTAGGATTACTGTAGCCCTTCCCCCGGACCACCGATGTACCTTAGAACGTCATCCTGACTTATTGTATTCGTAATGTGAAACTCTGTTCGTGTACACAGGTCCTGTAAGTGCCTTTGAGTGGCGGCTAGCATTACGACAGCCCCCATGAACCCTAGGCAGAAATTTGCGGGACGAATGCCCCGCGTCTGCCCTGGCTCTTCGCGCATGGAAGAGCAAAATCCTGCCAAGGGCTCGGACAGGGCTCCGACGCCGGGGAGCTGCTGGGACCGTCATCGCTCAAACGCACGCCGCTTGATCGACATAGAGTTCTCGTATGGCACGATTCCTCCGGAGAGATGACAGACGCCGCAGCAGGACACGCAGCATCGTCCCATTCCGATCGGGCACTGCCCATTGAGCATAACAAACTTTGGGAAGTTGAATTCTACGATGCTTCCGGGGTCTCGAAGCAACACAAAATGTTTGAAGTATCGTAACAATATACCATGGCTACATTGAAGCAAGCTGCAAGAATTCAATAATCCTGCGAAACCTGCGCAGGCTGCGGATGTGGCGGCGTGGTGGCGGTGGGTCTTCTGATCGTCGGGGTTGCCATTTCTGGAAGGAGGCGGGGGTGGCGGGGGTCCTGGACCTCTTCCCCAAGACGCGTGAGAAGGAGCGCCCATGAATTGAAAGTGGGCCGATTTGAGGTCCTGCGCTTGACCACGAACCGCGACGATGTCTACCCCTCCTCTCTCGTCGGGTAGCTCTTCTGCGAGCTCCCCGTCCCCTTCTCTACACGACTCGGACGACATGCTCAAGCACGAGCTCACCGACAGCCTCCGCTTCGACGACCCGGAGACCCTTGAGCTGCTACTTCAGACCATCACCCAGCAAAGCGACCAGTCAGCGACCGCCGGCTCAAGCGACGACTGGTCGTCAATGTCCTCCTGGGGCCAGCAGGACGTCAAGCCCGCAGAGTTTGGCAGTGACCTCAGCTTCCCGTTCTCCATGGACCTCGACATGGACCCACTGGGCATGGCGGTCGACCCCAGTTCCCTGCACTTCAATACCTCCATCTTCAGCCAGAATGTTCTCAGCGAGAACCCATATTACCCTCCGCCTCAGAACCAAGATCTCTCGTCGACTCCTCTGTTCCCATTTGACGCGTCTTCTTGGCCTGCAGGTGGACACATAGAGCAAGGTACCGGACGTCGACTCAGCTTGACCTCCTCCTCTTCTTCCTCGGGCGCATCCCTGTCACCCATCCTCGAGCCACAGTCCTCTGCTGGTAGCCCCCCTCCTTCCAGCGACTGCGGTACATCGGACTCTGACCCGGCCTACGAACTTGCCCAGCGTGTCCGCCAAGCTGCTGGGGTCACGCTCGCCGTCCCCGTGAGCGCGCATGTGCAGCAGCTCGCTGCGAATAGCCAGGAGAAGTCATTTTTGTCCCGCAACCCTCCTCGTCCCCAGCCGTCGGTCGTTACGGCTGTACCTGCCAAGCTCCTCAAAGAGCTATCCCCTGCCCCCGAGTCACTGCTGCGCGCGTCGCCGCTGGCGTCCACGCCCATGGACACCGGCAGCTCTAGTTCCGCTTCATCGAGCGCTGCTCAAAGCCCGAACCCGGAGTCGCCGGCATCTACGTCCGCACCTGCGCCTCGCCCCAAGACCAGTCACACTACCATCGAGAGGCGGTATCGGACGAACCTGAACGCCAGGATCACCGGTCTTAGGCAGTCGGTCCCCGCCCTGCGCGTCCTTGAGTTGAAGGATGGCATGCCCTCACCGTACGGCGACGTCGTTGATACTCGCGGGTTCGTCGACGGTGTCAAGGTTGCACGGAAGATGAGCAAGGCGAACATCCTTGGCAAGGCTACAGAGTACATTCGGTAAGTGCTGTCCGGAGTAACATTAGATACGCGCTCACGTGCATGCAGTGTCCTCAAGAAACGTGAGGCGCGTCTGAAGCGCGAGCAAGACGGCCTCAAGTCGCTCGTGGGCGGTCTTGTCGGCGGCCCGGCGCTGCTGAAGGAATGGGAACGCGAATGGCGGGAACGCTTCGGCGGTGAAGAGAAGGATGAGGTCGAGGGCGACGACGCTGCAGCCGGGAGCGACGACGAAGATGGCGACAACGAGGACAGCGATGGCGAGGATGATGAGGGCCGCGCTCGTAAGAAGGCCAAGGTTGCCAAAGCTCCGAAGAAGGAGAAGCCCACGAAGCCCGCTCCTCCCCCTGCCATCCCCGCTGTTCCGGGCGCCGTTCCGGAGAAGAGGAAGCGTGGTCGCCCACGCAAGGTTCCTCTGCCTCCGGCTGTCCCTGCAACGACGCTCGTCCCAATGGAGGGTGTCACTGCTACCATTGTCCCGCCCATCGTCCCCGTACAACAGGACATCGTCAACCCCGCTACACAGTCCACCCCGCAGTACCTCCTTGCCGTCTTCGCATTCTTTTCCGTCTTGAACTCGCCTCTTGCCAACGGTTTCGGTCGCACAGGCGCGCATACCCATGCCGAAGCACATACCCACCATGGCACTGTCCTCAACGCGTACCCGACGATGATACCCACGGCTTCTGCTCCGATCGCACATACGAGCTACGGCTTCAATGAACTTATTCAGGCATTCCACCTCCTCGTGTCTACTATGGTGTTCTTCTACGTTGTCGTTCCCTGGTTCACCGGCGCTCTACGGCATCAAGCCATCGTTTCCTCCCTTATTCGACAGCTCCGCTCGTATGCGACTCGTGCTCACAAGTCGACTTCTACACCCCCGTCTCCTGTTCAATCACAAGTCACGAAGGACGCACATCATGCTGCTCTTACCGATGCGCTATCCCCAAGCGTCCGTGGTACTGCAGACGAGCCCGCTCGTCTGAGGAAGGCGCTGGGTATATCGACCGGCGTGTTCGGTCTCATGCAAAGTGTCATCAAGGCTGCTCGGATCGACCGTGGTCTGGAGATGAACCAGTTGGAGCAGCGCGCCTGGGTCAGACTCGGCGAGCTGGTCGCGTTCGATGGTCAGTTCTTCATGGTCAACCTCCAGAGCATAGCTAACTGTATCGCCAGGTTCCATGCCAGTGACGACTCGCTGCCAAACTTACTGGTGCATGTCTTGGCATGTCTCGACCTTTGCAACTTCGACTTCTGATCTCACGACCCTGGCACTCATGATCCTCCCCGTTTCATCCGCCAAGGCAGCAGAGCTCTGGGAGCGTGCTGCCAGTCGCGAGGTCCTTCGTCCGCACGAGAGGATCGTGTTGTCGAATATGTCGGTCAACGATGCTGCGGAGTGGCTCGCTAAGTGGCGCCTGTGGCACGATACCGAGCGCAAGGGCGGACGCTGCGCTGCCTGCGAGAAGCGCACACCACTTGGCGTGCTCGCTGCGATTCTCATCCGGGAGCGCCTCCGCAAGCACGCTGCTGCCATGTTCGTTAACTCTGTCATTCCTACTGGATCCCGCGAGGCATTGGACGCCTTTGACGCGGATGATCTCGCCGCCGCCTACGACTCGGAGAAGGACTACCAGGACGGCGAGCAGCTCCGCGAGACGATCGAGGCTGGCAAGTCCATCGGCGGCCGCACAGCCGAGCTCGCCGTGCTCCTCGAGCGCATCTGGCACACTGGCTTTTGCGCACACGAGGACGTGCTTCCGGGCGCGTACGCAGAGCGCGCCGAGGGCGAGGAGTGGGAGGACGCACACGACCTCGCGCGGAGCGACGAGGCCGAGATCCGCGCCCTCCTCAGCGCGACGCTCATCTACCGCCGCATCTTCCCGTCGTCCTTCCCCTCGTGCGCGACCGCGGTGTCCGTCATCCTCTCGCCGCCACCATCGCCCTCGCGCAAGAACCTCGCGCTCCACGTCTCGCTCCGCGCCGCGCTCGCGTCGTCGGCGTTCGACTTCGACGGCAAGGCACCCGAGGACCTGCGCCTCGCCGCTGCGCTCGAGGACGCGCGTGATCGCGTTAACGACATGTTGACCGACCTGGAGCGTTCGCTGCGGCGGAACGTGAAGGCGATATGATAGACTGATACACGCCATGATGTACCCCTGTTTATTTGCTCTGTTACTTCCTGCCCTCGACTTTGGTTATTGTCGCGTATCTATAGACTCTTATCTTACGTCTCGCTTTGTGTGTAGCTGTACTGTCCTAGTTGCGGATGTCTCGTAGTCCTGTGAAATCCAACGAGAATAATGAACGATAAAATGCCCTTCGCTGTGTGCCGTTTGACCCTGGGGCGGGTCCTACTAAGTTATGCGGTCACACGATCCGGGTTGCTTGCTTCCTAGTGCCAGGATAGCGCGACGAGTTCACAGTTGAGCTGACAGCTTGAAAGTGGTGCTAGATCGCAAGGGGTAACCAAGGGTAACGATAATCGACCTACAGCCCAAAAATACAATTCGTACAAAAAGATCGTTTCTGGAGGCGTAGCGGGAATCTGAGGCTACAGTAGGATGGGACGTGTACACATCATTAGTTGCTTACTAGAGAGTAGAGTACGTAGGGTATCGCGTCAAGTCGAATCGTGATCAGTGGTCTGTTTGCTCAATGTCCTGGGTAGGCTTGTCCTGCATGGGTTCGTCATCATCACGGAAACCGTGCTCCTTCTGCACATGGTGCTCTTTCTCAGCATTGAGGCTGTCGCGCTCAGCCAGGGCGGCGAGCGAAGTCTCAGCAGAGTTGATGAGTCGCCGTAGGGTTCCTAAGATCATGCATCGTCGACATCTCCTTCGCAGAACGAGTTAAGCAGCACTCACGTTCTATACTCAGCATGAGGAGAGTCTGTTATGACCAACACATCAGCCAACCAGAGCCGCGCACGTCGATAAACAGCCACCCACATTTCTCGAATCATCATCCTCCAAGATCTCCCTCTTGGCCCGCTCGCCGATGTCCTCCAGTTCCGCAATCTCATCAAGGAGCTTGCGCAGCTGCTTCGGTATCCGCGACTGGCTCTGTGCCTCCTGCGCGACGGCCTCTTCGGCCACGGTGGTCCCGCTGTTCACAAAGAACTGCATCTGGTCGTGGAACGCGCGCACGCGGCGGATAATCTCCGTCGGCAGCTTCTCCAGCTCCTGCCGGGCGGCGTCGTCGGCGCGTTTCGCAGCCTCAAGCAACGAAGCCGTGCTCTGGTGTGCACGGGGCGCCCGCGGCGTCGTCTTCCGCGCGAGGGCCTCCGTCTGCTGGTTCTCGTGCTCGCGGAACTTCTTCACCGCAGCGTCGAACGTCTTCGAGTGCAAGACGCTCTTGTATCGAGACGACATGGCGTCTTCGATGACTGTATGCCGTCGTGGTTAGTAGCTGCATCACATGCGCGTCCGTATGCCACGCACCGGAAATGAGGATTGTCATGGTTGCTACGCCCATCAGTGCCCAGACGACAAAGACAGAGCGACCAGCAGGAGTGACTGGTGCGAAGTCTCCGTATCCTGTCGTAGTAAATGCCAAGAAACCTAGCGTACAAATCAGAGCCATGACTCGACCCAAGCTGTAGAGCAATGCGCACAAAAGTACATCGTATCTCCGTAGGTCCAGCCTTCGGTAGCGGAGAAAATTGCTGATCCGACCTAGCAAGTATGGTGAGATTGGTCGAAAGAGGGACGGAAAGGAGAACTGACCAGCCAAAAGAGCAAGAAGAGCGTCCAGGCAACAGACAGCTGTGGAAAACACTGAGTGAGAAACTTCATTGCCATGTTAGGTAGACGCTGCATACCTTCGCATAGTAAGCTTTATTTTCTTCCGCTTCCAAGTCCTCCTTCAAGTTCTCATACAATATATCCATCTTCGTGTTTCTCCCAGTGGCCAAATCCTTCGCCCAACCAGGCACGTTAGGATGCAGGCTGCCCGGAACGACGAGGCCTTTCGCAGGAATTTGAGGGTCTTTGGCGCCGCCGGTGTGAACCTTGCCGTTGGCGTCTTCGCGCCGCTCGGTGTCGGAATCGGTCTGTGCTTTCTCCGCATGCCCATTCGATTCTTCGGGACCGGCTTCGCTATTTTGCGGGTCAGAGCGTTCTTCAAAGTGTTCAGCCTGCCCATCGTGCGGCCGCTTCTCGTCGAAGAACACGGGATCCTGGTTCGGCGCGGCGTCGCGGTCCGCCTCCGCCTGCATCTGTTGGCTGGGGTGCGTCTCGGGCGAGTGCCCAAGCATGTGTATGTGCGTGCCGGTGACGGCCATCGCGAACTTGGTGACCATCGCTGACATGCGCCCGACCTG
This sequence comes from Phanerochaete sordida, assembly GCA_019973155.2. Taxonomy (NCBI): domain Eukaryota; kingdom Fungi; phylum Basidiomycota; class Agaricomycetes; order Polyporales; family Phanerochaetaceae; genus Phanerochaete; species Phanerochaete sordida. Next base: position 477,456 of record BPQB01000004.1, read on the forward strand.
CGCGTGCGTCGGCGTCTGTGGGTACGTCGGCCAGCCGTCCGTGTCCGGATGGCGGTGGTACCAGAACAGGCGGCGGCGCGCCTCGCCACGGCGCGCGCTGCGCTCCGACGACGCGTTGCTGTGCTGCCGCTCGAGCTCGGCCTCGGGGCGCCCCCGCGGTGGCGACAGGAACATTTCGAGTGGTACCCCCGCCTCGAGCGCCGCCGCCTCGAGCTGCTGGGGGTTCAGCGCGTCGAGGTTCAGGTGCTTCCCGCGCGGGTGCCCGCGAACGTGCTTCCGGTGTGCGCGTGCGGCACTGAGCCGCTCGAGTCCGATGGCGTTCAACCAACGACGCATCCAGTGCACTTCGCCCGCGCCATCGCGGTCGCCGGTAAGCCCGACGAAGCGGACCTCCTCATGTGGCGCCTGACCATCGGGGACCCATATTGGTTTGCCGGCTGCCTTCAGTCTCCACACGATAGCACGGCGCCAGCGGGCTTCCCAGTGCCGAAAGCGTCGAGCCTCGCGCCGACGAAGCTGCAGATTCCGTAACCGCTTCCGATAGCCCAGCTCCAGACCCTCCAGGACCGTCTCGCGTGTCATTGCCACGGCGATACCGACCAGCAGGATGCCGAAAGCCATGTAGAAGCATGTAAACACCCTAGACCCGGTATTAATCGGCGTGATGTCGCCAAAGCCGATCGTCTCGATGGTCACGACCGTGAAGTAGAGGGCGTCGATGAAGTTGAGGCTCAGGAGGAAAGAGTTGACAAGTGCACCGAAGGCGATATAGACGAGCAGAAGCATGACGATGATTACCAGTGCACGTTGTCTGCGAGTCAACCCGCTCCCTGTCCCCTGTCAGCTTGCTGCTGATGTGCGGCTACATAGTAGGATACTCACCACTGCGAGCAAATTCAGCAGTCTGGTAGTAGTCTGTGATGATCGTGACGTTCGTGATTGTGGATGCTATGGTGGAGCAGACAGTCATCCAGAAAGACTGCCCGTAGGTGAACCCGTCGTCGAATCGGTGCTGCACGCCAAACACAGTGACGGTGACAATGTTGATAAGGTCTTGGCGTGAAAAGTCAGGATTAACGAAACGTTGTGTACAACAAAGGTGGCGTACCGTGTAGGGTGAGGAATGACATCGTCAGTATCGTAACTGTTTTGACCCTGATTTCGAGGAACCGTAGAATGAGACAGATGTTGGCGAAGAGACCACAGGCCATAGAAAATCCTAGTGCGACATCAAGGATAGCAGAGTTACTCTTCCTGTCGACGACCTGTCCCGCTTCGGTACGGATGTACCAATGTTCGGTCAAGCCTGGTATCTCGAGGAGAAGGGCGAAAGGGACAACGACTCCTGATATTATGGGTGTCCATCGGTAGTTGGGGACGAACTTCTCAAGCGCGGATGCGCTTTCTTCTGGTGGGAAGACGTAGTCCCTGACCTTTGTGTACCAAGGACGCTTGGTACTTACGGATGTGGCATTGGTCAACGACCGGTTTATTGTCGACGAGAAGAACGTGTCCTCGGTCGCGGAGCCTAGTCGATGAAGTCTTCTACTTGGGTCATTCAGAGGATCGTACGAATCGTCGTCGACATCGTCGTCGGCGTTGGTCTCCAGATCGCCTGCGTCCGTGTGGCCATTCTCTGTCTCGTCTCTCCCGTCCTTCTCCTGAATCCCCTCTTCTGGATCTCTCTGCCTGCGCCGTGGTTGTATGACCGAGGAGAGGTGCAGGGCCGACAGAATGACCGGGAGTCCCATCAGCCAATGTGGGTGTTGAGGTGCGCGAATATTGCCTGCATGAAGTGGATCCGGACCAAGTGACGTACTGCGACGAGTATTTATGGAACACGAGGTTCTCGCGTGCGCTGCCCGCTGCGGTGGATGAACGTTCTGAACAGGTTGAAGGCGGTCGAAGGCAGCTCGAATTACATGGCCTGACGAACGTGAACAGGGAGATGTTCGGGGAGGCAGGCGTGCCTGGGAGGGTCCATGTCGCGCTTATGTCAGCTACCATATCCGGATATCCTGCACTTTGTGGCGGAAGCGGCGAGCTCAGCTTTCTCGCTCCCGCCTCGCCTACCTCTTCACCCCCGATGTCGGCCCTTCAGAAGTACCAGACCGAGCTTATCGAACATGGCATGGCTGTCGGTGCCCTCAAGTTTGGCACCTTCACCCTCAAAAGCGGCCGGTTTGTCTGCCCAAAGCTCCCACAAACGACATAACCTCATCGACCGTCCCAGGAGCTCGCCCTATTTCTTCAACGCTGGGCTGTTGGCTTCTGGACCCGTCCTTGACACTCTTTCCTCCGCCTACGCGTCAACTATCGCCGACGCTTTGAAGGCTGCGGCGGCAGGCTCACCTGGACTTCCCGAATTCGACGTTCTCTTCGGTCCTGCGTACAAGGGCATCCCCTTCGCTGCTTGCACCGCACTTCTCCTTCATCGCGACCACAAGATCGATGTTGGGTACGCGTATGACAGGAAGGAAGCGAAGGATCACGGCGAGGGTGGCGTCATGGTCGGCGCGCCGGTGAAGGGCAAGCGGGTCCTCGTTCTGGACGACGTCGCCACCGCCGGAACCGCGATTAGGCAGGCGATGGACACCGTTCGCAAGGAGGGCGGCGAAGTCGTCGGAGCAGTGCTGATGCTGGACAGAGAAGAGGTGGGCAAGAACGGCGAGCACACTATTGCCGAGATCGAGAAACTCGTTGGCGGGCAAGGCCGCGTCCCCACCATCCTCAAGATGCAGCACCTCATGACCTGGCTGGAGCAAAACGGCAGGACAGAAGAGCTCCAGAGCATGCAGGCGTATCGGGACCAATATGGCGTCAAGGACGCGTGAGCGACTTGCGCTAGTCGGTGATGCGGTGGCTTGTCGTCCTAGGAAACAAACTCTGTAGCATATTGTCCCGCACTACGTACTTGCCTGGATAGACTGTAAATCTAAACAATAAATGACATGGCGAGTTGTGCAGACGTGTCGAAAGCCGCGAGCCCGACTATATGTACCTGCACGTGACATCATTTACGGCCGCATCGCTTGCTTGTCCTCCGCCGACGACGCTCTGAATTTCTTCCTTACCACCATCCTTTCATCATGCCGCCGTCGGGAATACCAGCGAAGCGTGCCTTGCCATCCAAGGAAGCAGCTCTCTTCAAGGAGCTGCTGAACCTATACGAGACGCGGCAACTCAAGAAGGCACAGAAGACTGCTGACCAGATTCTCAAGAAATTCCCCGAGCATGGAGGTATGCTGATCCCCTGCCTCCAAACTCAGCCTTGACGTACCTCACTTTGCTTTAGAGACGTTATGTATGAAAGGCCTTGTCCTGACACACATGGGCCGGCGTGAAGAGGGCCTTGAGCTCGTCAAGAAAGGTGTCCGCCTTGACCTCACGTCACACATCGTCTGGCACGTCTTCGGCCTGATCCAGAAGGGGGAAAAGAACTATGAGGAGGCCCTGAAGTCTTACACGCAGGCTCTCAAGTTCGACAAGGTGCGTGCTGTGGTTATGCGAAAGCGTACCCGAATACTCACCCGCTGCACAGGAGAACATGAACATCCTCCGGGACGCCGCGCATCTGCAGACGCAGCTCCGGCAGTACGACAGTCTCGTCGAGACGCGGCACACGCTGCTCAGGCTGCGCCCAAACCTGCGCTCGAACTGGCTGGGCCTCGCGGTCGCGTACCATCTGAACGGGCAACTTGGCGAAGCGAAGCGTGTCCTCGAGCATTATGAGGAATCGCTCAAGGTGCGTGCGCCCCGCAGACGTGCTTGAAGCGGTGCCACATGCATATCCAGAACATCCCAGATTACGACGTCGAGCACTCCGAAGTCATGCTCTACCACGTGCGCGTCCTTGAGGATCTCGGTGAGCTCAGCGAGGCACTCAGCTTGCTCGACGTGAGCGCCAAGTCACGCGCTATCATCGACCGGGTCGCGATTATGGAGTTCAGAGGTGTGTATCCATGAACTAAATCCGAGGCGTACTAACTCATCTGTTGACAGCACGTCTGCTCTCGAAGTCGAACATGAACGATGACGCAGAACACACCTGGCAGGCATTGATCGAGCAGAACCCGGACAATTACAGCTACTTCAAGGGCTACTTGTCAAACCGCGGCATCGATCTCGGTGCGTGCTCAACGATGCTTTGGCGCCTGTGTCTGACTGTCGCGGCAGACAACATCACAGATGAGACGCGCCCGAAGGCCCTTGAAGTCCTGAAGAGCTTCTCAAGCCAACTTCCACGCGCTGCTGCTCCGCGTCGGTTGGCACTAGCTGTTGCGACAGGTCCGTGTCACGCATGCATTACGCTAGGTTCATGCTGAAATTCGTTCGCAGACGATGAGTTTAAGGAGCTCGCGGAGCCCTACATCACTTCTGGACTGCAGAGGAACATCCCCTCTCTGTTTGCAGACATCAAGTCGTTGTACCGTGACACGCACAAGCTCTCCGTGATCGCGTCGATCGCCGAGCGACACCACGCAGAGCTGAAGACGCAGGAGCAGCCAGCGCCGGATGCGGCGGATGCGGCGGAACCACCGACGACATACCTCTGGACTCTGTACTTCCTTGCGCAGCACCACTCGCACATCGGTGCACACGCTCGCGCCCTCGAGCTGCTCGATGAGGCGCTCGCGCACACGCCGACGCTGCCCGAGCTGCACATGCTGCGCGGGCGCGTGCTGAAGCGGCTAGGGGACCCGTACGGTGCTGCACGTGCTATGGACGAGGCGCGGGTGCTTGATCTTCAAGACCGCTTCCTCAACACCAAGTGCGGCAAGTACCGCCTGCGTGCGGGCATGCAGGAGGAGGCGCAGGATGTGTTCGGGCTTTTTACGAAAGTGTGTGCGGGACGGCTGCCGTGTTTCAACCCCTCCAAGAGCGAGTACTAACGAGACGCGTTAGAAAGACGCGCCGAGCCCCGGTGCCGACCTCGAGGACATGCAGTCCGTGCTCTTCCTCCTCGAGGACGCGGACGCGCACAGACGCGCGGGAAACCTTGGCATGGCGCTGAAGAGGTATACTGCGATCCAAAAGCTCTACACCGAGTTTGAAGACGACCAGTTTGACTTCCACGGCTACTCGCTGCGCAAATTTAACATCAACATCTACCTCAAGTGAGCCGGAGAGCTAGTTTCCTAGGTACCCGCGTGTCCGTGAACTGACCGAACGTTCAGCATGATCGATTGGGCAGACAACCTTCGCTCTCAGCCTGCGTACGTCAGGGCAGCAATCGCAGCCGCACAAGTGAGTTTATTACGACGATGGCACAAACAGACTATTTACGTGTCGCACGCTTAGCTCTTCGTCCGACTACACGACGATCCAACCCTGGCTTCGCGATCGTCATCTTCCTGTAAGCGATGATTTGCACAATTTTCACCATGTTCAGGATGCTGACTTTTTGCAGCCAAGATGTCGGACGAGGAGAAAAAGGCGAAGAAAAAGGCGAAGAAGGCTGCATCCAAGGCGCAAGAGGACCCGAAGAAAGGTACGCGAGAGATACGTGACTGTCGTCCACTGATCTCACAGGCTGTCTACTAGCTGCAGCCAACTCGAATGACGACAAAGGCCTGGACGCAACACCTCCCAAAGACGACGACCCCGACGGCTCGAAGATCCTGAAGGCAGATGACGGCCTCGAGCGCGCGGCAGAATTCCTCAGCCCGCTCACGACACTCGCGGCGGACAACGTTGACGCCTGGGTTGCCATTTACGATGTCGCAGTCCGAAGGAGTAGGTGTAGGAAATCGAATTCTGGATCCCTGTGCTGACTCTGTTGATAGAGAAGTATCTGCAGGCAGTGCAGGCCCTCAACCGCGCAAGTGCGCTCGACGAGAGCCACCCCGAGATTCATCTCCGCCTGATACACTTCAAGAAAACTGGTCAGTGCATTCTCCAATCGCACGAACTAATAGTATTGACTCCAAGCAGTCTCGTGTCTGCCCCAAGAGCCCCCAGCACCTATCGGCCCCGTCCTCTCACAATCTACCTCCAAGCTGATAGCAACTGATGTGGCGCTGGACATTTACAACTCACAGTACCTGCAGAAGCATCCAGGATCGCCGCGTGCAACCTTCGCGTTCGCTCGTGCGCTCAAGGTGCTCGGCGCCCCAATAGACGAAGTCGAGAACACCCTCTTTGGCCTTCTGCACCCTGAGGCCAACCTCGACGTCAAGGTACGGTAGGATCTCGCATCTTGAGTCACTCCTGTCTGAATACGACATACAGACCGCGCTCGACGTCTTGTCATACCTGAACGATATCTCCTCATCAAGATCGGAGGAGTTCAGGACAGCGTGCGACAGCAAGTTTGACCGCTCTACCGTGTTCAAGACTTCGGAAGAGGTTGTCATCCTTCGCAAGGAAGCTGTGGCGCCTCCCCCAGACGTTGCCACCGCTGTGAATGGCGACGAGGACAAAACTGATGTCATCAGCTAATTACATGCTCTCTTACCACTGTAGTAGACCACATGATCTCCGCATGCTCCATGTAGACCAGCACAAACCGTGTAACAAGTAGATACCATTTGCATGCTGCACGCTCATTGGCTCACGCTAAGTCGGCGCTTCGTGGTGAGAGCGGTGGCTGAATCGGAGTGTGAACCTTAACGAGAAACTGTTGCCGCTCGGCGTTTGCCGAGCACGGGCGAGCGCAGCGGACTGTGGGCTGTAGCGCCAAAGGATCCCTCAAGCCCGTCGCCGCCGCCGTCAAGCTCCTCAAAATGGTCAACATCCCCAAGTGCGTGTTTCTGCAGGGCGAACCTATGATCGTGCGCTGAACACTAGCTTTGCGGTCTAGGACACGACGGACCTGTGAGTAGCACTGTGATCTAGCGGGAAAGGAGATATGATTGAAACTTGGCCTGCGTCGGACAGACTGCAAGGGCAAGGCCTGCAAGAAGCACACGTACGTCGACCGTTTCGTCGTATTTCTGCGCCCACAGGAAGGCTCAGACGCCTCCGAATAGGCCCCACAAGGTCACCCAGTACAAGAAGGGCAAGGACTCCATGGTCGTGCAGGGAAAGCGTCGTTACGTGCGCAAGCAGTCCGGTTACGGTGGTCAGACCAAGCCCGTCTTCCACAAGAAGGTATGTATCATGCCATTTGGATGCGAAGTGAATGCTCAGACGACCTGTCATATCATCTAGGCTAAGACGACCAAGAAGGTTGTGCTCCGGCTAGAGTGCACCGTCTGCAAGTACAAGATGCAGCTCGCTATCAAGCGCTGCAAGCAGTACGTTTCTTTCGCTGCTCCGCTCCAGCGTAGAAGTAGCTCATGTCGCCCTATAGCTTCGAGCTCGGTGGTGAGAAGAAGACCAAGGGTGCAGCTCTCCAATTCGTGCGTATATGTCATCTGACCCTCTCTGCGCTTGCTGACCCTCTCTCTCCTCGCAGTGATTGTATTTCTGCCTGTTCCCTTCGTCTGTGTCTTCATGTTTTCGCTACCTCTCTACGCTCATGCTTGCACTATATGATATGCAATACGATTGTGCGGCCCGCGCACTTCCCGCACCTGTATCATCATTCGTGGCGCTATCTCACGGAGTACGTCGTAATTTATGGATCTCGCACACCTGAAAGTCTTTTCCGAGAGGATCTCCGTCCTGCTCCAGTCCTGCGGCGAAGGCATGGCTCATTGCTGTACGACACGATGCTACATAAGAAGATACACCATCAGAAATCTATGTTCGCGCGGGTTGTTCGGCATTCGCCCTCGTACTTTCCGTGCCTTTCGTCGAGATTTCTTCGCACCCAACGGCCAGAGCAAGACAGCGCCTGACATCATTCAGTACCTCTTGCTTGTTACCCTGCAAGACCTGCTGGATCTCCCCAAGGGCCCTACCGCACTGCACGGTGATGTCCTCGCGGACACGCTCTCTGGCGTACGGCAGGATTGCGTCTGCCAAGTGCTTGAGATCGGGAGTAGGAGCTGGCGGTTGACTCGTCAGTTGAGTGATCGTGGTGCTTAGCTTCCGAACTTCGTCTTGCATGACCGCGATTTTCGCTGCTTGATCTGCTTCCACCTATGCCTCACATGTAGTGCGGGCTGTCGGCGAGATCTCTGATGTGCTCACCTGTTGCAGCTGCTTTTCCAGATAGTCTTTGATATCCTGCAAGACCGCATTCTTTCCCCTTAAGAGCTCGTTCTCAGCCTCTGCCATCTCCGCACGGGTCTTGAAACCCTTTACCGCCGCCTTCAGGGTCTGCATCTCGTCCTTCGTAGCCGCGAGGTCCGCTTCAAGCTGCTGCAAGCCATCTGAAGCATTCGCAGAACATTGCGGAGAGCGCGGAGATTGGAGATGCAGCTGCTCGACGCGCCCTTTGATGTACGTGTTGACCTCGTCCTGATAGTCGTCCTTCTCCTGGTAGAGCTGGCCCTCTACCTTCGCTACGTCGTCAGCCAACGCGGCGAGGCGCTGCGTGACTCTGCGCTTAAACTTCTCCACGTCTCGCGGCAGAGATGTGGTAGGGGTGGGCTGGGCATCTTCCTCCTCCATGATGACTTCCATGGGTACGTCTGCAACGGGTATCACATGCCTCTCTACGATCTCTCCGTCTTCTGACCCGTCCACCAAGCTCGTAGGCCCGAGATGCGCTTTCACTTCAGCGACACGGGTCTTCAGGGACGAGACCTCCTCCAGCAGAGCCGCCGGATCGTCGTGCGACAGCGCTTTCTTCACCTCCGAAGAGAGGCGAAGGCGCGCCAGGATGTCGGAGAGCTCATCTCGCGACTCCCGGATGTCCCGCTCATTCTCGTCGATGCGCCGCCGCAGCGTATCGCGTGCCTGCGTAGGCATATTGTCCGACTCGCCTAGCCGCAGCAACGCCTCGTGCCGCTGCCGCTCCTTGCGCAGCTTCTCCACTTTCTGGTGCGCGACGACAGCGCGCGAGAGCAGTCTGCGACGCCGCTCGTCAGAGTCGTGCTATTTTGCCGATGGAAATAGACACACCGGACATAGTCATGCAATGGCTTGTCGTGGGGATCGAACTCGTACGTCTCTGCATGAGAAGCGTGATCGTCGCCGTTCCGGCCAGCGTTCGATGGCCTAGCTGCATCGCTCTGAGAGGTTCCGTTCATGGTTCGTTGCTCATTTGGATAACCCAGCATGGCTACTTCTATATGATAAACGTGAGTGGTACACAAATGTGTATTTACATTAACGTACCAGCTACACGCAGATCTGGAATGGAGATACGAATGTTGCAAGTGTGTTTCACGACCGTCTGACGACCTATCAATGTTGCTATGGCCGGACAAAGACAATGGTTTCCTAGAGCAGCATACAAGGCGAGCCGTATCTGTAGGAAAGCATCAGGAATGGCTACACGATTACCACCCTACCGTGTTCATACCACTGATTGAAAGGCAGTTCGGGTACCTCAGAAGCAGGGTCGCCGTACTGGAGCAAGCGAGGAGTATATGGGAGCATCGCCTCTATCAACAACTCTGAAGTGAGGCGAGATGGTGGATAGAAGCGGACTGCGGCGAGGTTGCCGTCGTCCTCGTGGCTTTCTAGCGCACGAGGATGCCGTCACCGTCAGGGTCCAACGTCGAAGAGAAGTCCGTCCTTCGCGGTGCCACATCCGCAGAGGATATAGCTAGCCTCGGATGTAGTGTACCGAATCCATCCGAGATGTTCTATGTATTGTTGAGTATGTTACATGCAAGCGATACTAGATGTTTTAGGATACCAGAACCAAGCGGTACTCCAAGGAAGAGATCTACCGTGCTATGCTACAAGTTCTAGCAATCTGTCTAGTTCATGGTCCTTGTCTGGCTCGTTGAGCGGCTAGCGCATCAACCCAAGGTAGTTTAGACCGCGACAGCCGCAGCATCCGCCTTCGCAGATTTGTCGGCCGGCTCCTGCTCGTCCGCGAGGGTGACAACGGATGCGCGTTCGGACTCAGGGCTGGCTGCGTCGGCCGCGGACGCGGGCGTGCGCGCGGCCATCTCGATGTCGTCGGCCTTCTCCGCGCGCTCGGCGGGGAGCTGCTGCCCGACGAGGCCGACGCCGCGCATGCCGACGACAGCGATGACGAGCGCAAGCACGATCGTACCGCAGCACGTCCACCCCGCCGCGCGGAAGCCCGCCATGAGCACCGCGGGGTCCTCGGCATCGAGCTCGGGATGCTTGTGGTTGAACTTCGTCGAGACGGTGTTGGCGATGGTCGAGGTGACGGCCAGGCCGATGGAGGTCCCGAGCTGAAAGTGGCATCAGCAGGAAGATCAATGTCGGGAATCGAGCTGGTACTCACGCGAGTCGCCACGCTGAAGATGCTGCCGGCGAGCGCCTGCGAATGGGCGGGGAAGCTCGAGCATACCTGCATGTTGGCTACAGTGTAGGCGATGTCGAGGATGGGAAGGAGAATCATGACAAGGAACGCCATAGCCCAGTAAGTCGCGGTGACCTTAATCAGAGCGAAAATAATGCAAGATGCCTGTGCTCCGTCAGTACAGTACCGTCTTTTGAACGTTCACAAGACTCGGACTCACCATGGCAGCGAGCAGGCCGATGACGACGAGAATTTGCCCCGGGACGGCGCCGATGAGGTAGCCTGTGGCAATGTTCGTGAGGAGACCCTGGTTGGGTCACTCAGTAAGCCAGCAATGCTCCGCTCTATAGAGAGACATACGGAAATACCCATAGGCACAAGGCGGACCGCGGTCTGCAAGGGGCTGAGCGACTGCACCTCCTGGAAGAACAGCGGCGCAAAGTAGCCGAGAGTGTTAAAGCCCCACCAGCCAAAGAACACGAGCAGGATGACCGGTCCCATCTTCGCGCCAGGCTGCGTCCACATGCTCATCGGGAGCAACACGGATTCGCCCCGCGCTTCGCGGCGAAGCTCCCAGAGGACAAAGGACACGATGAGGATGATGGCCGTGCCCAGAAGCGAGGGTACGAATGGCGTCGCCCAGCCCTTCGGTGTCGCGGTTGACTCACTTCAGGAGTTATCAGTAACACAAGAAGGTGCAAGGCATAGATGTGAACGTACGCAAGGTCGCAGACCAAGAGCCCAAGGCCCGCGGTGCTGAGCACGGCGCCAACCCAGTCAAGGCCCATATTGTAGCGGCGGCTCATATCGTCCTCGGGGAGGAAGACCCAGCCCAGGACGCAGAGGATAGCACCGAGGCCAGCCTGCAGCCAGAAGATCGTGCGCCAGGACGCGCTCGACTGGGAGAGGATACCGCCGAGGATCATACCGACGATGTACCCGATGGGCTGCCCTGCACCAAGCACCGCGAACGCCGTGTTCTTCTTCTTGCCCGCTGGGAAGTGCGAAGAGATGATGCTGATGCCTGCGGGGGTGTTCGCCGCTGTGGTGTGTCAGCGCGGTGAACGGGGAAATGTGTTCGGTGTGGGACGTACCGGAACCGATGCCTTGCATGCCGAGGAAGACAATGAACTCTGCGGGAGTCCTTGAGAAGGAAGCCGCAATACTCCTAAGGATATTGGTGAGCCGTCAGTAATAGATAGAACACGCAGTGAGCTACTCACCAAACGCTGAACCATGCGGAGCCGATCAGGAAGATCCTCTTGCTGCCAATAATGTCCGCAAGCCGGCCGCAGAGGAGCAGTAGGCATCCATAGGACAGACTGACGGTAAGGTTTGTTTATCACCGTTGCGCCAAGAATATAGAGCGCCACTTACGAGTAGACGTTAAGTGGCCATTGGAGATCCTCCTGGGTGAAGTTCAGGTCCCTACCAATCGTAGTGATAGCGACGTTTGTGGCACCAGTCAAGAAAATCTTCCAGAGGCGAACACGCGTCAGTGTCTCACCCACATGCAGTCCTGGGGCTGGGACTCACACTCAAGACCGTGACGCAGCAGACGGTCGCGGTTATGCACGCATCTTGGTACTTGGCACTGATCATGCCCACTCAGCGTGTGCAGCGAATGAAGGCTACGAACAAGCGACGACGACGAGTCTCCCTCCGCAACACCGGGGGCACAATATGGGCAGTCTGCAAGGGAGGTGGTTCGCGCGACCGAGCGAAATTTCGCGAAAATATATGCAATTTGACCCGGACCTTGCGGGGTGAGGCATGTGGAGAGAACGTTTTGCGATCGCCGGGCGCGCCAGCGAGGCCCGGCACCGCAGCGAGTCTGGCCTCTGGCCGCCGTCGCCGTTATCCACTGCACACGGATCTTCGCCGTCGGAATGGAGAACTTCCTCGCGGATGAGACAGGCCTGCCCGACCTTTATACCGGGCGCCTAAAAGGTGACGCACTCCGCCGCCCACCGCCAGGCACAAGAACGCCCGCTGGGTCTCCGAAGATACTTGCACAGGCCGCAGATAAAAGAAAACATAGCAACTAGACTTAGAGGAAGTCGGAGGCAGCCTTCAATGCGCTCCGGTAGTCGGCCGGTGCGCAGGCGCCACGCCCAGTCGCTTCACGTTCGCCGAGAACGTGTCTTGTGGCAATCACAAGCAGCAACCGTAGATGATTTCAAAAAATTACAGGCCATGTCGGACGGTCCTACGGAGGCGGCCCGCCACCATGAGCAAGAGACAGCCATCGATGACTAGGTTGAGCTGAATCGGTGTCGACCAAGCCTGCGCCGATGGTGTAAGAGGTCTCGCCACCGGACCTTGCATGGGCCAGCGTGACCGCGCAACCCCTTGGCCTCGCAAACGTGCTCAAGGTCGCTATTGCGTCAGGCCATGGCGGAGACCGTTCCATCAGCACAGCATACGCAGGCAGTCGTCAGGACGGAGTTACCGTACCTAATCGCGGTTCTTCCTACAGTACTTCTTGTGCGTCGGCCAGTGAGCTCGCTGGCTGCCGCCATCAGTACGTAAGTGACGACGCTTAGAAGAGGATTCGAGAGGCGCACCATTCCCTGTTGCAATAACGGACGATCTTGCACCTGCGAACGCCAAGCGGAGGTGAGAAAAAGCTTTGACCGCACAAGATACGACTCACACGGCGCACTGCGGCATCTTCGCCGTAGCGACCTCACCACAATTTCCGCAGACCTCAGCGGAGCGGCCACATAGCCATGTCGTGTGCAGCGGCTTCGGGCGTGGCCCGCGCGCGAGCACCGCGTCGCGAAGATTTGCCGGAGGCACCTTCCAGCGCTTTGACTGCATGATCGTGCTGTCGATGCGCTCGAGCTCGCCTTCTGTTAGGTAGGGGGTGAAAGTCTCTGGGGTCGCCTGGTAGATCGGTGGGTGTGTCCCCTCTGGAACCTGTGGGTCCTGCGAGTTGAGGAACAACGGGTTGATCGAGGACGTGAATGTTGTGTACGTCGCACGAACCCTGCGCGGTGTACTGTCAGGATGCGTACAGATGCAGAATACTTACACAGCAATATTGCATACCAGGTGGGCTCCGGTCTTCCCGCAAAGACGTACTTCGCAAGAGAGAAGAAACGGTCGGCATGGTATTTGGTGATAGCGAGGTAGTGGTCATGCGCGTCATGGCCGTGTCCTAGAGCTGTGGTCAGCACACCAGCCAGGACAGTCGCCTTGCGATTACGACATTCCATGGGACTACTTTCTGCTCACCGTCTTTGTCTGGTCCAAAGCACATCACGAGTAGGAACCGAGACAACGTAGGGTCCGTGAACACTAGGTGGCCCCAATCTTGCTGAGGTGCGAAAGTCAGTAACAGTATACTTGGATCTATTGTGCTACTCACGTTGCGCTTCGCCGAGGCTTTCGCGACCTGTGCCGTTATAAGAGACCACACCATGCTTCATAATGCACCACACGCACCTCGAAGTTATAGAGAATTGGCGTCCAGTCCATATCGTTCTCCGTCCCTTTGTTCTCTTCCATCCACTTCTCGACGGCCTCCACGACGCGCTTGCGCTCCGCGAAGTGGTCCTTAGGGAGGTCGGGAATCTCGTCGCCAGAGAATTTGCCCCAGACGTCGTTCATGTAGATTCCCATGTCGCGGCACTGCAACAGCTTGCGCGTCGCGCACGTCTCGGACTTGTTTACGAACATCGACGCGCTGTCCCAGCTACCGTGATTGTCAGCGTCGCGAAAGGCGGTGCATGTGCTATCGTGACGTACTACGGCAGGCTGTTGAAAACATCTAGGCCTTCAAACATGTTCATCGTGTTCAGTGGTGGACGTTGAAAAGCTTCAAGTAGTGCGATAGTCTGGGCACGCGTTGCACTCATTAGGGTAATGCTATTTCGCGAAGCGCGCAGGCTTGGGCGCGCGCGCTGTGCCTGCAGCCTACGGTCTTCTCTACGATACGACGACGTCCGGTGAATGTCGAGTGTGAGAACACGTATATATTAGGAGAAAATGCAATGCGACAGCGAGAGCACAAAACAATGTCGAGAGATAGCATGTGTCCAAAGGCCTCAACCGTAGTTGAGTTCCGACGCCGCGGCGTCTGCCCGCCCTTCGCGGGGCTCGCGTGTGCCTCGCGCCCCGCCAAGCGGGTCCTGAGGGCGCGGCGGAAGGTGCGCGGGTCTATTAAGGCTGGGATACTCCATATTAGGGGGCGGTTGCGCGAGGAGGGAGGGGCGCTCGCCCGGACGGTAGACTACGGGAGGCAGGATGACCGGCGCGCTCGACACCGACACAGGCGCGGCGGCATAGCGCATCGGCGGCGGTGGGCGTGAGGCAGGCGTGTGATGATGGGCCGGTACGTGAAGCGGTGCGTGTGGTGCAGGACCGTTGCGGAAAGACTCTCTTGGAGGCGGAGGTCTGCCGGAGTAATGAAGGGGTGGACGGGTAGGCGCAGCTGGAGGACGCTGAGCCTCCACGGGTGGATGTACAGGCGGACCAATCGGTGGTTGGCGACGCCCGCGTTTGTCAAACTCATGCGAGGCCTCGTACGTAGGCAGACTGAGACGGAAGACACACGTACCAGAGGAACACGCGAGGAATAGAGAGCGTGAGGGTGAGTAACCAGTTAAGATAGCTGAGAAAACGGGGTGCCCACGTTTTAGGATCAGCTGGCAGAGGGTCTGTCCAGAAGTAATCGTGGTCCAACGCCTGAGATGCCGTCAGGCGTTCTCTTGGGTTGCAAGTTAGCAGCTTGTCCAAGAGGTCCACAGTCTCGGGGCCAATCCTGGAAAGAGTGTGAGCAAGGACACTCGTGGCAGGCGGGAGACTTACGATTCAAACATCGTCTTGACCCGCCGTGGGTACATGTTGAATCGCTTGACGCCCTCACAACCAGGCAGCGAGTCGTGGTCCGGCCAGCTGTACGACGTGGGCGTCCCACATAGTTGCCAGATCTTGTCTAGCTGGTCGAGGTCGGAGGAGCCTGGCAAGATCGGCTTGCGCCAGAACATCTCACCGAGCACACAGCTGCGCAGATTGCAATCAGATGAGCACACAAACGGTTCCAGCGCCATTCTTACCCAATACCCCAGATATCTACTTCTCCCCCATACTGTCTGGCTCCTAGGAGAAGCTCGGGAGGCCGATACCATCGCGTCACTACGCAGTTGGTATACTTCCTTTGCTTTTCCGGTGGAATGTTCGCCATGTCTCGCACAAGGTTAGGGTCGAAGGCGCGTGCGAGACCGAAGTCGGCAATCTTCAGCGAGCCGGAATTAGATATGAGTAAATTCGCTGCCTTCATGTCACGGTGTAGGATGCGATTCTGCGTAGATATCAGTAAAGGGCGGCGTCGAAGAGCGGACTTCTGTACGTACACGATGCATGTACTCCGTTCCCTCGAGGAGCTGCTTCATATAGAGCTTGATCTGGCTGGGCGAGAGCTTAACGCGTTCGTTCTCCAGCAGACCTGCCAGGTCATGATCCATATACGGAAAGACCATGTACACTGACAGTGGAGCCTCGCTGCCTCGGCCTGGCGCGGGGAAGCACAGGATAAGCGTGCCGAGGCCGATTAAAACGAGGTAGACTCACTGCGGACGACAAACATGTCCAGAATATCCACGATGTTCGCATGCCGCAGCGCCTTCAATATCTTGATTTCGCGCAGGGCTGTGATAGGCATGCCCTCCTTCTCATTGTGCATGAGAATGCGCTTGAGCGCGACCTGATGTCCCTTCATGCGATGCACAGCCTTGTGCACCTCACTATCAAACAAGATATGTCAGGGAAATCGTCCGGGGAATGTGTCGCGTGAGCTGCTAGTCAGCCAGAATAGACACGCACCCGAACGTTCCCTCTCCGAGCTTCATGAGGACGTCATAGTCGCCCTGCAACCCGCAGCCCTCGAATATGCGTCCATAGGCAGCCTTCTCTTCCTCTCGCGAACGGTGTACTGGTTTCCGTCGCGGTCGAGCTATGGGCGCAGGCGCTTTGGGCACCGACGGCTCTCCGTTCGGCTGCGGCTGCAGTTCTTCGGGCAGTGCTTTCCTGGCATCTCTGCCATTGAGCAGAAACGCGGACGGGCTGGTTCTAGGCGTCGGTGGCTTCTTCGGAAGGGAAATCTTGACTGCATTATGTTGGAGCGGCAGCGCGTCGGATTTATCGTCATCAATTGGAACCCTGGGTTCGTCATAGCGAGGTGATAGAGCGCGTGGGGATCGGGGAGGCGACAGAGGACGCAGAGGGGTACGAGGCGACAATGGGTGATAGTTGTCTGAAGGCCGGGGTGGTAGACGGTCATGACTGCGACTATGAGAGTACTTCCTATCGTCGTCGTCTGCGTGACGAGAACGGTAGCGGTCGTCGCGATCTACGCGCGAGCTGTAGTAGGCATCGTCGTTGGGTCGGTAGGAATCTCCCCAGGCAGGACTCCGCTCCTTCCTGTAATCGGGATGACGCTCTCGCGACCTATCCCACGAGCGGCGACTATCATCACCATACCGCCTGTCTGCTTCAACTAAGGTCGGTCGCGGTAAACGGTGCTTCTCCTTTCCAGTGCTCTCAGGAGAGAATGGACTGCGAGAGCGAGGCGAAGACGGCGAACGGGACCTGCGGCTTGGTCTCGGAGAGACAAGCCCCTGCGATGCATGCTCGCGAGGCTCCCAGTGGTCCGGTTCTACGCGCGTCCGATACGACCTGTCATCGTCGTACCTTGCGGGAGGCTGCTCCCATTGTGGGCGTGGTGGCGGTCCTCTGCTATCACCGTACGCCGGCGCCCAATGGTCTCCAGGGCGCGCACGCGGCTGGCGTGAGTGTCCGTTCCGCCTCGCATCGTCATCTCTATGCCTAACATCCTCGTCAGGCCGGCTATACGCGAGAGGCGGGGGTGGTCGTTCGGGGAGCGAGTCTGGAAGGGTGGGTTTCTTTTTGAATGGAAAGGGCACCTTGCCTCCAGGTTTGCTGGACACCGAAGGCCGAGGGGATGAAGGCGCGTAAGACGATAGGCTCGGCCGGGGAGGCGTGACATCGTCGAGCTCGCCTTCCTCCGGGGAAGAGGTCATTGGTCGTTTGGCTGGTCTCGTGTCCGGAGAGTACCCGGCGGGGCGTTTTGACGACATGATCTAGAGAGTATGCGCGAGATACGCTGACCCGGGCTGCTCACAGCCTTTGCAACCGAGCCAGGGTGTCAAGACGTCGAGTCGGGGACGAGAGGTGAATGCTGCCTCAGGTGAAGGTCTTAACGCATTATTATGGCCTTTTCAGAGGATAAGGGCTTAGCAGACAGATATCATAAAAGAACAAAGAATACCATATTTAGTGTGTCTATGAGGTAATGACCCCGGACTGCGCGGCGGCGTCCGCCCCTCACGGCCTCACCTCCTACCTCCATGAAATTCAACTCGCCCATCCCCTCGTCCCTCCCCAAGGAATGTCAGAAGGCGTCCAAGATCTGTATGCGCAGTCTTCGGCTTTTCGGAAACCAGAATACGTGCTGACAACTGTCCAGTCCAGCAATTCGTGGACGGCGGTAATAATGGACTGGATGGTGTAAGCTCTGGCTTCCTGACTTGTCACAACTGCATGACATGAACTCGGTACGTTTCACTAGGTTATCCCGCGAAGTGTTCTCCAGAATGCCAAAGGATTCGCCATCTTTACCGTATTCAAAGCCGGCTTCCTCTTCTCGGCACGGGCGGGCAGCGGAGTGGTCATCGCTCGTTTGCAGGATGGAAGTAAGCGTGGCTGCCCCTAGTGCTCGTCCCATCTTCTGAATTTTTCGAAGCATGGTCTTGCCCGAGCGCGATTGGAACAGCTGGTATAGGCGTCGGCGGTCAAGCTGGTGCGGAGATGACTGACTTCCTCGTCGTGCTGAACTCCCAGGCAGTGAGTCTTTCTCTCCCTTGGTGCCCTTTATGAGCTCACTGTTTGTACAGGCTGTTGTAAGTTCCCCCAGTCTCTCAAGGCTTATCACAGCTCATCGCTCCTCAGCAATCTTTCATGGCTGCGGGATCCTTGACGCTTGGTGGTAACCTCAGTATCGCCGTGGGTCCGCTCGGCCGGAACGGGGAGGCGATCGGGTCCGTTAGCTCGAGTGGGAAGGTTGCCGCCATGTCAGTCGCACTGTCGCCCCCACCGCATCCACCGCTTATATCTTCTGCAGGTACACCTACTCGAAGACCAGAGGCTTGTTCGGCGGCGTCTCTCTGGAAGGATCAGTCATTGTGGAGCGTCAAGATGCGAATGCGCAGGCTTATCGCACTGATGTCTCTGTCAAGCAGCTCCTGAGCGGCGCTCTTGAGCCTCCTGAGTGGGCAAAGGTGCTCATCAGGACCCTTGAGAACTGTACTGGCATGCCAGGCAACCGACAGTGGGTCAAAGAGCTCAACCGCGAGCGTAACTCCAGCTATATGTTCGACGGTATGGAGAGCCCACGCGAAGGTGACGAGCGGGGAGGGTCGCAGGGGAACTCGAGGCGACCCGGCATGGGCTCTAGGAACAACAGTACCAGCTCCTACTTCGACTTCAGTCAGAATAACAACCCTCATCAGGAATGGCGTGCTGGTATGGACACCAGGTTTGGTGATAGCAGTGGGTCGTTGGAGGGCCGCCCGAGAGCTTCAACCTACGCGGGCAGGGGCAAGGACGAGCCAACTACCGACTATTTCGGCACGAAGTTCGACTCGGACTACAGGCCGGACGACCCACCGCGCAGCACCCGCCGCCGTTTCGGTTCTTCCTCCGCCGGGGCGGACTACCACTTCACGGGTATCGGCTCCGATTCCGGCTCGCATAGACGTTCTGTGAGCGCGTATACCCCGCCCACGTCGTCGCGCTTCGGAAAGTCGCGCTCCAACACGAACCCCTTCGAGTCCGTGTACGACCGGCAGGCGTCCACTGACGATCTCGGCCGCCCCTATGGCGACCTGGACGAGGAGGAAGACCGTGACGTCTTTGGCGCGCCGATCCCCAGTGCTGCTCGTGCCATTCGCGGTAGCACCCCGCCGCCACCCAAGCTGACCCCGAAGATGGAGCTTCAGCGCCCGCTGAAGCCTCACGAAGGTATCGCGAGGGCCATCGCTCTGTTCGATTTCAACGCCGTGCAGGTACGTGACCATGCTGAACACTCATGGGCTGTCGAGGTGACCTCTTTCAGTCTGGAGATTTGTCTTTCAAGA
Organism: Phanerochaete sordida; assembly: GCA_019973155.2. Classification (NCBI taxonomy): domain Eukaryota; kingdom Fungi; phylum Basidiomycota; class Agaricomycetes; order Polyporales; family Phanerochaetaceae; genus Phanerochaete; species Phanerochaete sordida. Next base: position 496,896 of record BPQB01000004.1, read on the forward strand.
AGGGCCAAGTGATTACTGTCACCGAGATGAGCGACAATACAGATACCTGGTGAGCGATTTGACACAAGAACTTTTGCTTGTCTCTAATGGCGTGTTCAGGTGGAGTGGTAAGGTGGACGGACGTACGGGATCGTTCCCCGCCAACTTCGTCGAAGTTGTTTGATTTACTGTATACCGTGGACTGTTTGGAAGATTGTGTGTAACCTTTGGCTGTTGGCTGTATCCTTAGAAAACCTGTTGTAATACTCTTCCTGTACCATCTGTTGTGCGAGTGTATGCAATATGTTCTGTAGACCTTCCGCAGGCTGTGTGTATCCCAAAACCCAAAGGCGTTGATGGTCTCGGCGAGCTCTTTAGTCGCTTACTTATAGGATGTACCATTCTATCTACCTCGGGCACGCGGGCAATTTGCTTATCCACACTGCCCACAGCGCCTTCTATGGTCAATGTCCGTCGGGGGCGGCGCCTGATCGATGCTTCATCGTCGGGAGGGCGCATCAAATGATAGGCGCGTCAAGTTCAATCGGAGCTCAAACGGGAGCCCATAAAAACTGTCGGGCTGGCTCGGGAGGACGCTCTTCAGCCAGCTTCCTTATCACTTCTTCTGCACTTTTTCATGGGAAGAAGTCATATATCTGCTGGCGAGAGTAAGCTCTGGCTCCCTTTTCGCTAGCAGTTCTATTGCGCGCGCGCGATGATGGTCTTCTAGATAGTAGGGTGGGCTACATCCTCGTATGCAGCTGTTTTACGTAGACGTCGAAATTCAATCCATAGCAGCTCGCAACCATGAAAGCTCAAACCTGTGCGTGTGATATGAACCCTGCAGTCCGGCCGAAAATAGAGCTGTGTCGATGGGCAGGCAAGACAGGTCAGGCCGGTCAGGTCGCACCTGCAGGTCAAGATGTTGGACGCGTGCGGTGGCAGGCGATGCGAAATATGAGTGGTATCTGAGCTTGGTGCCTCGGGAGTGTCGAGATGGACAAGCGCAAGGCGATAGGGAAAGCATCTAGAGCGTGCTGTGAATTGTCGAGGGTCCTCGTGATCAATCTCACCTATCATCCAGCCCGTCGAGTCACAGCTTTCCAAGTACGCTACTGTGGGTTCCTCTCCGTCTGTGCCTGTCTTGCTCGCGACTGACAATGGCTTTCTGTCAGTCTTTTATACAGATCCGTGCTCCTCGCAGCGCTCGCCGACGTGTGCGCTGTCTGAGTGTTGAATAAAAGCAAGGTATTTTGAGCCGTTCGAAAGCTTCAGTCCCCTCAAGCAGATCCCCAGAGCATACTACCCACTCGAAGTCACTCATGTCCACAAACAACGTCAAGAATGTTGTGGTTGTCGGAGCTGGTATGTTTCGAATGCTCAGCGAACTCCCATGGCGCTGATCTCTATACACAGGCGTCGTCGGTCTGACCACCGCGCTGAAGGTGCTAGAGAAAGGCGGATTCAACGTAACTATCGTGGCAGAAACGTTCCCGTCTGACCCGAAGACGATCAGGTATACCAGCCTCTGGGCCGTAAGCAACGACTGCTTTGTTCATACTACTGGCCTCTTCAGCTCACAATTACTCCATAGGGGGCACACCACGTCAGCCATGCGGAAGGAGACCTCAAGCAACAGAGTATGTTCCAGAGATCCAGCGGCTTCAAACGATGAAGCTGACGTCTCCACAGAGATAGACGAGGAGACTTTCAAAGTCATGTGGGAGATGTCTGCACCCGGAGGCGAGGCCGAAGGATGCTTCCTTCGCCTCCAGCAGACCGACTATTTCTATGACGGCCGCAATCCCCACCTCGAGTGGATGCCCGATGTACGTGCCTCACAGCATACCTCGCGAGCTTGACTCACCGAACTCCACGACAGTACGCAGAGCTCTCTCCCGACTCCTTTATTCCCGACGCAAAGTTCGGCATCAAGTTCACGACGCTCACGATCGACACCCCGGCGTACTGCAACTACCTGCTCGCGCGCTTCCTCGCGCGGGGCGGCACCGTCGTGCGCGGCGCCGTGCAGCACCTCCAGCAGGTCGCCGAGGGCGGCCCGCACGCGTTCACGCCAGGGCGCACAGGCACACAGCGCGTCGACGCGATCATCGCGTGCCCCGGCCTCGGCGCGCGCACGCTCGGCGGTGTCGAGGACAAGGACGTGTTTCCCGTCCGCGGGCAGGTCGTCCTCGTGCGCGCGCCGTGGATCAAATTCGGGCGCACCGCGAGCCACTTGCAGGACGGGCGGTGGACGTACGTCATCCCGAGGCGTTCTGGGGATGTAAGTGCCTTTTTACTCTCAGTGTGAGGGCTAGAGCTAAGTGACACGCGACAGGTCATCCTCGGAGGCACAAAGGTCGACAACGACTGGTAAAGCCTTGCTTTCCCCTCACCAAAACATCACACTAAGCGAATACCAGGTGCCCTGTCGCGCGCCCTGAGACAACCACCGACATCCTCGAGCGGTGCCTCGCGCTCTGCCCAGAGCTCGTGCCGCCGGAGGTGCGGGCTGAGCGTACGCCGACAATCGACGACCTGCGCCCGCTCATCGTCGAAGAGGGCTGCGGCTTCCGCCCTGCGCGCAAGGGTGGCGTCAGGATCGACGTAGAGTGGATCAAGGCAGGAGAGAAGGAGATTCCTGTCGTCATGAACTACGGGTAAGCTGCTCACTTTCTAATCGCTGTGTTCATGCGCTGAGTTATCGTCGTAGACATGGAGGCGGAGGCTACCAATCTTCCTGGGGCACCGCGGCCATTGCGCTCGAGCTGCTGGAAGAATCTCTATCTAAGGACACTGCCTGAACATGAGTTGACGCCTCTAGGGCTCGGAACCTGTAGCAATATCTAGACCGGAAATCTATAGCAAGCACCTGAGGATATGGACGTATGACTTTACACCTCGGCAAACCACCATTTCTGCATAGTCCCGTCCTTCGCAAAGTCCGCACGCCCAACGAAAGGTCGATTTGCGAGGAGCATCGGCATCCAGAAGACATCATCTGCCCACATCTGTTTGTAGGGGATTGGCGGGTGGGGTGCACTGGGCGTGTCCTCTGATATCGCGAACCATTCCGGACGCATTTCGTCCGTCCTGCGGCAGAAAGTAAATACAGTAAAGTGAAGATACGAGCACAAAGCAACATACTCCGTAATGTTGCCAGTGTAGTCATTCGCGACGTAGAGGTCGATGTGGAAAGCATGGTCCAGGCCGTCGCACACGAAGAAGAGTGTACCACACTTTCTCAGCGGGGCAGTGATACCAGCTTCCTCCTACATCAGTGTGAATGGACATTCTATGCTTAACACGATAACGAGATGTGACCAACCTCCATCTCGCGTATCGCAGCCTGCAGCGGCGTCTCTTCGGGTTCGACTTTACCACCAAACCCATTGTACCTATGGCTCAATGTCAATCTCTGGATTCCCATCCTAGAGGCATGAAAACCTACAGATCTTTCCCAAAGCCGCGCTTCTTATAGCCCAGGAGAATCTATAGTAGGGCGCATGTGAGCTTTGTTCACCAATGCTACCGCGTCTCGAGGGACTACCCTGCCTTCTTCCACGATAAACGCATTTGTGTATAGCTTGATTTTATCAAACGCGAGCCATTCGGTGGCGCCACCAGCGTGTCTCTCTACGTGCTCACCCTCGCAGACAACGCCAGGAGGAAGGGACGTCGTCATGGTGGTTCGAGTCAAAGTCAAGGCCGGGGCGCCTACAGCGCGTCGCGCGAAGCGTCTTCGCGCCTCCCATCCGCCATGGTGCATACTTCGACACAAAACCTGAAGGCACTAGATCCAGCATGAATAGTCCGTCTACGAGTAAGTTACGAGCGAGGTTCGTCGGGTTAGTCCCGCATAAATACACAAGTTCCCTAGAGCATATACAAGCTTTACTTCTTCTCAGGCGCGTCGTCCGAGTCTGACGAGCCTATGCCGTCGTCGGACGCGTCCTTCGCGTCCTCCGCAGAGCGGTGCTTCGCGGCGGCCTCGGCACGCGCCTGCTTGCTGAGGCGCTTGACACGCGCGAAGATGCCGACCTCGGGGTCGCGGATGAAGTTCACGATGACCATCGGCCACGACGGGTGCGACGGGATCGTGTCGTAAAACTCGGGCGCGAGCGCGCGTAGCGCCGGCAGACGCGTCCAGGCCACGCTAGGGAAATCGTGGTGCTCGTTGTGGTACCCGACCTGTGCGCGCCGTCAGAAGCGCTTCACGCGGAGAAGTGAGCGGACGCACGTTGTAAGCCAGGATGTTGAGCGGGCCGTAGTACGAGAATGTCTCCTGCTCCAGGCCATCCCACAGATAGTGCTCCGCGATGAAGTGCCCAGCACAGGGATGGAGGCTTCCAGCGAAGAAGCTGGAGAAGAGGAGGTACAGCATCGACCGCACGCCGAAGAACTTCACTAGGAGAACGTCAACGATGAGCTGTGCGGCGATATTGAGGTAATGCCACTTGGTCAGGCGCTGGGCCTTGACGAAGCCCGGACGCAGCGCGTAAAAGAAGATCTGGAACGTGCTAAGGGGAGATGAAGACGCGTCAGAATGAAGTAGTGCGCGACACGTACGCGAAGAACACCTTTCCGAGCACGTTGTTCAGGACAAGAAGCTCGAAATGCGTCGGCAGATCCGTGTCGACCCCATCTTCACCGAGTTGCTTGTGATGTTCAAGGTGATATTTCTGTGGAAGACGCGTTTGTTAGTCTGGTCGGTAGTTCGTAAGGTTGGCAAAGGCGCACCTTGAACATCGCGCAGTAAGGGATTCCGATGGGGAGGTTGGCGAAGATAGCTAAGAATTTGTTCGCGTTTATCCCCTTGAAGGCTAGGTTGTGCGTAATTTCATGGATGGCAAGGAATAAATTGTGGTTGAGAGTGCCTCCAATCGCGTACGCGCAAAGAAGGAAGATCGGGGAGAGGGGGTGCGTATGGCGCAGCGCAATGGCACAGACCAGCTGCGTGAGCACTACGCCTAGGACAACCCACTTCGTCAGTGGTTCGTGACCCATAAGCTTGGTGACCTGGGGCACGCGTTGAGCTGCGACTGAGAGCCCGAAGTGGTACGACGCACCTCCGGGTGAGCCTTCATAATCGCCATCCTCCTGCTTCTGTGCGGCTCCTCCGTCATAATCCACAAAAAGTCTGAAGGGTCTTGCGGGGGCCCATAAGGTGACTTGGCATCGTTGTCCTTGGTTGGAGACACGATGACAGTCCGACGTGGTGACCGACCTTCCGAGAGCGACTCTGCACCGCCGAATTTACTGAAATCTGTCACCGCAGGTCAGCGAGAGACCCTCTCCAAGCAGTTATGAGCGCAACTTGCCTATTTTCTCGGTCTGGCCGACACTGTGGTTACCTGCCATGGCGGTCGGTGGGTAGCCCTGGCGGTCGGGGTGCTGCCATCGCTTCCCCGGATAATTCGCACCGGCGTCTTCCCGGCGACTAAGGCACCGGCGCTTCAGCCACAAGGCCAATTGCTTCCGTTCGTTCACTCAGCGAACAACCACAACCTGCGAATTCAAACGGCCCAGAGAGGGCGTGGTGAAACGAGGTAAAATACTCAAAATTTCAGCGAACTTTGAATATTTATGAATTAATATGCTTACAGAGTGACACAATCTAGCTATTATTCATGTCCAGTAGGAACCACCAACGAGGTCCCACCGGAGCAGGCCCATCTTCCAGATCGCCAGCGAGAGGTCCAAACAGTGTTCCTCGGGCACGCGGAGATTTGCAACAGCATCAACAGCCTATAGCACAACGACAGGAGCACCTGCTACCTCCACGTCCTCATGTTGGTCGGCCGACAGGCGGACGGTGGCAAAGGCCACAAGGCCACGGGCATCTCGATAGAGACCATCTCCGCAACGGAACGTCGAATAACGCTGCAGTTGGTGGTATGGCAGCATTAGGCCGTCCAATGGTGTCCAAATCAGCGTACAGGGATTTTCTAGACCTGGTTCCGCCCGACAGCAACGAGCCTCGCGATCGTGGGCGGCGTTCGCAGATGTCTACGATGAGCATTCGCTCTGCTAAGCAAACAGCCTCTATTCCGGCCAGGACTCGTCTTTCTGCGATGAAAGATAGGTACCACGTTGTAAACGGGAAGCTGGTGCGCATGCGAGACTCCGCCGAGTCAGACGAGGAAGATTCAGACGAAGAGTATGCTGCCTTTCTTGCGATTTCTTTTCATGTCATCTCATGAATCTGGTCAATCAGAATCCCGGAAATTTTGGCACCTGTTGCACTACAAGCTCAGACTGGGACAAAGTCCGCCAAAGCAGCACGAAAGGTCGTGCCTGTCGTTGAGCCTTCGCCGGAGCCACCCGCGGCTCGCATGTCAGAGGCCCCGCCATCGCCTCCCAGAATAAATAGGATGATCCGGAAGAGGGAAATTATTGTTATATCCAGTGACTCTGAAGAGGAGGACCCCCATGGCGACCGAGACGGGTTTCTCGCCGCTGCGGCGCCATTCCGCGTGGGAATACGTCTTCAGCTTCACAAACGTACGCCGTTTCTTGTCAGGAACCTCCGAAAATCCTTCGTGCGTATTTGCCAGCTGAAGGGGATCAATGTACGCCCGCCTCAGAAGCCGGACCGCGGCGTCAAATATACGTATCGCTTCCGCGATCCACGGAATACCTTCCCTGGAGATGTCTCTCCTACGCGACGGTCCGAGTTCTGGCAGGTCGTCGCCCAGCTATGGTGTCCGTTTTGCGATCTTCTCGGCCGCTTCGACACTGAGGAGATGCTTCGTTATCATCTTACTCGCGACCACGCTGACGTCCAGACGTCGTGGAGGGTGGAGGTACGTCTGTGGGCTGTGAATCTTGCGAATGCAGCCTAACGCGCAGCAGAATGGGCTGCCACAGTATACGTTCCACTTACCGGAGCCTGTGCCAGCCGAAGATTCCGAGTCAGAGGAAGAAGAGGAGGACCTCGTCGAGGAGCCCTCGGCTGTCCCAGAGTCTTCCGATGGCGAGCTGGAGTACCTCGACCCTCCGCCCGAACCGCCATCACCATCGCATTCTCCACCAGACTCGCCAGTAATATCAAGATCTCGGACGCCTGCGGCTGTCGAAGCCGCCCAAAAACAGAGACACCCCTCGCCCATGCAGGTCGACGAGTCTGACACCGGGGTGGACACCACCTCGCCGTTCTCACGAGCGCACACCACCACCAGCACGTCCGCGACGACGCTCGCTGCCGCCCCCTCCCAAACGCTGTCCGTGATCCCGAAGCACGAGTATGAGGAGGCGGTGCTCCCGCGCGAGGCGACGCCGCGGAAATCACCGCCACGGACGCCACGCACGGGGCTCAGCGCGGCGGGCGAGCTCGTCCCGCCGCCGGTGCTCAATCCGCTCGGGCCCGCAGCGGAGCCACCGCTCGAGTCGTGCCGCCCGGGCGGGCCGAAGATCTACGACCTCCTCAACGAGCTGCCGCTGGAGCCGTACGGCGTGCTCGAGTGGACGATCGTCGACCGCGAGGAGGAGATTTTCGAGTTCGCGGACGTCCTCGACGAGGATAAGGTCATGATGGCGCTTTGGAATCGGTGGATATTTTTCAATCGGTGCGTGCTCGGCTTGGCGTGGTTGCTTGGTGTGGCTGACGTGCGCGCCGCGGGTAGCGTCAGTTTCGTCTTCAACCGTGAGGACGGGACATGTCGCGCGGGCGTGCAGCGCTTTATTGACGCCAATTATGCGATGATACATCGCGCTGCGGGATGGGCAGCTCTGCGGGCTTTCCTTATCGTGAGTCTACATCTAGATCTTTGAATGCGAATGAGGGGCATCTGAGCCCTCGCCCTGCATAGATCCTCACCGGGAACCGCTTCATCAACATCCGAGACGTCCTCAAGTTGCTCGACCATTATGACAGGCTCGTCAAAAGGAAGGAATGGTATAAGTAGTCTCTGGACAACATATTTTACATGATTATTGCTACATAACTGTGATCCTAAGAGTCTTGCCTGACATCACTTCTCGTTGCCCCATGACGTTTGCTCCTGATTGACTGCTGATAAATCTGTCTCGCCTGCGTTCTGAATTTGAATCAGGTCGACATCGTCCTCCTCAAACTGAACCCTGTCTTCGGCTGAAAGACGAGGCATGATGTCCGATAGCTGGGCAAAGATTGGTCCTGACAACTCTCCTTCGATGTCTATGAAACAAGTGAAGCGCAGCCGAGGCTGGGCATCACCGGACATCTCGTGGAGGCGCATGTCGAGGAAGGCGAGGAGTGATGCTGTCTCCACCGCGGACCTATCCTTGCGTGCGTGGATCGTGACTGAGATGCTTGTTAGCGCAGGCGTCTTCGGACGTCCAGCCTCTGTCCTCTTCATATACAGCTCAACCGAGCATTCTGCCAACTCGACTGCAGCGCAGAGACAGTCAGCATCGCGCACATGAGCAAAATGGGAGGCAGGGCGGCTCACCACTCAACATCTGTCCAACCGAAGTCTCGGTGGGTGGCTCCCGCAACGAGACGGAACAGTGTCCATCGTTTTCATCCGATGCCACGATGTTGTACATTCCCACAACGGCCTCTGCGATGCTCACGAGAGCATTGATATCGTCCCTGTGCAGCGGAGTGTCCCCGGACCGCTGCACGTTCCGCAGGGAGGCAACATCAGGCCGGCCGCGGAAGGCCAGCGAGAGGAATATCGGGAGCGAACGGACGGGGATCGAGCAGTAGAACATCGAAAACCGATTGAGGTTCGAGAGCACGGCAGTGGCCGGCCAGTGCAAATGTGCAGAGGCCTGTAGGATGGACACCTGTTCGAGGTAGATGCTGGTGAGTTGCGGCGCCGCTCGGACAATGCGGAGGAACTGCGTGACAGTCTTGAAGCTGACACCGCGGACGTCAAGTCGCTGCAGGTTCTGGAGGGGGCGCAGCAGCGCGGATACTGCGGCCTCGATGCGTGGCGGGGCCTGTTGCACGGTGGGCCCGTCCAGTCGAGGATCGATGCCGACTTCCCTTGCTTGAGCTAAATTTTTGTGCAGCGATGCGAGGGACAGCGCAAAGGTCGGAGCACGGGTTTGGGATGGGAGTGGCTCCAGAGCGCGTCGCCACATGCAGCGCGGAAAATGTAGCGCCTCTGATGCTTCGAAGATAAGTCGTAAGCGGTTGAGAGCGGCCATGTCGGGAATGTCCACACTCGCGAACAGTCCTGGGCGACAGATGTTCGCCCATTCGTGGCAGACCATGGCAAGTTTGCATAATCTGGAGTGGGGAATGAGGTGGCGGCTCGCGAAGCGCAGATCAGGATTCATTATGTGGAGGGTCCTCTCACGTTTTGCTTTCATCTTTGGCAGCCTCGGCTGCAAAAACAGCAATTATGTGCAGCATCTCATTGGGAAGGAGCTTGGCGCTGCGTTCGAACCTGGCCTTCGCAATAGCGTCGTAAAGCGAGGTCGGAAGGTGGATCTTCGCCCATCGTCGGCAGACCAGAGCGAACTTGAATTTCCTATCAATCAACCACGATCAGCAACAGACCTTGAAGACAGTCGTCAGAATAGAAGGCGTGGCATACAATTCAGGGGCACCATTCTTGACAGAGAGCAAGCTAATTTTTTTGGACTAGTGCCTCGGGCAGCAATTTGGCACTGCGTCTGAACCGGGCCTGTCGTGGATTGTGATAGAACACCTCGAGGTACTGATCTATCGCAAATACAAACTCTTGGTGCCCAAAGTTGAACATGATATCCACATCGTGGGGTAGGGCGTGAGTGTTCCCTCTGAATAGGTTGAGGCTGATAGCAGGGTATAGGCCCTTCTCGGAGAGGCTGAGATCGTCGCATAAGTCTCCTGCAATGGCCTAATGTATGTCGCATGTCAAGGACAATCTGGTAGGGCTGTATGCGGTATCTTGCGATTACTTACCCATTAAGCGGCCGTTTCTTGTGCAGAACATTCGACCATCAGCGCGAGAGATTCCAAACCCTAGAATATCTCCCGCTTAATGATTGCGAAGTGGATCAGTGAACGAAATACCACCAGGCCAGCAATACGCTCACATTGCATATGTCCGAGGACGTTCGTCTCAAAGCAGGAGAGAGAGCCGGCTGCAAACGTGACGGCGTAGTCCGGGATGCTGGGAGCGTATGCCTGATTTGCCACATTCATGCTGGAGAAAAATCATAATGAGCCTTAGAGGCGATACAACCAGATAATTTTTTACCCAATAGTAATGCGCGCGCTATGAACGAGAAATGACGACAAAGTTCAGATCATATCCTTGCGCGGTCACCTAGGACTTAACTTGCCTTGGATTAACTTTGCCTACGAGATGGACCTCATAGTAAAAGAACGGATAGCAGCCAGGAATGACACTGTTTGCAAAACACCACGTGAACCCGTCAGCCGTCTGCAGAGGGGGGAGGGCCGTCCAATTTGTGGGTAGGTCGCTCCAGTGGGCTATTGGGTTGGGCAGGCGCGGATCGAGAACCGCCCCCTTCAGATAGCTCCAAACAAAAGGCATATAAGTATTTTGACATGATTTGGCGTAGCCGGGAGGCAAATTCATGATATCTTCTGCAGGCTGAGCATCGTCTTTGTCCGAGTCGTCGAACACATCGGCGGCGTCTGCAAATTCCGTGTATGGCGGAAGTCGAGGAAGTGCTCCGAATTGCTCCATGAGCACGGGATAGAGGGCTTGAATCGACATGAACAAGTCGTTGAAGGCACAGCTGGAGGTCGAACGTGAAATGACCCTAAAACAGTGAGGTCGAGGTATCTGTGAGAGAGTGCAGTGATGGTTGCCGGCTGCATTGAATCATAATGGCGCTGGAGGCTGTGACCTGGCATATCCGTGAATGGTCAAACTCAGCTTGGGGCTGTTGTATTTGGTTCAGACACGCGTATGGTCCACGACCAGAGCGTTCCTCAGTTGGACGCATGGAGCCTTGACGGTTCGGCGAGTGGATTCTTCGCTGACAAAATCAGTCTTTCAGTTTCCCGTAAGGATTCTCAACATATAGTGCACACCTATGCCTCAGGAAATAAGCCGCTAGCATCTGGGATATCCCTTCTTGACACGCAATGTCGTCCTTGTGCCCTGGGCTACCAAGAAAACTCGGTAGACTCGTCAAGTACGGAGGTTTTGAAAAGTCGTCCATGATGATTCATGGTGTCTTGTGGGAATATACCTGATCCAGACCATGAAATATACGCTCGCGTGCCGATGAAGGTAAGCTTACTAGCCAGCGAACGTTGAACGTGCTGGGTAACCCGCAGATGTCGGGCCCGGTGTCCCAGGCGCTCCGTATATGATGCGCTGATGCGCCCGCCCTCGACCAGAGCCGTGGGCGCCTTGGCCGGTTCACTCTGCCCATGCTCGTTCGCCCCGCCCGCCTGGTCGCCTTCCGCCTTCCGTACCTCCGCGCACTCTCGTCTACGCCTCGAAGATGCCTGGGCTCAGAAACACATACCAGCGAACAGACGTCGCAGGCGTCGACCTCGTGCGTCCGCTCTCAAAAGCTCGAGATTCAGAGGCTTATTTTGCAGCCTGCAGACGTCTCGAGCCTCAAACCACGCATGATGACACCAATCTGCTCTCTTCTATCATCGAAAACTGGAATCCTATCTTATATGAGGATCGTGGGGTGCTTGTGCTCAACAAACCACCGGGATATTGTGTCCAGGCGAATACGGATGACGTGAGGACGCTCATTTCGCTCTTCGGCAAGCGTGAATTGAACCAGGACTAGCCAGACGAAGCTGGGCTTGTTAAGGAATTAACCAACGGTGCGTGACCATTAACACTGCCTAGGCTTTCTTCTGACTAGACGACGAGTAGAGTACCTTCGCTCTCGGGATTTGCACTGCGAAGTCCTTCCTTGCCATCGCATCGACAAAGTACGTCCTTCGACCTCCAAGTCTACACCCCGTGTCTCCAACTCATCATGCATATACGGTCAGCCGACTACGGGAATCGTCCTCTGCTCCAAGTCAATACCCACCGCCCGCGACATCTCCCAACAGTTCCAGGCGCGGTGCGTCGAAAAGACGTACCTCGCGCTCGTGCACGCGAAACGCGACCTCGGCGAGGGCGGCACGATCGACGCGCGCATCGGCCGCCATCGCGGTCGCCCGTATCTCGCACTTGAGCACACGTTTGGCTTCCGCGCCGTCACACGGTGGCAGTGGCTCGCGCGTTCGGTGTGCCTCCACACTATCTTGCCATGGACTCACAGCTGATGTGTTGGTGCTGCAGCCCATCGCGAACGTCCAGCTGCTCAAGTTTTGGCCCGAGACGGGGCGGAAACACCAGATACGCGTGCACTCCGCGCAGGTTCTCTACGGTGCGCCGCTCCCAGCGTCCCGTGCCCCGCTCGCTGCTCACAGACACGCCAGCGCCGATAATAGGCGACGAGGTCCACTCACATTTCAAGCCGGAGAAGGTACGCGCGAAGTACAAGCTGCCCGACCCCGCGCCCGGCGCGCTCTACCTGCACAGCGCGGCAATCGAGCTCTGGGTGCGTGTCGCGCCCCTCCGCTCCTAATGCCCAGCTGACGGCGACTCTGGTGTTTGCAGCGCTACCGCAAGACGGGCGCGAACAAGCGCTTCCGCCTGGGCCTCGTCGCGCCGCTGCCGCAGTACTTTGTCGAGATGTGCGAGGCGCTGCAGATACCCATACCTGAGGAGTATCTGCGCGCCAGGTTGCGTGTGGATGGGGTGGAGGTAGAGAGTGGGGTTTTGGAGGATATGGAGGGGCGGCTCGTTGGTGATTACGGTGCGTGTATGCGCGTTTTCTGAGAGCAATTGTTGCTTACAGTGGCTCTAGGTGAGCGCGTCGTGGTTTCGGACGCTTCGGAGTCCCCAGACTCGGAGGACAGGGAGGTCCTCGAGCCGATTCCCCCAGACTCGGGTCCAGACTGTCTGGAGAGGAAAATGGACCCCGATTATTATGATATACTGAAGCTGCTCGCTAGCGAAGTAAAGACGAAGGATAGCGAAAGCCAGCTCGAGACCCATAGCTAGTGTCCACTATGCACAATACTAATAATGCTGTATGCTATCAGCCCTCGCTTCCTACGTCGCAGAGCTCATCGTATCTTCTGCTGTGACGATATTACAGACTTATCGTACATCCCTGAGAGGAGTGGAAGATACACATAGTCCTCATTCGTCTCATAGGTGAGCGCATCGGAGCGCATGCAAGGCAACGATGTGCACGAAACCAAGTACTCTTACCGCCTCTAAGAGTCATCAAGGTCGTCGACATCCGGAGCAGTTGTCACCATTACGAGCTCTTCTAGCGTCCTCAGCAGCTCCGCGTCCATGGCCTCACGTATGTCCTTCCCCAGCTGCACCTCTTTCAGCGGTACCTCGTGTTGGATTCTGTGCCGGACGATGCGCAGCACCGCCTCGAGCCCGCCGCTCTCAAGCTCGCCGACGACGAGTGTCTGGAGGGCAGGCAACGGCGCTGGAACCGCGGCGGCGAGGTGCGCAGCGAGCGACCCCTCGCCCATGCAACAGTCCCGCAGCGCGAGCGTGGTCGCACCAGGCACGTACTGGAACACGTTGCCGTCGAACGGCGGCGCGGGGATCGCATCCAAGCTCTCGCAGCGGAGCAGACGTACGGTGGGGAAGGGGCGGAGGATGCTCGGGTCGAATGTGCTCACGCCATGGGAGGCCAGGGTGCAGAATGAGATGGCGATGAGTGAGAGTGCGGGCGCGTCCAGCCAGTCGAGATACCCATCGGGTCCGGCAATGTTCGCCAGGCGCAGGCTCTCGAGGCGGGGGAAACGAATGAATTCGCCGCCGTCGAGTTTTATCCCGACGGCGTCGAGGTGAAGGACTGTGAGGTTCGGGCAGGCCTTCGCGGCGTCCCTGAGGTCGCCGGGAACTATGGTGATTTCGCCTATGGTCAGTGACGTGAGATTTTCGTAGATGACGTTGGAGAAGGAGAACGGGATGGCGGCGAGCCAAAGAGTCCTAAGGTTGGGGCTTTGAGCGAGCGAATAGTTGCGGCTAGCGTGGAGCGCATCTGGCGCAGCTTCCAGGTCGATGTACTCGATGAGGGGAAACGGCTTTCGACACAGACTTGGAAGAGTGAGCCGGAGGATCCGCACGTTCTGAGCGGCAATGGAGAGGTAGGCGATGCGCCTTGTGTATACTTGGAGGAGGTGGTTCAGCTGGTCCACGTGTCGCAGCGCACGGTTGACTTCGACCACGTCTGTGTCCATAGGCAGATCGGTGTCACTGTGTTGCCCGCGATCCTCAGAGGAAGATACGACAAAGACGGGAAGATTTCCGGTCCTTGAAAGCACTAGTTCCAGAAAAGGCATAGGCGCAGGCCCAGTGTGTATGCACCTCCACAGCCGAGGTAAAGAGAGGGCGAGTCGTCGTAAGTGGCGTGAGACGTGAGATACAGCAAGAACATGGGCTTTTGGGCAGTCTTCATAGAGCCTGTGTTCGTACGCTGCCTCGAGGATGAGCTTGAGAACGTCGTCGGGGAGCGCGTGCAGAGGCGTTCTGGCTGCTCTCTCTCGCCTGTTTTCGGCATACGCATGCTGAACCGTCGCAAGATCTTTGTTGAGATCTTCCATGCGACGCTCCAAAAGCATCCCCTCTACGTCAAGTTCTTGGACACGCTGCTTGTGCGCCTTGAAATACATCCTTCGTTGGGCTTTGTATGAAGCTGGTCCCCAGATGATTGACGCTAGCCGTGAACGTGTCATGATACCTGCTACACGAGCAGACTGAACATGACTGGGCTTACTTTGAACGTGCCGCTGCGCCTGAAGAGCAAATATGCGGTCGTCGACGTTCAGTTGACGTTGTCGTTAAGATCCAACTATATGCACTGCATTTTAAGCGCCATTGGCCCGTTCTTAGGTTTGGCACATCGGGAGGCGATGGCCATATATTTTCAGAGAATTTACATCTCTAATCCGAAGCCTTCAATCCACTTAGAAGCACCAATATAGCACGCAGAGCCCCTGCTCACGGAAAACTCATCCCTCTTCGACTGATAAATAGCTAACCTGTGGAATACGCCGCCCGAGTACCCCAGTCAGTGCCTCCTTCGTGTGGACTTGCCGCTGACGCAAAAGATATTTATACTGTATGGCATGATCTTTAGGGCTAGCGGACTCAGAGTGCGATGGCTACATTTCTATTAATAGAGAATTAGTTCTGTTCGAATCATATTAACGACTGCGACTCACATATATTTGAACCTCTCTAGTGGCCATGCCGATCTTCTCCCGCTCATGTGCAGGAGACCTGTACCGGTCCACCTCCGAGCTCCTCGAGCAAACCTTCCCCTAGATCACCAAAAAGATTCGGTGACAAGTTGACCATCTCCAAAGTGTCTCGACGGCTGCTGAGGAGCACAGTGAGCGGCTCGCGTAGAACGCCCACACGAGATACGAATTCGACGTCGACAGTGAGGGACCGAAGGTCTGGAAGGTATGCAGGGTGGGACGCGAGGCATCTGACGATGTGATCACATCGTCCGTAGATGTCGACGATATGGAAGGATGTTGCGCGCGGAGTCAGCGAGAAGTGGTAGCCGTCGTACGTGCCAAGGCTGGTTGAGGACTGTGCCATGTGGATGATCAGCCTGTGCACGCTTGGGAATGTGCGTGGCGGGTAGATGCGCCCCTGCGGATGGCCCACGTAAGCGACTGCAACATCGATCTCTAGACATTCCAAGCCCGGTGCGTCAATGCGGCTGAGAATCACTTCTGCGGGGAAGGTGTCATGTCGGATATGAAGGGTGTGCAGGGACTCTGGTAAATGCGCGACTGGGTCTGCTGGTCCTATGATGCTGAGATCGCAATCCTCGAAGGTGAGAACTGCTAGCTGCGGCGCTGCAGTCGACAACGCCTCCAGATCGGCCATTGTGATCGTCCGATGACAAATATCCAGAGTATAAAGATCTTTGAACAAGCTGCATCCGAACGCGACCGCGACCGATGCTACACGAAGGTGCTTCAATCGGGGAGCAGCGAGATGGAGGCGGAAGTTATCAAGGTCATCCTCGGATGCCCAATTGACGAGAGATAGGTGTATCAAAGAGGGGAAGGGGTGTTGCTCCATTGTCCGGAGCAGAGGTATGAAGAAATATTGGGCGTCGTGGCTGCTGATGTCTGCGTATTGAATACGATCTGCAGAACGCCTTAGCAAGAGCTCCATACACGATGTGTGTCGGGATGTAAGGGCGGCCTGGCTGAAGTCACGGTATCCGGCAATAGATAGAGGGCGACATCCCGAGTTATCAAGGTAGAGTGTGAGGAGATCGAGCGATGAAATGACGTGGACGTGTATACACGTCCACAGGCTCGGGAGTAACGAGGCTACTCGTCGCCACCGACGTGAAACATGGGTCGCAGTGGTGACCTGAGTGGTGTCGTTAGTGCAAGGGGCACCGAGGTGCTCAGAATCACCCCAGGAATGCGCGTAAGCCGCCTCAAGGATGATCTTAAGCACGTCGTCGGGAAGCACTACGATCGCGGCTCCTGTTCTTGTGTCATTGACAGAGAGCGTGTGCACAAGGATCTCCATTTACGCGCTCCTAAATTCTGTGTCAGCGTCTCAATGTAGTTTTACAGCTTTCGGGTGTAGACATCTCACAGCGCGGTGAACATCGTCGTCACAATCAGATAAAGACATGGCGCGCGTTCAAGATGCGTATCAAGTTCAAGCTCGGCCCTGCAACGCTCGCACGCTCCCCCAAACGCCTGCGACCCAACTCATGATCCCTCAGGCGGCAGCTCGCGCTACATGCCAACGCCATCTCAGCCCTAGGATTCCTGTTTCCCTATAGCCATATGTTGAATCGCTGTGTAACGAAGTGCCCCGGATCACTCACACTCGGCAAGCCACGTTTTACGGGCTTCACTCCTCGAACTTCGTCACGGCAACATGCTCTCCCAGTGCCCTCAACAGCTCTTCGTCCATATTGTCTAAAATGCCTCGCCCGAGCTGCACCTCCTTGAGCGGAAGCTCGTGCCGCGCACGATGCTGCACGATCCGCAGAAGAACGTCTTGCGCGTCCTTCTCCAACTCGGTGGCGATGAGCGTCTGCAGGGCAGCGAGAGATGGCGGATCCGCCGTTGCGAGGTGCTCGAAGAGGGATCCGTCTTTGGCAGGGCACCTGCGCAGCAGGAGGGTCGTTACATTTGGCACATACTTCAAGATATTTTCGTCGTAGAGAGGGACCGCCGACACCTGCATGCGTGAAAACTCCACAGTGCGGGCGGTGGGAAAGGGGCGAAGGCTCTCGAGACCACGGGTATCGAAACGATGGGGGATCAAGTCAGCGGAGAAGATGGTGAGGTCCGATAGCGAAGGCATGTCCAGCCAGTCAAGATATATGTCGGGCCTGCTCCAACCTCCCAGCCCCAGGGTCTCGAGGTGGGGGAATCGGATGGTCTCGCTGGTGTTGGTTACGACCCTGAAGGAGGACATGTGGAGCTCTGCCAGGTTTGGGCATGCTCTTGCCACGTCGCTGAGGTCACGATGTAGAACTTTGGTGTCGGTAATAGAGAGATACGTGAGGCTTTCGTAGAAGACGTTAGAAAACGAGGCAGGTATGGCAGAGAGCCAGAGCATATCAAGCTTTGGACACTCTGGGAGTAGATAAGGGTCCTTCACGGTGAGAGCATGTCGCTCAGCCGTCAGCTCTAGCAGCATGGCTTGCGGGAATGGCTGTCGATGCAGGCGGGGTAAAATTGATAGAAACAGGCGGGCAGAATGACTGTCTATAGTGAGGTGGGCGATGCGATGCGCATGTAGGCGGAGGAGAAGTCCCAGTTGTTCCACGTATCGCGTGATCATGTTGTTGTCGCGAAGGATGGCTGACTGACCATCTCGTCGTTCCGGTTTGTTGTGGTAGAGCAGCACGCGAAGGGGTAGGTCGCCGGATCTCGACAGCTGGAGCTCGAGTAAAGGCGTGGGCGTGTCAAGGTGTAAGCAGTTCCACAGTCGAGGGAGAGAGAGCGCGAGCTGTCGCAAGCGACGCGAGACGTGAGTTATTACGATGGATTGTAGCTCAAAGCAGTCGCCGTTGTCCTCATGGTCGTATGCTGCCTCGAGCATGAGCTTCAAGACGTCGTCGGGGAGCGTGTGCAGAGGGATGCTTGCCGCGCGTTCGAGCCTGTTCTCGGAATACGCGAGTCGAACGCTCTCGAGCTCCTCGATCAGGTCCTCAATTCGACGCTCCAAAAGCGTGCCCTGAGCGTCGAGCTCTTCGACGCGACGTCTCTGCGCTTTTAGATCCATCCCTTGGACGCAGATCTAGAACTCGATTTGTGGTGCTTCGCGCTGCGTGCAAGGGGTAATTTAGCCTCGGGACAGGTATGACAAGTACTATGCGGTCACTTTGCGTGTATGTCCTCGCTTGTCTAGGAACTCGCGCGACGTCGCGGTTCAGAGAACGTTCAAGCCAAAGTGGCTCCAGCTTCGGAGTACGCGTACGTCCAGGTCCAGCCGCGCACGCCGGCCGCCCGGAGCATCCGGCGCCGGCTTAGATCCGCCGTCGGGCTGCCCGCGCCAGGACAGTTTGAGCTGGAAGATAGAATTTGTGGGTGGTCATCGGTATCGGTCATCTCGAGTTGCAGGATGAGATTATGGTGGTGAAACTCATATCTTTCGAGGCATTCATGCAGACGGGCTACATGACATTGCAGCCACAGCCCCAGGCACCCGCACGCGAGTAACTGTAGAAGTTAGTCCTGGCCGACTTCGAAATCAGTCGTTGTAGTCACATCAACATGCCTCTTCAAAGTCTGCAGCAGCTCGCCATCCACCTCGCCCATGCTATCTTTCCCAAACTGCACCTCCTTCAGCGGAAGCTCGTGTCGAGCGCGGTGTTCCACGACCCGAAGGATGTTTTGCCCACCTCTCTCGGCTTCGGTGACGAACAATGTCTTCAGAGCGGGCAGAGGCGGCGGCTCCGCTTTCAAGAAATACTCGGTGAATGATTCGCGCGCGGATTCGGGCGCCGAGTCGTCCAGCTGGAGCGTTGTGGCGTTTGGTGCATACTGCAGGATGTTCCCGTCGTACGGCAGAGCGGCCGGCACCAAGACGTGACAGAGCGCGAGGTTGCGAACATTGGTAAAGGGACGCAAGGGGCCGGGGTCTGCGCCGGCGACGTTCCTGGAGGAGAGCTTGAGGGACCAGATGACGAGAGAAGACAGTGCGGGCATGTCTAGTAGGTCGAGGTAGGCCTCCGGCGCTTTCACCTGCCCCAGACGCAATTTCTCGAGATGAGGGAACCGAACCGGGCCGCTGTCGCCTCCCGTGAGCCTGACATCGGCCAGGTCGAGCCATGTCAGGTTCGGACATGCCCTCGCCGCCTCTCTGAGGTCATTGCGCGACACTTTGATTTCGCTGATAGACAGCCTCATGAGACACTCGAAGGTGCGTCGGACAAACGAGGTCGGTATCGCAGTGATCCAAAGGGCATCGAGCTGCGGACATTGCGGGAGAAGTTGGGGTATATTGATGCGAAGTGCATCTGGATTTGTTGCCAGCTGGAGAAACTCGCATATAGGGAGCGTGTGACGACGGAGAACCGGAAGGATTGATAAGAACGGCTGAGAAACGTGGCCGAGGATGGACATGTGCGCGATGCGGTGCGAATATCCTCGCAATAGAAGGCCTAGTTGTTCCACATACCGCGTAGCGAGGATGTGTTGACGAGCCATGATAGACAGACCATCTCTGTCGGGCTGATATTTGTTGTAGCATGTGATGTAAAGCGGGAGGCTGCCTGTCCTCGAGAGCACAAGCTCGAGAAAAGGAGTGGGCGGGCCAATGTCGATATATCTCCAGAGGTGCGGGAGGGAAAGCGCGATTTGTCGCAGCCGACGCGAGACGTGTGTCATCGTCAAAATGTGGAACTCGTATTCGTCGTCGTAGGGATCGTGGTCGTATGCCTCGTCGAAGACGAGCTTAAGAACGTCGTCTGGGAGCGCGTGCAGCGGTGTGCTGGCAGCCCTTTCGCGCCTGTTCTCGGAGTACGCGTGCCGGGCGCTCTCGAGCTCCGCGGTCAGGTCCTCTATGCGACGTTGCAGAAGCGCGCCTTGCGCGTCGAGCTCCTCGACGCGACGTTTGTATGCTTTGAAGCCCATCCTGTGACCACCAAGATTAATTAGACATATTATTGTTTGGTATCATAAGCGGAGCGAAACTTAGCGTACGAGCAGGTATAAATTATAAGCGTCGATCAGGTGGGACTTCCGCACGACGGAGGCCTCGGTTGCAGGCGACGGTCGCAGTCGTGACTCGTCTCGAACAAAAAAAGCAGCCGCCCGAAAGGCCCGGATTTGGCAAGGTCCTGGTGGCGCTGATGCGCCGCGTCGGGATGCCGATTACCTCGGCTTGTATATTCTGAAGCCCTCTCTTGCATTGCTTGATCAAAATCTCGCAATATTTTCATCGAGCTTTGCGATGTCTTCCTTGACAAACTATTCGCGGTCAGTAACAAAGGGAGACATCAACAAATATTTGTGCCACGGGCAGCGAGAGCTCTACTTACGGATGGTACAGCAGGCCCTCGCTATCTTAGAAGCCTACAGTTTGAGTACTCACAAAAAGAGCAGAACGTTAAGAGGAGTCCAGACCCGCTGCGCGAGCCTGCGCGTCGAGCCTTTGATGGACGAGGCTCATCCTGCGGGGTCGGAAGGAGGCGGAGGCTTGAAAGGCAGGCCTGAGGGACCCCTAGCAACCTTGTTCAAGTCCGGAGTGATCCTCGTTCTCTTCTAGCAGTGTGTCTAGGTTAGCCCTGAGGCACGTTGGTGTGTCCAGCCCGCAGCTTCTCAATATACTGGCTAATAGGCGCCCAACGTCGCACCCGTTCTCACTTGCTCACGACCATCTCGGCCGAACGAACTTGCACTGTTTCTGCAGCGGCTACCGGTCATCTCAGCAGCACAACACATCGATTTCGCTTTTTTGGCTTGTCTCTTATCCGACTCGCCGGGCGAGGACTTCGTCAACTACCTCAGGAGCGCACACGAGTCGTGGTCGACTATCCCACAACGTTCGCAAACTGCTCAGCTCTGGGGTATCTGTGGTGTACAGCCGCTGCTGATATCTGGGGCAAACCCTTGGGCAACAGCTATCTTAGCTTCAGGCTGCTTCATCTACTTTTGCAGGGTCAACGGCGATACTACCACAGCTGTCATCCACTTGCACGCGAGAGATCCGGCTTTCGCCATGACTGCAAGACGTCTGGTACGGCCGTCCTTCGACTCACATGCACATGGTCTGGACAGCTCGCTATTCCATCACGCGAACGATGCTCCTGTGCGCGACGGTTTTCCGCCTTTGAAGGGCCTCCTTGCTCGTCCAATGCCAGCAAAGCGTCCCAGAGACAAAGCCCAGACACAGGCGGAACGGGAGATGGACCTGCAGCGAAAGTGTCTCGAGGCGATTAGAAGTTTCTGAAGGCGGATATGCACCGTCGGTGAGCAATCTTCTTTCCTGGGCCGATGCAGTGCTGATAGCAAACAGCCCGTCACTCTCCGCATGACTGGCCGAAGTGCAACGTCCGACAACCGTGAGCACGTCTGCGCAGCTTCTGCGATCCCTGTATGCCCGGCGTCGGAACAACCACGCTTGCGCGGCCCACGCTGCAAGACGCGGCTTCGGCGTTCGCGCGAGGAACTGCGGGCATGCAGGGCCAGCGACGAAACCCGATGTCAGCCTCGGTCGGGTGTGTGAACCCAAAACTTGACCCGTGAAACGCGCATGGTCCCTGAGGGTCGTTATCGGGGCCGAGAGCGTCGGGAGTGTCTGGAGAGCATGGAGAGAGGGCGGGCGAGACATCCGGTGCGTGCGCTGTGGGCTCACCAGTGTTCCGATGGCTTACGGGCTGTCGTGCTCGACGCAGGGCTCGACATAGGGTATGAGACGAGGGTGGATTGCGGTAAGTGTACAGTTGCAGCGTCATTAGGGTATACAATAACTTAGCACAATGATATGTCTAGCCTCCGAATGCCTCCAGACAGCCCCCAGCCAAGCAGAAACAGCCCTCTCCCGCCGCCTACGCGAACCTGCCTGTCCGCGCGGGCCTCCCGTGTGCGGCATAGCGCCCCGCGGGCCGCGCGCGCGCGGTGAGCTTCTGCATCTGCGCCATGGCGTCCTGGGCGAGGAAGACGGTGCCCTTGTCCTCCTCGTAGAGCGCGCAGCGCTCGTCGAGCGCGTAGAGGACGTGCATGTCCGCGGGGTGCACGCTCGTGCTGTGCGAGTAGCGGAAGATGGTGATGAACTCGTGCCGGAAGACCTTCACGTCCGCCGCGACGAGCGCGCTCGCGGGGCGGTCTGCGACTGTGCGCGGGTCAGCGCGTGCGCGTGCGGCGCGGAGGGCAGGGTACGCACGCTGTACGAGGTGGACGTCGCCGCCTATCTGCGCGAATGCGAACCGTGAC
Organism: Phanerochaete sordida; assembly: GCA_019973155.2. NCBI lineage: Eukaryota > Fungi > Basidiomycota > Agaricomycetes > Polyporales > Phanerochaetaceae > Phanerochaete > Phanerochaete sordida. Next base: position 519,262 of record BPQB01000004.1, read on the forward strand.
ATGTCGTGTGCGCGCGAGTCGTCGATGGTGCTCGTCGAGAGCGAAGATGGGTATGCGAGTGTGGCCATGGTTCGCGTCGCGGGATATAGGTCGTGTTGGACAAAAGTCAAGGGCCGTCAATGGTCAGAGGTCAAAGGTACGGCAGTGCACAGGCCAAAGAGGGGGACCGGACGTAGAGGGGTAGGCCTCCCTGGGCGGTCACGGCCGGAGTGCTTTATAGCAGTCGGTCTGCATGCCCCAGCCACGCGTGCCCTGACTCGTTTTTTCGAAGACTGTGGGCGGGCGATCCGTGGGCAAAAGATAGAGTACAGACCCCGGGGATGAATCGAGTTTCCACGGAGCTAGAACCCAGTGGAGTGCTGTCGATGCTCGGATCGCTTGGGTGCACCCGTCCGTGCCGTGACTGTTGTTCTCGTCAGATCTCGACTGTGCCGAATACAGTCGAGTGCAGTGCCGGGTCCCGTGCAGACACCGCTGCTGGGCCCGCGAGATCTCTCGAAGTCGAAGCTCGCGGGCGGTGCACGCGGGCATGGCTGCGAAAATACGAGGGTCGGGTCACCCAAGGTTCGCCCCGGCGGCCATGCCACGGAGATGATCTCATGACAGCCGCCACCAGGACGGCGAACATTCGAGGGCCCGTAGCCCCGTCCTCCCTGCCATCTCGCCATCCCGACAGTATTACTGCTCCCGCCGATGATGTCGTCGCAGCCTGTCTCCCACGCACGCTATCGCCCTGGGGCACGACGTAGTGCACCACCGCCGCGCGTGCGCAACGCGCAGGAAATCCGTGCACGAGGCCGGCAACGAGGCTCCGCGCCGCCAGGCTCGCGCGTGCTCGCCTCCGCCTCCGCACTGACAGCGGCCGCTGTCATCCTGGGGACCGCGACGGTGCTATTTTCTGATCCTGCAGGCCCTCGGTGCCCAGGCACGGCGTACACGCAGCAGCACCGCTTGCTGTCTTTGGCTCCAGCCAGCGCCGGACGCCACTGGGACGGGCGCGGGCGCGGAATACACGTTGTGTTCGGGGCGTGCGTTACGCGCGGGGGCAGGCGCGCGGCTGGGCAGCGTCGTGGCGCGACGCCCCCGGATACGCCTCGGGCTTTGACGGTTCTCAGACGTCAACACTGCAAACATTGCGGGATTTCAGGCCACCTGAAATGTTTGAGAACAGGGAGAAGAAAGGTTTCGTTTGAGCTGGATTTCGAGCCACATTTCGAGACGAATGAAATTCAGCCTTTCCGGTACATTTCAGAGGAATTTCGTGCGATATGAAAGCTTACCAGGTCCGTAGAACTGAAATGGGGATGAAATTGTACTGAAAGATAGACTTGCATTGTACTGGAAATGACAAAGAAAGGCAGCATGGTGGCATGCATTTCACGGAGCATGAAAGGACGCATATCAGTGGGTATGAAAGGAGAACTTTCCTTTGTCGACGAAATGCTCATCAAAGGTCAAATTTCGCCCCGCCACGAGGATTTCATGTGATCAGAAATGCATCATGTCTCGGGGCGCCGGAAATTATGCCGAAAGCTATCCTGTTCGAAGCATTTCGTGTCCCAAGAAAGCTGAGTCAGCATTTCAGGCGTGGCGACATGCACCACAAAGAAGCTGGAAAGAGGCCGGAAATGCTGGCTTTGCTGATCATTTCCGGTGGACTCCCATTTTCCCTTTCCAGGTCGTTTCATACCAATTTCAACAGCATGAGGCAGGATCCCTTTCTTTGCACACGAAATTACCAGGACAGGCACGAGAAAGGTCCAATTTCCACCCTTCCGAAATGTCGCCTGAAATCTGGCAGAAACGAAACCTTTCCTCTGCCCGTTCCAAAACATTTCCGGTTGCCTGAAATCCCCGGATGTTTGCAGTGCAATGAATATAGGCAGCGCTTGGCCCAATGCCAATGCTTTGTCAAGCCTGCAGAACCAAGGTCAGCAGTGTGGCAAGCTTCCGCCAACAATACATTGGCTCAATTCCGTGTCATCTTCGCGCCAGAGAAACGTCAGGCGGGCACTGCGAACGCGGTCGCACCGACAGCTGCGCATGCCAGCTTTCTCAGATGCAGACGCAACTTCCCCCTGGAGAACAGCGCGCAGTCGCATGACGCCTCCCGAACTCCACAACTCTACGCCGAGGCGAAGTTGGGAGGGCTGATCAACCATGGGAATTCACCGCGGCGGGTATCTGATCCACTCAGTGGCGGCCGAAATCTTCGACGCCCGTGGCCTTGTGACTAGCCTGTTCTCCCTTCTGGCTCTCAGGCAGTGGAGTCCAGAAGAGGTGTGCGCCAATGGGCCCGAATACCGAAGCGGCCAGCCTAGGAAACCCCGTTACTGCAGGACGAGAGCCAGACGAGAGCCGTCCGGGGACGCTGTAAGTAGGCGCAGGGCAAGCGCACAGAATATAGCCGTCCAACCATACCGGCGCCACTCATTGCAGTGCCGACGAGTGATAAACTTGCCATCACGCGCGGCCTGAGCGCGCGAGCTCGCCCAGACCCGGCACCCAGGAGCCTGCGCAGCCAGACATCGGAGCGGGGCGTGCGAGCGGCTCACGATCCGGTCAAAAGAAGGCGTGGGACCAGGGTACGCCGCTGCCAAGGCGGCGCGCGTGCGCGCCGCAGGACATGTGGGGAACAAGCGTGGTGCGCCCAACGACCGGCGCGCTGCGGGCGATGTCGGTTTCCCATGCCAACCTCGCAGCGACACCCGAGGCACGCGAGCCGTGCTTCTGCGCGGCGTTCCCATGTGCGCAGCGGGACTGCGCGGGACACGGACGTCCCACGCGAGCCTGGTTGTGCGCACGACCAAGCCGCGCAGCAGCTGGCCGAAACGAACCGCAGCACGGCCGTCAGAAATACCCGCGACTGGCCGCAGACACGAGGGAGCAGAGGTGCTCAGGCGGATCCCAGCAGATCGCACCGCCTTTGCAAGCCAAGACAGCTGTCAAGACTCACCGCGGGGACGAGTGCGCGTGCGGGGTTAGAGACAGTGTCGCGGGTATGTTTAGGCTCGTCTTTCTTGTTGTCTCTATAAGCGTACATGATTGGTCTTCCATTCGTGTGGCGCCGCCACCTATTGAATAATCTCTGACCGGCACAACGGGCAGCTCGACGAGTGGCTCGAATTGAACCACTGAAGGGCAAATATAATCAGCATAAGCACAGCTTGACAATAAAAGACGGTTACCTTGTACAAGCATCCGGAGTGGAACTTGTTCTTGCACGTCTTGCACGGCTTCTTGGGCAGGGTACCATCCATGGCGCTGATCATACTACAGGGGGTCGTCAGATACGAGAATACATCACCAGAAAAATCACGAACGAATAGCAGATGGCGCACTCCGACTGTCCCTCGAAGTGGGAAGTGACGTTCTTCTTGAAAAACGCCAGCCCATCGACGATGCTTCCGCCCTAAAGTACACGTGTCAGCTACGGTCGAAGGAGCGCACGGCAGGGCACTCACGCGGAAGGTCAGGATCTGCTGCACACCGAGCACCCAGGAGCGCCAGCGGTCCTCGGTGACGCCGACGCGCGCAGTGTCCGTGACCTCGACCGTGTGCAACGGCCAGTCTGCGGGGAGTCGGAGCCGCAGTTCGAGCTGGTACTCGTCGACTGTGTACGACGCCGCGACTTCGTTCACGCTGTTCGCAACGCGGATCTTGAGGTTCTCGTCCGAGAGCAGCTCCGCGGCAATGGCGGGGTCCTTGGCCTGCTCGAGCTCGGCGCGGATGATCGCTGGTGAGAAGTGTGTCGAGGTGTAGGTGGTCACTGTCCCGTTCAGCTGCCTGTCACGACAGTCCGCAAGCCAGCTGCGGACAAGCCCTGGTACCACTCGTAGAGCGCGATAATATAAATGCGCAGCGAGGAGTGGTAGCCGTAATGGTGTTTCGGATGAGGTCACTAGAAGGAACTGAGTGTCTGACAGAGAGCCAGATGCGCAGGTCGACTCACAGTCTAGATAGTACTCGTCTACGGCCCAAATGTCGAGCTTGAACGCCCGCGCCATGCCTTCGTATAACCCGAGTGAGCTGAATACCAACGGAAGGAAGTAGTCTGTTATCAAGCCCTCGCGTCGCAAGTGATTGATGTATTCAACCTTGACTTTCAATGACTATATGCGCTCTTAGCTGTTTTCAAAACCGGCCACAGAGAAATGGTCACTCACGGCATTGTGGAAGAGGTCAAAGATCAGCATCCACGCTAGCATGTGCCCGAATATTTTCTGAAACGGCATAAGCGGCCTAGAATGCGACAAGAACGACGTCGCGTACCTGTTCACGAGCGGTCTGGTCTAGCTCCTCGTCAGGAAGACTACTCTGTAGCAGCTGAACGAGCTCCAAAGGAAGGTCGAAGGATATGGTATCCTCGGACTCTACGCTGGCCTCCAGGACAAGATGTTCTGTGTATTTGGCAGCAGACGCTTGCAAGATCTTGTATGACATTTTCGGCACCGCCTCCGACGCGTCCAGAAGCAAATGGGACATCTACGCGAGGAGATGAGAAAGGTAGCAATAGGCACATAAGATGTCGACTCACCTTTGCGATTGCACCCCTCTCGACTAGGCTCTCTGGTAGGTCCTGGATGACAGATAGAGCAAGCTCGCGACAAAGGCTGAGTGGGGTGTCGATGGCGTTATCTGCAAAGAGTAGTGTGAGCATGACCAACCCACGAACGCAGAGCACCACCGACCTATTTTCTGCACCACGAGATCACGTATCAACGTGAGTATAGGTGCCCTGCGCTCCAGCCAGGTCGCGCGCAGCGCCTTGTTTGTTGAGGCCAGGTCTTCGATCGCGATGACCAGCCGTAGGGTGCGGTGTAGCAAGGGCAAAGTGGCTGGCTCTCCCAATGACGAGTTCTACGTGCAAGGTCAGAATTACAACGACAGAGGGATCTCTGGGCTCACCTCCAGATTGTTCTCGATAACATCGAACATGAGGTCCCAGTGAGCGCCCGGGACCGTCTGGAGTATCGGGGCAAGGTGCATGAAGATCGTCGTCATCTGGTAGTCGACCTCCTCGTCCAAGTCCTCGTCAGATGTGATCCACTGCTGAAGCGGCTTCATGAGGTTGACGGCCCGATTTGTCGGGAGGTACACGACGTCCGACTCGGGGTCCGGAGCCGTCGCGGCGAGGCGACGCAGGAGCCATAGACCCTCGGTGTTGGCTTTGGCTGCGTGAACGCCGAGCATGTTGGCGGCGAGCTCGTTCCGAAGTCTGTCGAGCCTAGGAGGTTCTGGCGCGTACTGCGTGACGGCATAGACGATGGCGAGAGATGCACGAGGGGCTGAAAGTGGGCGTAAGTACCCAGCAATGTGGAGGACCAAGATGACCAACCTTTCTTCTCAATGGTTCTTGCAAGTCCGATGAGAAGGTCAGCCTCGGTCTTGGTAACGTCTGGAAGGAGGTGGCGAAGCAGGGAGTACAGAATGCGCGACTCCCTCGCGTTGTCGCTTGAAGGCCCAACGAGACGGCCAAGTAGCACTTCTGTCAAGTCCGACGTGTCGATTGTCCCGCTCGTGAGGCGTGGTACCGTCCGCGAGAACCATCCGTCGTCGATGGAGTGATTCGAGAGGTAGGCAGTCAGACGTTCGGCCTTCGATACTATGTCTTCAAGCGCGACTTTACCGAGGTTCGTACCGAAGACTGGACTTGTGGCACTTGGAACGTGGATGGCGTCCTTGGCGTAGAGAGCAAGGGCCTGGAAGTGACGAAGAGCCCAAATACTCGCCTTCGCAGAATCGCGATCATCCAGGTAATGGAGCAGAAGGGAATGTACCACACGTGCGTACACAGAGTAGCCGAAGCGGTCGAACTCCGAGGAGCTTTCTGCTGACTCTTCATCCCAATCGCCTGGAAGAACCAAGGGATCCAGGACTGCGACGCTGACATGCAAAGGGTAGGTCGGCAGATCGTTGAGCATCTTATTCAGCTCTTCCTGGCCAGGGAAAATCCCGCTTGCCAAGTCGCCTCCCAGGGAGAAGGTACTGTCGGAAACGAGGCGGAGGAGCTGGGACGGCCTGACAGATATGTAAACATTAGATGGCCGTGGAATCATGAACAAGCGAAGGAGACGTACTTCAGTGGGACAGAAAGGTCCAGAAGAAGGTTTTGCAGACGTTGCTGGACCACCGCCAGAACACACTGACGAAGATCGCTGGCAAGGCCGGTAAGGTTGCGCGAAAGGATGTCTCCTGCGAGCCGATACTGGGGATCCAGGGTGCTGGAAGGATACAACGTCGGCACAAGAGTCGAAAAGAGGAAGAGGTCTGGAAGAATTGCGGTCACGTCGTCCTTCGCTAAGGGCAAGATGTCACTCTGGGTGATAATGTCGAGGATAGACAGGAGGGAGGGGAGCGAGGCAGCAGCTGGATCTTGCGTTCGCAGACTTGTCTCGGCGTGTTGCGCGAAGGTAGAGCATATGCTTGACACCAGGCCACGGAGACAGTCGTCGCGTATAAAGTAACCTGTCACAGTTCGTCAGCGCGGACTTTAGGGCAATCGCATGGAGGGCTTACGAGGGTGCTGAAGGACGCGCTTCAGCAAATCCAGGTCCTGCCCACTGCCTGTCCCTCCACTTAGTCCCGAGACAAGGAGCTGTCCGACGACCGCGTCCAACTCGTCGCCAGCAGGCCTGAGCGTGTCTGGGAGGGCACCTTGCTCTGCAGCGGCCAATAACGGTCGCAGAGCACTCGCGGACTCTTCCTGACGCTGCGATACGGCCAGGAGGATGCTCTGCCACAGCTCTGAGCACTGCTGGCTGCTGCCGCGATGAGCAAGATATACAAGCAGAATGTCGGGCGAAAGGGTGAGCAGGCGGAGTGCGTGCTTCGTGCAAGTCGTATCAATCGCCTGAAGAAACAGTCAGCATGTGCCCCCTTTCCCGAGTAATTAGATGTCATTACCGAAGCCAGACCTTCGTCTGCAAAGATATCGTCGCCGAACGTATCGAGGATGGTCACCAGCGATTTCAGACGCGCTTCGTCCACTACGACAGATTCGTCTTGGTCCAGGATCTCTTCAAAGCGGCGGATAGTAGACCCTGTGACATCGTTGACTAGCTGGTCATTGGCTTGAGCAAGCGCAGACTCGGCCGCTGCTGATGCGCGGAAGACCTTGAGTGCGGCTGGTACGAGCGGAGGGACGCCCTGCTGTGCTGTGATCAGCTGGACCTTGATTACGTCGCTCAGCACGGCCCATGCTGTGCGGAAGAGCCCTGGAAGACCTGTCAGCTGTTGTTCAGGTTTTCGCTTGGAGGCGACTGACCTTCGTCGATCTCACTTAAGGCGGCCAGCGTCTTGCTCAACGACTCCGCGGCGAGTTGTTCGTCAAGCTTCAGCCGCTCCGACGAGATCTCCTCCCATACTCGTCGAATTTGCTCTCGCACGAGCTCGCTTGCAGCTTGCTTCCCGTCCTCTTGGCTCTCCGATAAGAGTGCTGACGCTTGTTCCCCATGCAACCTGCGGACCATGAACACGACACATTCGAGAAGCGAGGACAGGAAGGCAGCCGATGCCGCCATGCGGTCCAAGCCACTGAGAGCCTGTCCGTCGACGGCCGCCCAGAAAGACTCGAACAGCGTTGACACTGGGGTAGGCACAGTGGCAAAGATCTGAATACATTAGGTTAGCAAAACTACGCGTATCGGCTGGATGGACGTACGCTTGGCGGGATCGTGGATAAGACAATGATGACCGCCGGGTACGCCTGCACTGGTGACCCCATACAACCCAGCTCGAGGAATTGGCGGAAGTCGTCGTAAGCCTGCGAATGAGTGATCTTCTGCTCGGATGTTGGTGCCTTCGCTGAGCGTGGCTTTGGGGCGTCCTCGTCCTCGTCCTCCTCATCCTCATCTTCGGACTCGTCTTCTCCATCATCAGCGTCGTGAAGTCCCCGAGCCTCTGTTTCCCATGCGGTCGGGTATTCTGCGAGAAGCACATATGAAAAGCAAGAAGCATACTCTCGAAGACAGTGCGTACCTTTCAGGAAGGTGAGCAAGGGCTGCCACATGGAGTTACGGACCGCGGCGTCGGGCTCTATCCAAGCGGAGCGGAGGATAGCGACACTGAGCGATTGTTCAAGCCCATGTAGGCGGCCTGTAGGGTACCCCGCCGGTAAGCAGAGATTTGGCGTGCAACACTCGCTACGCACCCTTGTAGGTTCTCAATAAAGCCTGCACTGCAGCCCAGCACGCCCTCCGGACACCAGGCTGGTTCCACCCGAAGGCCTCAAACTCATCGTCGTGAATGAACGGCGGATGTTGACCGCTGTACAGCGCGGTCCACAATGCGATGTTCTCTAGGGGACCGATAAACTCCTCTGCAGCCTTCTCGTCTTGGCTCAGTTGAAGTTGTGCACCTGATATTGTCATTGAGCAGCATGTTTATATACCGACATGCTGTGTACAGACCCAGCATCCATTCTAGCACGCCGAAGCCACCCATGCGCATCCGAGCCTTCCTGTCCGCCTCGCTCTCCTCCTCATCGTCCGCTTTCGTGCGTGTCGGCGCCTCTTCTGCGCGTCGGGGCACCGGCGTGCTCTTGCCTGAGCCCTTGCGCGACTGAGGGGCTGAGAGAGGCATCGCGGGCTGTGGCGGGTTGATCTGCAGGTAGACACCAGAGGGGTCCAGAAGCACGCGTTGGACGAAGTCCCAGAGCGGGGAGAAGGCCGCAGAGTCTAGTGTGAGGGCGGAGGTGCTGCCAGAAGCTTGCCCGCTAGACCGGAGGGAAACATGGGATTGCCATGCTCCCCGGGCTGCGACTGAAACTTGGCGGTCAACGTCATACGCCGCCAGGAGCCAGCTGCCGAGGATGAAGTCGGCGTGGTCGGAGCTGGTGCCTTCGCTGAGTAAGAACGCGATTTCTCGACCAAGCGAGGGTGCCCCGAGAAGAGCGACGTGGAGGTTCACAGCAAGCTGTCTGACGCGTCTTGAAGGGTGCAGAAACAGGCCAGGAAGGTGGTGAAGCTGTACGTGGAGGTCAAGCACTCCTGAAGCGGATCGGACGAAGCACACGACATACCCACACGGGCAGCACCACCTCCAGGATGCTGAGCACGTCCTCATCGTGCTTGCTCTTCTCCACCCAGTCCGCATGGAAGTCCTCCAGAGCGCGTCGCTTCGTCACTGAGTCCTTCTTCGCGAGCTTCCTCAGCACCACGAGCAATTCGGCCGGGATCCGCTGGGCGATACCGAGCGTGTCCAGAGGGTCGGGCTGAACGGGCACGGGCTTCACAGGTGGGATGTAGACCTTCTTCCGAGGCTCTTTGCTACGCTTAGAGCCCTTCTCCTTGCCCTTCTGCTTCTTCTCCTTGGGCACCTGGGGCTCGTCCAGGGCACCGGAGGCTACGGCGGCCTTCCTCGCGTGCTTCTTGCGCGTCCCCGACGATGCAGACGACTTGCCTTTCGCCATGGCGTCTGCAAGCCGCTGCTGAGTGTGATGTTTGAATGAGAAAGTGGATGTGGAGGGGAAGGTAAGTGCGCAAGCTGGGTATGAGGAAATCTCAGCAGCCTGCCTCGATCCGGCAGCGAGATCCGAGTCAGATCTGGGTTGCGTCAGAGAGGTGTTCGGGGTCTGATACCGGGCATGTTTCCAGGTGTCCTAAAGTACAGGGAGCTAAGGAGATCATCTACGAGGAAGATATGATGCAAATGTATAGGTAAACAGGTCCAGAGGGTGTAGTGGACGGATATAATGTACAGCGTCCAACGTGGGTATGATCAAGGCGATTTTGACTCCATCGCAGCCAGCTGGTCGACCAAATCGTCCATGACAGACCTCGAGCGTTCGTGAGTCGGCTGCGAAGTACTGGAATCCGGCGGCGCGGGGGACGAGTGCAAAGAGTCGCGCTTCGTTGGCACCAAAGGTGTGCTCCTGGGCTCGAACCCGGGCGCGATACGGCGCAAGGCCTCGCGCTTCCGACGCTCCTTTTCGTCGTCGCGTGCCTTGAGGTATGCCTCCCGCCTAGCAGCATGAGCTGCCAAAGTTGATCTCCGCGACGTTTCGAGCGTGATAACATGCGGCTCGAGCGTGAACGGGTATACAAACTGCGGCGACCATACGAAGATCAGAGGATGACCTGACGTTACAGACGCGATCTGAACCTACATATGGGGTCACAGAGTCGGGGAGAGGGTGAATATCGGGCGGCATTTCAACCTAGCCCTCGTGAGCTTCGTCATAATGCAAGCACAGATGGAAGCTGACAGGAGCTGGCACCCTGACACTAGGTGATTGCATGAGCGGCGCATGCGCAGCCGCGGCGTATTGTAACTGTGCTGCACCTCTATCAGCAACAAATAGAGCACTCAATACGCTCCGAACGCTCACTCTGTGGAGTAGTAGACATGATTTCGACCATATGGCGGTTTGTGAGTAACGGAGACAAGGTCTGAGCTCAAGAGATACTTACCTGCCTTATCCGGGACACACCTCATTCAACGGCAAAAGCCGAAGCGCGAATACCGCCGCCCTTCATCCCTTCCGCAGATGACCTGAACGCCTTCGACGAAGTCGTGTAGAACGACATACGAAAGGTAACAAAGCCGCATTTGATCTTGATCAAACTTGAATTATATACTTTGTATACAGCACGAGAACTCGACAAGTTCTTCACGAGACCTCCTCGGATGGACTTCAGAGCGCGAAGACGTCGCGTCGAGGAGCTCGACGCGCACGGTGCGCTCTTGAAGAACTGCATGGCCGACCTGGCCTAAGAGCAGGAGCGTCTTTGATTCGCGTACTGCGAGAACAGGCGTGAACGCGCGGCCAGTACCCCTCTGCACGCGCTCCCCGACGACGTCCTCAGGCTCATCCTCGAGACAGCATACAACCATAGGCTCCGCGACGGAGACTGCTTCGACCTACACGCCCTGACTATAACTCATGTCTCACGTCGCCTCCGACAGCTCGCACTCTCTATTCCTCAGCTATGGAACTGCATACACCTGGGTCCGCCCACGTCTTTCCTTAGGCTCTTGCTGTCCAGAACGGGCACCCTACCACTTTTCATCTTATTCTACCAAGAAGAAAAAGCTGACGAAGGAGATCGCCCTGCCGTTGCCCGCGACAGACACCTGTCCGTGCGATATACTGAGCAGCTAGGGCTTCTCCTCGGCCTATATGCGCATCGCATCGTCGATCTCACCATAGACAGCCATTCTACTCGCCTATTTCTATCAATTCTACCCCGGCTGCGTCGACAACCTCTGCCACAGACCGAATCTATGGACCTACAGCTCTGGCCAGATACGCTTACGCTTACTGCTGACGCCGGTCACCACTATCTCCTGCCAGAGTGTCCAAAGCTCAATATGCTGTGGATCTCTGCCATCCCGATCTCATTCGCCGACGCCACCTTCCCAAACCTCACATTTCTCTCTATCACCAAAGCCGAGGTGCCCCTTCACTACCTCAGCGACGTGGCAAAGGCATGCCCTAGTCTGACGTCCCTCCAGCTGTTTCCGACTGGGGCCGCAGTTAACGAAAGTGAGGTCATCGAATTCCCTTGTCTCAAGACTTTAAACCTAAGCTGCAAGAGCCGACCTGACAGTTACTTGCACTGGCTCGACATGCCTGTGCTCTCCGACCTTACAATACAGTCCACCGACCTATCCTCCAATGGCATTGACACCCGCGATCCGGGGAGCATCCGCCCCTTCACCACTGTCCGCACCTTGGGGCTTGGGGGAATGAAAGCAGCGAAAGTTCCACCGTATGACGCAAACCTCTTCATGTACACGCCCAACGTGACAGCGCTCAAGCTAGGCCGCTGCGCTACGCAAGCCCGATCGCTCTTCGAGCACCTCGCCACGGCTGCACCGCCGCCCCTTCCCGCGCTGCAAGCACTGAGCGTCGCCGAGCTCGCGAAGGGCGCCCAGAAGGTACTCTTGCGGATCGTACAGCATCGTATTCGGCACGAGCTCCCGCTGAAAGAGCTCGAGCTCGAGGAGGAGATGGTGGACGAGATGGACGTGGAACTGTTGAAGGCCCTTGAGGAGCACGTGGACGTGGTGGTGCTCTGCGGTCCCTGAAGACTCCCCGAGACGGTCGTCAGCTGCTTCGACGTGTCTGCCCTGCCTACATTTTTGTCTTGGAGTCGGGACGCTTTTCGACTTCCTGGCTATGCCTTCCGATCACGAGTGGGACATATACATTACTTGCTAACCCCCCCCCCCCCGAGTTCAGTAAGAGGCCCACTGACCCTCTCCTGCTCTTTCGGGGCGAGCCAGCAGCAAGGATTTCGTGTTCGGCGCGTGGTGCTGCCGCCCATCTCTTGTCATTCTACCCTATTCTACCTCTCTCTACTTTCAAGGACGACCTAAGCCTCTGACGTTGTAGGACAGAGCTACTGTCAGACCAATAATGGTATTTAAATTGTTACTTGAATATTGCGTTGGTCGAGCTGTGGCCGGACGCGACCTGGCGTAAGGTCCCGTGGCCTTGGCCGGCAGCGAGATTTGGGCGGCTACACCTTGAACATCAACCACGAACATCGCCGCTACCGCCACAAACATATTGCACTGTCGACAGATCAGTCCAGCATCACTGTATGTACTCTATTTTTCATCGCATACTCGCAAGATGTTGATTGATCTGCTCCGTGCCAACCACAATCTAGTCGTGCTCACACTCGCGACCAACCACGCCACAGAAATGGACCCCGGAGCGCGACGAAAGCGTATGGAAGACCTTCGCGCGGCAAGAACGATAATACAGAGGCGGATAGAAGTCGTGAGGAACGAGCTCAACGAGCTGGACGCCGCACTCAGTGAGAACGAGCGCGAGCTTTCCGACTGCGCGCCCGTGTCCACGCTTCCCGATGACACCCTCAAGCTCATTCTCGAGGAAGCCTATCAGCACCGCAGCGGCGATTGCTCGAAGGACGCACGCGCTGTACTCAACGCCACCCATGTCTCGCAACGCTGGAGACAGGCCGCTATCTCCACTCCCCAGCTCTGGACGTGCGTACACGTAGGGTCGCCTCGCCTTGTGAGGCTCTTCATCAAGCGATCTGGCACTCTCCCGCTGCATGTAATTTGCATCGGGCCTGACGCCCAAGATGGTTCAGACGAAGACGAAGATGAAGAGCCTCCTTGGCTCTCATCGTACCTGAAGCAGCTATCCCTCGCACTCAAGCACGCCCACCGCCTCAAACATATCCGCATCGAGACCGCCTGCGACGATGTCTTCTTTGCCGTCCTCCGTCGCATCCAGAAAACCACTCTGCCGCTGCTGGAGAACCTTGAACTTCTGCATGCTGAGCGGCACGCAGACCTGGGGCTCTTCATTGGCACAAATTTCGTCGACATCGAAATCCCTAGCCCGAACCTTCAAAGTCTCTCCTTTGCCAGCATTCCCCTATCATTTCGTTCGCCGTTCTTTGGCTGCCTGCGCAAGCTCACGGCCACCACGTGCGACATTTCCGTCGATGGTATACTCGCGCTGGCCGGTGCAGCACCTCGTTTGACCACCCTCGTCCTCGATACCCCGAGGTTGGAGAATCGCAACGACAATCGGGCTGCGCTCTTCCCTTCCCTCGAGTCCCTGACGATACTTGGCCAGCCTGAGTATTTCGAGCACGAGGCTCTTCTCCGATGCTTCGATGCGCCCGCCCTCGCTTACTTGGCCCTCGCCGGCCTGAAGCTTGCGCCCGACGTCGAGACTACAGTTCCTCAGCGGGTCTTTCCTGCCGTACGCACGCTCTGCTTGATGAACGTGTCAAGCGATGACGACCTCCCTCGTGGTCCGCGGATATTTCGGTGCACGCCCGATGCGGCCCACCTGGAGCTACGCTCCTGCACCTCTAACATCTCGTCCCTGCTTTCGTCCATTTGTCGAGCGTCGCCGTTCACCTTGCCGAAACTGGAGACTTTGACGGTTGAGTACTCAGAGGATATACAGGGGGTACTGCTCGATGTAGCCGAGTCGCGCGGAAGGTTCGAGCCCCCGTTGAAAGCCGTACAGCTTGTCGCCAAAGGGATGATACAAACGGACACAAGTGTAGTAGATAGGCTGTCGCAGTACGTGACCGTTAGAATAGACGAATGAAGGGTCTCTTTCCTCCAATCAAGCAGTTGAGAACTTGAAGAGGAATTGATGCGTACCGCGGCGGGTGGCGCGGCGAGACATACTACAGCGCTCGTGCGGCAAACGACAAACGAGATGACAGAAGCTCCGCCGGCGGATCAGCGCCACCGTGACCTTGCAAAATCTGGCCACTCAGGCGGCTTTTCTCTTGTCCAACCACCGCCACTGCCAGCGAACGAAGCCTCATACCGCACCCGGCTCCCACGGAGCCGACATTGACTAGGAACAGGTAAGTTCTTCTCCCCTGTTGTTCCCTGTTTTCCCCTGCAGGAGTAACAATTTCACCCAGTGCCACATCTCGCTGACGATATCACCGTCACTAACTCCATATATTTGCCCAGGGAGAAAAGAATGGACAGGATCATGCGGGGGCAGCGACTCGCAGAACTCGACGCGCAACGGGAGGCTCTGGAGCATCGTGTTGAGGAAATCGAAGCGCAACGAGCTGAGCTTCACCGCTTGCTGCGCGAAAACGAGCGCAACAGAGCAGTCTTCGCACCTGTGCACTTGTTACCTGACGACGTGCTGAAACTTATCCTCGAAGCGGCCTATGAACACACGCTGCTCGAAGAATGCACCGAAGAGTCTTCCCTGCCAATGGTCGCTACCCACGTCTCGAGCCGCTGGCGCCAAGTGGCCCTCTCCCTTCCCAGGCTCTGGCGATGCATACATATCGGACGGTCTACGCAGCTTCTGGAGCACCACCTGAAACACTCCGGGTCTCTTACACTGTTCCTTTGTTGTGTTGCGCCTGAAAGCTTGAAGGACCAGCCATGGACGTCCTTGTCCACGGACAACGATTCGTGGCGCGAGCGATATACACAACAGCTCACCCGAATAATCGACTACGCATATCGTTTCATTCATATCTATATGGTGACTACATCAGGTCGCTTCATGGAAGACATGCTCCCCATCATGCAACGAGCCTCGTTTCCGCTGCTCAAAGGTCTGGTCCTTCTCAATTGCACCGGTAGCCCTCTTCCCGAAACTGCTCGCTTCTCCCTCGACTGTCCAAGGCTCACAGGCCTTGCCTATCTACATGCCCCCGTGTTCTTCTTCCCACTCGCCGCACTCGAAGATCTCGACCTTAACCGCCCGTCGCCAGAGCTATCCTTGCAGACCCTCTGCGCGCTGGCGGAGGCGGCTCCTCGACTAAGGACCTTGAAGATAAACTGGACGAAGCCTGCTCCACGCAGTGAAGGCAATGCGGCCCACTTTCCCCGTCTTGGCACACTGGCGATCAAGGACTGCCACTATCCCGAGACGATCCTTGATTGCATCGACGCCCCTGCCCTCTCGACGCTTTCCCTTGACGAATGCCTGCTCTCGAGGCCTCCGGCTTCACCCTCCGAGCAGAGGACAATCCGCTCCTTCCCCGCTGTACACACCTTGCGACTTCGCCAAGTGTGTGTCCAGCGCCTCGGACCAGGATATGCTGACCCTCTCCCGGTATTCCAGTACACTCCGGCGATAAAGGTCCTTGAGCTCGGCCGGTGGTGCCAGCTACACATGACCGCCGTTGTAACCCATTTTGCATGGATGAAGCCTATACCCTTCCGCTCTCTCCACACATTGCAGGTCTCCGGGCCTGCGAACTACGTGTTCGTCCACTTGTCGAAAATCCTCACACAGCGCATGCAAGGGGAGTTACCGCTCGTGGAGCTGTCTCTTAGTGAGCGGATGCGTGGGAATCTGAGTGTCGAGCAGATGGAAATGCTGGAGGACCTTGTGAACATCACATCGTTCTCACCAGATCTAGAGCCGGGCGAAGATTATGACACAGAGGTCGATGCCAGGAAAAGCGCTTTGGCCCTGAAGCGCCCTGACGAAGCTTCGTCAGGGCGCTTTCAGGGCTCTCAGACGCTCTCAGGCCGTCTAGCGTCAGCTCACTCTCGGGGCGCCTTCAGTGATGCTGGACACAAATTGCCCACTGCGGCCCCGCTATTCTATGACGTTATGGTATCGCATTTGTGGACATATAGGCCCTAGTTTTATGCAGCCGAAAATTCGGAGCGAGCTGTCTGCTGAAAACGTCGCCGCGGTGGATCGAACTCCCGCCCTGACGCGTCTGAGCAAGCCTGACAGCCTGACGAGCTTCGTCAGACGCGTCAGGCCTTCCAGCGCCTGACGTTTTGCTGATCAGTGGCGGATGCCCGCTGTGCCCTGCGAGGCTGTGAAAGTTGGGGCTCGAGGCCGACTGCATTGCCACCTGTATTTTACCTTGTAAAAACGATTTTCTGCACTCCTTTTGGCAATGACGGCACATTGGCAGACCTTTTCTAGGCTGCGACGTCGACACGCCCGTCTGAGACTCGAGCGGCGAGCGCCGGGCCGTACGGCACGCTACTCAAGGCGCGGTCGCAGAGCTCGCTCTGACCAGAACCGCTACGTTCTTCGCACCGTAGGAGATCTTTTTGAGTGAGGATATTGTGGTGACGACCTGGAGTAGCATTTCTCAGTATCATAGTCAGAGTCCTGAATCTAGTTGCTGCTAAACCTGTCAACGGCATGAATCGTGGTCATCGATGCCTCTCACAAGGACCCGGACTGACCACCGGGGATGATAGTACACGTTGACGGCACATCACCGGATCAGGGTAAGCGTCGTGTTATCTGGCCGTGCGCCACTCACAGTGATTGAACCTGAGCCTGAACGACCACGTAGATTAACCTACGAATTTCTCCACCAAGCGTAGCGGGACCGTAAAAGTGAGCACAATCGCAGTATAAGCATATACAGGCTATTCTGACGCCTCGAATGTAGGATATAATATCTGCAGCTCGTTTTGCACCGTCTAGCAGATGAACAAAGGATGGACTTCAAGGCTTCAAAACTGCGTCTCGAGGAGCTCGACGTCCAAGCAGCGGACATGAAGCGTCGCGCCAAAGCCTTATATCAGGAGGTGATTAAGCCGATGAAGGATGCATACGCTGAGAACAGACGTAAACGGGCAGCCGAAACGCCTCTGCACATGCTCCCCAATGACGTTCTCAAGCTGATCCTCGAGGCAGCGTACGACCACCGGCCATCTGAAGGCTGCTCCAAAGGGCACGTCCTCACCGTCTCTCATGTCTCGCGCCGCTTGCGGCAGCTCGCACTCTCCCTTCCGCGATTGTGGAGATGTATACACATCGGGCCACCCACACCCTTCCTCGAGCTTGTTCTGTCAAGAACAGCTAATTTCCCGCTATTCATTGTAATCGATACCGAAGGCTACCGGACACGAGAGGATCATCCACCTGACGGCATCGGAGGGATCGACCTCGAGCCGCGGCATGTGGCCCATTTGAACCGCCTCTTCGAAAGCTACGCAGAACGGATCGCCTATCTCTCCATCGCCACTGATAATTACCGCATCCTCCGGCTGACTCATTCAAGTCTGCAATGCCAGTCATACCCGCTGATGAAGGCCATAGAACTGTCCGCTAAGCCGAGTACTCTTGACGACGAGAATCTCTATCAGCTTCCACAATGTCCCAACCTTCAGACACTGTCGCTTAGAGCCATTCCTGCCTCTTTCTACAACGCCAACTTCGAGAGTCTCACGGCCCTCGACATATTCGAGATGGACCTACCGCTAAATTTTCTTAGAAATGTTGCCCAGGAATGCCCGAATCTGAGGGTTCTTCGCCTCGACACTGTCGAAATCGAAGACGACGACGAAGACGACGACGACGTCTACCTCCCGCGCCTCGAGACATTGCGCCTCGCGCATCTGAGCGAGCCAGAGCCGTGCCTCGACTGCTTCGACGCTCCAGCCCTCTCCACACTCGTGCTCGTCTCCTGTGGCCTTCCGTCCATAGAGTTGAGCACGAGGGACTCAAACGACCTGCGCCCATTCGCTTCGGTGCGCTGCTTGCGCCTCGCGAACATGGACACAGTCGACGACCCGCCGTTCGACGGCAGTGTCCTCCGGTACGCGCCCTGTGCGACGACGCTCGAGCTACGGCACTGCGGAGAGGGCGAGGGCTCGCTCATCGAGTATCTCGCAGACGCGGACCCTCCGCCGCTGCCCGCGCTGCAGACGCTCATTGTTGTTGGGCTTCAGAATGAGGAGGCACTCGACGCCGTGCTCCGAGTCGCCTACAATCAAATTCAGCATGAGGTACCACTGAGAGAAGTGCAGCTGGGTAAGGACGTACGGGAGGCGATGGACGAGGAACTGTTGAGAATGTTGCAGGAGCTTGCGGCGGTGACGACTGCTGCGGATGCTGACGACTCGGAGGACATCTAGAGTAAGATAAGTTCTGTGACTCCATCAATGGAACTATAATTCCACAAGCGTCGAGGCATGGGCTGGTGTGAAGCAACGAAGGGGCAACTAGGTGCAACGTACGGGCGGACCGGCGGATCAAATTAATGGGCGCTGGCGCTGCTGGCGGCTGCAACGTCCGCGTCCGCGCACTTCTTTCCAACGACGACGACGCTCAATCCGTGGTGAGAACGCGAAGCACGCGAGAGTATTCAGTCTCGCTAGCTTACAAAGTGGGTACCATGCGATATATCCTGTGATAGTCTCTGACGTCCCTATCACACAAAGGAGGGTTTTATAATCTTGCGCTTCCAGTCTTCTGTGCGTATTCTCATGGACTTCAAGACGAAGAGACTTCGAGTTGAAGAGCTCGACGCAGAAGTAGAACAATTGCAGAGGAAGGCAGAAGATCTCTTGAAGCAAGTCGAGACTGTCCGCCATGCCATTCGCGAGAACAGGCGCGAAAGGGTCACTTGCACCCCCCTGCATTCACTCCCCGATGACGTACTGAAGCTCATTCTCGAGGCGGCTTACGAACATGATTTGGGCGCACCTTGTCCTGAGACTCGCGCCCTCGAGATCACCCACGTCTCCCGCCGCCTGCGACAGTTCTCTCTGTCCCTCCCTCGGCTATGGAGATGCATACACGTCGAGCAGTCAAAACCTCTCCTGGAGCAGGCCCTCTTGAGGTCTGCCACCCTTCCGCTCTATGTCTCATGCATTGGGAAGGATTTGTCAGAAACAGCGAACCAGTCCGACAAGGATGTGCCGCTACAACATGCTCCGTGGGCGCCGCGATATCTCCGTCAGTTGGAGTATGCACTTCAACAAGCACCTCGCATCGAGTACCTCATGTTAGACACGACCATCGTCGCATTCTTCGAAGGGGCACTGAACTGCATTCGCCGGCGCACGTTCCCACTACTCAAAACTCTTGAGGTTCATTTCGTCCCGACCACGCTGGCATTGAATCCCACCGCAGTGTTTCATCTTCCCAGCTGCCCCGCCCTCGGCACTCTCTGTGTTAGCGCTGTCCCTATTGTGTTCAAAAACCCCTCCTTTGCACGCCTCGAGAAGGTGGACATCAACTGCCTGGATGTGTACGCCAGCGAGCTGCATGACCTGGCAGCGGCGGCCCCAACCCTGGATTCACTATATCTGGATGAGGTTCACATCATCGCCGACACAGATCACACAATCCGCTTCCCCACTCTCAATTATCTGGCGGTGGGAAACATACACAATATTCCAAGCGTGCAACTTGACCGTTTCGATATCCCCGCGCTCGAGTCTCTGTATGTCTTCTCCAGCACCGAACCTGAACGTCCTGGTGCCCTTGATTCCGGTGGTCCTCGCCCTTTTACCGCCGTCCACACCCTCTCGTTCCGCGATGTCGAGACCCCGGCAGCGACGCCTCATGCTAGCGATCTCCTCAGGTACGCCCCCAACGCGACGGTCCTCGAGCTTCTTCAGACTTCGAAGGCCACGTCGCTCCTCGACCAGCTCGCTGCTGCAGACCCGCCACCTCTACCTGCACTGGAGATGCTCGTCGTCACCGGACTTGAGAAAGAGAAGCACGAGATCCTGCTTCGAGTCGTTCAGCACCGCATCAAGCATGAGATACCGCTGAAGGAGATGCAGCTGGGGGCGGATATCCTACATTGCGTCGATGGAGAGCTGCAGAAGGCCCTGGAAGAACATGTTACCATCACGACAGCGTCAGATGACGATGAGTAGAGCAGCTCCCACTGTACTCTCGGCGCGTCGTGGAGATGTCATGCCGAACGACGCGAAGGCCAAAAGCTGCTGCACAAAGAGACCACGAGCGGGCTGGCGGCGCACCAAGGGATCAAAGCGAGCACCGCAGAGGCCACCGCGCGCTGTGGCCGAACAGTTCTTGCTCAAAACCACATCGTCATCGACTGTCCTCGCGCTGAGTGTACGGCAAACGGTGCTCAAATACTAGCGAAGTGAGTGTATGTCAGTATCTATAGCAATCAACCTTCCTGACAGCCTTAATGTCTAGACGAAGCCCTTCTACCGACCTTCACGGACCTCAGAACGTGGAAAATTCGAAACGAGGAGCTCTGCAGATGCAGCAGCCCTCGAGCGTCGTGCTGAGGATCTCGCAAAACACCCAGACGGCATCCGATATGCCTTACGCGAAAATGCACGCGCGCGGGTGGCGTGCACTCCGCTATACGCGCTCCCCGGCGACGACGTGCTGAAGCTCATTCTTGAGGCCGCGTATGAGCACAGCCTGGACGACGCCTGCCCTGAGACCCGCGTTCTCAACATAACCCACGTTTCGCGCCGCTTGCGACGGGTCGCCTTGTCCACTCCGCGGTTATGGAGATGCATACACACGGAAAACCAGGCCTCTCCGGGACCTATTCTTATCGCGGTCTGGAACCCTTCCGATCTCTGTGGTATGCGCGAGTAAAGACGCCAACCTGTCAGACATACTCGCCTCCTCGCTGTCGTCACAGGATCCTCTATGGGTCGCGCAACACATGTCACAAGTGGAACACATGCTTCAATACTCACATCGCATGCTCTCCTTATCCGTGGGAATCTACACTGCGAGCTCCTGCACAAGGGCATTCAACTCCCTCAGCAAGCACACATTCCCTCAGCCAAAGGAACTGAAGATTCAGCTCGCTCACCAGTCCTTCGCGCAAGAGGAGTATACTCTTCCCAGCTGCGCCGCTCTCGAAGCCCTCCACATCGGCAGCATACCCTTGATTTTTGACAACTCTACCTTCGAGCTTCTGACGCTCGTAATCATCACCGACTACGACCTCTCCGCCAAGGGGTTCCATGCCCTTTCGAAGGCCGCGCCGCAGCTCGCAGGGCTAGTGCTCTGGAGCGTAACCATGGACACTGTCGACCCCCGCCCGTTCCGCTTTCCTGCCGTCTCCTCGCTGACACTCCTCGGCATACAAAGGTACCGCGAACTGCTCGACTGCATCGACGCGCCGGCGCTCGAGTCCCTTGAAATCTCCGGCTGCAGCCTCGACGCTCTGACCGACGCCGCCCTTGACCGTCGCGGCATACGTTCGTTCTCCACCGTGCACACCCTGTCGTGCGGCAACATACAGTCGTCCTCCGAGGCTCTCGGAGACTGTGCTCTTCTCACGTACATGCCTAACACAACTACCCTCGTGGTACACCAATCACGAGGGCGAGAAGATCGCATGTCGGGCAGCTCGCTGCGGGAGATCCTCCACTCCTGCCTGCGCTCAAAACCCTAGTTGTGCGCGGGTTAGAAGAGAACGCGAGCGACGTACTCCTCCGAGTTGTCCAGCACCGCATCGACCATGAGGTTCCGCTGAAAGAGCTACAGCTTCGCAAGGGGATTTGGGACGATATGGGGGCGGAAGCGTTGACAGATCTGCAGGAATAAGTGTAACGGTAGTCTCAAACGACGGCAATTAATAACAGCAGTGCCCAAGACAGCGATACCAATTGTTTGCCTTCCGGTTTAGCTTGGGACTGCCGCGTACCGCGAGCACATGGGTGGGCCAAAGCGTTGTGAAGCTTAGCCCTGTGTCACTGCCTTGTTCCTTTAACCTCAACGCCGACCATCTCACCGCTCCCAACTCCAAAGCGACCACCTTGATTAGTTAGCAAAGTTTGTACCCAGCTCTGCAAGCCCATGCGTACTCTGATCCTATTCATTGTTACATTCAGCACAACTCTGTGGCACAACGTGTGCGCCTGTCCCTTCGTGTGGCCAAGCTACCATGAATATCAAGACACGAGAGCATCACATCGCAGAGCTTGATGTGCAGGGAGCCCTTTTGGAACGCAGGATAGAAAGCCTCACGCAGGAACTGGAGAACGTACAGCGCGTGTTACGCGAGAACAGGCGCCAACGGGCGGCCTGCACCCCTCTGCACACGCTACCTGACGACATTTTGAAGCTCATTCTCGAGGCAGCATACGAGCACACCCTAGAAGAAGGATGCTCAGACTCTAATGCTCTCGCTATCACCCACGTCGACCGCCATTTGCGGAACGTCGCTCTCTCCGCGCCCCGTCTGTGGAGATGCATCCACGCTGGGATGTGGTCCGGGGCACTCTTCAAACTGCTCTTATCAAGGACAGGGAACCTTCCGCTTCGGGTTGTTCTCAGATTTCCTGTCGCACAGCTGAGCAGGGCCTTCAAGAACGAGCGATACAGGGTGCAGCTGACTTATCTCCTTGCATTATTCGCACATCGCATGGAGTATCTCTCAGTCAAAATCAACTCATACCTTCCGGACCTGCGTCAGCGTTCGTACCCCCTGCTCGACACCCTCGTGCTAGAATCTGCTCCAGGGCTTTGGGACGGCGAACGCCTGTATTACATGCCAAAGTGCCCAAAACTGAAGACGTTCGCGATCACCGCTGTGCCAATATCGTTCGAGGGCGCCATCTTACCCAGCCTCGAATCACTATCCATCAGCGACGTGGACATACATCTTGACTACCTCCGAAACGTGGTGACGGCATGTCCGAACGTCACTACTCTCCACATGAACGCGGTCGCAATTACTTACAGCCCTGGCGAAACCGTCGTCTTCTCTCACCTCGAGGCTCTTCATCTAGGGCGAGTCCATGGGCCTGACGCGTATCTTGACTGGATCGTGGCGCCTGCGCTGTCGTCGCTCACCATCTTCGCCTGCAATCTCCGGTCTCGAGGCGTAAGCACACGCGATCCCGACGGCCTCCGCTCATTCCCCACCGTCCGCACCCTAGTCCTCAAGCTCGCGCAGACGCCAGATGCGGACCGTTTCGATGGGAACCTCTTCCAATATGTGCCGAATGCGACGACGCTGGAGGTGCGCAGGTGCAGTGAAAGTGCCGAATCGCTCCTCGAGCATCTCGCGACGGCAGAGTTCTCCAGCCTACCGACTCTGCAGACGGTGGTCGTCACCGGGGCCGTGGAGAAGAGCGAGGTCCTCCTCCGCATCGTAAAGGGATGTATCGCTCGCGAGCGTCCGCTGAAGGAGCTGCAGCTTGGAGACGCTACAAGAGAAGCTATGGAGCCGGACATTCTGGAGGCGCTGAAGGACCATCTCTCCGTGACGGCCCCTCGGAAGAGGATGATGATACATTTGCGAGCTACGGCACCGCAGTAGGACACTAACATCCGTGTAATTTTCGAGCCCTGTGCTTCTGTCTTCCCTTGCTCGACCACCACCGCCTTCACTCACTCACGTCTGATAACCGTCTGTTATTTTATAGATAAGTGCGCTAGAGGGTTGACACTGGATTGCACGGCTCGAAACGAGTTAGCAAGGGCAAGGTGCACGTCCGTCTGGAGTCGCTTAGTGACAGAATAACATGGTATATTTGCAGGTCCTGCATAGCGCGGAGGGTTACTGAAAAATAAAACATTCCCGGAGGTGCAAGACGACGGTGGTGCAGCTATGGACAGCAAGAGCAAGGAAGATGATAAAGCACAGGGACATCGTTGAAGATACAAGTAGACATGAGACCAGCAAGATAGCTCAAGAGCATTAATGTCACATGGAAGTCGCAGAAAGCTCGCCTGTCGTAGCCCGTCCGCGCTATTTCGACTTTACAGGCTTCCGGACCTGCTGCTTGATCTTAGCCTATAGACGATTAATCAGCTGGACGCGTGGCACCCAACTCAATGAACATACCTTTGCGCGGGTTCGAGCACTTCGCCCAAGCCGCTCCTCCTTTCCCTCTTCCTCAGCGTCGGGTTCAGATGGTGGGACCGAGCTTCGCGGGGTCTCTTCCTCATCTTCGTCTTCGTCCTCGTCGTCCGACTCGGAATCCGACGACTCCTCTTCCTCGCTCTCCTCTTTCTTTTTCCTCGCTTTGATACGCGGTTTCCTGTGTAGGACGTAATCAGCAACAGGAGAACGTACATAGGGACCTGCACGACGCACTTTGCATGTCCGTTCGCCTTCGGCTCGACTGCCTTGCGCTTGACGGGAGCCTTGCGCTCCGCCTTCGGCTTATCTTTCGCAGCGGCCGCAGAACCCTTCTCGCGCTGCGCCAGCCACCCGAGGAGGCCCTCGGGCAAGTACGATGTTTGCAGGATCTCGCGACACGCCTCCGGGCTCGGCAGTTTTGCGAAGATGCCAGGCATTGAGATTTTGCCGGGGTACGTCTCAACTGGCCAGTTGTGCTGCTTCCCACGCAGGCGTAGCAGCCGCTGCGCGAGTTCGCCGAGAGCATACAAGTTCTGCGAGATGTGTCAGCGGAGCGCTGTGGGCGGCCATGGTGAAACACAACAGACCTCGCTGTACGTGTGCCCTTTCGGGTCGCGCACCATCTTGAGCCTAGAGGCAAGATGGTACAGCAAAGAGAAGTTCTCAGAGGTACAGACCATGTCCAGATAGAACTCGATGTACCTGGTAAGTTAATAAGTACATTACTACAATAATGACCAGTGGCGTGTACTCACTTTGCAGCATCCTGAATGGCCTCTTCGGAGAGGCTGAAATCCGGATGATGCGCCAACACATGGATGAGGCGGACGAAAATCATCTCGAACTGCTGTAAGCGCAGCGCTGACGGGTGTATTAGTCACGCGAAGTATATTGAGAGGGACGATGGCCTACCGGTCGGCATTTGCTTCAGCGCAGTGAGGATATAGGCTTGACACAGTTGTATGACCTCAGGTTCGGGGTCGTGCACGCTCAAGAACGTCAGAACGTTGTACGTCGCTGACAGCCGTCGCGTCGAGAGCAATGGGATGAGCTTGTTCAAGAACGCGTAGCGCACTTGGAAGCACTGATCCTGGATGACCAAGGCAAGGGTAACGAAACTTGGCGCGACTATTTCTGAAAAGGCCTTCACAGTAGCGATGCGAAGCAGTGACACTGCTGCTTGGAGGCGCATCCGGGACTTCGCGCGGGGACTGTGGATATCGTCAGATGACGCGCATTACGATGGGAGTGAAACATACTCGTCTTCTTGTCCGGGCTTCGCAGAGCCTTGGTTGTCGAGAATGGTACAACACATCGTGTGCGTGGACTTCGCAAGCTCCTGGGCCTTCTGTGGGTCCGCGTGGGCCAGGACGCGCGCTCGAAATACTTTCAGGGCGGCCACCCGCGCGCGAAGTTCCGGCCAAACATAGGCATCTTCCACCCACTCTTCATCTGTGTGCATCAAGTCCTGTTCCAATGTCAGCGTGGCTCGCGTGACAATCCGAGGATCAAGACAGACCGGGTTGTCTGGTATAGGGACCATAATGACATGTTTGAGGAGGTACGAGGTGATAATATCGCTGCGCTCTTCGAAAGCCACAGGAGAACGACTGGCAAATTGGCTCAGCACCGTCGCGTGCGCGGCGAGCAGCTCAGGTTCGGCGTCCGGCATTCCTTCAATGATTGACTGGAGCGCAGTTGAGACGACACACCAGGCGTAGAGTAGCAGGAGAAGAAACTGACGTCGAGGATAGCGGGGCATATCTCGTCTTTCCCAGGCACGCTTGCTAATATTCGGGCTGCAAACTTGGCATGCCGCGGATTCGCGCCCAGAGCGAAGCGTTGAAGTCGTTCGAGCATGCGCCTGGTTTTTGAGCGTCAGCAAGACACCAAGTGGGCCATGAAAGGCTCACTTGTCGTTCGGCGCGATTTTCGGGTCCCAACTGGCCGCTGCTGACAACGCCTGAAGTGCCGTCTCAACCATGCCCGGGTTTCGCTCGTCGGCAGTCGCCTTCGTCAATTCGCCGACATGATGTTTGAACAGGGCTGGCTGGTGTTTGGCGACGTGAACCAGCCACGTCCGTGCACTCAAGGCTCCGCCCGTGAGCTCGCCGTCGGCGTCCGCACCACGCGCCAAACGTCGGAGAAGTGTGGGTATCGATGATTGATTAACGATGTGCAAGCTTGCGCGGCGAACTAGAGTCGTCATGGTCTGCACCAGACCCGAGCCGGACTGGTCCAGGCGCTTGAGAAACTCAGTCTAGGTGAGCAGAGCGAGACATAAACGTGTATCAGTGAGCTTGTTTATCGGGTACTACAGGCCTGCCGGGTGAGGGCCGAGCTGCGGGGAGCGGATAGCGGACTGACCTGGGATTTGACCAGCGTCTTCAAGTCCGTTTGCAAATCCATACAGGTCTTGAGCAGTCGGTACAATCGGCCCTCGTTCATTTTCGCGAAAGCTTCTAGGTCCTCTGTGGCCTTCTGAGGATCGGGAAACGTAGCTTGAGGGGTAATTAAGCTTAACGAGTTATCCTGTGTAGACGAAGACATACCTGCGAGTCGCTTGATATCTTGCTTTAAGGCGAAGACGATCTTTTCTTCGTCCTCGTCGATGATCCCGCCCTGACAACATAGTGAGTCGACCCTATCGCGACGACAAAGGTGTGCCTCACGTTATTAGCTATGCATGATTCAACAAAGCGCTCGAACATTGTAGGCCGTCTAGACAGAACAGGATATCAGCTCAAATATATCTCGAATTATTTCAGTGTAGACCCACGGTGGCTTGAGGCCTGACAGCCCAAGCAGAGTGTTGACTGCCTTAGAGTCCAGGTATTTCATAGTGACTAGCAGGCGTTCTGTCCACGCAACCTCATCCACCTCAGACGTCTTTCCAGATGAAGACGACGCTGCGGGAAGTGGAAGAATGTATTCCGCGAGGGCCTTTTCTGCAAGCGCCCTGTCCGCATGATTAGCAGCGAATGGGAGACAAAAAAGTGAGCAGGCAGTACTTGATGTCAAGAGACGTGGTCGCCATTTGCAGAATGGCCTGGGGTATCCAAGAGAAGTGTTCGATGGCGGCCGGGTCATTATTCTCACTGCACCAAGCTATGTCAACGGCTTGACGTATTCGACGGGAGCGCATACACCTACATTTCGGGGTAGGCTAGACTGTACAATCTTCCAACAGCTTTCATAGCTTCTGCCTGGACTGATGGCTGCAAAAGTCTATTCATTTCTGGATCATACGGAATGTAGAGAGGGCATACTTTGCGATCGACCCCGCGAGACGCCACCGTCTTCAGCTCCTCGGTAGACACGTGATGGAGAGCCGTCTCGTAATCGAGCTGCGAGTAAAGTCGGCAGACTGCTGCGCGAATCTTCTCGTCCGGGTCAAGGAGCTTCGCTTGCAAGACGTCGCCGACCTGCTGCCTCGATTCCGGGAGCGCCATGTTGACGAGAATGCCCTTGGCAGTGTCCACAAGAGCCTGACGGACGACCACTGCTTGATCGTTCTTGCGAGACAGCCACGAGCTCCAAGTAGACGGATATCTCTTCACGAGTTGTTCGCCGCTCTTGTCCCCGAACATCTCCCCAAGGGTCTGGGTCGCGATGACGCGAATCTGGGTGTTCTGCACGCGGAGCTCTTCTTCGAGCTGAGGAACGACGTTGTGCAGAAGAGGCTGACACGCCTTGTTTAACCGCTTGATGAGGTTATGCGCGGACTGGATCTCCTCATAGTTCTCTTCCCGGGAATTGTCGACGATGACGTCCGTGAAGTACTGGCAGACGTGCCGCTGCAGCTTGTCCGCGGTTGCGGTGCAGATTTGAACCACGAGTCGGTATGCCGGCTGGTCCATGCGCTGCAGACACTCAGATAATGTTATAATGATAGCTCTGAGATGACTCACAGCGTTCTGATCCATGAACTGTGCCATGACTGAGGTCAACACGTCTCCAGGCAAGCTCTGACATTCGTCAATGAGCGCGATGAGGATGTCGGCCATGAACAGTTCGATCTTCTTGGCCATGTTCAGACGAACGATGTTGAAGAAGTCGCGAAAGATATCGGTCATGAGCTCCTCAGCATTCGGAAGGTCGCAGACAAGGACAACACTTTTGACGGTAGAGAGAGACTCGAGGAGATGGTAGTATTCGTTGTAATACGGAGAGTCGGGTCCTTTGAGGCCCGTAGAGAGCTGCCTGAAGAAGAAGTCGAAGATATCGCGAAGTTCGTCGCGGGTGAATGGTGCGTCTGGCGCGTAGAGTCTGAGTAGGTCGGCAAGACAGCACGCGGCATAGGCTTTCACGCCGCGATCCTTGTGCAGGAGGATAGAGGTGCTTATGAGGTCTCGGCTGACTTTTGATAGCGAGCTGGTATCAACGGACTCCTGGTCCATGGCAGCGAGCTCGGTGTGCAGAGCTTTGAGCTTCTTCTGGAGGGCATCGGTGGTGGAGTTCTTCGTCGTGAGCTTGTCGTGAAACTTGAGCTTCTTCGGCGACGGTTGACCCGCGGTCCTCGTTTGCGCAACCATCGCTGCAAGATAGCCCACCGCCGTCGACTGCGCCGGGAAAGGAGAGAGGAAGCTTGGGGCGCGGTGGCCCGGCAGGTGGTGGTAGACGCGAAACTAACGCGACGCCCGTAAACACGCCCTCATTGGTAGGGCCACGTGACACGTCCCGTCACTCGGGGGCCGTGTCTGACTGGACCCCGAGCAGCGCGGAGCGTAGACCGCGTTCTCGCCAAGTTGATTTCAGGACATCCGTTTCAGAGCGAACGCACTCTCAAATCTTCTTTTAGGACGCTGAATATTTTATTTGTCTATCCTGTGAGCTCAGACACAACGTCTGGCTTGCGTTTGCAGGCATGAGACGCGTTTAACGCACCAACCAAGTCGAAGTACCAACGGAATGCGAAAGAGCTGTGGAAATCGAGACCATCTTGAATATTCGAAGTGAAAAACGCGCGCTCGCCCGAAGCACTACATGCTGATAGCTAAGCAATCACAGTGACATATTGAGCCAAAGATGTAATAAATGCTTCTCCCATTGCGCTACGTAGCTCGGCACCGAGACGAATCTCTGCTAGCGGATAGCTGACTTCTCTTCTGACCCTCACCGTCTCAATAAGTAGAGGATAATTCTCCTCCTCTAGTTTTGTCAGGGAAAGGGCATAGGTGTGCGGCAATAGATGCTGGAATCCGTCCCCGGATGCTCTCTCGCCGAGAAGAGCGAGAGCTGCATCGCTCTCGCAAAGCTCTACGGAAGTCACCTCCGGCATGCGTCGAAATAGAACACGACAGCAAGCGACGTGGGTGTGAACGCATCGGACGAGCGTGAGATACCTGACAGCGACAAAATCGTTCTCAGCTGCGGGTCCGTCGCGATGCTCGCTGTCGAAAGCCATGTCTTCGGGGGCATCTTGGAGAATGAGAGACTCGAGGACGGGCATCGCCAGTTCTTCTAGGAAAAGCCAGGTGGTGCACCGCAGGGTAAGGGTTTGTAAACGCGGAAAGATAGCGGGGGGAATCGGTGAGCTCTCGAAGTTGAATGGTTTCTTGTCCATGGATACTTGGCGTAGAGTTAGATTGGAGAGATTGGGCGCTGCCCTGGAGAGCTGCGTCAAGATACGTCGGGTAATATTCATCTCGTGCAGCTCCAGACGTCTCAGATCCGCGAGTAGAAAAGCGTAGACCACCGGCGGGGTCCGGTACATGGCGAGGGAAGGGACGGCTGGAGCCCTCGAGAACAGGAGTTTTTGTATGTCGTCCGGGAGTCCGAGCGTCTTTCCAAATAGTTAGCAGAGCGACACGGGCACTGTGACAGATTGCTTACGGCAATGTCAGAACGCGAGCTGGCGGACTGCGTGCATTTAAGGATAGCGACGCTCTCCAGACGGCAGGCTTGCCTCGGAAGTACTCCGCGGAGGCGGTCGCGTACCAGCCCCTCGTCGGCACCGACCTCGCAGACGAGACGCACGCTCATGGATCTAGCGCGCTCGAGCCATGCGTCCAACGCTTCTTCGTGGCGACAGGTTGCTTCGTTGACGTGGACACACCGCCAGATGGTGGGCAGCGCAAGCGCAGTCTGGCGCCAGCGCCGGCATACGTGGGTGATGAGCAGGGGATCCGCGAAGGCGATGCCTCTATTGGGGCTTGTAAGCTGCGCAATAGCTTCCGCGTGGGAGTCGTGCTTGAAGTCCACCTCGAAGATGAGTCTGAGCACATCCTCAGGGAGGGTGTACACCGGCGCATAGCTCGCGCGCTCGAGCATGCTCTCTTCCAAAGCACGCTCGGCTTGCGCGAGCTGGAGGCGGTGGTACTCTATCTGCTCCCGCAGAGAACGTATATCGTCGTCCAGCTGCGCAGCTCGGTTTGCGGCGTGCCCGAAAATCATGTCTTCTCGTGAGCGACTGGTGCACGATTCAATATCTCTCCTCGTACGGAAACTATGAAAGAATAGCACTCACCGAAAGCCTAGGAGGATGCAGAGCCCGTGGACAGTCCGAGTGGCCGTTGAGGGGCAAGTGCGTCGACCTGGGGGATATTACTGTGAGCTGGTAGCGAAGCAGTGCTTGCAGTACCGGCCGGGATCCTCACTTCTGAGCACGTTTGTCAGGGACACCTGCGGTCTTCGACCGTCCGACCTTCCGCCTAGATTACACCGCTTAATATTAAGCCGACACTGGATAATGGTACAGGTTCCGACATCTTCCAATACCTTGGTACATAGTCAAGCAGAGATCAACGAACCAAGTCTTAGATAGCTGATGAGAACCCACGACGCATGTCTCCCTCCAGCCCTCTTCCCAGTTTAATCGTCTTCAGCGTGCCTCCAGCTCTCCTCCGAGTCTCCAGGAATTGCGACAGCATCGGCAAGAGGTTGCGGACAGAGTCCGGAGGCTCGTGAGACGCCGTCAATTCCAGCGCCTGAAGCCGCGGCAGAAGCTGGGCGTCGCCTTCTGCGAGGTCCCGCAGGATGACATCGGCGTTCGCCGTGTCGCAGAGGGATAGGGTGGCTACAGAAGGGGAATAGCGGAATAGTTCTTTGTGATATGGGCTCCTCGACGGCACCTTGCAGCGCTGCATCGTCAGGTGCGTCACGTTGCGCAGGAAGCGTGCAGCCTCGCTGACATCGTAGAGCGAGCTGTAGCCCATGTCCACGAGATTGGTGTCGCGGACTACGAGCGAACGGAGGGCCGGCATGTCGAAGAGCTTGAAGAATTCTTGGTATAGGAAGACCGAACAAAAGGTCATTTTGCGGATACGAGGGAATGTAACTCGGTCGAACGGCTCGTCGGTACTCCTCCCGGCGCTCTCAATGGTAAGCTCAGCGAGAGACGGAGCTGCCTGGGAAATTGACCGCAAGGCCTCGCTGAACATGTACCCGCACCAAGATAGCCGGAGAAACGCTAGGCTAGGTTGGGGTAGGGAGATGGAGGATGGGGGGATGTTGGCGATGGAGAGCGACTTGAGATTGGGGAACGAGGGTAGGTGGGCGTCCATGAACTCGTCTTCATCGTCGCCACCAAGATATCGCAGCGAGAGCGATTGCAGGCTGTCGCGGTCTATGCTGGTGGTGATGTCGAACAGGGACTGCGTGGAGTCTACCTCGAGGTGGAAGTGCTGCCATCGCTGGCCGAGCTCCACGAGGTCCTGAACGCGGGTACGATACATATCCCGAGTACGACCGAGACGCTTCTCCTTCCAGCCAAACTGGCAGGTCACCTTCAGCGGCATTAGGCCAGAGCGTGTAGCCCATAACTGCAGGAGGGGGCGCGACCCGTGAACGTGAATGCAGCGCCATAACGTGGGAAGCGACAGCGCGGTTGCTCGCCATCTTCGGCAGACGTGGGTAGCCGGCAGCGGGTCCCGACCCGGCGTGGCACAGGACTGGGTCTCCCCGTCAAAGTCGTGTTCGTAGGCTTCCTCCAGGATCATCTTGAGGACATCGTCGGGGAGCACGTAGACGGGCGCAAAGCTCGCCGTCTCGATTTCGTTGCGCCGCAAGGCACGCTGAGCGTCAGCGAGCTGAAGCTGTAGAGCCGCGATATGGGCTTTGAGAGCGTCGCGCTGCTTCGCGAGTGTGACCAGACGCGGTTCAGACATCGAAGGTGCCGTGCGCGGGTACTCTGTAGGATTAACCAACCAGCGCGGTCAGGACGATACGCCGCAGATGAGAGAGCATAGCATACTCACTGCTTCAGGCTGTGTAGTGGAAGGGTAGGGTAAGCTGCAGCTGCTACCCAGCGCACTTTCTACCGTCGTGGTCGGGGACGGGCAAAGTCAGGATCGGGGACGAGTGCTGAGACAGCAGCAGCAACCGCCAGCGTGCTCGGCCGAGCTCAGCCATAGAGCTGGACCCAGCATCGTTCCCTTGGTGCGTGGAGGGTGCGAACCTTAGTGCGCGCATCTTGTGTCTTCGTGTGAAGGCGGATGAGAGACAAAGTGAGCGGGAGTCGGCTGTTGCAGACGCGCTACGTATCATGGGCGGAGCTTGTAATTGGTCCAGCGGAATCCGTATACGAAAAGAATGCTGCAGCACTGCAAAATGACGCGCAGTTACACTGCTCGCGTTGTATCCCTAAAATAACACAGTGATCTGAAGTACTTTCATTCTGAGAACATTTGCCAGTGACTGCGTCATTGCGGCAACGCGCTGCCGAGATGTATTGTTAAAGTTGCTCTCTATGTCGGCATTCGAATCGCTGGGTGATAGCCACTCGCTAATTGCAGCTCCGCTCGCTCCCTGTGCATCTACCCCAGGTCATTCCTTACCTGTCCTCCGCGTTCGTGACTCAAGACGCTTCATTCTCTACGTGTCTGCAGGGTTCCGTAACTTCGCATGAACAAGCAACTCTCTATATCTCAATCGTCTATGATGTCGTTGTGATGTAGGCCGTGCAGGTCTTACGAAGGTGTCCAAGTCCGAGTAGGATGGGCTATGACACAGCGTTGATATTGCAACATGTCTATTTTTCTGCTGTAAAAGATTCTGGGCGACAAGCTGGAGGTTTCAGTGTTGCTGCGCATATGCCGGTCAAAGCGCGACACGTCCATGGAGAGGTCTCGATCTTGGGACAGGCTCGTTGTCATCTGCCGCAACCTGCATGCGCGTATCGCGAATCCTCTTGCCGTCCAGAAAAGTCAGTCCTGCTATCTCCTTGACGGATACCGTTCACCGCGTGAAGGATCTCAGTGAGCAAGCAATGCGCGTCCCTGTAGAATAGCAGCGTTGAGCGATAACATACTCGACTCTTATCGAGTCGCGGCAGAAATGACGCTCCGCCTCGTCCTCGCTCTGGGCGGAGGCAGGTCCTAGATTTGCAAGCGCTTTCATTTTCATGCTCGACCCGAATGCATCTATGTTGTCGTCGTTCTGTTTGATGCGTACATGTAACCGTGAATTTCAATATCGGCTGGCGTGTCTTTCATTGGTCGTGTGCGCCCAAATAACTGAGTACTTACGCCCCTCGCCCGGTTGAACGAGTGGCGGCTTCGCATTGAAGTCGCCGCGCACTCATGAGCCTGAACCTCGTGCAATTGGATGCTACTCGTCAACGTCGTCAACAGTAACGCGTACATACTCCTCCAGGTCGCTCACAAACAACCCGTCGAGCTCCTCGCGCAGCTTCCTCCCAAACTTCACCTCCTGGATCGGATGGCCATTCTGCGCATAATGGCGCACAATCCGCAGCAGTACGTCTTGGTGCACCGTCTCCCGGCCTCGAACGACTAGCACGTCCAGCGCTGACAGCGCCACGGGAACGGCGGTTGCGAGGTACTCGAGCAGCGGCGCGGCACGTGCGTCACATTTACTCAGTACCAGCGTCGTCGCCTGCGGCACCCATTCGAACAGGCGTCCATGATACAGCGCCGGGCCGCCTTCGCCGTCTGCTGAGTCCACCTTAACCTCAGCGAGATGTAATGTCTGCAGTGGGAGCAGCGGGCGGGGCGGGCGAGGCGCTATCCAATCTGAGATGGAGAAAAGTGTCGAGGCCGAGATTGTGAGGGAGGTCAGGGTCGGCGCGGAGATGTAGAGCAGGGCATCCTGAGGCCCGGGGAGGCCCTCGAGAACAAGCGAAACCAGCGACGGAAAGTGTGCGAGGGGATCACGGCCAACGCCGTTGTCGAAATTTACGTCGTAAACCTCGATCCCACCTTCGATGTGCAGATGGTCGAGCTGTGGAGCGCCGCGAGCAATCCGGCGCAGGTCCGAAGGCGTGAGCTGGACGTAACTAAGCCCTAGGGTCCTGAGGGTTCCGATCGACGGTGAATTATAGTTGAACCGTACACTGGTGAGCCAGAGAGATGTGAGGCGAGGGCAGTCGAAGTCGAGGGGCGAGAGATATCCCATATACGCCACAGATTCGGGCATCGTCACTTCCACGGACTCGAGAACCGGAAATGTCCTGTGTCGCATTTGTGAAATCAGGTACTGAATAAGGTCTGCAACATTGGTTTCAACTTGAAGGTGCAAGACGCGGTTTGTATGCCGAAGCGCATGCGCCAAGTTCTCCATGTACGGCTGGGCCCAGGACCTGTCGCTGCTTTCTTCGGCTACCCCTCCATCAAATGCCGCCATGTCCTTCCCAACACATCTCAAAAGAAATGGGGTTATTCCTAACCTCTCGAGATACAACTCCAAGAGAGGCAAGGACGAGGTGATGTGTATGCATGACCACAGTCGAGGAAGGGAGAGTGCGACCTCGCGCCAGCGGTGTGACACGTGGGTAACATCCAGAGCGGACGCAGGTGGGCAGTCTTCGCCGAAAGGGTGTTCATATGCATCTTCAAAAATTATTTTGAGGAGCTCGTTGGGGAGGGAGTTGACCGGGACACAAGCAGCCCTCTTGCGCCTGTTTTCGACAAGTGAAGCCCGAAGACCGGCCGTCGCCTTGACTGTATCCTCGATTTGCCGCTCTATAAGCTCAGCCTGAGCATCGAGGAGTTCCGTCTGTATGCCTCGTGCTGAAAAATCCATCGCCGCCTCACGCACGCGCAAGACGCTGACTGGGTTCATGTCGTGTTCGAGCAGTGGCGCACGCCGCCGCACTGCCACTGGTATTGGCTGGACACGTTCAACGTCAGTTCTGGGAGATTTCGAGGTAGAAACAGAGTACCTTACTTGCGAGGGTACGAGACTCGAGTTTGAGCTTCGTTTCTGCCGTTGTCGTCGTCGTTTGGTCTGAAGATGCAGTCACTTCGAAGTTCGGGCGCCCAGAGAGGCGCCTAGCAAGCTGGCGCCTGCGTCTCAGTGGCACCTCCTTGCGGCGGTCTCCAGAACGTGTTTGCCTATATAACGTACCCATGGGAGTATATGTCATCTACAGTATCGCGCTTGCAAGTCGAAAATCTCAAAGAAACGCTGTAAGTGCTACTCAGCAACAGAGACGCGCACATGCTCCTCCACAGCACTCATCCACTCTCCGCCGAGCCTTTCGCGCAATTCCTTCCCGAGCTCCATTGCCTTGAGCGGGCAGTCATGCTGCTTCAGATGCTGTATGACCCGGAGGAGCACGTCGTCGCATGTTGCGTCCAGGTCATAGACGACGAGCGTCTCGAGCATCGGTAGTGCAATGGGCACGGCCGTCGCGAGGTGCTCGAGCAGCGGTGCCACGCTCGCACTGCACCTGTGCAGTGTTAGCATCGTTGCATGCGGCGTGCTTGCAAACAGGCGACCGTCGAATGGTCGCACGACGTCATCTTCGTCCGTGTCCTCGACTTCAACGTCCGCAAGCACCAGCGACCGCACCGTCTGCAGCGGAAGTGGCGGCGGTAGCTCGGGGGGAGCGCTGGGGAGAAGCGTCACAGCGGATATGTTGAGGACCGTGAGCGCCGGCGCGGAGATGTGGGTCAGAAAGCGTTGCGGCTCGTAGTGATTCCCAATCATGAGCGAGCGAAGTACGGGGAAGTGCGCAAGAAGGCCGTCGTCGCTTGCTTCCACGAGATTACACGAGTCGAATTGGAGGTGGTCGAGCTGGGGAGCGCTGTCGGCGAGCGCACGCAGATGTGAAGGCTTGAGGTCGAGAGCGGTGATACCCAATGTTTTTAGTGCGCCGAGAGACAAAGCGGGGCAGTTCAGATGAATTCCCGTAATCCAAAGCGCCTTCAGGCGCGGCAGATTGGAGTCAAGGGGGGAGAACAGGTCGGCCAGTGGAGCGAGAGGATCGTTGTAGGACAGCACCATGTAATCGAGAATAGGAAATGTCTTCTGCTTCATGTCCAGAATAACGCACTGGATCAAATCTTCAGCGGATGTTTCAACGTGCAGATGCGAGATGCGCTCAGCATGCTGCATAACGTGCGTCAACTTCCGCATGTACGGCAAAATCCAGGATCCCTCGCTGCCGTCTAGGGATTCCTCGCTCTTCGATGTGTCTGTATCCTCTCCAATGCAAGTGAGGAAGATCGGAACGACACCAGACCTCTCGAGATATAACTCCATGAGGGAGTGGGACGGTAGGTTGACATGTATGCATCGCCATAGGCGTGGAAGAGAGAACGCGACATGACGCCAGCGCAGCGACACATGGGCGAGGTCCAGGGCCGACGCGGTTGGACAGTCTTCACCGAGTCTATGTTCGTACGCGTCTTCGAATATAAGCCCAAGGATCTCATCGGGAAGAGCGTTGATCGAGGCACAGCCAGCTCTCTCGTGTCTGTTTGCGACGAGCCGACGGCGGAGGGCGGCCAGTGCGTTGGCTGTGTCCTCTATCTGCTGTTCAATAAGCTGAGCTTGCGCATCCAGTACGTGCATTCTTTGTTGGCGCGTCGACCAGTCCATGTTCTTTCCGCGCGCAGGTAAGACTTTGCGTTGTGTTGAATCGCGTTCGAGGGTGGCACGCCGGTGCACCTGGCAAGACGTGCTGGCTGTCAACGTTTCAAACCGGGCGGCGCGGATAGACACTGAGTGACTCACAGCAATTTCGGCTCTAAATTCGAGTTTCAGACGTCCCCTCGTCGATGTCGTCGGCGTTGAAGGACACAGTCCAGGTAGGTAACTCTAACGGGCGAGACAAATTGATGCGCTGATGCGCCCTTAGGGTGCCGATATTAGGCGCCTTCAATCTCCGTGCACGGGCAGCGTGACTCAGTGCTTCCGCGAGTACGCGCGGTCTATGTGGTTCAAGATATGGTACAAAATCAAGGTTTCAGCCAGAGAATAATTCCATTCAGTTCAAGCAAGTCCGTAAGTCCAGCCAGCAGCCTGCAGATTATAGTACGTGTACTACGTGCCTACTTTTGGCCTACTTTAACCTAGTGCGTTCAATAGCTGTGCGTTATTGACGAATGATTTCGCTTACAAGTCAAAATACTGCGTCCGAATCCCACCGACATTCCGCGAGAGTAACACGGACGATATCCTCCAAGATCTTCACCATGTCCTCGCCGAGTTCGTCTCGCATGCACTTCCCAAGCCTGACTTCGCGAAGCGGGCAGTCATGCTTTGCGCGATGACGGATGATTCGTAGAAGCAAATCCTGAGGTAATCCCATCACGTCTGTAAGCTCGAGTACTTCCAAGACAGGGAGTGTCAGGGGCACGGCCGTCGCAAAATGCTCCAGGAGCGGTGCCACGCCAGCGCCGCACTTGCGAAACGCCAGTGCCGTCACACGCGGTATGAACGCGAACATGTGGCCATCATAAGGCTCCCGTGAGTCGTCGTCTTCATCGTACCACACGCCAACGTTCACAAGGGTCAAGTTCCGGACCATGGGAAGCACAGAGCTCGCCGCCTCCACCGGGTCCGGGTCCGGAGGCAGGCAAGCAATGAACCGCACGTCCACGAACGTCACCGAGGCGAGGACAGGAAGGGACATGCAGCTGAACGGAGCCTGGGACCCGCTCCGACTAACCGTGAGCGAGCGCATCGCGGGGAAGTGGGCGAACACCGGTTCCAGGTCTTCCTCGAGCACCCGGCAATGGTCGATGTACATCTGGTCGAGCTGAGGAGCAGCCTCGGCGAGCGCAGCAAGCTTTGACGGCACGAGGGAGCACTCGGTCAGGGCCAGAGTCCTAAGGGCTACGAACGACGTTGGAGCATGTTTCAGCTCGATATTTCCGGTAAGCCATAGGGACTTCAGGTTGGGGAGCTCGACGCTCTCGAGCGAGATCGTGGCGAAGGGCAAGGCTTCGTCGTCGTTTTCGTCGTCGGGAGCGAATAGCGAAATGTGCTCAAGAGATGGAAGTGTCTTGCCCGCAATGTCCGCCATGAATGAGCAGAGTACGTCTGCGACATTGGTCTCGAGACATATGCGCGCGATGTGGGTTGTACGTTGCAGAATGTATGATAGGTTACGCATATGTAGGTGATTCCATGCCCTGTTTGCGCCACCTCCCGGGGATGCATAATCCCATCCGTCGAGCGTCAGGAAGAGCGGAGTCTTCCAGGACCTTTCGATGGACAATTCCAATAGGCTCTGAGACGACGTGCCGATGTGTATGCAGCGCCACAGACGAGGGAGGGAGAGTGCGACTGCACGCCAGCGGCGGGACACGTGGGTGACAGTCAAGGGTAATTTGCGCCGACATATCGGACAGTTGTCGTCAAACTTGTGCTCGTATGCCTCCTCGAAAACGAGCTTGAGAATGTCGTCAGGAAGTGCGCTCGAGAGGTCGATCGCAGCATGAGCAGCTCTCTCGCGCCTGTTCTCGGCAAGCTTGCTGCGGAGAATGGCCGCCGCTCTGTCGGCTTCTTCAATCTGCCGTTCCAAGAGCCACGCTCGTGCATCCAGGTCGTTCAACCGCTGCTGGAGGGTCCGAATTCGAGCCATAAGAGCCTCTTTGTTCATCAGCAAAATATGAGGATAGATGTATCTCGGTTTACCACAGACCGTGTGGTATACCCGCCCCAACCGCAGAATAGACATATATACCGCAATATATCGCGGTATGCCAGGACCTTTCGCAGACGGACCGATAAACCGCTACATCTGCGGTTGGGACAGATTTACCGCGGTAAACCGCGAGATACCGCGATACCTTGCAGCGCGCCTACGTCACCCTCGATGGGCACACGGCGTGACGGTCACGAAGAACGACTTCTCGCTCCCGTCACCGAAGACACGCCAGGGCCCAGCTCTGGCACCCCGCCCTTCATGACGGCCCAAGGTACATACGCCTGCCCTAAAGCGACGCTTTGGGGCATGCCGTCATGCAATAAACGGTCGACGGCGACCACCCGTCCCCAATTTCTCCCCTTGCCTCCTCCCTCCACCTCTCCGCCTTCCAAAGCTCCCATTCTTTGGCCGCGGTGCGTCTCGCGCTAATTCTTAGCTATCTACCTGACGCATATAGCCATCTTCGTGCGAGACTTATGTGACAACGACGATGGACGCGCGGCGTCGCATCGCGGCACTACTAACCAGCCGTCTTGAGCACATACTTTCCCCCTTGGTTATGTAACATGCTAACATCACTCCCAGGAGCTTTACATGGACAGCACTACGACACGGCGCCCCCGAGATGTCGCGTAATTCGCGAACGTCAAGGTCACAGGCTACATTGTTGGTGCGTCATCCCTCTCGTCCTTGCGCGCTGGCACTTCACTGAACGCACACGGAGGCGTCGTCCAAGGCGCGCGTCGCCTCTTCTCAACACGTCCACTGTCTTCCGGGCGCGTTCGGCAGCTGCACAATCTGCAGCGCCAAGCCGCTGTATCCGGCGCACTTGACCCGCCGCTATTGCACGTTCAGCTCATATGATTTGTAGATGCATCCGCCGCGTGCAGTCAACTGGAAGCTCGGCGGAACAGCTTCGCTGGGCGAACTCGATCCGAACCTATACACAGCACCGCCGACTATCAGCCCTACATGAACGAGGCGCGCGAGGACTGGACCGTCAAGACAGTGAGCGCACTCCGCCCTCTTTATTACGCGTACGACTGCTGATTCTCGATTGCAGGGTTCCAGATGCAGGTTCGTGTGCACGAAGTCGTCTCGGGCACCGTCGCGCCGTAGTCGACAATAGCATATTCGGCGGTCGCGCGGGTTGTTGGACGTTCCGTGCGCCTTACCATCGCCACTCTGTCTACAGTGCTGACCTATTACGCTGTGTGCGCGACAGAAGTGGACATTGCGCTGCACTTCCAGTTTGCATAGTCGTCCTGCATTACCGAGATTCCCTGTATTATACCCTCTCCACCAGAAATCTGATAATACATTACATTTACCGCATTAATGCAGTGGCATAAATTCGGGACCTGACGATGTGATACCGGAAGGGTGGGCCACAGGGCTTACGGGCCTTGAGGCCTCGCGATATACCGCGGTATATCTGCCATATCGCGGTGTACCGCGGTAAATTTGGCGATCTGCGGTCAGACCGGTTCCCCGCAGACAGCGTGATAAGATTAGGGGAGGACGGAGGTTTCACGATATCTAACTGGTAACTGCGATACGGGTGGTATGTCGCGATCCTAGCGGTATCTAGCGGTATCTTATGCCGTTCATTCTGTATAAAAAATCAATACCGCAAACATAGTGGTCATACCGCACACTTTGGGCTGTCCCCAGCGTCAAAGCTCCCTAGACGCACGGAGGACGCGACGTCGGGAGCTCCCGACGCTGATTATGTAATCTTCGTGTTTCCGTCGTCGTATGTCGCGAAGCCTTGCGCGAGCCATTTCTCAATACCCTTGCTGTATATGACAGCCTCAATTATAGCCCTTCAGGTGGCCTCTTATAACTGAGCTTGTGTCAGGCAATATCTTAGAGGCCCTAGTAGATCTCTGTCGACAGCGCCATAAACATGTGCAGGCTGGCAAGTCTGACCCTCGAACAAGAGCCTCATTGGGGTGCTGAGGTACGCACTGAAGCTCTTCGAGCTTCCAGCTTAAAAATATTTGCAGCGTAAATATGCCTAGAGGGATTCATCTCAGTGACTTCCATCTGGTCGACCTACAAAGCCAGAATTAAATCTTGCAAGGTATCGCGACATACAACGGCGGAAATATGAAAATTACATAATCAGCGTCGGATGCTCCCGACGGCGCGCTTCCTGGGCGTTCAGAGAGCTTTGGCGCTGGGAATAACCCAAAGTGTGCGGTATGACCGCTATGTCTGCGGTATTGATTTTGTATACAGAATGAACGGCATAGTATCTTACGGTATATTAGGACCACTTTTTTGCTGATGTTCTACGCTCAAGTTGCTCTGCGTGAGTATTCGTTGTCAGGTCATAGTAAATTATAATAGAGTGACTTGCAAGCGTCAGAGATAAAGATTAGGTTGAACAGTTGACATTGAAGGAGTGGCTGTGGTGGCTCTCGAGAGCAAAGCCCACCATGCTCAGGCCCGCCGCCTCAGGGCGTCAATTGATGCCGCGCTTCCGTAGATCAAGCGCCGCGCCTGCTGCTTGCTCTTTCAGCTTTCTCGCCACAGCCGCCTTCGTGCAGGCGGACCATGCTACCTACTGCGTAGCGTTGGGCAGAAAAGCTGACATGTTCCCTATCCTAGATGTTTGATTCGCCCTACGAGCCATCACGCGACTATCGCAGGCCACGTATCCACGTCAGTACCTTTTTTCGCCGCTGCGAGCTGAGCTGATGTGTCTGTGATGGAAATCCAGCGAGTTTTCGTCAACACGCGAGGCTAGGTCCTCTGCTACACAGCACCTCTACGCATGTAGCCTGTGGCGGGCTCACCACGGTGTGGGCAGAGGCCCAGCGAGAGCGCATCAGCTTGCGGACGCCATCACCGCATCATCCAGCGTGGAGACAGATGGAGCCAGGCGCGCCCTTGCCTGCAGCTTCCGCGCGTGCAATCCGACGTCGATACGTTTCGCACACATCGCTGTTATG
Source organism: Phanerochaete sordida (assembly GCA_019973155.2). Taxonomy (NCBI): domain Eukaryota; kingdom Fungi; phylum Basidiomycota; class Agaricomycetes; order Polyporales; family Phanerochaetaceae; genus Phanerochaete; species Phanerochaete sordida. Next base: position 561,081 of record BPQB01000004.1, read on the forward strand.
CGTTGGGCCATCACGAAGACGATGTTGTGCCCCAGTGCCCCAATCCTCTCCTGATGTGAAACGGGGTAAGTCATTGCGCACCGGCTGCCAAGAGTTGGCTCGCTGCTGAGAAGAGCAAGGCTTTATCCCCGAGAAAGGCGTATAAAAGGGCTTGGTATGCATCTTGCAGCTTCACCGCGGCAGGCCCGGTTCCACTTTTTTGACCTTTCTTACTCCTTTTTTGTTACATTTACCCTTCTATTTTCGCGAAAATGCGCTTTTCATTCTTCACCATTCTCTCGCTCTTTATGTTTATTGGGCTGTCGTTTGCGGCACCTGTCATGAACGGCCAGGTTTGTCCTTCTCTACGCCCTAGCGTGCGCTCTCCTTCTCACTCAAAACATCGTACAGGACGCCACACTTGCTCGCCGTGGGGGCATACGGATCAACGTCAAGACGCTTACCGGCAAGGTCCTTCCTCTCACCGTCGCGCCAGGCGACACCATCGCGGCCGTCAAGCACCAGGTCGAGGGTGCCAGCGGCATACCTCCCGGAAACCATCGCCTTATCTTTGGCGGCAAGCAGCTCCCGGACGCGGCTACGGTCGCTTCGAGCCACATCGGCCCTGGCAGCACGGTCACCCTGACCCTGGCTCTGCGCGGCGGAAAGGTGAGCTCAATCTGCGCTGTCTTTGCGTGCTGCGCTGACGGCCTGGCTTCACAGCGCGAGGCTGAGGGCGAGCTGTACCTGCGCGACCTCTTGGCCGAGTATGCGCGTAGCGAGCTGAAAGAGCTCGAGCGGCGCGGTGCCCACCCCTCGGCCCACCCGCGTCCTATCCCCTCTCGTCCTGTATACAAGTCTATCCGCAACGAAGCCCCTTTCCCCGAGTACACGCCAGCTCCCGCTGCCGAGCGCCGCGGACCCAAGTCCATAATTGCACACAAGTCTATACGGGAGGACATGGAGGAGCTCGAACGCCGTGGCCACCCATCCGCCCACCCTCGTCCCATCCCCTCACGTCCTGCACACAAGTCCGTCCGCGAGGAAGCTCCTTCCCCCGAGCACACGCCCGCTCCCGAGCCCGCCGCCGAACGCCGCGGATTCAAATCTATGATCGCCCACAAGTCTGTGCGGGACGAGCCGGAAGGACTCGACCGCCGCGGCCACCGGTCTGCCCTCCCCCGTCCCATCCACTCTTTACCCGCCCACAAGTCCGTGCGCGGCGACCTGGACGAGCTCGAGCGCCGCGGATTCAAGTCCATGATCGCACATAAGTCTGTACGCCATGACGCGGAGGAGGTCCCTCCCCCTGGCTTCACGCCCGCCCCAGCTGCCACCCGCTGAGTGCCGCGGTCACACCACGCATCGGCCCGCCTGTGCCCCTTGCCTCTCTGCGCGCCAGAAAGGATACGCATGACTGGTAGATATGTAAATAGTGTGTAGCAACGCGATGCATGAATATTATTCTTGGGTCTGTATCTCGAGTCGCATGCATATCTTTCGAATTGCCCAGTATGAGTCCGCGCGTCGCGCGGGCACCGATGCCGCGCGTGTACTTCGCTAACGTCATGTGGGACTAGGCTCAATGCTGGACAGCATTTTGTTAGCATGCAAGAGCGCTACCGATCCTGTCTCTAGCAGAACTCTGTCAGAGAGTGGGGCTCCTACGGGCGCTGCAGGGTCGGTACTGGGCGAGGTCCAATCGCAGGTCTCGCCACATCTTCTCCGATACGGCAGCTCGATCCGTGACTTCGCCACTTGGTACGCTGCCCGCGGCCGCTGCTGACGGCGTCGTAAAAGCACACAAAATGCTCGACCTCGCGCGTTCTTGTCTCCGTCGGACGTTCGAACATTCGTAGATGCATCGATGTCGAAACGCATATAAGCTAAATGCGACAACCGGCCGATGCACCTCGCTCGGCGTCTATCGCGTGGCGCCCATCTGACGAGCTCCGTCGCTCGGACAAGACGTTGCTTTCTATCCCGCACCAACACTAGTCAGCGTCGACGCACTCGCAATCGGCATCGCTTGCCTCAAAATCCAAGACTCGCATGCTTGTCTTCATTAATTCTGTTAGTTTCTATTCACCAGTCTGCGAAATGAACTCAAGTCGGGCGACGAAGGTGGACTCACAGCCTGCGCGCGCCATCACACGCATCTTCTTCGGTCCTGCGTTCTCGCTCGAAGATGCTGCTGGCTGCACAGCTGTCGTCAGCTCTTCGTCACGCATTGCACGGCTCCTGCGGACCATCATGCGACTGTCGCTTGCCGCCCCGCCAGGTCAGTCCTTTCCGCTGCTCCGAGCTACGCAGCTGACTTCTGCGAAATGCAGAGCACAGCAGACTGCGGCGTGCCGAGTCGATTACGCAGCCCCTACGCCTCTGTCAGCGTGCGGCGGGCTCACCGCGGACTGCCTAGAGCAAGCCCATAGCAGCACCGCGAGTGCACGCCATCACCGCATCAACCAACGTGGAGACAAATGGTATGCCGCGCCCCGGCCGCCATGCGTAGGCATTGTTCGGGGCGCGTTTCGCACGCATGCGTCTCGCCATCACCATCGTAAAGGCGGCGCCGGGCTCCACTCGACGATGCAAAGTGAGACGGGGCAGCGCCTGCACACTGGCTTGGCCAAGGCTTCCGAATGCATTCGCTGCTGAGGAGAGCAGCAGCGTGACTACACCAGAGGCATATATAAGTGCTGAGGACGTGTTCTACAACCTCATCACAGCAGTACTCTTATCCTCCAGTCGGTGGATTTTTGCCCAGATTTACACTCTACTGCGACGACGACATGCGTTTTTCGTTCTTTGCCCTCCCGCTGCTCATCTTGAGCGGCTTGTCGCTTGCCACGCCTACCAGGGATGACCAGGTCTGTCCTCTCTTGTAAAATTATCTTTGGGCGAAGTCGCTGACACCTGTTGCTTCAGGCGACTCCTGCTCGAGCCCTGTCCGGAGATGTGCGTATCATCTCATAGGGGACTCTCTCCATGTTTAGCTTACAAGCTCATTGCAGCTCGCGGACGCTTACCCTCGCGCTGATAACGTCATTCGCGGCGATGCCATTTCCGGCGGTACGTCCTACACGCCTTCACATCGCACGCACACTCACGCGCCTTCCTACCGCCAGACCCTATGCTCGCCCGCCGCAGCTTTCAGGTCACCATCGCCATGCTCACGGGGAGCACAATCTCGCTTACTGTGAACCCGGACGATACGTTCGCCATCGTAAAGGGCTACATTTTTGAGGTGGAAAACATCCCGACGGGCAACCAGCGCCTTATCTGGCAAGGCAGGCCAGCCCCCGACTCGCAAACCCTCACGCAGGCTGGCGTCGGCCCCGGCGCCACGATCACACTCGTTCTCGCGGTCGGCTCTGGCTCGGTACGTACTCCACCTCGATGTCTACGGAGATTTCAACCGCTGAGTCTTGCTCGTCGCAGTCGTCCGCCCCGGCGCCGAGCGGCGGGGTTGCCCGCGCGCGAGGGCGCAACACGGCTGCGGTACGTGGCCCGGCCATCACGCGGGCTGGGATCTCCTGCTGACCGCTACGTCCTGCAGCGCGCCCAGGTCACCTCGCTCTCCCGCCGCAGCTTCCAGGTCACCATTACCAGGGTCTCCGACGGCAGCTCGATTCAGCTTACCGTGAACCCGACCGACACGTTCGCTATCGTGAAGGACGACATCGAGGCGGTGGAGGGCATCCCGCCGGCCAATCAGCGTCTCATCTGGCTGGGCAAGGCACCCTCGGACTCGCAGACCCTCGAGCAGGCCGGCGTCGGGGCTGGCGACACGATCTACCTCGTCCTCGCACTCGGCGGTTCGGTGCGTGCTCTGCCTTGGGCATGATGGTGATGGCGTCCGGCTAATGCGTGCCCCACAGTCCACCGCGCCGACGCCGAGCGGAGCGGTTAAGCGCGTCAGAGCTTTCTAAGCCACGTGAAGACGAGCCACGGTGATCAGCCCTCAAGCGCGTGGACCGGTAGTGACGTTGTGGAAGCCGAGAGGGTTTATGAATAACTTCAGCTCGATTTTCTGATTAATGCGGACGTTCACTGCCGTCTACACTGTATTTATGCATGCTGGGGCACCGCGCTCTTGCGATTGCACATGTATAGCATTGGATTGTGCAGTTTTTCAACGAGAAGGGTTCGATGGGATTCCCAGTGCTTGCCTGCGATCCGCTGCAGCACGCTCTTCTGATGAGTGGCATATTTTTATCGACAGTCACCACATCTACTGAAGGCTTCCGGCCGTAGAAGAGACCTGCCGTCGTGCCGACCGGATGTTTGTCAGTGCCCCCGACTCGAACCTTCATATCCTAATCGGGACGCCCGTGCATGCGCGCCTATATTATTTCTCCAATTTGTGCGCCTTGCTTCACTGCACCGGCCACCCTCGTACTTGTCGTCCACGCGAGACCAGGGGAGTTGACTGCCGTTTGCTTCCGGCTCTGTTCAAGCGTCGGTTCTGTAAAGTGGGTCTGCTGCGCAGAGGTCTCCTAGACTTATGTCACGACCATGTCCGAGTCGCTGCGCGTGTCCATGACTCGAGGAGTCGAGGCGTGGTGGACCTCGGGCTTGCCATGGCAGCTTCAACCGCGACTTGACCATCTTTCGTGGAAATTCTGTCAAACCAACGCAACGTTGACCGTCCATCAGGACTCCGGTGCTATGTTCACTGTCGACAGGGTCAGTCATGCGATCTGCAGGGACATCCCAACCGCACTGACCCTGGCGCAGCAGCGCAAGCACATCTACCGGCGCGGTTCACCTGTTTTCTGCAGCAGCGATCCGCAGGGCCACGGTGAGTACTGACGCCGCGTGTCCGCGGCCCTGCTGATCCTTCGCACAGCGGAGCCCACCCTGCGCCGAACGCAGGACGCGCGCGCAACGTACTCGAGCCCTCAGAGACCATCGCCGCGGTCAGGCGGGTCATCGCGGGTGCACGGAGCCACACGCAAGGCGGACCAAGCCTGCGCCACGGAGGGGCGCTGCTCGCGGACGCCGCGCGTGCTGGCTGCAATGCCTCGCACGGCGCGCGATACGACCTGACGCTGGAGCTCCGCGCTGTATTCGCTGCGGGACGCGCGTAGGGGCGCCGTGCAGAGTGTGTGCCCTGTGGCGCTGAGCTCACGGCTGTGCTGAGCAGCGCCGTCGCTCGCGTGCGGACCCAGGAACGGGCACATACGGCGCTGCGACGGGAGCTACTCTACCGGCATCCCGCATGCTTTCGTCGCCCGCGCGTCCGGGCTGGTGAACCTCCGTATGTATCTCTGTCGCTGAGAGCGGGACCCGCGTTCCCGCCGTCTGATGCCACGGGAACGAATGTTGCTACTGAGCCGGGTATCGCGATGTGAGTGACGTGCGTTCCTGGCGGCCGCTCCCGAATATGCTCACCGGGTGCAGAAACTCATGCTGAGGCACGGACTGGCTGCCTAAACGCCCCGGAGACGTCGCCGGGCGTGTACTCATCATGCTGGGCCTCGGGTTCTCGGTATACCGTCCTCGACTTACGCCTGAACACAAGCACACTGTGGATTCCGTGAACGAGTCGTCCTGGCGTAGATGGAGCTGTGTGAGCCGTGCGTACTCGCCCAGCTGCAGCACTGCAGCACCACTCAGGCCCACATGCAGATGTGCACCGACATAAGAGCCCTTTCTCTATACGGGTCCATGCTCAGTGGCTCGCGGGAACGGGATAGGGACTCTACGCTCCCGTATCATCCTCCAACGTCAATCATAATCTGGTATATTGCAGCATCGCACGGCCCCCCGGGGACCCGCCAGCGCCGCCGCTCGGTCCTCTGCATATAAGAGCTCAGGACTTCCCTGTCTTCTCCCTCAATCTGCAGCTCTACAGCAGATAATCAGCCCGCCGCTTTTACTTCCCTCGATACTACCAGCCGTCGTTTTACGCCGCCATGCGCACCTCTATCCTCGCCATCCTGTCGCTGCTCATGACCAGCGGGCTCGCCCTCGCGGCCCCCACCCCAGACGAGTGTCCTACCTGCGACGGCCTAATCGACGTTCCGCTCACCGTCCGCCAGGACTCCGGCGCGGCCGCCCCCGTCGGCAGGGTGCGTCCCTATCTTCAGGGCTGTCCGCGCGTCTCTGACCTCGGCCCTGCAGAGCCTGCTCTCCTCCCGCGCGCCGCTCCCGTGCGAAGGCAAAGAGGAGCCGTGCTGTGAGCACCCAACGGTCGCGTGTGCACCGCCGTGCTGACCTGTAATACGCAGTCGCCGCCCCTCAGAAGCGCTCGCCGCTCCCGTGCGAAGGCAAAGAGGAGCCGTGTTGTAAGCATCGCGCGCCCGTGTGCGCCCCGCCGTGCTGACCTACGCTACGCAGTCGCCGCCCCCCAAAAGCGAGACACGCACTTGTCCCGCTCGCCGCTCCCGTGTGAAGGCAGAGAAGAGCCGTGCTGTAAGCATTGTGCGCCCTCATGAGCCCCTCTGTGCTGACCCGCGATATATTGCAGACGGCGCCCCTCAGTAGCGGGACTTCGGTAGTGGCCCCACGGTTGGCTACTAGGCCAGCCGGTTACATGGGCCTATATAGCCTTTTGGTTGCTTCTGGGGATGCAGACGTTCGCTCGATGCTGTGCTGGTGGTGAAGAACCTTACTTTTGTCGGCATGATGCTCAGCGAAGACGTGACTCCCACATAATGTAAAATATATTATATGCACTCCTTGCATCTGGAAGGGTACATAGCACGATGTCGTGCCCATGCAACATCGTAATCAACCTGCGTACAGCCGATGCCAGCGGCGTTTTTGGGTCTTGTCCCAGCTGGGCTCCATTGCAAACTTGATGTCCTTTCGGCCTCTTCGACGTAAATGTGTCGCTGGGTACCATGGCCTTAGCTGATGCGCCTCTTCGCATGTCTCTGATACAATCCTACCGTCGGCTTACCTTGCGCAGGTCCGCCTCACATGAGCCTGGCCAGTGTCCAGTGAACGTCGGCACCGAACAAATAAATAAAATAGCACGTGACCGCGAGGCTCGGCGGACGCTGCGCCACGACGGGCAGGGCAATTGGCAGCTTGTGCTCCGCCATGTGGTTTGATTCCGTCCTCAACGATATTTGCCCACTCTTTTCCGCGTCCCTCTTATAAGCAATCGAAAGCGACGCTGCTAGTGGTGACGGATGCCAAAGTACAGAGGTTGGCCCGCGAGACCAGCTTTTTAGCCGCTCCAGCGACTTCGCCGCCCGTGCGTAATTTTAGGAGGACCTCGCTGCATCGATCTTCCTGCACAGAAGCGCACCACTCATTTAGGCTCGGTTATGATGCATCGACGGTGATGGAAGATATGGCACAAGTGACCGAGCCTACTCTCGAATGCGTATGCTTGTGATATGGTCCTGCCAGTGTTTCCCGTATACTCTCGCATGATGCTTCGTAGGATTCTGGATATTCGTCATCCTCTAAGTTATTACGGCGTGTTCATGTCCCACTCGGACATGTAACATTCCTGCTGTACCACCGCTATATCCAGTGCTTCGCAATTATTTATTCTGTCCGATCAGCGAGCTGGTTCCTAAGCAATGTTTTTGGCCACCCCGCTTCTCGGCTCAATCTTGCACTTGAACGGCTTCGGATGGCTACAAGGCGAATGAATAGCGTGAGATGCGTATATACAATTTCTTGACAAATTCTCTCGCACCTGATCGTGCCGCTGGTGTACTCCGGCTCGGGCGTGAGCACCTGGCCGTTCTCGACCGCCTTCGAGATGGTGAACGTCGCCAGAACACGCGCGCACGTGATGAAGAGCGTCGCATCCGCGAGGTGCATGCCTGGCGTCCCGTTAGCGTAGAGGAAGAGGGCCCAGCATCAGGTTCTCACCTGGACATATTCTGCGCGGCGTGAAGAGGATGAGCTGTGGACGGCTGAAACGGCGCGAGGCAGTCTTACCTTCGTCCGAAGCCAAAGACGAACAGCTTGGGATCTGGCGCTACAGGCGTCGTTTGTGCTGCTAAGTACCGGGAAGGGTTGAACGCGAAAGGGTCGAGATAAACATCCGGGTCATGTAAGATTTTCCTATGAGGCGAATGAGACTCGTGTACCATTGGCGCTCAAATAAGAAGATGAGCCGTACCATATATTGGCGATTACTAGCGTGTTCTTCGGTATCAGGTATCCCTCGTAGAAGTCATCGCGCGTCACGCGATGTGCGACGCCTGAAAGTCATGTATCCGATAAATCTGGGATTCCACCCCGCGCACTCTGCAACTCACCAAGCGGAGCGACCGGGTTCCATCGCAGGACCTCCTTGATCAAAGCTTCGATATAAGGCAGATTGGCGCGGTCGGCGGAGATGGGCAGCCGCTGCGGCCCGACGACAGCGTCGATTTCAGCTTGTGCGCGGCGCTGCACGTCCGGATAGAGGGTCATCGCCAGGAAAAACGAGTCTATCGCCGAGACGGTCTGTACCATGATGAGTATGTCGCGGCCTAGCCACACAAGATGCACGTACTGTGTCTGCGCCGCCTAAGCATCTCGGGTAAGCAAGGACGCTGCGCGAGAGCTAGGGGGAGCGTACCGCCGTACAGTGAGGTCGCGGCCCATTTGATGTTAAATTCGTTCTGCTCTGTCTGCATTTCTGTCCGCAGCAGCAGCGAGGTGAGACTCGGTGTGTCGATTTGCTTGGCCTGGGACGTTCTCAGAAAGGGTCTGGCAAGACTAGCCGCGACAAGCTAGAGCTTACCATCTGCGCCTTGACAAAGTCGAACGGCAGGTCCGCCATCGCGTCGATCGTCCGCCGGTACTCTGGGAGCTGCTTTTTGAAGCGTGCGCCGGGGACCCAGCTTGGCAGGTATCGGAGCACGGGGAAGACGTCCACTAGGAAGGCGCCTGGCGAGGTGATGGCGGAGAACTGGTCTGTCGCCCGGTCCACGGCCTCGACGATCGGGTCCGCGCCTTCGCGGACGTCGTAGCCATACGTGATGTTGAGGACAATCGCGCCTACGAACCTAGTCCCAGATCAGGTGGCGCACGCGCAGGACTCAAAACCAGATCGTACTTCCGTACATGCGCGCGAAAGTCTTTCGGCTCGTCCCGGAGCCTCAGCAGGAGCCTGTCCGCCTCGCGCTCCGTGAGCCCAACATGCCGCGCGACCTGCGCGTGCCCGCCGATCCACCGCGCGATGTAGCGGCGGTACGTGCGGAAGCGCTCGCCGTACGGCAGCAGCACGAGCGAGCGGCTCCAGCCGACGAGCTCGCCGCTCATCGCGAGCACGGGCCGGTCGGAGTAGACGTCGCCGCGCTTGTCGAGGAGCGCAGACGCGTGTGGGGCAGAGTTCAGGATGACCATCGGTTGTCCGAGGAGGTTGAGGTACACGATGTCGCCTGGATGCGTCGGTGTCAGCGCCTCGGCGCGTGGATGTGGAGGGCGCGCACCGTATTTCTCGCCCCATTCGGCGAACCGGCGCCACTCGTGGGACGTAGGCATGTCGAGGACATTGCCTATGAGTGGAAGGCCTCGCGGACCAGGTGGATACGGAGAGCGCTGCTGGAGTTTTCGATAAAGCTGAATCAGTAGTACAGTCACAGCGAGTGTGAGAATGACATGTAGCGGATTGAGTACCGCATCCGCCATGTTTTTTGGGCGAGGAAAACGGAGCACATTTTCAGACGGTAGCTCGGGACTTGTACTCTCTGGAGCCTCCTGCTCGAGGTCTGACCTTGCGCCGATCGCAATCATAGCAAGCACGCGCTCGGCTGAAAATATCTCTGAGGTCTCTGATTATCAGATGTCCACTCTCTAGCGGACTGTGAGGTCAGCCAGGCAAACATGTGCATCATACGGACGTGCTTACTTGGCGAACATATTTGCGTTTAGGTCCAGAAGCATGGCAGACACCCGAGACACCCGAGGACGGTGATCATTCCCACACAACCATCATGCTGGCGCGCGGCACGAGAACACAAACTCAGTAACACGCTCGATTGGGCGGAGCAAGGACACGCGGACCCTCTTTCGCAGTCGTCTAGAAGCTACCCTGTAGCGCCTGTGCGCAATGCGGAAACCATAGCCACCTCCGTCTCACGCCCCGCCGGCGTTGATCAGGTCCTTCGTTTTGTCGGAGCGCGGGACGATGCTGCACTTGAACTGCGGGCGGCTGCCGGAGCATGGTCAGCCGGAGCGCGGTGACGAGACCTGGGGACACGAACGCGCACCTGACTGTGCCGCTCGTGAACGTCGGCGCCGCGCTACCCTGCGAGGGCTCGCGGATGTCGAACGTGGCGAGGATCATGGCGCAGGCGATCCAGACGGAGGCGTCAGCGAGATGGAGCCCTGGTATTGCGTCAGTGGGAACCAGCTCGACAAATGAAACGGTACGCACCTGGACAGACGCTAATCGGTGCGCAGTTCTCTGTGAGTACGCGGACGAGCGAGGGGCAGGAGGGCGCGCACCGTCTGCCAAACCCGAAGACAAAGTCGCGGGGGTCGGGCGCAGCTTCGGTCCCGTCCTTTGCAAGGTGGCGCGCCGGATCGAATTCCGCGGGGTTCGGATAAATCTCCGGGTCATGCAGATATTTACTGCGGCGAGATGAGCTAGAAAATGCAGCAGTAGCAGATGACATACCCAATGTTAGTGATGATGATAGAGTCCTTCGGAAGGAGGTAGCCTTCGTATACGTCGTCTTGTCTGAGTCTGTGGGGTAGACCTGCAAGCGGAGACACGTGAAGATGTGCGCAGAACATCTTTGGAGACAGACTTGCCCAGTGGACCGATGGCGTGCCACCGCAGCGACTCTTTGTAGGCGGCTTCGACGTAGGGCAGGCTTGCGCGGTCCGCGAATGCTGGCAGACGTCCGGCTCCGATGACGGCGTCGACCTCGGCCTGTGCTCTTTTCTGTGCGTCGGGGAAGAGCATCATCGTGAGAATGAAGGTGTGTATAGCGGTGACGGTCTGCGACGCAGGAAGTCAGCGACGACTGTCAAAAGTGTACCAAGAGGCAGAAATGATATACCGTGTCGGATCCACCTGCAGATCGCGAAACGTCAGGGGGCATCCGAAGAATGAATCTCGTATGTGCTTACCTGAGTAAAGCGATGCGGCTGTCCACTTGATGTCATGCTCCTTTTCGCCCGCTAATTTTTCATTGCTGAGGAGGTCGGACGTGAAGCTCGGGATCTCTGCATGTTTGGCCTTTACTTCTGGTCAGAACGAGCAAGACAACATAGACTACTCGTCGCACGCACCATCTGCTCTTTGACGAACACATGGGGCACGTCCACCATCTTCTGTAAGGTCACCTTCCACCGCTTTGCTGTCGCCTTGAACGTGGCGCCCGGTACCCAGGCTGGGACATAGCGCAGCAGCGGGAAGACGTCGACGAGGAATGCGCCAGGCGTGGAGGCCTCAAAGAACTTGTCAATGGCCTCATGAACGACCTCAAGGAGAGGATCGTCGTCCTCCTGGACTCTGTAGCCATGTGAGAGAGTGAGAATGATCGCAGCAGCAGTCCTGCGAGTTCATCAGCGCTCCGGGCGTGCAGAATGAACATGCGAACATACTTTCGTAAATTCTCCAGTAGCTCATCCGGCTTGTTCAACAACCTTTTCAGGAGTATCGTGGTCTCGCGCTCCACTAGCGGGAGGTGGCGCTCCATCTGTGCCTTGCTGCCGATGGACTTCGCCATGAACCGCCTGTATTCGCGGAAGCGGGGGCCGTACGAGAGGAGACCGAGGCTGTCCTTCCAGCCGACGAGGTCCCCACCCATTGTGAGCATTGGGCGGTCGGAGTAGATCGTCCCCCGCTTGTCGAGCAAAGCAATAGCATCCTTGGCCGAGTTGAGGATGATCATTGGCTGGCCGAGCAGCTGGAGGTAGACGATGTCGCCTTGAGCCCGTGAGTTAGCGGTACATGCCAGAAATTTCGAGTAACGTTCGTACCGTATTGCTCGCCCCAGCGAGCAAAGGTCAACCACTCGTCCTCCTTCGGCATTTGCAAGATGTTTCCAATAATAGGCAGACCCTTGGGTCCGGGCGGGTAACGGGCGCGCTGCCTGCTACGAGTGATCACGGCCTTGAGTAGGATGACTGTCAGGATCGCGAACGCGATGTCCAGATAGATTGGCAGGTGGAACATGACGAAGAGTGGGGAGTCAAGGAAGTGGGCTGAGGGCAATCTGAGGGGGACGCTTGCACATTTTATGCCCTCTTTGGGAGATGCAAAGTTGCTGTCGGGAAACGGAGCGCGGCGGCATTGGGAAAGGACGGGACAGTTTCAGCACGTCGGGGCGGGGTTTGACGGCTTACCCCACGAGCGCAGGGCGCGACGACTACGGCGTGGCGCCTTCTTTACGGTACGACCATTGACGTGAGGCAAGAATCATTTGGTCGAGTGGGGTGCGCGAACTCCACAGCAAAAGAGCTTTCGCGGTACAGGAGACCAGTATCCATGGCCAGCGCATCGGAGGGCTCGAGCTCCGATGTCTGCAACTCGAACAGGGACCCGCATCGGACCTACAAGCGACGCAAGCAATGCATGTCAATGACACCTGTTCCACGCCTTGCTCATGTCGAGCATCTGGAAATCTGAGCTAGTAGCTGGCAAACATGAGTGAACATTACTTGATTCTGAAGAGCACGGAACCTCACCTTCGTGTTTGTCGCTGCTGGGCGCCCGATGTATGGCTGACGGGTGAGCTGACTGCCGAACGTTTCAGGTAAGAACGATAAGTTGTTGTTCGCCGTCTCGACACTAACTTACGACTGCGGTGAACGTAGCGACGAAACGCTGTCGGATCCGACGCGCGCTTTCATTCGAAGCCAAACAGGGGAAGCGTCGGGAGCACGTGATACCGCAAGGGTCGCTGGAATCTGACCATCGCGCACCGTCAGCACGTCTCTGCTCACCAAACGCTGGTCTGAGGGCAGACACTGGGCGTACATTTGTACTGGCCCAGCTTGGGCCCGACGTCAGGGCTCAGCAACTCAACAACCTCGAGATACTTACCGCAGGGTGCTTGATGGGCGCGCTGGCCGAAAGTCATACACAACGTCACGACAGGCGGCGCGAGGATACCAGGATCCTCCTTCGATGTCGGGTAACAGCTCAAATAAAATAGCTGTGCGAATTACACTGACGTTGGCGAGGATTTTCTCATGCGCGCTCCTCACTGGCGGTGATTAGATCTCTGGCTTTCGCGGAGCGTGGCTGGATGCTGCACTCGAACTGGGGTCGACTGGGATTGCGTGATCAGCTTCGATGCTCTGCTGCGCAGTATATTGTACAGGATCACGCACCTGAGCGTGCCGCTCGTGTACGTCAGTGCTACATCGACGCCTTTTGGCTTATCGATGTCGAAGACAGCAAGTATCATCGCACATGCGGCCCACACGGACGCGTCTGCAAGATGGAGTCCTGGTACTACGTCAGGTCAAGGATGGACAAGTGCAGAGGAAAGACCTACCCGGGCAAATTCTAGAGAAAGCACAGAGTGCCTCCGTCAGTACGTGAAAGGCTGAAACAGGCGGAAGACTCGCCTTCGACCAAAACCGAAGATAAAGTCACGAGGATCATGCGCCGCGAGTCGTCCATCTGCCTCCAGGAATCGCGTCGGATCGAACACATCAGGGTTTGGATACATCTCCGGATCGTGTAAGAATTTGCTGAACATGCGGTGAGATAAAGACGCTGCCAAATGACCCAACAGGCATACCCTATGTTGGGTATGACGATAGAGCCTCTCGGTAAAAGGTAGCCTTTGTATATGTCGTCTTCCTTCAACATGTGGGGAAGTCCTACGGGGAGGGAGAAGTGAGTATTTGCGCGCATTGTGTGCGATAGACATACCTAGTGGTCCGAGGGAATGCCATCGCAATGATTCTTTGTAGACCGCCTCAACGAAAGGCATGCTTGATCGGTCCGCGAAGGTAGGCAGACGTTCGTTCCCCACGACCGAGTCAATCTCTGCCTGTGCACGCCTCTGCGCATCAGGAAAGAGCATCATGGTGAGGATGAAGGTGTGTATGGCGGCTACGGTCTGCGGCGCAGGGTATTAGCGGGACCTTCGAGAGTGGCTATCGAGGATATCTACCGTATCAGAACCACCTAGTCATTATGAGGATCAGGGAAGAGCAGAGCAGCGTACAAGGCACGTACCAGAGTAGAGAGATGCTGCTGCCCATTTGATATTATGCTCTTTGTCGCCCTCCAAAGTTTCGGTCTTCAGGAGCTCAGACGTGAAGCTCGGGATTTCGGCGTTTATTGCCTGGAGCCTCCGTGAGAAGGAGGTCAGCGGCACAAATAGAACAGTGTCATCACCATCTGCTCTTTGACAAACTCGTGAGGCACATCCACCATCTTCTGCAACGTCTCGTTCCATCGCTTTGCCTTCGCCTTGAACGAAGTACCTGGGAACCATGAAGGGAGGTATCGTAGCGACGGGAAGACGTCGACTAAGAACGCGCCAGGCGTGGCTGCTTTGAAGAACTGCTCGACTGCCTCGTGCACGACCTTGAAAAGCGGGTCTCCCTCCTCGCGAATCCGATAACCGTGCGAGAAAGTCAGAATGATCGCGGCGGCGGTCCTAGAACACCATCAGTTCTATCTCGAGCGAGTGAACTCAAAGCTTACTTTCTCAGGTTACTGGACACATCCTTGGGATGATCCAGCATCCGCTGGAGAAGCCGCACCGTTTCGCGCTCGACCAGCGGAAGGTAGCGCTCTACCTGCGCCTTGCTGCCGATGGCCTTCGCCATGAACTTCCTGTACTCGCGAAAGCGCGCGCCGTACGGCAGGAGGCTCACGCTCTCCTTCCAGCCGACGAGCTCGCCGCCCATCGTGAGCACGGGCCGGTCCGAGTAGATGGTGCCCCGCTTGTCTAGCAGCGCGACCGCGTCCTTGGCCGAGTTCAGGATCACCATCGGCTGGCCGAGGAGCTCCAGGTAGACGATGTCGCCTGTTGCACAGGTCAGCGGTGCGCGGCACGAAGCGCTGAGATCGCGCACCGTATTGCTCGCCCCAGCGAGCGAAGGTCACCCACTCTTGTTCCTTGGGCATTTGCAGCACATTGCCAATGATCGGCAAGCCCTTTGGACCCGGCGGGTAAGGGGCACGCTGCCTCCTCCGTGCGATCACGGCCTTCACCAGGACAACCGCCACAACGGCCAAAGCAATGTCGAGATACCTTGAGAGGCTGAACATGGTCGGGCCTCGAAAAGATCTGTAAGGGAGAATGGGTGAGACACAAGGAGCGAACGACCTTCGGTCATTTAAAACGCTGCACCTTCCATAAACGCTAGCTCCTTCCCTCGCGCGACGATGTTCCAGATACGCCCAGCTGCTGACGTACCCCAGATCGCAGCCGCGCCTGCGAGGGCCGGGCGGTTTCATGGGTGCATCAGGACGGTGTTCTCCGGCGTTCTCGAGCGGCTATACCAGCACGACGGCGCGCGGCGCGACGTTGCTGCCCCTGCGAGACATAAACGCACACGGCCATTGGGCAGAAGGATGATAGAGTTGTGGGCTACATGTGCGCTCCGTTCCGGGCAAGGTTTTTACGGCTGATGAGTACGGGGCCGGGCGAGAGCCGGGCGGAGGTCGGGCGAGAGCAATACGTGCCAAGGACGCCCTCCTATCACAGCCGCTCCATTGTCAACGTCTCCGCCTCAACCCGTCGAAGGGTCGCGCAGTCGCCTGGAAACGCGATATTCAAACGGATCAGATACAGCTTACGCGGTATTTCCTCAGAACATGCGGACCGGACTTGCGTTGATGCTGACATTGCAGCCTTCATCATGACGCGTAGCGTGCCATGCACAGCTCGTGTGCGTGCTTCTGTCGTGCGCTGGCTGGAAGGTATCTCGCATAAGTTGAGTGTGAGCTTAAGTAACACCCTTGAAAGCTTAAGCACAGCATCCATACTCACCTCATAGTCCAAAAACGAGCATGGTGGCAAGAGGCTCATAGGAGTCGCGCGCTTGTTCACTCTCGAGCAAGGAGATCGTCGAATCATGTCTCAGATGCTCCGAACTGCTGCATTCAGGTTCTGTGGCTGCTAGGACACAGCCTTGGGCACAACCTACAACTACTCGTCGTCAGACAGTATCAGCGCCTCCGCCTTTGCCGACCGCGGTTTAATCGTGCATTTGAACGGTTTCGGGTGACTACAAAAATCACAGTGAGCAGGGCATCGAGTCCGCGAGCGAACCAGAACGTACCTAATCGTGCCACTGGTGTACTCGACGACGGGCTCGACGACCTCGCCGTTCTCGACGCTCTTGCTGATGTCGAACGTCGCGAGCACCATCGCGCACGAGATGTACACCGAGGAGTCTGCGAGGTGCAGGCCTGGGCAGATCCTGCGACGCCAAATGAATATCGACGAGCCCAATTTGTTAGACGAGGCGCACCTCCTACCGAACCCGAAGCAGTACTCCCGGGGATCCGTTTCTGGCGCGCGACCGTCCTCCGGCAGGAAGCGCGTCGGGTCGAAGACGAAGGGGTTGGCGTAGAGACTCGGGTCGTGGAGGATATTCCTAAAATCACGTCAGGCGCCAGACAAGGAACCCCGCATGGCTGCGCGTACCATATGTTGGAGATCACAATGCTCCCCTTTGGTATCAAGTAGCCCTCGTAGACATCGTCCTCGAGTAGCCGATGCGGGACTCCTGCGCGTGTGTGAGATATTGCAACTGGCTACTGGAGGGGGGCGCACCTAGCGGAACGACAGGGTTCCAGCGGAAGACCTCCTTCATGAGCGCTTCGACGTAGGGCAGGTGCGGGCGGTCGGCGAAGGTGGGGAGGCGGTCGGTGCCCACAACGGAGTCGATCTCGGCGTGCGCACGCTTCGCGGCCTCGGGGAATAGTGTCATCGCGAGGAAGAAGGAGTAGACCGCCGATACGGTGGTGTCCGCGCCACCTAGGACGCTCGAATGAGTACGCGGTAGACATCTCCGGGTTACGGGCCTACCAGAGTAGAGCGACGCCGCCGACCACTTGATGTTGAACTCCTTGTCGCCCTCCAGCTTCTCGTTCTGCAGGAGCTCAGACGTGTAATTAGGGATGTTCGTATGCTCCGCCTGCGCCCACGCCAGTCAGCACCACCAGTATAAACACACAGTCGCCACCGACCATGCGCCTCTTGACAAACTCGTGCGGGACATCCGCCATCGTGTCGAGCACCTGCTTCCACTCACGCGCCTTCGTCTGGAACCCCGCGCCCGGGAGCCACGCCGGCACGTAGCGCAGCAGCGGGAAGACGTCGACGAGGAACGCGCCCGGCGACGACGCGAGCGAGAACTGCTCCGTCGCGGTGTCGACGAGGTGCACGACGGGGTCGTGGCCCTCGGCGACCTCGTAGCCATGCGAGAGCTTCAGGATGATGCACCCCGCCGTCCTGCGCCTGTCTCAGCCTGGGATCGACAGCGCGGGCAGGCGCACTCACTTGCGGATGTGCTCGGCGACGCGCGCTGGGTCGCGCAGGAGCCGGCGCAGGAAGCGCTTCGTCTCGTGCTCCTCGAGCGGGAGGTGCGCGTGCATCTGCGCGGGGCCGCCGATGAGCCGCGCGATGAAGCGCCGGTACTCGCGGAAGCGCTGCCCGTAGGGCGTGAGCGCGAGCGTGTACTTCCAGCCGACGATCTCGCCGCCCATCATCAGCTTCGGGCGGTCGGAGTATAGGGTGCTGCGCTTGTCGAGCAGCGCGATGGCGTGCTGGGCGCTGTTCAGGACGACCATGGGCTGGCCGAGCAAGTTTAGATAGATAATGTCGCCTGGACGTCGGCGTGTGTTAGAGATGCACGAGAAGACGCTACAGGTCGCTCACCATACTTCTCGCCCCATTCTGAGAACTTGTGCCACTCATGCGACTTGGGCATGTCCGCGACATTGCCAATGATGGGCAGTCCTTTCGGACCAGGAGGGTGCGGAAGCCGACTGCTCCTGCGAGCAATGATAGCGCGCACAAGGTAGACTCCAAGCAGCGCGACGACGATGTCGACAGCTGTCAACGCGCTGGGCATAATGGTTTCCTAGGAGTGGCGTAAGGCAAGGGAGGCCGTTTCGGCTGTAGAGAGGATCGCAGACGTCAGACCAACCCCGTGCGAAGAGACAAGAAGACACACGCTGCACATCATCCCAAGTATATACTCTTGGACGACGGACAAGATTGACGCGACTCCGAGGACGGCGAGGAGAATACGGCGCTCTGTCGCTGCGAGCGGGAAGCCTTGTGGTAAATGAGAGCCAGTCATGGGTCACTGCGCCTGATAGCTACGGACTTCTAGCATCCGGCACCACCTTGGCCGTATCTGTCTCAGAAGTGCACCCTCATCGTGTGGTAACTTCCGTGAGACAAGCCAGCGCCACGAAGTGCTGCAAATCCAATCAGAATGGGCGAGCGCTGTTGGCAGTAGGTCAGACTTGCCTGAATAAAGCTTCATCCCCGTCTCCGAGGCCGTAGGTTACATGAAAAGCTTATGAAGTGCTTCGGGTCGCCCGTAGGGGCTATTCTGAGCAGTGGCGGGAAGGGTGGCGGCAATACGGCGCCTCGGTCTGCCAGTCGAAAGGACGCGTCCTGCGTGAGCTGACAGCGGGAGCGTTGTGCGGCTACGAACATTATGGTTAGGCTCGACGTCGAGAGCGAGAGTGTGGCACCCGTTGGAGCCGTGCTTACCCGATTCCTCGCTGCAGAGTGTCGCGGATGCCGACTGTCTCCAGCCAAGCAGCGCGTTCGCTGCAGGCGTCGGCTGCGGGATGCTCCAAAAACGGCCAGAATCGTCCCACGGTCTGGAGTGTCTGCTCCTCCGAACGCTTTGCCCGCCTGCCTTGTCCCAACGCCCTGCGGCGGTCTGCAATTCCATCCTGGGCTATCCTCGCACGTTGCCATGCGAATCCACAGCCCTGGTCTCCTTTGCATGTCGAAGCATCTCGTGGGCGAATGAAACCGCGCCCCCGGACCGACGGCACTCCTTCCTACTTCCGTGCCCGCAGACGTCCTCACGAGTCTCCTGACGTTCCACCCACCACCATCTTCGTCTCAGCCACGCACAAGCCACCGCTCATGTCTCGCGCAGACACCGCTGGGTCCTCACCTTCCCGTGTCGCGTCGGCCAGCGAGAGACTGACGCTTCTGGAATCGCACCTCAGGTCCGGGGAGAGGATGAAGGTGGTCGTGACGAGGAACCTGGGGCCGGATGTCATGCCTTTGCTGCAGGAGAGGAAGGAGCTCGACGTGCGTGTTACTGCAGTTGCCCTGCATCAGAGTGTTCTCAGTAGCCGAACTAGCTCGTTGTTTGGCCAGAGGACAGACCTTGCGAGCGCGAATGGTTCCTACAGAATGTACCTGGAGCGACAGGCGTCATTGTGATGCTTTCAGACAAGGTGTGCCCGTGGCGACTCTACTGTACCATGTGCGGCGCGTTGACCCCAGCCAGGTGAACCAGGAGCTGTATGAAGCAGGTGCGAAAGACAGCCACTACCCGTGAAGTTACGTAGGAATAACACCTCGAATGTGCAGCCGGGCCTACTCTCAAGATAGTCTCTACGATGTCTGTGGGATATGGTATGTGGCGCCGTTCGCCTCTTGGCTCCTTCTCACGCAAGTGCGCCTGTAGAGCACATAGATCTACAGGGCGCAGCCCAACGGAACATCAGAGTGGGCTACACTCCAGACGTCCTGACTGACGCAGGTATGCCCTCACGTATAAACCAGCGAGAATGCACCAGCTGACTCGGGTACGCAGTTGCGGACATCTCCATCATGCTGGCCCTCATGGCAGGCCGCAATGTGAGGGAGACGACCGAGTTGGTCGCGCGTGGCGACGTAAGTACCAGCTCTCCGCCCTCACCGAGCCGCTGACCGAGCTCTCTGCAGTGGCCAAACACCGCCTGGGCGCCATACGGCTTCGTCGGGCCCCAGCTGAGCGCAAACTGGGTACACCCCACGCGCACGGCCGGCTTCCTCGGCTTCGGGCGCATCTCGAAAGCTACGCTCGCGCGGCTCGTCCCCTTCGGCTTCACCGACTGCGTGTACACCTCCAACCCCTCCTCCACGCCCAACCCCGCCGCCGACGCGGAGACCGCGCGCACGTACGGCCTGCGCAGCGTGCGGCGCGTCGGCCTGCCCGAGCTCGCCGCACAGAGCGACGTCGTGTTCGTGCTCGCGCCCGGCGGCGCCGCGACGCACCACGTCGTCGATGCGGCGTTCCTGCGCGGCATGAAGAGCACCGCGGTGCTCGTCAACACCGCGCGCGGCACGCTCGTCGACTCGGACGCGCTCGCGACCGCGCTCCGCGAGCGCTGGATCTGGGGCGCCGGCGTCGACGTCGTCGAGGGCGAGCCACACGTCGGACGCGAGCACCCGCTCGTTCGCGAGCCGAGGTGCGTGTTGCGTGGGGCTGATTGGTGGGCGTGGGCTGACCGCCGCGCAGGTGTGTCGTGCTCCCGCACATCGCGAGCGCGACGATCGAGACGCGCCTGGGCATGGCGACGACGGCGGCGAAGAACCTGCTCGGCGCGCTCTTTGGGGAAGCTATGCCTGCGGAGGTGCAGATGTAGCCCGCATCGCGCGGTAGACACATGTACGTGCGCCAGTGCACGGCGCTGCTCAGGTGCGATGGCAGAAATCTGACTGCACACCGTCTAGGTTCGTAGCTGTATCACTCTGCGCGCCGCATCGGCGTCCGCATTGCACAATGTCTCACATGCGCTACCTGTGTGTACTGCTGCGAGCGGGGATCTGCGTTCTCGATGCGTGAGCCCTGGGCCAGCTGACCGCCCGCACACCCACATCCCGCCCGCATCATTGACACGTAGGCGCGCGGAGGGAAGCGCGCGCAGGAGGATGGGCGTTCTCCTTTGTACTGAGGTAGGGTGCACGGGAGAATCCTGCAGAATGCGCGCGTCACGGTGCAGCTCTAGCGTATCCCAGGGTCTGAAAGGGTCTGAGGAGCTTATTGTCTGCTGAGCCGGCTGGTGATCCCCAGCCTCAGCGCGCTCGGCAGGGCTCCCGACTGGTGTGCCGAGCCCAAGACTTTCCGTTCCCAAGCGAAACCCTCCAGCATGCGCAGAACAACCGTACTGGCCCTGCTCGGAGCGAGCGCACACGTGATTGTAAGCTTTCTGCTCGATCCTTAGGACTGCGGGCTCATGTTCAGGCTTTCTGCTCTGGCAACAGCTTCCGCGGACCCTGTGGCGCGTCACGGGAGGAATTGCGAGGGTATACTCTGAAATCGCGCAGGACCATTTCCAAACCATAGGCAACGTTTATGTCCTCACTAGGTGCAGCCCGCTGGCTCGTAAATCATGCTTGGGATTCATACACCATAGTCACTCGCGCTCTTCTCTTCGCAACCGTGTATGTCATGGAAGCTCCGGGGGCTAAATCAGCGTGGCGAGCCTCGCTGTGGCATGTAGGTACTCTACACCGATACTCGGAGATCATGTCTAATCACCGCCTCAGAGACTCAGATTGGCTTTGCAAAGGCTATCCCATCTTCGACACGCTGTCGGAGGCCATCCGGAGGAGTGCGCACAGGTCAGCCAGCGTATACACGTCTTCCGCGACTTGGCCTCCGACGAGGCTATGCGCACTTCGTGCTTTCGCGTTCGCTTAGAGCCCATTGCGGCGTGATGACTCACAGCCATTACGGGTTACGCCCCCGGTAGAATGAAGGATGACCATGCCATCAACAAACCTGAGCGTACTGGGGATCTAGCTGCGAAAGACGTCGCGAAATGAGAACGTAGTGAGTACATAGACCTGAGCTAGTGAAACATTGCTGGCGTGCACTTACTGGTGTGCAACCCAGTGACTCATATCAAGTCATGGACCGCTCAATGTGGTATGTGATTTACCAGCTAGAAAGGGTCTGGAACTCAGTATTGCGTTCTTTCAGCCGGCTTTAGAGACACGAGCCACCCGCTGTGTAACTGTTACGTCGATATATCGAAGTGCCGCCGTAATGACAGGATGGCACACTGACAGCTTTCCGCGCGAACCATTCCTCCCAGCCCGAAATGGCGGTCAATGAGGAGTGCGCGCAGCTGATAAGAGATCGCGATCTTACGTCCGATGCGCAGCGGACAGGCGTTGGGCCTGCGAATCGAACTCAAACATCGGATCCGAGGCAAGTCCCGGCGCCGCCTGCCCCGACACTCAACGCGAGACTAGAACGCGCTAGACAGGCGCGCTTGGCACGCCGCCTACACGCGTCCATGGTACCCTCCGCCGCTCCCGTGCGAGCTGCAGGGGCAATGCACAGCGCTGGGGGCGGGATCGTGCCGTGTGCTGCGCGTGTGTGAGTGCTGGTTCTCGCCGAGATGACATCCCGCTAACTCTGTTCCACTACAGCCACAGCACCCGTCCGGCCCACCGATGCCGGCGTCATTCCCAGCATGCGCCACCGCGATGCTGGGGACGCATTAAGCTCCAAGGTATAAATGCCAGCCATCTCAGGGATGATTTACTCACCTCTGCCCCCTTCGCTTTATCCCTTTCTTTCTGCACCATGTTCAGCGGGCTGACGTATTTCAACTTCGCATTGGGGGGCCTCGCCGTTGTCCTCCTCCAGACATACATTTCGCGGAGCAGGCAGCGCGCACGCTACCCTCCAGGCCCGAAGGGGCTCCCCGTCATCGGGAATGTGCTCGACATGCCCAAGGAGCACGAGTGGCTCACGTTCGCAAGCTGGGGCGAGAAGTACGGTGCGTGCTCACCCCAGCCTGTGCAGCTGTCACCGACTAACGGCGCCTTCCCAGGCGACATCGTCTACCTCAGCCTGCTCGGGCAGCCCATGGTCGTCCTCAACTCCGCGAAACACGCCGTCGCACTCCTCGACAAGCGCAGCAACATCTACTCTGACCGTCCGGTGCTCACCATGGGCGGCGAGCTCGTGGGTTGGAACAAGATCCTCGCGCTGGTGCCCTACGGCGAGCGCTTCCGCGAGTACCGAAGGTTCATGGCGAAGCTTGTGGGGACCAAGACGCAAATGGAGCGGCACCTCCCACTCGTCGAGCACGAGACGCGCAACTTCCTGAGGCGGATCCTCCGGCATCCTGACAATGTCGCAGCGAACATCCGCAAGTAAGCTTGCTCTGTTCGTCACCCGCTTCGCATGCCCTGACAAGCCTGGAACCTACAGAACCGCTGGCGCGGTCATCCTCACGCTGTCGCACGGGTACAAGATCCAGGAGGAGAACGACCCGTACGTCGCGCTCGTGGACCGCGCGATGCAGCAGTTCACCATCGCGACGACGCCCGGCGCGTTCCTCGTCGATGTGTTCCCGCTCCTGCGGCACGTCCCTGCTTGGTTCCCTGGCGCTTCGTTCAAGGTCAAGGCGCGGGAGTGGAAGGACACGCTGGAGACTATGGCAGATGTACCACACACATACGTCAAGGAGCAGATGGTCAGTTCCTTGCCTGTTCGTCGGCGGTGCCTGCTCACAGGCCTGCAGGCGAACAACGCAGAGATCCCGAACTTTACCTCGGAGTTGCTGCGCGATGAGAAGATAGATGATGAGAAGGAGTTCAACATCAAGTGGTCTGCAGCATCGCTGTACTCAGGTACGCCCGCGTCACGCCTCGCGCCTTATCGCCGCTCATCCACAGCACGCTTGTAGGTGGTGCAGATACGGTACGTAGACATTTCACTGGGGTCACGCGCCACGCTTACCCATGACCTGCAGACCGTGTCGGCCATCCACACCTTCTTCCTCACGATGGTCCTCTTCCCGCATGTCCAGAAATGCGCCCAGGCGGAAATCGATTCTGTCATTGGAAGTGACCGGCTGCCTACGTTCGCAGATCGGCCGAACCTGCCCTACGTCGAGGGCGTGTTCAAGGAGGCGCTGCGCTGGCATCCCATCGGCCCCCTAGGTACGTCGGCTACGAATCAAATCCCTCACGTGCTGACGTGCCTGTGCAGGCCTGCCGCATAGACTCACGCAGGATGACGTGTACGAGGGCTACCTGCTGCCCAAGGGCACGCTGCTTATCGCCAATATTTGGTTTGTGATCCCTTGTCTCTGCGTATATGCCCTTCTGATGTGGCGCACAGGAAATTCCTTCATGACCCAGAGGTGTACCCGAATCCGTCGGACTTCGACCCCATGCGGCATTGTCCTGAAGATGGCAAGGCAGCGGCGCCCGACCCGCGCAACTACTGCTTCGGGTTTGGTCGACGGTGCGTCTTCATGTCATTCGCAGCAGAGCTTCCTCTTACCGGATTTGATTTCGTTAGGATATGCCCAGGTAAGCTCGACGCTGACACCCCGGGTTTGCTCGCGCTGACCCCCAGTAGGACTCCATCTCGCCGACGCCTCTGTCTGGCTTGCGTGCGCGATGGTGCTCGCTGCGTTTGACATCGAGAAACCTGTCGTCGACGGAAAAGTCATCGAAATTCACCCTGAATACACGAGCGGGACCGTCAGGTGCGCTATCATGTCCCTTTCAACGTCTCAAGGGTACGACTAAGCGGTACATCTTCAGCCACCCGAAGCCGTTCAAGTGCACCATCAAGCCTCGGTCATCGAGAGCAAGGGCTCTGATCGTCGGTGACGAGGAGCAGGCGTGACTCAAGCAGGCCTGTCGCCTGGAATGACCACGGACTATCCTTATTTTTTATACGCTATGCTCATGATTCAGATGTATATGATACCCCGACGCCACCCTCTGCAAATCCGCGTTTTATGTCAATCTAGCTCAAAACTGGGCTTCTGCTCAGGCTCCTTCCCATGCCGTCCTTCCTAGTGGGACGTCTGTGCGGGCCCTCAGGCCAAACGGCTTGATTCATGCAACAGCCAGAGTGCGAGGTCCTGCGCTTGGGCCCAGGATGGAAGCAGGTTATATTGAGAAGGTAATTTTCGCACTTACGAGATGGGACTCATCTAACGTCGCCCGCAGGTTCGGACGACCTCTCATTCGGAGGTCGGCAAGGAAAGGAGCCTGGGCTGCTGACCGCACCCACACCGCGCTTGCATGATTGGCACGTAAGCGAGGAGGACGGGCGTTCTCCTTCGCAGTGAGGCAGGGCGCATGGGAAAATCCTGCCGGACGCGCGCGTCACGGTGCTGCGCCGTCATGCTCCAGGGTCTAGCTGATGAGGCTGGTGTTCACCCCACCGCCTGCGCGCTCGGCAGGTATTTCGACCAGCGTGCCGTGCGCAAGAGCTCCTACGGCCAAGCGAGACCGTATAGCATGCGCAGGATAACTATACCGACCCTGCTCGGAGCGAGCGCATGCATGATTACGCTTCCTGCGCCGTGCTCAGGACTGCGGGCTCGCGTTCGGGCACGCTGAGGGCTAAGACTATCTGCTCTAGGATACAGGTTTCGTGGACCCTACGGCGTGTCAAGAGAAGGGTTGCAGGAGAGCTCTGGTCGAGGTAGGTCAAGCTTAGCTCACGGGCCGCTGGATTTTGTGCTGATGTCGCCCAGGCCGGCGTCCCTTTCTGAATCCCTCCGCCGCCCAGACATCAATCGCTGGGGCTATAGACTTTGCTGTGGCGCGAGACGCACCAAAATGAAGCACTTCCCACGTCGAACACGTCACAATGCATGTGGCGTCGGCACAGCCGGTACGCGCTCTCATTTGCGGATAATGCTCACTGTTCTTACGAGGGCCAGCCCACTGGCCCATGCTGGGGACTCGTCCAACGCAAATTATCGTCGATGTTCTTCTCTTTGCCATCCTGTATGCCATGGTCGCTACTCTGAATTTCTGCCCTTATCTATATCGAGGCACCACGGCACGTAAGCACTCAGATACTGGCGTAGAAGATCGTGTCTGATCAATTCAGATTGGCCTCCAGGAGACCATCCTCCTTGAACCCCACCGCCGAGAACCACCTGGCGGAGCGCGCACAGGTCAGTCAGCATATACAAGTCTTCCCCGACTTGGCCTCCGAGGAGGCTATGCGTACTTCGTGCTTTTGCGTTCGCTTATAAACCATGGCGGCGTGGTGACTCACAGCTATCACGCGTTGCGCCCCTTGGTAGAGGGCAGCACGTCCGTAGGCCTAGCCATCAACAAGCTTAAACGTACTTGAGATCTTACCATGAAGGTCTTTTGAAAATGAAATCTAGTGAGCAGGTCTGCGGCAGTGAGATATTGCACTTACTTACGTGCAAACTAGTGTTCTATATCACGCCATGGACTGCTGGCAATGCAGTATGTGCTCCCCCAGCTGTGAAGGGTCTAGTGCTCAGCTAAGCATTCCATTCTTTCAGCCGGCTGTAGTGGCACGAGCCACCTGCTTCATAACTACTACGTCGAGATCTCGAGGACTCGCCGTAATGACACGGTATCGCACTGACACCTTCGGCGCGAGCCATCCAACGCCAGACCTACGCCAGAACGCGCTAGACAGCCGCGCCTGACGCGCCCCCTGCAGCCTCACCCTCCCCGCTCCCTCGCGAGCTGCAGGGGCACTGCACAGCGCCGGGGACGGGACTCCACGGCGTGCTGCGCGTGTGCAAGTGCTGGTTCTCGCCGAGATGACGTTCCGCTAACTATGTCCCACTACAGACGCAAATCCTGCCCGTCCCACCGATGCCGACACCAGTTTCAGCGTGCCGCATCTCGATTCAGAGCAAGCATTAAGCTCCAAGATATAAATGTGTCCCATCCCAAGGACGATTTATTTACCTTTCCCCCTTCACATTCTCCCTTTCTTTCTGCATCATGTTCAGCGGCCTGACGTATTTCAACTTCGCGCTGGTGGGCCTCGCCGTTGTCCTCCTCCGGACATACATATCGCGGAGCAGGCAGCGCGCACGCTACCCTCCGGGCCCAAAGGGGCTCCCCGTCATCGGGAATGTGCTCGACATGCCCAAGGAGCACGAGTGGCTCACGTTCGCAAGCTGGGGCGAGAAGTACGGTATGCAGCCACCCAGTCTCACCCGCTGTCACCGACTGACAGCGCTTCCCCAGGCGACATCGTCTACCTCAGCCTGCTCGGGCAGCCCATGGTCATTCTCAACTCCGCGAAACACGCCGTCGCACTCCTCGACAAGCGTAGCAACATCTACTCCGACCGCCCGGTGCTGGCCATGGCCGGAGAGCTCGTGGGGTGGAGCCAGCTCCTCGCGCTCCTGCCGTACGGCGAACGCTTCCGCGAGTACCGCAGGTTTATGGCGAAGCTCATCGGGAGCAAGACGCACATGGTGCGGCACCTCCCGCTCGTCGAGCACGAGACGCGTAGCTTCCTGAGGCGGCTCCTCCGGCATCCCGACGCCGTCACAGCGGACATCCGCAAGTACGCTTGCTTCGTTCGTCGCACGCTTCGCATACACTGATAGCTCTGGGACCTGCAGGACCGCCGGCGCGATCATCCTCACACTGTCGTATGGCTACGAGATTCAGGAGGAGTGCGACCCGTACGTCGCGCTCGTGAACGCCGCGATGGAGCAATTCGCCACCGCGATGACGCCCGGCGCGTTCCTCGTCGACGTGTTCCCGCTCTTGCGGTACGTCCCTGCGTGGTTTCCCGGCGCGTCGTTCAAGGCGAAGGCGAGGGTGTGGAAGGACACGCTGCATACCATGGCAGACGTGCCGCACAAATTCGTCAAGGAGCAGATGGTCGGTTCTTTGCCCCGGGTACGGCGGGGATACTTGCTGACAAGGCTGCAGGCGAACAACGCAGAGATCCCGAACTTCACTTCGGAGTTGCTGCGCGATGAGAAGATGGACGACGAGAAGGAGTTCAACATCAAGTGGTCTGCAGCATCGCTGTACTCAGGTACGCTCACGTCACGTCTCGCGCTTTATCGCTGCTGAGCCCTAGTACGTCTCTAGGTGGCGCAGACACGGTACGCTGAGATCCCACTTTCAGCCACGCGACGCGCTCATTCCCGGCTTGCAGACCGTGTCGGCCATACACACCTTCATCCTCACGATGGCGCTCTTCCCGCACGCCCAGAAGCGCGCCCAAGCGGAAATCGACGCGGTCATTGGAGGCGACCGGCTGCCTACGTTCGCGGATCGGTCGAGTCTGCCCTATGTCGAGGGTCTGTACAAGGAGGTGCTGCGCTGGCATCCCGTCGGCCCTCTGGGTGAGTTGACTGGCGTTGGGATGCCTGCACGTGCTGACGTGCTGGCGTGTGTGTGCAGGCCTAACGCATAGGCTCACGCAAGATGACGAGTACGAGGGCTACCTGCTCCCCAAGGGCACGCTGGTTATCGCGAACATCTGGTTTGCGATTCGCCCTCTCTGCGTATATAGCCCTTCTGATGTGGCGCACAGGAAATTCATGCATGACCCAGAGGTGTACCCTAACCCGTCGGAATTCGACCCAATGCGGCACTGCCCTGACGATGGCAAGGCAGCGGCGCCCGACCCGCGCAACTACTGCTTCGGGTTTGGCAGACGGTACGTTCTTGTTCAGCTCAGAGGGTAGCGCCCTCTTACCAAGCTGCATTTTGCTAGGATATGCCCAGGTGCGCTCGCCGCTGGCAACCCGAATTTGCTCGCACTGACTTGGACTAGGACTTCATCTCGCCGACGCCTCGGTATGGCTTGCATGCGCGATGGTGCTCGCTACATTCGACATCGAAAAACCTGTCGTCGACGGGAAGGTCGTGGAGATCCACCCTGAGTTCACAAGCGGGACTGTCAGGTGCGTCATCACGGCCCTCAAGCTTTCCGAGCGCGACTGAGCGATGAACCTGTAGCCATCCAAAGCCGTTCAAGTGCACGATCGAGCCTCGGTCGTCGAGAGCCAGGGCTTTGATCGTCGCCGACGAGGAACATGCGTGACGAAAGCAGGCGTGCCGTTTGGAACGACAATGAACTATATTTGTTTCGATATGGGATCCTCATGATTCAGATGTATATCTTACCCTCGGCAAATCCGCGTTTCATGGCTCGGCTCGAGTTGAGCAGGCCCACTGTATCGCTGTTTGTTATTGGTTTCCATCTGTCCCTGTTAAGTGCCTTCGATTGTCAGCCAGGGCTCGCGACCGGCCAGGAACGGAGGAGCGACTTCGAGGCTGCTTCGAGGTGATGTTGAGGTGATGGCTGGTTGCATGAAACTCGCAATTGCTGTGCTGATTGACTGTGGCCAATGGCCTGCCGAGTGACCGCGTCAGCGAAGGCACGTTCGCTGGGCCGGTCCTCGGAGCTATGATGAAGCTCGCTTGTCACTTTCATGTTAGACTCAAGCTCTACTTGTTTTACAGCTACGAACCGCTCTTTCTCACGCAACTAGACATGAAGGGCTGCAAATACAGCCTCTGGGCACCAGCGCTTCAAGACTTTGACCTCCGAAGTTGCAGCGCCCAACGCTCATGGTCGATTAGTGTCGCGGGCCAAGACCGCCGCCCCGCCGTTGTTTGTCATCGGAGGGCGCACCGGATGTGCATGATGTTCAGTTTATCTCGGAGGCTGTCGGCACGAATGACCACTAACCGGGAGCGCAGCCAGCCGCACGACGTATAAGTGCGGCCAGCCCTCCGTAGCGTTCCAATCCGAACTTTGCACGCACCCTCCCTCTATGAAGATGTCCGACAGCCTCTGGCCGTCTACCGGGTTTGGGGCCATGCTCGCGCTCATGTCCGACCTCACGGGCACGTACGCGCACCCGCCCGTGCTGGGCGTCGACTGGAGCGAGTGGACCGCGCTCAACGCGTCCATCGGCGGGCAGCTGCGCCTCTCCACGCCCTTCGAGCTCCCGTGCTTCGCGTCCTTCGAGGGACACGCCCTACCGCCGGACTCTGCTGCGTGCGCGGCCGTCCAGGCAAACTATACCGACGCGCCGTTCCGCGTCGCGCAGTTTGGCGCGGCCATGAACGTGAGTGCAGGCACGTTCGGTGGGCGGTCGCAATGGCTAACGCGCGTACCAGGCGCAATGGGAGACATGCCAATCGACGGGCGCGAAGTGCCTTCTTGACGACGCGAACCCGTCCAGTCCCGCGGCGTATCAGGACCAGAACTGCGACATTGGCAACATTGCCCCGCTCCACGTGCGTACTGCCTCGATCTCGCTGGTCTGAGCGTAGGGCTGAACGTGGCGCAGATTGATGTTCGCGCTGCTGAGCACGTCCAAGCCGCGTATGAGTTCTCAAGCAAGCACGGCGTCAGGCTGTCTGTGAAGAACACCGGACACGATTACGCAGGTCGCTCTTCCGGACACAACACTCTTGGTCTTTGGGTAGGTCACCTTCTCCTCTTCGCTTCTCGCAATTAATAGAGTGCTTCCAGGTCTCCACTCTCAATAAAGACCTGGTAAGGCTTTCATGGTCCGCGTCTAGTCGGATAAAATAACGACGGTCTACAGATGGCGTTTAGCGACGCCTTCGTGCCCGAGCAATGCGATGGCAGCCACAAGGCCATCACCATCGGTGTACGTCTCCGTTCATTTCGTGCGCCTCGATACTAATTGATTGTTCTCAGGCCGGCGTAAAGATGGAAGACATGTACGCCTTCGCCGACAAACATAACGTGACAGCCATCGGAGGCTACCACAGGACAGTAGCGACCGGGTACTTCCTCGTACGCCGCAGTCACCCTTTACTCTACGTCTCCCACTGACCTCTGCCCAGGGCGGCGGCCACAGCGTTTTGTCGACAGTCTACGGTCTTGGCGCAGATCGCGTCGTTCAGATCAAGGTCGTGACTCCCGACGGCAAGTACCGCACGGTGAACAAGTGCCAGGACAGCGACCTCTTCTGGGCTCTGCGCGGCGGTGGCGGGAGCGCGTTCGGCGTCGTCACTGAGCTCACTGTGACGGTCGAGCCCCAGCTTACCATTCAAGCGTGAGCGCAAGAGTGTCTCATATTCTCCTTGCGCGAGGCTGACATGAATGATAGAGCTGTTGTCGCATTCCCACCAAGCCCGTCAACCCTGACGGCATGGTACAAGCTTATGGCTGACAACGCACTGGAGTGGTCGAATGCGGGCTGGGGAATCCACCTCGTCGTAAGCGTCGTACACAGCACCAGTTCAACATGTAATACGAGCTTACCCTGCGTGGTAGCCTGGCAGTTTCGTCGCCGTCAACCCGCGTCTGGACAACGCTGCCGCCTCGAAGGCAATGCAGGGTGCCGTCGATCTCGCCAATGCGCAAGGCGGTACGGCGGTCGTCGACGAGCTCCCCTCGTTCTACGAGTTCTTCACGAAATACGTCGTGGCGACTGAGAATGTGAGTGCGAGTTTCCCCATATCCTAACCCTCCATGCTAACTGGTATGCTGCAGCCCGTCGGCCCCGAGGTCTTGCCATCGAGCCGGCTGCTGAGCAACTCTCTCTTCGCGACGGAAAGCGGGAAGGCGTCCTTGCTCGCGGCCATCGCGCAGGTGCCGTCCGCGCTCCCCATCGTCATCGTCGCAAGCAACCCGAACCCTGCGCTTTTCGCGTACGAGGAGGGCTCGACGAGCTTTACGCCTGCCTGGCGCGACTCCGCTTGGCATGTAAGTTGGTGTTGTGTATGGGATTTGAACCTGGAGTCTCACTAGTGACTGCAGTTCCTCATCGGCGCCGGTTTCGCATACAACAGCACGTTGGCCGACCGCCAGCAGATGTATACGCTCGCCAGCCAACTCATGCAGCCCTTCCGCGAGCTGACGCCGGGAAGCGGAGCCTACTTCGTGAGTCGCGCACGAATGTGTTCGGTCCCGCGACTTACCGCCACCCGTCAGAACGAGGCCGACGTGTACGAGCCCAACCATGAACAGTCGTTCTGGGGCTCGAACTACGCAAAGCTGGCCGAGGTCAAGAAGAAGTAGTGAGTCGCGGCTTGCTGCGAGAGGTTGTGGGTAACACTCACGTTTCTTCGCTTTGCTTTAGTGACCCTAACCACATTATGGATTGCTGGCAATGCGGTACGTGCGAAACGTTGGCTTTTGTACCCTGAGACTAACAAGATGTACTTTAGTGGGATGGAAGGGCGCCTCTGACCCCCTGTTCACATGTTACGTGCAAGTGTAGGAGGCAAGCTGCGCGACGCTGGCTGGCTTGTGTTTTTTTTTTTTGGACTGCTTGTGGACATCGTTGACACTTTTTGGACTCGTGTGAATGCCATCACTTCTCACCTACATTTGAGTCGGAAAGAGACGCACAAATTCTGGCTTCCGTGCATAGCATAGAATGTTGTCGTTTTTTCTTGCGGCTCGTGGTGGTTCGGTGCAAGTCTCACATTGCTTGGGCGCTTCACTCAGTAAGTAACGTGAGTAAGCGTGAGTAAGTAGTTTGCAAGCGAGAGCTTACTTCTATCAGACGCGGTACTTACTGGACTCCTTATGTTTGACTCGAACACCGATCCGAAACGGTGTAGCCGGCGTTTGCTCTCTATCGACGACCTGCACGCGACCACCACATATGTCATGACATCTGCTACTCTGGCCTTTGCAGGACACCGGCTAACTTGATTTGCCTATGCAGGTACAGCCACACTCTCAGCCATCAACCCTTGTGCTGTGTGCAGCGCACTCCGGCCGCCGAGCGCAGATCAGCCCTCGACGGTCACGGGCGAGCGATGCTGTCCTCACCTCCTGCATTCGCGCTGGAAAGTGACATCGCTTATCTTCCTCGAGCGGGAATGCGCAGTTCGACAATTTCTTGGGAACGCCCCGCAGTGCTTTTAAGATGAGCACGGTAATGCAGGGCTTCGCAACTTGCTTCCCCCGCGTTCCCTCGCGATGAGGTCTCAGAGGCGCGCCCTTTGGTCCTTTGGACTTGCCACCGTCTTCACATACGCGCCGGCAACGGCCAGCGTGCTCACCTGGCGCGACTTGGCAGCATTGAACGCCTCGGTCGGTGGACACCTGCACCTCGCCACACCTTTCGCGCTCCCTTGCTTCTCATCCTTCCAGGGCAAGTCTGTTTCTCCGGACCCTGTGGAATGCGATGCTATCCAAGCAAATTACACCGACTCTGTTATGCGCTCGGAGCACTTTGGCGCAATGATGAACGTATGCCCCCGGATACCTTTTCTCTACTGCTGGCGCTGAGGTTCGCTCTAGTCACAGTGGGAAACGTGTCAGGCAACAAGCTCGGGCTGTCTTCTGGACGTCACGGACCCCGTCGACCCGGCGGCCTATCAACATAGGGATTGCGAGATTGGGAACATCCCTCCTGCATACGTGAGCCTTTCAAGGCATTAGCCTCGCCTCGCATGTCAACTAAAATTTGCTCCAGGTCGAAGTGCAATCTGTAGAGCATATCCAGGCGGCATACAATTTTTCCCGTAAGACAGGTATTCGTCTGTCTGTTAAGAACAAGGGCCATGATTACAAGGGTCGTTCGAGTGGGCGAAATACTCTTAGTCTCTGGGTATGATTGGTCCACTCCTTGTTACTTCATGACTGAACAAATCTGCAAGGTATCCCATCTCAATGCCGACTTGGTGAGGTCCGCTTGTCTGGTGCTTCTCCGGCCATGAGGACTAATGGGTTTTAGATGTCGTTTAACGAATCGTTCACACCCGAACATTGCGATGCTAGCTATAAGGCCATCACCATTGGAGTGCGCTCTGGCTACAGCTAGCTAGAACTCGTTGCTGAATGTTGTTACAGACCGGCGTAGGGATGCAGCAGCTATACGCCTTTGCCGATAAGCACAGCGTCACCGCGATCGGAGGCTATCATAAGACCGTTGCGACTGGCTACTTCCTGGTATGTGAACTAGCTCCTTCAAACGATTTATTCAGGCTGATTTTGGCGTAGGGCGGGGGACACAGCATTTTGTCCCCAGTCTACGGGCTCGGGGTCGACCGCGTCGTACAGATAAAGGTCGTCACTCCAGACGGCCACCTCCGAACTGCGAGCGAGTGTCAGGACAGCGACCTTTTCTGGGCGTTGCGCGGCGGCGGCGGAAGTGCCTTCGGCGTCGTCACTGAGCTCACAGTGAAGGTGGAGCCCCAACTGACGATACAAGCGTAGGCGTTCATTTGTGTTCTTACGTTCTCACGTACTAAGGCGAGCGCACAGAGCACTTATCGAGTTCCCTAGCAATTCAACTAGCCTTCCGGCGTGGTATCGTATCATGATAAACAATTCTTTGAGATGGGGCCAGGAAGGTTGGGGTGGCCATCTCGTCGTACGTATCCTTCCTCGACAGTTCATGCCGACGTCCACTCATCTCGAAAATCTACATCGCAGGGCGGCGGGCTGATCTACGTAAATCCGCGTCTCAACAATTCTGCGGCGCACAGTTCGATGAGGGAAGCTATCGACTTTGCCAAGGAGCACGGTGGAGTTGGTCTCGTCGACGAGCTCCCGTCGTGGTATGCGTTCTTCACCAAATATGTTTTGACAGCTGAAGCTGTAAGTTCTTTTATTCGACGGAGAACACATGACACTGAACTACTTCAGGCTGTCGGTCCTGAGATTGTGATGGGTAGCCGGCTCTTGAGCACCGACCTGTTTGCGAACGACAGTGGGAAGGAAGCATTGGCGACGGCTATCGACAAGGTGCTACCATTTTCCACGCCATACATCGTCGCCGGCACTCCAATTGGCTTTCCCTACGTCAACGGAACGACAAGCGTGACGCCGGCTTGGCGAAGCTCTCTTTGGCATGTACGGATATCTTCCAATGATGTCGTCACTCGTTGCTCACCGTACAATTCCTAGTTCATTATTTCGAAGGACTTCAATTATAATAGCACATTGCTTGACCGCCAAAGCACGTACACAGATGTCAGTCTGCATACTCAACCCTTCCGCGATCTGACACCGGAAGGCGGTGCATACTTTGTGCGTGAGCCTGGAGGGCAATCTCGGAGATTCGAGTCATCGGCTGACTATGGAATCAGAATGAAGGTGACGTTTACGAGCCCAGCCATCGGCGGTCGTACTGGGGTAACAACTACGACAAGCTCTTGAAGACGAAGCAGAAGTAGTGAGTGTAGCTTTAAACGAGCTATCAAGATAGCCGCTGACATATTTGGGCCGCCTTGCGCCACAGCGACCCTCATCACCTCATGGACTGTTGGCAGTGTGGTACGTCCTCCCGTCGCCTTACGTGAGTCAATATCTGATGTATCTGTCTGTAAGTTGGTTGGAAAGGGCCTGCACATCCTCTGTACGCGTGTTATGTGCAAATCTAGAAGCTTCCGTGTTCTGCCAATCCCGTCGTCATGAAGTGTTCCGCGTGCGTTCTGCCAGTAGCCATGGGTTGATTCGTCAGGTTCGAGAAGAATTTGGCCCTTCAGATCTAGTCCTTGAGCCTGGGCTGTTTGATGAGCGGATGGCTTGAACTGGGGACTGCGTCCAGAGCTATGTTTACCCTTTCAACGTACATCATCCTAAATCCCAGCCGAAGACGAGAGCACAGGCGCGCGAAGCTCAAGCTCATATTTCATGAATTACGCTGCATTGCAGATCTTGCCCACACTTCGTAAGTACTCTCCAGATATACTACTCGTATCCTAGGCTGTCCAACATTTAAGGCTACTAATAAATTCCCCGCCTCCTCGTCCGTGCCAAAAACACCCCACTTGACTGCTTCAAGCGCTGTCGCATTTTTGACCTGCCGCGTGCCGACCACTTCGACGACAATCCAGTATTCCTTCCACTGCTCACCGACTGCGACGAGTTGGTATGAAAAGTCAGGACGGAACTTTCCATGTGAACCGGTGATGTTGACGGTGACTGGACCAAATGGCGCCGCATCGAAACGAATGTCCAGCGAGTTTGAGTCGTCGTCCCTTTCAGAAATTCGACATGGGCTAGTCACGTAGCCATCGTGGAAGTACCGCGATACCACGGTACCATGGAGGGGTTCTTGCACGCTGTCATGATAACGCAGTTGCTCCCGATCGGTAATTCCTGCCCGCGTATACGAGATACTGGGTCCGCGCTTGCATATCGTGTCTACCGAAGGCCACAGCGCACCATGACGGCCCACAGGGTACCTTAGGCAGAGTTCGGTACGCATCAGCGGCGGGAGGTGCTCGACAAGCTGATCCCATGTGCAGTCGACCGGGATGGTCGGGCACCCCAGCAGGTATGGCAGCGCCATGGGCTCGTCGGCCATGACATTTCGAGGTAGGCGCTGCAGTTCTTGGATCACGAATCGCATGCGTTCGTCGTCTCCGACAGGCCGACTGAGGATTCGCATGGTGTCCTCGACTTGAGCGAAAAATGCATCGCCGTTCCATGGCCTTGAGGCGGTCAAGCCTCCAGGAAGCCAGTGTCCTGTGAGGCGACCTCGCAGGATGTTAGCCCAGAACGAGGCTGAGTCGGATGCGGTTGGAGGGGGTAGCCGTTCTAGGGGGAGTCCAAGGCCGTTGAAGTAGGCCACGCATGGCCGGTCCCATGACTGGAACATGTAGCCTGTGGTCGGGATATCGAGCTGCAGCTCTTCGCTGCGCGCGCGCTCTTCCTCGTTGGTCTCTCCGCCAAACCCTGATCTGAGACACAGAACGTCGAGCCAAACATACTCGGCCCCCATATTCAGAAGCTCAACTCGAATGTGGTTCAAAGACGTGTCTTTGGGGAGGGCCACCGGCCACCGCCTGCCGTTGATGCTGGTAACGATGCTGCCGCGGGGAACATCAAGCCACACCTGGTTGTGCGTGACGAACCACACGTTCGAGGGTATCTCTTCCGGGCGGCCGAGGGCATCCGGCCGCAGGAAGTAGAATGGCACCACTCGGTTGCTGTGGAGGTCCCAGACGCGCCTTGGTGGCACCCATGGGTCGTGGATGAACTCGTTCCCGAGCGCACCGCGACGGAGGAGCTCGTCGTCGTTCTTGCGCTTGGCCATGCCGGCAAGCGCGGTCGAGAAGTCCGTGGACCACCACGGGCGCAAGAGCGCGTACGCCTCGCCAAAGTCGCGTATATCGGTGTCCAGTGCGCGGGAGAGACAGTCCTCTAGCCCGTCTTCTTGCACAGTGTAAGCGGTGCCGAGGACGCTGTTGAGGTTCTGAAGAAGGGCTTCATGGGTTATCTCGGAGGTGCTCATGTTTGCGAGAGAATCCGGAATGGTGCCGTGCCCCGCGTGAACCCATTGCAAGGGTACGAGAGATCGCGGCGTAGGTCGAAGGGTGAAGCAGACCCCGCGGCCTGCGGACCGGAACAATGTGTCAATTGCAGCGTCAGGTGCCGATGCCAGCTGGACCGTCGCCCATATATTGGTTCTGTTGGACTCTGCAGACGCATACTTGCTTAAAATTCTGTTCTGCGTGCAGTCGGGGATGATTTTGGGGACAACTGGGGTGGTGTCGCCAGTGAATAGCTGCCATGGAGGATCTGCATGTGCCTGTATGACCCACGCCGAGGAATTGACCACTCCAAAATATGTATACTGTCGGTGTGGTACGTCAGCGTGTGATGGTCCCACGACCATCATGAATTGTACGAACCCGGGGTCTCGAAGTCGAGTCAAGGCTAACGCTGTCATCTGGTCCAGACAGACTGAAAACCTATCAAGGCCGAAGCTGCTCAGCTTCTTGCTTGTACCCCGAGGAAAGTGGACCGCGCACCTCAATATACTCGCCTGCGCAAGGGCTACGGAGCAGGGCTTCATTCGTGGCCAGATATGTCAAGTATGCTCTCCGTTTGTATTCGCTTGTCAAGGCTTCCAGGCGTGCCCCTTCGTCCTGTGTCGTGTGAATGACCGCCCATCTCACCACCTCGACGACGGTCCGCTTGTTGACCTCCCGCTCCCCAATCATCTCGCAAAACGCCCATCGTTCGACGTCATCTTTGAGGCTGACCAAGCAATACGAGATGTCTTCTAAGAGTATACCGTGGCTGTGTAGGACAGATAGTTGAAATCGCGTCTCCGAGTCGCCAAGCGAGAGCTGGATGATATCGGGGCTGTCATCGGAGCCGTCCAGCAAAACGCGGCACGGGTGGATGACATAGCCCCAGTGGCAGTACTGCCCGTGCTCGCTGGTGTACAGCTGCTTCGGATCCACCAGCTCGAACACGTCGCCGGATGACCCCATTCTAGAGGTCGTTGTAGCGAGTCGAGGTCTGCTCGGGTGTAGCGTCCCACGCAGCGAAGTGAGGAACGTTTCCCAAGACGTCCAGATGCCGAACGGCCGCTCCGGCGAGTAGTGAAGCGAAATCTCTGTGCGTCGGTGTGGGTCCATGTGCTTGAGTAGCAGCGTCCAGGCGTCCTCTTGAGTCACGGACTCGTCGTATATCGGCAACGTGCGGCAGCGGAAGATGTACGCGAGTCCGGATATGCGGTCAAGCTCGGTGGTGCACGCCCGCGCTCGGAGGGCCTGCGCGAGGCTGAGGTCGCTGCCAAAGCCATTCACTGCGCGTACGATGTCCTCGAGCCGGTCGAAGAATGCCCTCCCCTCCTCGAGCGGGCCGCCTACAAGACCACCTGGCAGCCAGCCGAGCGTCGACTCTTGCAGCGTCCAAACGCGGTTGAACCACTGGCGGTGCGATTCCAGCGTAGCGGCGGAGGTATCAAGGGGGAGTCCGAGGCCGTTGAAGTAGGTGACGCACGGTGTCGTGGGGCGGGAATAAGTGTAGCCGATGGTGGGTACATCGAGCCTCCACTCTGCCTGCCGCACCGCTTCCTCTTTCTCGTTCCCGCGCTGGCGCAGGCAGAGAACGTCCAGCCAGACGTACTCTGCCCCCATGTTCAGCAGTTCGATGCGGATGTGGTCCAGAGTGGTGGTTTTCGGGATGGGGACGGGCCAGCGTTTGCCGTTTATCTTCGTCCAGACTTCGAGCCGGTCTTCTTCAGTAACCCAGCTGTGTGAGACACACCAGACGCTGGAGGGAATGTCTTCGGGATTAGAGCCCTGATCTGGAGGCAATGCTTGCAGAGGAAGTACGCGATTGGCGTATAGGTCCCATACGTGCCTCGGCGGAATGCGCGAGTTTTGGATACAGGACCCGCGGATAGCCTCCTTTCGTATCATGTCAAGTTCGCTCTCGCGGTGGGCGATGTGGGTGAAAATGTCGCGAAAACAGTCTCCTCGCCACCAAGGGCGTAAAAAGCCATAAACCTCTCCAAGGTCGCGATAGTCGTGCAGACAGCGCTGGAGGCAGTTGTACAGACCCTGCGTGCGCAAGGTGAACTCGGTGCGCATGATGTCGTTGAGCATATCGAGTGCCTGGTACAGGTCGATGTCCTTGCAGGGGACGCCTGCCAGCACGTCTGGGATGGCGCCGTCCCCGACGTGCACGCGCTGAAGCGGTATCTTGGACCGGAAGCGCGGTCTCAGCGTGAAGGTCATGCCACGGTCCGCGTTTTGCGATCTGAACAGGATCTTCTCGGGGACTGCGTGCGATAGTGCGAGCTGCACCATGCCCCAAAGGTGCAGGCGGTTTTTCTCGGGGGTCGCGCAGCCCACTCCGCGATCCCGGATCCGTTGGTCGAGGGCGGCTGGGACCACAATCGTCCCGTTGTCCCGTGATTCCCAAGGAGGGTCTTCGCATGCTATGATGGCCGATGTTCCCTCCAGGACAAATCGTCGCCGAAGGTCCTGAGAATCATCAGGTTGCTCTGAGACGTCCGTAACGGCTTCGACATTTTGCACAGCAGACGAGGTATCCTGAATATCTGTAGACTGTACAAGGCAATCAGCTCAGCCTGATTCGCGATATCGAGGACATCTTACCTCTTCCTTAGCAAAGGCATCCCCACCTGTCGCTGGAGACGTCATGGACGAGTACAGAGAGCCGCAAGGCACTGCAGAGCGTTGCCCTCATTGTCGCAGTTTCGAAACCCTGATGCCGCACTCTGGCCTCGCTTCGCGTGGGACGGATCACATGGAAATGATGCGCCCAGACCCTTACGGAGGACCGCAAGTCCCGACGGTCTGGTTGGACGTCGGAGGCCAGTATTTATAGCGATAGATGGGCAAGACGGTCTACTGGAAAATGTATCGAAAAGACATGGAAATCGCTGGGCCAGGGGCCAGTCAGAAATAGCTGAGGTGCAAAGACATGCACCTCACCTGGGGTGTCTGAGCTGAGTCCGTCGTGTATGAAGCTCCTCCCCATCTGATGCTCCTCCACCACTCTGCCTGAAATTCTTGCATCAGAGCTACCGCACCCGATTCCGCTCGTCGAGGCGCGTAACCGTCACGTGCTGCGACAGCGCATGCAGCAGCTCGCCATCGAGCTCAGCGAGGAAGAAGTACCCCAGCCTTATCTCCTTCAATGGCCGCCCAATCCGCTCACGATGCCGCACAAGGTCCAGGAAGATATCGTGACGCTCGTTCCAGAGGATGGTCGCCGTGAGCACCTCGAGCGCGGGCAGGAGCGCCGCGCCCGGCGCGGCGAGCAGCGCGCGAGCCAGCGGCCCGACGTTCGTCCCGGTGAGGTCGAGCGCCGCGACGGCGGGCGTCTGCGCGACGAGCGCGGGGATGTGCGCCGCGGCGTACGGGAAGTGGATGCGCATGTGCCGGAGCGCGGCGTAGGCGCGCACGCGCGGCGCGGGCAGCGCGTGCGGGTGCGTGCCGCCGAGGCTGATGTCGCGGATCGTGAGCCCCGCGAGCTGCGGCGCGTCGATCCACGCGAGCAGGTCGCCCATGCGGCTGAGGTGCAGCTCGGAGAGGTACAGGTGCTCGAGCGCCGCGAAGCGCGCCTCGACGAGCGTGCCGTCGGCGGCGGTGGTGACTTCGCGCAGGGTGAGGTGCGTCAGCGCCGGGCATGACAGTGCGATCTCGTGGAGGTAGTGGAGGGTCATAGGCTGCTGCTCAAGAGTGAGACGGCGAAGGCTGGACAGGGTGATTGGCGGTGAGGGTAGGCGAACAGCGTGAAGGACGAGGGACCGCAGGTACGGAGGTACAACACTTCCGTCCATAACCAATCGAGAGTCTTCGCCAAGGAGCTGCAGATGCAAGTGCTCGAATTCGCAGCGATGGGCGGCTGAGAGGAAGCCGGTGAGTGTTTCCATGGATGATGCATAGTCGGTATACAGCGTGCACGAGCGCACGCGAGCCGTGAGCAGAAGTGACAGGCACTCCATGAAAAGGCCCATCTCCGGTGAGGCAGGGGTATAAAAGCGGCATCGGATGGTAAAGGAGATTGGCATGGGCCGCGAACGAGCGACGTAGAGGGTGATGCGTGGAATGTGAGACCTCGACAGCGGCGCTGGTACGTGGATGCAAGACCAGATCCGGGGAAGGGAAAGTGCAGCGTAGCGCCAGCGACGTGAGACCTGGGCTATGGCGAGCGGAGTGTGGCTGTTGTAGTCCAATCTACAGCGGTGCAGGTCATGAGCGTAGGCTTCTTCCAAGATTTGGTAGAGCACATCGTCAGGGACG
Source organism: Phanerochaete sordida (assembly GCA_019973155.2). Taxonomy (NCBI): domain Eukaryota; kingdom Fungi; phylum Basidiomycota; class Agaricomycetes; order Polyporales; family Phanerochaetaceae; genus Phanerochaete; species Phanerochaete sordida. Next base: position 602,192 of record BPQB01000004.1, read on the forward strand.
GAATAGACAGGGGCGTAGGCCGCTCGTTTGATGTTAACCTGCCGCTTCTGGCGCTCTACGTCGTCGAGTTGCCGCAAGAGTTCAGCTCTGGCACCCTCGAGTCGCAGATACTCGAGGTCGAGGATGGCCAGAGTCTCGGATGACGTGTCTGGGGTAGACAACAACATACTTCTATGACACGCCGTCAGAGACGAATCGCGATACCAGCCTGTGTTTGGCCTACCACTCGGCGTGCTGTCTATCCACAGACCTGGTGAAGGTGCTCCGCCGGCGAGCGACAGAGATGTATCGTGGTGGAACAGAGGTGGCCGACAGATAATAACCTAACGACAGCGCGCGGATTCAGTTACTTGGGCCCATCTTCCCATCCATGTGAAAACTTACCAGCCTTAGAATTGATACGACATGCGCCGAGTGTCTTGGAGGAGCCGGGAGACGGGTGTCAACAACTGGCCGGCAGCAGGCTTCAAGACCATCTGAAGATTGTCGTCGAGCAATTCGAGCCTTTGCTTAGATAAGAAAATGAGCCATAGATAAGAGCTGGCACCTTGTGTAAGCTGAGGTTTCAAGCATGCAATCAAATGGTGTCATGACGTGGCAGGCTTACCATCAGCTACTTGAAAACTTCGTGTGCACCGTGTCTGTATTGGTTGAGCATATGGAAAGCTCAAAGCTGTATACGTTCCCACAAGCAGCTATAAAGCGTAGCTGCACATGCCCTGGGGTTGGCAGTGCAGGCACATCCCCACCGAGTCTTGCACGACAATGAAAACCGGGCTAATTCGCTATTTCCTGGCCTATCGTTAGCCTCAAATCATCAGAGCGGATAGGCGAGTAGTCAAAATACCTGTATAAGTCCTATGCACGCAAAGTTCGGAGAGTCATATTGCTGCTGAGAGGATGGCTTGGAGCAGCGAAGGGCCCTGGACCCCGGAAGTCCCTGATGCGTGGGAAAATATCACCGCTTCAAGATCCAGGCTTTGTGGCGCGCGCGTCTAATTTTCGTCCGTTCAACCGCCACCACGACCTGGTAAGTGAGCAGAAACTATACAAATGAGGACCACTATCGTGGTCTTCAGCGATGGCTGGATACCTATATTTGCGAGAATCTGCCGATTTCTACCCATGTTTCTGGGTAGTTCGAACGTTCAAGCAAGCTAACGCTGTCACCTATACTCCAAGTCCCTTTCTTCCAAGCTTCAAAACCACCCGTGAACATTTACCTCTTACCTTTTGGGCTGCGGAACTCTCCGGTATGTATGACATCTCGATTATTTCTGCAAGTCTATTTATTCATATGCTATTTTAGGATATGAATCAGGACCAGGCGACGACCGCCAAACACACAAGGCTTGCGGAACTCTCGGCCGAACAGTCTCTACTGGAAATTCAGAAAGCTGAGCTGCTACGCCAGTCCGACCTCGTCGAAGCCAGCCTGCGGAGAATTGCAGTCGAGACCGCAGAGTTCTCCCCACTCTACACCCTACCCATCGATGTCCTCATGGACATCCTCGAGGTTGCGTACGAGCACACGCCACACGACCGTCGCTGCGCAATCGAGCAGAACCCCATGATACCAGCCCAAGTCTGTCGTCGCTGGCGACGAGCAGCCCTAGCACTGCCGCGCCTCTGGAGCTGCCTCCACGTCAACTGCTCGGCTGAGCTGCTGGCGCTCTGGCTGGCGCGCTCCGGATCACTCCCGCTGCGCATCATATGCGCGGGAAAAGATGTCGAGGCTCGACGCACCGGCGCTGGCATGACGGCTGCGCAATCCGCTCCCTGGACTGCGAGTTATCTGCAGGGCCTGACCAACCTGATGCAGCATGCGTCGCGCTGGCAGCACTTCGACATCGAGACGAGCCACTCTGTCTTCCTGCAGACTGTGCTCGAGGTCATGGGCGGCAACTACTTCCCCGCCCTCGAATATCTTGCCGTGTGGCATGCTGGACACGCGCAAAACATCTCAAGCCGCTCCTCGTTGCTATCCTGCTGTCCAAGGCTCACAGAGCTGGCGTTGCTCCGCCTCGACGCACCATTTTCAATCTTCACCCCGCTGCGGCATCTCAGCGAGCTCTATCTGGGATGCCGCAGCTTCACGAGCTGGCAGCTTTCCCAGCTCGCCAAAGCGTTACCCGAGCTCGTCGAGCTCACGTTGGACCAGGTCACCGAGGCTTGGAGCCCGAACGGCGTCGAGCATACCGCGGTGTTCCCAAGTCTGAAGACGCTGTTCTTCCAGCTGACGGACTGGGAAGACATCTTCTACTGGATGGAGGCACCCATGCTCGAGACGATGAGCTGCGACCAGGGCCCACTGTGGGCCGAACCACCGCAGCGCGCGAATCTCAGCCGGGTTTTTCCTCGGCTCCGCGAGCTGCGCCTGCCCCGCAGCTCCCCTCAGCCCGACGGAGACGGACACCTCTTCCGCACGATGCCCAACCTCAGGTACCTCGATCTCGGCAAGTGCCACGGCGCATTCTACTGCGTGCTCTCCTGCCTCACGAGGGACGAAGACCTCCTTCCTCACCTCGAGATTCTCACGCTCACCGAGGGCGCTGAGGAGCCCCATGGGATACTCCTCCAATTCCTCGACGGGCGGAGGCGCGCTGAGCGTCCGCTGAAGGAGGTCCGTCTCGGCCGCGAGCTGCACGCGCTGCCGTTGTGGGATATCTGTGGGATGCGTCGGATGGTGAAGGTGACGTGCCTCATGGAGGAGGAGGACCTTGTGAGCCCCGTAGAGCCTGTGGAGGGGCAGACGAGCGGCGTTGCTTACTGGTAGAGGGCTTGCGAGGATCCCCGAGGGGCATTTTCTTGACTCGCGAGTGCTGGCCACGACGCATGTACCGCATCCGGGCTACGGGGAGCACTCGCACTGCTCGCCGCACGTTGTACTATGCTACAGCGGTTACCAGCTATCTCCTGTCGGCCTTGGATCTCCTCCGACGCCCGTCAGCGCGGCGATGCTCACGAATGCATCCTCGGTCAGGATTTGTTTCCAGATTGGGATCTGCCGAGCCCTGCTCGGAGCCTCGGGCAGGCGCTGGCCGAGCTCGGCCAGGCTTGGGTCTGTCAGCACGCCCAAGCTGCCCAGCGCCGCAGACGGGCGAACCTGCGTATTTGGTGGACAGCGGGGCTTGTGCTCTGGGCTGTGCTACACATTTTGTCTCTCGACGCCAAGCAGGTTTGAGTCCAGCTCGTTCGTTGTCGGGCGCCGCCACCTCACCGCGCCTTGCACACGACAGGACTCCCGTAACGAGCGTGGGACACACCTTCCATACTCGAAACGCCCGACCGCCGTACGCCGTACACAACAAGTCCGCCGTCGTCTCAGGTGCGCACCCGAAATGCGGGGTTCTTGCAGTCAGGCGAGAGAGCTTTGTATTGACTCTTCCTTTGCAGATCATGGGGAGCTGCAAACGTCGCCATCCAGATCACCCGTGCTCGGGCATCGCGGTGGCTGCTCATAAACGAAGCGCAGCTCCGCCAATGGGTGCAGTCAGCGCACACACCCTTCCCGACGATATCTTGATGGAGATCTTCGAGGCTGCGTACCAGCACTCGCCGAACGACCGGTGGTGCCCGCTCGAACGCAATCCGATGATAGCTTCGCAGGTCTGCCGTCGGTGGCGCCAGACCGCCATATCACGACCGCATCTGTGGTGCTGCCTCCATGTTAGCCGTTCTGTCGAGCTTCTCGCGCTCTGGCTGGAGCGGTCGGGGACAATACCCCTCCACGTAATATTCAGAGCCAACGAAGTCGGTTACGACCGACATCCCGACGCCTCGGACGCTTCTCCAGTAACCCTGTGGTCCCTACGATATCTGCAGAGTCTCGTCGTTTTGCTGCGCCACTCGTCGCGGTGGTGGCACTTTGAACTCGAGACCAGTAATATTTCTTTCCTCGAAGCGGCGCTCGAAACGATCGGGCGTACCGGCCTTCCCACCCTCAGGACCCTTACAATCCGCCATGCAGGGAATGCCATTGACCTTCCCAGCCCTGTGACCCTTCCTGAAACACCATGGCTAACAAAGCTCTCAACGTATCGAATACATGGGTCGATTCCTCCGCCAAGCTGCATATATCACCTCCGGCAACTCCATCTCGGCCACTGCATCATCTTCGGATACGAGCTGCTCCAGCTCTCACGCACCGCGCCGAACCTCCGCGAACTCACTATGGAGGCCGTCGAGGCCGCGGTCGACGCGGAAGAGTCGTCGCTGCACGCGATCACTTTCCCGGTCCTCCAGACGCTCACCTTCATCGCGGTCGCTGAGTGGGAGGACCTCCTCGACCGGCTCGACGCGCCGGCGCTCGAGACGCTCGTGTGCTCGCAGTGCCCGATCTGGGCGGACGCGGCGTCGGTCGTCGCGCTGAGCCCGCAGCGGACGTTCCCCGCGCTGCGCACGCTGTGCCTGCGGCACTGCGCGTGCGAGTGGTGGGGCAACGACGGGCACTTCTTCCGCAAGACCCCGCGCGTCGAGCACCTCGACCTCACCGGGTGCACGACGACGTACCTCGGCGTCGTCGACGGTCTCGCGACGCTCGACGCCGCGGCAGAGCTTCTCCCCGCGCTCCGCACGCTCACCGTTACGGACATCAAGGACAAGAGCTTCGAGATCCTCGTGCAGTTTCTCGTACAGCGCGAGCGCTTTGGACGGCGCATCGAGGAGGTCCGCTTCGGCAAGGCGCTGTACGTGCTGCCCGAGTGGCGGATCTGCTTGGTCGACCGCCTCGTTAAGGTGACGTGCTTAACGGAAGAGGAGGAAGAAGCTGTCATACCCAGTGAGATCTCGGAGGAGCGGACGGATGGCGTCGCGTATTGGTAAACACCCAGCAGAGCCAGTCATCGAGTTGATTTAAATAGAAAATAATATGGAGTCATGCAAGCATCGAAATATAGACACAGGTATAGCTGCCAGAAATGAGGAGCACTGTTCACAGTAAGCGCGACGAAACGGTCGACATCGCAGTCTACCAATAATTACCACAGCAATTACCACAGCATCTTGGTATCGAATCCGATGAACGCAATACGGCTATTCTGGGTGATGGGTAGGGACAGGTCCGATGGTTCCGTGACGAGAGTCGCTGGACCGTCCTCGATCACACCTCCACCTACAATCGGAGGGCTCTCTTAGAATCAAGCCCAAGAGCTCGATGACCATCAGACTGACCTCTTCTATGTGCGACATTTCGACCGCGTCGATAGAAGACAGGCTGCGCAACGCCGTCTGTCCCGTCCTTCCGGCGTGTGGTGCGTCTGACACCCTCAGCGCAGCGTCCGATCCCTCTATGTCGCTCGCAGCGCCTTCTGGGCAGGAGACGGCCGCGTTCATTGCTTCGATGCAGCCTTCCGGGGTTTGTTCATCTCCAGCGTGTTCGAGTGGCTCTCCGATATTTCCGAGGAAGCTATGGGCAGACTGGGCCCTGAAGTGCGGCGCGGAGAAGCGCGAGAAGTGATCTATATCCGGAGTCGTGTTCGCCACGCCGGCCCCCTGTGCGAATTGCCGCAGGTTCAGTAGGAATCGCTGTATGAGCAATGATGGCTATAGCAAGCCCGAGCAAATGATTGAACATGGTTACTGTAGGGTGTAGAATAAAACTTACCAGTATTGCGAGCACTGCTTGCACGAGTTCCGCAGGCTAGAGAAGACGATATTTACGGTGAATACAGCTACGGCGAGACAAAATATTCACCGTCAAAGCTTCTCTCCCTCTTCTACGCACCGCGGATGTACAAATTGAAGCCACGTTGCATGCTGAAAGTGCACTGCCCCCGTGTCAGTAACTAGAGTTGAAGGAGTACTTCAATACAGCGTACATAAAGTAGAATGTCCCTGCGAAGGTCATAAGTGCTATAAAAATACATGCAATGCGGCAAATGAATCATACCGTCGCGCAAAAACAGGAACGTTAGAGAAACGTTAATCTTCAACTTGCGGGACTCGCGCCATTGGTTCAGAGTCTTGATCCACGTGAGCATGACAACGAGAAGATCCGCGAGGAGGACACAGCTTCGCGTGACGTAGTCCACTATTGCTTTTCAGCCACGGTACGGATGAGAAGCACGGCTTCGTACATACACCTAGATGGTCTCTGTCAGTCTTCGCACATAATCGGCTCGCTATGCACCGTACTCTACGTTTGCGACTTCGGACAGTTTGCTGAACAGAAAACATTCCGAATCCGGGGAGCCTACGTAGATCACGCCTGATGTAGCCCATCTAACCTGTGCGTAGTGAGTACGATGATCCCAAGAAAAGGTATACTTGCCCACAATGTTGGTGATGAGTGGCGCAAGACCGGGAGCTAGTACCAAGCCCGAAAGCAGAAACCTATGCTGTGACAAGCTCCAAAGAACGTAGACTCTTAGGGCAGAGAACACTTCGCGCCCCCTAAGTCAGGGAAAAGAAGTGGGCGGGAACGATATGCTACGGTAAACTCACGAGCTGTTTGAATATACATCAACGCAAGGCTTATGTTGCCAACGACGATTAGTGATTTGCAGCTGTAGTCAATAGATGCATCAACGAGTGCAAATTGGCAGAGGGCTCAAGATGACATCTGTGTGCAGCAGATCAGCTCGGAGAAGAGTGGGGCACGTAACATAGACTCACACTTGTATGGGCTCAGCGGAATAAATTGCACAACTTCGGTAAGGACCATGACCCAGCGGATGGACAGCAAGAGGCATGAGGTCGCCGTCGGCTTTCGCTTCCACACATATTGCACTTCCTGGTCAATGGTAGTGACGTATTCATAAATCACTAGGGCTGCAATACTCGGTATGAGTACCAGAAAACACATTCATGAAATATGCCTACTCAGTACTGCGACTTGACAATAACTTTGCAATAAGCTGAACATGGTTAGCTTTAATATAGACTTCAACAAGCCGCTGGTACTCACTCTATGTAAACGGTTTGTGATAGGTCTGGTGTTGATCCTGCCATCCTCAGAACATGAAGTGGTACAAGGTCCGGCGGCCTGGCTACAGCGATACTCCAGCTGGTATTTATATCCTTCGCCGGTGATATGACTACCTCGCCTACCCCATGGCTCCTGCCTTATTTGCTGGGGGAAAAAATACAGCATGCATCGCCCGCACGAGGACAGCACTAAATTCTCCGGATGCAGAAGCGTGTAAGATTCCAATGCAGAACTTCAATGGTTTCAGAAACGTGCAAAGTAAGCGTAATACCCGATATCTTCGAGGTTGAAAAGCCTGCCTGTACCTGCGATTGCACCTGCGATGAGGCCACACAGCAGTCGCCAAGGACACAGATACATCTATGTTATGGAGCTCCACACGAGCAAACTGGATGCCTGGTAAAGCACTGGGAAAACTGTTTAAGCCCGAGGTATCTTCGTCTGATTCCATAATCAACTATGATGCAGACACTAATAAGGCACTAATAAGGCTTAGAAGTTGGGGCAGTTTAATGTCCCGAGCGATGATGGACAGATAAATATCAGCCTCTGTGTCTCCAGCAGATACGCCGTTCGTTTTAAGACTGATTTACAAGCCCCCTTCTAGGCTTTTCTTTTCTCGGCCCCGCGCACGGCGATAGTTGAGCTATTGAACCTCCGAGGTTCGATACGCTGATCCGTCCAACGGACTCGGCTCTCATATGATACCAATCGGCTCATACCAGGCCTTGCGATGGATACGAGGTGGATATCCTATCTCACCTGGCTCTCCCAATGCCAATACGCTCTACATTTCTAATGCTACAGCGCCATTCTGGCATGGTAATCGAAGGCCTCCTGGCGCATCTAGACCATCAGATCTAGATACGCCAGGAAAGCTCACAGCCACTATCAGGAAGCATCCAAGAAGCGAACTGGATGCGATGACTAGCTCCCGTGATGAGCGCACACAAGACAATGTATTTGCCAGTGCGAGCTCTTTGCGCAGGGCACGGCCCTGCCCCTGCACGAAATGAACGTTGAACAGGTATCCGTGCTTCACGGCCGCTTTGATTAACATAATCTATCAGGCCAGACGTATCTGGATCCTTTCAGCTCAACGTTCATCCCATCCAGTGGCAGCCACATCCGCTCACGGCATGGGGCTCTCTCAGCGACACCACGCTCGCCTGCGCCGTGGCCCGCGGAGCAGCCGGTATCACCCTAGCGTCTGGCGGACAATGCCTGCGACGGCGCGCTCTGCGGTGCGGCGGTAGACATTCAGCAGAGCTGGTCGTATAGCTGATTTACAAAGGTAAATAAAATAGATAGCCTATAGAGCGAGGAAGGAAACGAAGACAGAGACAAAGACACAAGCTACGCTGCGAAGAATCGGTGACACTGCACACAGCTGGCCGACTCATGATACGGTCTGTGTCCTGATCTGTAGATAATAAACACAAATCTAGGCAATGCAACTGAGGAGAGCCGGTGATCTAGTCCAGAAACCATTCGGACCATTCGATGCCGATCTACTCGACTGTTTTAAATCAAGCTTCCACCTATGGTTTGACGATTCTCGTCAGAATTTAAACTAGCAGATTAAGAGCGACCAAAGACTGACCTCCTCGATGTCCGACATTTCTGAGATCGCGTCGACGGACGGCATGCTATGCAGCGCCCCCTTGCCTATACTTCGAGTGTATAGTGTTCCTGATTCCCCAGCATCCGATCCCTTCACGTCGTTAACAGTGCCTTCTTGGTAGGACGTGTTCATCGTCTCAGTCCAATCCTTCGGAGCCTGTCCATCTTCAGCGTCCTCGAGTGACTCCCCGATGTTCCCGAGGAAGCTCCGGGCCGACTGGACTCTGAAATCCGGCGCAGAGAAACGCGAGAAACGTCCTTCGCCTGTAGCTGTGTCCGGCACCGCCGCCTGCGCAGATTGCCGGAGGTTCAGTATAAAACGTTGTATGAGCACTGATGGCTGTAGCATGCCCGAGGCAAGGATTGAGTTTGGTTGCTGGGATATGGAGGATGAAGGAGATAACATACCAGCACTAGGAGCAGTTGCTCTACGAATTGCGTTGGCTAACGAATTGTGACATTTATAGTGAGCTCAGCTACGGTGAAGCACAATATTTACCGCAGAGTTGCTTGTTATATCTTTTCCACGCGTCACGGATGTGAAGAATGAAGCCGCATTAATGGCTGAGAGTGCCCTGCTCCATCGATATGAGTTACCAGAGTCACAGAGAACTTCCATGAATCCTCACATAAAATAAAACGTCCCTGCCAACATCATCAGTGCCACAAAGACTCGTGTGATATGACAAGTAGAACATACCATCGCGCAAAAAGAAGAAGGTCACAGAGACCTTCATTTTTACTCTGCGGGACTCGCGCCACTGGCTCAGAGTTTTGATCAATGTGAGCATAAGAATGAGAAGATCTGCGAGAAGGACACAGCTTCGCGTGACGAAGCCCACTGTTACTTGTCAGATACAGTACGTCTGGAGCGCGTTTCTTTGTACATACACCTAAACGTTCCGTGTCAATATCCGCACTTGCTCACTTTGCTAGAACCCCTACTTTATGCTTGCGGCATCGGACAGTCTGCTGAACGACGTGCATATCGAATACGGAGGGCCTACGTATACTGCAACCGATGTAGCCCACCCGATCTATGGGCAGTGAGCATGATGCTTTTGAAGAAGGATATAGCTTCCCACAATGTTGGTGACGAGTGGCGCAAGACCGAGAGCTAGCACCGAGCCCGAGAGCAGGTACTTATACCGTGACAAGCTCCACAGGACGTAGACTCTGAGGGTAGCGAACACTTTGCGCTCCGTTAGTTCTGGAACGGAGAGGAATAATGTTGCACCGTAAGCTCACCGGCTATTTGGATGAATGCGAGTGCATAGCACATGTTTAGAATGATTGTTATCGATATGCAGCTGTAGACATTGAGTGTCAGCGTAGGCAGATTTGAAGAAGGCCTGAGATGAGATCTGTGTACAGCTTTCAGCTTGAGACATGATATGGTGCACAACACAAACCTACACTTGTATCGGTCTATCGGAATAAAGCGCATAACTTGGTTGAGGACCATGACCCAGCGGATGGATAGCAAGAGGCATGAGGTCGCCGATGGCCTTCCCATCCATACAAGTTGCACTTCCTGCCCGATGGTAATGCCATATTCATAGATAACCAGTGCTGCAATGTATGCCATGAGTGCTGGAGAGCATTTCCATAAAAAAGCGACTACTTAGGATAGCAAGTGAGCAGTAATTTTCCGACAAACTAAACACGGTCAGCCCGATTGCGTAGTCTCACAAGTCACTCACATTTTGGAGATGTCCTGTGCTAGCTCTGAAATTGACTCTGCCATTGTGAAAATGTGGAGAGAGAAAGATGACGGTCGAGTGTGTGCAGACACCACCTTGTACCACCTGGCATTTATATCCCTCCCCAGTGAGACGACCACCCTGTCGGATTGCAGGGCTAGTGATTTACTGGTTTCGATGAACTACAGCGTGCATCGTCCGCAACAGCGCTAAGACCTCCGGATGCAGAAGCGTATACGACTCCAACTAAGATGCTGACGCGTATACGTCTACTTGTTTAATACGTACACGTTCTATCGAACACGAGCTGATTATGGGTTCAGTTGCTGGATTCGTCGCACGAGTTGCTCTACACAGCTATGAAAGGACTCCTAGTTAAGGTATCAAAGGAAGAACTCATCGCCACCATCAGAGGACATCTCGGAAGAGAACTCGACGCGATGATTGCCACCAGGATTGGTCGTCTAGCCTCTATGGAGCTCGTAATGAGCGCTGAGCCTCAAGCGAGGCAACTTCATACAAGCCCACACGGAGCGGATGAAACCTCGAGCTGGAGGAGACTAGACTTCCTAGAAACAGCTGATCCCGTTTACCGAATGGTAAGCGCTAGAAGGTGATCGCACTCGAGTAGAATCGTGCTGAGCTAACACTGAGACCGTCGCTCATCTGTCTCGCTGTCTCAAACCAGTCAGCGGACGTCCTGTGCTGAGCTCATAACCAGTCGGCCCGACAGAGCAACAGCGCATCCCGAGGAGATCTGAATTTGATAGCCTCGGTACGCTAGTTTAGGTGAGGCCTTGGCATGCAATGCTAGCCCTCCTGGCGAGGGAGTCCAGTCATTTGTTGATTCTTATGTGATACCTTCCGGTTGGGGCTCAATTTCGAAGGTTCAAGGGTTGTTCTATCCAGCCGAATGCTGTGGGTATCCACTCTCCCCGTGAAGATGCACAGAGTCGGCGAAAGAGCCTAGCCACCTCGGTCCCCCATATCTGTGGCCTGTACATTCAAAGGTGTGTGCAGACCATATCTCTTCCGCACTTTGCGTCGTCCAGTGTCTCTTCCTATCCTTTAATCCACACAACACGTTACCGATGGTGATTAGCCATCCGCTACGACTGCTACCATCGTGCCTTCTTAGGATACTGTCCCCCAATCTACGCCGCACAATCCACGGATGGCAAAGAACACGTCCGTGCACCCATGATCACCACGCACAAGCCAACGCATCTGCGAACTCCCCGCGCAGGACGCGCCCGCGCGCGCGGCGAACAGGCGTCCGTGCGCCACAGCCGCTCCGAGCAGCACGATCTATCAGCCCAGACGTAACGCAGAACTCCCCATCTCGAAGCTCCTCCCATCGCGCAGCCACATCGCCTGCGCCACCACGCGCGCCCGCGCAGCCCGTCGCATCCGCAGCGGGCTCTGCACGCGCGCCCGCGCCGCAGCCCGCCGCACCGCAGCGTCTGGCGGACACCGCCTGCAGCGGCGCGCGCTGCCGCAGGCCATGGCGCGCCTCCGCGCGGAGCACCGGGTCGGACGGCAGGGTGCCGCGGTCGACGAGGGCGGCTCATGAAGCTTGAGACCAGGGCGAGGGCGAATCGACCAAGGCAGCGCGCGCGCCATGCACGACAGCTGGGATCGGGAGGTGCATGTGCGAGCAGGGCGCAGCGCGCGCCGGCTGCACACGCAGCGCGCGGCGTCGCGTCTCGGAACGCAGAGCAGGCAGCCAGCTGCGCGCGCATCGGCCGCAGCCTGCCGCACCACCACGCCCGACGCCGCAGAAGCCGTGCGCGAGATGCAGGCCGTGTCTTGTCCAGTTTATGGGCGGGCGCGGACTCGGCCGCGCGACGGCAGGCGCAGAGCTACACGAGTGTCGCAATGCCGGGGATGCCGGCCGGGTGCAGGCGCGTTCGGTATCTGGTCTAGCGGTCAGCATGTGCTCGCGCCCGCGGATGCTAGTGCTGTCCAGGTGTATCGCGGCGTTCGGCCTCGAGGCGGCGTGCATGTGGCAGCACGGGGTCAGCGCGACGTAGCTGCTGCTCGCTGAACGTCCGCGTGAAGAGGCACGCCTTCGCGCGGAGCACCGGGTCGGACGGCGGAGTATAAGCCGGCGTTGAACTCGGCGAGGACGAGCAACTCACGAAGCTTGAGATCTCGAGACTAGGGCGAGGGCTGGTCGGCCAGGTCAGCGCGCCTGCCGTCCGCGACCCAGACCTGGAGGCGCGTGTAGGAACACGGCGCGGGGAGCTCCGGCTGCACAAGCAGCTCCCAGGCGGCCGTCGGGCCCGCCGCCGGACGAGCGAGCGCGCGCGAAGGCGGGCTTGAATTCCTGGGTAGTTCATGAGCTGTCCCAGTCCTCTGTGCAAACGGGCTCGACGTACAGCGCAGCGGACGTCCGTTCGTGGGTCCATATGCCCCCGATGCTGTGTGTTGGCCTGCAACTCATGGCTTCCACCCAGGCCGCCGACGAGCGGCGTGAGCACAGCCAAGCCGCAGGTCGCGCACGGAGCATCGGCGTGCGCGAACGGGCGAAATCGCACAGCGAAGGGCTGTCCAACGTCATGGGCTTTGAGATGCGCAGCGGCGTCGGCGCGCGCACCGTCCATACAGGATTCGGGTGTGTGTTCCCGCGCATGGTGCCCCATACAGGCCCCTTGTCTGCGCCTTGTGCCACGTCAGCTTCGCACACGCCTGCGCCACGCGCGGGAAGCCGCAGGATGTGGGGACAGGTGGGACCGAGCCGTCAAGGGCGCCATTGCTGCTTCCGGAGCCGCAGAACAGGCAGCCAGCTGCGTGCGCATCGCAAATTTCCAGCAGAACGCAGAGTGTGAGAATCCATCCAATCCGTGTTAGCTATGTACGACAACCGTCCGCGGCGAGATCCTAGCAAACCTCGAAAAATCCAATCCTGCAAAATCCTACACTCTCATCAGCACCACCGTTACCACCCGCCACCACCCACTACCACACACACACACTCACCACACGCGCGCCTACCCGACGCGCCCAACCCCCCGCTCCGCAAGCTCGCGCGCCCAGCGACGGAGCACATGCTTCATGACCTTCCCGCTCGCCGTCTTCGGCAGGCCCGCGAACTTCCTCACGCCGCCCTCCTCCTCCTCTCCCTCCTTGCCCTGCGCGTACTCGCCGAGCTCGCCAACAAACCACACATACGCCGGCGCGTTCTACATCGCATCAGCCCCCCACCCCACCGCGCAAAAAGGGCAGGACGCACCTGCGGATTCATGCCCCTCACGACCGCCTCGCGCACGTCGGCCGGCGAGAGCGCGGCGCCGGCGGGGCCGGGCGCGCGGACGACCCACGCGCCGACGGCCTCGCCGAGGCGCGCGTCGGGGACGGCGACGGCGGCGGCCTCGCGCACGCCCGCGTGCGCGCCGAGCGCGTTCTCGATCTGCACCGGGAAGAGGTTCTCGCCGCCGCGGATGATGAGGTCTTTGATGCGGCCCACGACTGGCGCGCTCGTCAGCTGGGTTGTTTCAGGGAGAAGGGCGGGGGAGGGAGGGAGGGAGGGAGGGAGGGAGGGAAGAGAAGGGAGGGAGGGGAGGGGGGACGCACTGCGGAGGTATCCGTCGGCGTCGAGCACGCCCTCGTCGCCGGTGTGCATCCAGAGCGTGCCCGCGGCGTCGCGGCGCATGGCCTGCGCGGTGTGCGCCGCGTCCTTCCAGTAGCCGGCCTGCAGGAGGTAGCCCGCGACGAGCAGCTCGCCGGGCGTGCCGACGGGCGCGATGGCGTGTTCGCCGCCGTGCGCGTCGTCGGTCGCGTGCGCCCTGCGCGGCGGGTTAGCTGGGTGGAGCGGGTGGTGGGGGAGAGGCAGAGGGGCGGGGCGGGGAGGGAGGGGCGCACCGGTCCGTGAGGATGATCTTCGCCTTGACGTGCGGGTGCACGCGCCCGACGGTCTCGACGCGCTTCTCGAGCGGGTCGTTGGGCGTCGTCTGGAACGACACCGGGCTGCGCGCCGCGTCAGCACACAGAATCGCACCCTCGCCCGCACGCGCGCCGCGCACACGCACCTCGTCTCGGCTGCTCGCGGTGCACGTCAGCTGGCGAAACGCGGGAGAGGGCGGAGGACGCACTCATGCCGTACGCGATCGTGAGCTCCGTGAGGTTCAGCTTGTCGACGAGCGTCCGCATGAGCGGGATCGGGATCGAGCTGCCGGCCGCGATGCCCGTCCTGTCCCCAAGTCAGCCCGGAACCCGCGCACCGACGCAAACACGCACCTGAGCCGGTCGAACACGAGCTTCGTCCCGCGCTCCTGCTCGCGGCGCTCGACCTCGGCGAGGACGCCGAGGAAGTGCGTGGGGACGCCGTGGAGCGCGGAGGCGCGCTCGGCGAGGAGCGCGTCGACGACGGCGGCCGCGCTGAACACGGGCGCGGGGTACACGACGCTGCTCCCGTGCGTCCACGCGGCGAGGTTCCCGAGCACGAGCCCGAAGCAGTGGAAGAGCGGCGGGACGTTGCCTGGCGTGAGTGGACGGGTGAGAAGGGCGGTGAGGGGGAGAGGGAGGGAGGGCGCACAGAGGACGTCGGACGGCGTGAGGCGCATGCAGCGCCCGATCTGGAGGCCGTTGTTCAGCAGGTTGTGGTGCGTGAGCTGGCGCGGGGTCAGTCGGGGCGTGTGTGCGCGTGTGCAGCGGACTGTACCGAGACGGCTTTCGGGGCTCCGGTCGTGCCACTGACACAGACATTGAGCCAATCGCACAAGGAGCACGCAAGACGTGGCGCACCTCGTGAACTGCAGGTTGATGATCTCGTGCTCCTTCAGTCCGCGCTCGAGAGCCTCGAGCTCGCGCTGCTCGGGTCCGGCGTCCCGCCAGACGAGGATCTCGCGGAAGTCGACCGCGGCGCGGACACGCGCCCTCTCCGCGGCGCCCTCGTCCCCGCCGAGGTCGTCGACGACGACGACGTTCCGGAGCTCCGGGAGGCGCTCGTCGCGCACCTGCCCGGGGGCCGCGGCCGCGAGGGACGGGAGGGCGTCGGCGAGGATGCGGAGGTACGCGCTCGTGCGGATGCGGGGCACGACGACGAGGTGGTTGACCTGCGCGAGCGCGAGCGTCGCGACGAGCTCGGGCGCGCGGTAGGCGGGGTTGAGGGTGACGAGGCGCGCGCCGACGCGCGCGCACGCCCACTGGAGCAGCGCGTACGCACTGCGCGGGTCAGCACGCGTGCGGGGCGCGGGGGCGCGCGGCGCACCTGTTGTTGCCCATGATGACGCCGACGCGCTCGCCCTTGGTCACGCCGAGCGCGAGCAGGCCGCGCGCGAGCGCGCTGACGTGGTCGTCGAGCTCGCGGAAGGTCCAGGCGAGGTGCGCGGCGGTGCTCGTCTGCGGGGGGCCGCCGAGGGCGTCGGGCTTCTCTGCGCGGCACACGAGCGCGGGGCGGTCGGCGTGGTGGGGGAGGATGTGCTGGGCGAAGTAGGCGGGGAGGGTGAGGTGGCTGAGGGGCGGGTCAGTCGGGCCCTCGACGTAGGACTGCGTGAGCTTGGCGTAGGAGCGGCGGGCGAGGACGCGTGCGGGGACGCGCTTTGGGAGGAGCAGCATGCGTGCTGGCAGGAAGGACAGGGCCGTCGTGGCGTGGCATGGGAGGCCCCTGTGTATTTGAGGCGGAATGGAAAGAGCCAAGCGGCGGCGGCACCGGCGTCCCGGGACGCGACTCGCATCAGACCGTCACATGGCCCGCCGTGGGGTCCCCGCCTCCTCCTTCTTCACACTCATCCTCTTCCCCGTCCTTCAAAGACGTCCATGCGCTGCGCACCTTCTCTGTGGCTATACGTGTACATAAAGACCTGAAAAAATTTCCCCTTCTGTGCTCGACGTCTCCTGCTTGCCTGGATCAACATGCTGCTGTCGGTCACACGACACGTCTCCGAACTTCAGCGTCCTTCTCTTGTCAGCTTCACGAAGGTTCGCTTTGTGGGAAGAGCGTTGCGCGCAGTCTGTTTGCTACGCGCTTTCAGTCAGTATCTCGTCGCCTGCTTCCACTTTCTTTCGGCCGCGTGGATTTCGGGCGAAGACCTGGAAGACGACTGGGATGCGCCTCGCTCTACTACGCGTCTTACGAGCGTGTGCTCTGATGTATGCTCCCAGCCATTGTTCAGAGTATCAGTGCGCATGTCAACAAGCCCGCACGCCGACGGATCGAGCTTGCGAAACGTCTTGTCGCGGTGCCTCTACCTCCCACCCTTGCTCACGAGTACACCCTCCCGGTAGGAGAAGTCGCGCTACTTCGCCGTTCGAATGCTGAAGTGGTCTCTAGTTCTGTATGCATGTCCTCGCATTTATCTTGGGCGGCGTGTTCCAAGCACTGGGAAGAGCCGCATACCTGGAATTCTAGATGCAGTCGCCTAAGTACAGGCAATCAAAGGACCCTCGTTCCGACGCCGAGTACCCTCGGCGACGCGCCGCGCATCGCAGGGAACGTTGCAGTGCTGCCCTTTGAAAGCTCGTAGCGCGCACTGTCTCGACCGTCCACGCTGACAGAAGCGTCGCGCTCGTACACATATTGCTGCTGTTCTACGACGTGGGCTGTGTGCAGACGGTACCAGTCACCGCGCCTGGTCGCGACTGTAAGCGGACGACGCAGGCCAACGAGAACAGGTCGGCACACCGTCTACACTCCGCTGCACTACAGCACATACTGATTCTATCCTTCTATGTAGGCTGACCCCTTTTGAGGCTTACGCCTAAGTCAGTGCGCCCCTACCCTAGAGAGCTCCGCAGTCCCCAGTTCGCCCGCGTCTTCTCTGCTCCCAAGGTCAGCCCAATCTTGGCGCAGAGCCCTTGCCAGCCGCCGCGCCGGTACTCGATCTCGATTTGCGTCGTCTTCGTGAGTGTCCGCACATTCGATATACCGAGATATATAGGTATCAATCGTTTAATTGTCCGTTCCTTGGGACCCTGCAAGCCTACCCTGTCCCCCATTAAAAGCAGAAAAAACTTGTGGTGGCTCCCGAACATCCTCGTGAGCTGCCCTTCTTGATAGAAGAACTCATATGCTAACCGTTATGCCTACCATTTAGAGCGCTCCTCTCCAGGTGGAAGCAGTAGGTGGGTTGAGCAACCTCAGCAAGACCCAGGCCGCACCGCGAAGCGCTCGCTCGAACCTCGGGCTGACCGAGCCGGCAACGCAGACCGAGAGCCTTACTATTATTGGGGCAGCTGGCCATAGAGATTCAGAATGACTCGGTGCGCTGCACACGGGGCAGATAAATAGCGAACGTGAGTGCAGGTCAGCTCGCAAAAACTGCGGACCCTTCGCCTGTTCTGTACTGATGACGACTTACACAGTGAAGGCGAGCGAGCCAACCGTCCTCGACGGACAATCGCACTACGTGCTGCGGCCGGACAACCTGTTTATTAGCCTCAAGGTGAGACAGCGCCTTACAGTTCTCGCCACGAAGCTAAAGTATGAACTTGTGCAATTCTGGCAGGTCGACACTGCGCATGTCGTGCCAGGAGACATAAACATAGACCGTTTCAACGACGCGCTCGCAAGGACCCTGCAGGCATGTCCCGTACACGCCGGTCGTGTTGTACGCCCAGAGGAACCTAAAGACCCGTGGATGGTAAGCTGGATTATTTGCCGCGGGGTGTATAGAAGCTGAGGTGGCATTACAAACGCAGATCAGCCTCGGGAACCAAGGTGTACCCGTCACTGTCATAGACAGCGACGCGGAAACCGAGGTGCCTGCGAACACCGTCGTCCAGAACCCCTTCCCCTTCACACAACCCGTGAACTGCGTGAAATATCTGGACTTCGATAGCGACGAGCCGCTCCTGAAGGTGACTATCACACGCTTCACGAAGACAGGCAGCACCTCCATCGGCCTATGCTCATCGCACCTCGTCGGTCCGCGCTCCACCCCTTCGTACGCGAGTTACGCTGACCGCCCACAGGCGACGGCTACGCCGTACTCCACTTCCTGCGCCTCCTCTCGCAGAACTACCAAGGCCTCGCGCCCCTGGACCCCCCGCTCACCTTCACCACACCGCCACCACACCCATTCAACCCCGCAGACCACGCTGCCGCGCCTTTCGTCTCGCACTTCCAGCACCTGTACCCCCTGCGCGGCGTCCCGCCGCACCTCGCGCGCGGCCATACGAAGTCCGCGCGCGTCGACCTCCGCTTGCGCGCACAGCAGATCGCGCAGCTGCACGCGGGCGTGTGCGCGCAGCGCCCGGACCCGCCGCCGCGCGTGTCGCGGCAGGACACGCTCGCGGCGCTCCTCGCGCACTGCATCTCGCGCGCGGACGCGGACGCGCCGCCCGTCGAACACATCAGCACGTTCTTCATGGTGCGCGCACCCCCGCCGCACCTCTCGCACTTCCGCAGCTGACGCAGCTGACCCGTGCCCCAGGCGCGCGGCGTCGCGCCGCGCTCCACGACCGCCGCGGGCAACGCGCTCCTGCTCGCGACGACCGTGCCGCCCGCGGACAGCAGCGAGGCGACGCTCCTCGGCACCGCGCTGCGCGTGCGCACGGCGCTCGCGCGCTGCCGCGATCCGGCGTATGCGGCTGCGTACGACGCGGCGTCGGCGCCGCTGGCGGTGCGCGCGCTGAACGCGGAGCTCGCGCAGGACTTCGTCCAGCGCCCGGGGCGCATGGCCGTGAACTCGACGTGGCGGTGCGCGGCGTTTCGTTTTGTGTGTGTAGCGGCGCCTGATGTGGGCGAGCAGGTTCGACTGGACGTCGGCGCACTTTGGGTGGGCGGGCCGCACGCGGTTCTACCATACCGTGCTCGACGAGCCGCGGTTTGTCAAGATGTTCCAGCCGAACCCGGCGCCGCTGCCGGATGGGAGCTGGGAGGTGCGATCGAAGGACGATGTCGAGATCGTGTTTTATATCCAGAAGGAGCTCAGGGGGGCTTTCGTGGATTTGTTCGCGGCTCAGGCGCGTGAGCTGGGTATGTCGGGAGAGGTCGAGTGGGTTCCTGCACAGTAGAGGGTTGAGAACATTTAGATGGATGCTGCTAAATAGGCACCAGCTCGAATCCCTGCGTCTCAAGATCGGCTCGTTCGCCGGTTCGATCTCTCTAGCCTTCCGTTCGATTGAATATCAACTGCCCAAATCGCGGCACGCGCGAAGACGTTGTGGCGTTCCTGCAGCGTAAGCTGTCAGACTGAGCGACGAACTCTTCAGCGGGGTTTCAGATTAAGGATGTAGATTCTCGGAATAAGATATTGCTGATGTACATGAAGGAGAAATAGCTAGCCGTGAACCCACGACGACGCTGAGCTAGACCTAACGAAAATGCGCCTTGCGCGTGGTCCGCGGCGTACCCGGGAGGCGCATCGGCGCGATGGACGAGCGACCGGGCGGCGGCCGCTCCGCAGAGCGCGGCAGCAGCAGGCGGGACTCCATCCTCTGGTGCGTCGGGGTGCGCAGCTCGGGCAGCTCGTCCCAGAGCTCGTCCGCCTCAGTCAAATCGATGATCTCGGGCGTAATCGCCCTCGGCGGAGGCGACCTCGCACGTCCCTTGCCCTTCCTCGTCGCAGGCGGGGCGTCCTCCAGTACCTCGACCTCCGAGTCGTTCTCGCCTTCGTTTTCCACATCCGAATCGCCGGCGGTCTGCGCCTTCTTGTTCTTGTGCGTGCGTTTCCCCTTGCGTTTCCCCTGCTTCCGCGCCGTCTTCGCCTTCTTGGCGCGTCGTCTCTGGGAGACGCTCTCCTCGGCAGACGCCTCGTCCTCGTCGGCGGCAGCCTCCGCCTTGGTGCGTTTCGAAGAACCAGACCGTTTGGTTTCAACAACGCTGTTCCTTTCGCCCGTGTTGTTGATGGTGCCGTCGCCGAGACTGATGAACTGGTCGTAGTAATAGTCGTTGTCATTGCGGATTGCGCTCTGCGGACTTAGAAGCGCCGCAAACAGAGCTAAAAGCTCGTCATGGGTATCGAACACCCGGCGGTGAGCGTTGGATGAAGGAGAGGGATTGGCAGGCTGGGTGATCTGCGCAGGCCTCGAAGACTTCCGGGTCTTCGTCTTGCGCGTTGGAAGAGCACGAGTAGGCCGCGAAGGCCCTGCGGCTGGAGCAACAGTCGTATTCTCTGCGAGGTTGATGCCGGACAACTTGATACCATCGAATAGTCCCATGGCAGCTGCGGCGGCTAGGCCGTCGACTTCAGGAGTTGGCGTGGACGGGGCGGGTTGCGCATTGTTCGAAAGCGGCGGAGTGGTTCGTGCAGAGGCGCGCTCGTTGTGAATCTTTGGCAAATACTTCTGAAGACTCTCAAGATCCACGGCGAGATGGTGTTCTTTGAGAAGTGCGAATGCCCGTCGAATAAAAGTGTCCAGGAGGCTATCCTGATGGGTCAACTCGATGGGAGGCTGCTTGTCGCTAAGCATGATGACCCCATACTTGCGCTTCCCGCCGACAAAGAAACCCCCTGTCTGTCTTTCCTCGTAAAACACAGAGTTGATATGGTCGTGTAACGGCTTGTTCTCCCTGTTGGCAGATCGAATGTTCTCTGTCAATGGGTGCTCAAGAGGTTTTGAGGAGAGAGCGTGCTCGTGGAAGCGGAATGCGAAGAACAGCGCAAGCCATATGAGCGCCTCGAGATCGTCTGCAACCTGCGGAGGTTTCATGGGATACTGCAGGGAAAGACAAGACATGAAGGGCCAGGTACCCTGAATGCACTTTAGCGTCGAACGCGGATCATCGAATGCATCAATGCTCACCGACATGCCGCCTGGCTCGCATGGAGGCTTGCCGAAGTCCTCTTCTGCCTTGGACAAGTCCCAGTCGATGAGCATGCCGACCCCGTCCGCAGAGTTTATCATGATGTTGCCTGAGCTGATGTCGCGGTGGAGAATATGAGCCTCGGTCCAGGCAACGCTGTGGGCTACGCAGATGATGAGAATGAGACGTCCACGGTACGGCAGACTACGTACCTTTCGCGGCGCAAAAAAGTGCGAGGAGAAGATCTTTCGACGACTTGTATGTCTCCAGCGGTTGGCAGACTTCCTTCGTCACAAGTCTGGTGTGTACTCGCGTATACGCCTTCTGCTTCGATGCCGTGGGATGCAGATAGTCCTGCGTGAGAGTGTGCTGAGCGGTCCGTCGAATGCCGACATCGCCCCCTGCGATGGGCGTAGGGATGAAGGGAGTTTTTGCTCGATGAAGGGCGCGGTACGCATCGAGCTCGGGTTTCCGCAGCTTCGCTCGCCACTGATCTTTCATGAAGCACAGAGCATGTTGTGATTTGTCTTCGTGCATTTTGAACGCGATATAACCGCGGGTGCATCGTCCGACCGGGGTTCCGTGACCAGAAATATAACGGCCGATGAGGAAGTGCATGGCTGCCCCTTCATGTTCCGACTTGTCCATAGACACTGACGGGCAGGCAACCTGTTTGCTAGTGAGAACGATGCAAGCAATGGTAACGAACGAGAAAACTGACCTTATAAATGGGGTAGAAGGTCTTGTTAGCCAGGATGAGCTTCTTCATCGACTTTTGATAGTCGTTCGGAGGCTCGTAGTCCTCGAGCAGCTGGATCTCTTTCTTCGTGGCTTTGGTGACAGTTTCGTCGTATCCCCAGACTCTCTCGTCGCGCTTTGCGATCCTGGCGAGGGCATAGAGGAGGTCGAAGAAGTCCCAGGGGTTCTCCACGAGGTTGATGGGCTCCGTCATGACGCATCCCGCTCGGTCCCAGCGGTATACTCGAACCTCCTCGCCCGACAGAGAGAAGGTGATGACGTGCGTACGATGCTGCCTGAGCATGATTTGAGAGGCGTACTTCGCGTGCTGAGCGCGGGCCTTGTTGCCAACCCCAGATGTGTTTATGAAGGCCTCGGCAGACATCGGCGGCATGTCGCCGGGGAGAGCGTCGTCCGGTGGCGCGCTGAAGTCGATATCGCTGTAATCGGTTTCTTCAAATGACGCCTCGTCCGAGGCGGATGCCTCTGCGCCACGGCTTTCGATGTCGACCGAAGGCTCGCCCCCGGCGTCCCCCTCTGTGCCATGCCCATCCTCTCCCGTCTCGTGCTCCTCCTCGTCGACGTCCATCATAGCCTCCTCTTCCTGACCACCTTGCTGCTGCTTCTTCTTCCTACGTCCTGCACGAGCGTAAAAGCCTGCGCGAGCGTCTTCGGACTTGACTTCCATGACCGTCAGCATGAAGGCCCACGCACAACGCGCAACATCAGGCTGTTCTTCCAGCTGCTGCTCCGTGAGATTGTTTGTATACGCGGTCTTCGCATCTGTGTCGTGGAGCGGGTAGAGAACGATATCGGGCTTGCTGTCCCAGACGTTATTTTCAGGATTGTGGCCGACAATCTTGAACCGAGCGTCGTAACCTGCGAGCTCCATGACGGAGTTCATGCTCTCGACCTGAGGGACAAACGATGAGTGTGAATCCAGAGGAGAAGCCAGTCAACAGGTGGACGTACGAGGATGGGATACATCGGATCTTCCAGCTTCGCTATACCACCCTTCTTCTTGTCCTTGTTCTTAGACGTGATGTCCGCGACAACTGAGCGCAGCTTGGTCGGAAGTCTGATGCGCTTCCTTTGCTCATTGTCGAGTTTCCCGCCGCGGTACGCGTACTTGCGTTTGAACTGACTCGCAGGGATATAGACGTACATCGGGTCCATGGTCTTGTTCAGCTTCTGGTCGAATTCCTTGTCCTTGAAAGGGTTTTGATCAATCAGGACGATGCGGCGAGGGATGCCAGAGTTCTTGCTGGTGAAACGTGTGGCCTCGGTTCGCGAGTCAGGAAGTTGATCTTGTTGGGAGTGGTCTTGTTGGGAGTGGTCTTGTTGGGAGTGGTCTTGTTGGGAGTGGTCTTGTTGGGAGTTCTCGCTCTCCGTCTGGCTGTCGGCGGGCTGGCTGAGAGAATGTCGGTATTTTTCAATATCTTCTTCGTCGATGGCGTCGCCCTGGCTGTACGAAGGTTCCGAACAATTTGGGGTGGCGTTGCGATGTTGGACGTTGTCCTCTTCTTGCGCTACGAGATAGGGTACGGTGTCGTCGTCCTTGTCGAAGTCGACTCCGTTGACGTGTTGGTATTCGTAGGTTTTATTGTCTAGAGGTGTCTGGATAGAGATGCCGAGAGGGTCGAAGGCGCGTGTAGACGGTCGAAACTTGATGGTTTTCCTAGGCAGTCGACTAGGCGAGGCCAAGTCAGACTCCATGGTTCGCAAAGGAGGCAGGAAATGGTACTAACCTATCAATGCTGGGCCTTTATATAGCTATGCTATGTTCTGGCCACTGGTCACTCGGTGTTTGTTGTGCAAAGCTACGGCTGCATGTTCATTCCTCAGCGGTGCTATGACCCAGTGGTGAATGGCGTAAAACGTACCGTGAGTATTTTCCAAATGGCACGCAACGAAGTGCGTGCAGGCCAATATGTGGTCTGAATGGAGTGTGAGAAGAAGGTGGTCTGGTGAAGTCTAGGTCGAAGGAGAGACGGAGCACGTCACGAGTGCTGGTTGTGTTTAGGCCGCCACAATGCCGGCGCTACCTCAATTTGCCGAAAAAGGGGCCACCGACACCAGCACTAAACAAGCAGAGAAAGCAAAATCCATTGTTCGATGAACACCGAAGCAAAGCGTGGTCACGAACAATGGCAGCGCTTGTCTTTGACGAATGTATTCAACGGCCCAATTTCGGCCATCGAAGTATCGCGACCTTCAAGCGCGTTCGACCACCGGTCACAAGCCCTCTTCCATGCGTGCTCGAAGGAGGCAGACTTGGGGGTCGCCAGCAGCGTCGTTGAGAGATTAGACAGACGGTCCAGACGCGGAGGGTATCGGGCAAGATGGAACGGGAACGTCGAGCAGAAGCCAGAGATACACTGCGTCCCTGAACAACGCTGCGAATTCTCTTTCGATATGTTGAATGCGAGCCGACTCGGATTTTGCCTCTTCCACGACCACAACGCCCTCCGCCATATCCGTTGTCGCCGCCCTCCAGATCGAAGTCGTCCTCCCTCTCCCTGACTTTCCGCTTGAAAGCGCTCGCTGAACGCCCGCGGATATCCGCGACGAATACTAGTGCAAACGCCAGATTTGAAGCTTGAGTCGGGCGCGGAGCTCTGCGTACAGTGTAGCTCGTCTTCGCTTTGGGAGTCGCCAGGGACGACAGCGTCGCGGAGGTGCCCTGAGCGCACGTGGGCACCTAAGCTGGATCCGCGCGGCGGGTTTCGTTGCGTTGATAGATGTGGACAGAGTCGGGGCGCAAAGTCGAGCAAGTCGGCAAGGCAAATGTCAGAGCAGAAGTCTGAGAGGTCGCTGCTAGTCGGCCGGGCTCTAGCTTCGCAAAGTCGCTCCTTCGTGAGCTTGGGCACCATTTAAATGGCTTCACGATGGATGTCTTCGCTGTCTGAGCAGATAGTCGCTCTAGTTATGCAGGTTTCAGATTCTGAGTACGCGTAGCACCAAACACATAAGACTCACGACAGAACGGAGGGCGTGACACTCCCAATGTCCTCAGCCCCTCGGCGTCGGGTCGGGGATTGATGAAAAGCGCCAGCCCAAGGTCTGGCTACGCTTTCACCGATGAAAGAATGCGCAAGCTGTCCATGTTAGTCGGAAATCGCCCAGGAGGCTGCAGAGAGCGTACCTGGATGCGTTTCCGAGGCGGTCTCGCAAAGCTCTCGCTCTCTGACTCGCTACGTGTGTCACTCCCCGCCTCTCTTCTCCAAGTATTAGACTTCCTACAAGGCCTTGAGCCATGGAGATGGCAGATGCTGCGCTGTGCAGATATACCTCGAATTCCGTCTCGGTCTCGAATCCCTCGGACTTTCCTAGGTCTGGAAGAACGCAGTCATGTTGTTCATTCAAGACAGTTCATGGTGCCAAAGCGTCTCGTAGAGTGCTGGCGCTGAGGCCTGAGGCCGAGGTGTGAAGAGGAGTTGTAGGTTCGCCGTCGGACGGAGATGGTGGTCGCCGGTCACCAGCAATCTCGCTCGCTTGTCACGGACTCGCGCACGCGAAGTGACAAACGTCATGTGCACCTGTCACCAGCGCAGCCGTCACGGCGGCGGTTCGAACGCGGCCTCTGACGCTGCGTTGAGAAAATACACTCGAATTTATGGAACCCAGCAAGACGGGTACGGACAGTAAGATTTACGCGAAAGATTGAGCCTGCCTATGGAATTTCGGAGAGCGAGATGTGCACGTCGAAGCGTTGGTGAGATGACAGGGGAACGCGTTCTTTTACGATACCTTCCAAGACTGCACGATATCGCTGTCTGTCCCCTTCCCATGACAGCTGCTTGTTGTATATGTGCGTCGACTCGTTATCTTCGTCCGCCTCCCGCACCAACTTCCACAGCTTCATCTCCATGTTAATGACTACTGACCGCAGCCTCCTGACGACTGCAGCGACTGGCGTCCAATCCAGCCCTTCGAGCAGCTGTCGGAAGCGTCGCTCCAGGGCAGATGCGTCCGGGTTCGGCTCGTCGGGCTCAACGTAATTCGCGAGATTCATCTCGAAAGTCACGTCGCGAATAGCGGCAGCGAGAGGGGTCCCCATGAGATTTTGTATCTTTGCCCACGGAGGACCTGTGGATGTCCTGCCGACGATGATATGCCTGACGATGCGCAGCTCGCGAAGAGTCGGACATGCGTGCTGGTACGTCAGAAGACCGCGAGGAATGCTTCCGCAGCAGACAAGCGACCGAAGGGCGGTGCATCGGAGAAGGAGGGCGTGCAGAGCTGGAGAGGCAACGACCACATTGTTCACCATATCGTCGATAGGGGCTCGAATCGACAAGGTAGTCAGCGAGGTGACGTCGAGGTACGAGCACACCTTGTCGATCCAGAACTCGGTAGCGTCGTTGTTTGAGAAGGTTAATCCGAGCGTTTCGAGTCCCAGCGGAGGTGGTTGATGCAGCAGAGTACCAGAGGGCTCGAAAAGAAGATCGGTTTGGTAGAACGAGAGCGTAGAGATGTGGCGAAAGCAGGAGAGAAGATTGAATATGTCCTGCGATACGACACTCGCACCAAGGCGTGCCAGTCGAAGGCTCGGTAAAGACAAACGTGGAGTTGAGACGATAGTTGGGACCTCATCAGGTAGAAATTGCAGATGATGGAGCTCGAGACTGCGGATGTGTGGGAGAAGATCGAGGATGTCTATGATTTCCTGTGTGGATGTCACCCGACGGAGGAGGGTACGTCCATGCCATATGAGAGTGAAGGTAATGAGGAGCTCTTGTACATTCTCACGCATGCGGGGAGAGCTCTCGAGCAGCGACTTGAGTTCGTCGAGGGTCTTCGATTGCCCGAGGAGACGACTGCATTCACAGGTGTCTTGGAGGCTACCACGTCCTCTGGCCCAATGGCATCCACAACGAGGCCATTTGAAGCACGAGAAGAGGTGAAAGGAGCTTGTTGAGAGCCAGCGTCGTTGGACAAGGGAGCATGCGCGAAGGGTCGCTTTGTCATTGTGGAGGAAATCGATGGTCCAGTCGACCAGCTCCTGCGGGAAGGTGAGCGATGTGCGTGCGAGGGAGCGTTGAGCGAGCGCAATGTCCGCGTTATCTGACATGGCGCTCTACAACTGTATACAGAATCATGAATCTAGATCTCGCTGTGCTGGTAACTTCGAAGAAATGTACCTCCGAGTCGAGGGCTCGTGACGGCACGGAGACGCGGCTGATGTGGGGGCACGAGACCGGACGGTGTAGCACTGTTACTGGTAGCGAGACCACGAGCAGCCTGGTTTGAAAGCGACTAAGGCTAAGCTTGCTCAAAGCCAGGTACGAGACGAGTCACAGGGGAGATACGGGCAAGCCTCGCGAGCTCGTCTTGGGTTCGTCACGCACTGGCGTATGCGTAGTGACAAAGATCACGTGCAATAGTCACCCTTGCGTCCCATCACGCTGCATCACAATTCACGACCCGGACGCCAGTTTCAAGTTGGTACCCGACCTCCATCCCCGTGCAACAGCTTGCTCTTGTCGTTGCCTGTAGAGTGAGTTGATATGTTTTGGTAGGGTCTCCTTTTTCTAATCTATGCCTAGATACATATATTACGCTCTTTGTCTCAGTGCGAGCCTTGCTGGCGCACTTCGTGTTCCCCCGCCGTCGACGGTTCGTCGAGCACGGAGTGACCACGACACTCAGGCTATCGCACATGCGAGGCTTTGTCATTTTAATACCTCGTGCTGCGCGAATTGCTCGTAGGCCAAGTTCTGTGCATGAGGTCAGCCAGTCTGAGAAGCACTGCACGCCAGCCGTGCTTGAAAACGGCCTGATTCCGGCTACTGCTCGCGCAGGCTTTGTAGCCACACGCGCTACTTATCTTGCACTAGCGACCTTTACCACAATCTCTTTGATGCAGCACACGCTCTTTGGGCTTCGATGCGACCCATTCTTTCTCAGGCTGTTATTTCCTTGCTTTCTTCAACACCCTCACTTTCACCGCCGAATGAGACCTCTTTGCCGCTACACACTACGACAATGCATCCTATCGTGAGTCCCTAGATATGCTCCGAGCATAGAGGCTGACGTTGGTTATTTTAGACGTTCGCTGACTTTCTAGAGCACTACGCCAGCGCTGCTGCGTTCCAAAGCCAGGCTGTCTCAGAGAAGTAAGGTTTGTACGCGATAAGCTGCCGCGCTGCCACGCTCTGGCACCTCGACACATGTAAGGTCGAGCTCTCGTCCGTCCCCGCCGAGCGCGTGAACCTGTGTAGCAGTGTCAGCTCCCTCAGACGCTCGGCTCGTTGCGTCCACCGCCGAAGTAGCCCACATCCAAAAGGCAAGTGTGATAGGTATAAACACCCTCGTGATGCGGACCGCTCAATTGCACGCCCAAACATCGCACTGTAGGCGGCTTCCGAGGAGCATCAAGTGACCCTTGCTCACGCAGACGCCTTTCTGTCCCGTCTCGTCGCCCCGTCTGGCCATCGGCATCTGGGCGAGCCTCAAGTTCAACACCACCTAGCGCTGTCTGCACGTGAAGCAATACACTGCCTCGCGAGTACAGAACGATTCACTGCCCTTTTTACGAGCACCGAGTCCTGGCTGATTTGCTTGCGCTCTGCCATGGCTGCCAAGACTGCCGAGGCTGCTGCCCCCCGCACCGCCCTCGCACCACGTAGCATCTGACGAGCAGTGCTCGAATCTCATTGGGCTTCCGTGCCAAAAAGTGGGCGGCGGGTGGGCCGGCGGGTCGAGCGGTAAGGAGGAGCTCTTGGCGGGGATGTGCGTGCGCGAAGACGAGCCGGGCAGAAACCGCGGGATGGGCCGCCTGTGCGACTTCGGGACTAGATATGCGGAGTCGATGGTGCAGATCAGGATACTCGTGGTCCCTTCTGCCGAGTTCGCATACCTGCGATGTGTATGAGGTCTTGCTCCCAGCAAAGCAGGACTTGAGCAGGACCAGCCGGGTTACCTGTGGTAAGCGCTAGGTGGGGCCAGGTCTTCGAGCCGAGACCCTGCTAGTCCTTCCGAGACTGGAATTAAACAATCACAGCACAGTGCAAATTGGTTGACAATAATTTGACAGACAATTAGAAAGATATATACAGCCGAAATATTGTACGCGGCGACGGAGACTGTTGTGCAAACATTCTGGCTAAACGTCTCGGCCACCTACTTCGCCCTGAGCTTCTTTGCCGGACGTGCGGACGCTGGCAGGTCTGCGTTCTTCTGTTCGACTACGCCGTCTTCGTTTGCCTCGGCGGCGGAGCGCTTAAGATCAAGTCTGCTCGCGTCGCTGGACGTCGAGTTATTGGGAGTGGTGTCCTCGAATCTTCCGAGCTTCGAGAACTGATCAAAAAGATAGTCATCGTCATTGATAATGCCCGCTTCAAGTTCGCGGAGGACATCGCGGATGATGACGAGCAACGCGATGTGATCGTCGAGTAGTCTCTGCGGATCCGGATCGTCTGAGTCTGACGAGGCGTGAGGGGGAGCAGAGAGCACAGAAAGCTCGGGTGTTCTCGAGGGAAGTGAGAGTTCGACTGGCCATGGTATGTGAGTGTTGCAATTGAGCTGAGCACCGCTTCTCTCTCGAGAGCTTGCCTTGCCATGTTCAGGTTCTGGGGAAGGTTGCCTTGCAGCGTATGGCTGGAGCTTCGTAAAATCGATCGCTTGATAGTGTTCGCGGAGAGCGCTGTATGCTTCGTTGAGGAAAATGGCAATGGGAGTGTTCTTCGTCAGGGTGATAGGCGGTTCCGCCAGCAGAATATGCATATGTTTCCTGTCTCCCCCCGTTACGACCCCGTTCCTGAGTGTGACCTCTTCCCAGAAGATATAATCGATATGCCCCGACAGATAGCGATTATTTCTGTTGGCCTCTTCTTGCTCGGCCTGAGTCGCGCATGCAGGAACTAGAGGGGAGCCCCGGTGTTGATGAAAGCGGAATGCGAGCCGGAGGATAACATATATGAAGGATTCGAGATCGTCTGCGACTTCCGCCGGTTTCGTCGGGTGCTGGAGCGCGACTACTGACATGAATGGCCAGGTCCCCTGACTGAAGGTCAGTGCCCAAATTCCTTGTATGCAAAAGCCAGATCACGCACCGACATTCCGCGGCCCTCGAGATTCTCCTTGTACACGGCCATATCCCAGTCATTTAGAACTAGAGAAGGGCCGCCGTCGGCGGCACCGCGCTTGCTTGACAAAGCACCGTGACCACGGTTTATCGTTGCTGGAATTGCGAGGAGAGAAGAGGAGACAATGATAGAACTCGGCGGCGGCATTCTTCATTTGAAAAGGTACAGATGAACGTCATCGCAAAAGGCTACTAACCACGGAGTGGGGACTAAGGAGGTCAATAGAGGTGGACATAAAATCAAGCAGCAGAGGAGAGAAACTCGTTGCTGCCTTTGAGCTCGCTATGAAGGCAGGCTGGGCAGGGAGAGCGGATTGTGCATGAAGCCTCGCTCCCCTAGAGAGGCTTGGGACTTGGGCTATAGAAGCTGGCAGAGCGAGATAGGGGGGCAAGAACCTCCTTGCCGTACATATCTGCTGTGAAGTCATTCTTGCTCTCCCCGGTGGCCCAGTGCAAGGAGCAAATGGCTACACCCACGTCCTTAATTAGGCTGTTCCGCATATGTACGCGACGAGCGGGATGAACTGTCCTCAGCAGAGTTGGACGAAGCAAATGGGGAAGAAAGATATTTCATTCACAGCGTGATGCTACGTGATGTAAGATACTATTCCTCCCCCCCTTTTGATAAAACGTCTAGTGTTGATAATTCCGCTGTCCCTCCGTCACCACTCATCCTTCCGGGCTGTGAATTATTTATGAGAGAGAACAATCGTCAGCAATGATGCCCGTGTGGTCTAACAGATGGAATTCGGGTCTGCGGAGGTAGTGGATTTCTAACACGACTGGCTGGAGGCTTTATCAAGACTAAGCGCCAATTCGTTCGGCTCCGTGACAGCGATCACACAGACAGTCTTCTCTCAAACTGTGTCTGAGCTTTCATAAAGTAGTATACTTCTGATTCTGCTAGTTTCTTTGTGCCTCTCTGTCCTCGTCGTTGCAGGAGTCACCGAAATCTAGTGTTCGAGGGGATGCGACTGCATTAGCGCCGGATCATCGACCAATCCCCTGAGCGCGATCGTGGCTTATTACGGAAATCTGTCGATAATCAAATTATCATCACTGGTCTCGAACAGACCTGCTGTTCTGCAACGTCTGCTGTCCTCGTCGAAGCCCGCCTAAAATTGCGGTAAAAATACGAGAGCGTAGCCAGAGGTCTGTTACACGGAGCTGGGACCTTGGTTTGAGGTGAAAGGGAAGCCGGAGTGAAGGGCAAGCGGAAAGATCCAAAGTATTATCAAAAGGGGGTGAGGAATAGTAGTGCGTGAGGTAGAGGAGGGCCGGACGGCCGGCAGTGCGTACGAGGGTGGGTGCGCGAGTCGCGACGGCGTGTTGGCTGAAGAGGGAAGAGATAAGATAAGATAGGATGGACGGTCGCGTTCGGATCTCGGGAAGAGCCGGGTGACAGAAATCTGGCTTCAATTATCACATCGACAGCATAGCTTGTCAAGCAAGCTAAAGCCGCGTCCAGTGGCGACGTCAATCATGATATTCCCCGTACTGATATCTCCATGAAGTACTTCGGCCTTCTTCCACGCCTGCTGGTGTGCTGGGAAGCAACTGATGAGGACGATTCCGCGAACCAGCGCGCATGGGAAACACACCTACTACCGCAAAAGTTATGACGTTGAGCAGCTCGCTGCCACTCTTGTAGGTATCAAGTGGTCGGCCGACCTCCTTTGTGACAAGCCTCGTGTGAACGAGGACCCGAGACTTGCGCACCTTCGGCGAAGCCTGGGCCAACTCATGGTAGCGAGTCGTTTGGAATGACTTGCGCAGCCTTCCTGGGACGTCGCCGCCGGCAATGGGCGTTGCGATCCATTCGACATTGTGCCTGTGTAGGCGAGCGTAGACCTCGAGCTCCGGCGTGTCAACCTGGATTCGCCACTGATCCTTTAGAAAGCACACCTTCCGTGCAGCAAGATCGAAGGCGATGTAGCCGCGTGTGCTGCGTCCTAGCGGTTTGCCATGTTTCGAGAACGATTTTCCAATCAGGAAGGCCCTTGACCTGGGCAGGCGCTGCGAAGAGCCGTGTTCTGTCGATATCTCCTCGCACTCTACCTAGCACCGACACCGTACACGAGTCAGCCAAACGCCAGCTTAGCAGCCAGCTAAAGACGTGATCACTCGCCTTGTATATTGGGTGAAGAAGCGTATTCTTGAAGATTGCGTCCTTGTGTGCTTGAAGGTGTACGTTGCTTGGGTCGAACGACTTGAACAGCGCAACTTCCTCCTTCGAGGCCCGAACAACAGTGGGATCCTGGCCCCAGCCATAACTGTCTTGTCGTGCCATGCAGTAGAGAATGTCGAAGAAGTCCGAGGCAGCGCTGACAAGGTGGATTGGGCCCGTAGAGATGCAGCCGGCGCGGTCCCAGCGGTATACCCGGGCTGCAGTGGCGGAGATATGGACGGTGAAGACATGAGTACGATGCTGTCTCAGCATGATTTGTGCAGGCGAATGGGAATGCTGCGTCCGCGCTGTCTTGCTTGTAGGCAGCTTCTTGCGGAAAGATGTATCGCATTCGGCGTCGTCATCAGCTTCAGATGCCATGGAAAATACACGGTCGCCATCCGAGGCAAAGAGTTGGACCTCAGCCACAGAGATCATGTGGCTCCAGACGCAGCGAGTGGCCTCAGGATGCTCATCGGAGCAGTCTTGCGAAGCATTACGTGTGTATGCGGCCTTCACCTCGTCGTCCTGGGGATATAACGCAAGGATACTTTTGTTGTCCTGTTCGTCGCATTCTGAGCGGTTCAAGGCCACCATCTTCCAACGAGCTGATGAGCCTGCAAGTTCAAAAATCAAGTTGAGCATGTCAGCCTAATTCAGTCGCGAGTCATCAGCGCACTGTAATGAACATGATACTTGGAGTTACGCACCACAGAACCTGTGAGATCTTCGACCAACCTCTCAATGCGCCACATCTCCGCGCTTGGTTCCACTCCGGATGGATCACTGAGCGATGCGTCTCCAGAATAGAGTTCCAAAGAATAAATTTGAGCCTTCTGCTTCGATGACATTGGTTTCATTCCGGGGAAGAAGGTATGCCTGAACCTCTTTGCGTCGATCTCAGCGTAGGTGCTGCCCATCGTCTTGGCTGTTGTTTGTGGCACGAGGCTAGTGGGAGGTTGTATGAGACGGAAACCCAAGTATGTTGAGAGGTATTTGTACCCACCGTAACAGGGGCCACTGCATCTCGTCCACGCTTTGGGTCCGAGCTTGCACAGCGATATGGTCGCTGCCAGATTTGCCAGTGTTCAGTAGCGCAGGGTCAGAAAGCAGCGCGGCAAGCCGTGCGGAGACCAAGCGGAGACACCAAAACTCTGGCAATGCCTTACGCCCGCAGACCATCAGGGCAAAAGGCAGCAAATCAAAGTGGCTCTGGACTAAAATTAAAACACAGTTGGCGAATAAGACCGGCCTTCTTCAAGCTGTTTTGTTCGTCAGCTCGAATACCGTTCACAAGGTTAGGCCCGGTCACGAGTGACCCGACTCACGACGTGAGCCGGCGCCAGGGACCCTGGAACGGCCAGCTCCGAATGGCCGTTCCTAGAGAGCAGCTCGGCGTGGTGGTCGAGCATCCTCCGCGGCGCATCGGAGCCTGACGACGTGCGACGAGAAGGAGAGGGTACCGAAGGCTAAAATTGGCTACGCTTTCACAGATGAACAGATGAATGAATGAATGAATGAATGCGCAAGCTGTCCATGTCAGTGGGAAATCGCCCAGAAGGCTGCAGCCAGCGTACCTGAATGCGTCTCCGAGGCGGTCTCGCAAAGCTCTCGCTCGCTGACTCGCTACGTGTGTCGCCCCTCGCCTCTCTTCTACAAGCATTAGACCTCCCACAAGGCCTTCAGCCATGGTTATGGCAGATGCTGCACTGTGCAGATATACCTCGAATTCCCACTCGGTCCCGAATCCCTCGCCGGGCTTTCCTAAGTCTGCTAGGACCTAGTCATGTTGCTCATTTGAGACAGTCTATGACGCCAAAGCGTCTCGTAGAGTTCTGAGGCCTGACGCCGAGGTGTGAAGAGGAGTCGTAGGTTCGCCGTCGGACAGAACGGTCACCGGCGGTCACAGCAACCTCGCTCGCTTGTCACGGACTCGCGTACGCGAAGTGACAGACGTCATGTGCCCATGTCACCCATGCGGGTGTCACGACTCGAGCGCGGCCTCCAGAGTCCAAATTCCATCGCATTTACAGTCTAACTCAAGGAAACACGAGGCGGTCGCAAACGCCTGTCAGAAATTGGGGTCGCGCGGTGCGAAGTACGTCGGCTGAGGAGCAAACGCGCTAGCGTTCGCTATCGATTCCCGAGTCCTTAAGTACGCTACAGGGTGTCTCGGGTCGCGCGCGGGCCGTAGTTACATCCACTCTCGGTACATACGGTCGTAATAAATAACGGTAAACAAATAGCGCATGGGCGCCGTGAGTCCGAGCTCGAAATTGTCCATAGAAAATTAACAAAGCCGCCCCAGACGGTGCGCTGAGAGGATACTAATTAGATTGACACATAGACATCGATGAACTGCTATCGACACAGAGCAATACGAACTGCCATTACAGCGCTACGGGTCAGGCATAGACCGCTTCATTCCTGAGGTGCCACTCTTCTGCATCCCGGTAGGGAGAGGCTTTCTTGCAACGAGATCGGGAAGGCCGAGGAACTGGTCAAATAGGTAATCGTCATCTCCCATGATGCTCTCCGGCACTGCGGAGTCGAACAGTCGAAGGATGGCAGTATGCGTGTCGAGCGGGCGGACCTTTCCTTGCTCCGCAGCCGTCGAACGAGCGGCCTTGGCCACGCCATCTCCTTTGGCTGAAGATGGGCCTGCAACAGCAGCGTTCTCGGGAATCGTCTCGTGGATTATTCCTCCTCCGATTGTCTCCGATATCTTTTTGAGTAACTTACTGGTGTGATTTGCCTTGCGGCGAAAGCCCTCCCGGCCCGGATCTGCGTCTTGTGCGGGACGGAGTATGGACGAAGCGCCTCGAAATCGACTTTTTCGTAGTGCTGGCGAAGCAATGCAAAGGCGCGCTGCAGGAACTGTGCCAGGAGCGAGGACTGATCCCAGAGGTAGATTGGGGGCTGCCCTATCTTGATGGCGGTGTGCTTGTTATAGCCGCCGACGTAACGGCCGTTGGTCGCTGGGTGCTGTTCATAGAAGTAGTTGTTGATGTCTTCAGCGAGCACCTTGTTCGAATTGTTCGCAACCGTGATTGTTGCCACCGAAGGTTGAGTACCTTCAGGGAGTATAGTCGACCGTCGATGATTGTGGAAGCGGTAAGCCATCAGGAGGACGACATGAATAAAGGATTCGAGGTCGTCAGCGACCTCTGGAGGCTTTGTCGGGTACTGGAGAGCAAGGGAGGATAAGAATGGCCAAGTTCCCTGCAAATTCGTGAGACAAAATGCGCGACCTCCTAGTTCACAAAGACGTACCGAAATGCCGTTGGCCTCGCGAGCACGCTTCCCGAAATCGTCCTTGAATTTGGACAGGTCCCAATCGTTGAGGAAGCCGTTTTTGGACCGAACGTCGATCATGATGTTCTGCTCGCTTATGTCGCGATGGAGAACGCCTGCTTTCTCCCAGGCTTCCTTGTGTGCTAATTTCATGTCAGAACAATTTCGACGTCTCATACGCGAAGAAGACTTCACATACCCAGGACCGCATACGTGCATGTCTGGAGGAGTTCCACAGAGTCGAAGTAGGCAGCTAATGGCATGCCGACCTCCTTGAGTACGATGCGCATGTGAATGCGCATGAGCGCGGCCTGCTTCGGGCCGTCGGCGAGATACCGCTGCGACGTCGTGTGCTGGGGCGAGCGGAGCATTCCACGAACCTCGCCGCCGGCGATCGGTGTGGCGATAAACCGTACGCCACGCTCGTGCAGTCGTGTGTACACGTCGAGCTCGCTCCGCCGAACGCTGGAGCGCCACTGGTCCTTCATGAAGCACCAGTCCTTGGTCCAGAGGTCGAAGGCAATGAAGCCGCGCGTACAACGGCCAATCGGTGCACCGTGCCCGGCAGTAAGCTTTCCGACGAGGAACTCGCGCTCGTCTGGGGGCTTCGCTTCGGGGTCTTCTTCTTCATCCCTCGTCGCATCGTATTCCTCGTCGGCAGAACCTTGCGCGCTGAATCTGTTGGGGATGGAGACGGAAGGGCAGGTGATCTATAGTAACGAGTGTAAGTCATACGGCCCCGTGTATGGATACGCAGTAATGAGTACCTTGTAGATCGGGTACTGTAGCTTATTGTCCCAGATATCTTTCCGAGCTCGGTCGAGGTGCTCATTGGTGGTCTGATAGGCTTCAATCAACTTCTTCTCCGCTTCGGATGCCCTGACAGCGGTGTCGTCAAATCCCCACCACTTGTCGCCGAGATTCCCGAGGCAGTAGAGCAAGTCGTAGAAGTCGTCAGGGTTGTCGAGCAGATTGACAGCGTCGGTCATGATACACCCGGCCTGGTCCCAGCGGAATGCGCGTATGTATGCGCCGGAGATGTAGAAGCTGATGACGTGCAGCCGGTGCTGGCGCAGCATGATCTGCGCAGCGTACTTGGCGTGCTGCGCGCGGGACTTATTCCCCCTATCCGATTTGTGCAGTGTTTCCTCAGCAGAGCGGGGGATGATCTTCTCTTGCACAGGAGGGGCAGGCTTCGCTGCCTGTTCTGCTTCCTCGGGGGGATTCGAAGAGCCGGCGACAGGTGGCTCGGCCGGGGGTGCGCGGTCGACGTCCATGGGCTTCTCCTTCGAGGTCAGCTTGCCTTTAGACTTCTTCCCAGCGCCAGCCTTCGCACGATGCTTGGCCGGCTTGCGTACTCCAGCAACCACCTTAGCCTTCTGGCCTCGGCCCGTGGTGGATCTTGTTGCACGGCCCTTGCCCTTGCCCTTGCCCTTCGGGTCAAGCTGCTCCTCGGATGCGTCCGCTGGCGGGACGTCGGCCATTTCGACCTCGGGATCGTCGCCAGCACCGACATCCCGCGGCGCAGAGGGCTCCTCGTCTCCCTTCTTCTGTCTCTTGGTTTCCCTGAGCTGAACAGGTGGGCTGAAGAGGAACCCGGCCCCTTCATCGTCGAGCTTCACTTCGAGGGGCGCGATGGCATAACCCCACGCACAGCGCGCCGCGCCGGGGTGCTTCTTCAGGTGTTTCTCGTCGAGCGTGTATGCTTTTTCTGCATCTTTGACCTCGTCCTTGCCCGGGTATAGCGTCAGGTCAGGCTTGCTATCTGACTGGCCAGTCTCGGGATGATGAGCGGTGATATAGAATCTGGCCGAGGACCTCGTCTTGCTCATGATGGAGTTGAAGGTTGCTTGCTATTCGAGAGGGTCAGCCTTGTCCTTATGTAGCATAGAAAAATAGGCGTACGATGGGCGGATACATGGGATCTTCCGACTTCGCGGCAGGTTTGCGCTTGGGGATCCCAGCAGGCGAAGACGACGCGCCGAGACCAGTGCCATCAGCACTTGCACTGAAGTCGCCAAGGGGTACGTCCGTTGTATTGCGAGAAGGCTGAGCGTTGATGCCAAGTGAAGAGGTGACGCCAGTGCTTGTTGAGGTGCCACTGACGGCGGCAAGACCCTCGAGGGCTGAGGGGTCATAGTCAGGGCGCGACGTGGTAGAGTCATTGGCCGGTCCGCCGGTCGCATGACTCGTAGATGCTGGGATTTCTTCGCCCTCCGTTGGCCTTTTCTTCGACAGAGCCGCAGGGATCACGTCGCGAAGAGGTTCGATGCTGACGACGGCCTTCCTCTGATCGGGACTCAGGCATGGGCCAGGAGCGAACCGTTGACGAAACTGCTTCATGCTGATTAAGGCGTAATGCGTGTCCATCGTGGCGTTGATTCTTGCGTCGTGGGCCTCGCCTTTGAAGGGATTCTCGTTGGGTAAGATGACTGGTCGAGGTGGGCCGTTGTTTCGATCGGTGTGCTGAGAATTATCGTTCACCGCTCCGTCTTCCTGGGGGAGGACACCGTTGTACGTGACGTAGTAGACCTTGTTGTCGCGTTCTAAGGACTCGATCTCGCGTCGGAGGTCCGGATCGTCGTCAAGGAGTTTCTGGAGTTCAGATTGAGGTGGTAGATCAAGACTGATATCTTCTTCGTTGGTATTCAAGAAAGTGGAGATTTCTGGCAAGGAGTTAGAGCCCATGATGAACCACGGCGGATCGAAGGCACGTACGACTGGTTCGGGAGAAGGCACGCGTTATATAGGTACATCACGTATGGGCCACTGAAGCTGAAGCGACGCTTGAAGAGTCGAGACCCTCGTCACCTGACACAGCTTCTGGGGGCCACTCGCTAGGAGCGTTCCCACACTGTATTCGTGAAAGGACGGGTAAGTCATCACGCAACCTGTGCCACGTCTCGTGGCGGAAAGCGTACCTTTACGATGGGCCACAGAATGAAAATACCGGTTCAACGCCTGACCGTCGAACGCATGAGTTACGCCGAGGCAAGGAGCGACATTGTGCAGAATTAACTCATGGCTAGACGCACCCACAGATATGCCGTGCTAGACAGGTGGTGGCCGTTCACATTCAACGAACTTGGATTCCTTTTTGGGAATATAGACCGCTCTTGCGGGTCTGCCGGCGTCGCCACTGGCGCCTCATGCCAGACGTGAGGATTGCAGTTGAGTGGCGACTTCGGCCACATGTATGTACGATACAACGGTGCTAGCCCAGGACTTACTAATATTGGTTGAAGGGATTATCACGCAGCTCACGACGTCAATTGGCGAATCGACGTGTAGCCCAACAGGCGCCGCAGCATAAATTCTCCGGCGCCCTCGCTGGAAGTCACTCAAGTGTGTGTAGCCGTTCCTTCTGGGTAACACAGCGTGGTAACTCCGGTTTTTCTTGCGCTAAAATCGAGGGAAAAGTAAGTCAAAGAACAATAGTTTAGACAAGGTTTGCCGTGAAGGGAAAACCGAGGGCAAAACAGCCCATCAACCAATCACCGCTGCCACTCGGCCAGTTTTTCTTTGTTTTAATTATACGGTAAGCCGAAGGCAAACCGTTGTTTTATTCTCCAATTTTCCCACAATTTGCCCTGCAACAAAACTGGGCTTACCACGCTGTGTAAGCTATACAGTACGCTCACAGCCAGTCTCCCGCTCGCGTGAATCAGCCACAGCGTCGTAGTGCAATGGCTGACGGCAGCCGATAATATGACAGCAATCATGTGCGGATTAATCAACGGTTCTATAAGCTAGCAGGGGAGCGTACGGTACACTCGGGACGTTGTACAGGGTGACGAAGACGATTAGCGATATTTACCGACTGAGTATTCGGGCCTTTTGAAGGGCGACCAGCAGCCCTCTACTTCTTCTTGAGCTTCTTGCTCGGTCGAGCAGAAGCTGATCCTGCCTTCTCTTGGTCCGCCGCAGTGCCCTCGTTCGCGTCGGCGGAGGAGCGCTTGCTACCAGAGAGTTTGCTCGTGCCGCCAGTCGAGTTCTTGGGCGTCGACTTCTGGAGCTCTCCCAGCTTCGCGAACTGGTCGAAGAGATAATCGTCATCATCTAGCTTTCCGGCTCGAACTTCGCGCAGAACCTTGTGGATGACGTGGAACAAGTCGCTGTGATCATCGAGCAGCCGCTGCGGAGCGTTGGACCCCGATGACGTTCTACGGGAAGGAGAGCGCTCGGCAGACTTAGGCTTCTGCTTTGGAGAGGAGAATTCGTCCAGGAATTCGTCGCACGGGTCCAAGTCGTATGGTTCGGCAGCACCCTGACTGCGAGACTGATCATCCTGAGTCGAGGTCGACAATTGCGGCTCCCCGGCGTATGGCTGGAGTCTCTTGAAGTCAATCGCCCGGTAGTGTTCATGCAGAAGGGCGTACGCCTCCTTAAGGAACACGGCTATCGGAGTCTTCTGCTTTTTCAGCTCGATAGGCGGTACACCAAGGTTGATGTCCTTGAGTTTCGCCCGTCCACCGATGGTCACGCCATTCTCCAGGGTCCTCTCGTCGTAGAATAGACCATCGATTTGCTTCGCCAGATCGAAGTTCATCTTGTTGGCA
The DNA here is from genome assembly GCA_019973155.2 of Phanerochaete sordida. NCBI lineage: Eukaryota > Fungi > Basidiomycota > Agaricomycetes > Polyporales > Phanerochaetaceae > Phanerochaete > Phanerochaete sordida. The sequence continues at coordinate 641,983 of BPQB01000004.1, forward strand.
TTTAGCTGTTCGGCCTCGGTTGCGCACGCTGGGGCCTTGGGAGAATCCGCATGCCGATGGAAGCGAAAAGCGAGCCAGAGGACAACGTAGATGAACGACTCGAGATCATCAGAGACCTCAGCGGGTTTGGTCGGATACTGGAGAGCGGTCGCGGACAGGAACGGCCATGTACCCTGCATGTGAAGATCAGCGGCACTATTCTCGCGCATGAGCCCAAGGGTCACGTACCGATATACCACCGGCCTCACTCGCGGGAGCGCCGCTGCCGAGATCTTCCTTGTACTTGGCCAAGTCCCAGTCGTTGAGAAATCCTTTGCCGGTGTGGACGTCGATCATAATGTTGCCCGCGCTGACGTCCCGGTGCAGCACCTCGGCCTTCTCCCAGGCCTGTCGGTGTGCTGGAATGGCGCTGTCAGCCAAAGTAAACCCATGAGACAATGTGCAATCGGCACGCACCGACGATTGCCAGGGCGATCACACTGAGCAGCTCGTAGCCGTTCTTGTAGGTGTCCAGCGGCCGGCCGATCTCCTTCGTGACGAGCCTCGTGTGGACGCGCACAAGGGACCTGCGCATCCTCGCCGAGGCCCGGATGTGGTCCTGGTAGCGCGTGGTCTGGAACGAGGTGCGCAGCTTCCCCGGGATGTCGCCGCCCGCGATGGGCGTTACGATGCACTGGACCTTGTGCCTGTGCAGGCGCGCGTAGACTTCGAGCTCGGGCGTGCGCACCTGCGCGCGCCACTGGTCCTTCAGGAAACACATCTTCTGCGCGCCGGTGTCGAAGGCGATGTACCCGCGCGTGCAGCGCCCGACGGGCATGCCGTGCCCCGAGATGTGCCTGCCGATGAGGAACGACTTTATCGTCGTGGACTTCCCCTGGGCCTCTTCGTCCATGTTCACTTCCGGGCATTCGACCTAAGCACGCTACGTCAGTGGGATATTCACAAAAGGAGCACTAGGGCGCACCTTGTAGATGGGATAGAACAGCTCGTTCTCGAAGATCGCGTCCTTGTATGCGCGAAGATAGTCGTTACCGGGGTCGTGCTCGCGGAACTTGTCGATCTCTTTCTGCGAGGCCAAGACAGCGGTGTCATCGTATCCCCACTCAGGAGCCTTCTGCCGCGCCATGCAGTAGAGGATGTCGAAAAAGTCCCAGGGATCGTCCAAAAGGTCGATCGGCTCCGTGGCGACGCACCCCGCGCGATCCCAGCGGTACACTCGCGCCAGGCCCGCAGAGACGTAGATCGTGAAGACGTGGGTCCGGTGCTGGCGCAGCATGATCTGCGCGGCGTACTTCGCGTGTTGCGCGCGCGCCGTCCTGCCCGTCGGCGTGTTGTTAAGGAAGGACGGCGGCTTGGACGCGCCGCTGTCGTCGTCGTCCTTGGAGCTCGTCGACCACGTGTACCCGGACTCGGAGTGGCACGGCTTGACCTCGACCGCGCTGAGCATGTGCGCCCACGCGCAGCGCGCCAAGGCCGGTTCCGCGTCGAGGCGGGCCTCCGAAAAATTGTGAGTATAGGCTTCCTTCGCGCGGTCGTCGTCGGGGTACAGCGCCAGATCAATCTTGATGTCGTCCTTGCCGGTCTCCGGGTGGTTGGCCACAATCTTCCATTGTGCCTTCGAATTTGCCAGTTCGAAAATCGATTGGAATGTGTCCACCTGAGCGGACTGTCAGTGAGATAGCAAGGAGAGAATATAGGCGGACGTACAAGTAAAGGGTACATGGCCTTCTCCAGCTTCGTCTTAGTTTGCTGCTCGTCCGTTGGCTTCGACTTCGAGAGAAGTTGGCGCAGTGGCTCGAGCGTGTGAACTTTCGCCCTCTTCGTTTTGAGGATTGGCCGCATTCCTTGGAAGAACTTATGCCTGAACTTGTCGGGCTGGATCTCGGTGTACCGGGGGTCCATCTTCTTGTTCACAATACGGTTGTAGTGGCCGTCCTTGAAAGGGTTATTGTCGTGGACGATCCTACAGATGGCGCCGCAGTTACGTGGTGTCTTTGGTGTTGGTCTGTCCTTGGGATCAGAAGAAAGTCCGTCTTCTTCGTCGTCAGAGTGTTCGTCGAGAGACTCGAGCTCCCCGTCAGAGTCGCCAAAGTTCAGGTCCTCGTCTAGGGTCGAGTCGTCGTCGTAGTATGAGATGGCAGAGTTATTGTCGATTTCGATATCTTCGTCAGCTAGAGTGCTCGTATCGAGAAGAGCAAGCTCGTCTTCGCGGTCGTCAACGTCGGTGTAACGAACGTTCACCTTGAAGTTCGGACGTTTCCAGATATCAGGGTCAAAGACAGCAGTGCTTTCAGGAGCGTTGTCGATGGGGTCAAGTTCTCCAGAGAGATAAGAGGGTTCCGGCTCGTCAACGAGGATATCGTCACAGCTCGATGAGTTGCAGTCGAGTGGCGCGCCTGTACTGTCGGTGAGGTCGGGGTTTAGTCCAGACTCGTTCGGTTTTTTCTTCTTGGGATTGAGGAAGCTAAAGCATTTTTTGAATTGAGAGAAGGCCATGGTGATGAGCACATGAGTTGACAAGCATACCTTGGTCACTTTATACGCCCGCGCGAGTGCCACACTGTGGGAATCTCGCCGAGGTCTAGGCCACCTGCATTAGCATTCACGCAGCAACAATGGATTCTTACCGACCTTTCACGTCGGCCACCTCGCGTCCAAGTTTATCCCAAGCTTGCACCAGTATTCTGGTCCAAGCGTTACCAAGGCGGCCCGGGCACGCCTGCTGCGTGGGCGTTGTTGAATCATATCCAGGATTAATTAAAAGAGGTCATTGAAGTGAAGGAGGCTCGTGAACAGTGTTGTCGCACCTGATCCCTCAGACGAGCGTGAGCGTTCTTTCTTGAGGCCACCTCGACCCGTTTTGGAACTCAACAATATCGCCGGACTTTGCCGGTAAGCGCTATGCGCTGCGATTGGACTGTTCGTGCTACACTGCAACTACCCTCGCGCGACATTTAGAACGACATGGCATGGGTCTAGTTAGAGAAATAATGAGCTTTTACAAGCGATCCAGCTGCAATGGTACTCACAGGGCTCGGACGGAAGCCTGACGATATAAGATGGAGTCTGGGGGTCAAGTCGTGAGTGACCGCCGAGTTATCAAGTCGCGACCATCACGTACCGGACTTCAAGCTTCAAGTAGCTTGCATATTCCTTGACACTATGTGAGAGTGGCAGGCCGTCTTGTCGGTCATGACGAAGGGATGTGAAGCTTCATAAGGCTTGCGGCCCCGTTTCCAAGACGCTGCACACGTTCCCGTGTTCCTCCAAGACTTGTCTAAGACGTAATTCGATAGATAGCTCGACAATAAGGATGATAGTGGAATATCGACATAAAAAGCGCGATAGTATACCAGCAGCAGAGCGGATGGTGGATGATTTGCACCGGCTGCCGGGTAAAAGCTTGCGCCACGAAGATGCCGGAGATCACCGGTCACCGCGAAAAGGAAAGGCGCGCATCCACTCCTGTTCAAGCCAAGTACATTCTCTCGAGCTACGACACGGGACCGTCGCTCATGAATAACTTTCACCGGAATTCTACTATCTGATGTATTGTTTCAGGGATGACATGTCCGGCGTGGATTGAATAACTGCGTGCAAAAAATTATGTCGGTCTGTGGTATGCTACAGGAGGTGTCATTTACAGATACAGATTGCGTTCAGAGAAGAGGGATTTGTACAGGCTCCTCAAGGATGGGGTCTGATTCCACGACGAGGACGTCGCACTCGGCTGGCCTCTGCAATCGGAGGGCCCGCCGATGCGGATTGTAGAAGAGTGGTTGCGATGAGTATGAGCACCAGAAAACATCTTGCTCCGGCAGCCATCTGAGTCAACCTCGGCATGCTTTTCGCGGACGGAGACTTCCAAGCTTACCGGAACGTATCTGGAAGCGCGATCTTGTAATCGTCTTTGTAAGGACTGCGAGAGCATACGTGTGAGCATAGGCTGGCACTCTTCGGCCCTGAAGCTGCTACACTTACCTTCTCAAGGTCACCAGCCGCGTTTCTTATAGATCGTCTGCAAGGTCTGGTCTATAACCACCTTCCAAAACGCCGGTCGTCGCATTGGCGCGCTGTCGCCATGCTATGTTCCCAAAACAAGTCCGAGGTATTTACGTGCTATTCTTGACGCGATGGAGGGCTTCTGACCGAGGCCGTAGGCTGCGCATTGCTCAGAGCCCCGAATAGCTCGTCGCTCGTCCATGTCGGACGCACGAACAGGAGCGCCCCGCGACAAAAGACTCGGAGGCGTTACGCCCACATGTGAGCTCTGATACGCCGATGAAATGTAGTCCACGGCACTCAGAATATTTGCAAGATGCTGCAGCTGCCCTGGCCGCTGCAGGACCGGACGGTTACGGATGGCCGCCAACGACATAGACATCATCGCGCGCGATGTGGGCCAGGAGCGTCAAATGACGTAAGCTGTCACTGGTACGCGCTGTGAACAGGCACAACGGTGCCCTGCATCTCTGCGCATGCCCGACACACCCTTCTTCCCGTGCATGAGCTTTGCCAAGGCTTTCCTGGTGTCGTACGGCCGCCCTTGGGCTCAGTCTATGCGACAGCGCGGTCCCAGACGGTGCGAGTCGTATCGCCCGCTCGACATTCCCCACGTTTTGCGTCCCGTATGTTACGGGCCCAATCGCCGCATCATCATCTCGCCATTCCGACATCCGCTATTGATAGTGCACCAGACGTGATGCGCCGAAGCCAACCTGCGATCTATTCGTGTATCGTTCCATGCGCGGATGTCGACCATTGGTAGGCTTAGTCTGATTGCTGCGCGTGCTATGCAGCCTGGTTATGTCGGGTACTGACCCACTTTCCACACAGTTTTCAATTCTCAGCCTCGAAAAGATCTCGAGGAGACCAACGAGAGCGGGTGCAGAACCGACGATCATTGCACATCCGCCGGCCCCGCAGCGATCGTAAGCACCCACTTTGACGGTACGGTAGATCTCGCAGCAGAGCACACTCTCCGCTATTTCGAGCACAAGGCCAACGACGTCATCCGCCCGGCAATCAAGCTTTTGCGAACTCAATCCGCGAGCAATGCGCCTGCGCGCCCCGTCTCGCAAGGGTCGCGCGGGCGCGCAACGCTGCCCATCCCGGAGCCTCGCGCGCGACCGCCATGCGCGTGCCTATTCTTAGGCTCTAGCATATGTCCACCGCGCCCGTCTTGCTCGACAGAGATGGCAGCGCCGCGTCCGCAGCTCCGACGCGGGGCGCGAAGGCGCGCTGCCCTTGGTGCATGACGCCGCCTGCGCGCGTACGCTGACTTGCGCTGCGCACTGGGAATGCAGGCTCTCATCTGCGCGCGTCGTGCTTACCGTGTCCGCCCGACCTGCGCATGTCATTCCGAATTATGGGTGAGCAGACGGTCGGTGGACAAAGGTTGCTGCTCGCTAATGGTCCGCCGATGAACACAGCGATCATATAAAAGCGGTCGGCAAGGTTGGACGGTCCTCAGCAGCCCGACAACCCAGCCGCGCCTCGCATCCTCACAACTTCTCCACCGACAACAGCAAACATGTCTCTCAAGACCCTCCTCGCCTCCGTGACCTGCGCCGTGCTCCTCGGCTCCCTGGGCAGCGCCGCCCCGGCGGGCAGCTCGAGTTCCTCGGCCTCCTCCTTGCTCTCCCCGAGCAGCACGGCGTGGCCGTCCTCGGGCGCGCCGTCATCGACGGACAGCGCGCCGCCGGTGTTCGAGACGGTCCCGCCGGCGTCGGACGACCCGAACGACGTCGCGTGGCCGCCAAGCTTCATGGGCACGCCCGAGGCCATCCGCGGCTCGCTCGGCGCGACGGTCATCGGCCCCCAGAACGTGCCGCTCGACCTCGAGAACCCCGATCTGCTCGCGCCGCCGACGACCGACAACGGGCTTGTGTAGGTTTGAGAATTGTTTTGCGGCGGGCTGCAGCGCTGATACAACCGCGGGTGGGCAGCGACAACGCCAAGTGGCCCTTCAGCCTCAGTCATAACCGCCTCCAGACCGGTGGCTGGGCTCGCCAGCAGAACAGTGCGTTCGCCCCGCCTTATCGGTCCACTATATGCATGGTTGACTTATCCGCTCGGGCATCTAGTCAACCAGCTCCCCGCTGCAGACGAGCTCGCAGGTGTCGACATGCGCCTTGAGAAGGGTGCCATCCGGTAAATTGCACGATTTCTGAATTTCAGCACCCACTAAGAAGTCTGTTCAGCGAGCTGCACTGGCACACTGCTTCCGAGTGGGCGTATGTCACCAAGGGCTCCGTCCAAGTCACGGCCGTGAACCAGCTTGGCCAGAACTTCGTCGGGACCGCGGTCAGTATCCACCTCCTTCCTTCGCGAGTCCGTCTGCTGATTTCCCACCGCGCATACAGAACCAGGGCGACCTGTGGTTCTTCCCCGCGGGCGTGCCGCACTCGCTGCAGGCGACGAACGCGACCGAGGACGGCTCTGAGTTTCTGCTTGTCTTCGACAACGGCAGCTTCGACGAGGACGGCACGTTCCTGATCACGGACTGGCTCGCGCACACGCCCAAGGAGGTCATCGCGAAGAACTTCCAGGCGCCGATCTCCGTCTTCAACGAGCTCCCCGGCGAGGAGCTCTACATCTTCCCCGCTGGTGCGCCTCTTCTCTCGTTTACTGACCGCGTTTGATCCTGACGGATTGCGTGCAGCGCCCCCGGGCCCGGACTCAGACAGGCCGGAGAGCCCGTACGGCGAGGTGCCGAGCCCGTACACGTACGCGATGTCGCAGATGCCCGCGACGCAGCTCTCAGGCGGGAGCGTCAAGATCGTCGACTCGCACACGTTCAACATCTCAAAGACGACCGCCGTCGCGGAGGTCACGGTGAACCCCGGCGCGATGCGCGAGCTACACTGGCACCCGACGCAGGACGAGTGGACGTACTTCCTGTGAGTGACGGGATCGGCGGCGATTTGGCCGTGGCTGACCGTTGCGCAGGGAGGGCAACGCCCGCGTGACGGTCTTCGCGTCCCAGGGCAACGCGAACACGTTTGACTTCCAGGGTGGAGACATCGGTGCGTACACCTGCTCAGACTACGCATAGCGCGGAGTCCTTACTCCACGGACAGGCTACATCCCCGCGTCACACGGTCACTACGTCGAGAACACCGGCAACACGACGCTCCGCTTCCTCGAGGTCTTCAAGACTGCGACGTTCCAGGACGTCTCCTTGAGTCAGGTGCGTCTCGTCTCTGCCAAGCCGTTGGCTGCACTTCTGACGCGGTCGGTCCTGCAGTGGCTCGCGCTCACGCCCGCCGCGATGGTCGAGGACACCTTGAACCTTAAGCCCGGCGACCTGAAGTACCTGAGCAAGGTGAAGCAGGTTGTCGTCGGCCCTGCGCCGGTCAATGGTACCGCAAATAGCACTTACAGTGCCTAAGGGCGCTCTGAGCGTGTGATGAGCATCGTTCCAGGATCGTAGACCGCGGACTGATCCTTGCGATATTTGTCGTTTCTTTATGCTCAATATCGACTTCTGTATATTTCGTGTATGCGCCGCAGCTGTGGTACTAGTGTATTAGACATTGTAATAATATCGTGATCGCTGCATCTTACTCCTCATGACTCTTAGACAGTGCATCTAGATTAGCCTCTGCAGAGTATGTAGGAGATCGGAGCCCACGAGACCGCACGCGCTGCACCCTGAGGGCGGACGCGCCCTAACTCCGCTCTACTTCCACAAGTCCCAGCGCGTTGGCTCGCGGTCCCCGCCTGCGTCCTGTCTCTCGTACCGTCACGAGGAGATACAGGGAACCTGCGGTACTGAGTTGGAACAAGCTCGTTCCTTCTAAAAGTCTCCCTTCAACGGGGGCGACTCCGGCACTCTCGGGGTGGCTGCATATGTAAGGTTGACCAGAGAGTCGGACCAGAGTCCTGTGCTTTGGCTAACCCTGGAAATGGAGTTCGCAGGTGCATGGGGTCTTGGCCACACGATAGGGTCAGGCTGAGGCCAGATGAAGCGAGGAGGCAGATTTCGCGTACGACCAGTGCTTGACCAGAGTACTTGATGCAGCGCGCCTTCCAACACCAGCTGGAGAGTCGGTAATCTGAAGCAAAGCATCTAATTGCATTCTGGTGTCGAAGATACTAAATCCAAGTGAGACTGCTCCGTGCCTCGCGGCGGCGCGAATGGAGGGAGCGACAAGCAGGCTTGCGGCGAGCATGCCAAAATGTACGATGCGTGCATTTGCTACGTAGAGCTTGATCGGAGAGCCCAGTGAGGATCCACGATAATTTTGCATCCTGGCTACCTCGCATTTCAGAGCGGTGAGGCGGCCTAGGCATGGGTCCTGGACAGACTTTAGGCCGTGTGTCGTAAGAATAAGACTGTGTATGAAGCTGAACATCTAAGACATACCCATCGAATAACAGTACCGGAAACATTTTACTGTTTGGAGTCGCTCTCTCCCTCGATGTCGTCGACGCTGATTTCCATACCCTCGAACTTCTTGGAGAAGCGACCCATACGTCCGACAAGCCTGCCCTCCTCCTCATCTCCTTCTCTTGCAATCAGAGCATTCCACAGCGGGTTATTTGATGTATCGCGTGTGCTGCGGAAGGTGCCACGAGGTGAGGTGGTGTGTTGTACGAAGCTCGAACCGTCCGCGAGCACAACGAGCTGCGGGAAATGCGGGACGAAGGGCTTCGGAAGCTTTGGGTCGCGGTTTCTCCAGACATGCGTCCGGCCGTAAGGTGATGTCGACACCGCCCGCGCGTAGGTCGGCGCTGCTGGTGAGCGCAGGGCCCGGATGACGGAAAGCGACATGGCGGCGGAGTGCAGGTCGGCCGGGGCGCCCTTGCAGCTGCAAACCGCGGCGCTTCCGCCACGTGCACAAGACGCCCACCGTCCTGCTGCCTCCGACTGCCCGCTTGTCGTCGTCCACCACCACCGTCCCCGATGTTCCGACAGTCGTTCCGCACAGTGAGCACTGCCTTTCCCCTACCCTCCTGATTGACTTATTGAGACTTATGCCAAAGTACAGGCGGACAGCGCTGAGTGCCGCTGCGACGGCAGCCGTGCTCGTGCACGAACATGAATTGAGCAGGAAGGAGAAGGTGTGCCCTGCTTCCCCCCTCTGAGTCTAGCAGTATCCATAACACCGTGTTCTTGGGATATGTAGCTACCGATATATCCTCAGCCGGATCCGGAGATCCTACTGCAAGAGGTGCCCTCCGAGCTTGAACACCAAATTGGCAAGGCACGCGAGGCGGTCACGGAGACGTACCTCGACGCGCACGCAAAAGTTCAGAGCGTAGTTTCTCGCTGGATTGGTGTTGAGCATGCGGTTGAGGGTACGCCCGTCTCTCCACTTACAACTGTGCTATTCTCATTCGTGGTTAGAACGCCTGAAGTCCCTTGCCGCTCCGGAAGAGCCTCTCACGCCTGGTCTGCTCTACGTCGGTGTCGCCGCCCTCACTGGCTCCGTCCTCGCGCGCAACCGCGGCATCTTCGCGCGCATCACGCTGCCGCCCGTGCTCCTCCTTCTCTCCTTCAACCACTTCCTCCCCAAGACCGCGGAGAACGTCAGCGCATACCTCGGCGCGCTCGAAGATAAGTACGCGCCCGCGCTCGCCGAGAAGCACGCCGTCGCGAATGCGCATACGCGTATGACGTGGGAGATGCTCAAGGACAAGACCGCGGAGAGCCGTGCGAGCCTCGGCGCGAGCGTCGAGAGCCTCCTTGACCGCATCCAGGACACAACCGGCCTCAAGGTCCGCGAGGCCCTCCGCATCCGCTCGAACGAGGCGCAGGGCGTCGCTGAGCGCGCGCGCGACCGCTGGGCCGAGAGTGTCCAGGTCGCGCAACGCAAAGCGCAGGCGGCGCGCGAGGCGGTCCAGGCGAAGGTCGCTGAAGCGCGTGAGACGGCGGCGAAGAACGTCGAGCACGCGCAGGCTGTTGTCGCGGAGAAGACGGAGGAGGTCAAGGCCGCCGTTGTAGAAAAGGTCGAGGATGCCAAGGCTGCTGTCGAGCACAAGGCCGAGCAGACGGAAGCCGTTGTAGAGCAGGCGAAGGAGGAAGTCAAGGCGGTCGTAGAGGAGAAGCCTCAGCCGCCGAAGCGCCTCGTATAAGGACTATCATCCGATACCGAGCCTATAGACTTTTCGTTGAGCTTCGCGACATGCTTGCGCTCGAACTCAGGACTCGGAATGTCCTCGCTTCATTCTGTCGTTGTGAACTTGAATGCTGCTCCTCCTAATGAGCGTCGCGCTGGGAAGGCAAAGCGCAAGAAAGGAACTTGTGGGTTTCTGCTGATTATAATCCGACTACATATACAAACTAGCTCTACGCCTAGATCCAGATGGCGGCTCCAGAAAGAAGGGTATACACTCAGACCACACCAGCGGTCGAGCTAGACTCCACCATGTTCCGCTCCCTATACCTATCACGCGCCCTCGGTCGCGGCGTCGGCAGGGCGTCCTCGCTGTTGTCGCGCTCCCTGCGCGGCGTCGCAGGCTCCTTCGACCGGGGCGTCGCCGCGCCCGAGCCCGACTTCTCCTTGGTCTTCGTCTGGCGGAAGCAGAGGAATTCGATGCCGGTCGCGCGGCGCGCCTCCGCGAGCGTCTTCTTGACGCCGTCGAGGTGCGTCTGCAGGTTCTCGTCGCCGGACTTGCGCGCGTACGCCTGCGAGATCTTGTTGTACAGCTCCGCGAGCGTCTTCCCGGCCGACGGGGTCACGTAGCGCGAGAGCGTCTGGTGCATGAACTCGATCTCGAGCGTGGCCTGCGTGCGCGGTCAGCATGATGAGAGAGAGGGGGATGGGCGGGACGTACGCGGAGCATGCCGCCCATGCCGAACTTCTTGACCTGCCGGAAACACCGCAGCGCCTCGTCGGCGACGTCCTCGACAAGCGCGTTGAGGGTGCGATCCAGTAGCGGGGCTGCTGCTGCGCTGACTTGGGCGTGCACGCCAACGAGGTACATGAGGATCTCGAAGACGTATGGTCGGATCTCTGTAGCACGGTCAGCCAATGCTGAGTACAGAGGACGAGGGTCACGAACCCTTCGGCTGCGGCGTATCGAACCAGTCCATCGACGGATCCAGTACACCACCACGTACGATGCTTGTCAGCATGGCCGCCTTCGGCTTGACGTAACTATCAAAGAGAGTCTTGTCCAGTTCTCCAACAACAGCTGAAAGGGTCTGGAATGCGATGTCGGCATGGTTATGCGAAGTGACTGATTTGAACATACCTGTCGCTCTTCCTGGATCGAGATGCCGAATGCGCTCTCAAGTTCGGTGATCATCCCTGGGATGACGCTCTTCGACAGATGCCCAAAGTTCGAGACCACGAGCAGTAACCGCGTGTCCTACATCAGGATGTCAGCACACGTCACGACCGGTCGTGCAAACAAGCGTCTTACGGGATTTGACACATCCACCAGCTCTAAAGGATTCAATTCGTTCGGAGCCGCGACGTCCGACGCGCCCTTGGCTTCGAGGATTTTCGGGGAGTCGTCGGACGCGAGGTGGACCATGCCATCCAAGAACGCGTACAGCGTATCCAAGAATGCCTTCGCCACTCTCGACACGAACGCTGGCGGTATCGGATTCTGCTTGATGAGGCGAGAGGTGGATGTCGCTGCGCTGGAAAGGTCGATCCCACCGGCGATCTTGAAGGCACCCGTCGTGACATGGCGCTGAAAGAGGCGTATTTGCACAAGATACGTCGTTGTATGCGGCTCTGTGGTTGACCCGCGCCAGCTCTCCAAGTGGTAGAAAATGTTCGCATCTACGCAAATGCATTGGACGGGTGTACGATGCCCACGAATGGTAAAAGGACGTACCTCGCAACCAATCGTGCACCAGCAGGTCATCGAACTTCCACCTCGCGCTCTCCAGCAAGCTCTTCAAGCTCGACGTCGCCTCGGACGATATCTCCATGCTATTGACTTCGTTTACCGTTTCCTGTATCTCGCCAAGGATTTTCATGAGATGGTGCATAGTAGCGAGCGTGTTCGAATTCTTTGGTAGCATAGGTGGGGTAGGACTGGTGCCTAAGCTGGGAGATGTTATGGCCTCAGAGAACATGAAGAACTCCGAAAGCAGGGAGATATATTGCTTGATGATGTCGAGGGCCATAGTGCGACATTGCGAAGGGCTTCGCCTGGAGGCATTGGTAACGTTCTGTGCTCGTCGTCAGCGCACAGTCTGGGGAACAGGCACACTATACGTACCTTCCGGTACTTGCCGTCGAGAAACGCGGTAGAGATCTTCCAAAAATTGGGCAGCGCGCTCAACATGGCCTCAGACGTGCTCTTCACTAGATTGAGCACAGCTTGCCATACTTCGTGGCCTCCCGCTTGTCCTGGTGGCTCTTCGCGTAAGCTACCGATAATGCAGGGTAAATCCTGACGCTCTCACCGATGACCGCGTCCGCTTGCTTGGAGTCGATCGCGCCCATACATACCCTGAGCTGAGAGGCTATGGACTGCGTCAGTTTGTCAGGACTACTTGACTCCTCTGCAGGCTTGTCATGCAAGGCTACGAGGCGCACATGAGATGCAAAGCGGGACGGAAGCGGCAAGAGGCGGACCTTGTATCACAGCCACCGACGCGTCGTACGTCTCTCGCATCTGCGTCAAGATGTAGCTATGCTGAGCGTCGAAATATGACCAGACGGGCTCTTCATTAGGGCTGAGTTCCATCAGGATCCTGCGTGCAATTAAGTCAGTTATACTCCAACACGTTCATAGAAAGGGAGAGCCGTACTCGAGGGTCTTCTCCTGCTCTTCCACGCTTCGTGACGGCTCCTGCAGTTTGGCGTGTAGTTGACTCCGCATCTCGCCCATGACACGTTCTACCGTCAACCACACTTTCTCGAGGATCCGCTTTTGCTGCTGCTGTGCTGCTAGCGAGGCCTGACCATCCTTCGTCGAACCGATAGGAAGCAGTTGTCCCGGACGAGACTCCATCATGAACTTGCCCTTCTTGTAGTCCCGCAGCGCTGCGTCATATCGTCCCTGGGTTAAGCGTTAGAGGCAGCATACATGGATGAATGGTCACACGTACAGCTTCAATGCACTCTATGAGAGAGCTGGGGAGATTAAAGAAGAAGCGCGATCGGTCAAAGACACCCAGAGTCGTCCGCAGCTTCTGCGCCTTCAGCGAGTTCTCCAGCACAGGTAAGAACACTTGGTCCGCTTTCTGGGCTCCAGCTGTGGTGCATATAATCAGTGTTAGGTCACTACGACAGTTCATAACGTACCCTTCAGGTGTCCGCGAAGTTGCTTCGTGCCATACTCGCTGCCTTCGATGAGAAGACCTTCGCGCATCTCGGCATACAAGGCTATGCACATATGAGCCTTTGGAGACATCGCTCGTGTGCTCTAAACTGACCATCCGTGGACGCTTTGACCGCGACGAATCTATCGAAATTCTCTTCGACAAGAACTCGGATAGCTTCAGACCGCGAGTCAATGGAGGTCTTCAGATGGGAGATTCCGCTGGAGAAGTCCTGGTACGTCGCATTCGGGTGTACAACTGAAAGGTAGGTCTTCGGCTTGAATGCCTTGGACGACACGAGCACAGAGGCCTCTGCGCCACATCATTAGGCCCGTTCTACTTGGGATGTATGCTGACACTACTGACTGGTCTCAGGATCCATGTTGCGCAGACTGGGCACTGCATTAGCAGATATAACGCGAAATAAGCTCTATTCGCGCACTCTACTTTCACAGGAATACCCAACGGATCGTTCTCGTACTCATTCCCGCCCGCTGACGGGCTCATGACCAGCATGGCCTCGTCGAGATCATCGCCGACCTCTTCCCACTTCCTACGCGCAATTCAGCCGAGCCCCAGCGCAACGTCCGCAGCACTTTACTTTGGGGAATGCGTAGAGAGCTTGTATGCTTTCAAGAGATCCCCATCGTCCACGTCGAAGTTGAGCTTGGTCATTTCAGTCCGTGGTCTCGGCGAATCAGCCGACCGGAGTAGCACTACCTGCGGGGAGGAAGCCTCGTGCGTGCTGCGGTCGTGCTCTGTTGTCGTGCAGAAGGCTCGTCCAATGAGAAAGTCTTTGGGGTGCAGCCAGCCGTGAAGATGCGCAGGCTCGGGCGCGTGGTGGTGGAGGTGGTTGTCATCCGACGAGATGCACCCAGTCCGCGTCTGGTCTCCGCCCCGAAAGCGTGGGAAAGTCCGAATTTCATCACATATTCATAATGCGGGAAATGTGGAACGACCGCTTGTCGCCGACCACCTCCTCCAGCCCCCTTCACGTCCGCCATGTCCAAGCGTATCCGCATCTACACTGCCGAGGACCTCGCAGAGCATCGCTCTGCCCAGAGCTGCTGGGTCTCTCGCGACGGCAAGGTCTACGACATCACGAAGTTCCTCGATGACCACCCCGGAGGCGACGACATCGTCCTCCAACACGCTGGCAAGGACATTGGCGAGATCATGAAGGACCCGGTCGAACACGAGCACTCGGATTCGGCCTACGACATGCTGGAGGAGTTTGTCATCGGTCGCCTCGGTACAGGCGAAGCTGTGGTCAGCGACGACTGGGAAGCGACTGACGACTTTGAGCCGGAGGAGACGGACACGATGAAGGACTTCGAGAAGAACCAGTTCCTCGACTTGCGCAAGCCGCTCCTTCAGCAAGTTTGGCAGGCCAACTGGAGCAAGTCGTACTATCTCATCCAGGTGCACCAGCCTCGGCATCTCGTGGAGTCTGCGCCGATGTTCGGACAGCCGTACCTCGAGGTAGGCCGTTATGTCTCGCTTGCGGAATTGTCAGTTCATTTCTTCTCAGGTCTTCACCAAGACGGCCTGGTATGTCATTCCGACGCTTTGGCTCCCCATCGCCATCTACCTCTACCTTCGCTCGTCCGTTCAATTCACGCTTGGGAGTAATTCTCTGCCACCGTTCTACGACGATCCGACTGCCCCTCTGCGCGTCCTGCTGAAGATTGGTATCCCTTTCTCCACCTTCGCCAAGACGTCTGCATGCTTCTTGTTTGGCAACCTTGTCTGGACCTTCCTGGAGTACACCCTTCACCGCTTCCTGTTCCACCTCGACTTCTACCTTCCCGACCACTATGCCTGCCTTACTCTTCATTTCATGCTGCATGGTGTTCACCACTACCTGCCCATGGATAGGTGCGTAAAAAGATCGTGTCTCTTGAGATATTGTCTAATGAATGCACTGCAGACTGAGGCTGGTCATGCCCCCAGCAATGTTTGCTGCGCTGTCCTACCCCTTTACTCGACTTGCGCATGCACTCTTCCCTGCTGCTGTGGCCAACGGCGTCATTGCAGGCGCATATGTGTTTTGTGAGTTTTACATACACTTGGTCGGATTGTGATATTCATGAATCGTTACTTAGATGTGTTGTACGATGTCATGCACTACGCGTAAGTCTCCACGGTTGGTAGCCTTCCGTGTCGCTAACTTTGCCTGTCCAGCATGCACCACACCCGCCTGCCTGCCTACCTGAAGGAACAGAAGAAGTACCACCTTGCGCACCACTACAAGAACTTCGACCTTGGCTTCGGTGTCACGAGCAAGATGTGGGACATCGTCTTTAACACGGTTCTCCCCGTCTAAAACCGACGTCGTCACTTATCATTGGCGATGTCATAGACAAGGTTCTGTTCTGCTTCTGGTGTGTTGTAATTCGGAGGACGTACTTTATGCTCGGGTAATTCAGAGGAAGCTTTCGCTCAGTCGCACATCTATGACCCCCTCTCATTCGCCAAGGAACTGTTGTTTTATTACATACGATATATGCATAGGCTCCTCGCGCTGCAATGCTGTCCGAGAGCACCGGACCTGTGACCGTGTGCGTCTGAACGGCAGTTTGATACGTCGCTCTCGACCCTCATCGGCTGCTGTCTACGGCCCTCACGACGTGAACTCGTGAACATACCACCACTACTACGCCCACTGGTTGCGCCCTCGCTGACTACGCAACGTCGACATATTTCTTGACCTAGAGCCAAATACCCAAGGTCACGTACTCGGGCTTACCGCTTACATCACTCGACGTCGAGGTCGCGTATGCCCAGAGTCAGGCCCACCGCTCCCCTCTCCTGGTCTCTCCTCTTCTCTGTCCTCATCATCGGCTCCGTCACCTCGCTCTGCCTCGCCCCAGACCTGTCGCCATTCAACGCGATGTCCTACGGCAACGCGCCGCCGAGCGGGCACGACCCACAGCGCGAGGAGCCCGCCGCGCTGAAGGCCGTGCGTGGCGTGCCTGGAGCGACCGTCCCGCTAGACGTCGCAGGATACCCTGTCGCCCCGCAGGAGCTGAGCCTCGAGCAGGTGCACGTATACGTGCGGCACGGTGCGTTCTGCCTTTCGTCGAAGGGCGTGTATTCGCTGACGCCTTCGTCGGTGCGCAGGCGAGCGGACCCCCGTGCGCGTGCGCATGTCCGACGCCCCGGCGAACATCCCTGAGCGGTGGGACCTCTGCAAGACGGCTCGGCGGTTCCGTGCGTCGGTCGTCAGCAATATCAACGCGACGAACGCGATGGAGGAGGTCACGATACGCAAGGTTGTCGAGGGTCCGGACGGAGATGTTCAGTTTGGGGAGTGGTGAGTGGGACTTGTCTATCTCTCGTAGGGTTGGACAAAAGCATTGCGAGCTAGCTGTTGACTATTTCTCGTGTCGGGCGCAGCTTGTTAGGAGAATTGACTGACTTGGGGAGACAGGTACGTCCAAGATGCTCCTCTGCCCTATGTATGCGGCTGCTGAAGTCAAGGCAGAATACCTATAACTTCGGACGCGCTCTGAGGCAACTATACGTTGACAGGTGCGCAAATACGAGCTGCGCTCACAATTTAATTCGATTTGACCAACACTGGGCAGACTGCAGTTTTTACCAGACGCGTTAAAAGCGTCGCACGCGGACTCTTCACAAGCCAGCCTTCAGGCAGACGCGCAGAACGACGTGTATTTCCGTTCCACGAACGTTCCGCGGACTATCGAGTCGCTACACGAGATTGTCTTCGGCTTATACCCCTCAGACAAATGCTTAGACGGCTATGTGCACCAGATACGGGTACGGTGAGTATATTGCGAGGCTTAGGTGCCTTTCTTCGTACTCATAGATCCTGCAGAAATGGAAAGGATGAAAACCTCTTCGGTAATACAGGAGCATGTAAGCGCTTGGAAGTGCTCGAGCTCGGCTTTGCGAAAGGTCGGCACCTGTCCGTATTACATTGGAGTCTACATAGACTGACTGCCATTGATCTACAGCTGCAGCTGCAGCTTGGAATCCCGCGCTAGAGCCCCTTGACGACAAGATCTCAAAATATCTCGGAGGAAACCCCGTCAGGGTGGACGGCCGACCGAGGGCATCCGGAATATTTGACACCGTACGTGTCCTTAAATTTTCTATCCACACGTGCGGCGAACATATCCTCCCTCAGATTAGGTCAGCCACCGCAAATGGGATACCTGTGCCGAAGGAGTTCACCGAGAAGAGTGTCATGGACGTTATCGTACGTGCACTTTGTCCACGAAAGGGCGCACTAGTGCTCATGATGTCACAGGAGAAAGCTATTGTGCACGAATGGTTCGGTGGCTGTAAGTGAGAGTTTTCTTTCGTGCGCATACGTGGCGTCTGACCTTTGCTTGACCCTCAGATGACACCGAGGAGGTCCGGAGACTGGGTATGGGCCGTTTATTGGCTGATGTGTCTACGAAGATGTATTCGAAGGCAACGCAGGGAGCAGCTAACCGGCTGAGGCTGCTTGTGCATAGTACACATGATACCAGCCTGGCAGGTTTATTGAAGACGCTGGACGTTTTCGACGAGAAGTGCGTTCATAATATTCCAGCCCATTTCCTTTCGAAGAGCTCCGTGTGGACAGAAGGGGCGATTACGGATTAAGTTCACGTCACTGACCTATACTTATCCAGATGGCCGTCGTTCACCTCTAGTGTCACCTTCGAGCTGTTCAGGAAGACGTCGTCGGGCAATGTCAGAGATAGTACAGCGGGTCACGAGAGCGCGGGATCGCTACTTTCGTGGCAAACAATTCTCGCTCCGTTCAGACGTCCCAGGTTGACCGACCAATACTGTAGGCCCTCTACCCGAACGCCGGTCTCTGGCTGTGCTGACCGCTCGATCCGGCAGATGTGCGAACGCGGTATC
Source organism: Phanerochaete sordida (assembly GCA_019973155.2). Lineage (NCBI taxonomy): Eukaryota > Fungi > Basidiomycota > Agaricomycetes > Polyporales > Phanerochaetaceae > Phanerochaete > Phanerochaete sordida. The sequence continues at coordinate 660,101 of BPQB01000004.1, forward strand.
AGAACCGCTCGCTTCCTCTGCCCGCGTGCGCAGAAGACGGGAAACACCTGCCCGGACACCCCGAGTTCTGCACGCTGACAGCGTTTATGGAAAGGATCAAAGAGCTTACCCCTGTCGATTGGGAAGGCGAATGCTCTGTTGGTAGTAAATGACGTGCTCGCGCTCCATAGAAGTGCTGCCCTGGAGGATGGGTCACCGAGCCTTAGGATATAGTTGTAAGCTACTTCTGTTTTCCTTCATTTCTCCTACAACGTCCAGCGGCTGATGCTACACCTAGATCCTCTCTGTAATGTGTTTTTTGGTGGTCACAGGACATATGAACGCATTGCTATTGGTCTCCGCGCCCACGCTGAAAGTTCTTTGTTCCGTCTGCAACGCCGGATGGACGGGTGGGTGAGCACGGCAGCAAGGGCTATTTTTGGGCGGGAGAAGCGAAGCATCACAGCGGTCATACAGACGCAGTTCGCCCTGGGACGGCCCACATGCTACTGAACTTAGCCTTTGCTTCCGAGGTACGGCTTCCAGTCGTCGTGAGACTGACCGAGGTCCTGCCATGATTTCACAGGCATTCCGGGACCGGGAGAGCGTAACTGAATAGAGCACACATTTGGAAGGGATGGTCTTCGGTGCGAAAATGGTTGCAGCGAGGTCATGTATGTCTTGTGAGTGCCCCTCGCCGTGGTCATCCACGTCCTGAGCTGATCCGTTCACAAGCCGTGGCGTCTCAGACAGCACGTTACAACGACAACATCCCGGCGGGGATGCTGGTGCACTCACGTTGGCAGGGATTCCAGCCGCTGGTGGACGGATACCAAACCCTGCCCGTCGTGCGCAGTGCCTGACGACTTGTCACGGTTACCCACATGGACTGTCCAGGCTCTAGGTCGGCTGTGGCCGAGCCACTGCAGCTCTTACGGCAATGACGGACGTAAGTCGCGATGCGATTCGTGCTCTCCACGCATGGACTATGATCCTGATCCAATAATAGGTACATCTCCAGGTCTTCCCCGCAGAAGACACCGTACACCTACTGCGGGGATCTGTAGTTGTTCTCGAGATCCTTCTGGAGAGGTACAGCACCCGTTCGCCTTTCACATGAACAGCCACAACACATGCATCTCCCGTCTAGGACTCCTCTTTGCGCCTCGCTCACCCGTATTCTACATGCTCAAGCGACTGCAAGCTATCGGAACGACTATTGGAGGCCGTTGGGACCCGATACTACGCGATGCGGTCCTGTTAGTCCAACCGTTGCGACCCGCTACCGTCTGCTCCATCGTTTGGCGCGTCACTTGTGAAGGAACAACTCGGGGCCCACTGGGTCGTAGGACGGTCTGCCTCCTACAGGAACCGGTTCCCAAGCTTGCTCGACCATCGGCCGCCCGACACGGACTTCCTTGCGACATTGGTGCCGGTTGTGGGACGCTGTAGCCCGTGTACCCAAAATTATCGCACGCATGTTGCAGAATGGCCGGTATAAAGAGGACAGCGACGTGAAGGCTCTCCTGGGCCGTGCTCTGCCCTATGGCTCACCTCCGCTCCATAACTTCCCGTTCCTCCCATCACCGACCCTTACGGGTGCTTGACGCGCAATGCCGTGTCCCCTCCTTTTCAGCATTATTCGGCATGCTACCAGTTGCTCGGTGACGCTTCCACGTATTCTTCCGATAGGACAGTGCTCCTCCATGTGCAATGTACCGCTGACGCCCCGCAATGTCGTCCCCAGTACGTAGCGTTCTGTTCCTCTTCTCTCGGTCGCCGCCTAACGCGACGCGTCTCCTGACAGCATCTGATCCGTATTCGTTCTGCGTCCATACGCCGTCAGCCAGCTGAGCAGCCCTGAGGCACAGACGACTCCCGTCTCCTCCCGCTCTTGCCTTCTGGTGCGGGGGATGTCTGGTCGCGAGGTCACCCGATGGATGCGCTCCACCGTGCCCGCAGACGGCACAAAGTCAGGCAACTCGCTGGTATAAAGCGTCGGGGCCCAGTCCTTCATCAACATCGGCCAGCCGACGCGTTCATTCCCCTCGAACTCGACAAACCGAACATGCTTTCCGCCAAGCTCGCCAAAGCTGTCCTTTGCGCGGTCGTTCTCGCCTCGTATTCGCTCGGCGCACCCGCTGGCAGCTCTGCTCCTGCGGCATCCAGCGTGCTAGCCTCATCGTCCGCTCCCGTGCCAAGCGCGTCGGCGGCGCTCTCAAGCCTGGTGTCCTCCGCCGTGCCGTCCGCCGCGACGAGCGCCGTCGTTCCCTCGAGCGCCGCCAGCTCCTTTCCTGCCTCCATCTCCTCGAACCCCTCGTCGACGGCGTCGGCATCCGTGAGCGCGGATGCCGCAACCGAGACGGTGCCGTACGCGTCCGACAACGCGAACGGCGTGATGTGGAACCCAGGGTGGGACGGCCAGCCCGAGGCCATCCGTGGCTCCCTGGGCAGCAGCGTCATCGGCCCGCAGAACAACCCTATGGACTTGCAGAACCCAGACCTGCTTGCTCCGCCGACTACGGATGCCGGCACTGTGTACGTCTGATCGCAAACACGTACGTTATTTGCTTTCTGATTTTATCTGCACAGCGGAAATGCGAAATGGCCGTTCAGTCTGTCTCACAACCGACTCCAGACCGGTGGCTGGGCTCGCCAGCAAAACTGTGAGCTTTTGCTTGCCTTCTGTCCGTGCCCGAGGCGACAGTTATTGAGACTTCATCTTAGTGGCCGTCCTACCCATGGCGAGCGCAATGGCAGGTGTCGACATGCGACTTGAAGTTGGCGCCATTCGGTACGTGTGGAGAATATTTGAGCCATTAGATTAGTTCCTAACGATCTGCTGTGCATTGTTCTCTTAGCGAGCTGCACTGGCATAAGACTGGCGAAGTAAGTCTTGCTTGGACTCGCATTCTTCGTGGCTCACAAGAAATATTTGCAGTGGGCATATATCCTTCAGGTGAATACTTCGCTATCCAGAAACCACCACCCTTCCCCCAGGGATGTATGGATGCTCATATCGAACTGCAGGGCTCTGTTCAGATCAGCGCGGTCAATCAGAACGGTCAAAACTTTGTCAGCACCATCGTACGTTACAATTGAAATCGTATACGCGGGCCAGGCGGGCTGATACCGTAATAGAACCAGGGAGATCTGTGGTACTTCCCTGCGGGAATCCCTCACTCCATTCAAGCAACTGACGCCAACGCCAACGGCGCCGAGTTCCTGCTGGTACGTAACTGTCTTCGCGGGGTTGACCCTGGGAAGCGCTGACCATTCGCGCAGGTATTTGATGACGGCAACTTCAGCGAGGACGACACCTTCCTCCTGACCGACTGGCTGGCGCACGTGCCCAAGGATGTCCTCGCAAAGAACTTCCAGACAAGCATGTCGACATTCGACAAGCTCCCTGGCCAGGAGCTCTACATCTTCCCTGCAGGTTCGTCGTCGGAGTTTGCAGGGCTGTGATTGTCCTGACATGCCCTTGGTAGCGCCGCCCGGGCCCGACTCGGACGCACCCACGAGCCCTCAGGGAACCGTGCCCAACCCTTTCACGTTCAAGCTCTCGGAAGTGCCAGCGACCCAGTTGCAGGGAGGCTCGGTGAAGATCGTGGACTCCAACACCTTCACTGCCTCCAAGACTATTGCTGCTGCAGAGGTCACTGTCGAGCCTGGTGCTATGCGCGAGCTTCACTGGCACCCTACTCAGGACGAATGGAGCTACTTCATGTGAGTACGCAGCTAACGATAGCGGTATGATCACTGACGGGACTTCAGTGAGGGTTATGCCCGTGTCACGCTTTTCGCGGCCCAGAGTTCTGCGCGGACCTTCGATTACCAGGCTGGAGATGTTGGTGAGTAGTAGTAACAACCGATTGACGGCAATTTGAGACTTACACATGCAACCTTCAGGCTACGTCCCTGGATCCTACGGCCACTACGTCGAGAACATTGGCAACACCACCCTGCGGTACCTCGAAGTGTTCAAGACCGACACCTTCCAAGACGTCAGCCTTAGCCAGGTACTGTTCATCTTCTACCTACATCACTGTCTATCTAACATTCACACGAACAGTGGCTCGCGCTCACGCCGTCCGCCATGGTCAAGGCCACGCTCAATCTCGATGACGAAGACCTCTCTCACTTCAGCAAGACCAAGCCAGTCGTCGTCGGCGCTTCCAACAACTCTTAGATCCCTTGAAAATACACAGTATTGCTATCTATCCGCCGGTCTGTGCGTCTTGGACTGTCTATCAGCTACGTTGGACTTGTCCCGGTGTTGTGGCTGTTGCACCTTGTATAATGACCCTCGTACCCTGCGTTGTGTAGTATATATTGACTTGCCCCTCGAGCAGAATACACGATATTTTACGAACATGCCAACATGTCATCCTGGCAAATGGTTGTGTAGTGTCTCCACTCCACCAATGGTCCCGTACATATTGATACCTACCTGCAGTCAACGACAAGGAGTACATCCTGCCCCCAGAACAAGTCAAGCTTTCCCCGCTTTGGCCGCCAGGCGTCGAGACCGCCGCGTCCCTGTGCAAGCTACCTCACCCAGAACGGCAGACTTTCTCCGCCCTGGCTGCCGCGCCTTTGATGCCTTGCGCGACGAGGACGCCGTCTTCGCTGCCTTGGCTGATCGCGCCTTCGTGCCTTTAGCGGTAGCTTTGCTTTTGCGCGTCGCTACTTTCTCCTGCGCAACATGCAGTCGAGACGCGGTCCGTGCATCCTTTGCCTTCTTCGTCGGGTGCTCATGAGCATCTAAGTCTTCTGCATCGCGCCTCCGCTTCGTCCCTGCGGCTTGCTGGGGTACGGGGGAGCGCGCAGGCGGCTGCGCCTCCTGCGCAAGGAGACCCTCGTCTTCGCTCGAGTCCACGTATGTGAACGAGTGGAACTGGTCGAATCGCTTGTCGCCGCGCAGGCTGGTGAGGTCGCGCTCGTTGCCGTCCTTGTCGTATAGCAAGCGTATGAATAGCGTCATCATGTCGTCGTGGTTGTCCAGGCGCCGCGGAGGATGCTCCGCTCCGCTCGTGGCACGGCTGGAGGCTTTCACTGTATCTGCGCTTGCGAGACCCTTGGTGTCTGGTTGACCGGCGGCGACCTTGGACAGGTTCTCGATCGAATACCTAGCGTATCTCGCGGCATCTGTAGCCTTGTAGTGCTCGTGCATCAGCCTGTACGCAAGGTCGAGGAACTCATCGATGAGCGCACGGCGTCCGTTCGGAAGGGGACGCAGCATGACGGGCGGGTCCGCCATCTCGATATGTCGCTCCTTGTTCATGCCGCCGTCACAGTAACCATGGCCCACGGGGCGTGCGTCGAAGAAGAAGGCCGCGATCCAGCCCATGAAGCCGTGGTTCTCGGCCGTCGCACGCCGCTGCACCGCGACACTGTCGGTGTTCCGCGCGATGGGCGACGTTGCGTGTTTGTGGTAACGCAGCGCAAAGAGGGTGATGACGTAGACGAAGGACTCGATGTCGTCTGCGACTTCCGGCGGCTTGAGCGGGTAGCGCAGCGAGAAGCACGACTTGAACGGCCAAGTGCCCTGGTAATATACCGTGATCAGGCATATGATACCGGATTAGAAAACTTTGCGTACGTACCATACTCTTAGGAGGGCTTGGGGTATCCTCTAACTCTTCGACATATTTGCACAAATCCCAATCGTTCAGGAATCCTTGACCGGTCTCAGTGTCGATCATGATGTTCCCCGTACTCACGTCGCAATGAAGGATGCGAGCCTTCTTGTATGCATCGGCGTGTGCTACACAACTGAGTATACCCTCTGCAGCATCAGTCGAGGAGACTTACCAATAAATGCCTCGAAGCACACTTTCAATAGCTCCGGCGAGTCATGGTAGGACTCGAGAGGCCTTCCCACCCCCTTCGTGACGAGTCGCGTATGAACATGCGCCGCCGGCCTGCGGTCTTCTTTCATGTGCGTCATATACCGCTGACTGGCCGTCCTGTGCCCGTCGACGTCGCCACCAGCAATCGGCGTCGCGATGAGCGAGACTCCATTTGCGTGCAGTCGAATGTACGCGTCGAGCTCGCTATGTGCAAGCGCGACTGAGCGCCATTGGTCCTTGAGCCACACGAAGCGACCCTCGGTGGGGTCGAATGCTGCGAAGCCTCGAGTGCATCGCCCGAAAAGCGCGTAGCGTTCCGTCGCGAGGCGTCCGACAAGAAACGTCTTAGTTCCGCTCGCTATGGTGCCGTCGACTGACACCACTGGACAGGTGACCTGGAGGCAGCGTCAGCAACTGGAATCACCAAGTGCGCGTCCGTCTGACCTTGTAGATCGGATACCGCTCGATATTGCGCAACAGTTTGTCGCGGTGCTTCTTGAGATGCTCGTTGGGAGGCTCGTAGAGCCGGAGAGGCATGACTTCCGCGTCTGTGGCACGCTCAACGGTCTTGTCGGAGCCGTAGCTGTCCTCCGCGGTTGCAAGGCGGTGGAGCAGGTTCAGAAACGTCACGGAATCCTTCTGCAGGTCTATGGGGGCCGCGGCAACGCAGCCCGCGCGATCCCAACGAAAGACCCGTGCAGCCATTCCGGAGATGTAGATCGAGTAGTAGTGCGTGCGGTGCTGGCGCATCATCGCCTCCTCGACGTGCTTGACGGTCTGGCCGCGGTCAATCTTACCATTACGCGTGCGTCGTATAAAATGCGGCACCCCACGTTGATCCTTCTCCTGGAAGTAGAATCCGGGCTCCTCAGGCGGGTTCTGGATCTCCACGAAACTGCTCATCCACGCCCAGGCGCAGCGCGCAACATTGGCGTCGTCATGTCGCCCCAACTTTCGTGTATACGCTACATACGCTGCGGGGACGTCCTTTGGATACCGCGCAAGGGTTGGGGCGTGCTTAAGAAGGGTACTCTCAGCGCGGTTGCTGACGATCTTCCATGCATATCCCGACTCAGCGATATCCTCTACCCTGTTCAGGACGTCGCACTAAGGCATAAGTGTACGTCAGAAACGAGTGAAGTAAGGCCATGTACAATAAAGTGGCTCACAACTGGTCCATACCGGGCAGAACGGGTGCGTGGTGTCAAGTCCTTGAGCCCAGCACCACGGAAGCTCTTCAGTTTCCTAAGGTCTTTGGCATGTATGTCGTATCCGCCCGCTAATTCTGTGAAATCGCGGACGGTGATTTGAACGCATCTGTCGTCGAAGTCGCCAATGGTTTGGGAGCTCCAGGATCGATAGCTCAGCACAGAGTTTTCGGTGTCGTCCTCGTGCGGCATGATTAGAAGTTGCTCGCGAAGTGACAGCAAGGGAGCGACGAGGTCAGGAGATAGTGGGAGTGTGTGCCACAGACCAGCACGTCAGAGCCAGGCTTGCCAACGCTTTGTGTGCATGGTCACTGCATCAGATGATTTCAGTGGCAACAATAAACGTAGCTGGCGGAGTGGCACTTGTGCGAGTCCTCCAAGCCAACCATGCGCTGACATTAGAGTGTATTTACAGGAACCTCGCCAACATTTTGCGCTCAAATTTGGGGCGCCAGCTCCAAAATTCTGCGGGCGGTCAGCGAGATCCACCCAAGGGAGAACTGGGCGGAGCCTCTGGCGCCCAAATAATTCAGACTTCAAAATTCAAAACAAATTTTGCGGGGCCCGCTGTAAATACACTCTATTGACCAACGCCGCGAAGACGTGCAGTCTCAGCTTTTAGCCTGATTTTCTGGCCTGAGCGAAGTAGCGGTGAAAGACAGAAAAGACGTCAAGCCGCTCGCATCCTCGGGACCACGAAGAGGCGCCGGCCGAGTCGGCATCACTTTCGAATGCTCAACGAATGTCAGGCACGATCCCAGCTTTTGTTTCTTGAACCGCGTAAGATTACTCTCTCTGATGATACAAAAATATTCCAAGCTTGTACAGTATATTCCAAAATCGTCTACGAGACGGTCCCGACCTCGACCGCAAAGACGTGCGGTGGCGGAGTGCGTGTCGCACCAGAGGCGGTGCAAGAGCCATCGCTCGGGGTGCCAAGCGATGGCGAAGGCCAAGGTCGGGACGCGCTCCGCCAACGATGGTCTTGAGCGCGGTCTGCGTAGGCCTGCGCTTACCAGAGCGCGTGCTCTCCGATGAAACCGTCGGGCACTCGCGGCACAGCGCAGGTCGCGTCTTTGTCGGCCTGAGCAAGAATGTGGGGTCGTCGGAGACCTTCGCTCAGGCTCGCTTGGCAGCCAGACGTTGCGACCGCCGCGCTGCAGGGGCTGCCTCAACCCGCGCAACGACGACAGTCTTCTTGGTGACCTCCGCCTTCACGGCAGTCGCCCTGCGCGGGCTGCCCGGCTCTCTGAGCTTCACCGCCTTGCGGGTGGTGGTGGCCTTCACGACCGTCTTCGCAGGTGCACCCTTGGCGGCCTTGCGAGGTGCCGCGCGCTTGCCCGGGGCAGCCTTCGCGGTCTTGGGCTGAGCTTTCGCGGGAGCCTTTTTCGCTGCGACTGTCTTTCCGCGTGCGGCCTTCAGAGCGGCGGCTTCCGGCTGCTCGCATGGTGGCGACGCCTTCTTCGCCGCCGGCCCCTCCCCGTCTGCGTCCGCGTCGTCGTCGTCGTCGCGGGAGCGCTTGTTGGACTCGCGCGAGCCCAGCCTGTGCTCGCCGCACCGGAGGCGGCGCGGCGTCCAGCCGAACTCGTGCCACGAGCGGAACTGGTCGAAGCGTTTGTCGTGGCCGAACGCGGTGAGGTCGCGGCGCTGGCCGTCCTTGCGGTCGAGCAGGCGCCGAAAGAGCACGCCGAGCGCGCGGTGGTCGTCGAGGCACCGCTGCGGGTTCGGCACGAGCGGCACCGGCGGGCCCTGCGGCATGAAGTCGTCGAGGTCGTCGCCGTCGCCGCTCTCGCAGTCGCTGTCGTCGCCGTTCCAGCCGGCCTGCGCCATCCACTTGCGGTACGCCTCGTCCTTCTCCTCAGAGTTGAATTGCGGGCCTTCGATTTTCCCCTGGGCAGCACCAGGCGGCCCATCCGGCGGCGCCGCGTGGTCCTCATCAGCAGAGGCCGCGTCATTTTTCCGCACGATGTACTCTTTGTATCGATCGGCTTCCGTGGCGGAGTAATGCTCGTTGAGAAGCTTATATGCTGCGTCGAGGAACGTAGCAATGAGAGGGCGGCGGCCGTTCTTGAGGTCGCGTAGGACGACTGGGGGTTTGCCAAAGTCGATGAAGATACGCTTGGTCGCACCGCCCTGGTAGAACCCGCGGCCGACCTTCCGTTGCTCGTAGAAGAACCCATTGACGAACCCCATAAGCCCGTTGTTCTCGGAGGCGGCTTGCTTCTGTTGAGCTTCACTGTCTGTGTTCTCGGCGACTGGAGAATGTTTGTGATGGTGATAACGGAATGCAAAGAATGTAAGGACGTTGACGAAGGACTCCATATCGTCTGCGACCTCTGGAGGCTTGCGGGGGTACTCGAGAGAAAACGCGGATTTGAATGCCCATGTTCCCTGGTAATATTTGCTTCAGATGGGCACGATGAAGAACCGGCTGGCAGAACTTACGGAGATCCCAGATGGCTCGGAGGCGGGCGCGCCACTCTCGAGATCCTCTCGAAATTTGCACAGATCCCAGTCGTTCAAAAAACCATAGCCGTCTTCGACATTGATCATGATGTTGCCGATGCTGATGTCGCGGTGCAGAATCCGGGCGCGTTCGTAGGCCTGGGTGTGACCTGCGCCGAGTCAGGTAGTAATTGCAGACAACATAGTGAGCTACTGACCGATGAACGCATGACAGCATATCCTGAGCAAATGCGGTGAGTCCGCATACGTCTCCACGAGCTTCCCAACCTCCTTCGTAACCAGCCTCGTATGCACGCGCTGCGCGGGCCTCCACTCCGCGGGCACGCGCGTCATGTAACGCTGGCTCTGCGTGCACTGCCCCACGAGGTCGCCGCCTGCGACGGGCGTCGCGATGAACGCGACCTTGTGCGCGTGCAGGCGCACGTACGCCGCGAGCTCCGTGTACGGCCGCGTCACGCAGCGCCACTGGTCCTTGAACCACACGAAGCGCCGCGCCGCGACGTCCCACGCCGCGTATCCGCGCGTGCAGCGCCCGAACACCGCGTAGTGCCCGAACGCGTACCGTCCGATGAGGTATGTGCGCTCGCCCGCGGATGCGCCTTCAGCGCTGCCCTCCGGTGCGTCGAGGTCGACGGTCGGGCAGGAGACCTGGGGGGACGTCAGCGATGCGCGGACGGGTGGCAGGCACGACGCACCTTGTAGATCGGGTACGACTCGAGGTCGTCGAGCATCATCTCCTGGTAGTCCCGCAGGTCATCGTTGGTGGTCTTGAACTCGCGGACGGGGCCGATGTCGGCGGACGTCGCGCGCACGACGGTGTCGTCCGCGCCGTAGTTGTCCTCCGCCGTCGCCAGGCGGTGGAGGATGTCGAGGAACGTCACGTGGTCCGCCGCGAGGTCGATCGGCTCCGAGACGAGGCAGCCGACGCGGTCCCAGCGGAAGACGCGCACGGCCATGCCCGCGATGTAGAACGAGTAGTAGTGCGTGCGGTGCTGCCGCAGGAGCGCCTCCGTCGCGTACTTGATGAACTGCGCGCGCGCGATCTTCGCCTTCTCCGTGTTGCGCAGAAAGGGGATCTCGCCGTTCTCGTCGGGGATGAGGCTGAAGAAGAAGCCGGAGAACTCCTCGTTGTTCTTAACCTCGATGAAGCTCGCCATCCACGCCCACGCGCAGCGCGCGATATTCATAAAGGCTGGATGCTTCACCTTGCGACGGTAGGCGGCCTTGGCCTCCTTGATGTTTATCGGATACCGGGCGAGATCGGGGCGGTGGTCGACTTCGCTGCTTTCGCCGAGGTTGGCCACGATCTTCCAGCGATAGTCCGAGCCGGCAATTAGCTCGACGATGTTCAAGATATTGCACTGTCGCAAAACGCATATGAGTGGCCACTGGCGGTTGGCTATGAATGCGTTCTACTCACCAGAGGACGGTATTTGGAAGATTCGGAGTTGTCAGGTAGATTCTCGATGTGGACACTCTGGAAGTTCTTGAGCCGCCCTTTGTCTTCGTCTTTCACTCCCTTCCCTCCAATCAGCTCCTTGAGCGCGTCAATGGATATTTGAACGCATCGGTCGTCGAACTGCTCGACAGTCTGCGAGCTCCACGAGACCGACTTGAGTGGCGAGCTGCTGTCACTCTTCGCGAGGGCATCGGTTGCAGCGGTCTGCATGAACGGTGACCCAGGGGCCTGTGGCTTGGGTGGTGGGTCCTCGGGCACGGGAGTTGCGTATCTGACGGAAAATGACGAAGGTTTTGGATCGTCCTCGGTGGCCTCGCTCCCGGCGGGCCGCTTCTCGGTGACGGCGAGGAGGCAGGGGACGGTGTCGCCTTCGAGGAGGTCGTCGACGTCGCGCTCGGCGTCAGGGCCGAGAGCGGCGATGCCGCGTATGCGGGCGGACGCTCTGGTCGGGGGTAAGCCCTTGGGCATCGTGGTGTGGACAAGAGACTGACCTGTGTGCCTGGACGGTATATAACGGACGCCACGCGAGCGGTCTGTGGCCACGCCGGCTGAGCGATCAGCAGCTGGTCAATGCACCGCTGATGGGATCTATGCAGTCGCTTTGGTCTGCCTCGGGCCCCTTTGTCGCGACGAGGCGAGTCAGAACAATCGCCTACGCTTCCTACTTGGCGGTGAGTTTCGTCGCTTCCTCTGCCGTCCTCACTGCAAGTCTAGCCAAACACACCTTTCTGTTGAACGTTCGACGACGATTAAATCAGCCGTCTTACCACACTGAATATTCTCCCTTTTTTGCCCGAAGACGAGCCAGAACGCGGACGTCCGTGGAAGGGTGGACGGAGTGGCAGGACCCGTCGTTGTGGTTGAGATCGCCAAGCGGAGATCGCCGAAGCTTAGACGCTTATAGTAGACGCTGTAGACGGTCGAGCTGCCGGCGGACGCGGCATTGTCTCAACGTTCAACGCAACCTACGCAGAATTTTTCGCTTGCTCGCCAAATATTCCATGCTACACGCACCTTACGACATATTGCGAGTCAACCTTGGTATGCTTCTCGTGCTTCTAACGGTGCCGCGCGCAACGTCTCGACGGTGCATAATATGCCTGTACTAGCTTGTTCGTACAGTATTGGGAGAGAGCCTGAGGCTCCTTCTGAACCACCGAATGCTAATATTTCTACGGCGTAGGTGAAGACAGCGATCAAGACCCGGGATCAGTGAGTGGGTGCGGACGAACGTTGGGATCTGGGCCTCCCTGTCCACCGGGGACTCTTGCACTTCCATCTCGTCTGCACCTCAAAGAATGCAGGCCATTATCTCGTCCTATGTGAGCTTCAAGCTTACTGGCTTGCTGTCAGTACGAGACACCCTTGCCCGTTTTCTCCTTCCCTTCGTGCAAGACCCCGCGATCTGCACAGCTCCATAGGCTTAGTACTTCCTTCTCACTTGTTGTCTAGAGGGCGCGGATCTGGGTTGCGGGTACAGCGCGGGCGTGAGTTCTCCCCTCTGCCCAAAACGATGCTGACTACGGCGTGGTGGTGCACTTCCTGACGCGCCTTGCCGCGACCCCAAGCCCGCTCGCGGAACAGCGTCCGCATTCAGCATCGTGGAGGCTCTTAGAGAAATTTATTGTAAAAGCTTCTGGCGCAGAGAGCGCTGCCGGGGGAAGCGCAACTAAATTGGAGACTGCCGTGCACATTCCACAGAATGGAGAAATGGGCGAGGGATGGGAAAGCACGTTGATATGATGAACATGTACCTGCACATGGATTACATTCATCCCGCGGCTTTGAAACGCTTCGTGCCGGCTTTCTTGCAGTATGCTTCCGCCGTTCTCCGCAGGCGAATGACTCCGAAAGTCTGTACATATATATTGGTCAACACAAGATATCCGCATGAGAATGGTACCAGGTCTGACTCAGAGGCCCTGCCTCGAAAACGTGAACGCAGAACGCGAGAACTATCCATGTGTGCCATGGGATAAGCTGAACGCTCGGATGCCCCCACGTAGTCTTCAAAATATCACGAGATACTTGGGTCGGATGGCCTCGTTCTATCAAAGACCAAGTCAGTACGAGCAACATGCTGTTCGGCGTCCGCAAAATTTTACCTTGTATACTATAGGATGTCGTGTGAGTCAGTCATATCGCCGGGCAAAACAGCTGAGCTCACCAACGACTTCGTCGTAGTTGAGACCTGCGGTCACATCAGGGTCACCAACGACGGAATCGTACCCTTGGGGTGGCTGTCACAATCAACAGTGGTGAGTATTTTACTGACTCAAGTCCGTGTCAACACGGAACTGGCCTTTGTGAGACTATGATTCGCCTGCGACATTATGCATGCTTTTCCCATCACGACCTCACAGAGTAGCATGGCTCGTCGACCGCACACGCTGCCCGTCTTAGCATAACCAAAGGCCTAGATAAGAGCACAAAATCTTGTTGTTTAGGAAAATTTAAATTTGAGAAGATGTGCAGCTTATCACCTTTGAGGACGTTGCCGAGGTGTATATTCCTTTCCCAAACATGGACCCGTTGGTTCCTGCTTTGTCGACGCGAAACGACTGCTGTAATTGTGCACGTTTTGTTTGTAGTACAGGACTGACGATTATATTCTCACCTGGAGAATTTGACAAAGCGAGCAGGCTGGCGAAGAGCAGAATGAAGTTTCCCTTGAGGTGTTACCCATGTTGCAGACGCGCTTTGTGCCATGCCAGCGTTGCTTAACGTTTCCTGTTGCCTCCCTGTAATTCGACGTTGAGCTGAACCTTGCTCTCCGGCTATGCTAAAGTGAGCCGCACTTGTACCTGAGGAAGCTGCGCATATGCTCCTTTTTAGAGTATACTTTATAAACCTACGGAGTAATTTCAGCTCACTGTGATCGGCCGCGTACTGAATACAGTGGTCAGTACCTTTTCAAGGGTTCTAGGTCTTGGCCTATCTGACGGCGGATGCTTCCACTCCCGGATGAAAAGTTCGTTGACTATGAATAAAGGAACAGTTAGTCGCATCTGAGTATATGACAGCCTGTGTGCAGCCGGAAGACATGTACCTTCGCCAAACTCTTTGTGCCACGAGGGAATATTGAAGATAGCAGGAGCTTGTCCAAAGATCAGTCTCGATCCGGTCTAGTAATGGTCGCACAGATTCGGCTTGCCGGAATTATGGACTGTGTCTCTGCATGTGCGGCCGCAAAAGTCTGCCTGCACCCCGTCTCTATCGATGTATTTGGGGCTACTGCCGCAACTAGATCGGTGTGTCAGTCATGCGTGTATCTATACATTAGTGTAACTTACAGTAGACACATCTCTACGGACTAGCCAGGACTGTTCAGCATATTTCTACTGTGGAACGAAGCGTTGATGATACCTGGGCAAACGGAGGCGGAGAGGGCGGCAAGTGACGACGTGTCGGTCTTGACCGATGCGACGAGTAGTACTTGATGCGCCCACATATACTACAAGGAGGATATCCATCAACAGGGTGCATCACGAAACCTTGTGTTAGGGGATAGGGGAGATGTGGGCCCAGCAGTATACCCTGTCACTATAAATCTCTCTGCGCTATCGTATGGGCTCAGTGACTCGTGGGATATGCGGCAGGAACTCGTGAACTTTGTTTGGGCTGACCACCTGGAACGTAATCGGATGGCACATGCACGGTCTGCTCAGGCGTGTCAACCCTGAAGTTGGTCAGAACAACGGGGTAGCCTTGCGATTTAGGCATATAGTACGCACATCATGCAATTGCTCCGGATTCGGTTTGCCAATTTGTATCATGGGGACCGGTGCGTACGACGTACGTGATGACCTGGTTTGACTTGGAAGCATAGAAACGTTCTGTGCAGGGCTACCATCGGATTTTGTTTGCGATAGCATGTCGTTGCATCCTGGTGCGATGGATATCCATCGTCAGCTGTATCCGCAATGCTCCGAGTCCGTCTATTCTCTGTCTATCCAAGGCTCAGACTCAACCTTGAAAGTAATTTATCACTCCAATAGAACCCAATTGCTGTGCACTAACTTCGTTCTTGAACTCGCTTTGACACGGCTCAATTGAGCACGAGCCTTGTGCGAGCAGATGTCTCCAGGGAGCCCCCCTTTTGGGGTCCAAGGCTAGAGCAGGAGAGCAGTTACATTGGGCTGGCACAGTCGGCAGTGCGGAGATTGGCGTACCTTTACGCACATTTCCCCCTACATCGCCAAGTAACTTGAGCCCAGAAATGTGTGTCCATGGTGATTTTCCAACTGTGCACGTGGCGCGCGGCATGCCCGTGAGTCCCATTCGTCTCAACGCACCCCTTCGTAAATGCTGACACACGCGCAGATAAATCCGTGTCAAATTCAGAGCCCGATAAGAGCAGTGCGGAGCAAGTTTGTAATACGCATGTTGCAGAAGGGCCACATGTTGACAGCCTCGCACCTGTCGACTGCCTCGACCTTTGCTGCCAACTCGTGCGCCATTTGACTCTCAGGGCCAACTGAGACCAGCGATAAGCTCTCGGTTCTCCTAGGAAATAGAAGTTTACTCACAGCCCTTTGCGTAATCGGGTAGACCATGGTTTCTGATTGCCCAATTTTGTACTGTATCTTTTACAGCATGAGGACCACATGAGGACGAAGAAAACCTCGTTCTTTCATAAGTTGTTGATATGATCTAGTGAGAAAGCATGGACCGATTTCCGATGGAGGTCTGTTCTATCTCAGCTGAACCCTGTTATATCAAAGGCACGCGGGATCCTGCACACCATTCTGCGAGGCTCGACTCGGATGTGACCGCATACAGTAATTTGACGCCCTGTGGACAGCACCCCGGCACGTGTGGGCTAGTGACCACTTCATTGAGCATCCTCGGTCAACGGCGCGAGTGTGGAGTACATCGTGCGACTCGCTCTTGCCTGTACTGTCATCACACTCTGACTCTCGACATGGCTGGTGCGTCGCCGTCAGGCGACCAGGCTAAGGTATCAACGACTTATTCAAGTTAGTGCTATAGACTCCTCTGGAAATGGGGTACCTCAAGTCAAGGGAGGGTGCGCTAAAGATACGCTGTCAGCATCCAGGGAGCACGATGCCATCGTGGTAGATCAAAGTGGGCAGACAGAACGCTCTCTCAGCCAGGAAGATAAGTCCGGGAGCGCGGACCTGGGCGATCCTGCAGCTGGCGATCGCGACGCCGGAGAAAGCGGTCCTGTGCTATTCTACGAGAAGGACAAACCATACTACGAGTACGTTGATCTAGTTGTCCTAAGGGTCCTATTCACCCTATTCTCTGTAGGTTCACCAATTTTGCGCCATATCCTGTCGAGTTTCAGGGAAAGATCTATCCCACCTCCGAGCACTGTGAGATGTCATTGTCTCTACATAAAATTTGCTGACATCTCCCGGCTAGTGTTTCAAGCTTCCAAGTTCCTCGACGCGGATCCACAGCTTTCCGAGACGATCAGAACTGCGCCCAGCGCGCGCGCTGCTTTCGACGAAGCATCCAGGTCGCGGAGACTCCAGCGTGCAGACTGGTTCAAAGTCAACATCAGTGTCATGGACAAGATTCTGGAGGCGAAGTTCTCCCAACACTCGAAACTGCGCGACATGCTCCTCGGCACTGGCGATAGAGAGATCATCGAAGCTAGCCCCGTGAGTGCAGTTAGCCTGTCCTCGCCTATACGGGTTCCGCCTGACCGATATGTACGCTTCAGATTGACGCGTTCTGGGGTTATGGCGAGGATCGTCAGGGACGAAATGAGCTCGGCAAAGCTCTCGTGCGACTGAGAGAGCAGTTGCGCCAAGGTGTGTAACGCGCAGTATCTTGCAGGCATGTGGTGCTCGAACACACTTATGGACGCTCCTGCTCACATCGATATGGGCCTCTTCAGAGGATATACGAGCGGAGCTTTCGGTATAGGGATCTGAAGATCGGCGCATTTTTGAATATAATTCCTACTACCGTCCGTCGACGCTTCAGTCATTTTATGACGGCACACGCATCATCAGCGCCGGAAGCTCGGATTATAGCGCAGCCGTACTGGCCGCAGACATCGTGCACGCAAGCTATCCTGTCATAGTGCAGTGTCGGCTAGGATTGTACACAAAATGACGCCGGGGTGCATGCGAGCAACAATCAGCTGGGCATCGAAGCATCCACACGAAGCTTCCATATAGTCGGGGCGGGGCCACAACGTCCGGTTGGACAGACACGAGAAGCGTTAGAGGCGCAGGAGGGCAGTGCTCGATGCGTTGGAGCGCTGAGCGCACCGACGCCTACTCAGTCTGGGCCGCAAACCAAGCTGGCGGCTGCACGGCCTACGAGCCACGCCAGACGCACGCGCCTCTAGTCCAACGCCGGCACTCGCCCGTGGTCGAATAGCCCAAAATCAAAGCCAGGGGGCGGTAAACGCGATGTCGTTTCACGACTTGCACGCCAACCGCTGAGACCGCCGCGTCGGCTCAGCCGGCGGCGCCGCCTTTGCCTTGGAGCGCGGCGCAGGCGCCTTGCGAGTAACTTCAGCCTTGACCGCGACGGCGCGGCGCGGGCTCGCAGGCCGGCGCGCGGCCTGCGCCCTGCGCGACGCAGACGCCTTGGGCGCGGTCTTCGCCGGCTTGTCCGCTGCGCGCGCGGTCTTCGCCGGCCTGCGCTTCGTGGTCTTCGACGTTGACGTGGGCTTCGGGGCTGGAGCAGCCGCACGTGCTGCTCGCCGGGTGGTGCTCGTGCCCTGGGGCGCGGGCTCCTCTGCCTGTGCGGCTGCCTCGCGGGCTCGCGAGCGCGCACGCGTCCGCGGCCCGTCGGTGCGCGGAGGCGCAGGCTTCTTGGGCGGCGTGGCATCGTCGTCGTCGTCGTCGTCGCCCGCGTCCTCGAGCTCGCGCTTGCGCTTCGCGGTGGACTGCTCGGAGACGGCCCTGCAGCGGCCGGAGGGCCCGCGGCACTGGAGGTAGAGGATCATCTTGCGGCTGAGGAACTGGTCGAAGCGCTTGTCGCCCGCGTACGCGTCGAGCACGCGGTTGCGGCCGTCGGCGTCCTTGAGGAAGCTGAGGAAGACCATCGCGAGCTCGCGGTGGTCGCGCAGCACCGGCTGCGGGTCCGCGAACGGGCACGTCGCCTTCGTCTGCGCCGCGCCTCGCCAGTAGGCCGCGTCCTTCGGCTTCGCCTCCGCGGCGTACTCCGCCCACATCTCCACGAAGGCGTCGTCCTCCCCGATGGCGGGACCTGGCACTACTGGAGCTTGTGGCGCCTCCGGTGGAGCGGGAAGATCAACGTCGATTTCGTCGGGCGCAGCGCAGTCGCCTCCGCGAACAGCGTATTCTTCGAGCTCAGACTCGTCCAGGGACCAGTAGTGCTCCTGGAGGAGCTTGTAGGCTTTGGAGAGGAACGTCTCGAGCGGCGAGCGCATCCCGCTCTTAAGAGCCTTGAAGTTGATCGGCGGCGACCCCAGGAGGATCATCTGGTACTTGAGTGCACCACCGCGATAGAAGCCGTTGCCGACACGCTTCTGGTGGTAGAAGAAGAGGCTGATGAGGCCCATGAGCTCCTGGTTGTTGGCGTTCGCCAGGATGTTCGCCTCCTCGGTGTCGTTCTCGGGCTCCGAAGAGAGGTCGTGGTCGTGGAAGCGGCAGGCAAAGAATGTGATGACGTGGACGAACGACTCGAGGTCGTCAGCTAATTCTGGTGGCTTGCGCGGGTACCGAAGCGCCATCGCAGACTTGAACGCCCAGGTTCCCTGCAAAACGCACAGCGATGAGCTAAGAGGACGGAAGGAATTGACCGGGAGGTGCGACGTACGGAGATACCAGATGGCTCCGATGCAGCCCGTTTGTCCTCCATGTCTTCGCGATATTTGCACAGATCCCAGTCGTTCAAGAATCCGTTTCCGGTCTCGCAGTCGATCATGATGTTGCCAATGCTCACGTCCCGGTGCAGGATATTCGCCTTCTCCCACGCCAGCCGGTGAGCTACTCTCTATCAGCACGCGAGGTCGGGAAGAGACACAACATGACACTCACCCCAGAAGGCGTGCCCGCAGATCCGCAGCAGCTCGACCGAGTCCTTGTACGTCTCCAGCAGCCGGCCCACCTCCTTCGTGACGAGGCGCGTGTGCACGCGCTCGCTCGGGCGCCACTCGCCGCTCAGGTGCGTCATGTAGTCCTGGGCGAGCGTGCGCTGCGCGGCGACGTCGCCGCCCGCGACGGGCGTCGCGATGTACTTGACCCCGTGCTGGTGCAGGCGCACGTACGCCTCGAGCTCCGTGTGCGGGCGCGCGGCGCAGCGCCACTGGTCCTTGAGCCACACGAGGCGCCGCGCGGCGACGTCGAACGCGGGGTACCCGCGCGTGCAGCGGCCCACGGGCGCGTAGTGCCCGAAGGAGCAGCGCCCGATGAGGTACGTCCTGTCCGGGCCGGGCGCGGTGCCGTCGAGCGACACGGCGGGGCACGTCACCTGTGGGGCGCGTCAGCGGCGCGCGGTGCGGGGGCGCGGCACGCACCTTGTAGATCGGGTAGCTCGCGAGGTCCTCGAGCATGAAGTCGCGGTAGTCCTGCAGTGACTTGTTGCCGGCGGGGTCGTACGCCTCGAGGGGCGCGACCTCGTCCTCGGTGGCGAGCATGACGGTCTGGTCGACGCCGCCCTGGTCAGCGGTCGTGGCGAGGCGGTACAGGATGTTGAGGAAGACCTTCGGGTGCTTCTTGAGGTCAATAGGCTCCGACGCGATGCAGCCGACGCGGTCCCAGCGGAACACACGCGCAGCCATGTCGGATATGTAGATCGAGAAGTAGTGCGTGCGCTGCTGGCGGAGCGACGCTTCGGTGAGGTATTTGATGAACTGGCCGCGCGCCTGCTTCCCGGTCTCGCCCTGGCGCAGGAACTTCTGCAGGCCTTTCTTGTCGAGGTTGCGGCCGAAGAAGAAGGGAGACTTGCTCTCGGCGTTCTTCACCTCGATGTAGCAGTTCATCCACGCCCAGGCACAGCGCGCGATGTTCGCGTCGTCCTTGTCCATGTCGCGCATGTATGCCTGCTTCGCAGCGTTGATGTTGATGGGGTACCGTGCGAGGTCCGGCCGATGGTCGACTTCTGCACTCTCGCCGTGGTTCGCGACGACCATCCATCGGTAATCGGAGCCTGCAAGCTCTTCGACCTTGTTGAGTATGTCACACTAGTGACAATACGAGTCAGTACAATAGCGGAAGCAACATGTGGTAGGCACATACCAACGGGCGGTACTTTTTGCTCTCCGAGTTATCCGGTAGCTTCTTCGTGTCGATGCCACGAAATGTCTTGAGAGAACTAGCTTGTTTGTCGGTCAGATCTTCACCGTCGATCAGCTTAATGAACTCCGCGACTGAAATCTGGATGCATCGGTCATCCACCTGGGCCACGGTGGTCTCGCTCCACGACAAGGATTTGAGTGGAGACTCTCCGGCCTTCTTGGTGTTCGCGTCGACGGCCATGCTTGAGATGGCGGGTGACCCTGGTGCGCCCTTCTTGTACGCCGGTGATTCGGGTGGCTCAGGTGTGGAATACGTATACTCGCGGGCGAACCGCACGCGCCGAGGCTCGCTTGAGTCGCCTTCGGGCTCTGGAACTCGTTTGTGTGTGAAGAGAACAGTGCCCTCGAGCCCGTCTTCTATGTCTTCGCGGTCGATGTCTAGTGGCAGGAAACCTGAGCGGCTCTCGGGAGGACTGGCAGCAAAGTCGTCAGTGATGTTGTAGGAGCGAATGCTGGGCCCTGAGACGGGCCCTCGCTCGTGGGCGGGCCCCCTCAGAGGGAGGGAGGAGGGAGCCATGGCGGGAGAGGAGAAAGCACGAACCTCAGGGCCTGCGCCGTATATATGCGTTCGCCACGCGAGCCTAGGGCCACAGTCCAGGTCAAGCGCCCGCGGACAAGGCGATGTAATTGATGGCACTGGAGCCGTCGCTTTGGGTTTGTCGCGGCTTTGACCAGCGGATTGACGACAACGGGCTTAGGCTAGGCTAGGCTGTTTGCACGACGGTCAGCTTCACCGATCTCCCTCCATTCATCAGACTCACACACCTCATCAAGCGCGAGTTTTATGACCTGTTCGTCACGGAGCACAGAATGCTGCTGATTGGGAAGTCGTGCTAGGTTGGGGTGTCAGGCAAGGATGGGTGCTATGCAGTGAGACTCAGAGCGACGGTGCGCAGTCTGGCCCGTTATTATTCGATCAACGCGGTGAGAGCTAGCACAGATACCAACGCCCAGCTGCAAGGCTAAGCTGTAGAACGGATGGAGGCTTGTGCAGCAAGCGGCAATATTTATCTGCGATAGGCAGATCGCAGGCATGCTGGTTTAGCTCTGTACAAAAGGATCGAGCTTAAAATCGACGTACCGCTGCTTATTCTACACCGCCGAGTATAATGGCGTAAAAGAGAATGTATACGATGGTCAGTGTGCGACACTGTCCAAGTTATAAGCGTTTGAAGTGTTGCGCTCGGAGAGAACTTGCTAGTCGACAGCAAGACGAACCAGTCCTTTCATGCGCGCCTCGTCGCCGAACCGGGCGCCACAACGTGCCCGGCAATTACCGAGGCCGACAGCCTGCCCTCAACTGGGCGTCCGCACGCGCGACGGAAGCTGTTCGCCATCTGGAGCGGACCGCATGCGAGACGAGACTCCGAAATATTGCTGGCACAGCACCCTCAGGCGACAACGTCTTGAAGGGTCGTTCGGACTGAGCAATCGATACTACTAGCATTAATACCACATAGACGCCCCCAAATCCCCACCAAGATCGGTTCCCAGCAGTTGGTATATTCTTGAGAGCCTGTGCTCTCTCTCGTAAAATGGCGATCAGCGACCAACACTTGTCAGCCTGACGCAATATGTGAGACGAAGCTCCGCGAGTCCGTAGACCTCATTCCTGGATGCCTGACAGGTCGCAATAGCTGGAGACCCCGGCTTCCACATCTTCCCAGCCAAGAAACCGCCACCCATTCTCGTCATGCTCTTGTAGATCCTTCGAGATGAGATAGACGGTGGAACCCAGCTGCGCGCGTGTGGCCTTTGAGGGCCGGGTCGGGACGTAATCGTACATCCTGGACGGATCGGCGATGTCATGGCTGCGATAAGTGTGCGCAAGCCGCCCTCATCAGCGCGGGCCTGACAATTCAGCATGAGGAACTCACCACTTTCCTAGGTGAGCAACCACATCTTCTTCAGTGCCCGTAACAGCACTGTATTCGCAGCGGGAACATATCCATCGCGTGCCAGTAAGGATCTTCTTCTCCTTGTACTTCCTTGATACAGCTTCGAGCGCGCTCACTTCTTTGAGCAGGTTCGGAGGCGTGAGCACCAGTTTGTTAACCTCGGCGAGAAGCGCCTCCGACCACGGCATGGTGGATATTTCGCGCGAGGGGTCATCGTATTCTTGTTCATGAGTCGCATGATGCGCTGCATCTATGCAATGTTGCAACTGCAATACTGTCAGTGGATGATCAGCTGCGAGGCAATGCTGGCACGTACGGCGACGACCCAATCCATCACTTGCAGCTGGCCAGGATTATTCAGCACGGCGAGGCGCGCCTCCGCGCTGTCCATGTCCTTGACAGTGGCGCGTCGGGGATCGAGGCCGCACCGCTCGACGAGACGTCGCAGCGCGTCCACCTCCGGGCGGAAGTCGCATGCCTGCCACCGGGGGAACCGCACCACCCACCTCCCGTCCTCGGGCCCCTCCGTAGAATAAGAGGCAGGAAAGCCCGCCGCGGCGATATCGTCGCCCTCAATCTGTAGCGGGCCCTCGAACCTCTCACACCGAAAAGTGTGGCTCAGGAGCTGGGGGAAGCTCTCCAGCGCCTGGCATCGCGTGCAGCGGAAGAGCGCGGCGACTGCGAGGTCCGAGGGGTCCGTGCTCGGGTTGAGGTCGCGCATGCGCGCGTGGACTGCATTCGCGAGGTCTCGACGCGCTTGTTCGCGCCATTGCGGCACCCACGCTCGGAGGGCCTTGTGCAGAAATTGGAAGGTATCGACGTCGACGGCGGCCTCGTTCGGGAGGAGCAGCACGTCGCGGATTTCGGGCACGCCGAGAGCAGCGTCTATGGGCGACGGCCAGTCGTGGCCTTTCCGCAGCTCTTGCTTGAGGAGCGCTGCGAGGATGTTGAGGCGGCCCACGATGGCGACGCGTCGCTCCTCCTTCAGGCGCGCCGCCCTCGCTTCCCCGATTAGCTCGATGACTCGGGGCTTGATGATCGCCCATTCTAACATGACAGAGAAGAATCAGTTTATTGCACACAGTGTACGGTATTGCGGAATCAGCATATACCATAGTCTTGTATGGGAGCGGTCCTAAGGATCACTGGGTCATACATGAGATTAAGGGGATGCGGGTTATCGCCTGTGTGTTGGTATTCTTCTCCCCAACCTTCGTCTATGAGCCTGTGTGCGACACTGCGCAAGATCAGTCGACGCGCAGGGAGCGAAAGTGACAACTTTATCCTTACGCTCGGTCTCTCGCTTGCTGCTTTTCTTCTGTAATGGTGCACCAGCGACCATACGCATTTCTCAAGTTCGGCAAGTCCTGAGCGTAGTTGTCAGGGCACGAAAAGCTGTAGCAGCAGCCGCTGAGCGCACGAACCTTACGGTCTCGGTTTCGCAGAGCCTCCTGACCCTCAAGATATCTGAGGACGCCTTCGCGGTTACCGATGGCTTGCAAGCGTTCCAGCAAGTCGACCGCGTCGCCGCGCACTACACATGTCTGCCTACAGACTGCATTTATGTCACGTAAGCCAATTGAGCATACGGAAGAAGATAGCAACACGCACGCGAAACCACAGTCTCGTTCCAGCTGACTGTCGGCAGGAAGTTCGATAATCTCTTGGACTTGTCATCCAGCATGAGATCAGTCGCCGCCTCGTCCCAGCTTCTTATGGCATGGTCCAGTGACATGTCCACAATGAGAGTGACTGCCCTTGGTGGCTCAGGCTCCACGTAAAACGACTCGGAAATATACAAGATCTGCACACACGTGTTGCAGAAACGAGTGGGAAAGTCGTAATCGTAGCTGTCTTCCTTTGACATGTCCTGCAGACATTTCTAGCAAAAAGGCGAAAAGACAGTTCAGCAGGCTGTTGATACGTGCTGGCGAGGTCCGGACACTGACCTGGCAGTTGTTGGAAAATAGAAGGTCAGCAAGCTGGGGTTCGTTCATGTAATCAGGCGGCGGCGGTACGTCTGCTCCGGTGTTCTCCCGTGCGCGTCGCCACATGTGGGCCGATTTGCGGGTCATGAGAAGTTTACGCGCTGACTTGTTCGTTCGCGCGAGATGCAACAGGTCTTGAGACTCGAGATATGAAAGGACCTGCCTCAAGACGTCAGCAATTCTGTGCTAGATTTATACCCACAATGGACACGAAGGGCTGACCTCGAACACGATGTCTAACGGCGCATTGAACAAAGGAAGGCGCAACATATTGAGGGCTACGAGGCTAGAGACCAACGGCGGCGCAGCTGAGCTCGTCGACCTCGCTTCCATATCGAGAGGGTAGTGATGAAGAGGGGATTTCCGATGTTTTGTGGATGGTGGTAGATGGTGAACGTAGAAGCTGAGAATGTTAGCGCCGTGCGGCCGCACGACAACGTCGGGCCACTGCTCCATTTGACTCGCTACATACCGTAAGCGGAAGGTAGCCACAGAGCACGACGTGGCGAGCGAATATCTCACTTCGACGAGTGGTTAATAACAGCTGTGCACAAGAATTGCCCACGATCTACGACATTAAAACCCACGTACAGCCTATGCCATCCTTCCACGTGCCCGTATGAGCCGCGACACACCCTGTCTGCACCTCTTCACGACTGCGACTTCGGTGCGAGACAAGCCTTGACCAGGGACGTATCGGTCCAGATGCTGCCGCTCTGCGACGGGGTCTCGGAGAGGGGGTACCCGGGCGCGAAATTGCCGGCCGCCCAGCCGACGTAGCCCAAGAACACTGGACAGTATATGAGAAACTCAGGGACTTCTGCCAGCTAATGCGCGGGACGTACCATCAGAGTTTGCCTTCTGGAAAGCAATCTGCTGGCAGAGGTACGTCGCGCACGACGCCGTGTTGCCTCCACCCGTCTCGGTGTTGAAGGCCTGCCGGCCGTGGCAGCGCAGCCACTGCGCCAGCGGAGCCCAGGCATTGTCGATGTTGTTGGTGACGCACTCTGTATTTGTTCCCCTGTGACTGGTCGTTAGCACATACTATCATGTACCTGAGTAATGCATGGTGCTCACGAGTTGTCAGAGTCGAGGTACTTGTGAACGTCGAAGATCAGGTTCGTCACGCTGCCGTCCGGGTTGGTGACCTTGCTCAGGGCGTCGGCGGAGCCGTTGGAGACAAAAGTCTCCGCAGAGGTCCAGTTGTTCCCAGGGAGCAGGATGAGTTGCGTGGTTGCGCTGGTCACCGTCAGTCAAGATGGAAGGGCGCATCTCAGAGCGAACTGACCCAGCATTACGAATTGCAGTGACGGCTGCCTGTACTGACTGGGCCCAGCGGACAATGTCGGGTATGTCGTGCGGCTCGTTCATCCTAGAACACGCTGAGATCCGTCATGGGGCGGACAAAGACCTTAGTTGAGCTCACACTCCAAAAATAATCTTGCTATTGCTTGCATACTTGGAGGCGATGGTGCTCCAAGTAGCAGCGAGTACATCGTCCGTCGGGCCGCCTTGGCCAATGATCTGGAAGAAATGGCGGAATAAGCCCAAGACGACGGCCGAGGTATGGTACGGCTTACCTTTCCGTTCCAGCGGGCATAGTTATGCAGATCGATAATGCATGAAGCGCCAGTGGCGAGGCACGCCTGGACAAGGTCATCGTACTCCTGCAGATTCGCGTCGTTGACGGGGCCGCCCTGGACGTTGTTCGTGAGGAACTGCCAGCCGACGGGGAGCCGGAAGACGTTAAAACCGTCGTCGCTGACGAAGTGCTGCATCTGGCCGGCGCCGTCCATGCCGTAGTACTTCGTGAGCGGCGGCCACGCGGCCGACGCCGTGCACGACCCGTCTGAGTTGCACCCGAAGTCGAAGCCCGCGATGTTCACGCCTGCGAAGCGCAGCTTGCCCGCGCTCGCCGGCGGCAAGTTCGGCGAACACGAGCCCGAGGGCTGCGAGGGTGCGCTTGAGGACACCGTCGAGGAAGTGCTGGTGGAGGTGGAGTGGCTGCTGCTGCTGCTGCTCTTTGACGTAACGCTTGTGGGGGATGAAGTTGGTGGCGGAGTAGGGCCAGTCACGGTTGCCGGGATACATTGCGAGTAGTCTGCAGTACACCCTTAGAGGCGAGCGTTCAGGGTGAGACAAATGATGCGTACAGTCGTTGAGCACGCTGCAGACGCTACCTGCAACGCAGGTAGTCGGGCCAGTCCAGCCCTGCAGATGTTTCAGCTCAGGGCTTCACGTATATGAAATATCCGTACGATACCGCCACCTATAAAGAACGGCAGTCAGCATCTGGTCCGGCCGCACGGAAATGGTACGTACACTGTTGCCACGTC
The DNA here is from genome assembly GCA_019973155.2 of Phanerochaete sordida. NCBI lineage: Eukaryota > Fungi > Basidiomycota > Agaricomycetes > Polyporales > Phanerochaetaceae > Phanerochaete > Phanerochaete sordida. The sequence goes on from BPQB01000004.1 coordinate 686,540, forward strand.
TGAGCCTGTGCTCGCGCAGACACGACCCAAAGCGCGAGGGTTGTGAGAGCCAGGATCTGCTTCATTTTTAGCTGTCAGAGGAGACGATGCCCACTCTCAGTGTTCATGAGCTCTTATATCGTCTTCAAATTCAGGGACGAACACCCCTTGGCCATCGCTGGTCGACAGCCCACGGGCCCGAAAGGCCCTTGCCAAGCCAAGCTCGGACTGTTGCTGTAATCGACGCACACCGCGGCGACACCTAGAAACAGGCCTGCAGCGCTGCACGAAGGTCAGGTGGAGCTGGCGTCGGGCAAAAATCGACGCATCGTGACCTGCAGACAGGGCGCTTCAACTTCGCGTTAACGTCGGGACGACAGCAGGGGCGAAACATACTGACGTTGTGGTCTCGAGCCGGATCATCACAGGTAGAGTTGCTGAGGTGAGATCTGCTTCCGCATGCTGAGTTGCTGCAAGACCAGCGGACTTGGAGATAGCAGCATATATGCACGTCACAATACTAGGATACATCCCAATTGGAAAAACGCGGTAGTTTTGGTGTCCCGAGTCTCAAAAACATAGCCCTGGAATTACTTAGGAGCCAAGCAGGCGGCAACGAGCGACGTGTCGGTCCAAACGCCGTTGGTGTCGGTCGGGGTCTCGCCGAGAACGTAGGTCGGGTCGAAGTTGCCCGCAGCCCAGCCGACGTAGCCGAGGAACACTTCGAAGTATTGTCAGCCGGGCATCCTGTATGATGAAGACGCGCACCTACCGTCTGAGTTCTGCTGCACGAACGCAATCTGCTCGCAGAGGAACTGCGCGCAGGACGCAGTGTTGCCGCCGCCGGTCTCGGTGTTGAATGCCTGGCGGTTGTTTGCGCGGAGGTAGGTCGCGAGCGGGCCGAACGCGTCGTCGATGTTGTTCGTCACGCAGTCGTCGTGGGTGCCGCTGTATCTCTCGTCAACGACGCGCACAATGAAGTGGGCGCGAAAAGACCTACGAGTTGTCGGAGTCGAGGTACTTGTGGACGTCGAAGATGAGGTTCGTGAAGCTGCCGTCGGGGTTCGTAACGTTGCCGAGTGCGGCAGCTGAGCCGTTAGAGATGAAGGTGGCCGCAGAGGTGTAGTCATTGCCCGGGAGGAGGATGAGCTGCGTCGTCGCGCCAGCCTGGCGGATGGCGGTAACCGCAGCCTGCACGGAACCGGCCCAAAGGTTGATGTCGGGAATGTCATGGGGCTCGTTCATGCTGAAGTCGGGTGGATGAGCGTCACAAAGTCCGATAAGCTGATGACTTACACGCCAAAGATGATGCGGTCGTTGTCGGCATACTTGGCAGCGATGTTGCTCCAGAGCTCGGCGAAGATTTCGTTGCTCGGGCCACCCTGACCAATGATCTACGATTGGGCATAAGCAAAAGTAACATCTCCATCTCGGCAGATGATCTACCTCCTTGTTCCAGCGAGCGTAGTTGTGCACATCGACAATGCAGCTCGCGCCGGTCGCCAAGCAGGTCTGAACGAGGGTGTCGTACTCCTGGAAGTTGTCCTCGTCGAGGGTGCCCGTGAGGACGTCGTTCGTGAGGAACTGCCAGCCAACAGGGAGGCGGAAGACGTTGAAGCCGTCGTCGTTGACGAAGTGCTGCATCTGTCCCTGGCCGTCGTGGCCGTAGTACTGCGTCAGCGGCGGCCAGGCGGCGCTCGCGGTGCACGAGCCGTCTGTGTTGCACCCGAAGTCGAAGCCGGCGATGTTCACACCTGCGAAACGCAGGGTACCGGCGCTGGCGGGCGCGGTGCTGACGGGGCCAGTGGAGCTGGTGGTCGGGCTCGACGGCGCGGTGGGTGCGGACGAGGCAACTCCCGGGATGCACTGCGAGTAGTCTGGGCGGTAACATGAGATCAGGCGCAGTAAGGAGAAACGACCTGCATACAGTCATTAATGACGCTGCAAACAGAGCCGGAGACGCAGGTCGTGGAACCAGAGAAACCCTGGCAAAACGTGAAAACAAATCCTTGGCATTTCCTGGCATACATACGATACCGCCGCCTGATCGAGATGGTCCAAGTCAGCGATTACTTCCTCCGTTGGTCAAGCGACTTACACTGCTGCCACTCTTGTGCCTGGCCCTGTGCCAATGCGACCCAGAGGGAGAGGAGGGAAGCTGTGTACACGCTCTTCATTTTGGCGTAGCACAAGAACAGCTAGTCTGAGGCTACACTCCTGCAACCTTGCCACCTTCCAGGGGTCTTATAGTGAGCCGCCCTGCTTCGATGATGCAGTCGACGGCAGGCTCACTCAAGTTATTTTGGGCTCCACGGCCTCACATGAGGATCGAAGTGCGCTTCTGTAGCGATCATCGCCAAGGCCAACCGCGGCCAACAGGAGATAGAAGCCGGCAAGACCGCCGTCGCTCCTGCAAACCGACGTCAGACCGACAAGAACCATGGAAAGCCACCTGCAATGTCCGACATACCTTTCGCAAAGCCCAACACAAGACCTCATCTGTGCAGACAAAGGGTGTCATATGGTCGAGAACAAGGCGGGTCTTGAGCAGAATATCCGAGGATATGCGGCTCATATTCGCCTCAACGTCGGCCACGGCGCAGGAAGACATGAAGCGGCCGCACAGATGTCCGCGAGCGACGTCGAACGGTTCCTGCGGATATTGCTCTTCAAATATTCGGGCAAACTAAACCAGGATTTGGGATACAATGGTGTATGGACATCGAATATTTGGGAAGACGTCGCGGTCGAGCACAGAGACGCGACGGCGACGCTGCTGCCCCGGACATCCACCAGCGGCTACAGCACGTGGCGCGCACATGGCCTCGGCCGCCCTCTGGCGCCGGGGCCTCAGACGCCGGGAGGACGCCGTCAGTCCAGGCGGCATCACTTCGCAGCCTCACCTCAACAAACGACCGAGGAGCGCACGCCGCGATGCCGCAGACGGGGCTCATCGAGAACGCGCACAACGACCTCGTGACGGACGCCGCGTACGACTTCTACGGGCTGCGCCTCGCGACGTGCAGCCTCGACCAGCGGTGCGTGGTTCGACTTTGCGCCGCGCGCGCGCGCGCTCACTGTGCGCGGCAGCGTCAAGGTGTGGGTGCTCGACGAGCGGCAGGGCACGTGGAGCGTCGAGGACGACTGGAAGGTGCGTGTGCTGCGCCCTGGGTGTGGCGGAGGATGCTGAAGCCCGGGTGCAGGCGCACGACGCCGCAATTACGAAGATCAGCTGGGCGCACCCCGAGTTCGGCAACGTCCTCGCGTCCTCGTCGTTCGACCGCACTGTCAAGGTCTGGGAGCAGACGAGCTACTCGGATGCTGACAATGCGGCCTCTGGCTCGTCGACCGCGTCGCGCTGGGTGGAGCGTGCCGTGCTTGTGGACGCGAAGGGAACGGTCCGTGCTGTCGAGTTCGCCCCTCACCATTTTGGCCTGAAGATGGTATGTGCAACATTCTGGAGTATGACGAGACCAGAAGCTGACGCTCTGGCATCCTTCACAGGCCACAATTTCCTCTGACAACCACCTGCGCGTTTACGAGTGCTTGGAGCAGCCTTCCCTCCAGACATGGCAGCTCGCCGAAGAGGTCGACGTCCAGTCTCTCCCTTCAAGAAATCCCACTGGACACTCGATGCCGCAGACCGTCACCCTTGCTACTCCCACCCAGACGTCATCGACACTCGATGGTGCCACAGCTACCCTCGCTGCTCATGCTTTGGCTCAGCAGCAGCAAACAAATCAGACGCAGAGCAGACCGGGACTGGGTAACCGAGAGGTGCGTGTGCATGTATTGGATCATTTGATTCTGTGAGCTGACTTCCGAAGGCTGATGGCGGGTGGTGCGTGAGCTGGTGTAAAGACAGGTATTGGGGAGAGATCCTCGCCGTGGGCTGTGGCGTGAACGGGGTTGTGAAGGTACGCACTCGGTCCTATTGCACCCATTATCTGCTCACGCTGTTCTAGGTGATTCAACTACACAGCCCGCGTCGCCCATCGACCCTTCTCGCACTCGACCCATCGCCGTCACGCGCCACTGGCGGTGAGGGTACGCCCAGAACGCCCGTTCAGCCGGACAGCGACGGTCCTATACCATACTCCGTGACGTCTGTCGCATGGGCGCCATCTTGCGGGCGGTCGTACCACCTCATTGCGACAGGCAGCAGGGATGGCCACGTCAGAATATGGCGCGTCAAGCCGCCGACTCCTATGGATGATGGAGACCACGAGGACGGAGATGCGGAGGGCGGGGCCTGGTCTGCGTACGTTTCCTCTCCTTTCTAATCACACGCAACTGATGTCGATTCTAGGTCAATTGTGGGAGACTTCGATGATCACAAGTACTGTCTCTCAAGGCCTTACACGACGTGTCCCTCTGCTGACATGTTCCCTGTAGGTCGCCGATTGGCCGAGTTGAATGGAACATCACTGGGTCCGTATGCCATCCGTCGAATCTATTTCCTGTCCATTCATGCCCTATACCAGAACAATTCTCTCATCGTCGGGCAACGACGGACGCGTACGCCTGTGGAAGGCAACTGCAGGGAACGTGTGGCGACCCGCTGGCCACATCAGCGTCGAGCAGGCCGAGGAGCAGCAGAACGACGTGGAGATGGACGATAACGCCGTGCAAGAGTAACATACTTTCATCTGCTAATGGAACTGCTTGCTGCCAAGTCTCACGAGTGTACTCGCCCAGTCCCTCCGCCTGTTCTTTGGCTGTACCCCCCGTGACGAAGATAGCGTTCCACGTGTGCCTGGTGCCTGCATGTCGCTGCCTCGAGTTGCAAGCGGAGGCGTGAGTTCACGGCTCGAGGCGACGGACGTGCGAGCTGTCCGAGGCCGTGTGATCACAGGACGGTAGGGTCGCCGGGCGCCTAGCTGCCGCTTCCTTCACATTTAGCGGGTTGATGGCAGGATTTGCTGTGACGACGACGTCGCCTTGAGTCGGACGAGCGCATCCACAGCCGGCCTGTGTCCCCAGCAAACAGAGCCTCTCACCCTCGCGTCCTCCTCGTGCCCCCGCCCCAGCCCACGGCTCAGCACCACCCTTGCCGCCGCCGTCCGACCGGGGCAACCTTATCGGGCTCCCCGTGCACACCGGCTTCCTATATCTCCTTGACATGAGCCCCCTGCGATAACCCACGGCACAATCTCGCGCAGCCCTCCCTTCCCCCCTCCCCCTGCACCTGCGGGTACGCACTGCAACCCCTGCGATGTCCAACGGCGGCACACACTGCCCGACCCAGTTCGACTTTGGCGTGCGGCTCGGGCTCACCTTCGTCGTCCAGACGGCGTGCCTGTCCGCCGTCGCAAGCGCAGCGCTCCTCTCATACATCGGCGTGCGTCCCCTTTTCCCCCTTTCCCCAGCTCTCACTGCATCGTGTGCTGACTCGTGTGCACAGTACAGCGCGGCCAAGGTCCGGCGGAACGCCGCCAGGAAGTGGACCGTCACGACCCACGTGCACTGGTACTTCCTCAGCCTCCTCGTGTCCGAGTTGATACAGGCCATAGGTCCGTCCCCGCTGAACCATCACTGATCTGCCCCGGACTGACCGCCTGCATCAGGGGGAATCATTAACGTGCGGTGGATCGCGGACGCGGTAAGTTCCCGCTGCACCCTGGTCCACGCTGGAGACTGACTTGTCGCTATGTTAGACGGTCACGCAGGGAAGTGTGTGTACGGCTCAGGGTACGTAACACCTGTCTATATATCGTTTTCATAGGTTCTGACATGTCCCCGCGCTCTTAGGCGTCCTCAAGCAATTTGGCGATGTCGGAGTCGCGCTAGCGTACGTCGACCGCCAACTGCCCACGGTCATGAACCTTACCTTGTTTTGTAGATCACTAGCAATTGCGACACACACTTTCTTCACCCTGGTCTTCCGCTGGAGACCAAATCCCTCAAGCAAGCTCCCCCTCCTCATAGTTACGTCCATATGGATCGCTCTCGCCCTTATCATTGGAATCAGTTTTGCGACACACCAACACAAGATTTACTATGGCGACACCCAATATTGTGCGTGTCTCCTCGTATATGCTGTGTCCTTGTCTCACCATCTGTTGTGCCACGATAGGGTGCTGGATCACCTCCGACTATCCAGTACAGCGCATAGTGCTGGAATACCTATGGATGTGGATAACAGCCTTCGCCAACATCGCCCTCTACATCCCTATGGCTCTTTGCATCATTTACGACGCTACCGTTGCCGTAAACGGCTGGCATATTCGCATAGTGAAGAACCCCAAGTCATATCGAGATGACCGCCGACCAGAAGTGAAGCTTGCTATCAAAATGCTAGTATATCCAGCAATCTACACTATCACAGTACATCCGCCCCTTCGATATTTTCTACACATTGCTTACCTCTGATAGGTGCTCCCAATCGCTATCTGCAGATGGCTGGGCTTCGACTCGCGTGGCTGCAGTCGAGTGCCCTGGGCGGCGACAGTCTTTGCGGACCTCGTCTTCGCCTCGTCGGGCTTCTTCAACGTCCTCCTCTACACCATCACCCGTCCAAACCTCCGTCCACACCGGATGATTCCTGAACGCTCGTCGCTCATGGTTACCCCGCACTCAGATCCCGGGACTGCCGGCTCCACACTGTCGAAGCGCGAGGGCAGCGAGGCATCAAGAATGAGCGACCTTGGCCCCCGTGTCCCTCCGCCGGAGCCGGGGAGACCATGACACATGATGCGTGTGCACGATGTATACTGAGTAAGCGTGGCCTCTTGTGCGTCTGTGACGGTGCTGAACTCTCTGGCCCTCCAGTCTACCGACATCTCACGGCGGCCGCGAAGTCGCCACATCTGTACACATACCCCCCGTTTCTGCGCATATACCCATAGCAAACGACATACAATGTACATTTCATGTCTACATATACCACCCGACCCTTATGGCATCATCTAATCACACGCCGCGCGTTCCACCTCACCCCTCGACCGACCTTCGACGCGTCAGCTCCAACCATCAACCAGCAGGACACCCCAGCGCACTCACCCCGCGGGCCACTCGAGCCGCAGCGCGCGCCCGAGGCGCGCGTCCCAGCCGTCGCGCAGCGCCGCGACGAGCGCGAGGTGCGTCGGCGACACGGTGAGGCTCACAACGAGCGCGTCCTCCGCCTCGAGGAAGCGCGCGAGCGCGCCGAGCACGCGCGGGTCGCTCACGTCGTAGTGCGCGCGGCGGACCATCACGGGGTGTGTGCCGGCGTCGATGTTCACGACGGTGATCTCGGGCTGCTGTTCCGCGAGGGCTTTGTGTGCTGGCGAGCCGATGGGTGCGGGCGGCTCGGTGCAGGACATGGATGGGCTGGAGGTGCTTATCGCGCGGTGGTGGTGAGAATGAAAGAGGAGCGCACTTGTTCACGTCTACGACCAATACTCGGAGTCATGCTCATAACACCCTTGATAGTTCACGTCGCATTACCGTATCACAGAGCGACGTCAACAGGCTCCGCTGTTATCACTGAGAGTCGACGTCCCAGGTTTGGCACATGTCACCTTTCAAATGGCGCGGGCAAGTCCTAGCGTCATATCAACTGAAGTGGTATATCCAAATTTTGTGTAGGGAGCTGCTTTTTCCACCTGCTCAAGGCTTCACAACGATCTTCACAGCTTCTTTGCTCGCCAGCTTGTCGAGGGCCTTCTGGTACTCGCTGACCTTGAAGACGTCCGTCACCATGCCCTTCACGTTTACTTTCCCACTGTCGAGGTACGCCACCGCTCGGGGGAAGCAGTGCGTCTGTGCGAAGGAGCCGATGATCTGTGCCACGGTCAGCACACAACCTCTCCGCAGACGGCCCGCCGACCTACCCGGATCTCGTCCCCGAAGATCTTCGACGGCGCCCAGTGCACCCGCGCCGCGTTATCGTACACGCCGTACACCATGAGCGTGCCGCCGCGGCGCACGAAGTGGATCGCCTCGTTCGCGACCTGCTCCGCGCCGGTCGCCTCGACGACGACGTCGAAGCCGTACGGGTTCTCGCGGCGGAGCTGCGCCCACTGCGCGGCGGCGTCCGCGCGGTCGAGCTCGACGTACTCGTCCGCGGCGCCGAGCGCGCGCGCGAGCTGCGTCTTGACGCCCTTGTTCGCGGCGACAACGACGCGCGCCGCGCCGCTTTGCTTGAGGAGCTGCGCGAGGATGAGCCCGGTCGGGCCCGCGCCGAGGATCAGCGCGTCGACGCCGACGCCGGGGCTCAGCTGGTCGAGCCCGTGGATCGCGCACGCCGCGGGCTCGATGAGCGTCGCCTCCTCGTCGGTCAGGTTGTGGATCTTGTACACCTTGCTTGCGGAGCTGTCTGCGAGTTAGCGCACGACACAGTCACCCGTATGCAGGTGATGGCGCACAATACGCAGTACTCGGCGAAACCGCCCTCGCAGTTGACGCCACGCCCCGAGAAGTTCTCGCAGAGCAGGGTCTTGCCTCTCCGACAGTAAAAGCAGCTGCCGCACTGAAAGCCAGTGTCAGCTACGCGCAGAGCGGACGATATAAGTTGCGCAGACCGTAATGCCCGGGTCAGCGACGCATCGATCGCCTTTGGCAAAGCCGGTAACATCTTTACCCCAGCTCTCTACCACGCCTACGACCTCGTGTCCGGGGATGAGCTGCAAAGATATGATTAGGAGTGTCAGGGTGACAATAAAACTCGCCATACAGGGAACTTGGCGATGAATTCGCCGTCGTGTACATGCGCATCGGTACCACACAGGCCTGAAAGACACAGCATTGAACAGTGCGATAGCAAGTTTGAGCAAAATGACGCGTACCACAGCATACGACTGTAACAATTGGGATGAGTAGAAGCGTGAATACAGTAAGCGTTCGTACCTTTGAACAGCACCTCGTCATCCGCGGGAGTAGGGATGGGCACTTGTCGGACCTCGAAGTCCTTCGGCTATTCGTCGCGAACATGAGTCACGCCACGATACATCGTGAGGGGGGAACTTACAGCGTGATAATATACGGCTTGCATGGCAGCTTTCGCGCTACGTGGAGGCGTCAGGGAGAAAGGAGAGGGTGATACGCATCTTGCTTCGCCTCCAGCTTATATACGTCCGGCACGCGACGCGGGACCGTTCGTCCGACGAGCCGGCGTGTTCGCGCTGATCGTGCTCCTAGCACAGCCTATCGTCGCTCAGGAGCAGTTGCGCGAACACCTCCGCGGAGGATCTGCCGGTCCGGCGTACCGGAAGCTGGCTAGTACGCAATTCTGTGCCTCCATGCTCCGAAGTAGAAGACGATATAATATGCGCTATGCGGGTATACACTATGGTGACAACAGACACTGAAGTACAAGAAAGATTACTGTAGGATGGTAGTCAGTGCTGTCACTCGAAGCTGTCATGGACGAACTCACCAAAACATGCTACACAGGCATAAAAGTTAGAGTATGATACCGACGTCTAGTTCAACGCTTTGGTCACGTCCAGCCCGTCGCTGATCTTCTCCATTGCACTTCCAACGGCGAGTTCTGCGCCAACGAGGGGCGACTGGCTAGTCTCGATATGCCCAGCGATGATGCGCGCCGTGCCCTTCCCGCCGTTCCGGTAATGGTCGATGACAACTTGGCATACTCCTTCAAGAGTTCTGCAGGGACTCGTGTATCCAAGCCCGCCTTTCTCCGGCGGCGCCCGCGCTCGCGAGTCATCGAAGTAGAGGTGCACGTTGGTGAGGGCGAACATGGAAGGCTGCAGGAAGACGACGTCGCCGATGATCTGTGGGAGGAGGTTGCCCAGGAATGCGAAGCTGGACTTGACGAGGAATCGGCGCGTGAGGTAGTACCACTCCACGAGGTGGGCTATGGCGAGCATGCTCGTGGGCGACAGATTCTGGAACTTGACTTCGCCGTCGCTGAGCACTTCCAAGGCGGTGTGGATGTCACTGTAGGTGGGCGGAGGACCGGGATCCGCGATGCAGAAGGCTTCGCCGCCAATGTCTGGATTCTTACTGCCGTTCTCAAGCTCGATGAGCCGCTGCTCGTACAGGAGGTGCGCCAGGGAACAGTTCTCGACGTAGCTGAAGGACTGCATGATGGCACCAATCCAGGTCGGGTTGAATTTCTTGATCATATATGCGCCGGCGAGCAGGTCGCCGCCAGGTCCGTAAACGCCATTGCCGGGGCGGATGCATCCCGTACGAAGGACTTTGCCGTTGGACGACTCCGAGCGGTCTGCTTTGCGCACGCGGCGCTCGGCGGTGAGCTTCGAGACAGCGTAGTTGGAGAAGAACTGGTCATGCTGCTTCGGCAGGTTCGAGTCGTCGTCGTTGATGACTTGAGTGAAGTACTTGGGCTCCTTCTGCCACGGGAGCAGCCAGAAGCAGCTGCGTCGCACGCCGACCGAGCCAGAGGAGGTATAGACCATGGCGGATGCCCCGACGTCGCGTGCGGCATCGATGATGTTCTGCGTGCCGTGTACGTTGACGTTCTCGGAGAGGTACAGGAGGTGAGAGTGTCGCTCGTAGAAGCGAATGGTCGCAGCGGTATGGAAGACGGTGAGGTCAGGCTCGGGTGTGTTGGGGACGTCGGACGCAGCGTTCGGCCATGGCTGGCGGAACGCCTCGAGAACGGCGTCGCGGTCTGTAATGTCGACTTGCACGAAGTCTACCTCTTGGGCAAGGCCCTCAAGTAGGTCTTGTCGAAGAGGTGGACGGATGTCGAGGACGCGAATCTTCCGCGGATCCTCACCGCGCTGCAGGAGATGGAGGACGATCCATCCACCGAGGAAGCCGGCCTGCGGGGACGGCAAGCCAAGTCAGCGGAATTATAGCCGACTTAAACCACATACTCACCCCTCCTACCACGATATACCTCCTGCCAGTCCTTGGTGGGAGCTGGCCTTCCAGAATGGACACTGGGCCGTCCTTCAGACCAGCATAACAGGACTTTATCTGCTCCTTCGTCCACCGTTCCGGAGAGATGTGCGCAGCTTCTGGGGGCAGGCGTTCTAGCTTTGCATCGTTGAGCTTGACATAGAGAACGAGAAGGAGCGGCAGTGCGAGAAGCGCGAGCGCGAACGTGTTCATGTTCGTGTTTACCGGGAGCGTCGCTGAGCGTGTTCTGCGACGTTGGCCAGCGGCGGGGTTCTACTTTCCCGTGCAGAGTGGGTTTGACGACGTAAAGAAAGAGGCAGGACCGTCAGCTTTGCGCTGCCGATAACGGCGATGTCGATGAAGGGTGCGCGAACCAAGGCGAGAGCGAGCAAGGAGCTCTCAAACGCGCAGGTGATGGCAAGGACCGAACTTACTTCGGGTTATCACACGACGGTTCAAAACTGGCCCAGCACCGTTCACATGAACGCGAGAACGAGGTAAATAAACAGCATACATGGACTGTTACACCAAAATGGACACATGGATCCTGGAGCAATACACTACGCGGGCGGGGGCGGAGGGGGAGCAGGCTCACTCGGTGGAGGCGCAACCACACCATCCTGGCCGGGAACTCCAGTAGCCGCGGCACCACCGTATCCTGCTTGAGCATAATACTGAGCATACTGCTGCTGCTGCTGAGCCTGCCACGCCTTAAACTCAGGCGAGTTTACATCGTACCCATAAGCGGCCCTACCGCAGGAATTAGCAGACGGTCAACGCAACAAGAGTAGTCTGCGACATACCAGTATGCGGCATACGCATCCGTGTCGTTTGCAGATGGCGCAGCGCCGTGTGTTGGCTGTTCGCCAGGTGGGGGCGGTGCACCACCATCGGGGGGAGGCGGAGGTTGCTCTCCTGGAGGTGGCGGCGGCGGCGCAGCGCCGGGCTGGGGAGGAGCGTATCCCTGTAGCGTTAAGCAAGCAAAAAGCAAGGTACAAGTTAGCCGTCAAGCGTCAATGATATACAGACCAAGATCAGGCAGCATTTGCGACTTCCGGGTACGCAAAGACGTAGAAGAGAACATGAGCATGAGTGAAGTATACATACGGAGTAAGCACTGTAGGCGGCGTACTGGGCTTGCGCTTGATGAAGTTCCATTTGCTGCTGCGTAACGATTGCCTTCACTTTGTTGTATTCTTGACGCACAACATCGAGGAGATCTTCAGTAAGAGCTTTGGCTCGCTGAACTTGGCCCTCATCAGGACCTCTAAGATACGTGAGCACCAGGTAAGCAATATCAACGTTGTAACATACGTGACGTGAATGAACATAGGCTCGTCGTGCTCTTGCCCGGTCTCCTGGTCGACGAAGCCAGATCCTTGACCCTTGATCTGCACTCGGGTACCAGTTTCCTGCTGTATGTACTTGACGAACATACCCTTGACGCAGTATATCAGCCAAACATTGCCGACTAAGATCACAGAGACTGACCGAAGGACCGACAACTTTTGCACGGACGTTGAAGTTCCTGATCGTTTCAAGAGCCACCGGGATTTTCTCCTCAGGCCATTTCCTCTGGAGAAAGTCAGCGAAAGTAGTGAGATAGCTCATTGCTGACATACCTTCTCCCTCATCCTGTCCTTCTTATCCTCAACCAGGGAACCCATGTCCATAGAAATCAGCTCGTTGACTTTGTCGATCGCCTTTTGAAGCATCTCTGGGTCCGTAGCGGAAATATGAAGGTAAAGAGGAGGATCCTTCTCAGTAGCCTTTGTGCGATCTGGATACCATACTCCCTTGGTACTGACAGAGGCACCAGTCTCTTCGTGGATCTGTGGAAACATGGTCATTAGGTGGAACGTAAATGAAGCCATGCACGCACGAACCTGCGTCTGGGTAGCACCCTTGGTCAACAAGTACCTGTTGCGAACGTCGTTGATGTCAATATCATGAGTGTAATCCCCGTCGTGTGGGTCCCTCGGTCCCAGGGAGCTGCCTGAGGTAGGAGCATTGGCGAACTGCGCGGCGATTTTTGCGGCGATGGCGGCTGCGGCTGCGGCTGCTTCAGAGGCCGTCTTTCCCTCTTCGGTCTTGGGAGCTTTCGCAGGTGCCTCAGCATCTGCAGGTGCAGCCTGGTCCCACTTGCGTTTCGAGGACATGGCGAGCGGACGTGAGAGGTGGAACAGCGCACGAAGCAGGCCAAGTCTGAAGCGGGGAATAGGCGCTTGTCGGCGGACGTTGCCGTCGGCTTCGGCGTCTGCAGCTCCTGTGCGCCTTTTTCGAATTTTTGCCTCTTGGTCCTCCCCAACATCCACTCCGGAGGTCGTTTTTCTGTTCGCCGTCTCGACGTCGACAGCCGCCTCTTCGTAGCCACACACCATGGCTACCCGCTGGGTGAGAGCCGCTCTGGTCTCGCCGTCTGTCCTGCTCCGAGCCAGCAGGTCTGGACGAGTGCTTCCCAAGTGTGGTACGTGCGCTCAAAACATTTCGTCGTTGACTCCCTCACTAACGATTGGGCAGCTCCTGTTTTTTCCGCAAGGCTTGCCTCGACGGCCGCCAGTCCGTCGCTGCTCAAGCCAGCGGAGGATGACCTCGTCGCCGACGCTGCCGACGCTGTCGAAGTTGTCGAGGCGGAGGAGAACGAGAACTCCGACCTCGGCAAAGACCAACCCAAGTTCGAGTCGTTGGCAGGCAAGATCTCCAGGGATACGCTCAATGCCATCACGCGAATCTTCAAGCTCGAGACCATGAGTCCTGTGCAAGCTGCCGTGCTTCCTCTGCTCCCTGAAATTGCCGAACCGTACCAACCCGACCACGAGCATGCACGGGATCTCCTAGTCAAAGCGAAGACCGGTACTGGTAAAACTCTTGGATTCCTCATTCCGGCAGTCGAAGCACGCATGAAGGCTCTTGATGCCGCTGGCAAGCAGGCTGTTCTCGACGCTGGACTCAAAAACGACAAGCACATTGAGCTGCGCGCGCGTCGTGCTCTCTCTCGCGAAACGGCTGGCTGTCTCATCCTCTCTCCGACTCGCGAACTGGCGACCCAGATCGCCAACGAGGCTCTTCGGTTAACTTCTCGTCACGATTCATTCGAGGTTCGACTTTTTGTTGGTGGTTCCAGCAAGCGCATGCAGATGCGTGACTGGATGAAAGGTCGTCGGGATATCGTCGTTTCCACCCCTGGTCGCATGCGGGACCTTCTTGAGAACGAGCCCGAGGTCGCCAAGGGTATGAAGGAGTGCAAGATGGTGAGTGTCTCCACTTCTCAACAACGTACCGCGTCTTGACCATGCATCATCAGTTCATTCTGGACGAAGCCGACACGCTCCTTGAAATGGGTTTCCGTGAAGATATCCAGGCCATTGCCTCGTACCTCGCACCCACCCCGGAGCGTCAGACTTTCCTCTTCTCGGCTACCGTCTCCCGTGAGATCCAACAGATTGCACGGGCAACGCTGGACAAGAAGCATCACTTCATCGACTGCGTGCCTGCCGATGCGTCTCCCGTCCACGCCCACATCCCTCAGTACCACACAATCCTTCCCGACGCCTCCAAGCAGATCCCGCATATCCTACGCCTCCTCGCCCACGACCAGCTCCTCCACCCTGGCAAATCGAAGACCATCATCTTCTTGCCCACCACGAGGATGACCCAGTTGTTCTCAACTTTCCTTCGCGAGCTTACTAGCATGTGCTTGCCCGCCGGCAGGCAGACCAAGGTTTATGAGATCCACTCGAAGCGCACCATGGAGTCCCGCTCGAAGACTTCGCAGATGTTCCGTCAAGACAAGGGTCCCGCCGTCCTCATCTCTTCCGACGTCTCTGCTCGCGGTGTCGACTACCCTGGTGTCACTCGCGTGATCCAGGTTGGTATCCCCTCCACCTCCGATCAATACATCCATCGCGTCGGTCGTACGGGTCGTGGCAAGGACCAGATCGGCCGCGCAGACCTCGTCCTCCTTCCGTGGGAAATGGGCTTCGTCACATGGCAGCTCACCGACATCACGCTCAAGCCCGTCACTGTCACCGAACTCGCCTCTCAGGTCAAGCAGCTTTGCGAAGAGCGCAACCCAGAAAAGGCTGTCATTCTCGACGACATGGAGAAGGAGGTTACGAGCCTGATGTCGAAGCTCGAACCCGAAGCGATCAGGGAGACACTTGGCGCGCAACTCGGCTTCTACATGGGCAAGACCGACCAGCTCCGCGTCCAGAAGTCCGTCATCGTCGAGGGTCTCAAGCAGTGGACCGTCGAGGCATGCGGCCTCGCCGAGCCGCCCTACGTCTCCGAGGCTTTCCTCCAGAAGCTCGGTTTCTCCGATGGCCGCACCAAGAGGTTCGGCAGCGCCTCGCGCCAGTCGTACAAGCCGTCCGGCGGTCCCGCTTGGACGCAGCGTGGAAACGTTCAGCACAACCGCGAGCGCATGGCCGGGGAGCGTCGCGACTCTGAGCGCGAGCGTCGCAGCGGCTCGTTCGGCGATCGTGGTAGCTCGTTCGGCGACCGCGGTAGCCGTGGTTCGTTTGGCGACCGTGAACGTGGCGATGGTAGCTCGTACCGCAGCTCATACGGGTCTCGCGATCGCGAGGGTGGTTCGTTCGGCGGCCGCCGTGAAGGAGGCTCGTACGGTGGCTCTCGGGAAGGAGGCTCGCGGGAAGATCGCCCGCCCCGCTCGTTCGGTGATCGCTCCTCGACTCGTCGGGAGTCGTTCTAGTCTCACCCCCCACTCTATGTCATGTCTTGCGTCCCCTGTATAATAGATGTTCTACGTTACCGTGCTTTCGCCTCTGTAATTTCCTCGTCGCACACTTGCTTTCGGCCAAATACCTCTCGCAGTCCATTAGAAGCACCCTCTATACAAAATCACCATATGTTGCTGAGCAGGTAGCTCATGATTAATACAAATGGCATCGTGCTCCCGCCTCTATATAAAGTCGTGCACAAGTCCCTGAGAAAACTTCACTGGTCGCTCGACATCGCGACCTCCTTGCCGAGTGGGGTCGGCTCGGTGTTGCGCAGCTCCGCCTCACTCACCATCGCGTGCACCGGGTGCGGAGGTTTGAACGACTTGAGCTGCAGCTCCATCTGCTCCTCGAGCACCTTGGGGCCAGCGGCTGCGGCGACGAAGCCGAGGAACGGCGGTGAGGGGTTGAGCGGACGCGTGCAGAACTCGGGGTGCGCCTGGAGGCCGACGAAGTAGGGGTGGTCTGCAGATCTGTCAGACGCGCACGCGCAGTGACGACGCCGTGGCGACTCACCGGGGAGCTCGAGCACCTGCATGCGCTCGCCCTTCTCGTCCTTGCCGACGAACGCCAGGCCGCTCGCGGAGAGCGCCTCGATGTGCTCGGGGTTGACCTCGTACCGGTGGCGGTGGCGCTCCCAGATCTTCTCCGCGCCGCCGTAGAGCTTGCGCACCTTGCTCGAGTGCTCGGTGCCCGCGCCGAAGACGGTCGGGCGCAGGCCGAGCCGCATCGTGCCGCCCATGTGCGTCCGTGAGATCTCGGGCATGAAGATGATGGACTGGTGTGCGGCTTTGTCGTCGAACTCGCCGGACGTCGCGTCTGCACGGAGTGAGGAACGCGTGCGTGACCTGAGACGAATGAGGGACGCACCATGGATACCGCAAACATTGCGCGCCCACTCGACGACGGCGAGCTGGAAGCCGAGACAGATACCGAGGAAAGGTACTTTCTGCTCGCGCGCCCACTTGATTGCAAGCATCATGCCTTCCGTCCCACGTATGCCGAAGCCACCGGGAACGAGAATACCGCTAGAGGACCGCGCATATAGACGTGAAGATTTTGGAGAGCGAGCAGCACGCACCCAGCCGAGACGACAGCCTTCCAGGCATCGTGGTAGCGTGCAGGATTTGTGACCTGAGCTTCAGGCTCCAGGTCCGAGGAGTTCACCCACTGAAAGAGCGAAGGTTAAGACCAACTAAACGATGTGTGGTGAGAAGACTCGCCTTGATAGTCAGTTTTCTGTGGCAGCGGAACGCTGAGTGCTCGAGAGCTTTTGTAACAGACATATACGAGTCCGCGAGGTCGGTGTACTTGCCGACCATGGCGATGGTGACCTCGTCAAAGACACGTTCTTGCCTAGTTGCAGGAGACATGAACAAGAAGGATTGGAGGAACGAGGGCGGTTAGACGTACCGTGAGGTCATTTCTTTCCACCGAAGCTCGAGATTGTGTCCTCGGTCAATCATCTCCTTCGTGAGCTTCAGGCTCGTCAGGTTCAGACGCTTCTGCAGGAACGGAATGATGCCCTGCGACTGGAGGAGCAATGGGACGTGGTACACCGACGCGACGTCGTGAACGCCGAAGACCTGCTCTTTGGCGACGTGACAGAACATGGAGATCTTCTCCTTCGTTGCTTGCTCGAGCGGCTTGCGGACGATGAGACGGCACGCGATGAGGTCAGGAAGGAGTCCAAGGCCGCGCAGCGCGTGGACGGTGGTTTGCGTCGGCTTTGTCTTCTGCTCGCCGTGCATGTCGGGAACGAGGGAGACGTGGATGAGGGCAAAGTTTTCGTAGCCGACGCGGAACTGGAATTGCCGCATGGCCTCGACGAAGGGGGCAGACTCGATATCGCCGACAGTTCCACCAAGCTAGAATAGGCTTGGTAAGGGTATGCAAAGCAGGAACGCGCGGTAGGAAAACACACCTCGACGATGCAGACGTCCGGCTCCTCGCCCGTGTTATCGACGGGAATTTTCGCGACGCGCTCCACCCAATCTTGGATAGCGTTCGTGACATGGGGGACGATCTGCGACGCGTCAACGGGAATGAACTGGGGAAGATCAAATGACAATACTCACTTGGACGGTCTTTCCGAGATAGTCGCCACGCCTCTGCAAGATAACCGGTTCAGTCTTCACTTGAACGGAGCGCCGCACGCGTACGCACCTCCTTTTCAATAACCTGGCTATAGATTTTGCCAGTCGTAATGTTGTTATCGCGCGACAGAGTCACGTCGAGATAACGTTCGTAGTTTCCGAGGTCGAGGTCGACCTCTCCGCCATCGTTCAGGACATAGACCTCGCCTGCCGAGCCCGTGTTTAACGCGTCTGCACGGGCAAAACAAAAAGCGCACGACGCACCGTGCTCCTGCGGCCTCATCGTGCCCGCATCGATGTTCATGTACGGGTCGATCTTGATGGCCGTGACCTTGAGCCCGGTCGTCTTGAGAAGCAGGCCGGTCGACGAGGCTGCGAGGCAGGGTGAGCGGCCGCCACACTGCGGGAGGGCGTGCTCTGGGGCGTACCGATGACCCCCTTCCCGATGCCGCTCACCACACCGCCAGACACGACAATGTACTTCATGTTTTCTGTGTTCTGGAGGGGGGTCGGCGGGGATATGGGCTAAACTGCAGGACGCAGTGACTCTTTCGAGTAAGAGCCGACTTCTCAAATTTCCCGCCTTTCGCGCATCCGGCGCTTACCTCCCGATGTGGATCTCGATCTCCTAGAGCGCCGGGCGAAGGAGGCTTGCGCAGAGCGTGCCTGGGATGGCTCGAGCAGAAAACAGAAAGCATTATGTATATGTACAAGATCTATTTCTACATTTTGGTTTGCGTCTAGGACGTTTTATGCACCGCTGCGGCCCACCGCCCGGGTGACAGAGTTCTTAGGCAGCACCGGAAGCGGCTTGCGAATCTTGTCGGGCTGGGGCGCAGGCAGGAAGCCCGCCTCGACGAGCCACGCGAGGTACTTGCCCATCAGCTCGTCGTCCACAGTCCCGTTCGTCTTTTCGGTATGCGGCGAGAGGAGGTCGCGCGTGTTTTGGTCGTCGAGCTCGGGCGCCTTGGTGCTCGTCGGCAGGTCGTCGAGCACAAAGTGCAGCAGCGGGAAGAGCGCGTTGTCCTGCACCTCCATGACGTGCCGCTCGAGCTGCCGGCGCCACTCGATGTATTCACAGCGCTCTGTGCCGTAGCCGTAGAGCGACAGCGAGGACAGGAACTCGTTGAAGGTGGGTCGAGGGAAGGCCGCGACGTGCAGGACGCTTTGGTGGTCGCGCGGAGCAGGGAGAGGGTACAGCGCTGCGAGGGCAGTCGAGCGCGCGACATGGTCCACGGGCACCATGTTGATGGTGTTGTTGATGTCTGGAACGAGGCCGAGCTGGACGCAGCCCTTGACCATCCGCCAGACGAAGTCGTCGGTGTTAGTCACTGATAGACAATTTAGCGACCTGACTTGCAATTGAGAAGGGTTCACTGACCAGCTGACTGGGAATCGCCCACAACGTAACCAGGGCGAAGAATGTGTCCGCTGAGGCCGCGCTTGCCCGCCTCAAAGAGCAGCTTCTCCGACACCCACTTGCTCTGGCCATACCCGACCTGCAGGCCTGTGCGCGCGCCCTCGAGGTCGTCGCTCTCGGGCACGGCGCCGTGCGCGTCCGACAGCTTCACGTAGTGCTCCGTGTCGATCGCGGACGTCGACGACACGAACACGACGAGCTTCGGCTTCGTCTGCGCGGCGAGGTCGATCGCGGTGAGCGTCGCGATCACGTTCGCCGCGCGCAGCTTCTCGTACGGGTACACCCAGTGCACGAGCGCGCCGTTGTGCACGATCGCGTCCGCCTCGGCGGCGAGGCGCGCCCAGGTCGGCTCGTCGAGCCCGAACTGCGCCTGGTCGAGGTCGCCCTTGACGACCTCGACGCGCCCGGCGGCGACCCACCCCTCGTCCCAGACGCCGCGTCCGCTCGCGGCGTCGCGCAGGCGCTCGAGTGCAGCCTCGGTCGACTTGGCGCGGACGAGACAGATGACCTTCTTCACGCGCGCCTCATCGCGCAGGAGCTCGCGCAGTACGAACGCGCCGAGGAAGCCGGTTGCGCCGGTCAGGAAGACGGTGAGCGGGTGGTCGCGGTAGTCGGCGGACACGCTCGCGTACGACGGCGCCAGCTTGCTAAGGAGCGCCTCATAGTCCTGGGCGTAGTCGACTTTGGCAGCCTCCGCTGCTGCCGCCGCGGAGTCGGCGGACGCATCCGGAGAGGCGTTGGAATCGAAGCCGAGGTCGGCATTGCGGAGGCTGTCAATGGCGGCGGCGAGGTCCTTGATGGTGGGCTTGTCGAAGATGAGGCCAAGGGGCGCGTCGACGACGAAGGCCTTGCGGATCTCGAAGATGAGACGCGTGGCGAGGATGGAGTGGCCGCCAAGGTCGAAGAAGTTTTCGTCCAGGGGAATGGGGGCAGGAGCGTTGGGCAGAATGCGAGACCAAATCGCACGCATGGCCTCCTCAGTGACCGAGGCGGCAGGGCCATCGCGACGTGGCTCGGTGGTGACCTGCTGGACAGTATCTGGGAAGGGTAGCGCGGGCTTGTCGATCTTGCCGTTCGGGTTGAGAGGCATGCGCTTGAGCGGCACAAACACTGCGGGTGGATAAGTCAAACGCACGATGAGGAGCCGTATCGACTAAACGCACGAGAAGGAATGCTGTGCTTGGGCAGCTTCGTCTTCAAGTACTCCCTGATGTCCCGGATGAGGCGGCGGTACTTGCGCATGCCGCCCGCAACATTCTTGTCGTCCTCCTCGCCAATGTCGCTCGCGTACTCGTCGAGGCCGGGGCCGTCGACGGGCACGAAGTAGCTCACGAGGATCTTCTCCTCGTCCTTGTCGCGCCGCACGAGCGTCACGTTCTCGCGCACGAGCGGGTGCTGGCTCAGGTACGTGTCGATCTCCTTGAGCTCGATGCGGAAGCCGCGGATCTTGACCTGGTCGTCCGCGCGCCCGGTGCACTCGACGACGCCCGTCGGCAGGTAGCGCCCGAGGTCGCCCGAGCGGTACATGCGGTCGCGCACGCCGTGCCAGAACTGCGCCGCGGGCCCGGTGAGCGTGTCCGGGCGCGGCGTGTCCGCGGCGAACCAGTTCGCGACGAACTTCTCCGCGGTCGCGTCTGCGTCGGAGTAGCCCTCGGCGAGGCCGCCCGAGCGGACGTAGATCTCGCCGAGCTCGCCGACGGCGCAGGGCACGTTGCGGTCGTTGCGGTTCACGACGAGCAGCTGGACGTCGACCATGCCCTGGCCGGCGGGCATGACGTCCTTCTGGGTCGCGAGGAACGTCGGGTCCACGGACACGCTCGGGATCTCGAAGTACGACACCGCGCGCTGCGTCTCCGTCGTGCCGTACATGTTGATGATGTTCACGTTCGCCGCGAGCGCTTGCAAACGCAAGCAGTCGCGCTTCGTCAGGATGTCGCCAACGAAGAACGCGTTGCGCAGTGAGGGGATCTGGCGAGTAGCCTGCGCAGAGAGGAGCTGACCCATGGCTGGGGTGAGATGGGTGACAGTGACCTCATTCTGGGCCATCCACTCGGCGAGACGTCCAGGAGTACCGATATCATCGGCTGTAGGGACGTAGAGCTGTGCACCGAAGAACAGAGGCGTGAACACTGAGATATCGCGTTAGATTAGGCAGGAGCTAGAACCTATGGATGTATGCACGTACTGTCGCGTTGGATAGGATCGTGGGCGATACCACTCAGCATCGTGAACTTCGAGTTCTCGCCCAAGCCGAAGCGTTCTCCCATCCAAGGGAAGAAGTGGGTCAAACTGTAATGCCGTCCGCGCACACCCTTGGGGATACCGGTGCTTCCGCTAGTGAACGAGAGGGTGCCGACGCTGTCGGGGCCAAGGGGAACGTCCGGATCAGTGCCGGCCAGCGCGCGGTGAGGAGCGAGGACATCGTCGGAGCCGTCAACGCTGCCGCCGAGGATCTGACCGTCGGCAAGCAACTCGAGCGCAGGGACCTCGACGCGGATTTGCACTTCGTTCTGGATGAACTCCCGAACTGAGGGACCAATTTTGCCTGCGCCCTTGAGAACAACGAGTGCGCGCGGCTGGGCGACTTGGAGATAGATATTCTGTCTGTTTGGGGGATATGCGGGATCTGACGCGATTGGTGAATATGAGTCGCGCTCAGAGGGCAGCACAGACGCACCTATGACCGAGAACGTCGCCCCTGCCTTCAAGATCGCCATCACCGCAACGACGAGCTCCACGCTCCGGTACGCATACACCATGACCACCTCCTCCCTCTGCACGCCGCCCTTGAGCAGATGGTGTGCCAGGATGTTCGACGCATGGCGGATCTGGCCATACGTGAACGTGACCTTCTCCTGCGCCTCGAGCGCGTCGGAGGGGAGACACTGCACGACACAGGGCCGGTCAGGGAAGCGCTGCGCGTTCTGCGAGAAGATGTCGGGGATGGCGCCCTTGAAGTCGCACCAATTGAGGTCCGCGGTCGGGTCGGGGAGGAGCGCGCGCTGCGCGGGCGTGAGGAGCGGCACCGCACCGACGGGTGCCCGCGGATTCGCGGCGGCCTTGCGCAGGAGCACCGAGAGCTGGTCGACGATGAAGTTGATCCGGCTCTGCGAGAAGAGCAGCGAGTTGTAGATGACGCGCAGCGAGATGTGCGGCGTCAGCGACGCGCGCGCGGTCGTCTCGGGCTGGCGCGTGACGAAGACCGTGAGGTCCGACGTGAGGCTCGTCGTGCGCAGGTAGTTGTCCATGGGCTTGTCGGTCTCATCGAAGAACCGGACGCGGAAGAGAGGGCGGGAGCTGTCGATGCTGTCGGGCTTGTCCTGGTTCAAAGCGCGTACGATGGTCTCGTACGGAAGCGCGTCCTCCTCGGCCTCCCTCTCCACCTGCTGCACCTTGCGTACCACGGTCCAGAAAGCATCGCTGGGTTCTATGGGGATTCGCAACACCAGCGGGTCCTGGGCTTGTGCAGATGAAGAGCCGATGAGGAGATCGGTCTCGCCGGTGTATCTGTGGAGGAGAACGGAGAAGGCGGAGAGCAGAAGCTGGAACGCGGAAGGAGTGTTGCCTCCGGAGACTTCCTCCTCTTCGTCCCCTTCAGATTCGTTGTAAGTCGCAAGTCTGAGCAGACCCAAGCATGTTTGCTCCGAGAGGTCCGCGGTAATTGCAGCTTCGACAAGCCTGCTTCCGCCGACTTGTCGTGGGTAGTCGGTGGGGAGAGAGATGTCGGGAAGGCTTTGAAGTCGCGCTACGACGCGCTGAACGCGAGCGTCCGCCATTTTGGTGTAAGGGAGAGATGAGAGAGTGTGGCAAGTTTAAAGTGACTATCCATCTCGCAAGCCTGACTCGGCCTCGGCGCTAATATTTTTGCCAGGAGATGCCGGGATTCGGCCGAGCCAAAGGCTTTGTGGCGTTCACGTGGCTCCACGTGGATTCTTTTCATACCGTCCCGACTCTGGCGCCTTGGCCAAGTGTCTCCGGTCTATCATCTACGGTGGTCGGGCACATCCCTTCCATCCCCATTGATTAACACCCGCGCCCGACTTGATGGTTCTGATACATTGTCTCAACAGTCGGCGTCATGTTATGCTGCACTTAGAAAGACAGCGGGTCGCTCGAACCTCGGACGACATCCTGCAACATCAGCGGGAAGGCATCATTGATTCGTGGGGTAGTCTTGGAGACATCCATGTTTGAAGCCCTGGAATCTCTATTGCAGACTGGTTCTATCGGACTTTCAAGGTATAGTTGCAGCTGTGCACGCGCTGTGACGCTCAGCTCATAATACTGCGTACGGCGCCGCTGAGATGTGCCCAAACCTCAGCTCACGAGCAGATCACAGAAAGTGAGACACTTTGCGCGCGGTAAGACTTTGCTGACTGCATTTACTGGGACAGGCACTACGAGTATATAAGCCAGCCAGCGCGCGTGTCTGGTCGCTAGGCTTGACGTCTCAACGATTCTTCCACCGTCCCTTTCCACCCCCATCTTCTGACTCAACATGCTCTTCAGCGGCCGGTCCGCCCTTGTTGCTGTCTTCATGCTTGTCGCGTCTGCCACGCAGGGCCTGGCCGTCTGCGCCGATGGTCAAATGGGTGAGCATGAGCCCCTGCTGCGTCGGTGAACCGTATGCTAACCCCCTTTTCGCAGCGGTTGGCTCGGAGATGGTAAGCACATGCATACATACCTCAAAGTAACTCACGACGTAAACTAATCCAATGCGGCCCTCCAGCTCCAGATGGTGCGCCAGGATATACTGACCAAGCTGAACCATTGGCTGATATGCATGCTCCAGTTCACCGGGCCTGCCCGCGCGTTCGACGAATACAGCGGCTTCCTGATGGCCAACAACTGCAACCTCATCTCCCAGAACGGCATCACGCAGGCGACGGACCAGATGTGTAAAGGCGGCTACAGCAAGGGTGCTTCGATCACCTGCGACGGCAGCGGCAAGTGAGTATTCTGCGTACCGTGCTGGAAGCAAGCGGCTGACGATGTGCGGCCTTTCAGCCCCACTGCCGCAGTCGATACACAGGGTCAGAAGTGGAACTGCTCCCCGACGAACGACGATAGCTGCGATGTTGGGGGCTCTGGAGGACGCTTTTCGGTCCTTGCTTGCTGCACCCGTGCTTAGCGTACTAGTTCTAGGGGAAGTCACCGAATACGATATCGCTCAGATCGTATTCTCCGCTTTGGAACGGCATGCCTGAGCGGATGTGGACGGCAGGGCTGCGAATTTGAGTCGTGTTGCGTTTCTGCGAAACCCCAGACGGTGCCCAAGCGAGAAGATCCTGTCGAGTGATCATGTAGCAAGGCAACGAGGCAGAGGCCCGGCGTCGTCGTGCGGCCGTACGGCGCTAACTCTTACAGCTTCCAACACCCTACAACGTCGATTTCCTGGAGACCCAAGTATTTACTCAGCGGAAGGTTCCGGCCACGAAGGCGTGTGCAGCGCGGATAGAATTACATGGTGGTGGCTAACGAGTTGATGTGAGGCCCTGGTCTGGTGCGCGAGGGAGCGCGGTCTGACGCCGACGTTGAAGTCAGATCATCGATATCTTGTAGGCAAGTTTACGTCGATGAGGAGGACATACGGGGTTTTTCTGGATCTGCGCTTCGCTGACATCACAGATATTCGAAGCACTCGCCGCACTCGGCGGGTATTGGCAAAGGGCTGCGGATTTCGTCGTCGTCAGGCAATGGCACGCGAAATACGCACTGTAGGCTGGCGAGCGACGCTCTGGGCGTGCGGGGCCCGGACCTACGGCCTGAGGCCCGCGGACGAGATCAGGTGAGCCCGTTTATAGTCGCGATAAACATGTCCACGTGATCGCGATCGCCCCCGACGTCAGCCTCCAGGGTATAAATACCCGCGTACCGTCGTCCAGCCGCACATCCAGCTCTCTGCTTCTCCAGGTACGTCCCCATTCCCTCTCCTTTTCCCTGTCGGCGGAGCACTATCTACGACGCTCGTAGCTTGCTACACGCATAGCGGGGCAAGGGTGCGCGGCATTTACTTGCCGACCGTCGACACCGCTACCGAGCTGAGCTGGCTCCGGGCAGCCCAGCGCGGTAGCGGCTCTGCACTTTCGTCCCGCGATGGACTGACGTGCAGTGCGGGGGGCTCGGTGCAGTGCACGAGCCCCGAGCGAGGTCCAGGTTAGGCTACCCCTGCCTCCGACCTGGCGCGCGATCCCGGCGCGCCGAATCGCACGGCGTGCGTAAAACAACTCCTCCCAGCGGGAGAAATCCTGCTGCCACACTGGGGATATGGCCTCTCGCCCGGCGGCTGCGACGGCGGATCCGCGGGCGATGCCTAGGCTCAGAGGAGCCCTGTGAGCCTTATAGTCTCATGGATCCCTGGAGGGTACTGAACCAAGGGCGCACGGGGATGATCGGCTTCTTGAGAAAGTCGACGGGCTGGCTTGAAGTCCCCGAAGGATGGGCGGCCCTGACTCGGGTCGTCCTGGTGCAGGATTTTCCGTAGCCCTTCGGGATAAGTACCTTGCGTGGCATTCGTCAGCAAGCGAAACCAACATGCACCAAACCTGTCTTGTCTTTCTTCCCTTGCGTATTATGTGTTTTCCGGGATCAGATAACACCTGCATTCTGCACGCCTATCATACGACGGAGAGTGATGTTCAAAGCTGGCCTTGCAGCGTGCTGGCGCCAGACACTGCACCAGACGTCGGTGTTCACTATCACGAGCCTGTCTTTTTTCTGCCTTACATCTTTTGTAAATGTGAGGCTGACATCGTCCTCCATGAGTTCGAGAACAAGTACTGCAAGCCTGAACCGAAGTGCAGAGTTTAGGGCAGGGCAGTTGCACGGCGCTTGCCATGTCCTCGGTCACGTGGCATCGTCCGCGTCTGCTGTCTCGTTGAGAATCGAGAGTTCGCTGCCGTCGCCGCACGCTACAGGTTCACAGTTATTGAAGAAGTAAGTTACTCAAAAGATTGAACGCTTATTGCGACATCTGACAGCAGTGTCGGGGAGCTTAGCCGGCCTACCTTGCTCGTACGTATCATCGTGGCTTGTTCTCGGTCAACGCAGTAGCGCGCCGCATCTCCCCTCTTGCCTGACACTGTCTACAGCAGCTCGATACTCTTGCGCTCCGGCTTGTATCGAGTTAAGGGACTCGAGGCGCCAGCGTTCGTGATCGTCATCTTGCACTTCAAGTCGCGAACAATAAGCACAGCTGGACCCGCCACTCCCTCCCCTTGCCTCTAGCTTCGAGGGCTAACGCACCGTTCTCTCGAAACACAGCTTCTAGCTTTTCTCAGCATAGCTTGAGGACATTTTGAGTGCGTGAATACGAGTGGTGTTTCGCAGTACTGCTGTGGTGCTGATTACCATGTCGTTAGTCTGGTCAAAGCGATTACGCCACCATCATCTGTTTGTCGGGTGTCTTGACCAGTTGACCCGCCGTTTGACGCGCCACGGTGGCCCCAGTCTGGTGTGGCCCCTTGTCGATTTAAAGGCCCGAGCACAATAGACGTGAGTTCCCTTCTCCTTTCCTCTCAACCATCATGACGGGGGACTCACAGCCTTCGAGGCGGTCTGCCCGCCTCGCGTCGACGGCGCCCCTCGGTCCTCAGCCTCCTCTAGCCGACGGACCCGCGCACAACACCCGACTTAACCAGCGCCGAGTGGTCATCGATCGCGATATCGTAGACGGCGACGTCATCCCGTCCATCCTTGTAACCACTGTCAGGAGAGAAGCCAAAGACGGTTCGACAGAGTCAGGCTTACCAGCATTCGTCACGCGATACACCACTCCCACCCCGGAAGATAGCCCTCGCGAGCAGCGTATTGACAAGCGGCACCTTACCTCACCGACTATGGTGAGGCCTGACGGAGACCCTCTGACGGGCAAGAACGGCTCTGGTTCGCCGATGAAGTCGCTTTCGTGGAGCGAGCAAACAGTTGCCCAAGTCGATGACCGCTGCGTTCAAATAACGGTCGACGAATTTATCCTGCTACTGCCCAACGACTCCAAAGACATCGACGATAAGCAGTGGAAGAAGCTCTCCCCTCGATCTTTTCGCGGAGCCGATATCAGGAACCTGCCCGACAGCTCAGAATCGAAGATGTACATCCCATTGGTGACTACGGCCTTCTCAAGAAGCTACTCCAACGAACTCACCTTTGGCTTTTTCGCAGTGCAACATACTCAATGCAGTAGAGCGCCTTGCAGGCTCAAGATACAGGTGGAAAGTCGTCGCCAACCATGTCGAAAGCCGAGACGTGGACCATCGACCGGACCTGGCAAGGTACCCCATAAACATCGACGACGCGAAGTTGGCGTACACACGCGACATGGAGAAGTACGACGCTGAGATCGCGCGCTGCGCCTGGGCATGGATGTGCAGCCTTATCGAGGTCAAGAACGCGGACGACAAGGCAGCCTTCCATTTTCGCTCGTGCAGAGACAAGGACGGCATTCAGAAGTTTCTGCGTGACAGCGACGTAGGCAAGAAGGCGCGTGCGCAGTTCATCAAGTTCTACATTGAGGCTGCCTTACGTCAACATCGCACCCACTTCTACACCTTCTACATTGCTGACATGTACGTCCGTGTCTTCCGCTGGGACCGTGTCGGCTGTATC
The DNA here is from genome assembly GCA_019973155.2 of Phanerochaete sordida. Classification (NCBI taxonomy): domain Eukaryota; kingdom Fungi; phylum Basidiomycota; class Agaricomycetes; order Polyporales; family Phanerochaetaceae; genus Phanerochaete; species Phanerochaete sordida. The sequence goes on from BPQB01000004.1 coordinate 714,190, forward strand.
GCGTCGGAACCTATCGACCTGGAGAAGAACCCGAGACAGTTCCTCAACATCCTCTACCGCTTGGCGACGTCTTCCGAGGACTACGGAGCCGATGACACGGTGTTCTGTGCTTCAGAGGAGGATGTCTCTGAAGTCGAGGCTTACGACCCGGGAGACAACCAGTATTTCAAGGACTACAAGGATATGATGTTGGACGATCAGCTCTCGTACCCCATCTATAAGGTTAGTTCCCCCTTCATACCGCGCGGCCATGACTTCATACCTGCGTGTCAGGTCTCATGCCCCACTGTCTCACTCGACGAGGCTCATAGCGCCAACGGAGAGGAGCGGGAGTACCTCATCGGCCGGTACGCCTTCGGCCACTATTCGCCCATGGGCCGCTGTACCCGCGGGTATGCCGCCTTCGACATGAAGACCAAGCGTCTGGCGTGGCTCAAGGACCAATGGCGCTGCGCTGCGCGCCCGCACACCGAGCTCGACGCATACATCCGCCTGCACAAGCACAACGTGCCTTTCATTGCGACCCCGGTTTCTGGGGGCGACCTCGACAGCCACTACACGGTCAGCCAGAAGTACATGACACATCTGTCTGAGGACTGGCGCCCTGGCAAGCGGGTGCATACGCGCCTGGTGACGAAGGAGGTGGGGCGACTCCTCGAGACGTATAAGAACTCGATCGAGCTGGTCAGCGTGTGTGGCCAAGCCTTCAAAGGTATGTCCCGTCGAATCTCTGCTTTGTTTCTGAGTCAGTCTCACATGTCCCGCGTAGCTCATAGGTCAGCATACGAAGACGCGAACATCCTGCACCGCGACGTCAGCATCGGGAACATCATGATCAACGCCGAGACAGGGAAGGGCTTCCTGAATGATTGGGACCTATGCAAGTATCGCGAAGACCTGGACAACATGGTTCCTGCGTCAGAGCCCGCTGGTATCTCTGTAGGTCTTCGTCTCCATATCCAGTTGTCTATATCTGAACGGCATCGACTCAGGGAACTTGGGCTTTCAAATCTGCTCTATCTTTGCGATATCCTCGGAAACCTCCTTCGGTCGCAGACGACGTAGAGTCGTTCGTCTACGTCGTTCTCTTCTATGCCTTCCGCTTCCACCACCACGAGCTCTCCCCTGCCCCCGAGAACTCTTCCGAAGAGGCCTGCATCGAGGCCAATGTCGAGAACGTTCCGCTTATGAACCGGATCTACGTCTTCTTCTATCTGCAAATGCAGGTCGGCGGCGGATATTACAAGGGCGGCGCGGACAAGTACTACGCGATTCTACGGGGCGAGCCTCCCATGACTTTGCGGCCTCTCGAAGATGGCCGTATCACTCTCCTGGGCGATTTCCTCTCGAGGGCTTACAAGCTTCTCTCGGAGCATTACTGGGCGCTGGACCAAGCCGATTTGGAGCAATGGGACGTCAAGCCCGGAGACCACGTTTCACCGGACGAGGCAGGAGCGGCGCAGCAAGCACGGGGCAAGCAGTTGGCTGATGCCGAGTTGGCGAAGATCGCAGAGGAGACAGAGAACCAGCTCTCGTCCTACCTCGATGACATGGGGAAAGACCATGCAAACGACGTCCGCCGCCCGGAAGATGAGGCGGAGGCGCGCCTCCGGCGGGCGCAAGGGATGCCGTGCCCGTTCCGCGACCCACAGCGCGTGCTGGACACGCATGAAGAGATGTCGCGGATCTTCTACCACATCTTCTTCGAAAGCGGCGGCGTGCGGATTGACGTGTCCCCGTTCCTCGTCGACAAGCGCTACGATCAGTTCCTCAGCTGGAAGCAGCTCTGCTTTCTCGACCAGCGCGGCCCCACCGGCAAGCCCCTGCGCAAGGCGCTCCTTGACTTGTCGCGTGAACGCGAGAAGCGCAAGCGCAGCGAGGACGACGAACCCGAAAATGTGCAAGACGACGTGCCGCCCCCGCCCAAGAAGAAAGCATCGGCAGCGAAGGCATCTGAACCCAAGGTCAAGAAGGCGGCGAAGCCTTCGGCATCTTCGACACGCAAACGCGTGCCCGTACCGAAGGTGGCTGATCCGAAGAAGACGACTAGGAAAGTGCCTGCACCTCGGAAGGCCGCAGCTGGCAGGAAACCCGCAAGCCCACGGAGGGGAGACGCCGTGAAGGCTGAAGCTACGGGACGGTCGAGGTCCTCCAAATCAGCTAAAGCTGTGCAGCCAGTTGCTGCGACGCGACGATCTACCCGCCTTGCCGCGAAGGACGCGGGTCGCTAGGTCTCGGACCGTCGTTATGATAACCGCCGTTCTTCGTGCACCCCCCATACTCGTGTTTATTCCATATTTAATACATATCCCATACTACTCGTCCTGCGGAGCTACTCGACACGTCGACGAGCGGGGTCAGAGGGAAGAACGATAATTAATACCTGACGCTGCCTGAGCCTTGCTTACGGGCCAATGCCTGTTCCAAAGGCTTTTGCGAGACGGATTTGAGCAGACAGCCGCGCGCCACAGCGTGACGGCGGTGCCGACCTTTCCGCCCCCGCTGTGACGCCTCGAGGCCTCGTGGGCCGTATCTCTACACGGGAAACGCTGGTCCAGTTCGACGCGTTCCCAGACGAATGTCGCGCGGACCTCGGCGCGCCTGGCCCCTACGCAGAGACGAGAGGAGCTGGACGCTGAGGCGGCGCGGAGGAACGCGAGCCCGTTCGAGGACCCGCAGCGTGTGCTCGACAGCCACGCCTCCATGGGCCGGCTCTTTCTCGCCCTGCTGCGCGACAAGGACTGCGTGGAGGACGGGCGCGGCGACAAGCGCTACGACCAGTTCCTCAACCAAGGAATGCTCTGTGTACTTGAGCGGCCTGAGCCTGGCGAGGCTCCGCTCGCGGAGGTCTTGCCCGTGTCGGCGAGCAAGAAGAGGAAGTGCACGCAAGAGGAGGCTACTTCTCCTGAGGCGACTTTGCCTCGATCCAGGAAACGGGCAAGGGCGGATCAGAAGGCGGCTGCCCGCACGAGGAGAGGGCGAGTCGATGCGAAGCCGAAAGACGCAGCGATGCGGCGCTCTGCGCGACTGGCCGCGAAAGGTAGAGGTGGCTAAAATCTCAGTGTCAGCATGCGCGGAGTTCATCTCTCACTAGTTCCGGCTTGCCTGTATGCACTTACTCGCGACTGGCCTCAGTTTTTACCCATCCATTGCTGCGCTCCTCAGACCTCGGCTGGCCTATGGGCTTGAAGCTTGAAGCTTGCAGACTCGAAGGCCGCGGGATGTCAGAAACTGTATTAGCGTGACTCGTGAAGCAAAGTGCTGGGCGACTGACCCCAGATTCCGAGCGCAGTGACTTTGAGTCAGGATCTCTCGAAGACGTCAAAGGTATTCCACCTGCGATATGTGTCGCAGGCGACCTGCAGCATCGTGCTCTCGACGCTCGCGTCACTGCACAGTGCAAAGTCGCAGATCCAGGGCGAGCGCAATGGCTGCGGGGCGCCCGGTTCGGTTGTAAGGCGCGCATCAAAGGATCGGTTCGTCTTGCTATTACGGTGGGCAGCAGGCCACAGCACCTGGACCGCCATTCATGCTGACCGCCGCGACCGACGCCCTCGCGGAGAGTAACAGCAGCTCACCACTCAGGTCGATCTCGTGGAACTCGCAGGCTGTCGAAGACTTCGACGACCTATGCGTCCAAATATCCATCGACGAGTTCAAGGAGCTCGTCGGAGGGAGAGAAATAGAAGGTAAACACAGACGGCGGCTCAAGAGCTTTCAGAGTGTTCACATAGAGAATCTGCTCGACAGTTCTGAGTCGTCTAAATATCGTCCTCTGGTGAGTTGAGCCCCTTGATAGCCACCTACTACTCATCATGTGTTTCTGAACAGTGCAATATATTGAACACTGTCGAGTCAATCGCCGGTTCGAACCATCGCTGGAAGATCGTGGCCAACCTCGGCGAAAGCAGCGAAATTGATCATCATCCCGACCTCGCCCGGTACCCAACAGACATCAAGGAGGCGAAGGCCGCCTACCGCCGCAATGTGCGGCAGCCGGCCTTTTCGAACATCGCCCGCTGCGCATGGGCGTGGATGACGAGCCTCATCGATGTCAAGAACAGCGAGGAGGTCACTGGCTTCTACTTCAGCCTCGTGCCCGACGAGAACGGCGGGATTCCCTTCCTGCGCGACACGGAGCAGGCGAAGATCGCGCGCGCGCAGTTCATCAAGTACGCGACGGAGGCGCTCCTGCGGCAGCACCGCACGCACTACTACTCGTTCTACATCGCGGGCATGGCCGTGCGCGTCTTCCGCTGGGACCGCGTCGGCTGCCTCGTCTCGGAACCAATCGACCTCGCGGCGGACCACGAGACGTTCCTCGACATCCTGCACCGCCTCGCGACCGCGGAGGACGACTACGGCGCGGACGACACCGTCGTGCTCGCGACGTCCGCCGACATCGACCCCGTCCGCGAGTTCAAGACCACCAACGATGACCTGTGGGACTACAAGGAGATGATGCTCAACGACCTCGAGTCGTACCCGATCTACAAGGTGCGCCGCGCCTGCCCCCAGTCTGCGCATCGCTGACGCGCTCGCAGGTCACCTGCCCGACCGTCGACCTCAACGCGCCCGACACCGGCGCGGCGAACGCGGCTACGGGAGAGCGCACGTATCTCATCGGACGGCACGCATTCGGACACGACACCGTGTTCGGGCGCTGCACGCGCGGGTACGCGGCGTGGGACGTCACGGAGCGGCGCTTCGTGTGGCTCAAGGACCAGTGGCGCTGCGGCGCGCACACGCACACAGAGCTCGACGCGTACATGCGCCTACACGCGCATGGTGTGCCGTACATTGCGACGCCCGTCGCCGGCGGGGACGTGCCCGGGCAGCGCACGCGCACCCAGGCGCGCCGCGCGGAGGAGTCGCGTCCCGCCCAGCGCGTGCACACGCGCCTGGTCACGAGGGAGGCCGGACGCCTGCTCGAGACATACCGGGACTCGGTCGAGCTGCTGCATATCTGCACGATGGCTTTTGTGGGTGAGTGGCTCCCGCCGGTGTGCCGTTGTCGATGCTCACGGTGTGCCAGCGCACAAGCATGCGTGGGAGCGCGCGAAGGTCCTGCACGGCGACATCAGCGTGGGCAACATCATGATCAACTGCGAGACGGGGAACGGGTTCCTAAACGACTGGGACCTGTGCAAGTATCGCGAGGATATAGAAGACGAGCACGCTGCGTCCGAGCCGCCCCGTGTCTCCGTACGTCTCGCATCTTGATAGGTCAGTTCACAGCTCACTTTCGTCCTCCTTGCAGGGTACTTGGGCTTTCAAGTCTGCCCTGGCCCTGCGCTATCCCCGCAAGCCGCCAGAGCTGGCGGACGACCTCGAGTCCTTCGTACATGTCATCACGTTCCTGGGATGGCGCTTCCACCACCATGAGCTCTCGCCGCAACCCGTAAACGACACCGAAGATGCAAGAATCCAGGCTAATGCGGACAACAACGATCTGACGGCCCTTGTGGGCGCATTCTTCTACCAGCAGCAGCGCGCTGGGGCCGGATTCTATACAGGAGGGACGCTCAAGTACCGTGCCATTCTCGACGGGAAGCTTCTCATTCCCTTCAAGCGGCTTCCGAACGGACATAACCCTATGATCGACACCTTCCTCACCCAGGCGTATCGGCTCCTCCAAGAACACTACTGGTCCCTAGACATGTCTGCGTACGAGAAATATGCGGTCGCTGCAAGCGATCGTGCAGACCCGGACGAATCCGACAGACCGCTCCTCAAGGAACCTCCCGAGACACTCGCCGCGACCGCACCGCTTGCTGGCGACCACCCCGCCTACCACTGCTGCGCGATGAGTTCGCAGGGGACATCTAAGCCGAACATATGTCCTTCCTCGGTCCCTTCACACGCGCACCGCCGACACGCCCGTTCCCGAACCCGAAGCCGATGCTCGCCAGCCACACGGCGCTCGCGTTCCTCTTCCTGCGGCTCGTGCGCGACGCCGCCGGGCGCAGCCTCGAGCTCGCGCCGCTCCGCGGCGACAAGCGCTGGGACCAGCTCCTCAACGCGGGCATGGTGCGCTACCTGCGCGGCAGAGGCCGCTTGCGCAGCGTTTCCGAGGACGTTGACGAGGCGTCCGCGAAGCGCAAACGCGGGTCCGACGACGCTGAGGAAGATGCTGGGGTGCCACCGCCGAAGAGACCGGCGAATGTGCGTACGCGCGCTCGAGCGACAGACAAGACCGCGGGTGCGAGAGGCGCAGCCGGCCAGGGCTACAAGGCGGCGCGCGGTGCGCGCAAGACGCCGGCGGCGAAGGTCAAAGCTGCGTTGCCTGTGCCTACGAGAAGGTCCGCGCGGCTGGCGCAGAAGGCGTGATTTGCATGGCCGCGCAGGGCGTACGAGGAACACTGTCTTCTCACGCACGGCAGCCGTTGCGGATAGCAAGAGGAAGAAGCACGAGCGGGACGATGCTAGCTTCTTAGAAGCAGTATTGTCCTGGGTCGAGATACCGACAGGGGCAGTCCGAATGACTGCTTAATCAATAAGGAAGAAAACGAGGAGGAGCCGAAAGACGACTGGCGACGGGAGGGAGTGATCACCAATTTATCTCGACGTACGTATACGTCTCGTCAAAACCTTCAATTCATCTGAATATCTTTACTTGTGGCGTAACACAGTCTTCTTTGTTTCTCATGCCACGGTCCCTTCGAATTTAGGTACTGGCGATGCTCACAGGCTGAACAAGGTCTAAGCCACGAGTCTGCGAAGGTCCAGCGCGAGCCAAAGTGCTGGGTCGCCTACCCCGGGTCCCGAGCGCAGCGGCGTCTCTCCAAACTTCGGTGCTGTATGAGAAGCCACGCAAGCTTCCACAGCGGGCTTGTTGTTGATGTGACTTCATCGTGCAGGCCCGACGAGAACCTTGTGAGCTGTCGACTGCATCGCCAGTTTGGACCGCAGATATTGGCGACGCGCCTGGAGAGAAACCGCGTAGAGAGAGAGCGTCCATCCCACGCGTCAAATGCGCACACGGGTGACACACATACTTGGAAACTTACCCATCGAAGACGTCTAGGGTGCTTTACCAGCCACATTCCGGAGCAAAAGCTCGCATGCAATCTGCCGTTCACATCGCAATCTGGCCGCAGGACTCAGCAGGACTTCTCGTCAGCGAGCGATAAAGCCGTGAACTTGGGGATACAGCAGAAAAGCTTGTTGCCCTCGGATCAGCCGCCGGATTGAACCCAGTTGTGCTAAAAGATCACAGCGCGGCCCTGGGATACTCATTGCTCCAAGGGGAGGCCTGCAGCGCCCCCTGACTCAGCGCCGCCGCGACTTTGACTGAGGCGTTCAGGCTGTACGTCCCCATCGGGAGCGGTGGCCAGGGATGAAGGGTACGATAAGGTGAGCACAGGTGATGGCGAGGGTGCACTTGGCTGAATGGGGCAGAGCGACAGCGGTGCGAGTGCGCATGCTCGTAGGCTCGGGGATCTAATGCCATCCCAGAGGGAATCGCAGTGGCGGGCACAGTGCATTGTTCTGTATGCTTCGTGCGAGCTCATTCGAGGCCCTGAGACTCGTGATTTCTGGCTGTGCCCTCACCGGAGCAGAGCCAAGTGTGATGACTGGCTGAGGAAGTTCCCCGTGAGTAGACAACGCATTTTGAGGCCCCATGATGCATTAGCACTCACCTGTCCTTGAGGCCCGTTGTACGCACGTTAGACGGCGCATTTGTCACGCCCAGAGGTTTACCTCCGAAAAAACGCTGGCTGTACGGTCAACGTCGTTTCGTATGCAAATTCCCACTGGGAAACCACGTGCACGACGGTTTTTCGTGAGGCGCGCGCGCGTGTCGGGAAGGCTGACTGATGCGCCCTGCAGCGAGCGTCGGGCGCTGCCAAATGGAGAACGATCGCAGCGAGCTGGCCCCGGAACGTGGCGCGGGATGACATAACGGCAGTCGGGGATGTCGGAAGGGGAGAGTTCTCTTCAACTTTCGGGAACTCTTACTCCGGCTCGTACCGCACCTTCGCAGCGGGCCAGCAGTGACCAAGCTCTGGAAGCGCAATCCAGAGCGGGCATCACTCAGCCGCACCGGTTAATGTCGTGAACTTCGTCGCGCGGGCCAACCATGGAACGTTCACGAACATGGCTTACCTCCGGGCGACACGACCGTCGACACTCCTTCCCCGAAAGGTTCGCATGCTTGAATGGTTGAGTCGCTGCGTATAAAACGCAGCACACAACCATGCCGGCAGCCATCCAACCCGCCCTCCTCGTCCCACACAATGTCCTCCGAGTCCAAGCCTCTCGTTAACGTCGGTGCCGAGGGCATCCCCTACTTCACCCCCGCCCAGGTCCCGCCCGCCGGCACTGCGCTCGACCCGCAGCCCGATGGCAGCGCCATTCCCAAGCTCTTCCAGCCCCTCCGCATCCGTGGCCTCGAGTTCCAGAACAGGGTTTGGGTACGTGACATGCCTTTTCGCGCTTCGCGCCCGGCCTGACTTTACCTTGCACGCAGCTCTCTCCTCTCTGCCAGTACTCGACCAAGAACGGTGTCCCCAGCCCATGGCACTTTGCGCATCGTGAGTCGCGTCCTCGTCCTTTGCCCCCCATGCGCTGACCCCTATCGCAGTTGGCGGTATCATCAAGCGCGGCCCCGGCCTGAGCCTGACTGAGGCGGCTGCCGTCACCCCCGAGGGCCGCATCACTCCCGAGGACGTCGGCATCTGGAACGACGAGCAGGTCGCCAAGTGGGCCGAGATCACGACCTTCGTGCACTCGCAGAACCAGAAGATCGGCATCCAGCTCGCGCACGCCGGCCGCAAGGCGTCGATGGTCGCGCCGTGGCTGTCGTTCAAGGCCGCCGCAGGCGTCGACGAGGACGGCTGGCCCGACGAGATCTACGGCCCGAGCGCGGTTGCGCACGGCCCTGGCTACTACACGCCCAAGGCGCTCACGCTCGAGGGCATCGCGCGCGTCCGCGACGCGTTCGTCGACTCCGCGAAGCGCGCCGTCAAGGCCGGCTTCGATCTCATCGAGATTCACTCCGCGCACGGCTACCTCCTCCACCAGTTCATGAGCCCCATCGCCAACAAGCGCACGGACGACTACGGCGGCAGCTTCGAGAACCGCATCCGCCTCCACGTCGAGATCATCAAGGGCATCCGCGCCGTCATCCCCGAGGACATGCCCCTCTTCATGAGGTATGTGGTTGCCCTGACTATCCTAGGGGTCGTCGCTGACACTGCTGTGCAGGATCTCTGGCTCTGACTACCTCGAGCAGTCGCTCCCGAACGAGCCCTCGTGGCGCGTCGAGGACTCTGCGCGCCTCGCGCTGGTCGCGGCGGAGCACGGCGTCGACCTCATCGACGTCTCCGCCGGCGGCGTGCACCCGCTGCAGGAGTTCCGCCTCGCGAACGTCGACAACCGCCACCCGGCGTACCAGGCGTACCTCGCGGACCACGTCCGCAAGGCGCTCAACGGCAAGGCGCTCGTCGCGAGCGTCGGCGGCATGCGCACCGGCAAGAGCGCGGAGGAGGTCCTCCAGAACGGCTGGGCCGACGCGTGCTTCATCGGCCGCACCTTCCAGAAGAACCCCGGCACCGTCTGGGCGTTCGCCGAGGAGCTCGGCACGGTCATCACCCAGGCGCACCAGATTGAGTGGGGCTACGTCGGTCGTGGTGTTGGCCGTAACGCGACCGCGCAGAAGTAAAATCAAAGCACCTTGCTGCGGAACTTTTGGTATTTTATAGATTGTTGTACACTTATATTCCCTTTATCTATAGAGCATCCGACAAGTAATGGTGTACTAGCAGGAGCTCTCGCCATATAATTATTACTTGGAAAACTCAGTATCTTCGTTGTGAATTCGTTGTCGCTAGTGGCGAATCCGCTTTGTGCGATGAAGCTCGAGAGGTAAGCTCCTCCCCCACACCGGTGACCAATACTCCGTCTCAATAGTTGTTTGCAATCTGTATGTAATGACTATGAGCTCGAATTTCTGGGATCTTGCGCGTTCGGTAACGAAGTATGCTCGACTCTCGCACGTCTGCTTTGGGTTGTGGCAGTTGGGCGTCTAACGAGACGCTCTCTCTTTCGCTCCGACTTTCCCCAGCTCGACATCAGCGAGCCCAATAGGCCTCAGCCTACACTCAGAGGCAGCCTACCGTCGTATGCAGCCTGCCTCTGGCCTGCCTTGTGCTCGGTTAGAGGATAAACCACGATACCGGTGATATCCGGCCCCTTCGTGGCGTGCCCGGCAGTGCGCCGCGGCGGCGCCTAGAAGATCTGTCTCTGCGGTCACCTCCAACAATTCGCGACACTCGAGGTATTCACTTTAGACCATGTTCAGCCTGCGGTGGATATGCTGATTTACAGAGTATCTAGGCCTGGAAGCGTAGACGACCAGGTGCTGGTGGCGGCGATCTCCGGCCCGATCGTCAACAACAACAACCAACCACCTCGCCACTCGCTAGCTTTCACCATCGCTGACTCTCTCAGTCTGCTCTCTCCGGTTCTGAACTACGAAAGGCCTCCCAGTTAAACAAAACGTCTGGACTGCTCAGCAGATAAGTATGTCGATGCTGCTGCATGTTCAATGTGAACGCTTGAATTGACGCCGTGCAGGACGCTTGACGCCTCTGGGCTCCTTTGACAAAGGTCCAGATCCCGTCACTCTGACAATCCGACGTGCATTGACCACCGCTGAACATTTGATCCGCGGTTGTGGCCTCAGGCTCTCGTGGCGCTGCCATAAATAAGGCCTAAGCGCAAAGGTTCGTGCTCTTTCCTCTCCCCCATGGCGAAGAAACGCTCACAGAAGGCCAAGCAGCCGCCACCCGCGCGCAGCGGGCCGCCTGCTGGGGGGCTAGCCAGTCGCTCTATTGCCATCACAGACGACCTCGCCACCACCGATCCCGGAAGTCGCGCAGGTTCTCTTCCCCCAGACATCGACCCCGACGTTGTAGACGGCGACTTCATTCCGTGCCTGTTGGTCAGCTACGAAAAGGTCGCAGACGACGGAGACTCTGAGGGATCTTCTGGCCACAAGTTTGTTCGCCGGTTCACGACGCCGTCCCCCGACGAACCAGAGAAATTCAAGAAAGGCCCGCCGGGATCGCCTGCCGCTGTCAGCATGGCTGTCGATTCCAAGACACAAAAGGACGTATCCTCGCCTCTCAAGTCGGTCTCGTGGAGTGAGACTACAGTGGCCCAGGTCGACGACCGCTGCGTCCAGATACCAGTGGACGAGTTCAAGACTCTACTGTCCGGAGAAGGCCTGCCTGCCGACGACCTAGACAAGCTGAAGACATTTGAAGGTGTAGATACCAAGGATCTATCGGACAACTCCGAGAGCGAGATGTACAGGCCACTCGTAAGCCCGAACTCCCATCACACAAGCGTTTGTTCTAACGCATCCCAGTGCGACATCTTCAACGCTGTCGAAGAGCTCGCGGGGTCAAAATTTCGATGGAAGGTCGTCGCGAACCACGGCGAGAGTGCCGACATCGACCACAAGCCGGACCTCGCTCGCTACCCAATCGACAACCCCGACGCGGAGGAAGCGTTCAGCCGCGACATGGAGAAGCTCGCCAGCGACATCGCTCGGTGCGCATGGGCGTGGATGAACAGCTACGTCGAGGTGAAGAACGCGGAACGCAAGTCGCCCTTCTTCTTCGCGCCGAACTTCGACAAGCTCGGCATCCAGAAGCTCCTGCGTCAGGGAGAGGTCGGCAAGAAGGCGCGGGGCCAGTTCATCAAGTACCTCACCGAGGCGTTCCTCCGACAGCACCGCACGCACTACTTTTCCTTCTACATCACGGAGATGTACGTGCGCGTCTTTCGCTGGGACCGCGTCGGCTGCATCGCGTCGGAGCCGATTAACCTCAGGGAGCGCCCGGAGGACTTCCTCGACATCCTCTACCGCCTCGCGACGTCTCCCGACCAGGGAGGAGTCGACAACACTGCCGAACTTGCGACCACGGAGGAGATCGACCTTCTGCGCGAGTACGATGCTGGAGGCAACAAGTACCTGGGCGACTACCACGAGTCCATGCTGAACGACCTGCCAAGTTTCCCCATCTACAAGGTACGTCGGGTAGACTGACACCGTTTCATAGCCATGCTAATCGGCAATTCTCATCTACCAGGTCTCCTGCCCTACCGTCTCTCTCGACGGCTCCGAGGTGGAAACTGTGGAAAAGACTTATCTCATCGGTCGATACGCATTCGGTCACTACTCACCGGTCGGAAGATGCACACGAGGGTACCCGGCATTCGATATGGACACCAAACGCCTCGTCTGGTTCAAAGACCAGTGGCGGTGCTCTGCACGTCCTCATACGGAGCTAGACGCATACATCCGACTGCACAAGCACAACGTCTCGTACATCGCGACCCCAGTCGCGGGTGGAGACGTCGAGGGGCACCGAACACTCACGCAAGACTATCTGACGCATCTGGTGGACGCATGGAGGCCGTCCGAAAGGGTGCACACCCGTCTTGTTACACACGAAGTAGGACGACTACTCGAGACATACAGGGACTCGTGGGAGCTGTTGCTCTTCTGCACACACGCGTTCTGTGGTACGTCGTTTCAGCTGCGGGAAAAATGCCTCGCTGACAGCTGATATTCTTCTTAGCCCATCAGCAGGCATGGGAGACGGCTCGTATCCTTCATCGCGACATCAGCGTCGGTAACATCATGATCAACGTGGAGACAGACATGGGCTTTTTGAACGACTGGGACCTATGCAAGTACCGCGAGGACATGGAAGCAAAACTTCCGGCCTCTGAGCCTTCTGGGATATCTGTAAGCCTCTCAACGTACAAAGGGACGTCCATCGTTTTAATCGCAGTCGCGCTTCACAGGGGACGTGGGCCTTTAAATCGGCCCTTGCGTTGCGGTACCCACGTAAACCTCCCGAGCTTGCCGACGATTTGGAGTCTTTCATACACGTGGTCACGTTCCTGGGCTATCGCTTCCACGACCACGAGCTGTCGTCCGAGCCTGTGGACAACACCGAGCATGCGCAGATTCTTGCAAACGCAGACAACCCCGAGCTTATGGGGCTGGTCAGCGTGTTCTTCTACGCCCAGAAGCGCGTCGGTAACGGCTTTTACAAGGGCGGCGGACTCAAATACCACATGGTCCTCTCGGGGCTCCCACCGGTGCCCTTCCGGCCCCTCAAGAACGGCAAGCGTTCGCTCGTAGAGTCGTTCCTGGTCAAGGCGTACCAGCTCCTGCAAGAGCATTACTGGTCGCTCGACGAGTCCGAATTTGCGGAGTACGCCGCGCACGACGGCGACTGCGCGTCGCCAGACGAGATCGACAACGTCACAACGGTCGCGACGGTGCCCCCGACGGACGGGCCTGCGCAGTATCTGGGTCAGAACCCGGTGTACGCAACGATACTGGCCATGAACGCTTCCCGCACGGTCAAGTCCTCAAAGGGCAAGGAGGTCTTCTGGAAGACGATGGTCCGCAAGAAGCCCACATGCCCCTTTGACGACCCGCAGCCCGTGCTCGAGTCGCACACCGACCTGGCGTGGCTCTTCGTGAGCGTCGCGCGCGACGAACACGGGAACGACCTCGACCTCAAGGACTACCGCGACGACAAGCTCTTCGACCAGTTCCTCAGCTGGCGTATGATCTGTTATCTCAATCGTAAGGGCAAGACGGGCCAGTGGAAGGGCGACTCGAGCTCGGCGGAGTCGGCGGCGAAGCGGAAACGTCCGGAAGACGATACTGGTGAGGAGGCTTCGACTCCACCAAAGAAGCCTGCTACTCGTCGTACCAGAGGGCGAGCGACCAAAGCCCTTGTCAATGCTGAGGAGAAGCCTCCAGCCAAGGGCAAGTCCAAGGCGAACGGCAAAACAGCGGCCTCGAAGAAGGCACCTGCATCTCGTGCCGCTCCGAAGAAGGCAGCGAAGTCGCAGCTGACGAAGACTGCGACCAAGGCGTCCGCATCGCGCAAGGCGCAGGTGACCCGCAAGCCTGCGAGTCCTCGCCGACCTGCGGCCGTGAAGGCTGCTGTCACAGGCAAGGGACGGGGCTCGAAAGCCAAGACGGAGCCCTCTGCGCCGGTCAGAAGGTCTGCGCGATTGGCGAACAAGGCCTGAGGCCTGATCGCTACTTTGGACTGAGATTTATCCAAGGACTCTACTGTATGCGCGTGTATAATAGCTAATTACATGCCTGACGCACATCGCCTGGACGTAAACCTTTCAAATGGGACAGTGCGGCAAATCAGCGTCGCTAAGATGCATCGATAATGGGATGAGTACACTAATAACTACAGCAAGAGCAAAGTAACAACCAAGCAGCGCCAACCTCATACCTCGACAGATCCCCAGTCCGGCCTGTACCCGTCATCGTCACCAGCCGGCGTCCATTCGACGAGGTCCATGACGACCTTGCGTGACCGCGAGATGCCACCTCCGCGCGCTCCGCCCCGCATATATGCCTTCACTGGCCGATAGACCTTCGGAAAGATCTTGTAGTTCTCTTTCCCGTGTCGGGGCTGAAGGATTTTGATCGGTGGGGAGATCTCTACCACGTCGTCCTCGTCGTCCGGTACCTCTTCCACGACGACTTCCTCGGCGTCCTCTTCAGCGTCATCAGCGTTAGCGTCGTCGTCGCCCTCACCCTCGCCCTCCTCTTCCTCAGCGTCTCCGCCGTCCTCGTACTCTGCGTCCTCATCCTCTTCCGTCGCCTTGCCCTTCCCCTTGTCCGCCTTCTTCCCCTTCTTCTTCGCGTCCTCTTCGTCGCTACTCAGCATCTCGCTGAGTCCGCTCTTCGTGAGGCGCTCCATGCGACGCTCAGCGCGGCGCACGCGTTTGCGGTGCAGCGGGTGCGCAGGATACGGCGTCACAGCGCTGAGCGAGAGCGGGTAGAGCGCCGAGTCCGAGTACGCGTAGCTCGCGCTGCTGAGCTCGCTGGCGTCCGAGCCGGGCTCGCTCATCGGGAACGCGTGCTCGTCTTCGGACGGCGGCTCCGAGCTTGCCCGCGAAGGCGAAGCGGTGAGGTCGATCGCAGCGGGCGCGGGCGCATGCCGCTGCAGTGCACGCTCGCGGTGCGCCTCGCGCGAGAGGAAGCGTAGAAACGCGCCCTCTGCGTTCCACCGCTCGGCGTACCCCTTCGGGAGTGCGCCGTCGAACTGTGGCTCGGCGCGCGAGAGGTCAAATGCGGCCTCGCCGCCGTCGGCGGTAGGGACTGTGTGGGCGATGCGGACCGTTCCGCCGGCGGAGCCCTGCGCCTCGAAGACGAAAGGCTCGTTGCCCGTGCCGCGTCGCGATGGTACTGGAAGTGTGTTCGCGGTGATGTGCACGGAGATGTGTGGTTGGTGATGCTGCGGACGCGTCTCAGCGCGCCAACAGAAAGCAGGAAGACGCGAGAGCACTCACGTAAACAATGCCCCTGTCCAGCATCGCCCCCCGCGTATACACTTGCGCAAGCGTGAAATCGTCTTCTGCCTCCCAACTCCAGTCCTCATTATCCTCATCCTCGTCCTCCAGCGCCTTTGGCAGCGGGCTCTCGTTCTCCTCGGCGTCAGCGTTGTCCGGGTCGAGCAAGTCGCGGAAGAGCCTTCGCTCGCGCACGCTGCTGAGCTTGTGGCGGAGCTTCGCGTGGGGCATGATCATGCCGTACTTAGGCGAGCTATCCCGGTAGAGCTTCGCGCTCTTGAAGACCTCGAAGAAGTGCCCGCCCCACTCTGCGGCCCCAGTTTGGCCTGGGCCGCGTGCACGACCCTTGCCTTTGGCCTCTGCAGAAGCATTGCGCATAGCACGCTTGACGCGGTTCGAGTGCATATCAGTGATGTCGGAGGCGAAGAGGTAGAGTATGAGTTTGTGGATGTGGCGGAAGGAGTAGTTCAAGGGGACCTGTACGATGCGGAAGATACCGTCGCGGTCCTTGCGCTTCAGAATTGCGCGGTCGAACCTGTCATCGCAAAGCTGGAAACGCAGGCAGATGTGCTTCCCGAAGCTGGTTGCGCGTGGCAGCTCCAGTGCGGCCAGGGACCGTTTGAGGCCAAATGGGTTCGTTGGTGAATCTTGCGGGACAGACAGGGGTGTGCGAAGACTGTACGCAAATGGTGTCGAGAAACTTGAAGAAGCTCTTGGACGAGGGCGTATGGGAGACGATGCTGCATGAGCGCGCTTTGCAGGGGGAGAAGACGGGGTCGGTGAATCGCGGTCGTAGAGATCCCGTGTGCGTTTGCCCATGTCTACGAGCGGTCCGATGCAATATGAGGAGTGCTGGAGAACCTAGAGGTTGAGTGGAAGGTAGGTTCGTGTGTGCTGGCAAGGGTTTCGCAGATTTTATGTAAAATGGCGGATGTGGTGTTGGTCAACCCTCGAGCTGAGGGCGCGAATCCTCCTGAGCGCCTGTAAACCCTAACCTGAGCTTAGATCGATATGAGCTCTGTATATTCGTTTCTTTCCCCTATGCCAGTTCGATACCAGCCATAGTAGCAATAAACTCTTTCTGAGGCCTGATCAGTACTTTTGTCAACTTTGGTAGCTCTCTTATGGACGATATGCCCGCATATATGCGCGAATTGAAGTTTGCGAACACGATACTCGAAAAGCTGCTCGCGATTCTTTTACAGAGCAATGAGATATTTTTGAAGGACTTACGTAGTCTCTATGTCGCCCTGGTATGTCGTTTGTAAGATATCGGCAGTCACTGATTGCTGTAACGTCTTCTGTAGATATCTCAAATGTGATTGGCGGATGAGCAAAGCAGTAAACAAACGCGATCACGTGCTTCTATCGTCACGCGTCTTCCTACTCACAGAAATCGTCAAGAGATCGTTCATTTTCTCGAGTTTCCGCTCGGGCCGCAGCGCTCGAGCTAGACAATCACCATGATTTTGGTGTGTATATCGGCGTAGTGTCAACTAGCACTTCCCGGCAGCTTTGGAGACCCAAAATACCCAAAGGTATATTTATTGAGGTGCGCATACAGTACTGTTACGCACAAGTTCTTCATCTCGGCCTATACACATTCTTGGTCAGCGGTGGAAAGCAAACATGACTTCATGACATCCTTGACATATCAAAGCATTGGAGGGGGTCCGGCTCCCGCAGGCTCTTCCGAAATTTGCATATGGTCATAATGAATAAACTTGCATTATAGTCGCAGCCGGCCCTGTACGAAATGGGTTGGCTGTGTTACATGAGCCTGGTGAATGCGTAGTCCGGGCTCGGCTCCCACAGTAGCAAACGGAAGTGGAGACCGCCATGTGAACGTCTGGGTGACAGTTATATTGAAATCGTCCCCTGACGCCGCGGCACCAGCTGGCCGGACCCAGAGCTCAGAGCGCCACGACTGGACGCAAATCCAATTCGTCGAGACAGGCTCGAGAATTGCATCATAGCGCGGAGACAGACGTGGTGAGATAGGAGTTCGAGGCATGTGAGCTTATATAGTGCGGCATGTCGCGGTGTCTGCGATGGTCCTTGACGACAACTACCACATACTCCTTACGATGAGCTCGAGCTCAAGTAACTTCAGGCCCTCCGCGCGTACCTCAGATCTTGGTGGCGGACGTGCGTCTTTCCGTTTTCGATGTCTCCAGGCTGAAGCTGACATGGGAGGACCCACTTCGCAGAGAGCGCCGGCTCCAGAAGCATGGGGTCCGTACACGCAGTCCACGCTGGTATATTGCGTGCAGAGGCTCGCGCGGGCATGAACATTGGCAAAGGTCCCCCTGACACCTCGGCGCATAATGCTGCCGGCACCAGCGCAAGCCCAGCTGTGTCGACGACAAACTGTCTCGACTGCGACGGATCGCCAGGTCTGCCGGGGATTTGACCACCGAATATGATGGCATAATTTCACGAGCTGCAGGCGCAACTGGAAGTGTACCTTGGAAATATCATGTAGTATAATACGGAGCAAGGAATCGTTTGTTGCAGGCTCAGGCCACAGCGGGCACTGAACAGGCTGAGCTCACGAGCGATAAGGATGAGGCAAGTGTATGACGACCTCTCCAAATAAATGACAGTACATAGAGCTCAGCAGAGTTTGTCTATCACGCACGCCCATTTACTACTGAGCGCGCCCTTTCCCTGTCCTCAAATCGCGCATCTCGTACTCCTCGCTCGTCCCGGCCGTGCCGCTGCCACTGCTCTCCCCGCGGACCGAGCTCCAGAGCGTGTCGCCGGGCACATGCGCGCTGTCGTGCATCGCGACGGTGCCGATGCGCGACGTGAAGAGCATGTTTGTCGACACGATGCTCCCGAACTCGGCCGTCGATGCATCGTACGCGCCCGCTCGCTCTGTCGCGGTGCGGTGCAGGTTCAGCATCAGCCGCGACATCATCGTCACTGACATGCTGGAGGCGCCGGTTGTGAGTACGTGGAGGAGAGAAGGAGAATGAGCCACGTACTTGCTGGCAAATGTTGAGAGGCAGCCGCGAAGAGCTGGCTACGAGTTCGAAGCAGTCAGCCCGAGCTGTTCGTACTATTTTCTTGACGGCGGGATGCTACGTACCGGCGTGAACTTGAAAGTCGTGAGCTTAAAGACGACGCGCAAAGGGGAGAACTCACGTAAAAGGTTAGTGTATTTGAGCATTGAGCACATGCCATAACCCTACTCATCCTCTTCAGCTTCTGTCGACAGATTCACCAGGTATACCGATAGGAACCCACCCGAAGTATATTGCTCCTGTAAACGGCTGTCAGGGCTATATGCTATACTATTGCAGATTACCAATGCCCACCGTCTCTGATTATTAAGCTGACTAGGTCATTTCGCCCAGCCGGATAGTGTCCGCGATTTTTGATGGATTTGAAGAAGGTCAGCGAGAATATTAGCAGGTCCCACGCAAACAGTGCCTCCCATGCGACGGCGATGTGTATCGCTCTGAGGAATACAAGGAGATTTAGTGCTTAGAATGTGCATCGTAAGATCCGGAATTACGCACGATGTAAGCGAAGATGCGGCATGACACCCTTGTGCCAGCGTGTACGTGGATTTCTGACCAGTGACGGCCCACTGCAGGACAATCGTGAGGAACAGCCGAGTCGCGGTATGACACCATTCTTTCGCACGTACGATAGAGAGCACGAGGAGGACAGCCGCGACAGACAAGCAAATAATGGTCACGCGCTGGTCGCGTCCGAAGAGGGCGAACGTCCTCAGAAATTGAATGACTTATGGCGTCATCAGTGTTTGCACCTGTTCAACGAGAGACAAGTCATACCTGCAACGATGACTTGGGCGACGATCAAGCTCAATTGTCGATAGAACGCGTAATGCGCACAGCTGCAGGCCTATATGTGAACCGTGGGGCCTATCAGACGACGGAGCAGCCCACCTCTGCACGCGAACGTCAGCGGCTCGATGCTATCTCGGTGACAGCTCAGGCACTGACCTCGACCGTCTTGAATGACGAGAAGTTGCCGGCGGTGATGACTATATTCTAGGCCCAAGGATCAGCGTGCCGCTCGCGTATCGAGCGATCGTCCGTCGACGTCAGGCGCACCGAAAAGAACGCGAAGTAGCGATTGACGAGGAACAGGACCGAGGCCCCCGTGCCTGGCGTGCGCCAGACGCGCCAGTATTCCTCGTCAAACGTGGCTGCGTGGTCATAGTACAGGATCACTAGATTCCCCGCCAGTGAGACGAGCGAATGCAGCGCGAAGGTCCAGAAACGCGTACCAACGCCGAGGAGGTGCAGGTAGTTGTGCACGTATCTAGGGCAACCACGTGTTCAGTCCTACGGCGCGCGACGCGGCGAGTTGGAGCAGCCTTACACTTGCGACAGCGGTATCACATCGCCATCCATCCTCTCGCGGGCTCGGCTCGCTGCTCAGGACGGCGGCGCACCTCGCATGCTGCTGCACCGCGGGGCGCGACGGGGAAGAACAAGGGGAGGGACTCGGCGTTGCGAGGCGCTGTGCCCTTGTCCTCCGTCATCATCCTTATATTCCTCACGTGTGGACATCACTGCAATGCGCTCCGCTGCCGCCGGCACGCTGCAGCCAACGCGAAGCGGCTGCGTGGATTGTGGGGCATGGCGTGCGTTGGAAGCGGGGAGCGAGGTTCTGAGGTGAGCGTTTGCACACAAGCAGTTTCCGATCCCTCACGACTTTGCTCTTAGGTGGCGATATCAAAAAGTATGTGCAATGTCTCGGGTTCATCGCCAGCCAACGCTGACTATCTTCCGATACACAAGCAGAGAGGCTCGGTGGTAGAGATCGCTCGGCGACTTCGTGCGAACCCTGGCTCGACAGCAAGATGCCAATCAGTGGGAGTTCTCGCAGGTTCTCGCGCAGGCAAATTCCAGTCATGGAAGGGTCGTCAAGTTAGGTAACAGAAGCATTAATGCCGGAAGAAACTCTAAAACCTCGCCCATGCAGCGGACTGGGCAGAGAGTATCGCATTGCATTCATCTTGCTAGGACAACTTAAATGGGGGCTGTCTTCGTTATGCTACTAGGACTACCTAGAAGACATGCATTGCTCGCAATCACTGGGGACAGGCTGAGATAGAATATATAGTAAGTAACCCGGACACAGCATTTCCAGATTAGCTTGACATGGAGATTAAAAACCAGGTTCTTCGAAGGAGAAGGCGGACTGAATACGCACCGCATTTCCTTTGACAAAGATCCTCTATCTGCATTGCCTGTGCAAGAACTCACAAGACAAGCACTGCGACTTGTGGTCGCCCCCCGGGCTCGGCATCGGCAGCAGGGAGCTGGCAAAAAGCTCCCATGCGCCCCTCCGAGGCCGGTTGTTCCTGTGATGGACGCCAGGGTGCTGCGTGGGCTTGGTGGACCTCATGACGGCTCCACCTGTCCAGGACGGCCTGCGAGGGTCATCGGAAAGATGGCTGAGAGTGGGCGGAAACCACGCGTGGCTCGAGGCCTCACACCGGGGCGGCCCTTGGGCTGACCCCTTTTGCTCGTGTGGGCGTACACGAACGTGTCCGGCGGTGTCTGGCGCTGCTCGCCGCTCGTCATCGTCCCCAAACCTGCTGGGAATGCGTGACCGAGGTTACAGATGCAGATGGATTGTCACGCGCGGTTAGATAATCCATTTTTGATTTTTATGGCTGATGTGCTCTGATCGGCAGTGCCCGTCCAGTTTAAGACTCCAGCAGACGCAGAGCGCCCTCCCCATCCCCTCCTTTCCCTGTCACCGTCATCACCATGTCTGGCAACGTCTTCGTGAGTCTCTCGTCCCCGCCGCCGTCCCCGACGCGCTCTCCCCCGACCGCCCCCGCAATCCCGGTCGCCATAGCCCCGCTGACGCGCTTTCTGCACAGTTCGACATCACCATCAACGACCAGCCCGCCGGCCGCATCGTCTTCCGCCTCCGCGACGACGTCGTGCCCAAGACCGCGCGCAACTTCCGCGAGCTCTGCACTGGCCAGAACGGCTTCGGCTTCAAGGGCTCGTCCTTCCACCGTATCATCCCCCAGGTGCGTCTCCGCAGCCCGACCCGCTACCCGCGCCTCGCTAAACTTTGGGGTTCTCCAGTTCATGCTTCAGGGTGGTGACTTCACCCGCGGCAACGGCACCGGCGGCAAGTCCATCTACGGCGAGAAGTTTGAGGACGAGAACTTCACCCTCAAGCACGACCGCCCCGGTCTCCTCTCCATGGCGAACGCCGGCCGCAACACCAACGGCTCGCAGTTCTTCATCACCACTGTCGTCACCAACTGGCTCGACGGCAACCACGTCGTCTTCGGTACGTCGTCGCGCGCACGCCCTAGCCCGCGCCCAAACTGACCTGTGCTCCAGGTGAGGTCGTTGAGGGCATGGACCTCGTCAAGAAGATCGAGTCGCTCGGCTCCGCATCTGGCAAGCCCTCGTCGAAGGTCACCATCGCCGAGTCCGGTGCCCTCTAAGAAACGGGACATTAAGATAAACAAACACTGTATTATGAGACGGATGCGCGGCTGTATAACACCTAAAGCAATACACTTGGCTTAGTGTCCTCGCAGACGAAACTTGCTTTGCGATGCACACAGACCCTGAGGCTCGAGGCACTGCAGAAAGGGTCTTGAGATGCACAGTTTCCCAGTTCCTGCACATCGGCGGCCCGCGTTCATGTCCGCCCTGTAGAATCGCGTTCATTTCGCCGGGATCGGTGCGAGCGTGCGTCGCGATCTAGACGCGATAGAGGCTCGAGCTCGCGCGATACTAGGCAGCGCCTTGCCCTTACTCACGCACGACCATGCTCCCGCGAAGCCGCTTCGACCCCGCGTCCGACGCCTGCTGCGCTCCTGCGACACGCCTGCGATAACGTTCCACAGCTCTCTTCCGCCCAATATGATAGAGAACGACGACGACCCTGCGCGGAGCCCTGACCTCGAGGAGCAGCCGCTTCTGGCCTCGGAACAGCGCAGAAGGCACTACGGGCACGAGCATGCGACAGAAGGGGAAGCAGACTCTATTGGTGCGTGGCGATGCTTCTGGAGCTCTCCTCGTCGCTCACACATCGAGCAGACCGCGACGACCACTGGGCAGACGAGCCGCACCATGACCACGAGAAACGCAAGCTGGGTGCGTCTTCCCCAGCAGCGCATACACCGACTGCTCACAGGCCGACAGGCTTCTTCAGCGCATCCTCCTTGATCTTCAACCGTGTCATCGGCACTGGGTGCGTCCTGCGTCCTCGCCGCGCGCGTACGCATCACTGAGCGGCCCGCAGCATCTTCGCGACGCCGAGCGTCATCCTGCGCTCGTCGGGCAGCGTCGGGCTCTCGCTCGCGATGTGGCTCCTCGGCGCGCTCGTCGCCGCGTGCGGCACCGCAGTGTACATCGAGCTCGGCACGGTGCGTCGCGCCCTGGCATTGGGACGGCGGCGGCGCTCACGGCCGCGCAGGGCATCCCGCGGAACGGCGGCGAGAAGAACTACCTCGAGTACATCTTCCGCCGCCCGGCGTTCCTCGCGACGTGCGTGTACGCCATGTACGCGGTCTTCATCGTGCGTCCTCCCGCGCCCCCGTCGCCGCCGGGCTGACCGGCCCCCCCAGGGCTGGCAATCCGCGTCCGTGACCGTCTTCGGTGAATGTGCGCACCCGCCCGTCTCCCCGCACGCCGACGCTGACGCGCGCCCAGACCTCATGCACGCCGTCGACCCGACGCGCGCGCCGCCGCCGTGGGCCGCGCGCCTCGCGAGCCTCGCGTGCATCGCGTTCGCGTTCGCGCTGCACGGCACGCACGTCCGCGGCGGCGTGCGCCTGCAGAACGCGCTCGGCGCGTTCAAGCTGCTCGTCCTCGTCGGCATCGCGCTCAGCGGCCTCGCGGTGCTCGCGGGCGTGCCCGGGTTCGTGCTCGAGAACGTGAGTGGGCTCGTTTGCGGGAGGGGGCGCGGCTGATGGCGCGGCGAAGCCCCCGGACAACTTTAGGTGGAGCACTATGTGGGAGGGGACTGCGAGCGGCGGCGCGAATGCGTTCGTGACTGGACTTTACAACGTCATTTGGTGGGTCAGAACGGGTCATCCTCTAGCATTGGGCCCGAGCTGAACATACCCAGGTGCTTCATAGGGTACTCAAACGCCAACTACGCGCTCTCCGAAATCCGTGACCCGGTGCGGACGATCAAGTTCGCGGCGCCGGCCGCCATGGTCGCTATCACAGCTGTGTACCTGCTCGTCAACATCGCGTACTTCGCAGTCGTCGACAAGGACACAATCCTCAACAGCGGCCGGATCGTCGCTGCCTTATTCTTTGGAAGGTTATGGGGACAAGGCACCGAGCGAGTCGGTGACACTCCGATCTGCTATATGCGCCGAGCTGACTCACGCTCGCGTCGCAGATCCTGAGTGCGATTGTCGCGCTGTCGACGCTCGGAAACGTCCTCGCTGTTCTCTTCTCTCAGGGACGAGGCAAGGAGTCCAGCTCGGTGTGGTCGGGTGTATTTGTCTGACACGAGTGCATCTAGTCATACAGGAGCTCGGAAAAGAAGGCATCTTGCCGTTCTCGGACTTTTTCGCCAGCAACGAGCCGTTCGACGCGCCGATGGCAGGGATGTTCGCACAGTTCCTGGTGACCGCCTTCCTCATCATCGCCGTCCCAGCCGGCGACGCATACCTCTTCATGCTGAGTAGTACGCCGCGCCCGTCTGTCGCACACGAATTCTGCTGACCGCGGCGCCGCAGTGTCTTCGTACCCGCTCTCGCTGATCAACTCGCTCGTCTCTGGCGGGCTGCTCGTGCTGCACATTCCGCACCTGGGCCTGGAGAAGACGTACGGCTGGAACCCGCCCTTCCGGGCATACCTCCCCGTCATCGCGTTCTTCTTCGTCTCGAACCTCTTCTTGGCGTTTGCGCCGCTTGTCCCGCCCGCACATGGCTTCGAGCCGTACCAGAGCCTGCCTTACTGGGTGCGTCTCCCGCTTCGCCTGGGTGCGCGCCTTGCTGATGACCATCAAAGCTTCACGTCTTCACTGGTTTCGCACTCTCGTCTGTCGGGGTAATTTATTGGTATGTATGGACTAGATGGCTTCCCCGCACGCAGGGCTACCGCGTGGTCCCTGAGCGCGTCGTGAAGGATGGTATCACCCGGACGATTTTGCGAAAAGTGTTCCACTAGACCACTGCACCTTCTGCGCCTAGAGCAGCATAGAATCACACCACCATTTTCCCTGCAGACACCCGTAAAGATTGGGCAATCCGCTGGAAGTCGTCGACCTGAAGCAGGCGGGCTATGGTAAGACCGCAGACGGAGGCTGAAGCGCTTTGACGTCATTGCCGCCTATCGTGGTGAGGACTCCGAGGGGATGGGGTCGACTGGAGGGCGAAGAAAAAGGCGCGCCCACCGTGACGCAAAGGCTCCTCATCGAGCTCCTCAGCGAAGCCACCTCACTCACGGTATATAGCTCGAACCCCTCGCCATGGCTGCTGCACTCAATTCTCAACCAACACCTCGCACACGACCTACATATCGACTTTACACGACCAAGACCCACTAATCACCATGTCGAACTCTGCTGGAATCACCGACCAACGCCACAACGACTACGTCGGCAGCGACGCGAACGTCGGACGCATCCCTGGCGCCGAGAAGGCGACCACCGGCCACCACTACGTCGAAATCTTCCCCAAGGGTGAGTCGCTTGGCTCTTCGTAGCGCCGTTTATGGCTGACAGTGCATCACAGAGGGCGCGCCGAAACAGAGCCACGGCGAGAGGCGTCCTGACGAGCACTTGCCGCCACCGACAGGCCGTGGCGGCCTCAACCAGTCCGCACACGCCGGTACGTGTTCCTCTATCTGTGTACGCAGCCGAATGCTGACAGCGGACACTCAGAGCAAGGTGCCCCGACAGAACGCTTTACGACAGCTCGCCACCAGGACGCCGCCACGCAGTTCCAGAGGCAGCAGCCGCAGCCCCTGGCGCCCGCGCCGGACTCGCGGACGGTCGTCGACACGGACCCGTATGACGCCCCCGTCACCGCCGGCGACACCCTCACCGGCGCGACGTCCCAGACGGTCTACCAGGGCCTCGGCGTGCCCGGCAAAGGGATGTCGAGCGCCGAGATGCACCATGATGGGCACCCGCACTCCAAGCGCGGCCACCTGGGTAGCGACCAGTACGGCACGGCGGACACCCTGAGGAGCAGGGATGGTGTGGATTTGGACGGCTGGAAGTGAGGAGGGAATCAGCCAATACAGGCACATGGAAAGGGAAAGAAAGTTGTATTTGTAGCCGACCTCAAGGGAAATGATCTCTAGCTCTTGCCTGCTGTATCACAAATTAGAGCTCAGCCTGTCTGTCTGTTGCTGTGCCCGCGAGAAATCTAGAAGAGCTAGACGAGCGAGCGGAGACCACGTGAGCCAGCCAGGCCCCCAAAGATTTGGGCTTGCTTCCGCCTCTCACTCCATGAAAAGCTCGCGCGGCCTAGATGACGAAACTCAGGTAAAGCCGTCAACCTGCAGCGAGCATAGCAGAGCCTGACATCTGTGACAAAGCTGCAGGTCGGCGCGCAGCCGTGACTTTCTCGGATACAACGCGGCCGCGACGCGCGCGCGTTGACACGCCCTGGGCACTTCCGTCGCCGTCTCACCCGCGTCCAGCTGACGGCCCACTGCGCCAGGACAGCAGCGCGGGTGCGTCGGCCCAATTTGATGACGCGTCCGAGTGCCCGTCAAATTCGAGCAGCTGACGGCCTGGCGGCGCAGCAGCCGCGGCGTGCTGCACGGCCCCTTTCCCGCCGACCCCTCTCCTGCGCGCGGTGGCCGTGGCGCACCTCGACGCGGTGGCGATCGCGGGGCAGCTGCTCGCGCGCCGCCGCGCCAGCTGACTCCATGAGACAGGAAACGGCATTCCGCGTCCGATCCCGCTGGCCTCTGCGCAGAGAGAGGAGCCAGACGCAGGGCTATATGTAGCCTGGAGGGGGTGAGCTGCGCCTCGAACGCCTCCACGCGTGCTCACCACTATGCCGAACCCGAAGCACATCACAGAGCGCATCTTCCAGGGTCCCCAGAAGTACATCCAGGGGCCCAACGCGATCAAGAACTCGGGCCAGTACTTGAAGGCTCTCGGGAAGAAGCCGCTCTTGACGGTCGACGACAACGTCTACGAGATTGGTGTGTCCATCCCCAGCTATCCAAAACATGATGCTCACCCACAGACCAGCTGGAAAGAACCTCATCAGCGTGCTTGAGAAGAACGGCTTCACAATCCACCGCGCCCGCTTCCGCGGCGAGGCGTCCGTGAAGGAGATCGACCGCCTGACCGTCGAGGCCAAGGACGCGCAGGTCGACTTCGTGATCGCTCTCGGCGGCGGGAAGACGATCGACACGTCGAAGGCGATCGCGAACCACCTCGGTGTGCCGATCGCAGTGATGTCGACGACGGCGTCGACGGACGCGCCGTGCAGCGCGCTCTCGGTGCTCTACAGCGAAGAGGGGCTCTTCGAGAGCTACCGCTTCTACCAGTGGAACCCGAACCTCGTGCTCGTCGACACGAGCGTCGTGATCAACGCGCCGCCGCGCATGCTCGCGGCGGGCATCGGCGACGCGCTCGCGACGAACGTCGAGGCGCGCCAGGCGCGCTACAGCGTGAACTTCGGCGGCGGCATGCCCACCGAGCTCGCGGGCGCGGTCTGCCGCACGTGCGAGGGCACGCTCTTCCGCTACGGCAAGCAGGCGTACGAGGCGAACAAGACGCGCAGCCTCACGCCCGCGTTCGAGGCCGTCGTCGAGGCGAACACGCTCCTCTCCGGCCTCGGCTTCGAGACGGGCGGCATCGCCGCCGCGCACGCGGTACGCTCCCCTTCGCACGCACGCGTGCGCGCGCCCTGACGTCCCCCGCGCAGATCCACAACGGCTTCACGGCCATCGAGGCCATGCACGGCCTGATGCACGGCGAGAAAGGCAGGTGCCCGCTCGCCCCGCACGCCGCCACTGCTGACCGCGCCCACAGTGGCGTTCGGGATCGTCTGCCAGCTGATCCTCGACGGCGCGGACACGGCGGAGCTCGAGCGGTACATCGACCTGATGCTCTCCGTGGACCTGCCGATCACTTTCGAGCTGCTCGGCATCCCGAAGGTGACGGACGCGGAGCTGCGCGCTGTTGCGAAGGCCGCGTGCGCGCCGACGGAGACGATCTGGAACATGGAGCGCGCGATCAACGAGGACATCGTGTTCCACGCAATCAAGGGCGCCGACACCGCGAGCCGCGAGTTCATCCGCCGCACGGGCTGGCGCAAGTCGGCGTAGGCTGCACCGCAAGGCGAGGGGGAAACTGTGTATTTGTAGCGCACTGTGCATCTCTAGGGCCGCACAGGGACTGTGATCGGGACAATCTACGCGTCGATGTGTTCTCCGAACCACTGTCCGACCTTCAGCGCCGCCCTCGGCACGAGGGCACAAACAACGCACCTGGCTTAGAAACTCAGCCGATTTCTTCGGCGTCCGCGCCTGCGTCTCGTAGTCGACGTGCGTGACGCCGAAGCGGACCCTGTAGCCCTCCGCCCTGCACACACACCCGTCAGGCACCGCTCCAGGGGGCAAACGCAATCAGACAGGCCGGCGCACCACTCGAAGTTGTCAAGGAGACCTGCAGGTGGCGTGAGCGCGTGCCTGGGCGGCGCAGCGGGGCGGACTCACTCCAGGCGAAGTACCCGCGGACGTCGGCGCCGTCCTCCGCGACGGCCTGCAGCAGCGCCTGCGTGTACTCGCGGAAGTACTCCTGCCGGTCCGTGTCGTCGACGGCCTGCTCCGCCGACAGGGCGTTCTCGCCCTTCACGGGGAAGCCGTTCTCTGTCACGCTGTGCGGAGATGAGGCCGCGGGCGCGTGGTATGGCCGGAGATTGGCTTACTAGACGGGTTTGCCGTACGCCTGCGGGCAGGATCGTCAGGCGCTTGGTAGAACTGAGTACGGTTGGAAGCATACCTTCCAGAGGTAGTTCAGCAGCTAGGACGACATCAGAGCCGGAAAGCGGTGCAAGATGGCATGAAATACGCACCCAGCGGAAACCAGGGCCATCTGCATCTCGCACGTTCAGTCACACCGACACCTGCACAGTCAGCTCAGCGGACTCACACGTCTGCAGCCAGCCAAGGTCCGCTGTACGCAGAGCCGTCAGCATCGCTCCACAATCGCCGCACGCCCGCACTGACACTGGGTCCCGAGCTGCGATCCGTCCACGCGTGTGTGCCCTGTCTTGACGAGCCCGCCGAGTTCATCTTCTCCGCCATCCTCTGTTCACACGCGATCAGCGACGGTGGCCACCAAACAAGGGTATATGCGCTACGTACGGACGAGGTGCGTCGTGTACGTGTTCAGGCCGAAGAAGTCTGACGAGCCCTGCACGAGCGCGGCCTCCTCGGGCGTGAATTCTGGTAGGCGGTCGCCGAGCACGGCCTTCACACGCGCGGGGTAGTGACCTTTGTAGATCGGGTCCTGGCAGTCCGCGGACGGCGTCAGCGTCCGTGCGCCGCAGGAGGGACGTGAGGCGTACTGCGAAACGGCCGAGCTTAAACTCCATCGCGCGCAGGGTCGCTTCCTTACCTGATGGACGCGTGAGTGCGCCGGTGGGCAGATGGAGTGGGTATATGCGTGCTTACTCGCGTCTGTGTCGTCGTATGGGATCAGCCAGTGGCAGTCGAGCGTGATGCCGATCTGGCCGCTCTGTTTCTCCTTGAAGTCGTCTCGGTAGAGCTTCACGGCATTGGCATGCGCGAGGATGATGTTATGTGAGACTCTGAAGCATCCATTGGATAAGCATGAGAAGAATGGAAGTCGGGAAAGCGCATACATCCAGGGTTCGGTGTTGCTGACATGCCCAGGAGCGAAGATGCCGTTGCCGTACCCCATGATAGATATCACCCACGGCTCGTTGAATGTGATCCTACACTGGGATCAGCATAGGGACCTCACAAACCACGAAAGGACGCACCAATTCTGTACAAGGTCTCCGAAAGACTCGAAGCAAACCTGGAGATCAATCTGTCAGGATGAGACAGTTCCACGACGCGTCGTACCAACCTTTGCGTAGTTTACAAAGTCTTGCACGATCTCTTCCTTGTTCAGCCAGCCTCCGTATCGCTCATCTAGTGCTTGCGGCAGGTCCCAGTGATACAGTGTCTTGCCACTTGTGAGGTCTTCGTTCATCTGTCACACCGGCCGAGGACACTCACCACGAACGGCGTGATTCCCTCCCTCACAAGCTCCTCGATGAGCGTGCGATAGTGCCTGACACCCTGCTCGTTGACGGGGTCGGCTCTGCCTCCCTTGGGTATTATGCGCGACCAGGAGAGCGAGAAGCGGTACGCCTTGACGCCGTACGACTTGAGCAGCTGCACGTCCTCCTTCCAGCGGTCGTAGGACTCGGTGGCGCGATCGCCGCTCGCGGCGTCCGCGATCTTGTCGGGGAGCTTGCAGAACGCATCCCATATCGAGGGCTCGCGCCCGTCCTTGTCTGGCGCGCCCTCGATCTGGTACGCCGCTGCGTCCGCCCGGGCTCAGCGTCGTCGTCCGTCCCGCGCGCGCGTGTGCCACTCACCGGTGGCATAGCCCCAGACAAAGGACGCGGGGAGCTTGGCGGAGGTCATCGTCTGCGGCAGGCTTCGAGAAGTACAAGGGCGTTCCCAGGCGGGCGTGTGCGCAGAGCTTATATACGAGGCGGGAAGTCACGCCGGCCGGCTGCGATGATGCTGAGGGTCCGGCGCATCCTCGGAGACGCGCAGGGCGAAGCGTGACCCTCTCCGTTGCTTTATTGTCATCTCCGTCCACGCCAGCGTGGCTGTGGGAGTCTGGAGTGGTGTGTCTGCGAGACAGCGTGGTGGTTCAGGATCAAGAGACAACTGCCCGATCCAGGAACTGCGACCGTCGTGGCGTCAACTGATAAGCGCCACAGCACTCTGAAACTGAGACCGCAAGGCTGCCAGTACTTGAGTGGATGCGACATTTTGTATCGCAAGGATATCAAGAATAACGGGTGTGGTATAAGTTATGCTAAGATGGCGCCGGTGCTCCCACTCGTCTCTGTTCTCCACGAGATTTTCCCCCTCAGGTTGGGTGGCGGGTGGTCCCTGCGAACCAGCTCTATGACTGCCCAGCCGAGTCAGCACACAAACACTGCAGCGGTACGCGGACTCACCGTCGTTGCGGCTGCCGTGTACGGCGCTCTCAGTCTCGTACAGTTCCTGCTCGTAGCCGCGCTCGGACCAGTCCGGCCGGCCGGTCTCAAGGGCCGACGTCACGATGAGGTCGTCCGAGAAGTCGGTCGCGGTCCGTAGTCTAGAGTGGGAGTTGGGGTGCAGTAGCTTGGGGTCGCGTATGTTCAACATGAGGCGAGCGATTAACATTGTCGACAAACTGCAAACCAGTTAGCTGTGAGCGGTGGGCATAAGAAGCCCTTACATATTGGTAAATGTAGCTGTGAATCCTTTGAGGACTGGCTAGAGTACATGGTAAGCATCTGGCGGCCGCAGAGTAGCTGGCGCGTCTTACTCGTGAAAACTAGAAGTGAGGGTCAGATACCGAGATAGACGGCTGTAGAGCACACCTACCAAGAACGTGAACACTGTGGTGCTCGTGAAACACATGATGAGCCTGCACCACGTTTGAACGCCTGCGTCGTGACTTCAAGCACAGACAGCTTACCCAAAATACATGGTGCCTGCAATTGAATCAGTCATCTGTCTATCAAGTGAGCGCGAACAAGAGACGTACCGTCTCGAAGGATGAGATCAACGATGCCTCTGGGCCCGCCCCGGAGCGATAGTGCTTTGCAAAGTGTGAGGGTGAAGATCATCGTATCATGGCAGAGCATAGCGCCCCATGTGATTGCCAGATCTACTCCGAGTCAGTTCTCTCCACCAACTCTGGAGACTCAAACTACGCACTGCGACCTCTGATCTCAAATGGCTCAGTCAAGCCAACAACACAGAGGAGGAATCACGCACGACGATGAAGAGGTGGCAACATTGCACCCTATGGCTGCGGGCTCTTCCGGAGTGGGCTCATGGTGCCTCACTAGACCGTACTGACAAGTCGGATGGGAGGCGTGCGGAATGAAGGTGGACAGGGCGGACGTACGCAGCAAACAGCGAGCACCGCGACCGATACTGTCCACAGCAGGTAGAAAATGCGACGGCTTCGCTCATACAAAGCGTACGTGCGTATGTTGAGCATTACTGAGCGAAAGAGATGTCAGCGAGCACAGCGCATCCAGCCAGGATGAGACTCACTAGCGACCAAGACCTGCGAGACGAGGATGTAGAACTGGTGGTACGCTATCAACGCAGGACATCTGGGATACACCCAGTCAGCCGTTTGCACACGCCAAAGGCGACATACATCTCACATCTAAAAATTACTCAATGGAGTCAGCGACAACATCGTTCAGGACACGAATCCACAGACGCACATGATGATCTTCCACAGCCCAGAGCACCTGCACCACGACCGGGACGTTCCCCGCAAGCGCGAGATACCGGCACACGAGGAACCACAGCGTGCCCCGCTTGGGACTCAGGTCCGCCGTCCAGTACCGCTCGATCTCCGCGGGCAGCGTGAGCAGGTAGTCGTAGTAGAGGAGTGCTGCCGGCGCCGCATCAGCCCTGCACACCCGAGCGCACGCGCCACGCACCGAATGGGGCGAGGTTGAACACGCGGTTCAGCCGCGCGTCCCTGCGTGCGGGCGTGAGCTTCGCGTGCGCGGAGGCGTGCCGGGGCGTACCTGAAGGCAGTGGCAACGTCCGCGTCCCAGGCGCCCGCCGCGCTCAGGCTCATCAAGCGCGTCTTCGAGAGCGCGTCCTCGTGGCGTGACAGTGGCGGCCGGGGGCCGACGCGCAGAGGGTGGGTGGGGCCCAGGAGCTCGCTCGCGGGGCCCGTCGCAGGCGCGGTATATGTACGGCGCCGCCGTGCCCGCAGGCAGGGTCTGATCGCGCCATGCGTTTCGCGCCGGGGCGACGTGCAATCGGGCGAGCGGCGATTTCGAAATTGGCCCCCGTGCCGATGCGAACCTTGCCGCGCTGGCAGATCCTGATGCACTCGCTGATGCTCGCAAATTCGCAGAACACAAGGGAGCTGCCCTCCCGCCGCGGCCGACCGCCCGGCGACCGCCTGCTACTGCGTGCGAGGCCGCGTCGCCATCACGCTCTTGTTACTGTGGGACCCGGGCGATCGCCTGCCAATGTGTGCGCCGCTTCCCTGCATACCGGCTGTCGGAGGGCTGCGTGGAGGGTGCGCGAGGATGTGGGGATGCCGTGGTGCCCCGGTCTCAGACTCCACCTCGTCCGAGGCGCCAGTGCGGCCGCATCCTGGGCCCGCGTCGCGCTGCGAGAGCGACCTCCGAGCCCCCGGGATATCGCCTCCAGCGCACGACGTGACGCGAGGGACGTGGATGGGGCCTGCCACGGTTTCAGTACCGGTTCCGTGGGCGTGGGGGGCCTCGATTGAAATGTTTCATCGACGCGATCGAGCAATTCGAGTCCATCTGCGAGTCTCTGCGACGCACACGCATGCGCGGACGTCATCGCGCGGCTGTTTCGAGGTGCGCAACGGGTGCAGTTTGCTAGCCGAGCGAGCTGCTAAGGATTACGGGGTGCGTGCGCGACGTGCACGGGCGAAAGCATGACGGGTAGCGCGCGCATATAACACGCAGGACGAGCTGGCTTCGTGTGTTTCGACTGTGGATGACCTGCAGATAGTGCTCTGAACCTGGGTGACTGAACCATGCATGCAGCCATGAAAAGTGGGGTCCGCTATGTAGAAAAAGATGGCTGGTGACATCGTCATTATATTGGATCACTCACGACCGTGACCTCTACGTATGTGCCCCGGTCTACCGCTAACGATTACTGAAGAGCACCCATCGAATGCCTTCGTAGAGCAACTGCACGTCGGGAAGCTTCTCCTTCCGTTTCCGCGGTCTTCCTATCGCAGGGGGCTTGGGTAGAGCTGCGGCAGCACTGAAGGTCAGAGCAAAGCGTACGAGACACTCGCCGAGCTTCACTAACCCCCGGCGTGGGATTCTGCCTGGTGCTTCTCCGCCAACTTCCTCTCCAGCTCTGCGAAAGCGTCGTACACGGGGCTGAGTTTCGGCTTCGCTTTCTGACTCGACCCTGTGGTTTGTATCTCTGGCGGCCAGCGGTCTTCGGGTATATGCAGGGCGTTGAGGGAGGCGCGGACGGAGTCCGTGGCTTTCTTGTACTCATCGAGGGCTTCTATGTAGAGGTCTTGTACGCAGATGGCGCAGCCAGACATGCAGCATTCTGACGCACAGTTTAACGTTGTTCAATCACAGAAAGCCGAAGTGCTCACCGTCTGGTCCTGGAGGCTTCGGTTCCTCTGGAATGACAAAACCCATGAACGTCTTCACGTCCCGCTTTGCGGGTCGCACGCGCGGTACATCCGGGTCATTCTCTTGTACATCCCTGGAGAGCTCCGCAATATCGCTCTGGTACGATCCTTTGCCCCGCACCGATTTCTCCAGTCGGCGATAGCGGTCGGTTAGGTTCTGGCCGCCGCGAGTTGGGTAGCGGCCGGGTGGGGTCGATGTCGGGAGCACGTGTGCTGCTGCTGCCGCCGCCGACGCATGGCGCAAGAGTACTACGGGTGTATGTGGCAGAGAAGAGAGTGCACTGCCCGCCGCGAGTCGCAACATCCAAGTCCGAGTGTATGCATGAGTAAGAGGTGTGCAGGACGCTGTCCGGGACGAGGTCCATCCGGGAGCGTGGAGAAAGGCGGCCGTGCCGAACGCGGGAACTCGCTCCCACGCCCGCGACGCATGGGACGCGAGGCGCCACAGACGCCGGCATACCTGCCTGGCACCGCACCGCGAGCATCGATGGCGGCGGGCACGGCGTTCAAGAGCTTCTCGCTCACGAACGACATCCTCGAGGTGTCCCCGCAGGACGAAATATTTAGGTACGACCCCGAGGCGAACAAACGACTCGCCCGAGACGCACCATGGAGCAAGGAGTACGTGTGCCCGCCGCTTAATGAGGTGCACGGGATGCTGAGGACGTGCTATTTTACCAGCCCACACTACTTCAAGTCATGCAAGATCTCCGCTGTTGCCTTGATTAAGATGGTGAGCACGGAGGGCCCGCGAAGAAGAAGACTGGGCTCAGACGTCGTATCCGCAGGTCATACACGCGCGTTCGGGTGTGCCACACGAGATCATGGGGATGATGCAGGGCAAGATCGTCGGGACGTCTCTGGTCATCGTCGACTCCTTTGCACTTCCGGTGCAAGGGACAGAGACGCGAGTCAATGCGGCGAACGAGGCCAACGAGTACATGGTGCAGTACATAGAGAGCAGTAACAGGGTGCGTACTCGGATGCCATTTCCCACTCGCGCGTTCTGATGGTAGTTTTGGTCCAGGTAGCCAGGCTGGAACACGCTGTCGGCTGGTACCACTCCCACCCCGGCTACGGATGCTGGCTCTCAGGTATCGACGTCAATACCCAGATGACCAACCAGAAGTACCAAGACCCATTCGTCGCCGTCGTCGTACGTTGCGGCGTGCGTTCGCCCTGGCTCCACATCTCACATCCTTCTAGATTGACCCCAACCGCACCATCTCTGCCGGCAAGGTCGACATCGGTGCCTTTCGTACCTACCCAGAGAACTACACGCCACCGGATGCTGTAGCGTCGGAGTACCAGTCGATTCCCCTCAGCAAGATAGAAGACTTCGGTGTGCATGCCAATCAGTACTACCCGCTCGAAGTCCAGATCTTCAAGTCGAGTCTTGACAACGAGCTCCTCGGCCTTCTATGGAACAAGTACTGGGTCAACACCCTCAGTCAGAGCCCTCTCATCTCGGTACGTGCGGTCAGCGCTCTCGATAAGACCTGCGACTAATTTAGGTTCAGAATCGGGCGTATGCTGTATCCCAGCTGTCTGACCTGCACCAGAAACTGGCGAAGGCGGGACAGACTGTCCCAAACACCCGCGCACCGGCACCAGTAGTCAAGGAAGAGAAGACCCTTACCAAGGTATGGTCCAGTGCCATCTTGTTGAAACAGCTGCTGACGACACCCGATTTTGTAGAAGGTCGAGAAGAAGCCGGAAGAGAGCCAGCTCGTGAAGAGTGTCAAAGACAGCAACAAGATCGCCATCGAGGCGCAGCACGGGCTTATTGCCCAAGTCCTCAAGGACGTAATCTTCTCGATGCGGCCAGGATCCGACGGCACCGAGGCCGCTCTGAACCAGGCATCGGAGGCTGTGGACACTGCGATGTCCATCGGCTGAGGTTCTACATAGAAGTTGTATTCGTCTCAATGTACTCTTGCAGCCTGGCTCTCCCTCGCTATTGTTTGTATCATAGTCACTCTTGCAACCAGTTATTCACTCGGATGGACGCCGGCGCTATGCGCGACCGCATCTTGACCCAAACTTCACCCAAACTCTTGACGATCCTCTTGTTCTCTCTGTGACATTGGTCAACCTCCCCATCGCACAGCATCGCTGCAGAACGCGCGCTGTGCAGGCGATTAGCTCCTAGCTCGTGACTCTACCCCAGAGCTGTACTAAAGCGGCTTCGCTTGGAACGTCAGGGTTGTCTCAGCCCCATAAGCACCCTCAGCTTGCGGAGGTCTCTCTCTTGCCTACGTACTCTCTGTTCGTCACACCTATCGGCGCAGGTCAAGCTACTTGGATACTACATCGACCTCCGCGACATGAAGCTCTCTTATGGTCTTGCAGGACTCGCCGCGACCCTCGCAGCTGTCCCGACCGCGCTGGCATGGGGCGGTGCTGGGCACGAAATCGTCGCGACCATCGCGCAGATCTACCTGCACCCGTCGGCCCTCAGCAACGTCTGCGACATCCTGTACCCCGGCTCGGCTGCGCTTGGGCACTGGCCGCCGTGCTACATCTCGCGCGTCGCGTCCTGGGCGGACCAGATCAAGCGGAGCCCGCAGTACCGCTACACCGCCGCGATGCACTACGTCGGCGCCGTCGGCGACCATCCGTGCGAGACGTGCCTCTTCCCCGGCGCGGACGGCTGGGCCGGCAAGCGCGATATCAACGTGCTCGGCGCGGTCAGAAACATGACCGACGTGCTCGTCGGGTACACCGACGGCTCCTTCGACCGCGATATCGCGGAGGACGCCGTCAAGTTCCTCATACACTACATGGGCGACATGCACATGCCGCTGCACTTGACGGGCAGGGAAAGAGGGGGGAACGGTGCCCGTGTCGCCTTTGATGGACGTGCTACCAGTATGTGAACCGCTCCTAGCGCTCTTGATGTGAGTTGACCTTGTTGCAGACCTGCACTCCCTGTGGGACAGCCTCCTCATCGCCAAGTCCCTGCGCACGATCTCGTCGAACTACACCCGCCGCTTCCCGCACGACTCGACCTCCGTCGATGTCGAAGCGCACCTCCGCGACACGATCTACGACCCGTACGTGCGCCGCGTGATGTGGGAAGGCATGGGCGTCGGCAGCGTGCCGGGCCGCTTCGCCGTCGAGACCATCGAGGAGTGGCTCACCTGCCCCGAGCCGGCACCAGAGGGCCGCTGGGACCAGGGCGTGCTCGGCGCCGTGCAGACGACGCTCGGCCTGCGCGCCGCGCGCGACGAGGAGCGCTGGGACGACGAGGTGCTCTGCCCGTTCGCGTGGAGCAAGACGCTGCACGGCCTGAACTGCGAGCTCGTCTGGCCCGCCGCGCTCGACCGCCCGCCGTACAACCAGAGCGCGTTTGGCGCGCGCGGCGACGAGCACGACCACGAGTCGCCCGACGACTTCTTTGCGCGCCCGCGCAGGCCCCACCCTGACCTCCTCGAGCTCGACACGCCCGAGTATGCGGGCAAGATTTACCAGGAGTGGGTCATCGAGCGGCTCATGGCCACCGCTGGCATCAGACTTGCTGGCCTCCTCAACGGGTTGTTCATGGATGTCGAGAGTCTGGGGAATGAATGCGATTTGCCTGTGGTTTATGTGTAACAGTATAATTGTCTGTGGTCAGGTCATCTCTTTGTAATTTCTCGTAGCATCGACCTCTCACGGGACTTTCGTATATTAGCCTCGCACTGTGCGGCCGGGTTGGGATTGGATTGTTTCGTACGGGGAAAGAATGGATAGTATGACATGTTATGGGGAGCTCTTGGAATAATTCTCCTTTACCAGGGTAAGGGAGGCAGAGTCGAGTGCCAAAGATTGAGAGAAGAGTTGAATACTGGCCGCACATTAGGGGAGATCACGGTAGCGGATTCTGGGTGTAATCAGGCTCGGATTACAGCGCGGATTATCGCCTCCGTTCTGCGCGTCGATTTCGGCGCTTAGCGTTCAAGTTCCCTCCCCGCTTGTCTGAGTCTGAAGCACCCCAGGCTGTTTGGCAGTGTTTGCTACGAAGAAGCTTACTTCTGCGGTCATATCTGACCCCTACTGCTCGTTTCTTGCATGCAATTTGATGACAGTTGTACATTGAATCTTCAATGCGAGCTCAATGTCCTCAACGGCGAGCACAGAAGGAGTTTCTGCACAGATGCCGACGGCCAGCAGGGTCGGGCATCAGCGGAGAGTCAAGATGATCTGCTAAGCGCCGAAATCGACGCGCAGAACGGAGGCGATAATCCGCGCTGTAATCCGAGCCTGATTACACCCAGAATCCGCTACCGTGATCTCCCGTATTGTTCCAAGGATAGCAAGTCTCCGATGCGGGCTTCAACTTTGGCAAGCAGGTTGGAAGACCGAAAGTCACTACTAACAAAACCTGAGGTCGCTTGGCCACATACTCACTGATCATCTCGCCGTACTTGGGCGAGCACAGCTTCAAGCTCGAGGCGGCCGGCCTTGGGAAGCATACAGGCTCGAGCTCTGATGCTGTGAGGGTCATGTAAGATTTGAAACCTGTGTCTTTCGGTCCTTGTCGATTAGTGGTTAGATCATCACGTTGTGGTTACACAAGCCCGTGAAGACGGAGGCTCGAATCCTCCCTGGGACAGTATTTTTATTTGATTTTTTATTTGGCTTGGGTCCTCAAAAAGTATTGATTGAGCGACGACTCCGACGAGCGTGCCTCTTCTACTGTAGTACTACTGCCTTCCAAGTTCCATCCGAGTACGTAGCTATACCTATCTAGGCCCGTGTTAGAATGTAATGCGTCTCAGGGAGCACGATGTGGTATGCAAAATACAGCTGGTCACAGATTATAGTTACAGGTGCTGCATTTGAGATAGAAGGCGGCGCCATTCGCACCCGCTCGGCAGCTGGGGCACGTAGTCGGCCTGACAGGGGAGGAGCTGGGGGTACCAGCCATCTTTTGGAAGAGTCGAGCAAGCATCCCTGCGCTGTGCTTGAGGTCCTCGGCCTCGATCCCTTCCATCCAGGAGTAGAGGCCTTTGGCAACGACTTCCCTAGCCTTGTTGCACGCATAGGTGATCTCGAGCTCCTGAATTTCGTCATATCTGCGTGATGTTACGAGAGAGCAGTTTTCGAGAAGAGACTCGGCTTACTGTGCAGTGAACGACGAGAAGAGCTCTGCAAGAATATTGTCAGCAGACATCTTCGACGCTATGTCGTCCTTGGCAAGGTTCTTGAGTTCTTTCAAGCCAAGCTGGAAAGAACGTGAGTGGCACGTCGAGTGAAGCTATTAGGACGTACCCGGTGAGCAAGCTTGTACATCGATTTTGGAGAAGTGGGATGTGCTCCTGCATCGTGAGTCTGAAAAAGAAATATTGCAGGAATCTTGGGCTGGCTCTTCAGCCGAGAGAATGCGATCTTGCCGGTACTGGTATAGAAGATGAAAGACTGCCATCTGCGGGACCGTATGATGAGACTAGTGAAGTACGATGCGTCAATCACGTACGTAGGGAATGCGAAAGTGCGAATGAGATGGATGCGCCCTGTCCCACCGAGCGCGAGCTTTTCCCCGTGGCTCTCAGGTTCTCCGTTGACTTCACTCTCCTCGGGCTTCTGAAAGACGAGTCATTACGCTGCCCAGAGACAAGTACCATACAGGCATTAACGTACCTTGCCAGCGCCGCAGCCGTCGGCGCGAGAGGTGCTCACTTCGCGGGCATCGGCACTGGCGAGGGAACCGCCAGCGATAGGTACCTCAGCATTCTGTGGTAGCGGCTCCTCGTCGTCTTCGAGGTCGCTGTCCGAACCGTACCCGGGGTCGTCTATTTCGGCTGGAAAGTCACTCGGAAAGCCGCCGTCGAGCTGTCCTTCGATGGAGCAGCCGTCAAAGCCACTGCGAAGAACTTCAGACGGGAAGATCGTGTCATTGATGTCGCAAATACATGGCGGCTGATACTCACGAGGCTCGAAGTACTGCGGCTCCTTCGCGCGGAGAATGTAGCTATTGGCGTGGACAGCCTTCGGAGAGTAGATGACTCCAGAGGTTTTACGGCGAGAGTAGGCGTAGAACGTGGTATCGAGGAAGTTGCCACTAATCATGGCACGCTTGAACGCGAGCCTCATGAGCTCTTCGGGGCTCTTGTCGACATCGGCAGGGATTGGTTGATCGAACCCAGGATGGTCTTGAGTGCCTGACGCCACCTGCTTTCCCTTCTTCTTCTGACCCTTGCCCTTGACAGCTCGATTCGGCGGCGGAGTCGACATGGGATCGAGGGGGGCGTTACCAAACATGAGCGTAGGAGGACAGGTGTGCAAGGGGCTTCAAGGAGCGAGGCAGCCTTTCAGCAAGCGTGCACTATGTGAGCACAAACTCAATCAGCTTGCTTTGTTCTTAGATGCACCAGCACAAAGGAGCGGCCTGAAGCCTATACCAACCCATCGATGAAATCGCCCGCTGCTTGTTTGACAGGCACGAGGTCTCGATGGAGGTCTTGTGACGTCCCATACCGCACCAGAAAGTAGAGAGCACCTGATTAAGCAAAAAGAAATGTTAGTGGCAAGACTGGAGGCAAAAACGTGGTGATAATTTACGACCGTTAGTAGGACGTGTAAATCCCGGGCCCGGAATGTTGCGCTAGACTCGAATGCACATCAGTACTAGTAGTCGATTGTCATACACGCCCCGTAGAAGTCATGTCGGCGGTGTGTACATTGGAAACTTTGGTACTGATGTTATGCCAGGTTGGAGAGCGTGCCGCGGTGAAACACAAGTTGCAAGGGCAGAGAAAAGGCTAGACTGACGGCTATCGCCGCTCGAATTAAATATTGAACGCCACGACGGAAGCGCTTATTGGCGCCTGCTACGCTCTCGAGTAAGCGTCTGCCTCGGGGAGACTAACGCTCTCCAGAGAAAGTTTGTCCAATGCCAAGTCACCTCAACGGCAGGGAGAACGACGATATATTACTCGAATGGCAAAGAATCTGAAGTATGAGAATGCAGGTCCAAAGTGCGATAGCATACACACAAGTTAATACATAGATAAAGGCAAGGCAGTCGACCTCAAGTCGCCCTTTTACTGCTCGCTGATGCTCAGCAGTCGCCTACACAGGTGCCTCGGCGACACCTCCACGATCAGCTGTGTACCAATAAGGAGCACAGTAGCGCTAGTTTCGTTGACCTCCTTGACCTTGGCGTCGTAGCCATTGTGCTCGCCGGCCAGGACCACGACGTCCTCGCCTGCGTTCTCGGGGTGGACCGGTCGCAGGTACTTGACGGGGATCTCGAGCACTTGGGTGTTGCTCGGCTTCTCGATGAGCCGGATGCGCGCGCGCGAAGTGTACCGTTCGTTGTACGCGTCGAACACGGAGAGCACGCCGGCGAGTTCGCCCTCGTGCACGCCATCCATCCAGCCCGGTTCGTCGCCGCGGGCGAAGGTTTCCGTGATCCGGCATACCAGGCCCGTCTTCGTCTTGTCAGAGAGGCTTGGGCTCAAGAGCCACTTTTCGCCAACGACTACAGCGAAACACTCATCAGACACGGCGGAAAGTTCGTTGTGTAAACTATACATACCATCTTCTGTGGGCTTTGTTGACGGAAGCCCTCCGCTGTACCCGAATGCAGCTGGCGTACGCATATCATCGTACGACGACGATACTCCTGGTGTGGGAGCGCCATATGCACCACTAGCCCACGCTCCGGGCGTTGGCGCAGACATTCCTGGTGTCGGCGCCCCCCACGCAGATGGCGTTGGCGCGCTCTAATGGTACAAAAGTCAGCGCAGCTCGTCTACATGACTCCGAGAAGCGTACCCATGATGTTGACGACTCGCCCCATTCGGCCCTCGGAGTCGCACCGCCCCACGCAGGCCGCGCAGGCGTGGCACCGCCCCAAGACGAAGACGATCCGTTCTGCGGCGGCGGAGCAGGCGTCGCGCCACCCCAGGACGACGTCGGCTTGGGGGTCGCACCTCCCCATGCGCTGTTGCCCTGCGCATACGGGTTCGGCGTGCGCGACGACGCGGTCCATGCCGGGGTCTTGCCCTCTCCGTATGGATTCGGGGTCTTCGCGGTCGCATTCCACGCAGGGGTCTTCCCAATTTGGTGTGGGTTCGGCGTGCGTGAATCCATGCCGCCGTGCCATGCTGGTGTCTGCGGGACCTGGTTGTACGGGTTTGCAGTACGCCCGCCGCCACCGCCCTGATACGGGTTCGGTGTGCGGCCAGATGAGGGGCCAAAGGGAGATATTCTAGATAAGCCATTTCCATGCCGGGGCGTGTGTGGTGGAGGGCCTGTGCGCGGGGAATCGATCGCCTCGAGGGAGCCATCAGGGCTGCAAGCTCTGTCAGGACAGGGTATCCACCAGGGAGAGAATACACTCACTTTCGTCGCTTGATCTTCTCCCTCTCGATCATGATAACTTTGTTGCCGGTGCTGAGCTCGACGCGCGCCATATTGCCATTCGTGTCTTTGACAATACCGACGATACCTTTCCGCGGCCCATGAATGATTTGGACCAGATCTCCAATGAGACGATCGCGAGGCCCTCGGCCCATGTTGCCGCTGACCATGCCACCCTGAGCGCCACCGCTGAGCGCAGGGTTCATCTTCGACAGATCCGTGTTTCCCAGCTTGAGACCACCTCTCGGCGTCAGCGAGACGAGCGAACGAGCACGCGTGACGAACACGCCACCATTCTCGCTGATGTCGCGGTTGAAGAGCCAGGCGTAGAAGGCTTGATGGGTATGCAGGACGCGTCCCTTGCGGCCCTCGCCGTCGACTTCCTTGACGTTGTCGTTGGCGCGGAGCTCGTGCCCCTCTGAGTCTACCGCAATTGCACGATGTGTATCACGACGCATCGAGATCTGGTGCGGCTTGACCAGACGGACCTGGCCATTCTGGTCAAGTACTCGGAACGAGTCACGTTCTGTCTTGAAGATGACCCCGACGGCTTGAAGACTAGGAAAGATGAGTAAGCGGCTGATCGGCTCCCACGACGTCTCGCCACGTACTCAAGCTGAACCAAATCGTGCAACTCGTAGTTACCGACGGTGTTCGTACTTGTACCGACTTCCGCTGCCTCACGGAGATCTTTCGAGAAGACGGACACCTGGGTATCATCAGTTACGGGCGCCATACAGAACCTACGACTACGCACCTCCTGCATAGTCATGTCAGAGAGGAAAGTGACAACATTGTCCATGACCGAGACCACGAGGCCTGTCTCGTCCGCGTTCTTTCCAGTCATGACTTTGACGTGGTCACCGGCTTTGAAGCGCTTGCGTACGCTCCGTGCCGGGATCTGTATCCGCTGTCCATCGAACTCCACGCCGACAGGTTGGATTGTAACGACATCCTGTTCTACCGCTTGCACGGTACCATGGACGCCAGCCTGCTCGCCCTCGAAGACCTCGATGTGGTCTCCAGGCTGCAGCACGGCAATTGCAGCCTTCTTCGAGGCCTCGGCGATAATGGAGAGGTCCACGTTCGCCTCGTTGTCTGCGCCGTCGGCGCCGCGCGTGAACTGAGTGATTTCGTCGAGCGTCGGGTTGACATCGTCCAGCTGGAGGGCCGAGATCTTGAAATCCTTCTCGATGAAGCCGTCCTTGTACGTGTCATTTTGGAAGACATAGACCTGGTTCCTCTTGGACACCGCCTTACGGCCGTACACCCTTATGACTTCTTCGTAGTTGAAGAACCGCTGAGGGGGCCGCATAGCGAAACCCGTCGACCCGGGTACCGCCTTCTTCCGCTTCTTGTCACCCAACGGCTCGTCCTTGGGGTTGAGGTCGATGCGGGGTATGAACTTCAGGCCAACCTCCTCGCCGTTCTCCGTGATGTCCATGACCTGCGCCAG
The DNA here is from genome assembly GCA_019973155.2 of Phanerochaete sordida. Lineage (NCBI taxonomy): Eukaryota > Fungi > Basidiomycota > Agaricomycetes > Polyporales > Phanerochaetaceae > Phanerochaete > Phanerochaete sordida. Next base: position 757,733 of record BPQB01000004.1, read on the forward strand.
GTCACCCTGATATTTGCCACGTCGGATGCGCACCCAGCTTCCGGGAGTAACAGTGACATCTTGCTTCTTGATTTGGAGCAAACTGGACATTTCCTCGATGGGCACAAGGTTGATGCCTCTGCTGGGATAGATGCCGACCAAGCCGTTACACGCCTCCTGGACCATCTTTGCGCTGCGAGCTTCAATATATATCATGCCAGGGAGCGAATCTCGCTGGAACGCGGAAAGGATTTGGAGCGAACGGCTGGAGTATTCGAGGTCGAGGGATTTTCGCATGAGACTGAACACAAGATCCCTCTCCTTCCCCGGCTGTGGACACAAGGGCTGAGCATACACTTGTAGTTCGCGAGTTTGTAAAGCAGCACACCTTGCATCGGACTTGCCACAGATTGGCATCGTGTACGGAAGGCATAAGAAGCCGTTGCGGCACCTCATTCATGTCCCCGGTGTAACGAACATTCCGTTGCCGGTACCTTTCACTGAAGCCCGCAGCGATCTTCTGCAAGTCCTGATCGTTGAGCTCGCGCTCGAGGTTCAGCCTCGCGTTCACAGCAGCACGAGGAGCGTAGTCTCCCTCCTCGCCCTCCGCGCCCTCGGCAATGAACTCATCTAGTGATATATTCAGTTAGGACGCGTCTATGCGGCTAGCGAGGGTACGGACCTCGACCATACTCGTCTTCATCTTCGTCCTCTTCCTCGTCTTCGTCTACTTCGGCTTCAACGTCGAGGAAACGGTTGACCGCAGGCCGTTTATGGCGGTGCTACAAAGCGCGGTGAGCATAACGTAGTGGCGGACGCGACGAAGGCGTACCTTGGCCCTTTTCTTCCCACGCTCCGCGCCAGCATCCTCCTCATCTTCCTCGTCCTCCTCGTCCTCCTCATCGTCTTCCTCTTCCTCCTCTTCCTCCTCCTCTTCCTCGTCATAGTCCCTGCGCTTCTCCTTGGACTTCTTCTGCTGCGGCGCTTGCTCCTCAAACTCCTCGTCGTTCTCCTCCTCCTCTTGGTTCAGCACGGGGTCCTCCTCGATGTCCGACATGGCTGCAAAGATGGTGGTAGTGAGAGGAAGAGAGTATAGAGGTCGTGGTTAGACCGAGGGACGCCTTAACCCTAACCTGATCGCGCGACGCACGATCTCTGTGAGGGACCCCGGTGTTACGCGTCTGTGGCCAGACCCCGATCACCCCCGCGCGGTTTCGCCGACATCCGCTCCGACGCCTCGTTTACGACGGCCGTGTCGTGGAGGTGTGACACCATGGAACGTCTCACCATAGCGTATGTGGGAAAATAATAGCAAAAAGACATAGCTAATCAACTACAACGCAGAATGGTATGCGATTTCTTCCTCCCCAATGTCGGAGGGGTGGAGAATCACATCTACATGCTGTCCGCGAACCTCATTCAACGTGGCCATAAAGTATGCCAGCATTGACTGCCCGAAGAGCGCTTCTAACTTTTGCAGGTGATAGTTATCACTCACTCGCATCCACCGTCCCGAGTGGGAGTGCGCTGGCTGATACCAGGGCTCAAGGTGTACTACATACCCCTGCGGACCATCGCGTCCTCCGCTACACTCCCCAACTTCTTCACCTTCCTGCCGTACTTCCGCACCATTATTGTAAGGGAGCAGGTTCAGCTAGTACATGCCCACGCATCACTCTCCAGCATGGCCCACGAAGCAATCATGCATGCCCACCACCTAGGCGTGCGCACGGTGTTCTCGGACCACAGTCTGTTCGGCCTCGACGACGCAGCTTCGATATTGACGAACAAGCTGCTCGAAGGCGCGTTACGGAATGTGGACCGAGTCATATGCGTCTCGCACACCGGTCGCGAGAACACGGTCCTTCGCGCGCGGTTGCTACCTGAAACGACGTATGTAATTCCGAACGCGCTAGTTGCAGAGCAGTTCAGGCCAGCAGACCAGGAGTTGAGCAAGGACATCAGTAAGTGTAGTCGTTAATATGTATTTTCCGTTGGCCATTGACAAGCCCCTCAGTCACCATTGTCGTCGTTTCGCGCTTGGCTTACCGCAAGGGCATTGATCTACTAGTCGCAGTCGCGCCACGTATCTGCAAACTGTTCCCCAACATCAGGTTCCTCGTTGGTCTGTTACCAGATCGCTTGCCCCTATTTCCTGGCTGATCCGCTCGCCAGGTGGCGACGGTCCTAAGATGATTGACCTGCTACAAATGCGGGAGAAATATTCGCTTCAAGATAGAATCGAGCTTCTTGGTAGCGTCAAGCCCACGCATGTTCGAAATGTATGCCAGCCGTTTGTTGTCTATGCTGGCCCCCTGACATCTATTGCGCTAGGTGCTGACTCAGGGCCACATCTTCTTGAACACGTCCCTGACCGAGTCCTTCGGCATTGCAACCTTGGAGGCGGCGTGCGCTGGGCTCTATATTGTGAGTACCCGCGTCGGCGGTGTGCCGGAGATTCTGCCACTCGGAAGTTTCGAGCGCAAGATGACCGGCCTGGAGGACAGCGAAGACAATGCTTGTGGGGAAGAAGGCTTGATAATGTTCGCTGCGCCAGAGGAGGATGGTATGGCACTATTTTCTCTCTTCAGGCGTCTGTGAACTAAGTGCGACAGATCTGATCCGCGCCACCTCGCATGCCATTCGCCACGTTATTTCTGGGTCTCATTCGCCTCAAAAAGCGCATGAGCGCATCAAGGGCTTCTATAGCTGGGAAGACGTTACCGAACGCGTCGAGCGCGTATATGCTGATGTTATGGCGAGTACACCATACGACTTTTGGACAAGAGTTAGCAGGTATGAGCGGACTTGGGGAGACCGAGCAACCAGCTGACAGGATGTGCAACAGAAACATGAGTCTGGGTCGCTATTTTGGCCCTATATTCACCATTATCTTGCTTGTGGATTGCCTTTTCTTTGCGTTCTTAGAATGGTGGCAACCTCAAGAGGATATAGAGAGGGCGGAAGCGAAATGGGATCCCGATGAATTTTTGAAGGTGCGTCTCTCTGCCTGTCTTCTGTCACACTGGTCGTTGATCCGCTGTCATCCCGCTCAAGGTCGTACAGTGTAGGACCGCTCCTTGATACACCACCACTCCTTGATACAGAGGTATCCTGTGCATGCTGTGTCAACCCATAAATCACGAAAAAATGTAATTACAGCAGTGGTGTACTTGTACAACAACATGTAGGAGCTTCAGGTCATCGCCGTGTGTGCTACAGAATGCATCCGCCATGCAAGCAGATTCTGCAGTTGAGCTCAAATTGATTTCCGCCTTCAAAAATCATCCGGGGCCCATTTCGCACCGGAATTAAACGGAAAATGTAGGCAGTCACTTGGACCAACAATTCGAACACTTTCCGCAGCCTTGCTTTGGTAGCAGCAGGCAGCCGGTGGTCCCGACACTCTAACGGTCTCGAGGAAAGCCTCGGAGTGTAGCGCCGGTGATGCGCCGCAGCTCGGTCGCGCTCAAAGTCGCGTCCTCGCAGCAAAATCCCTTCGTTCAAGGTGTTGAGAAAATTGGATGATGCTCCATCGTTCTGAACGTCAATGAAACTGAGCTGGGAGGACGAGGGTGAGGATGGCGAAGGCGACGAGGACGAAGACGCGGACGAAGAAGACGATGAGCGCTAGGCGGCGCCACGACGTGACGGCTTTGATCGTGCTACCTTTCTTGGGTGTATCAAGGAGTGGTTTTACGAGCTGATTTCCGGCATCGCCCTGGCACATTCACTGCGACCAGGACCCCCTTGAAAATATTCACATGTATGCCAGAGTGCGCTACCTATCGTAATAACTAATTTCCTTGGCACACTCGAACAACGCTGAGATGCAAACCTCGTGCAAAGATATGGTGTATCAAGGAGCAGTCCTACACTGTAGTCGAGTACGACAATCGTCAACTAGAAACCCTAGAAGGAAATTTGCCAAGTGGTGAAGTTCGAGGAGGAAAGACGGACCGCGGAAATAGCCCTGAGCGCTGCGAAGGCAGCGTTTGAATGTTACAGTTTCCAAACCTTTCCCCAAAATCCGTGCTTCTATCGCCCGCCAGAGCGTTATCCGTCGAAGAAGACCCCAAACCAGTCCGAAGATTGCACCACCTCGCGGCCGCATGGGAGCTTGGCCTCTCAATTCAGCAGCAAGCCGACGACGTTTGACACAATGGCGCTCGCCGAAGCATCCACAAGTCTCAGTCATTCGACTTTCTGCCGACTGCTGGGATCCCACGTGGTGCAATGATGGACAGATAAAACCACGCCATGTATCTGTTCTTCCAGGTCCGGAACCCATCCTCCTCTCTCCCCGCAAAAATAAGGTTGTATACGCTGTTCGTCGACGCGGCCATGTCGGACGACAAGGACGCCGTTCCACGCAATTTGAGCCCACCACACGACGAAGAGAAGGTGTGGGTACCGGCGCTTGATGGAAGTTCGCCGGAGCCAGTGCTAGTGGACGACGCAGTCAAGCCTCAAGCACGCGTCTTCTCTCTGTTTGAGAGGGTCACATTTTTCCTCACTCGCTATGGTATCGAGACGAACGGGTGCGATTGTGTATTTTTTGTCGTTGATCCGTAAATCTCAAGTCCTCGCTCTTAGAATCGACCCAATACCTCCGAACTCACGGACCGATAGCCGACTTTTCCAAATGTTCTTCGTCTGGTTTTCTTCGAGCCTGAACGTACTGGGGTGCATATCGAGAGTCCCATAGACTGCGAACAAAAGTTTTGATCATTTTTTAGACTTGGTACGGGAGCGTCTGGCCCAGCCTTCTTCGGCCTGAGCACAAAGCAGTGTCTGGTCATCATGCTTTTCGTGGATATAGTGTGAGTTTGCGCTGAAAAATTTCTCTATGTGTCGCGTCTGAGCTCATATCATATTAGGGCAGTTTAGCACCGGGATTAATCCCGGTTCCATGATGCCTTAATTTGGAAGGTATCCAGGCGCGCGTGTCGTCGCAGGTCGTCGTATCGTTTCTTCGTGCTCTGCCTCTTATTTTCACCCTACGAAGCTCACATATGATGTGCTGTGTGCCATTCAATGACTGGGGAATGGCGGTACGCTTCAAGTACGTGTTGCACCAGACGCTGTATGGGGCTGGAAAGTGTGGGCGGGAGCTATCAAAGACAGTGCCATCGACAGCGGAGATTTGCTTAGAATATATTTCTGAGGCTTAGTAGGACACCAAATGCCAAGCATGTATAGCGCAGGACGTTGCTGTGACGTTGTCAGAGGCTCGACGCAGTAACCACAGGGGTGCCAGCGATACCTTCCAAATTAAGGCATCATGGAACCGGGATTAATCCCGGTGCTAAACTGCCCTATTGCCCAGATCATGCGCCGTCCCCGCATACTTTGCTGTGTTTGGCCCTAAGCTCGGCATGCGCTCCATGGTGCAGGCCCGATATTCCTGGGGGTAGGCTTCTCCCCTGACAATGTTAAATGATTGATCCGACCACGTTTTACAGGTATTGGCCAGCTAAGCTGCCTGCAGCACTAAACGTATTCTCGATGCAAGGCTTTTTAATCCTGAATTGTATCATCGGAGGACAAACACTCGCAAGCGTGTCGTCCCATCTGGACGACACCCTGGGCATCGTGATCATTGGGCTTATTTCGCTTGCAGTACGCAATTTCTTCCTGTCGTTCTGTGGACCTCGCCGACGATATTTCGCAGCTGGCATTCTGCGGTTACCGAGTGATCCACATCTGGGAGAGCGCCGCATGGATCCCGAATGCTATCACCTTCATCATCATGCTTGGTGTCGGAGGCAAGCACCTGAGTAATGCACCGCCCACTGCGCCCGTTACTGCAACTAGTGTCGTCACCTTCATTACCACAATTGCCGCAAGTGTCATCAGCTGGTGCATGATGACTCCGGACTACGGCGTGTATCACAACCACGAGACACCAAGGTAACATGCATCGCCTTAAGATTGTGATGTTAAAGGCTGACACGAATTCTGTCTAGCCTCCGCATCTTCATCTACACCTACCTCGGCTTCTTCCTCTCAAGCGTACGTCTCTCTCGCCCTTCCACCCCGGCCGCCCTCACTCACGCCCACACAGCTCATCTCCCACTTCCTCGGCGCGGTCTTCGCAGCATCTGCCGCAGGCGTGCCGGGCTGGGCCGCGGGGTTCGACAACGGGAACAGCGTCGGCGGGCTCATCGCGGCAGTGCTCGCGCCGCTCGGCGGCTTCGGACGCTTCTTGACGGTGCTCCTCGCGCTGAGCGTGCCGAGCGCGTGCGCGCCGACGATGTACACGTTCGCGAGCAGTTGCATGGCCGTCGAGGCCGTCTTCGCGCGCATCCCGCGCTGGGTGTACGCCGTCGTCTCCGAGGGCATGTGCGTCGTTCCTCAGTTCCGGGGGCTGGACGGGTGCTGACGACCTGGCCAGACTGATACCCGTCGCCATCATCGGCGCGAAGCATTTCTACAATACCTTCGTGGACGTGCTGAGTGCGTACCCGCCCCGATTCTCGTAACTCCGCACACTGACGCTGCGCACAGACATCATCGGCTACTGGTCATGCCTCTTCGCGTCGATCATCCTCGCAGAACACTTCGTCTTCCGCCGCGGACGCTGGGAGGCGTACGACCTCGCTACCTGGGACAGCCCGTCGCGCCTCCCACCTGGCATCGCGGCTCTGCTGGCTTTCCTCTGCGCATTTGGTGTCGTGATACCCTGCATGTCGCAGGCGTGGTACACGGGCCCCATTGCGCGCGCAGGGACAGGAGACCTCGGCATTATTGTTGGGTCGGCTGTCGCATTCATCTTGTATGTGGGCTTGCGGACGGCCGAGAAGGCTGCATTCGGGAGGTAGCTGCGCAGTCAGATGGAGACACCAATGAAATGAGCGTCCAATCCAGCTGTCATTATAATAGTACACAACCGGAAGCAAAGAACGTCCTACGAATCGCCTAACCTCTGTCCAGAGCCCCAACTGTACCCACCCGTGCGCGCAGGCTCCTCGCGCCTGCGCGGTGGGATGACATGCACTCCGCCGCTGCCACCCGTCGCGCTGGCACCAGGGCGCCCGGGGCCGTCGATGAAGTTACGCAGCCACGCGGGCGCGGTAGCCCACTCGCGCAGCGCACGCGTATCGTGCACGAGCCACCACCAGGCGTGGCCGACGACGGCGCCGGTCACGCTCGTCGCGGCGGCGGCAGGGCCAGCCATGAGGAAGTCGAGCGCGATGAGCGCGTACGGGAAGTAGATGACGGGCATTGTGATGAGCCCGAAGAGCGATGTTTGCGAGCCTGGCGGAGCGAGACGCGAGGAGAGGTACGTGAGGCACACGAGCAGCGCGCGCGCGTGCACGTACGACCGGAGCGGAATGTTCAACGTCTAGGAGGAGCGTTAAGACGCGCCTTTTTCGCGAAATGCACCTGACTCACCAGAATGGCTGCTGAGGCAACGAGTAGTTGCCAAGCGTAGTCCGCTGAACGAGCTTGGTAGGTTATTGAGGACTCCAGTTCATTGGAGTTTCGGCTGTACTCAGTCAGTATGTGTAGACGATAGTGTGGTCCTCATTCACGTACTAGAGCATGAGAAAATCAAATAGAAAGGCCAGCCCAGAGCCTAAGATCGGGGTAAGCAAGCGTTGCGTTCGAAGTATGGGCAGCGTACCTCCTAGGAAGAAGCTCGTGTACGGCCTCCAGATCTTGACACGCGGTCAGACGGAGAACTGCCAACGGAATGGCGTGTCGGCGTACCTCAAACCTCTGAGTTACATACTCCGTGATAAATATGACCCTGTGCGGATGCACGAGGTGCAGCATCACCGGCACCGAGACCGCGAGAGACGATGCGCATAGGAAGCGGGTCACGGGGGGTATCTTGCGAATTTCGTCCATGAACGACATGGTCGGCGAGGATGCTTTGTCAAAGCAGAAGAGAGCAAGGAACAGATAGCAACGCAGAGAGCAAAGGAAGATATAGTCGATGTCAAGAGAGGTCCATGGGTTGCGGGAAAGGACGAGAACGTCGGCGGACACGTATGAGCTCACGCGTGTGCGAACGTTGTTCTCGGGTTAGGGTTACCGCTCAATCGGGATGACGGAATCTGCAGATTCACCACAGCGAGCTACCACAAATCCCCGCGTCCTTGCGAAGACGCTATGCGATGCACTTTGTACGTAGCCTGCTCAGGGCCACGCCTCTGAGAGCTAGCTTGTATCCTCGCCATATCTCCTATTCAATCTCTAGAGGTTCCAGTGGGATTTCTAGTAGTAAACTACGTCATCACCCGGTCCTTGTCCAGCAAGTCCGTATGAGTTCTACCACAAACGCGACCAGCCATGGCGGCGGCGGCCGTCTGAATCGACTTGCGAAGGCCAAGAGCCCGTACCTACTCCAGCATGCAGAGAATCCGGTACGTCGTCATAGCATCATCGACATTTGACTCGAATATTGAGGGCACGCTTCAGGTTGATTGGTACGAATGGACTCCTGAGGCCTTCGAGAAAGCCAAACGTGAAGACAAACCTATATTTTTGTCTGTCGGGTACTCGGCATGTCACTGTGTGTGGAATCCGTGTGGCAACTATGTGAGCTGACATGTCGGGCAGGGTGCCACGTTCTCGCCCATGAGAGCTTCGAGGACGAAGTGACCGCGAAGCTCATGAATGAACGTTACGTGAATATAAAAGTGTGTCTCTTTTTCACAGCCATGATATGTACAGGAGATGCAATGAGCGAAGTCATTGACAATGAATAGGTAGACAGAGAAGAACGGCCTGACGTAGACCGCCTCTACATGACCTTCCTTCAAGCTACCTCAGGCGGTGGTGGCTGGCCCATGTCTGTCTGTAAGCAGACCTCATGCAGCGTTACTAGTGATGACAGTCTTCTGAACTTGATCGTAGGGCTTACGCCTGACCTACATCCCTTCTTCGCTGGGACCTACTTCCCGAAGGGTCAATTTAGGCAGATCCTGGAAAAGCTCGCCGATTTGTGCGTTTCGACTGTACAAAAGTACATAAAATTCTGACATAGGCTTCTAGCTGGGATGATGACAAGGAGCGTCTCATTGAAAACGGTAAAGATGTAATCGAACAGCTCAGGAGCAACTCCGAGGCAAGTCCACCCTCCGAACCTCCCACAAATGCCGCTCACTCAGCACCCTAGCTCGCACCCGGAGACAAACAGCTCGACCTGCCGCATTTATCGGGCCAGGTTTACAAGCGGCTGGAACGTCTGTACGACAACGAGCATGGCGGCTTCGGGGGCGCGCCCAAGTTCCCGTCTCCAGCGCAAACCATGCATTTCCTCGCGCGCTTGGCCGCTTTGGACATGAAGAACGAAAAGCGCAGGAGCGAGGCCGAACGTGCCCGTGATATGGCTGTCCAGACTATGGTCAAGATTTACAACGGGGGAATCCGAGATGTCGTGGGCGGCGGATTTTCCAGGTACTCCGTGGATAACCATTGGCACGTTCCGCATTGTACGTGCATTTTTCAGTCACCCTTTGATGGGAATCTTACCGAATGACATGAAACTTCATCTGCGCAGTCGAAAAAATGCTGTAGGTCAACTTCACTTACTCCTCAATCAGCCCTGAACATGTATTGTCAGCTACGACGAAGCCCAGTTGCTTTCGTCCGCCCTTGAGCTGGCCCAGCTGCTCCCCGCCGACTCTGCGGACCGGAAGACGCTCGAAGCCATGGCTATCGACATCATCACCTACGTCGCACGGGACCTGCGCAGCCCCGAGGGCGGCTTCTACAGCGCGGAAGACGCGGATTCACTTCCCACAAAGGACAGTACCGTCAAGAAAGAGGGCGCCTTCTACGTATGGACAGCCGCCGAGCTCGGTGAACTGCTTTCTGAGCACGCCGAAATGTTCGGCTTCCATTACGGGGTCGAAAAGGACGGGAACTGTGACCCCAAACATGATGTCCAGGGCGAGCTCAAGGGCCAGGTGCGTCGACAGATGTTTCTGTGCAAGTTTGAGCTTAATTTGGGTAGAACGTGCTCTACGTCGCGCATACAGTGGAGGAGACCTCGAGCAAGTTCGGTGTTCCCCCTGAGCAGGTTCAAGTCACTTTGGACAAATGCTTGGCACTTCTGAAGGAGCATCGTGACAAGAACCGGCCCAGGCCGCATCTAGATGACAAAATTGTCACATGTTGGAATGGCCTTATGGTACGTCGTACACGCCGTTGTGGGCTGGTATACTCAAGTCAAACGCATGACTGATTTGTTGTCCAGATCTCTGGCCTCGCAAAGGCGTCTGAGGTTCTCGATGGCCAATCTACCGACGCGCTCGAGCTCGCAGAGGCCTCAGCTGTGTTCATAAAGAAGAACCTCTACGATGAAACGACCGGAGAGCTTAGGCGCACCTACCGCGAGGGGCCAGGGCCGACCGGGCAGGCGGACGACTACGCATTCTTGATCCAGGGTCTTTTGGATCTGTACGAGGCAAGCGGCAAGGAAGAGTATGTCACATGGGCGATTCGGCTCCAGGACAAGCAGGACGAGCTATTCTACGATACGGAGGGTGGTGGGTATTTTGCCTCCGCGCCGGATCCGCACATCCTCGTCCGGATGAAGGACGCCCAGGTGTGCTCCGCTCACTCGCTTTCCCAGGAAGTGACCTTACCAGTTTTCAGGACGGTGCCGAGCCGAGCGCGGCGTCCATCTCGCTGTACAACCTGCACCGACTGGCGCACATCGCGGAGGACCGCCACGCGCAGTACCACGAGCGCGCGGCGGGCGTCTTGCGAACGCACGGGCAGCTGCTCGAGCACGCGCCCTTCGCGCTCGCGACGATGCTGAGCGCGGCCCTGCTCGCACAGCGTGGCCTCCGGCAGGTGCGTGTCGTGTGACCGATCTGCGCTGCGGCGCGGCCGAGTCTCTAACCTTGTTTCTGCCGCCAGTTCGTCGTGAGCGGCGCGGCCGAGGACACCGCGACGGGCGCGCTCCTGCGCGCGGTCCGCGCGCACTTCGTGCCCGGGCGCGTGCTGCTGCACCTCGACCCGCGCCGCCCGCCGCGCGAGCTCGCGGCGCTGAACGGCACGCTGCGCGCGCTCGTCGACGACCCGAGCAACGCGCGACCGAACGTCCGGCTTTGCGAGAACTTCACGTGTGGGTTGCCGGTGTACGACCCTGGCGCGCTGACGCTTGCGTAAAGTGGCGCGGCGAAGAGGTCTTGCGGGGCAATCTAGACCGGAGGCAGAAGCAGCGATGACAGAAGAACGGAATGCGCTGTGTGTACTACTAGCGAATAGCAAATGCCACTGTGTCCCTGTGCCGGCGCCCAGCGGGCGCACGCCATGCGCCGCGGTCTGTCCGACTGCCGTCCAGAGGCGTGCGGTCGTTGCTTCAATCTCTGAGAGACCCGTGACGTCCCAGCGCAGCTTGTTAATGCTGACGCTATCGGTGTCGTAAATCTCTATGGTCTGGAGGCAGCACACGTTATCAGATGGCCGGGGCGGATGTCGTCCCTGACGTGTGCTGGTCACCAGCCTTCGTGCGCAGGCTGGGTGCGGGGGCGCACGCCATTCGGAGAACGCCTCCAAGCCGATGCAGGGGTTGCGCAGAATGACACAACCGCGGCCCACGCGCTTTCGGCCCACTATTCAGAAAGCCAAATGCCTGTCTCGGAGCTGGCGCGCGGCGCGGGCAACGGCTCCGTGCGCGCGGGGCAGGGGAGGCCAGGAGCCCGTCCGAGAAGGCACCCCATCCTCGTGCCTGATTGCACCCCGATATGAAGGGCAAGTCGCCCTCCAAATGGCAGGTTCGGCTAGCGCACCCGGGCTGCCTGCGGGGTCTGATGCCCCGCAACGGTGCTGCCGAGAGCGCACGAAGCACCCCCAAAACAAGCGCGAGAAGACGGAGGACGAACATGTATTGCGCAAAGTAAATAGTGCTAGGCATTAGATAGGTGGTGGAGAGCGGTCAGGGTCCCTCTCGGATGAGATCGAGAGTGTGACGGGTGCTGGGCTGTAAATAGGAATATTTCTGGCCTGTCCGAGCAAGCGCGGGACGAGTGTGGAAAAGTTGAATACCCGGTGGCGTCGCTAGGAGCTCCTGTGAGAATGATTTAGTAAGGAATGGATCGCAGATGGGTAAACGACTCACTGTGAGTATTTCTTCTTGAGCTGCGACCACGGAGCTGCGGCAGCGGGGCGCTGCCGAACGAACTCGCGCATGTCTTGCTCTGGAATGCGGTTAATATCCACCTCGCTCCAATACCTTGACATCACAAAGACGATATCTTCGGCGTCGTGCTCTGCTCGGCGGCTGACCCCACGACCGGTCAGCGAGGTTGATAGCGCACCGATAAATACGTACATTACCCAGGCCTTCAACTTGGCTCTGATGAATTCAGAATAGGTCAAGACCGGTATGCCGGCAAGCATCATCACGGTGGTCTCGTCGAGACGCCTAGGCCCTTCCTCCCCTGCTGGCAGAATTTCAATCTGCGTGGCCGTCAGCGACACACGTTCCGTAACAGCATGCAGCGTAGAAGGCGCTCACGTCAACTGAGGGTATAAGTCGATTATACGTGGCATGAAGGCTGCGGCGGGTGAGAAGCGAGTGGTTCGAGGGCGCAAAATCAGGCCCACCGATTGGTCCAAGGAGACGAGCGGGTTGACATGTCTTCGCTTGATGCGCAGGCTTGACGGACGCGGCGGAACGGATGAGCAGAGGCGCCGCCCTCGACGATGCAGAAAATCTCCTGCCGTACAGGTCGGTTCAGCTCGGCGCGTTCTGCCGGAGGACGTACGTTACAGTGCGGGGCGTTTGCAAGCATCGCGACCACAAAGTCGCCGTGGAAGGCGTGAGGGATGCCCGCGGCGAGGAGCAGCGTATGCAGCGCTGCAGCAGCTTCGAGCAGGCGGCGCGTTTCGTGTACCATAGTGGTGGTGGTGAGTGGTCAGAGAGTACCAGTCTAGTGCGCAAGGTATACAGTAGCACCGGTCATGACGCAAATTTAGGAAGGAGCGGGAGGCAGGGACGGGAGAGTGCCATCGAGGCTATAGCCGAAGGAGGAACGGCGCCTGATGAGTGCTTGCCGAGCGACTACAGGACCTAGAGCGCACTCCTGTAGGCATATCGAAGGCAGAGATCACCGACAGCACGTTCTCGCAGATGCACGCATACTGAGGCCGCAAATCAATGAAGAACTGGGCCAGGAGGTCACATGGTGTGAGGAGATACAGAGACGGCTGGAGTGGGCGGAGAAACAGCAGGGACACCCGCTGGGGCAGGCTTTATTCGACGGCCACACGCACATGGCAGAGGCGTTGACAGGACTGCCAATTATGAGCCGGTCGAGTCAGGACTGCGCCCAGGCCGTGCGCTGGCCGCTGTTGGGAGGGTTGTGTAAATTCAGCGCGGGTAAATCTGAAACAAATCAACGGCGGCGAGAGTGCGTACGGCGGGTGAGGGCCGTCCGGCGTGGGTCACAAGTCATCTGCGGGTCTGAGACTGGTGCTGGCCTCGAGCAGAGTCACGGCGATGTGGCACGCTGCACTCGCCGAAAACGGCAACTCTCGGCCACGTGGGCTTTGCCGCCCGCCCAGGCGCTAACGGCGAACATTTCGTCGGCGTCGTGGGCTGCTGCTCGTCCCGCCCGCTCACCCTCGCGCTCCTCGTCGACGACGGCGACACCTCTGCGGCTGACGAGCACACACTGCATGCCCGTCGCCCTCCGGACTACGCTCCGTGCAAACCATGTAATGACACTGCCACGCTCTCTGCTCGGAAGTTATTGCCGACGTCTGGTACCTCCGCAAGCGCGATGTAGCCCGGTCTCCATCCCCCTCCAGCCCCGCGGGCCCCTGGGAATCAGGTTCCGTTCGACATGGCAACCCGCGACGCATCGTCCGGCGTGGCTCACTCGCCTCCTGGGTCACCGCTGCATGTCCTGGATACCCAAGTTCCGCACAAAGCAGGAAGAGCAGTTCAACAGCCCCAGCGACAACCAGGAGGAAGCTGCGAGGGTCGCCATCTTGGAGAAAGCGATGAAGGGCAGACAGCCCACGGATCTCATGTTGCGCTGTAAGTTCCGGGTTTCTGTGTGTAATCCCTGGTCGGCTGATTGATGCACGCTTTCTGTGTCACAGGCACCATCCTCGATGCCGAAGGTGAACTATTCTAGCTGGCGAGCTCTCATTCGCCCAGTCTAACCTCCGACCGACAGGGAATGTGAAGACAATCTCCGGCCAGTTCAAAAAGCTCGACTTGTGCTCCGAGCACCGTTTGAACGTGAGCTCCGGTTCCCACTCTGTTGCCTCCCTACCGGCCCTAACATGCCACCCCATAGCCGCGTGATCTGCGCAAGATTGATTCTAGGATACCCAACCTTGTTCCCACTATCCTCGTACGGAAGGAAGCCATCTTGGTATGTAATACCTGGGCGCACGTTGGTCAATACCTCGGCTAATGCTGCCACGCAGGTGAATATGTTGCACATTCGTGCTCTTGTCAAAGCGGACGCCGTCGTGCTATTCGACACGTATGGTTCGGCCGATTCTAGGCTGCACTCCGTGTTCTTGTACCATCTCGAGGTACGCGAACCCTAATCTCAGATTGGCACTGAGTCCTGACTGTCTGCCGTACAGCACAACCTGCGCGCGAAAGGACAAGGCCCACCATATGAATTCCGGTGCGTGTCTCCGTTGTATGCGCTTTCACACGCATTATGAACGTCAGGTGCCCTCGAGCAGTGCACTAGAATCCATCTTGCTTTCGGTCCTGAGCGCCTTGGAGGCCGAGATGGTCTTCATACGTAATCTGGTCGGTGGTCTCCTAGCAGAGCTAGAGGATGATATCGACCGTGACAAATTCAAACGTTTGCTCCATTACTCCAGGAGGCTCATGAGCTTCCAGAACCGGGCTAAGCTGGTGCGTCCGTTATCCTGATGGCACGCACGCAACACCGTGGTGACTGATCGGTGGAACAGGTTCAAGAAGCCATCGAGGAAGTCTTGGAGCAAGGTAAACGTCACCAGCCTGCTATCAACGTTCATGGCTGATTGCGTGTGATCACACTTTGCAGACGAGGATTTGGCGGCCATGTACCTTACGGACAAGTTGAACGGCCAGCCGCGCTTGCTGAACGACCACGAGGAGCTGGAGGTGCTCCTCGAGTCGTTTGCCAAGCAAGTTGAGGAAATTGTCAACGAGGCAGAAAACATACACGTAAGATACAGTTTATCACATGGACACTTCGGTGCTCACCGTGTAACAGAGTAACGTGCAATCGACGCAAGAGATCGTCGAACTCATCCTAGACTCCAATAGAAACGCACTCCTCGCTCTTGACCTTAAAGTGCGTGCTAACCAATTGAGTCCTGTTCACTTTGAACGCTGACATCCCCGCCGCCAATAGGTATCGATCGTCACCATGGGTATTGGAGTCGGGACATTGGTCGCCGGCTTGTTCGGTATGAACGTAGGTGCAGCTAGTTCATCCGCTCTATAGCAATACTCATGCCGCACAACAGTTGAAAAACTACTTCGAGGAAAGCGAATTCGCTTTCGTGATCATGTCAGGCGTATCCATGCTAATCGCCGGTATCTTCTCGTGGAGAGGATTAGCCAGGTGCGCTTTTTGCCGAGGGCTATCTGAGCCTCGTCAGCTGACGGTGGTTGTATAGACTGAGCCAGATCCGTAAGGTCGGACTCTCGGCCAACGGCAAGAAGAAGCCGAGCAAAAGGCATTGGCTGCCCTCACCCCTCCGCATGCATCACAATCCGGACAGCGGTCTCTCATGACACCCTCTCCGCTCTTCGCTGTGACCACGATATCCCCTCACTCTGCACTACCATCACCGACGCACCTCTCCATCACGCATCCATATTGTAAGACGCTCTCGTGCTTCTGTAGACATACCTTACCAGCGATCTGTATCTCCGCCTGTCCACGACAATTCGTGTCTGACCTAACGGATCAGACGGCGAGCGCCACCAGGTCGCCGCCTGCCCTTTGCGGTAATCTATCCGCGGTGCTCATGAACAGATCTGCATCTTGAGATACCGACATGTGCTCAGATGAAGGGCATGTATGTTTGACGCAAGTATCAGCCGTCGCAAAAGGAGCGGGAGATGGAGTCAGCGTGAGTGACGGAAGGATAGCAAGAAAGCAGCGAGGCGCCTAAGTATTTCGACACAAGAAATAAAACAGGACAGATTATCGAGAAGATGTAGCCGGCGACGAGCGTGGACTATCATTCCACTTCGCGCCACGGACGATCGACATTTTGCTCATCGTCCTCCTCGCCATCATCAGCATCAACGCCATTCAGGCCCTGCAAGGCGAAAGACTCCATGCGGCGCATAAGGTCATTCATGTCGGCGGCGGCGGCCTCTCGGACCTGAACGTCGTATCTGCCGTCTTCGTCGACGGGCGCATGTGTGTCCCAGCTGGGCTCTTCGCCGCGCCAGCCGCGCTCGTTGTAGATGTAGTTCATGAATTTGCGCCAGAGCGGATCGAGCGACAGCACGTTCGGGTCGCCGATGACGATAAGCAGCGCCTGCGCACGGGTGATGGCGACTAGAAGGACATTTCAGCGCTCGCCAGCCGGTCTGCATGACGCCTGTGACATACCGTTCAGCCTGCGCGGGTTCGCCAGGAAGCCGAGCGTGTGCTTGAGATCGTACTCGACGAACTCTCGGCTGCTGCGCACGGTCGACATGATAATCACACGGCGCTCCTGAGGGCCCACGTCAGCGATGATAGGTAGCGCATTCCGACTAGCTTACCTGGCCCTGGAGTTCTTCCACGCTGCCGACCTTGACGTCGTCGGCAACTCCTCGAAGGGCAGTCCTGATCTTCAGAACTTGTGCATGATACGGAGTCACGACAGCGATATCACGATCGGCTAGGAGGACGTTCAGCGCGCATAGCTAGCCAAGCATGCGTCGACGACTTACAGATTCTGACCCGACGATCTGATCGTAGCTGGTCCACGTATTTCTTTACCTGTAGCGCTTGCAGGACGTTGAAGAAGGATGGAGACGAGGCCTCGCGCGCATCTTCCCCCGCCAACGCGTGGAAGACGATCGGGAATTTTGGATTGACGAGGATGGAAGAGCCGATGTACGAGTTAATGACTGCGTGGTCGCCGTGGGGTTGGAGCGTGTTCCCGTAGAACTGTTCGTTGGGGAACTTGAGGATCGCCGGATGAGAGCGGAAGTTTTGTGTGAGCTGGACGACGCTATCGCACGACAAGTGTCAGCAATATACAGTAGCATGATTGCGTAAGGGCCTACGTGACGCCTTGCCACCGCGCCAGCTTGTGGCTGTCGCGCTCCATCATGCGCTCGAGATAGCTCTTCTCGAGGCCCAGCTCTCGAGCGACGGCAGAGCGAATGATGGGGCCGAGCTGCTTCGGGTCGCCGGAGAGGATGACGTTGGTGTCATTGTTGCCCATGCCCTTGATCGCGATCATGACCTCGGGCTCGGTCGCCTGGCCCGCCTCGTCGACGAAGATGTGGGTAAAATGACCCCGCGGCATGCCGACGTTGTGGGCAAATGACGCCGAGACGCATGTCGCCACGATGACCTTGAAGCTCTTGAGGGTAGGGACGGGCGGCGCCGTGAAGTGTCCCGAGGCAGTCGTAGCTGTGTAGTCGCGTAGAGAGAGCGGGACCTGGTCCCTGAACCTGGAAGGCGCATAGAACCTGAAGAGCTCGTCCTTCTCAAGTGCGCCAGCGAGCCGCTCTGCAATGATGTCGGCAGCGCTGTTGCTGGGAGCACAGGCGAAGATCTTTGCCTCTGGGTTCTGATCCAGCAGCTGACGAATCGCCTCGACGACTGTCACGGTCTTGCCGGTGCCAGGACTGTGGGACGGCAGAATCAGTCGCCGTCATGAGTGAACAAAGGACAGTACGTACGGCCCGAACATGGCGAATGGTGGAGAGCCAGGCGGCATACGCAGGATAGCCTTGATGGCCTGGAGCTGCGGCGGGTTGCGAGCGATGAGCGGATTATGAACGGCAAGCTGGACGTCTTCGTTGGATTGCAGGACATCTCTGGGGGCTGGAAACAGAAGGCGGGCGGGCGCAAATGCGCAATCCAAGGCTTGATGCTGCCGGCGAAGTGGGTATCGGTTCAGGGTGAATCGTGCACGATACAACTGGGCCGGTGGATACGTTGGGAACCCATGGCCGAACTTCATGCCGACTTCCATCCGACGGACGGTATGAACACAACCTTGGTACCATTTGGTCTCATCGACTCCAGGAGCGATAGGCTGAACAAGAATGCCGTCACCTGCAGACGAGTGAGTAGGCCCGCTCGCTAAGCGCCTTGCGAATACTGACCGACAAGTACACTCGGCCTCTTCTCAGCAAGCCCGGGAACCTCGAGGCTATGAACATACTCAGTCTCTAGCCCTCACAATAGCGAACGCTACTCACTAGTACATCGAGTTGAACCTGTTCAATTTGGTGCTGTCAATGTCGTAAATCTGCAAGTCCTGCCTGTCGGATAACTCAGCCAGACGACTCTACATCGGCGATGCAAGCTACTCACTCGCTCCTATATTCCTCTGCCCACAGAAGAGCCTTGAAATGCCGACCGTACGTCGCGTCCTCAAACCTCTGCGGCACCATCGTCGCCCGGAACTGGTCGATGACCACAGAGGGGGCTCCCGTGGAGAGGATCTTGTGGCAGTAGCCAGGGATTTCCGCCTCCGGGAGAGGTATAACGTAGCGCATCGCCCCGAGCGCAGGAGGCGGGTCTCCGGGGACCACGTTGACTTCGCGGTCCCTGGAAGACCGCTTCTTGGGCACGAAGGGCGCCTTGGGCTGGAGGTCGGCGTACCCGGGCGCGGCGACAACCGCACGCATCGGCCGTGCGATCAAGAACTTCTGCTTGAGGTTCGTGTCTTGGAAGACGAGCTCGACGCGGTCTTCGTAGATGCCGAGGTGCTCTTCCGTGAAGGAGACGACGACCTTCGATGTCCAGTCACTATACATTGGCCCTCTAATGCCGGCGGTGGATATGGCGTATCTATGTTTGGAGTTAAGCAGCGTGCGCGGAGACAGCGGAAATAATAATGCGTACGGGCATGTATGCTGTTGGTCGCGCTTTGGGGACAGCCTGACGTCGAGCAACACGATAGCGGATGTGGGAACAGTGGTGCGGATGCCGAGAACGAGCTCCTTGCGACACTGTCCGTGGCTGTTATCCAAAACCCCGAAATCGAGGATGTCGCCGCCGGACACGGTGACGCCATGCTTGTCCTTTGCAGCCTCCGCCATAGCCGAACGCATGGCACCGAACCGCTGCTTGTTCTGGTGACCCTTGGAGTGGGAATGCATCGCCCAGGAGGATTCGTGCACGTAAATGTCGCAGGTGCTGCAGAATACATATCCCACTACGTCGCCGCCAGCTTCCTCGGGAACGACGTGCGGAGAGACACCCCTCGTGAGAGCGACGTTTGCGTGTTTCTTGCCCTCGACATGCTGGCGCCAGCAATCAGAACCGGAGACCGCAATCTGGCATAGAGGACAGTAGACGATCTTCGAATGCCCTTCAACACGCTTGCGGTGCCGGTTGCCGTTGAGGTGAGCCCTCTTGGCCTTCTCGTTGTACGCGACAGCACCACAATCCACGCAGACGTAGACGTCGTGCCGTTGGTCGCAGGCGGCATCCGTGCAGCCGCCGGTCTTCAGCACGTTGGGACAGACCTTCGCCATGCAAGAAAAAGATCAGGGTGGGGATGAGTAGAGGAGATTGGGGGAACACAAACCGGGTCCCGTCTTTTAGCGGCCACGAGCCATTGTCCTAGAGACGCCGCTGGTCACCAAACACTCCCAAACCGTGCGCCCCCATCTCGCGCTCGTGGGCCTCGAGGCCCATGGCACGCTTTGAGGCAGCCTCAAGACTTCCGCATACGCCTGGTCAGTGGCTCTCGCGAATCTTGCGAATTATTGAGGACGCTGACTGCTGGTAGTTCAGAGACCTATTAGGGAAGGTTAGAAGCTCGGCCAAATGGATCATAGGTGCCTTGGCGGACGCTTTGGTCCAGTGAGAGAGCATGCATGTCTCCGACAGAATCAAAGCGTGCGCCAAATAACATAGGAAAATCTACAAATACAGCTACTGCGAAAGCGACTACGAGAAGAGCTTGTTGACCGAGGTATTACCCTCCTGGTTCTTCTTGAGGACCTATCAAGACGCGTGATGAGGGCATGGGAAAGAGAGCTTGCGTCGAAGAGGCGCACCTTCGCCACAGCAAATTCGAAGTCTTCCTGAGTAACGTGTTGCCTTCGCTCACGCAACGCGTACATGCCTGCCTCAGTACAGATACCGCGTACCTCTGCACCGGAGCAGTGGCCCATCTTCTCCGCCAATGCACGAAGGTTGATACCGCGTTGCAGGGACATCTGGTATACGGGTCAATAATCTGCTGGGCGCGAGGTGAAATGGTGCACACCTTCCGAGAATGGATGCGAAGAATGGCGACACGAGCTTCTGGGCCCGGTGGTGGGAACTCGATCTTGCGGTCGATACGGCCAGGTCGGAGAAGTGCGGAGTCAAGAATATCTTTCCACCAACGTCAGCCAAAAACATGACGCATACAATCAACAACTCACCTATCCGGTTAGTCGCCATGATGACCTTGATGTTCTTCGAGGGCTCGAAGCCGTCAAGCTGGTTCAGCAGCTCAAGCATCGTCCGCTGCACCTCCGAGTCACCGCCGCCCGAGCCGCTCTCTCCTCTTGAGCTTCCAATGGAGTCGATCTCATCCATGAAGATGATGCTCGGCGCGTGCTCGCGCGCCATGACGAACAGCTCGCGGACCATGCGGCTGCCCTCGCCAATGTACTTCTGCACGAGCTCGGAGCCGGAGACGCGGATGAACTTGCAGTCGGTGTGGTGCGCGACGGCGCGCGCGAGCAGCGTCTTGCCGGTGCCGGGCGGGCCATACAGCAGCACGCCCTTCGGCTGCGCGATGCCGAGCGACTCGAAGAGCTCGGGGTGCTTCACGGGGAGCTCGATGACCTCCTTGATCTCCTTGATCTGCTTGTCGAGCCCGCCGACCATCTCGTACGTGCTGTCCGGCACCTTCTCGACCATCATGAGCGACACGAGCGGGTCGACCTTGTTCGGCAGGATCTTGTGTATTGTGTAGGTGTCCGAGCGCAGCGCGACGCGCAGGGACGGCGTGAGCTGGTTGATGTTGATCTCCGCGTCGATGTCGACGACTGTGCTGGTGTCAGAGAGGTCGGGCACGCGTACAGAGGGCGGCACGCACTGTATTTGCCCTCGGGCTGGACCTTCACGAGGACCTTGTTCTTGCCCATGGCCTTTACGACCTCGCCGACATAGCTGCCAGGCTCATGAAGCAGCTGCAGCTCTTCGCGGAGCAGCCGCACTAGGTATCCTCGGTCAGCGTCGACCAATGCAGTATGACGTGCTGCGAGACGCACCCCGCGCGTTCAGCGCATTCCGCTGTGCCTCCAGACGGCGCAGGTTCTGTGTCTTCTGGTTGATGAGGAGCTCGGCGGCCTCGATCTTCGCCTGGTAGTAGGACTTGAGTCCAGACGGCTTCGCTGTCCGTACTTCGCCGGGCATGGTGGGGTGTGGGGGTAGGAGGGAGGTAAGAGGAGTACTGGGCAGCGCACACGCGTCGGCCTGCGTCACGGTGAGCGGGCGAGCGCCCGTGACGGCCCGTTATGCGTGATGCTCAGGCGCCCCGCGCCACGTGGGCGCCACAAAGGGCGGCGACGCTTGCGGCTGGGGCTTTGCTCGCGACGCACGCCTGCATGCCGAAGACGTGCACCGGCCTCAATGCACGGCTGCTGTTCACATTTCACCACATTTTGTCCGAAAAGAAGAAGACGTTTATACGTAAAGAGGCTCGCGAGCTCGGGCTGTACGGAATCTGCAAGATTGGATATCCAGGCGTGCTCGCTGTTGAAGGAACGGAGGAAAGTGTGAGCACCTATGCGCACGGAATCAAGGTATGTTTTGGCAATTTTGATCTCGGCTACCACATAGCTCATAAAAAGTGGAATGCCTTGACAGTCTCTAAGATGGGCCTCCTGCACGCTAGCCGACCATTCGAAGGGACTCACTGACGATGACTTGCGAATGCGAGTAGCACTCGCAAAGTCCTCATCTGCGACCCCAGGGGTAATGATGGTGGAGAAGATGAGCGACGTAGGAGCTTTCATGCGCACCGCACAGCTAGAAGAGTGGTGGCGACAGGCCATGGGGTATTCGAAGTGACTCACTCGTCGTATGTCCGTCCGTTCCGAGAGAAGAAGCGCATTCCGAATAAAAGCTAATTGGGCAGGCTTTCACAAGGTATTTCAGCATTCTACGCGTCTCAATACAGTTCACAAATGCCTGTGTGAAGGCTAGGCACAGGTTAGGCGACCCTAGAGCGCGGTACCTGGCACAGCGAAGTTGCATTGCATCGTAAGGCCCCCTCTATCGGAATGCGTGTCACCAGTTGGTCATATAGTCTGCCATTGCCTGCTAGCCGTAGTCTGCTGGCATTGCGCAGCAAATTTACGAGACGCATTTCATGCCTCGCCCTTGAACGTGCCCCAGAATGCTCTTCTAGCCTGCCTTGTGTGCAGGGCGAGGTGTGGCGACGGGACAGATTGACATGGTGGCGACGCGGACGCTTCCAAATGACCCGACGGCAACTCGACAGATCCTTCGGAAGCCGCATTACAAACAGGCGAGTTAGGCTGCAGCGAGGCTGACAGTCCGCTCTAGCAGATCTGTGACCCCTCGAGGGTGAGGTCGATGGCGACCACACATGTCAGAGAGCGGGATGATATCTTGACAGCCGATGACAGATCTCACACGTTCAGTCCTGTTCGTATGCTTATAGGACGACGCGAACGTCGGGATGAACGCGAGGCAAGGACGCACCGCCTCTGTTCGCCTGGAAATGGCCTAGCCTCAAAATCTGACCGTACACCATCGCCTGTAGGCCTGTGCCCCGTCCGAGGTTGAAATGAGGAAGCAGCTTCCCTGGAACCCACTGCAATGCACGAAGTATGATTATCCGACACGCTCCGTCGTTTAGATACCGTAGTGCGATATCGGTCTGCGGTGTTAGCTCAGCGTTGGGAAGGATCTTAGTGCAGAGTCCATTGCCGTCATCGGAACGCAAGACATGCCCAAAGCTGTGCCCGGTTCTATCGCACGACCGACCGAGTCCATCAGCACCGCCGACCTGCACATGCAGCACATACGACGGTCGGCCCCAACGCGAAGCCTCCACTGCGGCTCGCGGCGGCGATGCACCGCACTCGCGTATGCGCCGTAGTTAGTGTTATTGGGCGCATGCGACGATCCCCGCAAAACGTCTCCGCAAGGTTCATCTTCGCGCTCGAAGCGATCCGAGCCCGCGAAGCAGCGGCTCCGCCGTCCGCAGGCCTGGCCAAGCCTTGGCTGGGCCAATGTACGCACAGCCCCGCGCACAGGCGCGGGACCCCTGCGCGGGTGGCCCGACGCCCTCGGAAGCATCGACGGGGACGCCGCCTACGATCGGCGCAGCCTTGCGATCGCCTCGCCCCGCGTAGCCAAATCAGCCCAGGTCAGGCTAGCGACGCCACGAAGCCGGGCTGTTCGCTGCGGCAGAACGCCGCCGCGGGCTCACCTCCTTGGTCCTCTCGGCGGCGCGGATGCAGTCCGCGCGTGCACACCCACGGCGCGGCCGTTTGGCGGGCCCGGCGTGTGCGTCCGCCGCACACGCACGTTCGCGCGGGACCCTTCGCCTGCGCGCACGGCCTGGCCTTGCGCGCATCGTGGCGGGGCAGGGCGGTCAGGTGTGCGTGGGCAGGACGCCTGTTGCCGGGCGCGCGTGCACGCGTCGGGCGGCAGAAGGCGGCCCCCGCGCGGCCAATCAGTGCCTTGATAGCGTCGTGAAACACTGCCCGCGGTGCTCGCTGCCCCTGTCTGCTCGTGCCTCCGCGACCCCCACGCGTTTTTGGCGCCCGCGGTGCGCTCCTTATACTTTGCCTGCTGCGTCGCGGCGCAGGGCTCGAGCACCCGCCCACCCGGCTGGCCTGCCAATGCGTCGCGGGGTGTAGTACAGCCCTCTCCACTCACAGTCCATCCGCGACCCGCCCTCGTCTCGCCCGCCCACCGACGTATACTCTACCGCTTCTTCACCCGTCTGTGCCACCACGCACGCCATGGAGATCCCTCTGTCGCAGATGTATGTCGCCGCCCGTTCCGCGCAGCTTCCGCGGCTGACAGTTGACAGCTATCTCGATAACTACTTCCACCTCGTTGGCGTCGGTGCGTCCCTGCCGTAATCGATCGCACCGGGCCCGTGGGCTGACAGCTGTGGGCTCCAGTGATACTCTACTACGACCACGCCCTCACGTTCCGCGACGAGTACGCGCACATCTGGAGGAACCCCCGCGCAGGCGCATCGCTGCTTTTTCTACTCAACCGCTACTTTGCATTCTTCTCTGTGAGCGCCTCTCTGCCCAGTGCACCCCGCTTGGCGTAGCAGAGCTGATGTTCGTGCTTTACAGAATATCGTAATGACAGTGGGGAAATTCGTCAGATTTCGTTCTGTCGAGGTGCGTCCCGCAGGATGTGCAGCGTACACGTAGCGGTGCTGATTGGCTTTCAGAGGTTCGTCTTTTTTTCCATTCATCGGCGTGCACAGCCCATCTCCGCCGTCCTTGGGGCTCCTCTCGAAGGATCGCTCTTTGACGGTGTCTTGGGCACTCCCAGTGGAGTTGCCCAAGCTCCTCGTGCGATCTGGCAGCAGAGCTCGGACGATACACTGGTGCAGTTGGCTCGTGCGTTCGAATGGCCAGCGCCAGTGTTCCCCGGAAACATCGGCTCGACGGCAGTTGGGTGCCGTAGAGCGCCGCTGGTAGCCAGTAGCCTTCGAGCGCATCGACGGGGCTCATTCGCTGAACCTCCCAGGCGACCCCGCCAGGTCTGCATCTCAGGCGTTGCTGCCAGGCGCTGCTGGAGATGTGCCGTTGCTGACGAACCCAGCCCCTTGACGGCATCGACATCTGATATTTTTACGGTTCACAGTTGCCAACACTATTCGACATACCGGCTCGGAAGCCTCATCGCCTCCCAAGTCATAGTCGGCAGTGAGTACGGTTTCAGCTGCGGAGCCACGTCGGGTCCTGGGCGTGCCTTCTGCGCCCTGGATGATCCTGGTGCATCCACCTGATGGTGTCCTGGACGCGTGCGAACGACGCGCCGCGAGGACGCTGGGGCCGTGCACTGTTTCCTGCACGTGTAGATTTGCCGTGTTATGCTTCGTCTTCTCCTCGCACCTTTTGCTGACGCCTTCCCCAGTAATACAGGCCTTGCGAACATACGCCCTATACCGCCGCGATCAGCGAATAGCGCTTCTCATGATCGCCGTCGCGCTCTCGCTCGCGGGCGTCGCAATCGTAAGCCCTTGCCCGCGACGGTCTGCACCCGGCTGACCGTGCGACGCGCACAGTGGGCCGCGATAGGCCCGACGCCGGACGTGTCCCTCGCCATCGGCTGCACAATCGCGTCCCCGCGCCACACGTGAGTGCCCCACGCCTGCTGCCGAAGCTCAAGCTCACGACACCGCACAGGGCCATCCGTGAGTGCGCCCGCCGCGTGTGCCTGGCCCTGGCTGACGTGCCTAGGCTACGCGACCGCCTGGGAGGCGCTCTTCGTCTGGGACAGCGTCGTCTTCACGCTCACGCTCCTCAAGACGTACAAGGAGCGCTTCCGCTACGCCGCGGTCGCGCGCGGGAACGACCTCCTCTCGCTCATCGTCCGCGACGGTGCGTGCCAGCGCCCGCCTCTGCCCCGCGCGTCGTGCTGACCCGCGAGCGCAGGCGCGGTCTACTTTGCGTGCGTGCCTGTGGCCCGCGCGTGGCGCAGCAGCCCCGACTGACCGCCTCCCCAGCATCATGGCGTGCGCGCAGTGCGCGAACAGCCTGACATACTACGTACGCCCCGCATCCACACCACCCCACCTCACACTGACGCCCCCGCAGTTCTGCCCGGTGCGCCGCGCGCCCGCTCCAGCGCCGCCCCACGCTGACCGCCTGACCCGCACGCAGCCGGCGCTCATCGGCACGCTCTGCACGTTCGCGAGCAGCATCTCCGTCAGCATGATGTCGCGCCTGATGCTGAACCTGCACCGCAGCGCGCGCGCGCCGCGCCTGCAGAGCCCGCCGCCGCACGGCCCCGACCTCATGACGACGCTCGGCGTCATGACGAGCGGCTTCGGCTTCGCGGGCGCGAGCGCGCCGTCGAGCGACGCGACGAGCGCGGGCGCAGAAGCGGGCGCGGACGTGCTCGTCGGCCTCGACGTGCTTGGCACGCCGAAGGACGGCGCGCTCGAGGCGGGCCTCGTGCTCTGCGAGACGCGCAGCGGCAAGGGCAAGGCGCGCGCGGCCGACTGCGGGTGAGGTTCGGGCGTGATGCTTGTGCTCGAGCGGTTGGCGAACGGTGCCCGTGTGGCGTGCGCAGCGGCGGCTTCGCTGAACGATCGCGCGCTGGCGGTGCAGAGCACGCGGAGGCAAATACGCGCGGAACGATCGTGCCGGCGGCGTCGAAGATCTGAAGCGTCGGGGACCGGCGGCGACACCCTTCTCTTGGAGGCCTGTTCCCAGCGTCGTCGACGGCGCGAAGACCTGTGCGACCGCAGCATTCAATAAGCAGTCGAGCCTCGGATCGACCTGCGGCGAGCCGCCGGCTGCGCAAAGCGTGGAGGCAAGTGGGCGGAGGCAGAGTCGGGCGTGGCGCGCGAGGATAGGAGCTCTTTGTACCGTCGGGACAGGATACGCAGAGCGATACCGTTGTGCGGGGCGAGTGTGCATGCGCAGTGTGGCGGGGCCCCTAATTGGGCGCGGTGAGCGCGGGATCGGGGCGACGGACGGATGACGTCGTGCGCCTGTGCGCCGCGCGCACCTGCAGCCGCGCCTGGCGGCCGTCTTCCGCGCGTGCGCAGCGAGCGTCGCCCAGAACGCGGCCGCGGACGGCCGCCGTAGCTCGGCCTGTGTCAGACCTGAGACGCACGCCGGCGCAGCGTCCGAGTCGCAGCCCGCGCCAGCTGCCCCTATACCTCCCCGCTCCTCGTCACCCAGCACCAGCACCCTCCCCGTCCGCCCTCTGCACCGGGGCCCCGCGATGGTCACCTTCAACCGCATCGTCTCGCGCTACTACAACGACTACTACTCGCCGCTCGGGACCCATCCGCAGAAGCGGCCCAGCGGGCGTGTGCTCTTCGCCGGAGGGCTGGTCGCGCTCTCGCTGCTGCTCAACCTCGTCTTCGTCGTCAAGTACTGCCTGCGCTTCACGAGCCCGTTGGATGACTACCAGGAGCTGTGCGTCGTGACTGCTCTGCCATGCGATCAACGCTGACGGAGTGCCAGGAAACAATACCCGCTTGTCAACACGACCCTTGCTCGCGCGAGCCTCCCGCCGATGTCAAAGTCCAAGCTCAGCGAGAACGCCATCGTGACGACGCTGTACTCCGACTCGTACGCCCCCGCCGTCGCCGCGCTCGGGCACTCGCTGCGCAAGGTCGACACGTCCGCGCGGCTCATCATGCTGTACATCCCGTCGCAGGTGTCCGCGGGCGCGCTCTGCCTCGCGGCGTCCTCGGGCTTCGTGCCGCGGCCCGTCGCGCGCATCGCGCCGCCGCACAACGGGAGCGGCATCGCGCCGCGCTTCGTGGACCAGTACACGAAGCTCGCGCTGTGGACGCTCGACGCCGCGCCGGACCCGGTGCGCGCGCTCGTGTACGTCGACGCGGACGCGCTCGTGCTGCGCAACTTCGACGAGCTCTTCGCGCTCCCGTACGCGTTCGCGGCCGTGCCGGACGTGTACACGGACGCGCGCGGCTTCACGACGAACTTCAACGCGGGCGTCATGTTCGTGCGCCCCGACAGCGCGCTCTTCGCGGACATGCTCGCCGCGCTCCCCGCCGCGCGCTTCCCGCACGTCATGGCCGAGCAGGCGTTCCTCAACCAGTTCTTCGCGACCGACGCGCTGCGCCTGCCGTACGCGTACAACGGGAACCTCGCCCTCAAGGAGCGCAACCCGCGCGTCTGGAGCGGCATCCAGCGCGAGATGCGCATCATACACTACACGCTCATCAAGCCGTTCGTCTCCAAGCAGTGGGACACTGTGCCCCTCGACCGCCTGCAGCACCGCGTCGACGAGGCCGCACGCTCGAAAGGCGGCATGTTCCGTGATGAAATGCAGCACTGGGGGCGCGTCTGGCAGGAGACCCGTACGGTATATGCGCAGCACCTCGACGAGTGCCGGAGACTGAGCAGTTGAGGAATCCTGGGGAGATAGAGACAACCGAGTGTATCCGTAGCAGATCGGTCGGCAGGGCCCATATCACTGTATGAAGAGAAGCATGTATTCATAGTGAGCATATTATACAGCATATAGTCCATGTGTGCGCTTAGCATGCGGGCATATAACATACGAATAAAATACGCGCGGACGCACGTCTTTCATCTCCACCCTCCCGGCGCGGCACGCGCACCCCTTTTCTACGCGTGCCCCGCGAGACACGTCTTGCACATCTTCGCCACGCACTTCGTGCATCCCTGCCACGCCGTCAGCACACACGCCCCGCGCGACCGCAGCGGCACTCACGTAGATCACGACACACCGCCGCGCGCACCCGTCGCACACCTCGCGCCGCAGGTCGACGCGCCACTCGTGCCGGCACGGGTAGCACTCCACGGCGCGCAGCAGCCGGTCGACGTGCGCGTCGAGCGCCGTCAGCCGGTGCGCGCCCACAGGCGTCAGCGGCGCGCACTGCGCCTCCCGCGCCTCCCGCGCCTCGTGCGCGTGCCGGCGCGGCGCCTCGTACGAGTGCTTGCGCGGGGGAGGCGCGGTCTGGGGGTAGTAGTAGCTCTGCTGGGAGGACACGTTATGCGCGGGCGGCAGCGTCTCGTGCCGCCGCGTCCGCCGCTCCGGCGGGGGCGCCGGCGCCTGGGGGTAGGCGTGCGCGTGTCCCTGCGCCTGCGCGTACGCCTGGGCGTGTGCGTGCGCGTGTGCCTGGTACGCGAGGGCCTGCTCGCGGACCTGCGTACGCCCAGGGATCTGCGGGAGCTCCGCAGGCGCCGTCGCGCGGCGCTGCGGCTTGGGCTTGCTGGGGACGGGCGGCGGTGCCATCGATGGGGTGCTCACGCGCGGCGGGGGCGCTGGCAGCGCCGGTGGGCCTGGTCGTGACGTGCTCGGTCGCGGCGGAGAGGATTGGCTTGGCCGTGGTGCAGATTGGCTTAGTCTTGGAGGAGACTGGCTGGGCCGAGAGTGGCTATGAGACGGGGGCGGGCTTGCTCGAGGTGGCGAGTAGCTCTGAGTTGTTGAGGGCCATGCGTCGCCAACGCGGTCGTGCCGCCGCTGTGGGATTGGGATAGGTGTGGACGCAGGCTGTACGTGGACAGGCTTCGGTGGCGGCGGGGGCGGCGGGGGCTTTGACCTGGGCTTTTCGGGCAAGGCTGGCGCCACTTGTGGCAGCTGCATCACAGGCTTGGGCGGAGGCGGAGGAGGCTTGGACTTCTGTTTGGGCGGACTCGCCGCCAGGGCCTGGGTGGGCTTCGGGCTGTGGCCGACTTTGTGCACGATGGTCGACTTGTCCAGCGACTGGAGCGACGGCGTTGCCTTGACCGAGGCCGGCGGCGACGACCGGAGGCTCTGCGAGATCTTGCGCGCGACGGCCAAGATGGGCGTCTTGGCGATGCTCTCGATGCTCTGGAATGAAGACGTCTTCTTCACCTGTGCCGGCTTGGGCGCCAGCGGCGGCGGGGGCGGCTTCCGCTTGTGCTCGGTCCTGGCGGGTGCCTGGACGGCGGGCGGCTTCTGGCTGGAGACAGACGACTTCCGCGGGAGGTCGGGCCTGCAGGCGTGCAGGACGGCCTTCTTCACTTCTATCTTGCACCGGCTGCACGTCCGTGTGCCGCACGCAGGCGCGGGGCACGTATAGACGTGGTGCACGCCCTTCGCCTGCGGACCGAGGAATCGGGCGCAACCGGCGCGAGCACAGTACACGCGCTCGGACGTGTTGTACTCGACGCTTTTCTCGGCGTAGAGCCTTGCCAGCGCGACGTCCATGAGGGGCTCAAAGGCCGTCCTCGGGATCGGCTGGTCGCAACATTTCGGCGGAAAGAGCTTCTCGTTCAAGAGGCAGGCTTTGACCGTGGATATGAGGCAGGGCTTCTCGAAGTAATGGCCGCACATGAGACGCACGGCCTCTCCGTCGATGAGGGCCTTGCACCCAACACAGTCGCGGGGCTTCTTCAGACAGCCATGTCTTGCAGAGGCACATGAGAGACGTAGATGGGGCGGACGCTCAACGACTTACATCGAGCGACGCAGGAAGAGTCGTACAGCCGAACCGGAGGCGTCCGGGGGCTGTCGGCGGCGGGGTCGCGAAGAGTCGTCCTGTAGACTCTTGACGTCGTCTCCCACGTCCCTGTGCGAGGTCAGATAGACTACACCGGAGGCGTCGAAAGACTACGCACACGTCCTGTATGCGAGACCAGCCCGTCTTCGAGGACGGATGGAGCAGTGAAGGTGTTGACTTGGACTTGTGCCGCAGGAGGACCCTGTTGCCTGTATCATCCACCTGCAAATTTGCCAGGGTAGGAGCGTTATCATCCGCAAGTTGCAGTGCTAGCTTGGCATTGAAGACAAAGGAGTCGGAGGGTATCTCTCCGCTGAAGCGTGAATAGTCCATCTCTAGGGTAGAACTCGTCTGGTGCGTGGGTACCAATCAAATCGGAGGGATTTGGACGTTGTGTCTGGCACATAGAGGAGAGGTGTGAGAAAGAGATGGTATATGAAGGGCCAGCCTTGCGTAGGGTTGGGGGAACAAGAAAGGTTCGGAGGGAGGCGGCGTCCACTGTATTTCTGCAT
This sequence comes from Phanerochaete sordida, assembly GCA_019973155.2. NCBI lineage: Eukaryota > Fungi > Basidiomycota > Agaricomycetes > Polyporales > Phanerochaetaceae > Phanerochaete > Phanerochaete sordida. The sequence continues at coordinate 788,554 of BPQB01000004.1, forward strand.
GTCGGGAGACAACACGTGGAGGCCGTGCGTAACGAGCCTGGTTGGAGCGGACCTCTCTACGTCCTGACGGATGGCCATCACGAGGACTGTGGTAATCTAGGAGACCTGAATGCGATTGAGGGCATGCAGAGAGTCTGTGTCGCGCGCGTGTAAGTACTATCGGAGGAGAGTTCTGTTTGCCAATGAAGAGGCTGTACTGACTATGCTCCGTCGACTGGAGCGCCGCGGCGGGCTCTGACGCCAATGGACAGTGTTGTCGCTGGCTGCCCACAGCACAGACTGGTAAGGAGTCCGACCACTGCTGGAGAACAACGGAGATGGGGGGCATGCTCACCTCCAGAAGTCCCCGGGCTCCGTAGAGTTTACTGCGGGGCGTGTATCACGCAAATCACCTAAGTGCAGGGCTTCTCCTCCTATCGCGCAGGGCTTCGCAATGCATGCCGTACGCGCAAGAAGGCACCTTCGCGTCGGATTTCGCAGGGATTTCACAGGGGACGCGAAGCGAAACGAAGGGCGACGAGATATGCCTCCGCCGAAGGGCCCGACGCCGAGGAGGATCGACATGCGCTCTGCGCGCGCTGCGCAGCTGTGTTTGGTCACTGCTGTGGAACGCGCGCAGACCGCGTTCGCCATCGCGTTCTGGGTGCTGCCCGTCGTGCGCAGGGTGAGGGAGAGGGAGAAGATGGCCCACGCGGGTCGGCGTGGTCTCGGCTGATGCGGCGGGTTGTTTGCGGCGGCCAAACACGGCCTTGACGGTGGTCACGGTCTGGTGAACAACGGCCCTTCCCAGCAGCCCCTTGCCTCTCTGATTCTCTGCCTGGGCCTTTCCCCGTCTCTCCTTTCGACCTCTCCTTGCGCAATGTTCTCCTCCCGCCTGGCTGTCTCGGCGACCCTCGCTGCACTCGCTTCCACCGCTGCAGCCGACCTCACCATCCTCGCCCCTGGAGGACCAAACCTTTGGTGGGGTATGTGCTTCTAGAGCCTCAGTCGTCAAGCACAGCCTGCTCATGTTAACTGCCGCTTTCCTCAGTCGCCAACTCGATCAACACCATCGCTTGGACTTGCCACGAGAACACCGAGTTCTTGAACTTCACCGTCCTGTAAGCGACGCGCCTTATCTCCCCTCTTCCTCCCTCTCACACTCGTTGGCGATAGCGTCGGCAACACCAACCAAGCCGTTCTCGTCCAGCCCCAGCCCATCATTGCCATCGAGAACAACTTTGACTGCTCGAAGTCCATCACAACTCAGCAGGAAATCTTTGCTGCGGGCGACGGCTACTTCATCCAGCTGGCCAACCCTCTGAACAACACCCAGGTACGCAGAGCTACCTATCCGCTTGAAATTATATCGTGACGCTCACACAATGACGTCCCCAGGTGTACGCCCAGTCCCAGAACTTTGAGATCAAGCCTCTCGGCTCTGCCTACCCTGCCACCTCTGCCACGCCCACCGAGAGCGCCTCCTCGACGGGCTCCAGCACCGGTTCCGGCTCTGGCTCCCCGACCGCCTCTGGCAGCGGCAGCGGCGCCGCCGCCCAGACGAGCCAGCCGTCCAGCGGCTCCTCCAGCTCGACCGCTTCCCTCGTCTCGGTCTTCGCTGCCGCTGCTGGTGCCCTCGGTCTCCTGTTCGCCTAAGACCCTTCCCTCTGTCGCAGTAGGGACACGCATCGGACTATGATTACGTTTGTACTTTCGCATGGGATTCTTTCTCTTTCTCGGGTGCATGTGGACTGTTGCGGATACCTAGTACTCTACGGTCCTGGTGCCCTGCTTCCCTTGTCATCTTTGGATCCTTATCTCTCTTCCATGTCTCTACTGTACTTACACTCCCTTAAAACACACTCATTATCTAGCTATCGCCCCTGGTCGGTACTCCGATGACTGTGCGACGACTTGACATGATTCCGAAGATAGGCTCCGTGCAGCCCAGCGTTTTGCGATATGTACGTCCAAAACGGACACCATTTCGGTCCTTGTCGATTAGTGGTTAGATCATCACGTTGTGGTTACACAATACCGTGAAGACGGAGGCTCGAATCCTCCCTGGGACAATTGTTTTCCTTGAGCTTTCTTTTTTCCCTCTCGAGTCCCCCGGGGAGCAAGGGCGACAGTTCGTGTCTGTGATACTCTGTGTACTGGGTGTACACTGTATACATTTCTCGCTTCATATTTTGTCTTGCGCCCGTACCCACAGGACATAGACTCTGACTCGACAGTTGACTAGCTGTACGCCCAGGCTCAGGTTCGGAGACGCGTGCCTTTCCGAAGATGTCATGTCGTGCTCAACAGTACCTTATGCTTGAGGACCATGTATTGCCTAGCTACCAAGCTCAAATGTCCGGTGTCGTTACATGACCATTACTTCGTGCAGTGAGTGCAAACTAAGTGAGTTTCTGTATTAGCTATGATTCCAGATTCCTTCCTCCGCTCCCCGTCTACACCTTCCTTCTATATATTACACACTCCTGCAGCCCCATCTGAGGCGGAAGGCAAAGAAGAAGGTGTCAGTCATTGCACCAGCGGATGTGCAGACTGCTCCTTCATCTCCTCTTCCAGCGCCCTCTTGCCATCTTCCGTGAGCGTAGGTAAGCCGGTCTCGACATCCCAGACGAAGTACCTTGGCACGTATCTGCACAGGTCAGCACCACGCGACAAAGGACGCGACAAAGAGACTCACTTCTCGCCGCTTTGCTTCCTGGCCGCCTCCTCTTCCCGCTGCCGCTGCTCGATGGCCTGCTTGTACTTGTTCGCCTCGCTGTACTCCTTGCGGAGCAGGCGGTCCGTGACGTTCTGCCACATGCGGCGGCTCTCCTTCTCCTCCTGCTTCTCGACGTCGCGCACGAGCTTCGGGATCGGGTACAGCATCGACAGGTCGATGAGCGGCACCCACTCGTCCGCGGGCAGGCTGAGCGTCGAGCCGGTGCGCGTCGGGAAGAACGCGGGGTTGAGCTTGTACTTGATCATGTGCCGCCAGCTGCCGGCGAGCGTCGCGACGACGCGCTCGCGCGGGACGTGCTTGACCTTCGTCCACGCGTCCGCCGCGGCGGGGTCGTCGAGGTCGTACGTGTGCACGACGGCGTCGAGCAGGAAGTTCGCCTTCCCGATCCAGCTCTCCTCCTTGTAGTCGACGACCGCGCGCAGCCCGACGCGCTTGCCCTTGTCCTTCCCGCCGGGCACGACCCACGCGGGGCCGTCCGTGCACGTCACGTACGTGCTCTCGCTGACCGTGATGTAGAAGCTCCCGCGCAGGATGCCGTTGACGTGTGCGGGCGGGTGCGTGATGTGGTAGCGCTCCGGCTTGCCGTCCTCGCTCAGGCGGTCCTCGACGTGCACGTAGATGCCCTTGTTGTACTGGCCTGGCGCGACGCGCACCGTCGTGCCGCTGACCTTGGCGCTGATCTGGTCGATGCCGCACATGGTGAGGTGCCGTGAGGGGCACGACGCGTGGAAGGCGGACACGGGCGGGTGGTGCGAAATCTGCTCCGTGAGGTACAACGTGCGGAGACGACTTGGTTCACCGTTGAGGACGGGCGACATTACAGGCGAGTCTTCCTCAACGAGGTGAACGGATGACATCGAGACATTGCCCGGCAGGCCCTTCAGCTTCTCGCGTTCGGATGGAGGCAGGAGCTTCTGCGCCGCGTTCGGGTCAAGGTTGAGCTTCTCGAGCTCGGCGTCGATTTCCTCGATGGCGGACGTGGCTGGAGTGCTGATCGTCGGTGTGCCAGTGCCCGACGCGACCGTGGAGGTCGACAGACGGCCGTTCGTGCTCTTCTGGCTGCCAGGTTTCCGGCTGAGTCCACTTGCAGCGCTGACGCCGCTCTTCACGCTACTCGAGTCGGCGGTAGAGTACACGCTCTCGGCTGCCGCGGGTGCGAGGTAGAGATGTTGTACCGGCATCTGTAGCCGGTTGCCCTCTGGGTACGACACCGGCAGCACGTCCCAGTGCGCACGGAAGTGCTCCCCGATAACAGAGTTGTACGGCTTGCAAACCTTGCCATGCTGCAGGGACGGTGAGCATCAGTGATACGTCAAGGCGAAGTCACGCACAATGAACTTGAGATCTTTAGAAAAGGTGAAGCGCAGGACAGCCATCATGCGTTCGAATGCATCGTCCGAGTCGTTGATGCTATTGCGCGTTGGGTTGTATGATTGGCCCAGGGTGAGGAACGTGCGTTGCATGATCAGCGGATGCCATGGAGGAGGTTCCGTCGGGTGGGGCAGGGCGCGGTGATTGCTGGGGTCAGTGCTGGGCTCACGGCCTGACTCTGAGGGAAACGCACGCAGAGAACAGGTCCGGCCTATCCAGATAATGCCAGTATTCGAGGTTCGGAATGGGCTCGAGGAGCGATGCAGGAAGCGATAGTCGCCTGTGTGGCCGGAGTCAGTGCAATTGCTCGCAAGCGGTTGTTATGTCCTGGTAACGGAGGAGACTCTTGGAACCATGAACGTCGAGGAGGATGCTCAGCGGACTGAGTACCATGAACCACGATGAGAGCTCGCGATTCCTCTTCGCAGAGGCCGTAGGGAACGACTGAGACATCGGACACGCACATGGACGCGATATCCTTCACTCCAAAGCACTTCTTGACGAGCGAGACTATCATCTTGAGCTTGCCACTCTCGCCAGCGTCGCCCGTGTCGGGGACAGAGACGGGTGGCTCAGAGGTGTCGACTTCATCGTGCGCGGTGGACATGGTTGGCGGTCAGTGTTGTCCGGTGCGGGGTGGGGCGGGAACGTTCGTGTTGGCGCGGCAGGAAGCCGTGATTATGAGGTGTATAAAAGGGAATGATCGCAAAGCACCAGCCAACGGAAATGAAGAGAAGGAGGAGAGCTGTGCAGAATAAGAATGTGGCAGAGCAGGGGAAAGCTGCAAAGTAGAGTGCGCAGCGCAACTGCCACAAAGCGTCACTTGCCAAGGCGAAGGATCAGGGAACCATTTACCCGCGTGGGACTCCTCGCGAACGAAACTGGTTCCGTCTTTCATCAGTCTTCTCTTCACGAGGGGCAATCACGGAGGCATGCAGAAGCCAAGTAAGAGAACGTCCTCGTTGCTACACATCCAGATACTCGCCTTCGAATCAGTGGATGCGACTCCGAGGACCTCTTGCACGTCTCACCAGCCAAGAGCGGTTTCTCTTTCTCAGCTATCAACGCTGCCCAATTAGCATGGGTTCGATGGTGTAGTTGGTTATCACATCTGTCTCACATCACGTGTGTGCACAGGAGGCCCTGGGTTCGAGCCCCAGTCGAACCATATATTTTGCGTCCTCTCCCTGTCTCAAGGTTTCTTTTTTCCACTCTACTTGGCCAAAAATACACTTGATTGGCACGCTTGGCTCGGGGGAAGAGGAGGGCGGCAGCCTGGCAGGAATAGGAGCTAAATTGGCCTGGGGAAAGTCCGGGTCATTGGGACGCTTAACCTTGCTGGGTGCGGGCCCGGTCACCGTAAACAAGATATGCTGGACTTGGTCCACGCCGGTGCACTGTTTGTCTATGGCCAAGAACCTTCTCATGGGCATGCTATCGTGCAGCGCAAAAGTCGAATTGTGGACGAGCGAGCCTGGCTCTTTTGATGTCAAGGGAGCGCAATCAAGCGAACCAGACCGCTTTTGATCGCACTCGATCTCATCGATACCGAGCTGGCTGCGTCGTCCTCTTTGCTCTCTTCCACCAGCACCCACGACTCTTCAGGCTACTCACACTCTGCTTTGTGCACTCCAGGTCTCCCAGACTTCTGCATCGTGTGCAGGATTGCTCGTCGCCGTCTGCTGCGCGGCGCCACATTCGCATCCCGTGCAGGTGCGGCAGAGTGCTATGCCCACGGCAGGCCAAAGCTCTTCCAAGCGACGACCCTGCTCGGCGTGCCCACGCCTGCCTGTCCTGCCGCCGCCCGGTCACAACTCGCCCCCACATGCCCCTCGGCGAAGCACGCACTGCTCCACTTGCCACCCTCTGCCGCACGCCTATCGTCGAAATTGTACGAAATCACGCGTATATCAAGCTCAGGCGCCGTGCTCGCACCCTCGTTTGCGCGGCAACACGCCGGGGTGCCGCTTTCGAGGGTGCCCACCCGGGGCCGTCTAGCGTGCATATAAGCAGGGGCACTCACGACACAGAGGCAGGGCGCGCGACCTCCCCAGCGCGCCCCAAGACGAGATCTGGCGAGGTGAGTCTTCCAGTGCGCTTTGCGCTTGGGCTGGCGCAAGGGGGCGCACCGTTGGGGCGTGCGAACATCTCGTATGCGGTGCCCTGCCCAGGAGCTTCGCCAATTCTTGCCCAGACCCTGCGATCGCGGGCCTCGACCGGGGCTTGTCACTCAAGCGTATACCTCCGCAGCCCAAGGCCCAGAATCTCGACGCAATGCAACAGACGAGTCGTCTGACATGGCCAGAACACAACTATCCTCCGAATCGCACGGCGAGCGCGACGGAGGGCCTCGCATTCCGCGTCGCCCTCTAGGTCCGCCCCGCAGGTATGTCTGCGTCCTGGTGGCCAATGGTAAGTGGGGGACTCGCGTGCTTCCGCACGTGGGGCCCCCACCTAGCAGTGGTCCCCGTCGAAGCCGCTGCGGTCTCCCTGGGGCGTTGTGCTGGCGGGGATCGACGGTTATCTGTTCAGCCTCCGATGCTGTCACAGGCCCCGCGAAGCGCATACGTGTCTCGGAGACGCACTCGAGAACGCGGCTAGGTCCGCGTTCTCTGCGACGGCCGACGGCTGAGCAACGTGTCGTGACGCCGAGGCATATACCCCAGATGGGCAGGTCTGCGCCTGCCGGTCCGACTTCTAGGTGCGTTCTTTACTCTTCTCTTTGTATTGTCACTCATTCAAGCCTCTCTAGACTGGTAGTCGAGAGCTTTTGTGTACGTATAATGCCGCCCCTACGCGACGTCTCTCAGCCTTCCCGCGGCAGCTTGGTGTGGGGAAAGACGCTGATGGGTTTCATTTCCCCCGCTCCTTCCTCCCATGCCTTGTGTCCATGCGAACGCATCTGCGCCGTCGCCGCCTCCCAAACGCAATCACAGCGAAGGTGTAGCAACGTTGGCCGGGCAGGATAGGTTCGTTACGTATGAGTTGCCGCAAGAACACTGACTTACAGCCATCGATTTACCCACAGTGCTATTCAATGAGTCTATTCGCGGGCTGTGTATCAGCCCTCGGTCTGGCCGACGATCAACCGCCGTCCGGCCAACTGATACGCCTTGTATTGTACGTCAATCACCCCTTCAGAGTAGCTGGCCTGATCTGACTGTCACTGTTACCCTTGTTAGACGTCTAGCTCCGAGCACTCGCCCTGCCTTGGCGCATTTGGAGAGGGTTCCCGCATGCAACTGCACGCTGTCGCTCCATGGATGGTGCGGCTGGGTGACGTCTTCGAGGAGTCGTCCGCCGGTGGCAGCAGCGCGATGCCCCTTGTGCTCGCTGTGTGCGCCCACCGGCGAGTCTCGTGCCGGGGTCTCGTGGCGGTCTCTGCGGTCCCGGCGTGCGCGTGGACGGTGTTTGGCTCTGTTGCGTGCGCGGTGCAGCGGTGCTCGGAAGTGGCCGGGAGAGACCTCGAACCGTCGAACGCAGCGCCCCGCGGGCGTCTGAGGTGGATCCTGCCGCTTTGGGCACAGGCAGCGAGTTTTCGACCAGCCCGCCTCGAAATGGCCCTCGATCGCGGACTCCTATCTGCGCCTACAAGACCATGTTCGCCCAACGATCCAGAGCCTCACCCCCCTACCCTCACCCATCACCCATCACCCATACCCTCTCCTCGCTGTTGCCCCCCGTGGCCTCGTCATACGTTAGCACCCGCCAAACCCCCACACCGAGCCTAGCGTGCTCAGCTTGTCCCTAGCACCCGCCTCACTTCCCGCCAAAATGATATCAAAACTCTCGAACGGCCTCCAGAGCGAGCCCGTCGTCATGCACCAAAAGCTGCACACGACCTTCACTGGCCAGGTGCACCCCATTTCGACCGAGGAAGCTGTCGTGCACCAGTACCTCGGCATCAAGTACGCCTCCGTCCCTGCACGCTTTCGCCAGTCGAAGCTGTACACTGCGTACCCGCCAGTGACGGACGCGACACGCCATGGGTACGTCGCACTCCTGATGTTCTCTGGCGAATCTTAACGCCGCGCAGACCCATCTGTCCGCAGATCAAGGGCCAGGGCTACGAGGCTGAGCTGTTCGCGCTCACGGACGACGTCATGCCTGTCCAAGCCCTGAAGCAGAACGAGTTCGAATGCTTGAACCTGAACATCACCTGTCCAGCTGACGCCCTCCCTGGGAGCCGCCTGCCGGTCATGGTCTACATTCACGGGTGAGTGGGATCTCCACTGTGACGCCTGAATGGCTCTGACGTATCATCAGCGGTGGAACCCGTGGTTCAGGGTCCAGCTGGCTGTACGATGGTGGCTGCCTCGTGCAGCGCAGCATGATGGTCGGAAAGCCTGTCATTCTGGTGACGATCAAGTGAGTCGTGCGGGGACGTGCATATATGCGCCCATCTCACACACTATAGCTACCGGCTTGGTCTCCTCGGCTTCGCCGCAAGCAACGCCCTTCTCGAAGACAACGTTGCCGCCGGCGAGGAGGGTGTGGGAAACTACGGCCTTCGCGACCAGCGCAAGGCGTTGGAGTGGGTCTACAGCTTCATCTCCGACTTCGGTGGCGACTCGAACAATGTCACGCTGTTCGGCTCAGCCTCGGGCGCAGCGGACATACTCTGCCACATGCACTCGTCCGCGAACGAGATTCGCCCGCTGTTCCAGCGCGCGATTGTCCAGAGTGCGGAGATGCCCTTCGATATCCCCAACGTCTCCAGCGCTGGCTGGCAGTTCTCGCGGCTCATGTCGGCTCTTCGTGCAAACACGGTCGAAGAGCTGCGCGACGTCCCTGCGGACAAACTGGCGGCAATCGTTCCGGCTATTCGGGCTGTGGACGACGGTGTCTTCTTTGCGTCCGGCTGGCGAGATTACCTGTACCCGGAAACTGAAGAGGTCTCTGCACACGAAAAGGTTCCTGAACTCCAAGCTCTCTCACATCGTCTAAAGTCTCCGCACGGTCACCTGCGCTCGCACTCCCGCTCGCGTTCTCGCTCTCGCTCTCGTTCTCGCGCCCGGCACACAACCGGAACGAACGGCCTGAACAACTACCACCACCCGCCGCACCTGCAGCCCCTCATGATCGGCGACTGCGGCGCCGAGTCGCTCCTGTGGTCGCTCCCAGCCTCGCTCTGGAGCGCGCCAGGCGTTGTCCGGCGCCTGCGAGCGATCTGCCAGTCGCTCCCGAAGTCGTCGGCCCTCCTGCGCGCCTACGACATCTCGTCGCACACGCCGCCCGAAGAGCTCCCCGAGCGCGTCCTCGAGCTCATCAACGACGCGCGCTTCGCGTGGCCGACCGAGTGCATCGCGGCGAGCGCGAAACGTGCGCGCGGCGGGCACGGCGTCTGGCGCTACGTCTTCGACCAGGAAAGCCCCGCGCGCGGCGTGCCGCACCACGCGGTGGACCTGCTGTACCTCTTCGACAACGTCCCGCTGAGCGTGCCGCCGGCGCTGTCCCCGCCGGACGTGTTCTCGCCCGCCGCGTCGCCGTGCGCGTCGCCGCACGTGGCCGGGTACAGCCCCGGCACGCCCGAGATGTGCTACGGGAGCGACACGGACTCGGACGGCGTCGACTTCGAGTTCGGGTTCAACAGCCCCGACGGCGCGGGCGACGACGGCTGGGACGTGCCCGTCGTCGACGAGTGGACGTACGCGCGCGTGCGCGATGCCGTCCAGAGCCGCTGGTTCGCGTTCGCGCACGGCGAGGCGCCGTGGGCCGAGGACAAGGTCTTCGTCTTCGGCCCCGAGGGCGAGGTTGGCCCGCGCTCGATGGCGATCTTCAACGGCCGCCGCCGCGTGCAGGTCTGGAAGGAGGCGCTGCAGCCCCTTGGCCTGCAGCTGGTGCAGAAGGTCGGCCTCGAGCTGAGCAATGGCCCTCCGCTGGCGTAGAAATCTGGTTATTTATTTTGTCGTTGCTTGCTTTCGTCATCTTCCCATTGCTGTTGTTCGTGCTCTCACATACGGATCCTCACACACACCGCCTATGTATTCACTACCCCCCATGCTGCTATCTTACCATCATTGCGCTGTAATAGTACATGTAGACAACGCCAATCCGATACCCTCTTACACAAGCGCAGATGATGTGACATGAACAACGGGTGCTTGTATTACACTCGTTACAATCTACCACGCCGTCAGGCTGACACTAGTCAAACGTCTTGCACCAGGGAAATATCCGCACGAGCTGCACGTACGCGGGAAAGAACTCCAGCGTTGCGCGCGAGGGCCTCCGCGGAGATTCCTTTGAGCAAGGTGCGTCCAGCTTGATGAAGGCCAGCCTCACCTCGCTTTCGCACGCGATGGCTTAAACCTCCATGTCACGGCTCTCATCGTGGCTAATGCCGGGATGTCGAACGACGAGTGTATATCGCCAAAGGCGGACTGAGCGCACCGAGAAGCAAGACTCAACATGATCTCCTCGAAGATGTTGTGAGCGAAAAGCTGCGCCTTGGAATTCATGATGTAGCTACAGACAAGCAGATTGAATCCCCCGCAGCGTTTACAAAGGCGGGTCACTAGTCTATGAAGTCAGCGCGACGGCAGTTGGAGCACACTAAAGTGAAATCCCCGTCCGATTCACGTCTGTTGCAGTGTCTGCAGCCGGTGGGTCTCAGTCTTGCCCCCTTCGTAGGGCTCCTCGCCAGCTGCTGGACCAGCCCCGCAATTACCACCGTCGCCCGCTTCATTGTGGGTTCGGGCATGCTCTTGAGAGTCACATAGAAGCCGTCTGCCACTTTGTTCCGTGCCTGGGTGCAGGCAAATTCGAGTTGCATTTCCCGAATCTCGTCGTGACTGGTCGATACGCGAGAGAGTGAGTTCTTCGTCCTTGACCTCATTTTTTCAACTCACTGTATACTATCACGTCCCCCTGGTTTATAAAAGCTCCCTGGTTTATAAAACGCGATCTGTGCCTCAACGCTTCGCCTGGGGGACGCCGGAATATTTGTTATGTCGGCAGCGGACTGTATCTACAGAGCTGTCAGCTTGAACTTCGGAAATGCGGAGGGAAGCAGCCTAGGTATTTAGAATACTGCTCCTCGAGGTCAGTGTCACCTCAAATTTACGCATCAAAAGGCCAGCCACGCCAGATCCTCTGGTCAAAGAGCTTCGGGGATGGCCTTGAGACTTGACAGGACTCATACATACCCAGGAAAAATACGAAATACCTCTCGATGTCAGCTGTCTCTTCAGAAAGCTCACTTCGCACCATCAGGTGCGACGAGGACCCGAAGACGCCGGCTCATGGGCCAATCAGCGTCGCCAGATCCGTGCCAAAAGGAGGAATAACGAGATAAAACTGCACGTTCAGATTTATAAACCAGGGAGCCCGACCTACTCTCCGTGCTGGAACGTCTCTACAACTCACTCACACCGCCTTTAAATCGTAGCAAAAATGGTACATATAGCCAGGGTCACCCTGAACAGGATTGCCCAAGAGCGCCCGCAGTAAACCCGAGCGGGCAGTCACAACAGGCCGTGTCACCAGAGTTTTATAAACCAGGGGGACGTGATAGTAGTCAGGTCAGAGAAGAGCTCCGCGAGAATATTATCGTCAGACAACTTGGATTTGATGTCGTTCTTTGCGAGCTGCTTTAAGTCATCGAGTCCGATCTACGCGACCTCGTTTAGCATGGTATTCTGATTCGAGACTTAACAGATAGCGAGCGTGCGTACTTCGTCGGCAAGGCGATACATGGACTTGGGGGAGCATTGCGGCACCGACAGGACGTCAGCTGGGCCTTTCGAGGACGGAAAAGACTCTGCCTGCGTTCTCAGCGGGGCGAAAGATATCTCGCCCGTGGCCACATAGTAAAGGAATGCGCGCCATCTGTCAATGTGTGAGGATCAGTGGGACGCCACGACTGAGTCAAAGGGTCCATCAGCAAAATGGTAGGATAGAGTTACCTCGGTTTACCACGGACCATGTGGTATACCCGCCCCAACCGCAGAATATACATATTTACCGCAATATATCGCGATACACCAGTACCTTTCGCAGACGGACAGATACACCGCTACATCTGCGGTTGGGGCAAATTTACCGGTATAGACCGCGAGATACCGCGATACCTCGCAGCCCGCCTACGTCACCCTCGATGCGCGGACGGCGTGACGGTCACGAAGAACGACTTCTCGCTCCCGTCACCGAAGGCGCGCCAGCTCTGGCACTCTGCCCTTCATGACGGCCCAAGGTACACACGCCTGCCCTAAAGCGACGCTTTGGGGCATGCCGTCATGCAATAAACGGGTCGACGGCGACCGCCCGTCCCCAATTTCCCCCTTGCCTCCTCCCTCCACCTCTCTTCCTTCCTCAGCCCCGATTCTTTGGCCGCGGTACGTCTTGTGCTAATTCCTAGCTATCTACCTTACGCATATAACCAGCTTCGTGCGAGGCGTATGCAACGACGACGATGGACGCGCGGCGTCGCGTCGCTACGCTGCTGGCCAGCTGTTTTGAGTGTATGCTTTCCCCCTCGATTATCTAACATGCTAACGTTACTCCCAGGACCTTGACACCGGAACATGGGTAGCACTTCGACATGGCGCCCCCACGACATCGTGTGATTCGCGAGCCTGAAGATCACAGGCTACATCGTTGGTGCGTCGTCCGTCGCATCCTTGCGCGCTGGCACTTCACTGAAAACACGCGGAGGCGTCATTCAAGATGCGCCCCAACGCTCCTCGCCGCGTTTATCTCGGGCCTGCCTGGGCTCGCGTCGGGTAGCTTCACGATCAGCAGCGCGAAGCTGCTATCTCTGGCGCACTCAATGCGCCGCTGATGCACGTTCTGCTCACTTGCTTTGTAGATGAATCCGCCACGCAGTCAACCTCGGCGGAACAGTTTCGCTGGACGAACTCGACCCGAGCCTACACGGCACCGCCATCTACCAGCCCCACATGAACGGCACGCGTGAGGACTGGACCATCGAGACGGTGAGCACACGCCGCCCTCTTCGCTACGCGTACGACTGCTGATTCTCAAATTCAGGGTTCGAGATGCAGACTCGTGCGCTCGAAACCTTCGCGCCGTAGTCGACAATAGCATTGTTATCGCCACTCTCGCTGTCCGCGTGAAAGAGGTGAACATCGCGCCGCGCTACCGGTTTGCATAGTTGTCCTGCATACCGATATTCTCTGTATTATACCCTCACCGCCAGAAATCTGATAATATATTAAATTTACCGCATTCACGCAGTGGCATAGATTCCGGACGAGATGATATGATACCGGAAGGGTGGAGGAGCCGCAGGGCTTACGGACCTTGAGGCCTCGCGATATACCGCGGTATATCTGCCATATCGCGGTGTACCGCGGTAAATTTGGCGATCTGCGGTCAGAGCGGTTCCCCGCAGACAGCGCGATAAGATCAGGGGAGGTCGGAGGTTTCACGATATCTAACTGGTAATCACGGAATGGGCGGTATCTCGCGATCCGAGCGGTATCTAGCGGTATCTCGCGGTATATTAGGACCACTTTTTTGCTGATGTCATACGTTGCATATGCAAATGTTGGTACTAGCCGAATGCGCCCCTCGTTCCCGGTGACCGGAGTAGCGTCAGCAGAGTCTTCGTTGTCGTCAGGCTTCGCCTGTGTTTCGGGTTTCTGGGAACAGTGCGTACGATGGGCTTCAAAGCGACGTAGGCAAACATTCTCACTGGTAATTTCGAGCTGTCCCCCTTGTGCGGAAGCGCCTTCTCAGCCTCCTCCTCGTCCTCATCATCATCGATGTCGCTATCAGACTCGAAGCCATGGCCATCATCCTCGGCGGGGAAATTGTCGGGATAAGGAGCGTTGAGAGGGCCGACTACGGAGTAGCCATTGTACTGCCCTTGGAGCGCTACGTGACTCGAAGTTTGAGACACGATGGATCTACTAGCTATTTGTAGGACGAACTCACATGGCTCGAAATATTGCGGAGACCTAGCCCTCAAAATGAAGCTGTTCGCGAATATAGGCTTCGGTGCATAGACGACCCCTGTAGCCTTTCTGCGCGAGTATGCGTAAAACTTTGTGTCGACAAAGTCCCCCGAGTTCATCATCATTCTGAAAGTTAGTTTCATGAGTTTCTCAGCGCTGAGATCTTTCGCAACATTGGCAGGAATTGGATCCAGGTCCTTCTGCCCGTTAGGTCTGGATGACTTGGACATTGCGCTGGGAGTGGGAGGATGGAGGAGGGTGTGGACGGCGAAGAGAAGCGGCCTGTCTCGAGAGTTGCATGCGACTCGGACGGGTGTTCATCGATAGACGCGGCTTATTGTCCTCTTCACGGTTATATGAGTACCATAACGCTGCGGCATGCGCTGTATCGTTGTGTAGACCTATCTGGCCAGTATGGCTCTTCTGGCGTTCTTTTACGTGAACGCGACGCCTATGTTCCGGATCTCGTCATGATCATGCATGTATTGGCCAGGAGGCGACTGTACCATGCTTTGCGAAAATAGAGCTTGAATCCGAATTAGTATATCGTGGAAATTGCAGTATTATACGCTGCGGCCAGATGGCCTTATGATCCATCGATTGCACGAGGACTAGAAGCAAACGGAGGCGGCGAGCCGCTCTCGTGCTAATCCACGGCGCCCTCCACGATAACCTCGCTGTCGCATGGATTAGCTCCTTTCGAAGCGTCGAGCTGCGCAGGCAGCACCCTCGCCGCCACCTTAGCAGCCGCTGCGGAGCTAGGCTGAACAAGTTTGAACCGCTTCTTGACCTTCAGAGCCCGCTTCCTCATCTTCTCCTTGCACCGTGTGCATATCGTGCCATTGTCCGCCGAGGAAAGCGCACGGGTGCACATCTTGTTGCCACACTGAAGAAAGCGTCAGGCGCTATCAAAGCTAGCAGAAGAGGCAAACTTACAGGTCGCGTACGTTGAACCTCGTTCACGGGATGCGATGCAACAGCGGCTGATTGGGCTACCGAGGTGACTGAGACGGAAGTGGCAGGCTGCGCAGTATGTGTGGTTGACGTAGAAGACGATCCCTGGTCCTGTACCTGTTCGTCGCCCTGTACCGTCCCTTGCTCCGCTTGCGCTGCCTCCGTCTCCCTGCGCTTAATGTACGCCTCGACCGCCGCCATGTCGGCTTTCCTGCGCTTGCGCTTCTCCGGCGGACAGTCCACGAAAATCACCTCCGTCTGCTTCCGCTTCTCGCCCGTCGACAGCGTCGTGATGACCGTCGCGGATGCCTGCGACGGCCCGGCTGAGACGGAGCTAGCGTTACCGTCGGCAGACTTCGCGCTGTCGCTGAGCCGGACTGGGAACATGGAGTACATGGACGACGGATCCGGGGGTGGCGGTGGCGACCAGGCGGTCGACGACGATGCCGAGGCTGCCGCACTAGCAGTGTTGTTATTGGAGGCGGCAGTCATATAGGTCGTGGTACCTGCGTCATACGTAGTGGGCGCAGCGGGAGCACCTGGCGGGCTCACGCTCGTCGATGGACTAGCGCTGACCGGTGGATTCGGGCTGGGCTCGGCAGGGCGGGGCGGGATAGGCGGGATACCTGGTACACCAGGAGGAGGTGGCGGCGGCGGGTACGGGTACGGGTGTGGGTAGTACCCATAGGGAGGTGGGTATGGCGAAGGATAGCCTGGGTAACCTGTGAAGGGCGGCTGGTACATGGGGGAAGGTGCAAGACCGTCACGAGGAAATGCAGGCGGCAAATGATGCGGTGGCGGCGGCAGTGGATAAGGATACGGTGCACCGGGTGGAGGGTACGGGGCACCATATCCAGGTGGTGGCATATAGTATGGCGGACCGTACGGCGATGGGGGCGGTGGGTGCTGTGTAGGAGCTTCTGAAGCTGAGGATGATGGCTGTGGATCGCTAGAACTCGCAGACGGGGGTGGCGGCGCTGGTGAAGATGCTTGGATAATCTGGGGTACAGGCGGAATCGTCATGGCGTTCGAGGGTCTGCCCGGTTTCCTCTTCTTCGTGGCCTTCTTCTTTAGAGCGGTAGGGGTTACAAACTCTATTTGCAAAGGCAGGGACGCCGGAGGGATGCTTTCTGCTCGTTCAACAACCGTCTCGGCGTGAAGTGCTTCAGGTCGCGACGCAGATGGCTCGGTAATGTTACCCTCTGGGTCGGCCATGACGAATGAGATCTCGGCGTTGGCACGCAGTGTAAGCTGCATATATGTATATGTTATCAAGGTGACAATCCCAAAGTTATAGGGCCACTGACCTCCGGCGCGTCCGCATCTTCGTTAAGCAGCACAGGTTCCATGAACACAAGACCGGAGCCGTCGCCTTCCTCGTCGTGGAGTTCTGGCGATTCAGAAATCGAAGAGTGCTCTCCGCTGGCATTACCACTCTTCTTGCTGTTCTTTGCCTTCTTCTCTTTCACAGGTTTTTCCTTTCGCTCTCTTGGCGGCAGGCGCGGAGCGACGGGCTCGACCATTACACCGCTTTCGCGGAGCGCCCTTGCTTTACGAACGGTCCGCTCATATGCGCGACAATCATCACACATCTTCCATGGAGTGGATGGCGAGAGCAAGTTGTGGCAGCCTTTGACGGTGCAAATGTGATTCGTGCGGCGGACTCCGCGGGCTGCAGGCGGCACCCCAAAGACGATGACCTGAGTACATTGTTAGCCCTGTCATCCAAAACGACGCTGAACTACACGGACCTGAGGCTCGATCACGGTCATATTCCCGTTCAGAGCACCAACACGGTCTGGCTCGTCGACTGCAAGCATATCTCCCAGGGATACCTCCACCGCTTTGTCGCCGCCTGAGTCGTCCTGGAAGCTAGGCGTGTCCGGAGGCTCGTACGGTTGGGCACTCTGGTACACCATTTGAGAGCTAGATGCACCGGCAGTTGTCAAGGTCGCGAACCAGCCTTCGAGGGCCTGAGCCTTCGCATCCTTATCGCGGACGCGCTTCAGTTTGCTGTGATGTCGGTTCTGGATGCGATGCCGTTCACAGCGGAGGTACTCATAGCCGATAGGTAGGACGTCGCGGCAGTGAGAGACCGTACACATCCGCGGGATGCTGGTGTTGATCGCGCGCCCTGTATCGCTCTCTTCGGGCCAAGCTAAGTCTTCGACGGCAGGCAGTGGCTTGAAAGGCTCAGCGTAAGGACCGCATATACTCACTATCGAGGCACGTAGACTCACGGGCAATCCCTGCTCAGCTCGGATCCTGTTCTGCTCCTCGCGCTGGCGCTCCATTTCTGCAAGAGCCTTAGCCTTCTCTTCCTTCCATTTCTTACGCTTCGTGTTGCCATACGTCTTGTACTTGGTCCGACAAGTGTCGCACATCTTAAAGAGTGAATTCCCATCCATGACCGTCTTACAACCCTTGATTGAACAGAAACGGGGAGGAAGGGACCCGTCGGGCTGAATGGCAGCAACCTCGGAGATGCTTTGGACGGAGATTTCACCCTTGTGCTGCTGCGGTGTAGGGACCCGAGGTTGCTGAAACGGGGGATAGGCAGAGCTCGCGGACGCGTCGGCACATCCAGCTTCGGGAGTGATGCTGGAGCTAGGGTGCAATGCAGGTACTTGGGAGTGGACAGGAGATCGCGGGCGCGATGACGCCTGAGCCGGGAGTGTCAAGGCTCCAGCAAGCTCTGAGGATGAGCTCGCGACGGGTTGGAACAGTCGCGGATCGAGAGCTGCATCCCAGGGTGTGCCTGCGGAGTAAATGAACGACTGAGAAGCTTGCTCGGGAGAGATCGTCTATAGGGCATGTTCACAACAGTGCATGCAATCGAAAGAATACATCATACCTCCTGCCCAGGCAGAACGTTGACAGACGAAGTCGATGGCTCGGGATCTTGCGCGTCCTCGTCTCCTGGTATCCAGCCGTTCTGCTGCCCCAGCGCGGCCTTCTCCATCTTACGCTTTGCTCGCTTTGTACTTGCGTATATGCGGTGCCGCCCTCTGCACACATCGCACATCTTGTTCCCATAGTTGACCGGCAGAACCGACGTGCAGCCTCTCACAGAGCAATAACGCGTCTGACCATTGTGCTGTTCTTGATCGTCGTCTTCATGTTCAGTCGTATGCCGGGTGCTGGTGCTCGCGACGGGCGGAGAGAAGGTAGAAGATGCATGTTCTGGTTGAAAGGACAAGGCGGGGTCGCGGAAATACGAGCCCATTATCGCGTTCTAGTCTCGGGCCAGTCGTCGCCAGCAGGATAGGAAGGTGGAGGTGATGGCGAGAAAGATACTGGGCGGAGTTGCAATTCTCGTTGTCTACCGTTTTGGGCAACAGACCGCCAGGTGAGCTAGTCGCTCCAGAATACCGACGGCTCTCTGTCTCGCGATGCCCGGAATACAGGACTACATCTGCGGGCCGCAGCTCGTAAGCGAGGGTCTATGCCTATGTCCCAGCTTTACGGTCTCTCAGCGATTATACACCATACCTTCCTCCTGATCAGAGCTAGCCTGAGCTTCACCGAGGCCTAATATTGGGCGCTCAAATCCAGACACCCAGTCTGCTGCCCCAGCCTCCGGGTACGGACTGTCCATAGACGAACTTTAGCAGAGGTTGGCGAAGTGCGCAGGAGCGTAGCCCGGGCCCAGACAGCAAGTACCTCAGGTGTTTTACACTGGACCATTTGAACTTCGCGCTTTCGTATCACCCTGTAGGCCGCCCTCCAAACTTAATATACAATTGCTTTGAGATCTATGTACATACGGGTATTAATGTTCCTGGTATTCTGAACGATCATGTCAGTAAGAATGAGCGATAGCAAGCACGCGTGAACACAGGCAAACGGAGAACCAAGCTCAAATCCTACGCCTGCTTGCCTGCGTCCTGCAGCTGCTTCAGAGACCTGAACACAGCGTTGATCCCCTCCTGCACCCCTTCGCGTTCTTCTTCTTGCACTCGCGAGACGAGAGTAGACGTCTTATCGGGATGCCAGCGCAGAAGCGAGGAGCGTATACGCTCCTTGCGTGACCCGGCAAATCCCCGAACTTTGAAGGTGGCCAGCAGAAACTCGGAGACTGCTTCATGAGTGAGGTCTTCATACGTCGTCGGGGGGATGGTGGACGGCCAAGGAATGTCTGCCCACGTAACGGGCTCTCTTGACGCGTTCAAGGCTTTCCAACGCGTCTCGTACGCGTTCCATTGGTCCATGATCCTCTTCTCCTCATCCTGCAACCGAATCTCCTCCTGCATCCATTTCGTCCGACCTTTATCCCTCCTCCCACGCGCGTCACGTAGCACACCTCCTGAGCGGACCCAGGCCATCTCGGAGAGGTATGCTTCGTGACGTTCTTGTTGTTGCCGCCGCTTGTGCTTCTCTTCTAGCTGCGCGCGTCGTTGTTGTTCCTTGAGCTTCGTGTGAGCGTCTTCTGCATTGTGACGCGTGTTTTCTGCAGAAGATGAGGCCTGCGAAGACTGGTCGACGTTGTCGGCTGAGGATGAAGACAAAGGCAAGCGGGCTCGTTCCGCCTGCGGAGGAAAGGCAAAATAGCCAGGAGAATAGTTCACTGATACGGAGGTAGTTAGTACGCGTCGCCTGTAGCAGCATACTGGATACGCACTATTTGACGTAAGTCTAGGGTGTAGTGGTTGGCGAATACGCGGAGGACAAGAGCATGAGAGGACAAACTTCGCAGCAGACAGGGATCCACGCCTGACCCTAACCCTGTCCGTAACTCTTACGTCAGCGATTAGGCGCGCACGTATGTCGGCAGAGTCGGCCCGTCCTTGCGTGGCTTGTCCTTGACGTCTACGCTCACGACTGCAGCGAGTTGTTATCCATCCGCCCGACCATCGAAGAGTCCAGGGATAGATGCCCACTCAACATCACATAGCAAAATGGATCGCTTCGCATTGCTTCCCGTTGACTTACTGCCAGATATTATGGAGGAAATAATTCGCCCAAACCACTTGGTGAATGTTTGCTTAGTGAATCGCACCTTTCACGCCTTTGGCACCCGGATACTGTATCGCAAAGTCTTCATCTATTCCTGGCATAAAGAGGCGAAGGTCAAGGTACGAATCTATTGCTTCTCATTCGCATCATTAGCTAGATATTGTGCGCAGGTTCGTAAGCTGCTCCATACCCTTGCGAATTGTCCGCACTTGGCCAAGCATGTCAACCAGCTTAGTACGTACTTTCTCCATGTTTACAACATTTCAGTTACCGACCTCAGCTTGCTGTAGCGTTGCGAGATTTCCCGCGAGTTATGATCGCTTCCACCGAGCGGGAGCAGCTCATGACGCTATCGCTCCAAGCAATTCGCAACTGCATGAACCTGCGCTCTTGCACATTGACGAGGGATGGTTCGCTTTCAAACGATATCATTCTATCTCTACAGCAATCTCCGAACTTGTCTGAACTCGAGATCAATGGTCGCAACTTCTTTTACTTCAAGCCAGGACTCCTCCCAGACTTCACACACCTTCGCAAGATCTCGCTCGTCATGCCCAGCCCCGAAGTTTTGAACGTTCTACCTATCTGGGTGCGGAATACCGCGCCGACCCTGCGGCATCTAACACTACTCTGCCAAGTGAGCGTTCTCAGACACGCTTGTATCCGTGCTAATTTCTTCCCAGTCCTCAAACGCCGTTACAGACGAACTCCTGGAGGCCCTGTCGGAGCACATGCGCAACCTGGAATATCTGTATCTCGTTGGCTGCCCGAAGGTCACCCACGCGGGAGTCTGGGCTGTTATTTCAGGCACGGAGGCCGGCTTGAAAGGTCTTGGACTTGAGGGCGTCTCGCCATCCTTCGTCAGTCCCCTTTTCTGTTCCCTACCGCCCTGCTCACATTATATCAGGACGTGTTCCGCCTGAGCGAGCTCTGCAACACATCTCACGCGCTCCGTCACCTCAAGTCCGTCACGCTGACCGTTGAGGCGCGTCCGGCTCAGCGCTCATGGACACGCGACGTCGTCGGCCTACTCGCTGGGTCGCCCCTCGAGCATTTCCACGTGTCTTCGCTCGGCGGGGCCATCGACCTGGGAGGACTCAGCGACCAATTTTGCACCGACATCGTCGCACAGCATGGCGAACGCCTTCGCAGGTTCTCCGTGCATCGCTTGCGCATGAGCCTCGGCGCCGTCAGGACGATATGCGAGAGATGCCCTAATCTCGAGCAACTGTTCGTGGTCCTAGAGCACGCGGATATTGTA
Source organism: Phanerochaete sordida (assembly GCA_019973155.2). Lineage (NCBI taxonomy): Eukaryota > Fungi > Basidiomycota > Agaricomycetes > Polyporales > Phanerochaetaceae > Phanerochaete > Phanerochaete sordida. Next base: position 809,735 of record BPQB01000004.1, read on the forward strand.
GGCTTTCTTATCGAGTATTGGTTGTTCTGAAGACTGACTGCGTCCTGCAGACTCAACTTGGACCCTGTCTGTCAGTCGCAAAGTCGCTGCGTGCAGTCCATGTAAACCGCCCCATTGGCCCCGACTCTGACGTCGAGAGCGCACCTGTCGTACCCCGAGATCTTGTGCTATCCATCGTGAAGCAGAGCAGCCTCCCGCTATTAAGGCAAATCGGTTTCAACACGAGGGTTAATCAGGTTCGGCAGAAACCTATCGGCTTACAGGCAAACACTGACACTACATCTAGGTGCTGCGAGTACCTGTCGTGAAGGATAATGGGGAGGTCGACTTAGACTTAGAGCTAGGGCCGTATGAAAGCCCAGAGATCCCGGAGCAGTTTCTGGTGGTTAGAACGTCATAACGATGATCAATCTACGACCTACGTAGCGTAAGAGCACTACACCGGCAGATCATATAGTTCCACAGGCATGCAGAAAGTGGTATATTCCAACATGAAACAATATCGATCAGCGAAAGCAGTACTAGTAGAGCATGCAAGCGACTCGGTGCGACAGCAACTTCCATCAGACTCTACGCTTCTACCTCTGCTTCCGGCTTCGTTTCTATCTCCGTATCTGCCTCTTCCCCAGTCGCGGTTTCAGGCTTCTCCTCCTCTTCAGCAGCAGCAGGCTCGGGATGTACCTCCTCGTGAGAAGTCTCCTTCGCGGTCTCCGTGACGTCGGACTTCTCCTCTTCATCCGCCTCGTCTGTCTCCTCAGCTGGCTCGGTCGCAATGTCGGCTTCATGCTCTTCATGAGCAGCAGGCTCGGAGACCTGCTCAGACTCCACGTGAGTCTGAGACTCGCCGCCCTCCGTCACGTCGACTTCTTCTTCGGTGTGCTCCACTGCAGGCTCCTCCTTGGGCTCCTCTGCTTCGGCGACAGGAGCGTGCTCTTCCTCTGCGGGCGACTCGGAGGGTGCGGGTTCAGCAGGCGCAGGTTCAGAGGGTTCGGGGTGCGTCTCCTCTGCTGAAGGCTCGCTAGCCTTCGTAACATGAGTTTCCTCCGCCTCCTCCGCCTCTGGCTGCTCTGGTGGCTCCTCATGAGGCGCCTCTGCGATAGGGATTTCAATCGGAGCGGCCAGCGGTTCCTCGGTGGATAGTATGCGCTCCTGCGCGATGGCACTATCGAGCTCAACGTCCGAGAACCCCTGTCCCCTCGCGAGCTCCTCTGCGACGTTGACGGCCTCGCTGTGGACCATCGTGTCCGTGCGGCTGCGTCCTTTGCGCGGGCTTGGGTTCCGCGCGTCGCCAGCGGGGCCTGGTGGGGAGACGCCCCGCTCCCTAGTGAGGATGCCGGACGGCTGAAGCCACTGGCGCTCCTGATTCGAGATGCGGCGCGCGGTGTTCATGTAGTCTTCGCGACTGATGTCGGGGACGTCTGATGGGCCTTCGTCCTCAGGGCTGCCCTCCTCGCCTTCGCCCTCGTCCTGTTCGCTCCGTGGCTGTGTATGGATGCTCATGCGCGGTGGAATCACGAGGAACTCGGTGGGCACAAGCCCGAACTTGGAGGTAAGGGCGAGGAAGCGTGCATATAGCGAGGACTCGGCTTCTGCCTGTTCAAACGCTTCGCGATGGTGGTAATAGGCGTGAGCGAAAATACGTCCTAGCCGGCGAGCCAGGGATGAGAAGTGACGCGTTGATGCCGGAGGTATGGACAGACTGGATCACAGTGTAAGATTCGCGTTGCATTGACTGAAAGATATGGGCTTGTACGAACCGAGATGGGAACGCGCGTGGCGAGTTGAGCAAAGCCGTAGCGCTGTCAAGTGTGTGCAGGATGTAGTCTATTGCGCAGCATTGCTGTAGGAATCATTGAGGAGTTTGTATATTGAGGCTAAGAATTCGACAGACCTCCATGGCACCTTCGTTCCCGTGCGCGACACACAGATACAGCCACTCGCCAGCCTTCATCTCTGGACACGTTTGCCGAGTGCACTCCTGCTGTAGAGTGGTAATGAGAGGGTGCGATAAGTCCTGCGCGAGTCGTCTGAAGACCCAGAACGCGTTCAGCTGCCAGGCAAGCTGCACAAGACGCCAACACGCACCGCAGTTGCTCATACACCCAGCACGACTCATCCACCGTAACCTCCCCCTTGCCTTCCTTGTCAGCGGGGCTCTCAGAGCCGTCGCTTGAGTCCCGGTCGTGCGAGATGCTCTTCCCAGGAAGCGACACGATTGTGTCAACATCGTGCACGTTCAGGCGGATCAACAGCGAAATGTATTCTTGCAGCTGGAATGCGCTGTCAAGCGACGTGAGAGGCGGAAGCTCCTGTACGGGGTAGAACGAGGAGATACGCGCGCCCTTTACAGGTCTTTGTATCGCAACCATGGCTAGGGTTTTGGGAGGTGGTGGAGGTGAGGATGTCGGTTGACCGCGTCCGCTTGGCGTTTCCGGAGGGGAGTGGTCGGGGTCTGACGTCTATCACTGGTACACGGTGTTTGGCACCGGTGCTTCAGCATATTGGGGTCCCCGCAGCTTTCCACTCAGCCTCTTCCTACTCGAATTTGCGCGATGGATTCGAGAGCTTGGCTAGATATATACATCGGCGACCGCGACGCGTACGACAAAGACAAAGCCGCGTATGACGCGACCAGAAGTCTACTGCAGAAGAATTACATCATCTACGGGCTTCCGTCTACTCTTGAAGAGATCTCCGAAGAGCAGCAGGAGATCCTGAAGGAGCTCGATGTACATTGCATCCACCCATACACTTGGCAACGTCGAACTCTTACGCAAGCCTCTGCAGAGTTCTTTAGATATGTGCTTTACTCCCCCACCTCCGCTATGTGCGGGAAGACTGGTATTCAAGCTGGATGCTGCCCATGGACTGTCGAAGACTAGAGCGAATTTCTTAGCACTTTGTACTGGGGAGAAGGGCATGTGCAAAAATGCTCCTAACAAGAAGCTCCACTATGTGGACTGTCCGATCCACAGGATAGTGCAAGGATTCGTTGCGCAGGGCGGAGATATCACGAGAGGAGACGGATCTGGTGGCGAGGTATGTTCTTGCTCTTTCGCTGCTGCCATCGGACTGACTTGTCTTAAGTCGATCTACGGCGGTAAATTCAACGATGAAAAGGACGGCTTGAAACGCAAGAGTCAGCGTGGATCTCTCGCCATGGCCAACTCTGGGAAGAACGCCAACTCTTCCCAATTCTTCATCGTCCTCACGAATGACGAAGCCAAGCTGGGTAAAATAAACGGAAAGTACGTCGTCTTTGGTGCGGTCGAGTCCGGCTGGGAGGTGCTGGATAGACTGGATGAAGTCGGCGGAGGAGCGGACGGCAAGAGCTCGAAGCCAGTGTGGATCGCTGATTGTGGCGTATGTTAGAGTGAGTACAACTCACGTTCCCATAACCATTGCCTGACAGCCCTGCTATCTAGTCTACACGCACTCAGAATAGACGATGCTTGGCAAATTCCCGGCCCTCGCCATGATCATGTGCGCTCAGCCTGATAAGCAGGCCGTGTGACCCTGGATATGCATCGTTCGCCTGAGAACCAGCAGTGTTCTTAACGGAGCCACCTCGCTCTCAGCTCGATGGCTCGATCCTGTTTATCCTCTCCCTCATTATCGTCAGGCTCAGACACAACTACGACAATGCTCCGGATTGGTGTTGACGTGGGAGGTAAGTGGCCGTGCCTTTGTCGGAAGACGTCTGACACACCATGAACGACACCTCGTCTGTAGGCACAAATACCGATGGCGTGTTGATCGATATCACCCGTGTGTCTGAGCCCAATCGTGGTGTATTGGCGCACTTCAAGGCCCTCACTACTCTCAATGTATCGGACGGCATCGAAGCAGCGGTCCGTGAGCTCTTGACGTCAGCAGATGTGTCTCCCTCTGCAGTGTCCTGCGTCAGCATTGGTACAACAGCGTTCATCAACGCTGTCCTGGAGCAAGATGCACGCAGGCTGTCCAAAGTCGCTATCATACGCATTTGCGGTCCGTACACGCGACAGTGTCCACCCTTCATCGACTTCCCTCCTCAGCTGAGACGCATCATGGACGGACACGTTGGGTATATAGACGGTGGTCTTGAGAGTATGTATCTGCATTGGTCCATTGGGATTTACTCACCACCGCGCAGTCGACGGCCGTGAGATCGTTCCCATGAAGGAAGCTCAAATCGTCGAGCAGTGCGAAATAATCAAGGCTAAGGGCCTGGAGAACGTCGGAGCTTTTCTGGGGAATATCATTGCTTGCCCTGCTGACGATGCTGTGGCATAGATCGTATTATCAGGCGTCTTCTCGCCGCTGGACAATGAGGGTGTTCAAGAAGCTGCTGCAGCAAAAATCATCCGTCGTGAGCTGGGTCCTGGTATTAACGTGGTGTGCTCCAGGGAAGGCAAGTTACTGGCTTCTGTATTATTCCCTGGTTTGTCCCTGACAGTCGCAACAGTTGGCCAAGTCAGCTTGCTTGAGAGGGAGAACGCGTCCATTCTCAACGCCTCGATCCTCACCTTTGCCCAGAGGACCATCCGCCATTTCAAGAAAGCTATCCGAGCTCTCAACCTCAGCTGCCCACTCTTCCTCACGCAGAATGACGGCACACTCACTTCCGCTGCGCAAGCCTCCAGACTACCTATCCGTACCTTTGCCTCTGGCCCGACCAACTCGATGCGCGGCGCGGCGTTCCTTGCCCGTATGGACAGCTCCGAAGCTTCTGCGCTCCAGGGCAAGTCTACCATAGTCGTCGACATCGGCGGCACGACGACGGACGTCGGCGTCTTGTTGCCCTCCGGCTTTCCGCGCCAGGCAGCTGCGTTCATTGAGATCGGCGGTGTCCGCACGAACTTCTCTATGGCTGACGTACAGTCCATCGGACTCGGCGGAGGCTCTCGCGTCAATGTACAGACGGCTGAGGCAGGCAGCGGAGTCACCGTCGGCCCAGACTCCGTCGGACACAACCTGACGCGGGACGCGAAGGTTTTCGGTGGTGAGGTACTTACGGCGACTGACGTCGTCGTCGCTGACGGGACCGTGAACATTGGTGAGAAGGCGCGGGTCGCAGACGTCGCTCCGAATGTCGTCCACGAGTCGAAGGAAGCGATCAAGAGGGTGCTCGAGCGCATCGTCGACAAGTGGGTACTACGGCGTTTAATGGGACCTTATGCTAAGCTGGATTCTAGAATGAAAACTTCGCCGGAAGATGTGACGCTGCTTCTCGTCGGTGGTGGAAGTATCATCGCACCCGACAGGCTCGAGGGTGTATCGCAAATCATCCGCCCACCCTTCTTCAGTGTTGCGAATGCGGCTGGCGCAGCTATGGCGAAAGGTCCGCTTTTTCGACGAGCCTTCGCCAATTTACTTACACTGGTACCGTAGTTGCTGGAGAGATTGACACAATTGAGATCTTGCAAGGCCGGAACATCGACGATGTCATAGAAGCAATGAAAGTTCAGGCGATAGAGAAGGCAATTCGCCTTGGTGCGAGCCCTGGTAAGACTGCGAGGTTTGCATGCCGATAATTTTGCTAAATATGGCCATTAGATACAACAAAGATCGTTGAGGTTGCCAACCTACCAGTCCAGGTCAGTACAGGAGTCTCAGGTGGGTTATGAATTGCTCGCTGAGCCTACCTCCAGTATGTCACGAACCAGGCGACTAGAATCATCGTCAAGGCTGCCGGGGAGCTGTCCTCCCAAGCTCCTCAGGGCGCCGCAGACGACGACGGCTTGGACGAGGCACCGACCGATGACATGTCTGAGCCCGACAAACAAGCCCTGCAGTCGGAGGCGGAGTCGACGATTACGATCGACTTCGAGGCCTATGTCCCTCGAATCAACGAAAAGCGCGAGTGGCTGCTGACTGAGTTGGACCTCGGTACATATATGTTGCCAGCAATATTGAGTAGCATCTGAGTGCCGTTGTAGAGTGGATAGCCGAGGGATGTGGCGTTTTAGGGACAGGAGGTGGTGGCTCACCATACCCGCCCTTCCTTGTCGCTCGCCAGATGTTGCGCGAAGGGAAGATAATCAAGGTTTGCATTGCTTCCACCTTTGCCCCTCTTGTATCTCAAACCTAGCTCCTGCAAGATCGTAGATCCCGAGGATGTTCGAGATGATGCCGTGTTCCTACGATGCACATTCATGGTATGTTTGAGCATCATGATCGCCACTGTGTATCTCTAAAATTCGAACAGGGTTCACCCAGTGTCTCTGTAAGCCGTTTATGCATTCTAGTGAATCAACCCGTGCTTATATCTGTCGTCGTCTCAGATTGAACGCCTTCAAGGAGGAACGGAGATCGTAGCATCAGCTCGTGCTCTGATGAAGTACACAGGCATGACCGACTGCGACGGTGCAATATCTGACGAAATTGGTGGAGGCAACGGCGTACAGCCTATGATCATTGCCGGCGACATGGGCAAGCCCGTGCTGGATGCTGACCTCATGGGAAGGGCATATCCAAACGTGAGCTGTCCCTCTCTCTTCGTCTTCACTGTTCCTCCTGATTCACGACCCTCTAGATGTACCAAACGTAAGCCGAATGCGCTCTCTGACCGAGGGCGATCATTCATTTGGATTGTGCCAGCCTTCCTGGAGCATACAATATTGAAGGCGGCCTCTGTCCGTGCGCCATCTCTGACGGTGTTGGCAATACCGTGGTACGTGTTGATCATGTTGCTGCAATATACTGTACAGTGTACTTATCTTTCAATAGCTTCTGTCTTCCGCAAAAGACCCATTCGCAGTGGAGAACATTCTTCGCACCGTCACTACCGAGATGGGGTCTAGGAGCGGTGTCAGTATGGCGCCTTTGACGCGGAAGACCTGCACGGAGTACGGTAAGTTTCAGCTCGTGGTGCAGAGATAACCCAGTTTTCACATCGCGACAGGTATTGCTAGGAGCGTCTCCCAGGCTTGGCGTATCGGACGGGCCATCGCCACCTGCAAGAAGCGAAACGAGATTGGCCGGATCCCGAAGGCCATACTCGCGCTTCAAAACGGGGAGTGCCTTTTCATTGGAAAGATTATCAATGTCAGCCGGGTACGTCAACCTGGCCTATGATGATGCTGAAATCTATTCACCAAATACAACGCTAGGAAGTACGCAAAGGCTTCACGTGGGGCTCAGTCACTATCGCACCCCTCCAGACCGACGAAGAGGAAGACACTGGAGTCGTAGACAAGGCTGTCCGTTCCTGGGGTCCCGAAGACCGTATCCGTATCCCCTTCCAGAACGAAAACCTCTACGTCATTCGGGAGAGCTCAGGACGTCCTGACGAGGTACGTTTGCTACATCCCTCCCAGTCGATGTTCTCACAAGGATCGCACGTGGAGATCGTTGTCACAGTCCCGGACTTAATCACCGTACTGGATTCGCAGTCGGGGTCTGCCATCGGCACGCAAGACTATCGGTAGGATGACCGTTATTGCTGCGACTATTACCTCTAGAGCTCATGGCTTGTGTAGCTATGGCCTGCGCGTCACCGTCATCGCACTGGCTGGCAATCCGAAGTGGACGAAGACTCCAGCAGGCCTGGCTTGCGGGGGTCCCGCTGCGTTTGGGTACGTCCTCGCCGTCTCGCGAATGCTCGCGCCTGATGGATGCATCTCCCTCAGCATCCCCGAGGTCCAATTTACGCCAATCGCAGAATACCGCGAACCCGCTAGTGTCATTCAAGAATTCGCTCACTGACAAGCCACCGCATATCAGTGGTCACCCTGACTCTGACACCGCCGGTTCGAACAGGATCAAGAGTGGCAGAGTGAAACCGGGAAACGAGTTCATGACCAATGCAGTAGTATTACAACACGAAAGCGCACAGTGCTCTGTCTAAATTATTAAATGTCCATCTTGTCGTCCCGTTCGTAGCCTGGGTTCTTCTGCAGAATGACGAAGTTCTCCAGGACGTTCGAGAACGGAATGAACTCCTCCGTCGCGAGCTCGGCACGTTCTGTCGTTCCGAGACGCACTGGCGTTGAGTGGGTCTGGAAGCCGGAGATCGTTCTTGGCTTGCCAGCTTGGCCGACGACATCCACCGCCTGGGATACAGAGGTAAGTCTCGGCTAGGAGAATAAATGATGTGCGAATAACGTACCTGACCAACACGGACAGTGACAGGGAAGTTCTCGAGTTGGTCGTTGAGGGTGATGAGGAAGCGAGGGTACATCGCAGGGGTCAGGAAGTAGAGCATCCAGTGGTACTTGTCCAGGATGACTGCGACGGATGTTAGATGGGTTCCATAGTGAGGTGCGGTAATGGGGCTTACATGCTTTCGCGTCGGTAAACGCTAACAGGACGGACAACAAGCTTGCGATAGCAGTCCTGCTCATGATTTGGCGATCGTGGAAGAAGGGGTTGATGGTGATGGTGCCCTTGCCCATATTCACGAGGCCCTGTGCTATCCGCACCATGAACAGGCAGTCGGGCTCCTTGTAGTAGTAGCCGGCGAGCTGTCGGAGCATCTGCGCCAGGCGCGCATTGTTGGTACCCGCACCGACGAGACCCATGGCAAAGATTGCGTTGAGCGCAACGGCGAGATCATTGTCGTGACTGTATTTCGAGAGGATGTCAAGGATGGAGAGCTGAGGGTTCGAAGCGCTGACGAGGCCCAGGGCCAATGGAATGGCTTTGCGGATAACGGGGTCACCGTATGCCATCTATGCAAGCAAGACTTCGTCAGTATAAGGTGCTAACCGTACAAACGTTGTCACATACCAGGTGGTTGAACTGTCGCAGGGTCATCTCCGCACCGATCTCCTCGCCCATTGCGACGAGCGCGATACCAATGACTGCAAGCGCCTGGAAGGTGTCGTCCTTCTGCGGCTTCTCCTCCTTATCCTCGCCCTCCTTCTTCTCTTCCTTTTCCTCCTCGTCTTTCTTGTTGTAATGGTCGTCGCAAAGGTGCAGGAACTGCTGGACCTTTAGCACGTTGCCGGTGCCTGCGTACGCGCACATGTCAACGAGAACCTGCGCCTGGCTGGAGATGCCTTCGTGCTCGATGGCCTGCAGCGCGCTGATGATCGCGTCAGTAGCATCCTGATGGCCTGTATGAGTGCATCTTGTCAATGAAAGGTATTCAACTAGAGATATTGTGGAGACACGCACCGACATAGAGCAGCGCCAAGCCGAGCGCCATGTATCGCGACCACTTCTCGTCGAGCTGCTTCGCGTCGCGCTCCATGAGCGTCTGGAGGATGGTGCTGCTGATCTCGCCGTCGCCGCTGCCGACGTAGATGAAGCCGAGCGACAGCGCCGCCAAGCTCGCGATCTCCATTGACACACTGTCGTCACCAACGAGCGGCAGCAGCAGTGCCTGCAGGTCCTCCCGTACCGAGCCTGCGTACGCCAAGCCGAGGCCGACAATCGCGCTGATTTTGAGCGGGACGGACTTGTTGTCGACGTACTCGGCCAGGAGCGCCATAGCCGCGTCAGCCTCGGTACGCACGCCGGTGTTGAGGATACCTGTTGCAAGGAGCGCACCGGCCTACAAGGTGCTTAGAAACCCAAACTGTACGTCAGGCTATGAATGTACCTTGATGTGCTCCTCGGCTGAGTAGGTGTACTTGTCGACGTGGCTCAGACCAACGTCGGTATCCCAGAGCAAGCTCAAACCCAAGCTTGCGGCAGCGCTCATCATACCTATTATACGGATGAGCATAACGCGCTTCGACGTAGTTCTCAGCATGCCTACCGTGATCCTTGTTCTTGTATATCCAGCTGCTGCCTTCCTCAGCTTCAACCATGAGCTTGTCGTTCCCGAAACCTGCGTTGACGAATGCGTTGACGAAAGTACTCGCGAGGTTTGCTCTCGCGGAGTCGACGTTAGCAGTTGTCGTCTCTGAGACTCTCGTCAGCGGACAAGTATCGGCTCGACGCGTCAACACGTACTGGTATTCTCCAAGTGCGACTTGTAGACGTCCTCCAGGCTCTTAGGCTCCAAAACCCCGAGCTCCTTGCCGAAGTCCTTGAAATGCTGGCTGAGCTTGGTATTGCTCAGGCAGTCCAAGAGGTCCTCCGGAATCTCCTCGTTCTCATCTGGGAAGACCCACTCTTTAGGAATTTGTGCGCGAGCAAGGAGGAACGCGAGCTGGCGGTGCATCAGCGGGTTTGCCGGCGCGTGGAAGTCTTGCTTAATGAGCTCGCGGTCGTTCAGACGGATGGCGACGGAGAGCGCCTCAGGGAAGCGCGAGAACTTGACGTAGATCGCATGTGCCGTGCGCAGGAACATGGTGTCGTCGGGTTGCGGGAGCAGCGGCACGCAGGCGATCATGTACTGGCAGACGCGTCCGAACGTGTTCTCGTCCACGACGTCCGTGATTTGGTCCACGATTTCGAGCTCCTCGAGCAAGTCCACCGCGTCTGGCTCCGCATTGTGCCGCAGTAGGAACGTCGCACACTCCAGGGCCAGGGCGCGGAGTTCCTCGAGCGTGCCGACGGGCTCGACTTTGATCTTCGGCTTCTTCTCTTCCGGCTTCTTCTCCTCGGGCTTCGCCTCGCCTTCCGCTGCTGGTGCATGCTCCGCAAGGACCTCCTCCTCCTCCTCTTCCCCGAGCTCACGAACACGGTACTCCTCGCCAAGCTCCGCCGCAAGGTGACGCACGTATTCATGTCCCCAGAGGCCGGGCTCTGAAATGTGCTTCGAGCTTGGGAGAAGAGCGGCGGACAGCAGGCGGTATCGCAAGGTCCCGCGAGGTTGGGTATCGGAGTAGGTCATAGCAAGGACAGACAGAATGTCCGCGAACAGTGCCTGCAGTTGGTTGAGTTCGGTGTATACGTAGAGAACCAGTGTCCCTTGCCTTGTTCTCTGATGAAGGCCATGTCTCGTAGAGTGTCTGCAGCTCGGGGTAATGTGGGTGGAGGAACTTGAGAGGCTTGGGAACGGAGGTCATGGAAGATGTCGAGGTCCGTATGAGTGTACGCAGAGTCTCGAGAGCTGCGCGGTACAAGTCGGCGTTCGGCTCCTGGTAATAGCTCTATGAGTACCCGGACGTGCTGACGGTATACGAAGGTACGCACCTTTAGGCGTTCAATGAGCATCTCCAGCTCATTCTTGAGCTCTTGATCCTCTTGTGACTGTTGCGAGTGAGCAAACGGGGCACGTAACGCTCAAGAGACCTCCACACACCAGGTCCTCTCCATCCTTCTCCTTCTCGCCAGGCTTTAGCTTTCCATCGTTCTCTGGCTTCTCTTCAGGCTTCTTGGGGTCCTTTGCAGGGACCTGTATGGCGAGAGTGTTGTCGACGCCCATGACGAAGAGCAGGCAGAAGGTAGCGTAAGCGTAAGTGAAATGCAGCGCGAGCAACTCGCGCGACGCGTACACACTGGCTGGCGTGGGGTTAGGGTCAGACCACGTGTACTGGCGCCGGACGGAGGACGCCGAACAGACTTCCCGCAGACCTTGGAATTCAGCGCAGGGACCGGTCTTCTCTGTGTTCTTATCACCACGAGCAGTACGCTCGAGCCCAACATCTGTGTGACACTACACATGTCGTCTGCCAACGAGTGAGAACTGCTCCACGGGAAGGCAACGCGAGCTGCATACTTGGTCATGGTGTTTCTAGCTAGGTCTCAGGCACTTCAGCTACCGTGATAGCACCCTGCCGCCAGGACCGCGACCACCACCATACGTTAAATCCCTCAAATGGCCGACCTTTCGTCTCTCTCGCTCTATCTTGCGACTCCGGAGCAGCTCGTTGAATCTCGTCGCCGTACACACGTGATATGGTCTCGCGGGTTAGGCATGCAGGAGTACCTGAAGCGCGACGAGCTTATGGATTACGAAGAGCACGCAGATAATGGCAAGCTTATGACATGGTATGCATCTTCATGACGCTCTCAGGTGCACTGAATTTGACAGCGGACAGGGTCTTGGCTCCTAGGGACGACTCGATAACCCTCGACTTTCTGTGCAGCTGTGAGACGTGCGTACCGCCCCCTCTCGCTCACAATCCCCGTCCTCATACTCTCCTCAGATACCGCCGCACCGCCGTCGTAGCAACGCCCATATCCTTGAGCCCCACTTTTGTCGTCGCCTACGGCGTCGCATCCGTGTATACCGCGCCGAGGCACCGCGGCAAAGGCTACGCCGCGCACATGATGCGTCTGCTGCACTGGGTCCTCGCCCCGGCCTCCTCCCTGCCGCCGTTTCCGACGCAGTGGGGCACGCCACCCAAGTCGCCGCTCCAGGACGCTCGCTTCAGTGTGCTCTACAGCGACATCGGCGAGGACTTCTACCTGCGGGCGGGGCCCGCACCAGGACATCCGGGGTGGACGGTCGTCGGCGCCCAGAGCATACAGTGGGCAGTGCCGCCGTTGCCCGACGCGTCGTCGGAGTCGAGTCGCTGGCGCTGGCTCGGCCGTGACGACTGCATCGACGTGTGGAAGCTGGACGCGGAGCTCATGCAGGCCGACGCACTCGCCCTCGCGCACAAGAAGGGGCGCACCGTGTATACGTTCCTGCCGGATAAGGGCGTCGGGCAGTTCAGCATCCAGCGGCTCATGACGCTCGACAAGGAGTTGAGGCCCATTTATCCCCTCGAGCCATGGGGCGTGCAGCTGCTTGGAACAAAGAGCCTGACGTTCGCGACGTGGACGTTCGAGCCCGGGACGAAGATCATGGTGCTCACTCGCCTGCGCTCTTCTGCGGAAGACTTCCCTGCGCTTCTTGAAGCACTGAAATTCAAGGCGCGCGAGATTGGCTTCGATACAGTCGAGACTTGGAACGTCCCTGATGAGCTGAAGGAACTGGGTGAGCGACTGGGCGCGAAGACTTCCAAGAGGACGGACCACATGTCCGCAACTAAGTGGTACGGGCAGGACGATGCAGAGTGGATCTTTAACGAGAAGTACGTCCTGGCACTACAAATAGCGTGTCTGCGTCTCATGGGCCGTGCCATAGGTTTTGCTGGTGCTAGAGAAGGATGTGCGATCACGAGGTGTATGCACCTAAGCGTAGAGGACATTAGAATATCGTACAATATTTTACATAGGGGACCGTCTATGCGAGTCCAGCATCAGAAGCAAGGTCTCTCGACGGAAAACCGTCTAATCCATCTCGACGTCTTCGTCTTGTGTCGGATAGTCTTCTACGTCACTGTAGCTGAAGACCTCGTCCATGTTCAGTCCATCAAGCAGGTCGCGCTCTGCCGCTAGCTGTGCCAGAATCTCATCGTCGAGCTCTTCCTCATCAGGTAGTCTACCTGCGTGCACCTCCTCTGGTTGAGGGAGGGTGTAAGTGGGCGTGCGGTGCACAGAGGAAGCCACATACCGGAACCGTCGTTTAACCACTCATCCATGTTCTCCATGTCTGGATCGAACGACTCCCCGACATCGTGCGCATACGAGACGCGATACGAGTACTTCTCCTTGCTTTTCAGGTTCGCCATGATCCTCTGGAAGAACTGCAACGCGTCTCAGCCGCGATGCACGCACCCGTCCAAGGTCTCGGAACCTACTGGATCGTCCAGCACGGCCTCCTCATCGTCCTCGTCGTCCATAAACTCATCTGCACCGTCACTGCTCAGGTCGATGTCTGTCCTCTTTCCGTTGATCCTCCGCCGTCGCTCCTCGTTCGCGCGCTCGATGCAGCGCGCCTTGAACCGCTCGCGTAGCATCGTCGTGCGAGTTGGCTCCTGACTCGGACCCGCGACTGCGTTCGGCGAGAGCGAAAACGGAATCGTGCCCGTCGCGATGCGGCGCGAAGGCCGCCGCCGGCTGGCTGTCGGCGAGTCCGCGTCGCCGCCGAACGACTTGTACTGCGCGCGTCGCCGTTCGGACGCGTGGAGCGACGGCGACTGGGTTGGAGACGAACCCGCCTCAGACGACGCGAGCGGTGAGGAGTTCGACGGGATGTGCGCCCATGTTTGGTCGTAGCCGTGGCGCGCGGACGGCGTGGTGGGTGACGAGAGCACGGTGAAAGCCATCTGAGAGTGCGTATAGACGTCGGTGGCCAACTCTCGGTGAAGTTCGATACAGGGGCGTTGCAGCTTTTCTGAATGAGCTCGAACAGCTGTTTGACACGAAGAAGTAGTAGCGATGGACGTGTCGAGATGTAAAGCGACTTCGAGAGGACGACCTGGAGCTCAGAGACTTGGAAGAGCAGGGGCTGTTTACTCAATGACCGTGGGAACAAGGACCCGCATAATGTGACTAAGTATCCCGTTGACGCCGTGGTTGACTTTGGCGTCCAGACTCGTTCCTAGTTACCCAGATTTGGCAAGTATCACCGGTCTACCACGGACGACTGGGAAAGATGGGCCTGTGAAGATGGGTGGGATCCTGGCGTCGTCCTCCACGGGCATAGAGCAGACCGCCATCTGTCTTCGTGTTCAGCTTCATTTTAGGGAATTGACGACAGCTGAAGACTTGTGAGAAATGAGGTGAGTGATCCGTGTTCCCATGGTTCGTACACTCTCTGATACGACTCGGACAGCCATCTGGACTAGTGTCTGCCGCACTCGACTGCGTTTCGTGATGCTTGCTCGGCCACCGTGTTCGAGTTTAATCCTGTTTAATCGGTCATGGGCCGAGCCTTCGGCCCCTTGCTAGAGGCTTCGTCCCGACCACTTCCCTCTATATCGCTATATGACCCTCTGGAGCGAAAATGCCCAGTGATGGACCCCCACAGGTACCTGGTAGTGACCACGAACGGACTCCGTGTATGCGCGGATCACGACAATGCCCGCCGGTCTCCGTGTAAAGCTTACAGAGTTTCGCAAGCTCTGCAAACGGAGAGCAGCTACATAACTAACGCAGCGCTAATCAGCGCGCCTGGCGTCTACGGCGCCCGTGATGCCGTTGCTTTGGTGTTAGTGGTGAGTGCACCCCTTTCTGTATCATCTGAGACTCGTACTGTGTCGCTAAATTGCGAGAGGGCAGATATATTGCCAGAGAATCGCAGATTTGACAGAGGACGTCGAGAGGTGAGCACTAGCAGCATTCCAATACGGTACCCGCATTTCCAGACGTGGATAGGGATCCCACACCAGTGGTCTGCCTGGGTTCAAGTCTCAGATATGACAGGTGGACGGCGACCGGCCCTGAAAATTTATGCTAATCCTCTTTAGTGTCGTTGCAGGACGTCCATCACGCGTTCTGGTATATATATCCTCGACCCTGCCCTTCCCCACACTCGTTCGTCCCGCCCGATGTTCCCGTTCACCAATTCCGAACATGCGGCTGCATGGTGCGTGTTCTGTACCAATGCTTCCTCCCTGCTTACTGTGCGGTCAGTGCGCGCAAGAAACAAGCTATTGCAGACCTCATCACTCGCTATGCGTCTCAATACGACGCGCCGGTCACGCAGAAGGATGCAGAGGTCCTGGGGTTGTCGTTAACCGAACTCACCGAACGCTGCACAAGCGGAGACCTCACACCTTCCGCTGTCCTGGACGCCTACTGCAAGAAGTGCCTAGCCGCGCACGCGCGCACGAACTGCCTCGCGGACCTGATGTTCGATTCGGCGCTGCGCGGGTTCGCGCCTGGCCGCGCGCTATCGGGCGTCCCAGTGAGCCTGAAGGACGTCGTCGACGTCGCGGGGCACGACACGACGCTCGGCTTCTCGTCACGCGCGCACCGCCCTGCCACGGCCGACGCGCCGATCGTGCGCCTGCTCCGCGACGCGGGCGCCCTCCTGCACGTCAAGACGACCGTACCGACGGGTCTTCTCTCGTTCGAATGCACATCCGACCTCTTCGGCGAGACGACGAACCCATACAACCCCAAGTTCTCGCCGGGCGCGTCGACTGGCGGCGGTGCGGCGCTGCTCGCGCAGGGCGGGAGTATGATCGAGATTGCGACCGACATCGGTGGCAGCGTCAGGTATCCGCCGGCTTATTGCGGCGTGTATGGCATGAAAGCGTCGTCTGGGCGATTTCCGACGCTGGGCCTGCAGTCGTGTGCGCCCGGTCTTGACCGTATACAGACGGCGTCACCGCTGGCGAAGACTCTCGATGACCTTCAGGCGTTCTGGGAACGTATTGTGAGGATGAAGCCCTGGGAGTACGACCACACGGTTCGAGAACTCCACTCCGCATACAATGCTGTCCGGCGAAACTGACATAATGTTTGACTTAGTGCGTGCCAATTCCTTGGCGATCCGTGGATTTCGTATCAGAGGGCAGAAAGCCGAAATGGGCTGTCATATGGAATGATGGTGAGTATAGCCGTCGACTCGCAAGCCGCGAAGACCTTATTCGGGGCGACTTCAACAGGCCTATATACGCCGACTCCCGCTTGCAGACGTGCTCTTCAGCTGGCTGTGGACGCTCTGCGAGACCAAGGGCATGAGGTCATCGACTTGTAAGTGGATTGCTTCTGTCATGCGCGTAAGTAACCCTAATATACCGCCGATCGCAGCGATGGTCCCAATCCGATCGGATGCTTAACGATTGGATTCCCTCTCGCTTTCGCTGACGGAGGTAGAGCTTCAGTCTTTTGAACCTGCCGAGTTAGCTAAGCATTCTCTCTAGGTCAATCTGTTGCTGCTTCCCTATCTTCGGGAGAGCGCATAAACGGCGCCGTCAAGACGCTCCTCCTCGCCGCGAAACTGCCCCTCATATTGAAACGGTTTGTCGCGAACTGCCTCCGCTGGTTCTCATCGCCATCTGGGCGCAACGATGCCTATGCAAGCCTACTGGAATGCCTGCATCCGTGCACAATTTCAGAAGAGCGGGCCCTCGCCGTTCGCCTGGAAGAGTATCGCGGGAGGTGGACGCAATACATGACGGAGCAGGGCATCGACTTTGTTCTGACTGTGCCGCATTCCCTGCCGCCTATGCCTAGAGGCGGAACGGACATCGCGACGCTCCTTCCTGCAAGCTATTGCTTCTTGTTCAACATCGTCAGTGACTTCCTTGAATCTCGGCACACCCTGTCTGACGTCCGTAGCTTGACCTCCCGGCTGGGGTCGTCCCGACGACCTTCGTCGACAAGGATCTAGACCGCTTGCCTTCGGACTTCAAGGAGAACGAAACATGGGCACACTTCAGCGATGCAGAGCGCGATTTGTATTCGCTGTATGACGCGTCAGCGATGCACGGTCTCCCTCTTGCGGTGCAGATCGCGGGCAAGCGCTTCGAAGAGGAGAAGGTGCTTGAGGGTATGCAGGCTGTCAAGCAAGCTCTCAAGATTGCTGGCATACCTTTCGTGCAGAGAGAGTTCTAGTCATTGCTCACCTTCTCTACCTGGGTCTTCGTCTGTAGACGTGTGTTGGTCTACTCTCCGTCTTTCCTTTGTGCGTTCTTTGAATCAAGTTTGTATATCCACAGGCCTGCGGCTCTCTCTTTTCAGGACAACTAGCTTCGGTACTGCAGTGATAAATAGGCTACGCTTGATTATCATCACGCGAGATGTCAGCATATGCTTACTCAGCACTCCGCAGAATATTCGAGTGGAGGGCGGGGGCGGGAGGGCGGGCGGGAGGGCGCCTATTCTCAGCCCGAAAGTCGAACCAGCCAGCCTAGACTTCACTTTGCCTCGAGGATCCAGCACGCTGTATAGACCGCGCTGAGGCATTGGATACATTTACTTTGAATAGCTTCCAGCCGTGGTCGCAAATACGCAGAAGGGCAATATCGTCACACGAAACGTGTACTTGGGACGTCGGCGATCGCGGATGCAAAAGGCAGGAAAAATCTCGGATGTACGAAGGCTATTAGGACACCCAGGGCCAGGCTGGCCGAGACCCAACTCGTGTCCTCAGCACTGCAGGCGGCAGTGTTGCGTCTCTTAGGGTGGCAATGAACCTGGCGGATGTGGCGGGAGGTGTCTGGTTCAGCTTGTATTTGGGCGGAGATAAGAAACATCAGAGGGGACGAACCAACCTGATCAGGCAATTATTGTCAGGTTTAGTCCAGTTGCTCTCACCTTCATGTACGCCATGTCGACGTGCGGCTTCCCCGAGCCCCCCACCCGCTCGACGCTCGAAGATGCGCGTAGAGAACTCGGCAAGCAGCGCAGCGCGGTCGAACAGATCTCAACGCAGATTCAGGCAGCGGAGGACGACCTGGACCGCATCGTGATGGCGCGAAAGGTTGCCATCCAGGAGATGCACAAGGAGCGTGCGGTCCTCGAAGACCAGATGTCGCACACCCTCGCGTATTTGGCCCACATACGAAGGTTGCCGCACGAACTGCTGCGCCATATATTCACCTTCATCTTTGAGGATTATCCATGCTGTGCCTGGGTGCTCGCAGCCGTATGCTCGCTTTGGCGGAGACAGGTCCTTTCGATGCCGAGGTTATGGTCAAAGGTGTGTTCCCCCCTCCACAAATCTTGGTGCCGCTGCAGACGAGGTCTCGCTATGACATTGACCGTCGGGGCATGCCATAGCCACTCCCACTCTGCACCACCGTGTTATCTCTCTTATTAACGCCACAATGCAGATCCGCCTCGTGACGACGCAAAACTCGTCGCCAGACACGGTTCGTCTTTGGCTCGAACGCTCTGGCACCAAGGCCCCCCTTGACATAGAGATATTCCTCCACACGCCGCGCGAATCCTCTAGTCACCACCACCACCACCATCGCCGCTCGTCAACCTCCACGTTATCCACGGTTAGCGCATGGGATGCCCCGTGGTGGGAGAACGATCTGCCTGGCGCGACACCTGCGCCTGAGACCCCTACACATGGCACTGGACCGGGTTACCTTCATATACCTCCTAATGGACCCCCTCACTTTGTCCCTGCTACTGCGGTACCCCCCAGCCCCCCACTCCACCATCATGTACACGGCGGGGCGACGCCCATCTACCATGAGGTCTTGCATGTCCCCAGCTGGCGCCGAGTGTCGCAGGCGTCTGGGTCCTCCAGCGGAATGCACTGGGGCTATATCGCCTTTTACTACCTCATGCAGCAGATGCATCGCTGGGAACGCTTCGTCTTCCGCTTTGATCGCCAGTTTACGTCTATCAATGCGCTGAAGACCATGATTGGTACGTCGTGCTTGATGTACTCGTGTGGACCCCGGTCTGACCGGTTACACAGGCGATGCACCTCTGCTTCGCGAATTCGAAGTCTCTGGAGCGGAGCCTGCCTTGTTCAACGACTGGTCGTGGATTCCTAGCGCGAGGCCAGGCGTAACAACAAACCTGCCCGTGCTGACGTCGTTAACGCTGCAATATGTTCCGTTCAGATGGTCGTCTCCCATCTTCCGCAATCTCCGCTCCCTCTGCCTGCGAACCCTACCTGGGCAATCCCTCGCCGTTGATCGCCTCCTTTACATCCTATCATCTAATCCGAACCTAGAAACTCTATCGCTGCATGTCTCGACCGCAAATCCCGCAGTACTGCCCACTTCGCAGACGGCCCTAGAGAACATGAAGACTTGCAGCGTCGGCGGGCACTATCTCCTCGCGGCCCTGGTGGACTGCCTGACCCTGCCGGTCCTTGAGTCCTTGACGATGGACATCGACGCGCGTGACCCGATCGAAGACACCCTCACGCAGCTGCTCGTCCGCTCGAACCACCCGCCGGTCACCTACCTCTCGATCTCGTACGGGCTCAGCACCTCGGGCGCGGGCATGTACTACCACGGCGGCTCCGCGGTGACCTCGTGGAACTTCCTCGGCGAGCTCGACGGGCTGCGCACGCTGCAGGTCGGGAGCGCGCCGTTCGAGCCGCTCGTCGCGATCCTCGGCACGCCTGAGGACGACGGCCAGGACCAGTGGTACTGCCCGGCCCTGCAGTCGCTCCTCATGAAGGCGTGCCGCCCGTCGCACGCCGACGGCGTCGCGAAGCTCGTGCAGATGGTCGAGGCGCGCAACCCCGACCCCGCGAGCGGCGCCGTGCCGGTCACCGCCGGCGGCGTCGCGCCCGTCAAGCTGCGCCACCTCGAGCTGCACGACTGTGCCGCGCTCGGGCTTGACGTCATGAAGTGGCTCAAAAACAGGGTGCCCGAGGTACGCTGTACGGACCCGCCCTACGACCCGTAAGTACTTTGCCCCACCCGCTTCGGAACCGTCGCTCAACGTAAACGCCTGTGCAGCACTGGTCTGCGCAGTCCTTCCTTCCAATATTTGTGATCCTTCATCGTCGCTGTGTGTATCTGGATCGTCGTTGGAACGTTCGTATCTTACTATATATACCCTTGTAGCTCAACTTCGCTCTGTCTTGGATGTTTTTGGGAACGGTTAGATATCGCTGTAACGTACCGTCGTTGTATTACCAACCAATACCTGGAAGTTGTGTTTTTCGATTTGTTACAAATGGATCTGTTGGCATCTATGTGATGGATACTGTACATGAGGCGATGGAGGCGGATGCGCATAGGAGGCAATAATGATACACGGAAACCAACACGATCCTGGGTACTGTCGTCGTTCGGGGAACCAGTCCATGCGGGAGCAGTTACTTCTTGCCAGCATCGATGGCGTCGCCGTTCTTACACGCCACGATCTTGATCTTGGGCGCCGTGACCATTTCGTTCGACTCCATCTTGAACGAGGCGTTCTTGACGATGAACGTCCAAACGTCGTCGCACAGGCGGTATGTGTGCAGGTGACCCTGGATGCGGGCTGCTCGAGCGCTCTCCCGGGCGCGACAAGCTCACAGACGCACCTTGAGCGTGGTCTTGGTCTTGACCTGCTTGACCATCGTGTCCGCGAGCGACTTGTCGAACTGCGCGCGGGGTGAGCGGGTGGCACCTGCTGCGGGCCTGCGGGCGACGCACCTGCTGCAGGACCTTCATCGCGAGCTGCGGCGTGATCGAGCCGCTCGTGATGAGCTCGTCGAGCGAGTCCGTGAGCGCCATGCCGATCCTGCGGGAACACAAAGAGGGGGCGCGGTGAGCGGGCTGCGCGGGCGGGGGCTAGGGAGGTCGTACGAGGAGCCGCGGTAGAACTCGTAGTAGGCGGAGGCCATGGTGGAGGATGGGGCAGAAACGAGCGACGGGGAGGCGGGGGCGGTGGCGAGGACGGGGGTGAGGAGGTGGTGGACACCGGCAAAGGAGTCTGGCGAGGCGTGCGGCGGGCGTGGCGCTTTGGGCGCTGCTTACGCCGCCATCACGCCGTCGCCCTCCCCGCCATCAATTCTCCGGAGGTACTTAGGCGCCTTATTATCCTTCCCATTTTTGTTTAATTTCGGGGAGCCGGCCCTCAGCATGTCATCAATATCTAGTCAATTGGGCAGCGCGACCCGCGTGCAGCATCCGCAATTGTGATTTTAGAGCCAATGCGCGCGACGAAATAGTATTCCGCTGACAGTGTACTAGGCTATTAGCAGAGAACGCAATTCCGCTGATACATAGTTGTGTAGCTGCGGTCGCAAAAGAATCTCGCAGCAGCTGTATATCGTCACGTCAACTTGTGAATCAAACACTCTGCAAGGGTGACTGCGGCTGCGAGGTCCTTCTTTGCGGGGCCGGAGGGCGGGATATCGCAGCATAGAGTTCAGCTTGCTGCGGAACAATTGTCGCGAAGACAGCATTTTCAACTTACTGAAGCGTACGAAATCGACAACCGCAGCACGCGAGGAGGGTTTGAAGCTTGCCTCAGCCTTGAGTAGCAATGCGATCAGCGTGAGAGGGCAGCTGCGGGCCGCTTCGCAGTCAACGCAGTGTGAAGCTTTCTCTTCAAGTTCGGCCACAACCGTCATGTTCCTGGTGGCGTTCTATTTTGCACAGTAACAATCAGAGGTCTATCAGGAACGGCATGTGATCTCTCGTCAGAACACGGCGTCTTCATCCCAAGCGAGGGAGCTCTTCGCATCAGTCAGTTCATATAAAAGGCCGCCGCGACTCGTACATTCGCCTTCAGAAGCTTACCACAGTTTCTTCGTCCTGTGCAGCCATGGACGCTGCGACGCCGCCTCAGACGGTGCTTTGGTCCTCACCGCAAGTTGACGGCCAGACGAAGAGGTACGTCTCTCAGAAGCGCCGAAGCATGGGTCTTGCGACTTACCGCCATGCAGGCTATGGCTCGACGAACGTATCTTTCCGTTCTACGCCGCCGCAATATCGCTATTTGTCCTCCTTCTACGCGCCATATGGACCTCGAAGACCATCCGGCACCTCCGTGGGCTGAATGTCGCGTCCGAGGAACCGGCGCCCGTCGGCGGATTCATCGAGCGCAGAGGTGGAATCACCATATTCCTCTTCAAGTGGGCTCGTTTGGACGCCGTGCTGGCGCTGTTCGCCGTCATTCTTTGGTCAACGATTCGCTCTGGTCGCCTGCGAGACTGGGTCAGCATCGCTAACATCGTATGCCTGGTAGGTTGCTTCACGTGTTAGATGTAAAGTTCGACTAATTCGTGCCCTTAGGACTATGTTACCGCCTTAGCTATCGCAAACGTCTTTGCGAACTCGAGGCTGAGCCAGAAGCTTTCTTTGCATCTGACTCTGGTTACCTTCACTTGGCTGATGGTGTACGCCTATCGTGACGTGTGGCCATTGATGACCTTCACCCTCCAGCCCAAGGATAGTGAAGAAGGCGCGCTCTTATGGGTGAAAATCGCTTTGGCCGCCTTCATCGGAGTCATCGAGCCCTTCCTGGAACCCTATCCTTACGTTCCATCGGGCCCTGTGGTGAGTTAATTCCACAAGACATTTCCGACTTGCTAACGCACGTGTAGCGAGCTGAAGAGCCAAGTCCCGAGGATACTGCGTCTCTGTTCTCTTTCCTTACCTTCCTTTGGCTGGACCCCACCATCCGGCGAGCCTACCACACCTCTCATTTAACGACAGATGAGCTGCCTCCGCTCAGCGACGGGGATGCGACGAAAACTTTGATCAAGCGAGCCTTCCCAGTAAGCACGCCTACCATCGCCCGTTTTGCCATGAACAGTCAACTGATGAGCCGCTGCAGGTCATGGATCCTTTCTCTGGTGCAAAGCCGCGCCATTTGATTTGGGCCTATATCCAGATCTTCCGCAAGTCCCTTGCTATCCAGTCCACTATGCTGGTTTTCTATGTGAGTTTATGGAATTTGAATGAGCTGCAGCGTCACTGACGTAAATGTCGTCGCTGTTAAGGCTCTAGCGAATATCGCTGTGCCCATCGGTACTAATAGGCTGCTTAAGTACATTCCACAGCTTCTCTCGAAAATCCACAGACACTGACTCAACGCTAGCTATATCGAAACCGAAGGCAAGGATGCGGTAGTCAAGCCCTGGGTATGGATTTTGTGGATGGGCGGTGGCCCTATCGTGCAAACAGTCGCCATGCAGTGCTACCTCTATTTCGCGGTACGCACACAGTCGTCCGCGCGGACTTGCGCTGACAAAAAGGCCAGACTCGGACACTGGTGCAAATTGAGTCGATCGTCACATCGCTCGTGTTCGACCACGCTCTCCGCATGCGCATCAAAGCTGAGACGAGCGAAAAGACGGCTGCGCCCGAGGTAGCCGTGCCTACTGTTGCTCCTGCTACAGGGCCCGAGCAAGCAGCGGAAGACGACGGGGATGAGGGAGGCGACAGCGACACCGTTCATTCCCGTGCCACTACCGGAGCATCGCCGGCCCCTGCGGACGCAGCGTCCACCGCGACGTCGGCTACCGCCGCCGCACCTGGCACCCAGACCAAGGGCACCGAGAGCCAGAGGGGCGACGCGAAGGACAGCCCGAAGGCCGCCGCCGCGCCAGTGGGCAGCAACCTCACGGGCAAGATCAACAACCTCGTCACGAGCGACCTGGCGAACGTCACGGCGGGCCGCAACTTCCTGTACATCGCGCTCGAGGCGCCGCTGCAGTTCACGCTGGGCATGGTGTTCCTGTACAGCGTCCTCGGGTGGAGCGCGTTCGTCGGTCTCGCGGTCATGGTCGCCCTGATGCCGGTGCCGGCGTGGGTCACCACGCGCTTGCAGGGCGTGCAGATCGATAGGATGAAGGCTGTGAGTGCGCGTCCGCCTTTTAGTTCGGTGCTGAACCGCTGATGTCGCCGTTTTATTTGCAGAGCGACGCTCGAGTGCAGAGCGTGACTGAAAGTAAGATCGCAAAT
Source organism: Phanerochaete sordida (assembly GCA_019973155.2). Lineage (NCBI taxonomy): Eukaryota > Fungi > Basidiomycota > Agaricomycetes > Polyporales > Phanerochaetaceae > Phanerochaete > Phanerochaete sordida. The sequence goes on from BPQB01000004.1 coordinate 833,662, forward strand.
CTGTAATGCGACTAGGTCCTGACAAATGTCCTTGCAGTGGTCAGCGTCTTGCGCATGGTCAAGCTCTTCGGCTGGGAGCCTCGGGTCAAGGACAACATCGCAAAGGCGCGCGAGGACGAGCTCAACTACATCTGGAAGAGAAAGATCCTCAACACGTCGAGCAATTGTATCAAGTAAGGAGTGCCCTCCACGAACGGAGCTCTCGCTGATTGGAGGTCCCCTCAGTCATATTATCCCCTTGATGCATATGATCGTGACCTATGCGGTCTATGTGAGTGTGTTGTTGATTATGCTTGCATCCAACTCACTTCGCTTCAGACCGCCGTGATGAAGCAGAAATTGACAGGTAAACAAAGGTCCAAATAAATTTCATCTGCTTCCTGACGCAGTATTCTAGCCTCGATTGTCTTCTCTTCTATGACAGCATTCGACATGATCCGAGGACAGATCTTCAGGATTACATTCATGCTCCCTACGTTTGTAAATGGTACGCATTAAGCTGTCCGTCAGCAGTAGGCCTACGTCTAATTCTTTGTACACCAGCCAACGTCTCCTTGGGTCGCATCGGGGACTTCTTGCGCAAGGTATGTTCTGCCAAGAACCTTCAGCAGAGTCGGCTAACCACTGTCTTTATAGACTGAGCTACTCGATGAGTTCACCGATTCAGCTAGGGAGACCGTGGCAGATGCTTCAGAGGCACACAGGAGCGACATCGGCTTCGGGCGCGCTAATTTCTCCTGGACAGACGAGAAAGACGACGGCTCTGTCACACCCTCACGCCAAACCTTCCGCCTGCGCATCGACGACGAGGTCTACTTCAAGAAGGGCGCTTTCAACCTCGTCATCGGACCGACTGGCTCCGGCAAGACCTCAGTGCTCATGGCCTTGCTTGGCGAGATGCACTACATCCCTCTTGGCCCGGACTCGTGGAAGAGCCTGCCGCGCGAGGGCGGCGTCGCATACGCCGCGCAGGAGTCGTGGGTCCTGAACGAGACGATCAAGGCGAACATCCTCTTCGGCGCGCCGTTCGACGAGGAGCGGTACAAGAAGGTTGTCTACCAATGCGGCCTGACGCGCGACCTGAGCATGTTCGAAGCCGGCGACGAGACGGAAGTGGGTGAGAAAGGGCTCACTCTCAGCGGCGGGCAGAAGGCGCGGGTCACCTTGGCAAGGGCAGTGTACTCACGCGCGGAGACTCTTCTGCTCGACGACGTGCTCGCTGCGCTGGACGTGCACACCGCTCGATGGATCGTCAATAAATGCTTCAAGGGCGACCTGGTCCGTGGGCGCACGGTCCTCTTGGTGGTATGGACGTTTCTCCTCCACGTTCTCCGCACTACTCAACCACCGCTTAACAGACTCACAACGTAGCCCTGGCCAGCCCCCTGACAGAGTTTGTCGTCTCCTTGCGGGACGGCCATATCGTAAGCCAGGGCTCCGTCAGCGAAGCCCTTCAGAAGGATCCGCAGCTCGAGGAAGAGTACAAGCACGAGGAAGAGGTCATTGAGCTCGACGAGAACGAAGAGTCCGCGAGCGGTATTCCTGATCCCAGCGATCCTGGCGTGCCTGACAAGAAGGACGGGAAGCTCGTCGTCGCAGAGGAAATGGAAGTTGGACATGTGGGCTGGGAGGCGTGTACGTGTTCTTGGCATCCATCGCATCCATCGTCACTCACAAGTTGTCTGTCCAGTCAAGCTCTACCTGCAAGGTCTTGGCGGGAAATATCCGTTCTTGTTCTGGCTGCAATTCACATCTGGCCAGGCTTTGGTGGAGCTCTTTACCGTCCTCGAGCTGTGGTGGCTCGGCTACTGGGCAGCACAGTACGCCTTGCGCGATCCCAGCGATATTCACGTCGACTAGTAAGTTCTCAAAACGTGCCTCAGTTGCATTTGACTAAACACATCTTCCAGCTACCTCGGCATTTACTGTGCATTTGTCGGTGTAGTCATCCTCGCGAATGTGTACAGCCAGATTGTGTGGGCCTTTGCTACACTGCGCGCGTCGCGCTCCATCCATGCGCAGCTCGTCAAGTCCTTGCTAGGCAGCACCTTCAGATGGCTCGATGTCACGCCGACTTCCCGCATAACTGCGCGATGCACTCAGGATATACAAGCGGGTATGTTGCTCATAGCCATCTCGAGTGTAAACATACTAACAGTATGATAGTCGATAGCATGATGCCTAGCTGCTTCTACTCCAACTGTAGGCTCTCCTTGCATCACGCGTCTTGGACGTCTCTGACTCTGTGTAGTTTCTATGGCTCTTGCCTGCATCGTCAAGCTCGGTGTCGTGCTCACGTTCACGCCCTTGTTCTCCCTGCCCGCCGTCTTCGTCATCGCGTTCGGCGCCTTCCTCGGCCAAGTCTACATGAAAGCACAGTTATCGATCAAACGTGAGATGTCGACCGCGAAGGCGCCAGTGCTCGGCGCGTTTGGCGGCGCCGTCGCAGGTCTATGTGAGCTTGACTTGGTTGTCGATCTATCTAAAGGCAGCGACTCATGAGTATCAACAGCGTCCATTCGGGCTTATCATGCGCAAGATGCCTTCAGGAACATGCTTCACCAGCGCATCGACCGATACACCCGCGGCGCCCGTTCGTTCTACAACGTCTACAGGTACGGGGTCTCTCGACAGACATAGACGAGATCATACCTTGACACATCTACTGCGTACGCAGGTGGATCGGCATCCGGCTCGACGTCCTTGGGCAAGCCTTCACCGCGGCAATCGCTGTCTATCTCGTGTACGGCCCTCTCAGGACGAATGCCTCTGTCGTCGGTTTCACGCTCACGCAGGCCGGTGCGTTCTCCGTGCTTCCTCCCATGTCGTACTCCGCCTAACCCCCCCCCCCCGCAGCGGGCTTCAGCGAACTAATCCTGTGGTTCATGTACCTTTACAACGAGTTCGAGAGTACGCGTTCCCCTCCCGTCTCCCCTACGAATGGGTGCTGACCAGATCTAGTCAACGGTAACAGCCTTGAGCGCATCAAGCAGTACCTCGACATCGAGCACGAGCCCGAGTCCAAGCCCGACGGCGTGCCCCCGGCGTACTGGCCGTCGAGCGGCGACCTCCGCGTCGAGAAGCTGTCCGCGCGCTACTCTGCGGACGGCCCCGTGGTGCTCCAGGACGTGAGCTTCCATGCGAAGGCTGGCGAGCGTATTGGCATTGGTATGTTTCGTAGTACATCGGCAGGCCTATGTCCTGATTTATGGCCTTCCCAGTCGGACGCACAGGCTCGGGCAAGTCCACACTGACGCTCGCGCTCCTGCGGTGCATCCCCACCGGGGGCACGGTGCTCTACGACGGGCTCGACACCAAGGCAGTGAACCTGGACGCGCTGCGCGCGAGCGTCACCATCATCCCGCAAGTGGTACGCCCGCCCCCCTCCCTCCCTCCTCCCCGCGCGCTCACCACCCGCAGCCCGAGCTCCTCGCAGGCACGCTGCGGCACAACCTCGACATGCTCGGCGAGCACGACGACGCGGCGCTGCACAGCGCGCTGCGCGCCGCGGGGCTCTACGCGCTGCACGGCCGCGCGGACGCCGCGGGCCCGGGCGCGCGCCTCACGCTCGACACGCCCGTCGCGGGCGGCGGCGCGAACCTGAGCGTCGGCGAGCGCCAGGTCGTCGCGCTCGCGCGCGCGGTCGTGCGCGCGAGCAAGCTGCTCGTGCTCGACGAGGCGACGTCTGCAATTGGTGCGTGCTGCACTCTGCGGCTGTGAGGGTCTCGCTGATGGTTGGGTGGTAGACTACGAGACGGACGCGGTGATACAGGCGGCGCTGCGCACCGCGCTCGCGCGCGACGTGACGGTGATCACCGTCGCGCACCGGCTGCAGACGATCATGGACTACGACAAGATCGTGCGCTGTCCTCGTCCGTTCTCTCGGGTCTGGCTGCTGACGACGGTTGTGCAGATGGTGCTCGACGCAGGCCGGCTGGTCGAGTACGACGCGCCGCTGGCGCTCCTCCGCACGGAGGGCAGCTTCCTGCGCGCGCTCGTCGACGAGAGTGCCGACAGGGACGCGCTGTACGCGATGGCGGAGGGGAAGGCGCAGCTCTAGTGCTCTTGCCAGATGCATTATCCCGACAGGCCTTCTCCTGTATGTATGCGACGCATAGAAGATCTTCAACGAGAGAACCGACTGCTCGAGAGGCCTTGTTCAACGATGCCATTGGCAATAGATTACCGTACCAAGAAGCTTGCTCTTTACAATACGACGGACGCGTGCGCGCTCTCCGGGGAGCCAGGGGCTAGTAGTGTATGCTATACATGGTGGGCGACATTACGAGAATTAATACGCGGGGACGTTCATTCGTGGGGCATGAAGATCGGGACACAAAACAGATGGGAGTGCGCGAGGACGGGGCGGATGGTGGTATAGCGTAGTGATACAGATCTGCACAGAAACGGGACGCGAGAAATTGCACGGAAACGGGGTATGCGTGAGTCCAGACAGAGACCGAAACCAAGAAACCAAGTCCGTCAGCGGCGCGGCGCCTCACGTCGGCGCGTCGTCCCCGCCGGGTGCGTCGCCCTTCCAGCGGCGCGGGAGCTCGACGCGCCCGTCGCCGTCGCCGTTCACGACGAGCCACGCCTCGAGCCGCCGCCCGAGCTCGCCGCCGCGCCCGCCGCAGATGTCGCCGCGCTGGTCGAGGATGCGCTCCTTCTCCTTCTCGACCGCGACGACCTTGACCGGCTGCGCCGCGCGCGGGGGCGCCGCGGTGGGGGCGGCCGCCGCGCCGACGCTGGCGCGCTTGCCGCCCGCGGCCTGCGAGCCCGTCGAGCCGCGGCGCTTGCCGCTGCCGTCCTCGCCGTCGCTGTGCTGCTCGGTGAGCGTCGGGCTCGTGCTCGTGAGCGGGCTCGCGGGCGACGCGTCGGTGGCGTCCGAGTCGCCGTCGGGCTCGGGGCGCGACGCGTCCTCGTCGTCCGCCCACGTGCGGAACCAGTCCTCCTCCTGCTCCTCAGGCCCGAGGATGCTCTCGACGAGGCCCTCCTCCCAGCCGTCCCACTCGATGCAGCGGTGCGCCATGCGCAGGCGCGTGCCTGCGCTCTCGTGCTGCAGCCATTCGGCGGCGATCGCGCTCAGGTCGCGCGGGTGCCCGTCGACCATGACTGTGCGCCGCGCCTCGGCGAGCTTCTCCACCGTCGCGCGGAAGAGCTTCGACGTGAAGGGGCTGGTCTGCAGGAACGCTGGAACGTGCGCTGCTGCCCAGAGCGGCCGCGTCGTGGTCGACTCCCAGTCGATGATGCAAGTCTGGAACAGGAGGATAGCTTAGCATTGTCTCATCAGAAGACCGATATAGCCCGTCAGAAGACTCACAATCTTCGACATGTCGTGTTCATCAACAAACACGTTCTCCAGGTTGAGGTCGTGGGGATCTAGCGTGAACTCTTCTGGGCCGCTTTGCTCAGCTTGCTCACGTCTGCACGCGCCCAGGCGCTCCATCATCCGGATGAAGCGACCCATCTCCTCCTTGACCTTTTCCTCGCGCTCCTGGAGGTGCGCGACTAGGAATGTCGTACGTTGCATACGGCGGTAGTCCTGGTACATCCGGTTCCCGGGGCCGTCCCACTCGGCCTCGCTCTCCTCCCAGTCCCACTCGTCGCTCTGGTCGGAGACGTCGCCGGTAAGCGCGCTGACCTTGTGATGGCGGGACGTGATAATCTCATCGGGATCGAGGTGAAGCCTGTGCGGCGCAGTCTTGCCCTCGTTCTCGAGTCTGACCCCGGTGACCTCGCGCTCCGCGCATGCCTCCAGGTACGACTGCGTCGACGGCCAGGGTCCACGGTTGATCTCCGTGAGCTCGCCCCTGTTAGAGCCAAAGAAGGGCCAGGAGATTATGGGGCCAACGTGAAACTCTGACTGGGGCGTTGGAGCGGCGCGCCCTTGCTGTGAGGCAACGGGTGTCATGCTGAGTGTCCGCGCCATGTGATTCGTCGCCGTGGGCGTCGGTGCAGACGAAGAGGACTGGGCTACTGGCTGTGGGTCCGGCCCGAGGTACAAGGAGCCAATCTTGGGGAAGCGGTGAGCATAGAGAGGGAGGATCATGTTCGCGAGGTTCTCCATGAGCTGCATGAGCTCGGAATGGGGCATCGAGTGGAACACACGCGAGAGTGGCACGCCAGCTGCCTGCGGATCGCGTATAGTACGCGAGAGCGAATCACGTGAGCGATCGGCGGGTTGGCCTCATTCGAGGGCGGAAGCACCACGCACCTTGGACATCAGAATGTACTCGCCGCCTAGGCGGTTGAAGGGGTTGGCGTCGTAGTGATAGACGTCGGGCACTGGGATGTTGGTCCGCTCGCGCAGATAACGCATCGTCGCGACTTCGGACTCGGTCTTGTATCTAGGCATGAACCGTCTAGCGACGCGGGCGACGAGCTCGGAGCCGTCCACGAGGATGATCAGGTAACCCTGCATGACATCAGCAAAGGCTGTGGGCGCAGCGACGCTCGACTTGCCTTGTGGAAGGTGCCTATCGCGAGAACGGCGTCAGAAGGCGTATGCGTGGCAAACGAGACGGCCGTGCTCACCTGCACCGAGGAACTGAATCCGAGCTACGTCTTTCTGCGCCTTCTCTTGGACAATGTCTTTTAAGAGCTTGCGGTCTACCTGAAAGGGCGGGGCGCCGTGCACCGCGGCGTCAGCCTGCGCCTCCTTCTTTCTGTCCTGGTGTTCGAGTTCCCAGCTCCATGTGAGCGGAAGCTTCTTGGGCGTGTCAGTATCTTGTGCGGAGACCGTGTCGGTCTGGAGATGGGTACCGTCGAGAGCCATGGCGGCGCGCGGCGCGGGGCTGGGTGGAGGTGGCGACGACTGCGGGGGAGCCGGCGCCGGGGGCGTGTGCGGGTGCAGGGCCGTGCGTTCGCGGTCGAAGGCGGCGAGGAGGGCAGCGACGCTGGCGGCGGGCGGGTGGTGGTGGTTAGAGAGCAGGAGAGGGCGGCGGCCGGTACTTATCTCTCACCTCGGCTTTGCCCGCACACCGTCGACGCTCAGAGGCACGGGCGCTTCATGTGATAATTGTGATGATTTTACCAAACCAGGCATGGCCGCGAACGTGCAAGCGGCGGCGATGACGAGCGGCGGTGGCAGAGGCAGAGGCGAAGAGGAGTCTGCGTCGCAGCCTTGGCGGGTGTATATATGCTTGGTGTGCTTATGATAGTACTCGGATGTCCATCTGGCCGGGCTCTCCGCTCTTACACCGCTCACGAAACACCCAGCGGGCAGGCGCCCCAGAATTGGTCGGCCGCGACCCCGTGGGACTTCGCCCGACGCGACACGTCCATATTCAAAATCACATCCCCCGCCGATCACGACATCTGCTCGTTGCCCCATGCGCCGAGAGCTGGGCCAGAGCCTGCCAGAGCCCCCGCCGAGTCCTCGCTGCCACCGATCCCAGCCGATGCCCTGCATACTACTCCCGCACGCCTGCACAAAGAACAACCCAAAACGCCTGAATCCCCTCACGCGACCTTGTCGGTGCCGGATCTCAATGCGATGCTCAGAGTTCGCCGGCTCGTCAGCACATGAGGTAAGCCGCTCCGTGCTCGCCACCGCGCCACATCGCTGGCCGAGCGCGCGCGCACGGCTGACAGCGCAGCCGACCGCACCTATCATTAGTGGCCCCGCTGTCGCCCATCTGTCACAGCCCACACAGGAATAGCGTGCTGCGCTGTAATACCCACGTGTAGCCACACCGACATCCCTGCGCCAAAGTCAAGACGCCGTGCGCATTGCGGAGGTAAGACGGGCTCTCGCGCCAGGGCTTGGAAGCCGTAGGAAGGAGAACTGCCCCTGGGAGGCCGCTGCTTCCCCGGCTTCTTGTCCTGAGTTCCTGAGCAACAGAGTTTCTGCACGGCAGTGCCTGTGGAGACCCTGGACACCGCTTAACGTTAGGATAAGCGCCGGAGTAGAACGAGTACTTGAGAAAATACGAGAAAACAATAGGATGAAGCTTGGCAGTAGATTACGGAACTTAGAGTAGCTGTCCTCGCAGCGTGCAAATAACAGAAGGATTTATAGCGGTTTCAACGTCTCAGTCTTCGTGCACGTTTGTCGCCATGATGCCGAGTGTAGTTCCCTTCATCATAGCCAGCGGTGGACTGCGTAATTACGGAAAGGAGCTATTGGAGGTAGTCTACAACTTTATACGTCAAAACCTGTAGTGAGTACCCGGCAACGATTCGTTGCGCTTTCAATATTGCGGTCAGCGCGGAAAGAGGTATCAGAGGTCCTGCCACGCCTCACCGGATAGTGCTCGACGATTTCACGAGAAGTCCTCCGGATACGGCAAAGCGGGGGTTTTTGCCAGAATCATGCTCACATGCAGCCTTCGCCCCGGACACGCCACGGTCAGGCGCGCGAACGTGGCAGGGTCGCCCGCCAGCGCCATCGCACGCTCCTGCTCCTTGCAGTAATCCCGGCACCACCTGACGCAGCACCCCCAGGGTCCCATCGCGCAGCTCCCCGCGCACCATAGACTTGCTGAGCAGCCCGGGCAGGACGAGGACGAAGCAGATCGAACCTTGACGCAGAGATAGCAGGGACCCGCCTGCGCAGGCCGTGCTGTGCCCTCTCGCGGGCCACGCGCACAGTGCGTGCCGGCACGCCCGCCTTCTCGCGCCCAATTTGCACACGCATCGTCGCCCACGCGCCGTGGCGCCAACGCACGCCCCCTCGCGCATGTCGCCGCGCGTCCCCGCGCTGCGCACGCTCGCCGTCGCCGCATGCGGCGTGTCCGCGGCGGGAGCGACGAGCAAGGTCGCGCGCGGCGCCAGCGATGACGACGGCACTGCGCAGGTGCGATCGCGATCTCGATGCGATCACAGATTGCGGTCACGCCATCGCCGCGCCTCAGGCGCCTGTGCCTCGACCCCAGAAAGGCAGCTGCAGTGGTCCGCTGCTAGACTTCGCGAAGCCCTGCGCATGTCCGCGTTTCATCTCCACCGACGTGCGAGAGCTCGAAATAGCTGCAGATTTTTGTGCGCAGGCGGCAGGCGGAGCCGCGGCCGTCGCGAGGAGCTCACGCAGCTGTCGCCAAGAGGGACTCAGCCGGCAGCGCTGCCACGAACCAGCAGTCGGGTCCGACACGACACGCGCATATGATAGCCTCATGTGCAAGTGCTCATCAAAGCTTGCCCCAGGATTAACATATGTAAGTCACGAAGCTACGCCTCATTCAGCAACTACTTACCGAGCGCGCCCCTGGCCTGTTGAGACTAACACCTGACACCGCCCGCCACCCCGGCCCCGCCACGACGTCGGGCCCCGCCCGTAATGACAGCCCCGCACGCATACCTGTTCAAAAATAGAACGACGTGTACGCGGACCAGAACGTGCACGCAGGGGCCTGGTCAAAAACGTGTACGCGCGCGGTGGACGCTTGCCGCCTTCACTTCGGCGTGCGCGCGGCGGCGGGAAGTTATGGGGGTCCTGGGTCCTGAATAAGCGCCTCGAATCTTTGGCTAGCTTTTATGAGCTCTTTCAGCGATCCGAAGCTCAGGCAGCATGACTGATGCTTTCAAATATACAGAAGTAGCTTGAAAATGTAATTTGAGACCTTCTTCAAATGTCAATGAGCACCAAAACCGGCCTGTTGAAGCACCGATGTCTTGAAGGTCACCTGTTGTAGATAGAAATGAGCTCATCCACTCCTGGGTGCTACTTTGCGCGTTTTAGACCGCGTACTTACACGGCGTTTGTTTTTGTGAACAAAATCACCGCCGTAGACACGAGGCAGGAATGCCGCGCGGTGAGGACAGCGACAGCGGACGCGAGTGCGTAGAAGGCCCGCCCCTCCACCCGCGCGCACTCGGACGTGGCCTCCGACAGCGCGCCGCGCCGCGAGAACCATGTGCCACAGCGTGTGCATGCTCCGCGACGTCAGCGGGGTGCACATCCGGGGCAGCAGCCACGAGCTGCGCGTGCATCTGACTACTCAGTGTGCGGTTCGCGGGAGAAAGTGTGCGGGCTGCCCCGTGCTTCGGGGCACCCGGGCCCCACAGATGCGACAACAACGCATCTAAGACCGAAAGCACAGATCATATCTCCTCTAGGAGGCTTGGGGTATCAATTGTACAGGTACAGTAGAAGGTCCACCGATCTCACTCAGTAGAAAAACAAAACACTCGAAGACAGAACTGAGCAGTTCTCAGACTGGCCCTAGGCCGCCGCCCTGCCCTCCGCCAATGCGTACAGCGCGTCACGATCAGCACTTTCGTCCACGAGGGCACGCAAGAGGCTGCCCTCCTTTTGCAAGAGCGCCCTCGGCGAGTCGTACTCGATCAGGCGCCCGGCGTCGAGCACCATCTGCGTTCTCATGTCAGGAGCCCGGACGGACGCGACAAAGAAAAGACAGGACACACAATCTTGTCGTAGTCCATGACGGTCTGTAGCCGGTGCGCGACGGTGACGACCGTCACGTCGCGCGCGAGCTCCGTGCGCAGCGCCGCCTGGATGACCGCGTCCGTCTCGTAATCTGCGCATCCATCAGCCCCGCCCTTTCGCAGGCGCCCACAGCACGCACCGATCGCGGACGTTGCCTCGTCGAGCACGAGCAACTTGCTCCCGCGCACGATCGCACGCGCGAGCGCGACGATCTGGCGCTGGCCGACGCTGAGGTTCGCGCCGGCGCTCGCGACATCGGTGTCGAGTGTGAGGCGGCGCGCGTCAGCCGACGCGTGCAGGCGGAAGAGCCCTGCGGCGCGCAGCGCACCGTGTAGCGTCGCGTCGTCGTGCTGCGCGAAGACGTCGAGATTGTGGCGCAGGGTGCCGCTTAGGAGCTCGGGCTGCGCGGCGCGGATCAGTAGGGAGTGGGGGAGGGGCGAGGCGGGATGCGCACCACTTGCGGGATGATCGTGATGTGCGAGCGTAGGGCGTCCAGGTTCGCCGAGGCCGTGTCGAGGCCGTCGAGTGTCACTCTGCCCTCTGTGTATATGCACCGCAGGAGCGCAAGGGTGAGCGTCGATTTACCCGAGCCCGTGCGGCCGACTAGAAATCGCGCATGAACTGATTCTGTTCGAGAATGATTGTCGCAGTAAGTAAGGCGTACCGACGCCGACACGCTGTCCGGGCTTTACATGGAACGAGATGTCTTGGAGTACTTTGGGTCCGTCTGGCGAGTAGCGGGCAGATAGCCCTTCGACCCTAACATCGCCGCTCGATGGCCAGTACGCTGGTGGCGTCCCATCAGATGTAGACTCCGGTTCGTGCTCTATGTCAAGGTACTGCTTGATGCGCTCCAGGCTGTTCGAATTCACTAGACATAAGATATGAATGGCGATACTGCTGATTGAGTGAAAGAAGACATGCCTTCCAAGTTATTAAACAAGCGAATTACCACCAGGATCAGGTCGCTAAGGCCCACTTGACATGGCGTCGAATGAGCGGTCGTCAGAAGGCGAGCAGCATTTACTCACCTGCTTGGCTGATGACGAAGCCGACAACAGAGGGGTTGGTGCGTAGAGGTCCGTATAGGAGGTAGTATGCAAGCGATGCGACGAAGAAGTCTCCAAGAAGGTTGAGCCGGGTTCCGATCCATCTGCACGCAAAATTCGCTTGTGTATACCGACACGGAACGATGGAAGCGTACCGGTTCACATTATAAAACGACCGTGCCGCACGAACGTAGCGATCTTGGCGCTCGTGAAGCGTGGCTCTGCAAGCTTGCTGCGCGCCATAGGCCCTGATGGAAACTTGCGACAGTTGTCAGGACGAGTCCAGCGCACCTGTGGTGCCCACTCACTGAGACCGTGCAGGGTGCTTCCGAAAACCCCAAGCACCGGTGCCTTGGCGTTCGACATCTCGCGCTTCACCGAGAGCTGGGCTTTAATGAACACCTGGCCGAGGAAGCCGCCGAGTCCAGCGATGAAGACCGCAGGCAGGAGGAAGACGGGCGTGAAGAGGACGATCGCGCCGACCTTGATCAGCGAGGTGATCACCATGTGCACTGCGGCTGCTCAGCACCGATTTGTAAGTTGTACGCTGATGCAACGCTCACCGAATGCTCCGAGGAGCCTGGGGACCTGGTTGTCGACTACGCACAACGGGTCAGCTTCGCAGGATGGATGTGCGGGGCTGTGGCGTACTGGCTTGGACGTCTTGTGTGCACCGGGTGGTCACACGGGAGATGGGCGTAACATCCAGCCACCTGAACGTGCTAGCCAGCAGCGACGTGACGAGCTTGGCGTGGATGGAGCGCGACGAGCGAAGCATCGCGACGGTGTAGATGATCTGGGCGTACACGTGCGTGAGGATCGTGGCAGCGACGAAGGCGCAGTAGATCTCGAGGTAGCTGTGGTGGCCAATTAGCGAGGGTCAACGAGATACTGTGGGCGACGTACAAGGCAACGCGGACTTCGCTCGCGTCGTGCTGAGCGTATTGGCCCGCCCAGTAGCCGAGCCACCACATCTGGACCACGCCGAAGACGTCTGACATGGTCTCGCCCACGAGGAACTGCCCCCAGAACAGGGGCGGGAACCTGCCTCCGAGGCCCACGAGCAGCAGCTTGACTGTGTACAGCATGTTAGCGTCCTCTCTGCTTTCATGCTGAACGTTTAGAGCATACATGCTGCCCAGCTGATTCGGCCGAGCGCAATCTCCTCGGCGACGACAAGTTTGCCTGTCTTGGTGTCAGGGGTGGAGGAGACGTCAAGCCTTGAAGTATCAGTAACAACGGCGTCTTCGGCTTCGTCGAGCTGGATGGCCTCCTGTTCGTGCTTCATCTCCTCCTGGAGCTCAGGGATCATATCCAGGACCTCGCTCGCAGACCCCTGGCTAGCGATGTTTCCATCTTGCAGCGATACGACAAATTCGGCGAGCGGACTGGCCAGGGCTATGTTGTGTGTCTGTCTCTTGATGTCAACGACCACATGTAATATATAATAATAAACGGCGGGACGTACCACCAAGAGTACAGTCCGGCCGCGGACCAAATCGCCCTTGAAACACTTATCCACGACCCACCGGGCTGTGTGCACGTCCAAGGCGGCCAGCACGTCGTCCAGAAGGAGTATCTCCGCCGAAGAATAGACCGCGCGTGCCAGCGTAACGCGTGCCTTCTGTCCGCCGCTGAGCGTCAAGCCCTTCTCGCCGACCTCCGTCGCGTCTCCGGCGTCGAAGAGGCTCAAATCGCGCGTCAGGCCGCACTGGTAGACGGCCTTCTCGTACCGCTCCTCGTCGAACGGCGCGCCGAACAGAATGTTCTCCCGGATCGTCTCGCTCTGGATCCACGACTCCTGTGCTGCATAGGCCACGCCGCCCGCCCGCGGGAGGTGCATCCACGAGTCGGGGCCGAGCGGGATGTAGTGCATCTCGCCGAGGAGCGCCATCAGTACGGACGTCTTGCCGGAGCCGGTGGGGCCGACGATGAGGTTGAACGCCCCTCGCTTGAAGTGGACGTCGGTGTCGATACGAAGGCGGAATGTTTGAGGGGACGCTGCCGGCGTGTCGACGTTCCCAGGGCCCTCGTTGGTCCAGGAAAACGCGACGTCTCCAAAGCCGATGTCATCTCGATGGGCTTCGGAGGCGGCGGAGACAGCTTGACCCGATCCGCTTTCAGTGAAAGAATCGAGCAGCTCCGTCTAGAGACAGGGTGATGAGAACAGGTTGCATGGTCTCCGAAATCACATACCGTGTTGAGGAAGTCAGCGACGCGAGTCAAGGAGACGTTGGCTGTATATGAATCGATCAGCTGTACTTGCAGTTTATGACATCCTTGACGCACCTGAGATCAACTGGGGAATTATATCAGCGACTCGATTGATGTAGCCGCGCATCTTGTCAAATGCGGTCATGGAGGAAAATACAACAGAAGCTAGGTAGAAAGGTAAGCGAGCTACATTGTGGAGAGGCAGATGAAACTCGTACCGGTCAACTCGCGCTTCATGACAAGCGTCTGAAAGATGTTAGCAAACTAGAAACGACGTGGAGAAGAATGCCACGCACGAAAATCGCGTAGGTCACAACCATATGAACGAGTGGGATACAGTAGCTGTCGCCGTCTGTGAGATCGGCAATTACACTCGGTTATTCAGCACGTACTTGATGCAGATATTCGTCAGCTCTATGAGTCTCCGCTTCCAGATCAAGTTGAGCTCTTCTTCGCGTTTCTCCGCTACCTTTTCGTTCATCCGCTGTTCCCACCCAAAGAGCTTGACCATGCGAAGAACACTCATAACTACGCCAGTGTGAGCTGTACACAGAGACTGAGGCTGAGGATTGATACCTACTTTCTGCGACAGTCTGCACGCGAGCATCGGTCTAGAGACATCCTCAGTCGTGACAGATCGCGACAGAATCTTATCGGACTTACCACTTTCATCTTCTGTTTCTGCACGTCTTGCAGGCGGGCGGCCAGCCAAGTAGGAACCGGCAACAACGCGACCATGACTCCCAAGCCGACGAAGGAGCTCCAGCCAAGTACAGAGTACAGGAATAGGATGCTGAGCGTGACCCTCAAGGGAGTTGACAGAATGAGGAGCAGGAAGTCACGGCCGCTCGTGATGTTGCTGAGGTCGCTCGTCACCAGATTGGTGATTCTCCCCATGAGATGACCACCCTGATGCGCATCGCCTTTCTTCTCCTGCGCCTTGCTACCTGTCGTGGCCTTACTAGGCGTCGTTTCAGCACCATTGCTGTGATTCTTAGGGTCCGCAATGGGTGGGACGAGGGTCGCAGAAGTGGAGACGGTCGCGTTCGAAGGAGCCGTGGAAGCCGACACGCCAGTCGCACGGGACTGGACAGTCTTAGCATCGTCGCTGTCAGAACCGTCAGGACCCTGCACGTCGCTGTTCAGTGGAGGCGGCTTGACTGTCTCTTTCGCGGCCGTCTTGTCGGGGACCTCGGCCTTCAGGCGAATTCGGAGGGCATGATCAAAGACGAGGGAGGTGATAACCGATTGGACTCGTACGAGAAGCCCCGTCTGCCGTAGAAGTCAGACGAGGGTAAAGTAAGGTAACCAGGCGAGTACCCACCGAGACGTAATTCTGGTACTGAAAGACGATCGTCATGATGATGGGCGCGCCGCCCACCCACAAAATCCACACCCAAGGTTTTAAGAACGCCTCCTCTCCGTCAGTTTCCAAATACCTATATCAGAATGGATGAGTGTTAATAATGCGCTGGTAATTCTAAGTGCGTACCGCAGCAGACGGTTGGTACCGATGGGGATTGAGATAGAGACGAAACCCTTGCAGCCGAGGCAAGTAAGCAGGAGATTTGTGGCGGGCAATGCGGAAAGCCTACATTTATGGTGATGAGGACAGCCTGGGCAGCGACAGTCCGGCGAAAGATCGAGAGGAGGCCCCAAAACAAGTGACGCTTCTTGGCACCCGAGAACGGATCCAGTCTCTGAATTGTTGTCAGAACAACACGTGTAGCGCGTTGTCTGCAAGGGGCTCACATGTTGAGAGCGACCTATCAGATTTTTTGTCTCGTCATAGTCGCACAACGGAGGCAGGTCCGTTGCAGGCAAATGGGGAACTCGATAGGCATGCCAGATCAAAGGCTCTAGCCAAATGTAAAGTATCATGGAGAATATCGAGCTTGTTTGCTCAGGGCTGGGTTGACGATGGTGCTGTGCGTTCATCAGAGACCGTTCCGAAGGCCTTGACCTGAAAATTCAACTCACCAGCGGGTCGAACGGAATGTAGGGATACGGCTCAAGAAGAGGTTCGATGCCCCCAGCAAAGGTTACTAGCGCAATTTTTGCCCATAAAATACGACCTTCGTGTCCGTCCTTCGGCTGAAGTACGAGTGTCATCAACGGCCAGATATCGCGGTAGGCGTATACCGCCGCGATGAGAAACGTCACGCCGGACAGGTGGAACGAGTACCGTAGACCTTGCTCCGCGGGCGCGATGACATTGAGAGCAGCCAAGCAGGCTGCATATGCCTACAATTGGATTCTTGTTAGGCCCATGCCCGTCATACGACAGCTCACGGAACATGTTACTCGCCACAGCTAGAACTTGGGCGGCGTAGATCCAGAAGCTTTCCGAACCAGACTGAGCAGCACCAATCACGGTGAGTGCAAGCAGAGTAAAAACAGAAGCTAGTCGAGCCAGCTTGAATGCAAAGATGACCCCTCCACCTCGGCGGACAATAAAACCGCAGGAAGTTGAAGGTGCTTCGAGCTCATCCTTGACTCTCTTGTGCACCTCTGGAGAAAATACTGAGCCGAACAAGTCACTCGCAATTAGTGTTAATAGGGAGACTGTGGCGACGTAGCAGGGGAAGATGCGTTCGTCGAGCCAAAGTCTGGGTGATGGTGAGTAACACGAAGCAACTGGGCGCTTACGAGTAGAATTACCTTCCGTGACTGGCCTCGAACGAGGATACCAGGATGGTCTGGAGATTCGCAGTGTAGCTCATGCTGGTGGAAGAGGTACAGAGGAGATTCACAGCGACGACGTATGTGAACGAGAGTCCATGCCGCCCGTGTTGAATCGCTATCAAGGTCTACTACATGTGGGGTTCCGCAGACGATTGCATCCGGTGGGATGATTGTGAGTATGGCTGGCTGGCGATATTGAACGATCTGCTCACCAATAATAGCTCGCTTACTCTAATACGGCTAATGGTCGCCTGGCCCCGGACGCTCGCATCACGAGACAGATAACCAGACTTGCGTGCTCTCCTCGGATGACGCTGGAAGTCTACCGCTGTGCCGTGCCTTGTGCACATCTCATCGGGACGGGTGACCACAGATTACGAGAAAACTGTCGAGCCGCCGAGCCAAATTCTCGAGAAGATTCTGAGCTGGGGGTATCATTGGAAATCACAAGAAGTATCCGTACAACATCGCACTGACGAGTCCATCATGTACAAGAAGAAAAGAGGATTATGCTTGTACCTTGCCCTCCGCCATGGCATAGAGGGCGTCCTTGTCCGCGCTCTCGTCCACAAGCGCGCGCAAGAGGCTGCCTTCTTTCTGCAACAAGATCTTAGGCGAATCAAACTCGATAAGGCGACCGGCATCGAGGACCATCTGGAACGTTGCGAGTCAATACTGGGAAGAGACAGCAGGTTGTTCGTAGAAGGCTCACAATTTTGTCATAGTCCATGATCGTCTGCAGACGATGTGCGACGGTGATCACCGTCACGTCGTTCCTGAGCTCCGTACGCAGCGACGATTGGATGACAGCGTCAGTCTCGTAGTCTATCGAAAACGTTGAGTGGACTGATACATGCGAGCAACTTTTACGCAGACTTACCGATAGCTGACGTCGCCTCGTCGAGGATGAGCAGCTTGCTCTGACGCACGATCGCTCGTGCCAGGGCAATAATCTGCCTTTGTCCGACGGAGAGGTTCCCGCCCCCGCTTGCGATGTCGGAGTCCAGCGTGAGCCTGTTCTCGTCAGAGAGCTTTTGGAGCGAGAATAGCCCGGCGGCACGCAGGGCGTCGTTGAGCACTGCATCATCGTACTGGGCGAACATGTCGAGATTGTGGCGCAATGTTCCGCTCAGGAGCTCGGGCTACAGAGAAGTTCATGATGATATCCCAACTGGGTAATGTGCCTGTACTCACCACTTGGGGGATGATGGTAATGTTTGAGCGGAGTGAATCCAGGTTGATGGTCTTCGTGTCGATACCATCAAACAAGACCGTCCCCTCCGTGTAGATACACCGCAGCAGAGCCAGCGTCAGCGTAGACTTGCCAGAGCCCGTGCGACCGACTGCAAAATCGCCGTTAGGATATTTTTGATACACGGACAGAGAAAGGCAGCGCACCAATACCGACACGTTCTCCAGGCTTAGCGTGGAAGGAGACATCCTGCAGCACCTTAGGACCGTCGACAGAATAGCGAGCAGAGAGCTTCTCGACTACGAGGTTGCCGCTCGCAGGCCAGTACGCCGGAGGCACGCCGTCTGGTTTAGCCTCAGGCTCGTGCTCGATGTCGATATACTGCTGCACACGCTCGAGACTGTTTCCGTTGACTGTAAATAAACGTCAGCGGCAGCAAGCTTTTCAGTCCGTGAACGTGTATACCTTCGAACTCGTTATAAAGACGGATGAACCACAGAATGAGCTCGCTGAAGCCCGCTGTGAATACGGTCAGACAAGCATCATAAATACCACTTGAGTAGATTCCCACCTGCTTGGCTGATGATGAATCCCACAACCGAGGGATATCCGGACAAAGGCCCGTAGAGGAGATAGAATGCGAGCGAGGCGGTGAAGAGCTGGCCAAGCGAATCGAGGCGGATTCCGACCCAACTGGTCATGTCGTTCAGCCTCGACATAGCATAGATGCGATATTCCAACGTACCGGTTGACGTTGTAAAATGACCGTGCAGCACGTACATAGCGGTCCACGCGCTCATGGATAATGTTCCGGAAGGTCTCCTGGGCCTGATAGGCTCGGATAGAAGCTGGACATACTAGTCAGCATGGGCACTACGGAGCGGTGAGAAGTCACTCTTACAGAGGCCTGCCATAGCACTACCAAACACAGCAATGACCGGGGCTTTCGAGGTCGACATCTCACGCTTGACAGACAACTGGGCCTTCATGTACACTTGGCCGAGGAAGCCTCCGAGTCCTGCGATGAAGACGGCGGGCAGGAGGAAATAAGGGGTAAAGGCGACGACGGCGACGACCTTGATGATGCAGGAGAGTGCGATCTGGACTGTCGGGAAGTTAGCGGGCGTAGCGGGATAGGGTACCGATCTGCAGCTTACAGACGGCGTCCAGGGAGCCGGGGACCGGGCTATCGACTACATGAACTCGTGAGCGATCCAGAACAGCTACGGAAATACGGACACTTACTAGCTTGGATATCCTGGGTGCAGCGAGTGATGACGCGCGAGGTCGGCGTAACATCCAGCCATCGGAAAGTGCTGGTTAACAGGGATTGGACAAGCTTAGCGTGAATAGAGCGCGAAGCGCGAAGACTGGCGAAGGTGTAGATCAACTGAGCGTAGGCGTGGGACACGACCGTAACGCCCACAAAGGCGCAGTAGATACCAAGATAGCTATCCTTGTCGGTCAGTGGGGGACAGAGGAAACACGACCGAGTCACTCACAAGCCGACTTTCACGTCGTTGGGGTCGCGCTCTGCGTACTGACTAGCCCAATGTCCAAGCCACCACATCTCAACAACACCAAAGAGTTCGGACATCGCCGCGCCGAAGAGGTACTGCGTCCAGAATAGGGCCGGGTACTTCCCTCCAAGGCCTACCAGGAACAACTTGACTGCACAGTGGGTTAGTAACGCTGTGGACACAATAAACAGAGAGAACGCACAAGCTGCCCAGCTGACATGGCCAACAGCAATCTCCTCGGCGACGACGAGCTTGCCTTCCTTCTTCTTATCGTCGGCAGGAGCTCCAGGATTGGCGGGGTCGGGGGTGTCGGTTACTTCTGCCGCAGCCTCTTCGAGCTCGATGGCTTCCTCCTCGTGCTTGATCTCTTCCTCGAGGCTCGCGTCCTGCTTCAGCGCCTCGCTGACGGAGCCTTGGCTGACGATGTGGCCATCCTGCAGGGAAACAACAAAGTCTGCGAGCGGGCTGGCCATTGCAACGTTGTGGGTCTAGATGTGCACGTTCACTAGCTGTACACCGGCAAAACGTAGGGGTACGTACCACCAGGAGCACCGTGCGACCGCGGAGGAGGTCGCCCTTGAAGCACTTGTTCACAATCCACCGAGACGTGTGCACATCCAGGGCAGCGAGCACGTCATCGAGAAGCAGGATCTCTGCAGAGGAGTAGACTGCCCGCGCAAGCGTGATGCGCGCCTTCTGCCCGCCGCTGAGCGTCAAGCCCTTCTCGCCAACCTCCGTCGCGTCTCCCGCGTCGAACAAGCTGAGATCGCGAGTGAGGCCGCATTGGTAAATGACCTTCTTGTACCGCTCCTCGTCGAACGGCGTGCCGAAGAGAATGTTCTCCTTGATCGTCTCGCTGAGGACCCACGATTCCTGCGCGGCGTACGCGACACCGCCCTCGCGCGGGAGGTTCATCCACGAATCGGGGCCGAGGGGGATGTAATGCATCTCGCCAAGGAGCGCCATGAGTACGGACGTCTTGCCGGAGCCGGTGGGGCCGATGATGAGGTTGAAGGCGCCCTTCTTGAAGCAGACCTCGTCGTCGATGCGCAGACGGAATGTCTGGCGGGAGGGCGTAAGGGTGCCGTCTTCTTTCTCGGCGGTCCAAGAGAAGTTGGCGCGCCCGAAGCCAATGTCATCTACGTGTTCGTCGACGGCGTCGGTCATAATCTCTTCAGAGGCCCTCTCGCTGAACTCGTCGAGCAGCTCCGTCTACAGCACACATATGAGGTGGTTGTGTCTCTAGGGAGGGGCGCAATGCTCACCGTGCGCAGGAATTCGGTGACACGGCCCAGTGATACGTTACCTGGATTGTAATCGATAAGCAGGACGTCGAGGCATGTAAAGGCACAGGTCACGTACCGGTGATCATCATCGGGATCATGTAAATGAGCCGGAACATCTGGCCTCGAAGCATCTCGAAAGCAGTCATAGAAGAGAAGACAATCGAAGCTGGACGACATTTGGTGAGCAATAGGCAAAGTCAAACAGAGATAGTGTGCACGTGCCCGACAACTGCCGCTTCATGACCATAGTCTGTCGCGAGAGATCAGCTGCGGTATGCCAATTTTGATAAAGTATATACTTACGTATACGGCGTAGGTGACGATCATGTGGGCAAGAGGGACACAGTAGCTGTGGCAGCTACGTCAGAATCTGGGGGCAATCGGATCGCAGAGGAGAGCTCACTTTACGCAGTTGATCGTAAGACGGAGAAGCTTGCGCTTCCAGATGAAGTTGAGCTCGTTCTCTCGCGTCTCAGCGATTGTCTGGTTCACGCGCGGCTCCCAGCCGAAGAGCTTGATCATACGGAGGACACCCATAACTGTAGCGATGTCAGCTGGATGTATGAAATGTGCGGCTGTCCCTCACCTTCAGTGACGCTCTGCACACGGGCATCGGTCTAGGAGCATGACCATCAGCGACAGACTGAGGGAGGAAATGCATTAATCTTACAGCCTTCATCTTCTGCTTTTCGACGCCTTGCATAAGCGACGCGACCCACGTCGGGACTGGGATCAGCACCATCATGACTCCGAGACCGACGAACGAGCTCCAGCCGAGGACCTGGTACACGAAGATCATGCCAAATGAGAACATGAGCGGCGCGGAGAGCACGATGAACAAGAAGTCGCGCGCGCTCGTGATGTTGTCGAGGTCGCTCGTCACGAGGTTGTTGATCTTGCCCGCGAGGTTCCCGCCCTTCTTCTTCTCGTCGTCCTCTTTCGCCTTCTTATCCTCCTTCTTGTCCTTCTTGTCGTCTTTCTTGCCGTCCTTGGCCGGAGCGGGCGCGACCGCGGTTGCGGCTGTCGACGTCGTAGCGGCGGTCGAGGTGGATGCGCCAGTCGTACCGCGCGAGTGGACCGTGTCCTCGTCGCCGCCGTCAGAGGCCGTGTCAGGAGTATTGGAGCCCTTGGTGTCACTGCCGTCAGGAGTCGGCGGTGTAGACTCTTCACCTGCCTTCTTCTCTTTAGTTTCAGCCTTCAGACGGATACGGAGGGCATGGTCGAAAACCAGAGACGTAATGATCGCTTCCGCACGAACGAGACTTCCGGTCTGCAATGGAAGTTAGCGTATGTTCCAAAAGACGGGTTGCATACGTACAGAGAGGAAGATGTAGTATTGGAAGACGACTGCCTGGATCAGCGGACCACCGCCCAACCACAAAATCCACACCCAGGGTTTAATCGTGGCGTCCTCGCCGCCAGTCTCCAAGTAGCTGCGAAGCAGGGTCAGAACTTGACTCGCAATATAGGTCGTCCGACGCACTAGAGCAGCTGGCGCGTGCCGATTGGGACAGCTATAGTCGCAAGTGCCTATGCGATTTCAGTTAGTATTTTGACCGCATATATGTATCCAGAGGGCACAAAAACGCACAAAAATGACCAACAGGACAGCTTGAATCATGAGCGACCGGCGGAAGATTGTGATCAAGCCCCAGAAGAGATGACGCTTCTTGGCCCCCGAGAAGGTGTCAAGGCGCTGCGCAAACGCGGTTAATAGTATGCTTAGGAATGGGAAGTCGCAGCGACTTACCGGATAGCCTCGCTTGATCAAGTTCTTAGTCTCGTCATAGTCGCACAGCGGGGGCAGTTCGTCTGCCGGCAGATGAGGAATGCGGTAGGCGCGCCAAATTGTCGGCTCGAGCCAAATGTAGGTCCAGAAGGAGAATAGGGAGGCCGTCTGCTCCTGGCTCGGGGCCCGGGGTTGCTACGTGGCAATCAGAATAAACTCTGGAATTTCACAAACTTTTGTACTCACAGCAGGATCATAGGGAACGTAGGGGTATGGCTCAAACAGAGGCTCAAAAACACCGGCGAAAATAGCCAGTGCAACCTTTGCCCAAAGGAGTCCGCCGCTGCCATCTTTCGGAGTGAGGACAAACGTCATCAAAGGCCAAACATCGCGGTAGACATAGATGGCCAGAATGGCACCCGAAACGAGCGACAAGTGGAATGAGTATACAAGACTCTGCTTTCCACTGCTGAAAATATTCAGGACAGCCAGCAGAGACGCGTACACCTGGCAGATGGTCAGTACTGAGGTTCAGAATTGGGATGAAGCGTCCCGCTTACCAGGGTCGCCAACTGGGCGATGAAGACGAGATGTTCATGTTTATGTGGACCGAGTTTAGCCACAGAGATAGATGTCAAAGCAAGCAGGGCAAGAACGCTAGCCAGTCGCGCAAGTTTCCAGGTAATGATGAGTGCGCCGCCTCGACGTTTGAGGAAGCCGCTGGCAGGTGCTTCAGTTTTTTGCGCATTTACTCCACGTAGTTTCCGGAACGGCTTAGAGTCCCATATAGCGTGGACTGCGAGTATGAGCAGCGATGCTGCGGCCACGTAGGACGGGAGGACCCATTCGTCGAGCCAAAGTCTGTATGGGAGTTTGTCACACGAAGCGTTTCGGCGCTTGCGGGACGGCTCACCTCTCCCTGCGGCCATGGTCGTCGAACGCGGCGAACAGCACTGTCTGCAGCCTCCCCGCATAGTAGTCCATCGCTGCCGGGAGCGGATGGGAAGAGGAAAGACGCAGAACGCGACGCGCGTTGAGCTTCGCGTTTTGTATCTGGACATCCACGGCCGCTATCAAACGCCCAAATGGCGTTCGCTCCCGTGAGGCGGCGGAACTGTCCTCGACCATATGGTTCCCTTGATACCCTCTGCGTGGCATCCACATAGGCACTGCCTCCAGGGCCCCCTCCCACGCGAACCCTTCAACGGGTCTCGTCTTTCTGCAGTGCACGCACAACCCTAATAATCGAAGCACACCTGTCCCTGGGAAGGCGGACTTCAATCAGGTCAGCGGCACCTCCGCCTGCGCCGCCAGCCCACATAAGCCAAGAGCTACAGAGCAGCATGTATGTCCTTCGGGGGCCTACCAAACATATCGCCGTCATTGGATGTTTCTCAAGGCCCTAAGGCCCTGTGAGCCCGTATCTCGATAGCTCGGGAGCATCTGATGCAACGCTCAACGATACTGCGATCGTTTGTTCAGCTGCGGTGGCATACAAAGCAGGACGACCTCTTCATGAAATACGCAACGCAGCCTGAAGAGGCAAACTCCATCTTCCCACATCTCAGCACCCGGTGCCTCTACCTTGTTCCGGGCCAGAGATGAGGATCAGCGGAGGCAAAGGAGTCAGGAGAACGCGACGGTCCAGAGCACATGACAAAGTCGAGTCAGAGCCACGCGAGTCTATTTTGTACCCAGGGCGGAGGGTAACCACCGAAGATACGCTACGATGCAGCTCTGTAATGATGCCTTCGCAAGAAGAGCGTCCCTGACGAGCACTGATGGGATTGCCGGTCCTCGTGGACGTCCGACTCAGCAACGCTCGAAGACCCGATAGAGCTCGGGCAGGTGTGCAACCTGCACGACATCTCTGTCGACGAGCGTCTTCGGCGGCAGCAGGTAGCGCGCCATCGCGGGGAAGAGCACATGCTGGATCTGCCAGCGCATCGCAGCCGCGTCTGCACTCTCCGCCTCTGTCGGTCCAGGTACGAGCGGCTCTGGCACATAAAAGAACGCAAGCTCTCGCAGGAAGCTCTCGAAGCATTCTTGCTCGGAATGCCAGTTGACCTATGGGGTCCGTCAAGTCCGAGCGGCCTCGGAGGAATGATGGTACGCACCTGAGGGCCGAGACGCATCAGGAGTAACGGTAGCTTGTCGAGGTTAGGCGTGTAGTCCTTCAAGAGAAGTGGTAGACTAGTTATGTAGCCATTGGCGTCAATCTCGAGCGAGAAATACTCTTTGAGCATCTCGCGTCTAGCCAGCAGAGTCTCCACGATCACCTGCATAGACAGCATTGTCAGCTGGATCTGAACAAAGTGCGGGTAAGCTAACGCACGTCGACGATATCCGCCTTGCTGAGCTTGCTCTCCGACGTGTCCTCAGCCTCTACTGCGAGCTCGACCAGAGCCTGTAGCGGAGGGGGCGGCTCGAGTTTGATCCGATGGTAATCACCGAACTGCAAGAGGCCCAGTTGGTAGAAGAATTCTTCGCTGGAACGCGGGTCAGACGAGCAACGTCAGGCAGCGATCGCCTCGAAAGTTAAGCTATGACGTACGCCAGTGCGCCATGGTTGACGAGGTACAGCTTCTTCGAGTGCTGGACCAGCGACAGGCATCGGCCGAGGTCTACGATCCCGACGAAGACGTGTTTCTGCAGGATCTCCGCAAGCTCTAGTGGCACCATGAGTACGCGCACGGTCGGACACACGAGGGCGGGACCGACCTTCGTGCTTCGCCCTCTCTACCTCCTGCCTCAGCCGCAGAACCGACGCCAAGTTGCATTCCGAGGCGACGATCTCGGGAACTTTGACCGCGGCAACCCTCTGCCCCGAATCGGCGTCGTTGATTGAGGGCTGCTGGGAGGCCGCGAGCACGGGGAACATCGAGTCCAGTGTGCGGTCCTGCTGGGACGTCCGAACCTTGTGGTTCGGCGCTAGCTTCTTCACGGGAGCTGGCACGGCAAACGGTGCTGGCGAGCTCGACTCGCCTGGCTCGTCTTCATCTTCCCGTCTAGCGCGTTCTTTGCCTTTCCTGCTTTGTGAGGCAGCGGGAGCAGTGCTGCCCGTGAGTAGCGTCTAACATAAACTCCGACGTGAATGTGCGTTGGATGTGCCATCAGCGAAGAACGAACCTGGTATTCGAAAGTCTTGGACTGGTTCTGACCAACCAGGATAGCATGGACGGCGTCGCAGATTTTCTGCGTCGTTTGCTCTTCGTCAAGGAAGTGAACCTCCCGCTTCGTGGGGTGAACATTGACGTCTACAGAGCGCGGGTCGATCTGCAAGCTGAGATACACGAAGGGCGATGCGCCCTTGGGTAAGATACCCGTGTAGATTGTCTCCAGGGCCTTCTTGATCCTCGGCGACTCTACTAGCCTGTCTGCAAGATACATGAGCCAAATAGACTGTAGCAAATGCGCAAACCTACGATTGATGAACAGGAGAAAGACCATCTTTTTAGCCTGGTAGTTAGGGCTAGTGAAGAATACCTCCGCCGCCCATGCCTCTTCTGCTTCGTCAACTACCATGCTGCTGTCTTCGTTAGAAGATACCT
Organism: Phanerochaete sordida; assembly: GCA_019973155.2. Lineage (NCBI taxonomy): Eukaryota > Fungi > Basidiomycota > Agaricomycetes > Polyporales > Phanerochaetaceae > Phanerochaete > Phanerochaete sordida. The sequence continues at coordinate 859,272 of BPQB01000004.1, forward strand.
TGGTCTCAAGGAGTTCTTTGGCAATGGTTTGGCCGTAGAGCTGACCGATCGCCTGCTTCACCGATGAGCCGGATGGCGTCGTGATGTCCGGTGCGGAGGAGCCTGACTATATGCGCGTTAACGAGTGCGATACCCAGGTTTGCCGTCGACCATACCTTTTTGCAAGTAAAAGATACATGTGGGTTGTGTACTGCGTACTTCGTGACGACGTCTAATATGCGAGAGTACTCCTCTGATGAGCCTCGCAGTGATGACAGACGCGTCGGGGTATTGTAGAATAAGTTTTCGACCTGCCGGGTGGTTGGTATGTATCCGCGGAGGTATTTCGCGATGGCCTGAACGTACATTTATTATCGTACCATCGTTGCCAGCACAGGCTTTCGGTTCTGCCGGAGAGCCGTCCTTTGATGCCAGCCGGCCATCGACATACGTGGCTCTAGATCCGCGTCACACGACCGAAAGCTCAAAGTGCGTGTAAATGTGCTTACTTCCAAGCGCAGGTGTCCGACTTGGTCTTCGTCACGACGGAAAGCTGGGAGACATACGAGACTGACGCGAGTGCTTCGCCTCTGAAGCCGTAGGTCGTCAGCCGTTCCAAGTCCTTGAACGAGGAGATTTTGGATGTTGTGAACCGTTCCGCTAGGATGAGTAGGTCGGCTTTCTAACGTTAATCAGTGAACATGCTCATATCATGGGTCGCGGGCGTACTCGGATTCCGCTCCCATTGTCCTGAACCTGCAGGAGCTTCATGCCACCATCTTTCGCGGTCACTCTGATTGAGGTTGCCCCCGCGTCGAGGCAATTCTCCAGGAGCTCCTTCAATGCAGAGGATGGCCGATGAATGATCTGCAGAACGTTCAGTCCGGTTCGGTACACGCGATGCGGCCGAAAGTACCTCTCCCGCCGCGATGCGATTAATAACAGCCTCCTCGAGTCTCCGAATGGGCTTCGGCCCGTTTAAATTGCTCGCCGCTGATTCGTGGTCGGCCGCCATTTTCGAGCAGACAAAGGATGACGAAGGCGTAGCATACGGCCAAGAATGCGGACAAACACAAGTCGCGAGCCTGGACCGCGGTTGGGCCACGCGCAGGCCAGACGCGCATCCACGTGCCGCGCCACACGTGGCGACGGCCATAACAGACGGTAACTAGGGGAGTAAGATTTTGAATGAAGGGTCTTTTCAAACTCTACTTACAAGTCTTGATCCTCGCATTGATCCGCCTGTCTTACCTCGGATTACTAATTTGGGCGAGGCCCATTTTCCCCACCAACTGCATTTAAGTCCCCGCGTGTACCTTTCACTCCTTTCACATCCCCGCTCGCATTCTCAGGAGCTATAAGGCGACTTGTTCGCCCCCGCTGATGCCGCACCATGTCCCGACCGTCCTCTCCCAACATGCAACGCGCGGACGTGAGTTCAACTTCCGCCCTGTGCACACAGTGACGTCGCCTGACGCTCTCGAGCAGGGATACAGCATCAGCAATAGCTCACTAACTGGGACACCGCGAACACCAAGGCCTTCCCACCTGCAACTGACCCCGGCATCCCCTGAGTTGCCCGGTCGGTCTGCGCGCTACCCGTCACATCTGAGCCGCGGCGACTCCTCACGCGTCTTCCTCCACAAACGCGGCACGTCGCGCAAATACGAAACGCTCGAAGACTTGTTGCGGGAAGCGGGCTACAAGGAGACGAAGATCTTCTCGCCAGAGCAGGAGAGGGAGGAAGGGAGGAAGGATGGAAGGAGAGGGGTTGGGGCGGTTGTGGACTTTCTGACAGGGTTGATGCCGGGGGGAAGCAAGGCGGAGAACGAGCAGGAGGCCCCGAAAGATGAGCCAGTGCAGAAGGAGTCGCCTCCACAGTCGCCTCCACCGTCACCGCTCGCTGGCAAGAGGGCGAGGAAGCCGTCGTCATTACGCCCGTGCGCCATCGAAGACCTATCCGACGCTACTCCCAGCTCCCTTGGGAGCCCACGGCGGCGGTACGGGCGCATGCCTTACAGTCTGTCTTCCTCGGAGTACAGCCCGGGCTTCCAGTCGAGTGCGTCCGAACATCTGCGACCGCTACCGCAGATATCAGCGGCCCAAGGCTATCTTCGGCACATCGCGTCCTCGCCAAACATTTCGAAGGCCACCAGGCGCAACACGAGGACACGGATAGATAAGCCCGGTGGCCCGTCAAAGCTCAAGTTCGTCCGAGGCGACGAGCCGCCTCCGATGCCCTCGAACTGGTTAGACTCGGTCACGCGAGCTGTGCTCGGCTCCTCGACATCGCATGCGCACGTCGGAGGCCCAAGCAAGGCAGATAGGCGGTCTCAGCGCGAGCCTCGTTCATCAAAGGAGAACCAGCTGGGCTCCTCGCGACTAAGGCTGAAGAACAAGGTCCGCCCCGTTACAGGGTCGCTTCGCGCACAGACAGTGGAGGGCGCCGTCACGACCTGTATGGTCGTCTGCCGTTCGGCTCCCGCTTCTCGCTCCTCTTCTCGCGCAGGCGAGAGGCTAGTGTCCTTTGCCGACAAGGGCAAAGCACGTGATTCCTCGAGGCCCAAGTACCAGAAGACCCGGTCAAGTGGTTCGGACGTGCCGACACTCGCGCGGTGTCGGTTGGAGAACGACGCGTGGGACCTTGAACGGCCCCGCATCGGCATCGAGGCGGAGGCGGTCATGTCCGACAATGAGGTCTCGGAAGACGATGATGAAGAGGGGGAGCTCGATCTCGCTCGCATGCTCGTTCCGCCGAAGCGCCAAAAGTCGATCCGCTCCCTCCGCCAACACCTGCATCGCAGCGACAGCGCCCGTGCATTACGAGGCGAGTTCCTTCGACCGACGCAGCCTTGGGTACCCCAAGACGACGACATCGACCCTCGGCGACGCGCTCGCGGTACCGGGTCGAAAAGTAGACGCGGATCCATCGAAGACGCGTCCGACGAGTTTGGTTACCTGAGGGCGCACCCGTCGTTAGCGAAGAAGCGACGGACGCTGCCTGGCACCTGGTCGAGCCGTAGCTTGGTCAGATAATACCTCCGCGGCAACCTGCAGCCCTCGTATGAAGGAGGCAACGCCGAACACTTTTAGTCTACAAAGGAACTCTCGTATAGGTGTAAACGTACGTTCAAGTATTCAACAGCATTGTCCGCGTTCCTGTATCATGACTCATCGCCGTTATTGCTGGGATATACTCACCTTTATTCTCTAATTTACGCGCCATCTAACATACCTTGGACTGATTTACCCTCCCTGCGCGCCCTCCGTCCGCCTCCGTCCGCTCCCTTGCCTTCTACCATCGAGATATTCTGTTGATTGGTCTGTACTATAGACGTCTTCCAAATAAACTGGAGAAATACAAAGCTGAGCGCTGAGTACTCTGAGTGCTGAGCCTGGGTTTGACGGGCTGCCCTGTATTATTTGTGTCATTCCCTGGAGGGCCTTGGCAAAAATTCGCCGTTATTTTCTTGTCCTCGAACGCCACAAAGGTCTCGGTAACTGTTTCGGGAATGTGGCACGTGCAATCCTGTCCTCGGTATTAGCGCCCGAGGTCTCTTGGTGACCGGCTTGACGAGGGGACGTTCTCTTCTCCATTCCATTTCACTCTCCTCGTATCCGACTATCCATCCGACCACCTGCGCTTTGCGCTGTTTCCGACGATCCTTTCCCAGCATACCCAACATATTCGTTCTTTAAATATTTTCTTTCCGGCCGGAGGGGCTTCTCGGAAGTATGGGCGACGGCGTGCAAATTACTATTCCAGGTGCGTCGCGGTTCTCATCACAAATATACTTTTACCGACATTCACACCTCCCGTGGCATTGAAGACTTCGACGACGAAGATACCTTCAACTCGACCCCCGTCTTCGGCCGCACCGGAGCAGGAGGCTTCTGGGGAGCTGCGCAGTCTGGATTCGACTCACCGACAACCTCGACCCCAGTCGCAGACCGTGGCGAGCGAAGCTTCTTTCACGCGAGGGGAGACTCCGTTACCTCCGAAGACTCCTCGCATTCTGTACATACGTCTACACGAAAGTTCAAAGCTCCGTTCGCACACTCCGCCCAGTCCTCGGTCGCGACCACTGGGACCTCGCCATTCTCGAAGAAGCCGTCCTTTGCATCTCTGCGAAATGCCTTCAAGAGCGCAAAGTCTCTCGACGCCGCGCCGCCTTTGCCTACAATAAACCACGACGCGTATCCTGTGCTGAGGAATCCGTTCAACCGCTCCACTTCGTCTCTTGCCCACCATGTACATGGGCGACCCTCGATACACACAAGCCCTTCTCAGATGCGGCCGTCTACCCCTGGAAGCGACATGAAGTCTCGTGGCAAGCCCAAGGGTCACACTCAAGCCAAGTCTCAGCACTCGCACTCTGGCTCGATCTTTCATAGCTCCGACGCGGGCAGTGACTTTGGTGGTGGCACACCCTATGTACCTTCATTCTCCCCACCCCCTGTGCCGCGCGTGCCCTCGGCGTTTGGAGCTAGTCGAGAGGACATCGACTTGGACGACAAGATTGTGGTCGAAGCACGAACTCCGTCCGACTTTGCTCTTCACGCCATATTTATACGCTTCGCCGGGCGTGCTGAGGCCCTTGTAGAGCAGTTTGTGTCGCAGCCACTGGTGAGTAGGCCTCGGCTCGCGGAAATACTGAACGCCGACATGTGCTTTTGTCCAGGACCGCGACCCCCACCTTGAGAACTTCATGGGTCCAGGCGTGGACACCAAGTTCGATGAGCTCCTGCAGTCGCTCGGCAAGGTCGCTCAGAAACATGCAAAGCCCGTCGTCGATTCGCTCTTACGCTGGCGTAAGAGTCAGAAGGACGGCAGTTATTCAGATCTGCAGCATGTATATGCAGGAAACACGAAGGTCTCACGGATGCACGACATGGGCGCAGTCGTTCATGACCGCAGGCTACTCGCGTCGATATACATCACGTGTCGAGCCCTCGTTGCAGCTACTCAGTCCCTCTCGAAGGACTCCTTGAGCGAGGCACTCGGGAACCAGCTCGAGGAGCTGACTTTTGCGCAGTTCCGAAACCCGGACGTGAAGATGCTCGCACTCTCCCCTAACCATAGAGCGAACTCCGACCTCTACGCTGTGATACTTGGGAACCTTGCTGTACACCGGTAGGTCTTCTCGGATGCACTGTGTTGGCGACGTACTGGACCTCTGCATCCTAGGTTCGAGAGCGTCACCGACAGATTTCGAGTCGAACTCGGCCCCGTTGCAGCCGGCCAAGTTCCCAAGGATCTCGACTCAAAATACGAGTATCTTGTCAAGGGTCTGCAATACGTTCAGATCAAGGTCTATCCTCCAGAGGCCTTTGAGGAGGGTGCCGAGTTCCTCGACTCGCTTTCGAAGTCGTTCGAGCATGCCCATGGCAGTAGGCTCAAAAGGGTTTTTGCCGAAGTCCTCATCCAGATGTTGTATAGTATCGCGAAGGTACGCATGGCCTGACGTTGAAGCTACCTTGACTGACAGTGGCACGATAGACGGCACAAGCAGAGGTCAACCACCCTCAGTGGGCTAAGGCTATAGAGACTATATACCCGAAGGCGCGAGATATGGCGACGAAGCCCCGATACTGGGATGTCGCTTATCCTCTTGCTGTCATCAGTCTCTGTGTAGCACCCCGAGAGTACTTTCTCCGTCACTGGCAGGGCTTTGTGGAAGCAAGCCTAAACAAATTGAAGGCGAGTACTCGCTATGTTCAATTCGGAATCCAAACTCATTCTTCCGCAGGAGAAGCCTGTCAGGACGCCCATCATGAACGGTGTCCTGCGCATGGTCTGGACGTACCTGTACCGCTGCAACGAGCCCGCATCCACGATTCAAATGAAGATCGATCCACTGCTGGAGCACTTCTTCCCATCGAAGCGCTTGACGGTCTTGCCACAGGATGATCGACACGACCTTCTCGTATACCTGATGCACCTTATCCTCAGTCGTAGCTTCGACTACGGCAGCGAGAAGTGTCTAGAGCTCTTGCAAGAGAGAGCTCTCAACGGCTCGCAGTCGAACGTCAACAGCTATCTTGCGCCGGATCGGATGTCAGTCGCTCTCCAGGCCACCCTGCTTTCCGCCCGTCTACTCGACGCAGAAGACCCAATACCGCAGTGGCCGTCTAACCCTGATTTCATGATCATACCCGACTCGCACGATTACCCATCTTCCTCCAATATCCTTCCCGAGGGGTCGCTGAAGTCCAACTGGATCGAGTTCCTTGATCGCGTCAGTGCGACTGTTTGTACCATCGCCAGCGCGGTCTACCAATCTGTTGGCAAGATGTCCGTGCTGGACGATCAGTGGTCCGCCGCACGATTGAACCCGTCGTACGAGGAGACGCACAACTACATCATCCGCCGACATGACGAGGGCTCCATGGCGTACCCAGTCCAATTCGTTGCCCAGATCAATGTCCTCATACATTGTTATCGGTCCTGGCCTCGGTGTCTGCACTCGTCGCTACCTTTGGATAGCGCGCTGGAGATGCTCATTCGTGGCGTCATCCATGTCGAACCCGCCATTTGCGACGCAGCGTTCTCAGCCCTGGAGCGCTTCACTGCGGATTTCGAGTACAACTGCGCTCTCCTTTCGCAGCTTGTAGCGACCCTCTTCGACCCTAGGAACATCGCCTCGGAAGGTTCCGGCCTCCGACTTATGCTGGAGTCGTCGAGGATGATGAAGCTTTGGGGTCGCGCCGTACAGAAGTGGACGGATCACATCAAGGAACGAAGACGGGACTCCTTCACTGAAGAGGACTTGGAACTCATCAGCCAGAAGATTGCGGAACTCGAGGTCGCAGCCCTGTTCATGCTCAGTCATGTGAACTGGTCTGTCTGCAGCGCGGGCACGAAGACGATCCGCTTCATCGACGCAGTCCGCAAGCACTTGCCCAATGTCGCCGCGGGTGAAGATACCTCTTCCTCCACCTCTGTCCTGCTGGGCGAGCTGCCGAAGTCGCTTTTCGAAGGCAACGACGATTTGCTCAGCGAGGTGGAACTGACGCGTCTGCGCAAGTGGAGGGACTCGGAGAAACACCCGATCTTCCTCAGCATAGCAGAGAGGGACGAAAAAGAAGACCGCGAACTTTGGTGGAAGCATGCGTTCCCAGCTGTCATCGAAATCCTATCCGACCAGCGGTCTGCAGCCGTCACAACCCTCCGAGAAAAAGTCGTGTCTTCTGTGCTGCGGTACCATCCGTTCATCGTCCAGATGTCTGGAGTTGGGAACCGAGCTCCCGGTATACCGCCACGCTCAGCTTCGATCGGTAACCGGGAGGCGTCGAAGTTCTTCGTGGACAACAAATTCGCGGTGCAACAGTGGTACATCTGGACTCGCCTCTTGTGCATCACCGCTCCTGTATCTGAGGCCCGAGGAGCTTCCAGTCCGCCATCCCGTGACCACGCGCGAGCACGTTCGGAACTCAACATCGAACGCGAGGGTCTCAACAATTCCCGTGATCTGTTCAAATACCTTGCGCCCTTCTTGGACTCCGACATTTCTCTCTTGCAGCAGGCAGCAGTGGCTGGTATCAGCTCATTCCCGGCCTACGGCTACTCACAGCTACTCGAGGACCTCAGTATTCTCGCATCTCGCCAGCTGTACGACGACGTCCGGTCGAGAGGATCAATGCCGAACATTGGGCGGACTCGTAGGCCCGAGCGGATATACACCGCTGTCGCGCGCATCTACTTCCTCACGGCACAGAACATGCAGAAGCAACGGTCATCCGGCAAGCAGACTGCGCTGACACACATCATCAAGTACATTCGCAACATGCAGACGTTCCTGTCCTCACACGAAAACCGAGACTCGTACTCCCTGCAACGACTACGCCGGTACTTCTGCGGCATTGTGGAGCGCTTCTTTGACGGCCTCGCAGTTCTAGCTGATACCGACCGCTTTGTGCCGTCCGGCACGTACCTGTCCCTCTACCGCCTATGCGAAGAGTGGTGCCAGCTAGGGAAGCAGTCAGACGATGTCAAGCAGCGGCTCATCTTCATGCAAACGGCCGCGTCTAGGTCGATCACGAACCCGGCTGAGCAAGCCGAGTGGATCCAGAAGTTCCAGATTGAGACCAAGGGCCTCTCAAATGCTGCAGTTGGTGCGATGGCTTCTCTGATCGTAAGTCTCATGCCGGTCGTCCAGTTCTGAGTTCTGAAACTGAACCTATCGCCCGTTGCAGCCGAAGGCATACTTTACCCCTGAGGTTTCCGCTTCCGGCTCTCCTACTGAGAAGGCGAACCTGGAGCAAATGAAGCCTTTGGAGGCCGCGCAGGTCCTTGACAGGCTGGTAGCGTTCCTCGCTTCCTTCATGGATCCCGTCCGGGACCACGGAAAGTAAGTGGGCCCACCGTCCGACGACTTCGTACATCGTTCTCATCGTTTTGCAGGCGAGGCTTGAAATCGCTGCTGACTCACAAGCGATATGACGCCGTCTTCGTGGACGAGGTCATGCGTCGGGCGTTCGTCGTCACTCGGGAGTCGAACACAAGCAATGCGCTATTCTTCGAAGTCGTGGCAGAAGTAATTTGCATCGGCGAGCATGGGTTCTCATCCAGCCAGATCGTCTGCTTGGGTTTGTCAAACCTCTGTCACCCCGATCAAATGGTCCGCCGCCGGGCATTCGACATGCTGGAAGTCGTCCACGATCAATATGACGGCCTCGTTCCCATCTCCCGCTTCGAGCCCCTCATCGTCAGTCACGCACCCAGCGCCTATCTGGACGCACATCGAGGGATCTCTGACGCCCTTTCCGAGTCGCAGTCCTACCAAGCCGTCAATATCTTGCAGCAATTCTCTCTTTGGATCCCTCGGATCTACGACGCGCTCGAAGACGTTGGGCGGACGCTCATCCTGCTGCAAAGCTTGGAGCACTGGGTGCCCTCCATCGAGCTGATGATACCGGACAGGTCTGACTTGACACGGGACGGCCGCGTGGCGATGTACCACCTCATCTCGCTGACGGCCCGCTACGCTCAGCGATATTCCGGGCAGATCACCGCTCTGTGGTCTCGTCTGGTGGAAGCTCGGGACCACTGGAACTGCCACGCCGTCATTCGCTTCCTCCTCGAGCAGTCACAGAAGGTCGGCAGCACTGCCTTTGTCAGCTGCGCCGCAAAAATCGTTGCCTGTCTTTCTGCAAGCCAGATGGGCCACATTGTTCTCCAAGAGCTCTGCGACATCATCATCCCAGCCGCCATGCTTCCCGCCCTTGACCACAAACTCAGTATGCCCGAGGAAGAAGACGTGGAGCTGTGGTCTGACCTCGATATCCTCTTCCCCGACCAGCCCAGGATCACTCTTGGAATAGCGCAGTTCGCAATGCTATTTCTGTCGGAAGGCGCCATCGCACGCTGCGTAGCATTACAAGATCGCTTGCCCGCCCTATTGCACATCCTACTTTTGCATCTGGATCATCGTCACCAATTCGTTCAGCAATCTTGTAGACACATGCTCTCCGAGCTGTTACGCTCCTATATCTCCCTCTACGACAACTTCCCTGATCGCTCCGCGTACCCGCCAAGGTCTGAACTGCGCACGGCCATTACCAAGATCGAAGACTCATTCACCGATGTGACAATCTGGAACACTCAAGACCCGAGCGCCGAGGTGCAAAAGCTCTGCTCCCAGCTACTGGATATTCTCTCGCCTCTCGTTCCTGATCTCGAAGATGCCTGGGGTGGTGTTGCCCTCGACTGGGCAACATCATGTCACTTCCGCCCAATCGCATGCCACTCTCTCCAGCTGTATCGCGCATTGGCCCCGACACCCGCACAGAGCAATCTTGACGCTCTCCTCGTTCGGCTTTCCAACATTATCGCTGACGATGATGTCGGAATGCACCCATTCACGACTGAGCTCATGTCGACCCTGACAACGATGGCCTCCGCGGAAGACCTCAACGTTGCGCTTGTTCCCCAGATCTTCTGGTGCGCCGTGGCTTGCCTCTCAACAACATCGGAAACCGAGTTCCAGCACGCTCTCGAGCTCTTGCACGCGTTGTTATCGCGGCTTGACTTGGACGACCCAGGGACTGCGGAGGCTTTGCTGTCCGAGCGTCCCCCTTCGTGGCGCGGTCAAGGCTCATTGCAAGGACCGCTCCTGACAGGTCTGCGGTCCTCGAAGACATACCAAAGCACCTTCAAGCTGCTGCAGCGCCTGGCGCAAGTCCAAGACGGCAATATAATCGACGCATCCGAAGGCCGTCTTCGCGACCTGTACACTGCAGTCCTGCCATGGTGTTTGCATGCGATGTCGAACGACATCTCGGACGAGGCGCTGCAAGACTTCGCAATGGACATCGGTCGCCTTGCGGACCAAGAGGAGCGCCCAAGTATCACTAGGATCATGACTTCCTTCGCGAAGAATCGCTTCCGCACCAAGGAGGACTTCCTGCGCCAGTCAGTCGCAAGCCTTCGCGAGCATTATGGAATGGACCACTGGAGCGACGTCGTGACGCTGCTCGTCGGGCTTGTTCTCAACGACGAGAAGTGGCTGCGCGTGCACACTCTGCAGATCCTCAAGGTTCTCTTCCAGCAACGGGAGACGAAGAGCTCGGTGGATGTCATGGGCTCGGAGCTGCTTATGCCGCTCCTGCGGCTGCTCGAAACAGACCTCGCACAAGAAGCGCTCGAGGTTCTGGAGGAACCCATGCAAATTTCTGGCGGTCCCGCGGCGAAGCATGTGTTACGCATGAGCTTGCACAACCACCTTACTGCCAACGTCAAGGAGGTCGAGTCTGTGGCGGAGATCTTCGGTATCGCAGAGGAATCTGGATGGTGTGTCCCGCGGTCGGCTGCCAGGCGCGAGTGCTGCAGGATAAATATCGGCGCGGTGTGTGACCTGCACAAGGCTCCACTGCGACCGTCGCAGATCACCTTCCACGAGGAGGACATGCATGCGCTATCGGAAATGCATGACGAAGAGGAAGAGGATCTCGGCGACCTTGTACAGAACCTGCACGAGCTCAGCAACTTCTTCCAGGACGACACTCATGGCCTCGCGGTGCCCACCCGGCAGTTAGAGGCGCGCGTTGCTGCCATCCTGGCAAAGTCTACCGATCCTCACAACGACATTCCTGCGACGCCTTTCGGTGATGTCTTTGACGTCGCGACTTCCAGTTCCTCAGAGCTTTCAGACGATGATTATTCGAGCGACGCTGATTCCGACCTGTTTGAATACGATCTTTCCAGTTAGATAGAGTCCTTGTTACCCACTTTTTCATATACCTCTCCTTCCTGATTCCTTTGCTTTGGTTACTTCTCCGGACATCCCCGCTGTACTGTATCAGTAGTCGTCTCACGATCCTCACGCTAGAATTCGTTATGCTTTCGTACTTCGCTTTCGGTGGCGCCCTCACGCTCAGCAGTCTGCCGCATGATTCACTGTACTAATATACACGCATACCCTCCAACAGAACTACGTGCGCGTATTCAGAGCTGCGTGTTCCTCCAACCTGAGTACAACAGCTCAGGAGAGTAGCTGCGGGTATATGTTGTGATAAATTGTGCTGAAATGAGCTTGCCGGAGTCTACGACGTGCCTGGGCGGTAGGCGCCACACTCATCGAGTTCCGCGATTATCTTTATCTGCGACGGTGACACGTAACGCGTAAAGTTGCGTGGGCTATCGAACATCTACAAGAGGAGGTAAAAATCTCATGGTAATTTCAGGGGTTGCGCAGCGCATTCTCTGGACGTTGAATTTACGTGTGATTTAGTGTTCAAACGCTTTTGCTCCGATTCCAGGCCGGCATGTGCACAGTCATGTGCGGACATGATGTCCTATCATACCGTCACTTCGGGAACTTCGCTACTCATGGCACATCCTCGAGGACCTATCGTGTCAGCTTCGCTTCTAAACGGACTCAAATTCGGCAGATGACGTCTCACGAGAGTTAGATAAAAGCGTCGTCAGCGGAGGTGAGCCGCACATCCCCTTCTCACCCTCGTACTCTCGTCTTCCCTTGCGCCTCAACTGCTCAGCTCTTCTCTAGAGATGTCACACTCTGGGAAGAAAGGAACAGCAGAGTTGCAGTCCGGGAAGAGAGGGCCATCAGCCAAACCTGGCAAAACATCGTCTGTTACGATTTCTGAATTTATGAAGAAACGTTTATATTCCACCCCCGGCCCTACGGGCAGATTTTGACCTCGTGGACTCCGTCACGAAAAACGAGTGCAAAACCGTGGGAACCTTTTTTGTATGCCCCATTAGTTATGTCGATCAAAACGGGGTTAGGGTTGAATACAAAAGTTGAAATGAACCTTGGTCGATTTATGTGGCCTCTTCCTCTATGTATCAAGCCTCGGTAACGTGCACAGCACTACTGGAGGGTACTCCAATCACTGTCGTAACCTTTATATTCTAACCGCCCATGATTTGCGTCCTCGCCGTCGTTGCCGAAGTCGAGGGTGCATGGGCGCTTAGAATCACCAGTGCGGTGGTCTCTGTTGGTGCATTGCCACACATGCTGTCTATTAGGTACACAGAGAGTACAGGACATTTCCAGCTACTCGAATATGTAAAAATCATCTCTAGAATAATTTTGTGTCGCGCATGAGCAAGCTGCGAGCATCACGTCCTAAGGCGCTAATGCGTCCAAGCAGTGTGCTGACTCCTGAGTGCACTCGCGCTCAGCACTCTTCTCGAACTGCGACCTACACCCTCGACCCCATTCACTCTGGCAGCTGCAACCCGCCATATCTACTCCTACACCACTGCATTGACATTGCCGCCCTCACCTCTCCTTGCGGATCTGTGCTAGCTGTCCACCCTCGCCAGCACAGACTTCTTTCTCTGCTCAGCACCCACCCACACGCCCGACTGTGTCGCCTCGCGCCCTTGCCCAGCCCGGCTGAAGCCATCCAACAAGCACGCAAGTTGAGGTCTTCGCCGTCTGCACCTTTGCGCCATAGCTCGCCGGCCCCTCGTGCCCTCGACTGCGTCATTGCCGATGTGCAAGCTCCACGACAAGAATGTCGGCGATATCATGGAAACTCACCGGAATAGCGAAGTAAGGCCATGCAACGACGCATTCCACGCGCGCACGACGACGCCATGTCGAGCTGCATGCTGCAAGGAGTTGAACAGTCAGTGCGACGTGCAGCGGCACAAGTGAGCCAGAACGCACCGAGTCAATGCTCCGCCGCCCGCCCTAGGGCCGGACAGGTGTGTTTCCGCTTGCTGTGTCTTCGTATGCGCTGCTGAGCATGTTGCCAGTGCTCGAACCTCGCTCGCCGGACGCAAATCTATCGAGGAACGTCAAAATTGATCCATGCAAAGCGAACGAGAAGACTTGCTAGAGTGCCGACATATGTCAATGCAGATGGCCTGGACGACAGCGTCCGCGTCTTGTGCGCCGTGCGGCCCTCGCCGAACGCTCCCGCGTGTGGATCTAACGAGAACGCGCCTCGGCTGCCCTCTGCAGCAGCATCCGCGGATGCACGGATGCTTAACTGGTGCGTGCACGCAGTCGTCTGGCTCGTGTGTGGACATCTGACTATATCGGCCACACAGACATCCTCCTGATGCCGCTTGCTGGACGTATTTCTGGTGCAGGACGTCAAAATTGGCCCCCCAAGCGCAGATATAAGGACTCGCCGGGACGTGTGTGCGCGGCGATGAGGCCAGCGGGGAGCAGCGTGTGAGTGTCGCGCGTCGCGCGTCAAGCTCTGGCAGTGATTGATTGTCAGCAAACCTCGTCCCCGGCGCACGTGAAGAACAGACCTTCATGATGATCTGCGGCGGCACCCAGAGGCAGGGAATGAGGTGCGTGGAGGCGGTCCTCTTGTGCACACGCAGTCTTCTAACCGCGTCAATTGCGCAGACGCCCCCTTGATTCCGCTCATTAGATGACGATCCATCGCGGAACATCGAAACTCCCCCGCCCAAAGCACAGAATCAAGCCGCGCGGCTGCGCACCCGGTCTATGTACCACCCAGCAGGCCCAGCGTGGCTGCAACAGACCGCGACCAGTTCGGAGGTGACTGGCAGCATGCCTACCGCAACCGACCGTGAACGCTCGTGAGAACGCGACCTGTTGGAGAACGGCAAGACGTCCTCCGACCCTCCGTCGGCATCGCTGCGCGACACACCTACAACCTGGGGCACCACCGTCCAGTCGCCCGAGCTGCCGCTCGTCTGGTGCACCGCATACGAGCATGGAGAGCACATTGGTCAGAGCGGCCAGCAACATGTCAGTGGTGACGTGGCTTAGAGATGAGTACTGCGATCAGGATTGGTGCAATATGCGTAGACTATAGCTAGCCATGTAGCGAGTACACGTAGCATAGTATATCTAATGGAACACTTTGTATCTTATCTTTCAGTTCACTCAACTTGAAACCGGACCGGGCAGAATGTCGCATCGACTGGACAACAGGGCCCGCGGGCCTTGGGCCCATGGCCCTCCCTGGCGTCTAAGGGCCGCCGCTCTTCCCGCGTCTTGGCGTCTAGGGGCTCACGCTTGCTTACCCTCCGCGCGTCGCGCCCTTTGGTGCAGTGGCCATGCTTTGGTACGTTCTTTGGTGTACCTGGACTGTGGATCTGTATCTCCTGGGTCTTTTAATATATCTATCAGTGGCTCGTCAATACTGTGGCCCCTGTCGGAGCTTTGAGTGCTGTCACAGCCGCCACCACCACACTACGCTATGGTGGCCTCCGCTATGGCGGCTTCCAGCTATCTCTTTGTCTATGCTTTGTCTAACGTACTCAGCTCTTTTGTAATGGATGTCATGAGGTGCAACAGTGGCCTCAATACGCGAAGATTATATAGTCACAAGAGACACAATTTCTGTGCCTCTCTACCGTCCACTTCGCACCGTCTCTGAATCACCCACAGCAGTGCTCGCAGCATGAGCGTACATCTCCCTACTTCGCAGCCCGTGCACCCACAAACTGTCCTGCAGCTAATGCAGACCGTTCTATCCCTCCGAGCTGCTTCCTGTGGCTCTGATCTCTGTCTCGGCTGGCCCATGGGGAACTTCCGTGTACATAAAGGATCGCAGCCAGCAAGCCGTCACAAGCGGGGTTCAATTGCTCAGACAGTGCGTCCCTCTGCCATGTTATCTCTTCAGAAGCTGATATATTCGTCCTAACATGAATAGTGCACCCGACCAGAATGCTTCATCACTAAAACACTTACCTGTCCGCTCGATTTTGAGGACGCCACCGCCATCGCCAATCAGCTCAATGAACTGCATGCCACGAAGACATACGAGCCACAGCTCCCTGACAATTATCACCCCCGCCTTTCGTCACCACCTGTCGCAGCTGCAGTATCCGAGCTGCCATGCAGCCCTCCGAACTTACCTGGGGCGGCGTCGAAATCTACGCCACATTACTGCTCTGTCGTTCACTGCAAGCTGCAGTCCGGCAAGCGCACACGCGCTAACGTTAGCTGCGTTGAGCTCAAGTGCAGCCGCTGCTGCGCAGCTGCATATAGCGATGCCCTCGCCAGCGGTACGGCCCGTCCGCCATGCAAAATCCACGGCAAACCTTCCGTTCAGCTCCTGCCTGCACAGTCTTCCGCTATAACTCAATCGTCAGCAGGCCCGCAGGCCTTTGCGTCCAATCCCAACCTTCCTGCTCACCCTACTGCATCTACGGACGTCGCTAGCTTGCCTGCACAGTCCTCCCAGTCCATACATGTCCAAGACCCGCAGCTGCAGCCGAGTCGCCGTGCTCCAAGCCGCCGCACCGATCTGTCACGTCCAATCAAAGCAGGATGGGGCCGTGCACGAGAGGATGGACAGATAGAGAGACAGGAAATTATCTCTCGCAAACGCGATATGGAACAGCTGCAGGAGAGAGAGCGAAAGTCATGCACTCTTGTTATCTGGTTCGAGGTTCGTCCCCAGGGTAGCCTTGCACGGATATAATGTATACTCACTTTATGTCTGCACAGAACGGCAAGGGCCCTCGGATCATCTCCCATCACGTTCCCAGCTATCCATATCTCGTTCCGCTCTCCGTCGATGCGCTCATTTCGAAGGATAACGGTTTCGGATTGAGCCCATCCTCGTTCATCCAGTATTATTCCGGCACCTGGGTCACTCTGAGCTTGCGGCAGCAAATCCGTGTCAACTCCGACCACGAAGTCTTGTTCAGGCTGCTCCCGAGCTTTCGCGAAGAGCTGTGCGACTGTCCTGATCTTGAGGATTATCAGCGCCGACAGCCTCAGCGGCATGGCCCTGCGAAACGTCTCGCGACCCAGCTCGTTTCGCCATCGAAAAAGGCTCGCGCGTCAGAGGCCGACAGCCCTTCTAGCCATATCGACACACATCGCAGCTCTCCTGTTACTCCCACACGGCGTGCGCGATCTCCGGACCTCGAGTTCCCTCCGATCTTGCAGATCCTCGATGGTTCTGAAGACTCTCCGTCTGGCTCTCATGCCGCCCCACTCCCGGATCTGCAACGTCCAATCGCTCCTCTTCCAAAACGTGTGCCATCCCATCGCGCTAAAATCTCAACAGCCACTGCGAAGCGTCAATGGCCTGCGGATTACACCCTTCAGGAACTCCTCGACGGCTTCAGTAAAATGCAGGAAATGCTTAAGATCGGTGAAGTGACGACAGAAAAGGCCGCGTTCCCTACCGTCTTCTCCAGTGAGTACCGAAAGTCCACGGTCACACGCAGCAAGAAGATCTTGAGGGAAGCCAGCAACACCATGAAGACAAAGCACGCGTTGACAAAATGGTCCGACTTTCTGAAGGCTCTGAAGCCCGGTGGCAACAGCGATGCCGAGGACGATGCGCTCGTCATTGTGCCCTCAGAGTCGCCCAGCTTATCGTGCCGACCAACGCCTGTCTCCTCTGGACCGAGCAAAGCTCCCCAGCCCGTGCTCGACTCGGGTCCATCCTGCCTCACGCCCACAGCCAATCCTACTCTTGCTCGTGCAGAAACTCCTAATCCGTTCGTGGACACTGGCGATATGACTTCCCTTCACGGGGAGAGCTTCTCGTCGCATCCGGATTTCTTCCAGGCGATCCTGGCGGATCCGGACCTCTTGGACGACTCCGCTGACTGGGAAAGGCTGGGTATTCCCTATAATCTGGAGGAGCTTCTGTCTCGTTGTCTCTTCTGCGACAAGATGGTCACAAGCACGCCCTCGCCTTACCTTCAGCAGCTGCTAGCCGACCTTGTCTCTGATCCCAACCCCCCATCCATGGCTCAGTTTCTGTACTGCCAGCGACATGAGCTCGAGACTAGCCTTGCTCCGGAAGCTCAGGCGAAAGGATGGCCGCTAGATATCGACTTTTCCCAGCTTCGGCACCGTACGCTCCGCTCACAGGCCCACCTGAAGTCGATTCTGCAAGGTGACATCACGGAGAATGCGTTCTACAACCTATCAGCAAAGGATCGCAACATAGACGCAGAAGCGGGCCTCGACGGGGTATCAGGCAGTCGAAAGCCTGCCCTAACAAGAGAGCTTGAGCATACTTCACGGGAATGTCCACCGCGCACGGCAGGCTAGTGCGTGATCAACCTCATTTATTGTTGCAGATACTCATTCCATTCATTACAGCTACGGGAACGAAGGCTTAGCAATTATCATGCTCGTCTTGATGAACATTTATGACCAGGCAAGCTTCGATGCACGCCAGTTTGCCCCTCTCTCCTATGACGAATTTATTCGACACCTCCTCGTGCCCGAAGTCACGGTTCACCTCATTCAAGAAGACATGCACATCAGCCGGGAAGATGCTATCAACGTGCTCTTCGACAGCGAACGCTACGGCAGTATCATGTACCACGAAGATAGCACTCCCGCCTTTCAAGAAGCTCAGCAGTGGTACTCCAATGTCTACGCCAAGGCACAAAATGAGCGGCAGACACTTGCCACTCAGAACATCGATGATGAGGCTCTAGAACCCGAGATCACGGTAAAGAACGAAAACATTGACGCAGTCATCCCTCTCGCTGATCCAGAGATTACTGGCTGGGTTAAACACGTCGACAAGAACGGTAGCATTGTGTACGAGATTGACGATTGACTTAGTACGAATACATGTACACGAATACCTACAGATCGATAATCATGCAAATCTTGCATTCTCCTGCCCTGACTGAGATGTGAACCGCGCTACTTGACGTGGCAGACGTTAACTACGTAGAGAGCTAGTGAGCACATCTTCTGAGGAAGAGCGTCAGGGCAAGATCTTCATGTAGTGCCCGAGCTTGATGTGCCTGTATAAGCGGTCAGCCAGCGCCGCCAGCGCAGTGGATCTGTGTCGACTCACGTCTGCCGTGCCTTTCGTCAAATTCCTTCGCAGTGCGCATGTCTTGCTTCAAGTTATCAGCTGGATCAGACGGAGTAGAACGGCGTGCTCACTCTACTTTGCTGCAGCCCTGCCACGAGGCTTGGATATGGCGATCTCCTGCCCTCAATGGAGAAAAGGCCAGGTCAGACCAAGTCAGATCGCGAGGGCTGAGCGTTGCCGTACCTGGCCTGCCAGACAGCCCTGGGACGCGCTGAATATTGGGCAGCCCGAAGACGCATTGCAGTATGCCGGCCACTGTCTATGAATTGTGTTAGCTCACGAAGGAGATACAGCTTGCGAAAGAGAAAGACGCACGGTCTTGATCATGGTCCGGCGGACCATGAGCTTGCAAGCGCACAACCAGCGACGGCAAGACCGCGGAAAGAAAGATGGAGTACCCATGCAAGATGAATATTTCGTCCATCTCCTCGACCTGCGCGCATACCTCCGCCACGCAATGCGGGTCGGCAGCCAGGAGGTCGACGCGCGCGAGCTCTGGGCAGAAGGGCGTGGCTCTACCGAGGAGGGCGCAGAGGACGCGCGAGAAGCAGCTGTGGCTGCAGCATAAGCTCTCACGGAGCGCACTCGATAGGTATCTCGCGCAGATACAACGTGCAGGGCGCGGCGAGCTCTGATCGATGCCGTTCCTCGACGAGCTGAACATAGATGTCAGCTGAGCGCACATAGCCTGGCGGAATATACTTTGCGTACCTTCCTGCAAGGCCCCTCGCAGATACGCATGATACAGCACACGCGAGCCCACAACGCTTGCAAGAGATGTACCGCCTAGTGTCATTCGTCCGTGTCTTTGCGCCTCGTCCAGTCTTGACTCGCGCGTCTTCGGTGATGAGCACATGTGTTCTTCTCGGCGGCGCAGTCCCAGTAGCGGTTATGCTCTTCCCGAGCGCACATATCTAGGCAGAACGTAGCCAGCAATTTGGGACGACAGAGCACAATACTCACCTTAGCACCATGTCATACATCTCCAGCGAATGTCGTGGATAGGTAGCAGGATGGGCTTGGGCCTGTAATGCGATGCCCAGATCGGCAGAAATAAGACCAGCAGATGCATATACTCACTGTGCGGGACCGGCGTGAGGATGACGGAGGTGTTGCTCGGAAGCATTCGACGATGTCCCCGTCGAGTGTTACCATGAGGTCATAGGGACTTCTGACACTGCGGACCCCGTGAACCCATTACCGCGCTCGCCCTTGTGCAAAAGCGCGCGTGTCGGTAGGTGCGTTTGACCCCGTTGGATAACGTGAACTCACCGTCTATCACAGCAGAGTTATTATGGGTACATCAGGCTCCTCTTCTAATGTTTTCCTGATGTAAATAGGTAGCATTCCAGTGTCATAGAGTACAGATACATGCGCGAGGCGGCCGACCTGGACGTCGTTGTAGTTCTACAGCAGCTCGTCCCGGGGAATTAGATATGGAGCGTGCAGACCTGTGCGGAGCTTCTCGACAGTCTGTCGGTTACGTCTCTTGATCATCTCATCCAAGAAGAAATTATACCGATCAACCTGCATTTCCCGTACCATAGCTTGGTACCCGCCGAACCAAGCATTTGCCTGTTCTGCTGCAGAGGAGTTAAATCGCCATTTGCCATCTGCAGTCATCAACTGCGGCCAGTTTGCTGGGTTGCAGTTACGGTTGCAGTTGCCGTCGCTTTCCTTGTGCTTTGATTTGAAATGGAAGACGTCCACAGGTAGAGCGCAGTGCTTGAAGTAGTCCCGAAGGTATGAGTCGTCGTCGTTCTCGAGCATCGCAACAATCTTGCAATTGTTGTCATGCCAGATAATACCAGGCAGCGACTCCTCGGTAGGAAAAAGGCTCATGAGAAATATCTGTTACAATCAGGTTAATAAACAGGACCGAGAAATTACTGCCTGACTTACTCGAACACCGTTCGGTGCTTCCGAGCCAAAGAATGTCGCACGGCCTAGAATGACCCCACAGGACGCTACACAGAGCTCTTCGTTGTGGGTGCGTCGTCTTCCGAATAGTGCCCGAAGGAGGCGGTTGCCGGTTGCTGGCTTGCCATTGCATACGCCCCCTTCATCAACTTCGACTTCGTCTGTCTGGTCGATGTCGATTTCACCTGACTCGTCCGCTAGCGGCTGCATGGCTTCCAGTGCGTTAGCTCCAGCCGCGCTTCCCCCCGCTTTCTCGAGACGTCGCTTGAGCTGAAACATGGCCTTCATCTCATGTTGGAGCCAGGACTCCAAGGCTCGGTGGGCAGCCAAGGCGCACGTCTTGAAGCCCGCCTCCGTGCGCTGCTCGCAGCCCACCACTGAGCATATCTGGCGGTTGTTCCGATGGGTGTGACAGAATCTATCGCGGAGAGTTGGCAGCGGCTCTGTGCAATCATGGACAGCACAGCAGGGATGTCCAAGGGTGACACCGTCGACGACAACAGACCGCAGTTGACCTATATCGGCATGTGAGTGAAGGCATACACTAGGCTTTCTAGCACAATAAGTACATACGCTGGACGCCTGCGTCATCAGTGAAGACCCAGCAGCACAGATCGCACGCATGATTCCAGTGTTCCTGTCCGGGACCTTCCAGACGCTTGTTTCGTGCTTGTAAGGCGGGACGCAAACGCTCCGCCTGCGATGGAGCATCGTGTTGAAGCTCGAGAACGGCGTCGGCTTCGCCATCCTCGCGGCGCTCTTGTAAGTCGAGCAGAAGGCAGTGGAGAAAAAACCCGTTCCATACGTCGTCCACCGTGAGTGTTAGACGAGTTTCCCAGTGTGGCGGCAGGGTCTCGCGAGCTGCTGGAGGCACAAGTCCTTCGTTATATATGCGTGCGCAGTTGGTTGCCGATGTACTAATGGAATTTTGTGTAAGGGACAGCTTGCTCATATTAAGCAGAGTACATACCAGCCATTGAGCATCATACTCGCGCAGAGTTCCGCAAGTCGTGCCGCAATGAAATAATGCTTTGAGGTCTGGATGTACTCGAGGGGCACCTGGTAATAAGTACGCAGGGTGGCGTTGTCATGGACGTAGTAGTCTGCATAGTATCGAGTATTACAGTCTGTGATAGCTAGTAGTGAGACAGATCTGCTGAGCGCAATGATTTACCAAGACTTACAGCGACAGTATGATGAGACTGCGAAGCCAGGTAAAGGTCCAAGGTCCGGAGAGAATATCGTGACCTTGTGATGCAGATGGCCTTCCAGCTCCCGTGGGCGTGCATCTGTCTGATCTGTACGATTCCACTTTGTACATGTCAGGCAGACTCGTGTAGGAGGATACACGGTGTAGAACGCTGAAGTGCGGACCTGCTCTCAGCTGAAGGTATTTTGAAAGTGCTTGGGTGCGTACCGAGCTCCAAGGGAAGTCCATATTTGTGGAACAGAGGCAGGTACACGGACGCTTGCCTTAGGATGCTGTCTCTGTCCTCGTCTCGTTCGCGAGTAATGCGCTGAGAGTTCCAAACCAGAGACCGGCACGCATCCCACAGGTGCTTTATTGCTTCGTCCGAAGCTCCAGTGCAGAGCACGAGGAAGTTCTGAACGTTTGCGGGCAGTGTCGATGGTGGGCCTTGTGCGTACGACGGCTGATTGTAGCTGATGGTGAGTCGGAGGTGTCTTGTGAGGCCGAAGAATAGTTCGACTTGGCTGAACTCGAGATCTTCGAGCAGCGGATCGCCGATAATAGCACGCGCGAGGTTTACGAATGACATCGTATAGAGAGGAGGAAGACTGTACAGGACGAGAAGGGGTGTTCGGTGTGAACCGCCACTCAATGCCACCCGGTGGCCACACCACGTCCCCGCCGCCCAAAGCGAACCACGATCGGCGGCGATCGTGACCGTGGCGTGAGCCGAGCAGGGCCGAAGCCCTCTGCCAAAGCGTCGCCGGCGTCTGAGGGCTCATGGGCCTTGCCCAGCGTCTGAGGGCTCAGGAGGGCCCATGGGACCGGGCCCATGGGCCCTGTTGTCCAGTCGATTCGACGTTCTCGGACCGGGAGGGCTACAAGAGTTTGAATGCCTGTGCGACTGGGGCCTTGCCACCGCACGCACATCGTGTAGAGCTCGCGATCGCACCGCGCCGCTGCGTCCGCGCTGGTACCTGCCGCGGTATGTACGACATACGCCACGACCTTGACATCGCTCGCACAACCTGATGCCCTTAGACTGCGAAGCCTGCGCCACTGATCGGCCGACGCGCCTGATCGTCGTCGCGTCCGACGTGCACCAATGGCGCGGCGAGCATTGGCGTGAGTGCGCGTGCGAGGATGCGCCCGACGCGACTTGTCCGCTGCGCGTCGAGCGCGTTAGCGCCCAACGCTCCTCGTCTCGAACCACCACGTCCGCGGATTCTCGAACTCGCCCGCGTCGCCCGACGCCCTCGCCACGCCGTCCACGCCGCCCGACGATGTTCTGCTCGCCGTCTCCGTCGTTCTCCGCGCCGTCCGCGCCTTCCTGCTCGCTGTCCCACCCCGGCAGCTCGTCGCCAGCCCCTGCCTCCCTCCGCCGCCCTGCACTCCTCGTGCACTCGCCACCGCCTTCCTAGGCCTTCTCAAAGACGTTCAACACCGCCCAAGGCCCCTTGTACGCCGTCCGCGCGCTCGTGTACGCTGCGGCCGCTCGTCTTCGGCCTGCCGACCCGCGCCCTCCACGCCCTCAACCACGCCTCGCACGAACGTGCTCGCCGACTTCGCGCCCGCGGAGACGATGCCTGAGTTGGCGGGAAGTGTGATGCGCCCTCCGTTTTGGTGAGTTTTTGTTCTGGTCGCGCTGCCCCCTCCCGTCGTTGTCCGGCTCTCCCGGCTCTCCCGGCTCATCCGACACCCCAGACGCCCCACTCTCGCACTCTTTCGACCAAAATTGCGCCCTTGCAGAAGACCAAGACGCTCGTGCGCCGCGCTGCACACCCTAATTTGGTGCGCCCATCCTCACTTCACCCTCTGCGCGCGCTGACCGCCTCTTTCTAGCCGCACAGGCCGACCTCTCCCGCACGGATCTGGCGGCGCCGAGCCGCTTTCGGCAGCCCAGCCGTCAGATATCGGGATTTCGGTGAGTTCAGACTGTGCTGTGGCCGGGCGCCACGCGACCCGCAGCCGCCGTCGCCGCACGCCTTGCAAGACGCGCGAGAAGAAAAGCACCGCGGCAGCCCAGCTCGCGCGCTCGGCGCAGCGCAAGTCCTTCACCGCGGAAGGAAGGCCTAGCCGCGGACGACGCTAGCGGCACGGTTGCGTCAGCACAACGAGGACGACGCAGGCGCGGAGACCCACCAAGTGGCCGGCTGGCTTGCATTCTCGCCCAAACGACACCGAACGCACCGCGTGCAGCGCATCGAACGGCCCGCGTGACCACGGGCGTGAAGATCGCGCGGGCACGAACTCTGCCGCGAGCCAGAGCTGCACGCGAGCGCCCTGTCCGGCCAGTCAGCGCAGACCACAACATCAGAGGCGGGCCGACGACTCACCGCGAGCGTCGCGCCCCGCGCCGTACACATTGGCAGGCACGCGGCCCATGCGTGCCGTAGGACGTGCATCGTCACGTCCTGCGATATCAGTCCAAAGTCGCCGCCCGCCCGCCATCTGCGGGCGGTGTACCGGCAGGCACGCGGCCGTCGCGTGCCGTGGGGCGCGCCCGCTGGCGTCCTGCGACTTCAGACCTTGCCCACCGCCATATACCATCTACGAGACACCGAACGGCAGGCGCGCTGGCCTGCGCCCTGCGATGTTAAATACACCTCGCCGCCGCGCAGCACCTCTGCGCGGCGAACCGGTAAGCACGCGGCCTTCGCGTGCCGTGGGACCCGCCCGCTGGCGTCCTGCGAAGTCAGCCCTTTCCCGCCGCGGTCTACGACTTGCGAGCAGGCGAACGGCAGGCGCGCGGCCTTCGCGCGCCGTGGGGCGTGCTGATCTGCGCCCTGCGAAATCAGAGACACGCCGAGCCGCTGCTCCGCGCGCGAGGCGTAACGAGCGGCGGCGGGCGCGCGCGAGGGCGCCGCCAGGGCACGCGAGGCTGAGAGGAAGCGGCGTCAGCTCAGCTAATGGCACAAGAAGCAAGACGGGACGTGAGCGAGCGCACCGCGCTGCGCTACGCCGGCCGGGGACGACGAAGGGCGGGACAGGGCGACTCACCGAAGGTCCACGAGCCGCGGCGGCGCGGTCGCGAAGGCGGACGAGAGCGGGCAGCCTGCGAGCCCTCGCGCTGAGGCGCGGAGGAGGCGAGGCTGCGGGTCGACCGAGCGGGCGCGGTGAGGAACATGCCGACTGCGGAGACGATCAGCAAGGGTCCGCGACGCCGCGCGAAGACTCACCGGAGAGGACGAGAGCAGCGACGACGTCGCCTCGGCGCGAGAGCGTGCGGCCGACGCTCCGACCAGCAGCGTCAACACGGCCGTGTCAGGTCTGTGTACGATGACCATGTGCGCAGTGAGCACAAGGTTCATGGGGACGCCGCGCACTGGCAGTCGACATCTGCAAACAATATCCGTAACTTCCTCGCCCACGCAGGCAAGATGGACAACCCCGATGCCGCGCTCTACAAAGAATGCGACGCTAAACGCCATGCACCACGTGAGGCCGTGGTGAGGGTGGAGAAAGGCTCGCCAAGGGTAGTAGTATTAGTCTGTTACACAAGCATAAGCATTGAGCGGCGCACACAGCGTGAGGCAAGTATGCTGCTGCTGCAGAGTAGTCTATAGTGCAGCATAAAATAATTGAACTTAGAAGCTCATGCATGAAATTTCCCGAATGAAGAAATCGTGCCCGCCGAGCGCAGCTTCGGCCCGTTTCCAACCTAGTCCCGTCTATCCCAGCCGACGTCGACAGGGATCCTGTGGCTCTTATGCAACTCGCATCCAAGCTGTCCCTGGACAATGGGAGCTTCGTCGATACCAAGTTCTATGCCTTCTCCCGTCGTAACACAATTGGCATGGTATACGCTCCGAGGGCGATTTACGCGAATAGTTGGATCCTGCGGGCAAAATCTCCTCAATACTTCGAGAGCCGTATGTCACTCCCCATCTCTAGCTCTCGGTAGATCGTGATATCGGAATCTAGTTCTTTTTGCAGGATACGACGCCAACTGCACTGTCGGCCGCTTTGACGATGACCTCTCTGAGGATCGTCGATGCCTTGACGAAGCGGACAGCCTTGGCTATGACTCTGACAGCGACATCGAGGACGACGACGACGACTACACGCCTGCAGCAACTACCAAGCTCAAGAACTCTCCCAGGTCATCTGCGGAATCAAGTGCAGCGAAGAGCGCTGACCTGACTTTGCCAGTAAGGCTATATTCTCCCTTCCCTGCTGCGATGGGCTGATTAGAGGGATGTGCAGGCTGTGAGCGAGGCGAGAGACGACTCATCTTCCGAGAACAACATCGAAGCCGAGGTGCCCGGGCAGCAAGGCCGAATTGTCGTTTTGCGCAGCTTTGCATATCCCACGTACGTATTATGAGTGAGCTTGCGGAATCGGTCTGATGGTCTACCGGCAGCTGGAAGGCGTTCATCTATTATCTGTACACGGGAAAGGTTGTGTTCGCACCTCTCAGATCTCGGAAGTCCGCTGTCCGACCCCCGACGAAGGCGATACAGATGTCGGCCTCGGCACCAGCCTGCTCGCCAAAATCGATGTACAAGCTTGCGGACGAAGTGCGTCTATCGGCCCGTGCCGTATCCTACCTGAGCTCATAGAGCATGTTGTATAGCTGGGTATCTCCGAGCTGAGAGATCTCGCTCTGAAGGATATACAATCGCAGCTATCCAGCGATAACATTCTCGCTGAGCTTTTCTCAACTTTCACATCCCGGTGAGTACAGTCGCCTCTATCTTGTCCAAAAATTACGTTGATTAACGATCGCATGGACAGCTACGACGCAATCCGAGACATGGAGATCGTTTTCGCGTGTGACAAGGCTAAGGCTACGCTCATGACCGGCGCGTCCTCCTGGATGAACGCTATCCCAGCGGAGATCCTGAAGCGTAACGTAGCTGTTATCGGGTTGTTGGTGGAGAAGCTGGCTGGCGCACACGTTCCCACGACTCCAGCCATTCAAAAGCCCATATCTTGTCCAAGCTGCCGCGCGGGTAACAATGGCTACCAGTTCTACTTGAGGTGCAGCCATTGCAACTACAACATGCAAAATGCCTTTTGATGTCCTGTAGTCAAATTCTTGTATGGGGCACAAGTCCAACTGCTTGTCTTTTGCCTAGATCGATAACGTTGACGAGCTTGAAGATTGAGAGACGTAAGGCCTTTTATCTACTGTGGACGGACACTGGACCGGCTCGATTCATAATTGAGGAAGTTGGCCAAAATTCGGTCGAGAAATTGCCTCACCGTGCGATGCTGCCTGAGCACGCAGGCGGTACATCGAGAAAGAAGCGGAAAAACCAACGCGGGATCAGAGTAGAGCGATTTGGTGTGCAACAGAGCCGCCGATGCATGTACTACCCTTCGAATAACACCCACATGTCCCTGATTTGATCATACAGCATAGCACTAATTTCCTTAGAGTACAAAATAGATCGTGAGTCCACGAATACACCTTTACCTACTCAGCCCCAGTCGCGCGGAGCCATGGCTGAAAGAAATCGTTGCTAAAGAGCACATCGGGCTCGACGAAGCCATTGTCCTCGCCCAGCGGCAGGAGAACCTTCGTGAGGCGTCCGTCGGCCTCAACGTGGCTCTGCACGTCGAACTCGGCGGCCCAGGGCTCGATTTCGACGTAGACGTGCCGGAGGCTCGCGACGCAGCGCATGGCCCACTCCGCAATAACGCGGTGGTTGAGGCCGGACGGCGCGTCGTCCTGCGGGCCGTTGTAGAACCAGCGCACACACAGCCGCAGCGTGTGCAGCGGGAAAGCGGAGAGCTTCTCCAGCATAGCGCTCTGCAAATTGTCAGATCAGCAGGACGATTGGGACCTTGCATAAGAACTCACCAGGTATGGCGCGACCTCCTCGTAGTTCCGGCCTCGGTAGTCGAATCGCAGCATCAGCTCGCCCAGCGTCCCTTGCACGGGGGCGAGGGTCCTTTCCAGCGTCGCGACGTTGAAATCGGGCAACTTGAGCTTGAGGTACAGACTCTGCAAGCCACGCACATCGCTGAGGACCAGTCGAAGACGCTGCTCATCGTTAGCTGTGAGCAGTGTTGAGGCCACAGAGAGGTGGTCGATGCCGCAGTTGAGCGCGAGCGTGTACAAGCCCTCGACGCTACCAGAGAGTCGCCTGAGCGAAGGCCAGGCCACTTGCGCCTGTGCTACTTGATTCTGCGCCCTCTGCGTGTCGGCGGTCGTGAATCCTGAGAATCCGTTGATCGCGACAGAAAGATGCAGGTTCTGAAGGTTCGGAAAGCAGCCTGTCAAGATTTGGAGCTTGACGTTGGTCGCATCGTTGGCGAAAAGAGAGTGCACACGAGGGAACTGGCTGTCCTTCTTCCGGAAGACAGGGGAGATGACTGCCATGAGCTCAAGCGAGTCCTTGAACGGCGCGAAAGTGACCACGGGGTCTTGACTCTGGCGGCGCTCGAAGTCGTAGAGGTCCGCATCGACAGTCGTCAGCGCGGCTTGCATCTTCTCCACTACCTGGAGCGTATATTTCGACGGGTTGTTGAGCACCAGAGTGTGCAGCTTGGTGAGACCAATGACCGCGTCGCAGATACGATCGTCGTAGGCGAGCACGTGGCCACGGCCGAGGCTGAGCCACTCGAGCTCGGTGGCCTTGGTGAAGACGTTGCCGAGCCGCTTGTCTTTGGTGATCCACTGAGAGAGAGGGATGTCGAGCCGTCGAAGGTACCGGTAGCAGTCCTTGCGGTCCTTGCGAGCCATGAACTTGCAGAAGGAGAGACATGTTTCTGGGAGAGCGAGAGTGACAGTGCCCGCGAGCAAGAAACGCGGCGACACTTGGAGGAGCGTGCGGCACGTGCGGGCCATCCTACTCGTATCCCGGCGGGAAAGATGGGACATGATTTCCGTGAGCACGTCCCAGTTGAGAATCTGAGTCACGCAGAACGGCATTTAGCATCGTGTTCGTTGTACATGACAAAGAACTCACAGCCTCTCCGTCGTCAACAGGGCTGCAGCGTGCGATTGGGCTTAGCGACGACATGGCGTATAGCGTAGAAAGAGGTGCGAGGATGGTAGTAGCTGACAGAGAGCTACAAGTGATTGATCCAGGTGGCGGTTCGTTATATACCTTCTTGTCCGTGACGAAGAGTGTCACACCGATTTCCGAAGGCCTCGTGGCGTTCGTCCCTGCAATGACGACGACAAGTAAATGGCCACTGGTCGAATACGGAAGCGATGACACACCCGATTCGTGAACGCCGGCCACATGAGCTCACTTTGTGGGCGTACGCAATGCAAAAACACTTGGCATTGCTTTGTGAACAGTACAGTGGAAACGAGATATTACACTTTGTACACGGCAGCGGCGGAGGGGGAAACTCTAACAGCCTGAGAACACATGAAGGACGACGATAAACCACAGCAAAAACCATAGCGAAGGGGAGGGGAGACTGGGATCATGGAGAGCGGGGAGATGAGAGAGGAATGAGACTTGCTCGTGAACCATGAACGACAATTCAGCTGCAAAGTGGTGAACATAGAATAGCGATAGTCATAATCAGAGGGGAGAGCGAAGTCCATGAATTCTGGTGTTGAGAAAGCGAGTGCGGGGAGAATGTATGCAGTGATGTGTGGATCCGACCAGACGAAGTGCGAAAATGGATTTGGAAAACAGTATGCGATCGATGCTGTGCGAGATGGTCCGGAAGGTGTACTGCGAACGGGTTCATTATGCAAACTTGGAAAGACGTTGTGCGAGAGCTTCGACAAGGTGTGCGTCTACGCCGAATTCCTTAGCGAGGTCTCCGTATGGTTGAATGTTTTCGTCGAAGATGTTGTATTTGCGGCTGCTCTGGAGCGGTGGGACGGACGTGGACGCGCTGCAAGGCCGCTGGGGCGACGCAGCATAGGACATGGCGGGGGAAGAGGTTGCCGGAGGAAGCGCGGCTTCCAGCATATCAGACAGCTTGCTCATCTGCTCGGTCGTGAAAGCCTGGCAGCCTATGGCAGCGCGAGCTAGCTCCGCAGCAAGGTTGGCCCATTCTGAGAAGGGATTATCCTCCGTGCGGGAGAGAAGGGCTTCTACAGCGGCTTGAGTGACCTCTGCGAAGGCGGATACAGTCAGTGTTGGACTGAGCGAGCCGAACCATACACTCACCATAAAGCAGGTCTCTCAAATTGCCGGACCAAAAGACGCGACTGTCCTCATCCGTAGGGAACTTCGATAGAATGCTGATAAGAGAGTGGAAAGGAAGGGACGGGACCTTGAGGAAGTGGCTATCCGGCGAGCGAATCAAGTGCAGAAGAGATTTCAGGTCGGACTCGGAGATCAAACCATGCTGCAGGGCGGCAATGACGTGCTCGTTGCTCAGGCCTGAGAGCGTAGGCCGCGCGCCGTCGAAGGTGCCTTGCCAAGAAGGGAACAGCTATGCGAGAATAATATTAGCTTACCTCATAGAGAGCAAGGTCGCGTACTCACAGCCCGCATGAGCTCCTCCTGGTTGCTTCGCGTGACGGTGACTCCACGAGCCCGTTTGCCCTTACCCAGAACGGAGTTCTGAGATGTTCTCAAAGCAGCTTTGGCGGCTTCAGGGCTGACCATCTCCACGAATGCGTGGCTGAGCGTCTTGCCCTTGCGGTCTAGCAGCACGTGGACGCGCTTGACCGGATGCTTGAGCCAAGTAGCGATGGCAGGGGGTGTGATATCCTAATGACATCGCGAAGTTTAGCTGACACCGGCCATACTTGCGCGAGACAAACATACCCAAGGGACGTTATCGATTCGAAGCACTACGGAGTCGTCTAGCTTTCCCGCCTTTGCAGTCTCGCGGGAAGGTCGAGAGTGAGCCACTGGAGTAGAGGCACCCTGAGCGCGGTCGAAGAAGTCCGAGGCAGCACCGTCGTTCGGGAGCATAAAACCGTGGTTGTAGCCGATAGCATCGTTGTCGACCAACGGAATAGGGCCGACATTGGGGCTAGACAAATCCTCGACTTTCTTCAGCTTGAAATCGAGAACCTTCGACTTGCAGACTGCGCATTCCATATCTTTCTCCCCGACGATGTTCAGAGCGCTCGTGAGACAACCAGAGCAAAGAGGATGGGCGCATGGCTCCAGCACTGCCAGGGAGCCTTTGCAGGCACCGCAGACTGAACAGGACGGAGGCGAGGGGGCGGGCGGCTGCTTTGGCGCTTCGAGATGGGCGGGAAGGGAGTGGGCGTCGTAATACAGGGCATCAGAGGAGACGGAGGTATCGAAGGGGTCTTGCAGGTGTAGAGGCAGAGTCCGAGAGTGCATCTGAGATGGCGCCTGGGAGAAGTATGCAGGGGGCTGGGTCAAAAACTCGTCTTCTTCAATGTCGCAGAGTTCGCTCATCTGGATGGGAAGAGGATGAGTGAACTATAAAGCGTGAGGCTCAGATTCATACGCACTTGGCCAAAGGCAGGCCTGCGACGAGTTTGCGCGGGATCAGTGACGGTACCACGGAGCCTGATTTTGTTGAAGAGCGCAGGGTTTGGAGGCGGGGTGTTGAGGTAGGCAGGCGACAGGGCATATGTCTGGACGAGCGAGGCGCGAGCAGGAGTCGAGAGCTGAGGGTTTGGAATTTGAATAAGCGGAGATGCAGCGACAGGAGGTTGTACGGTGGTGAAGGCTCGGGCGCGACGCTGGGATGAGAGGAAAGGAGCGGGTAGGAGTGCTTGGATCGAAGCACGGTCAGCTCGCGGAGGATGCCGAAGTGAAGCTGAGCCTACCTTGGTCGATGGAGAAGAAGCTGGATCCGTCAAAGTCCATACCGTCATCGCCTGCATCGACAAAGCACATTCGTCATCGGTCCCAGACACGTTTGAAGCGCATATATGCATACCTTCGTCGTCCGCGAACTGCGATTCCTCGCTAGGACGCACTTTTATGTCGTTTTCACCGGCACGGTTGCGCCAGTTGCCCGTAATATCTGCGTAGCTTTTCTTGTCCTTGAGCCTGAAGCTATTTTCAGGAGAGACGGGGACATTTTGACGGCGTTGTCCCGCGATTGATGCCGGGGTTGCGAGCGACGAGACGTTCGATGACGAGAACGAGTGGAGGCTGTGCGGGGTATACGGCGTCGATAGCAAAGTAGTAGGTGTATACGGCGAGGTGCTGACTTGTCGATGATGCGCTCGCGGAACAGTGCGCTGAGGAGTGGCTGGAGGGTTGCCCTGCTTGCTGCGAGCGACGGCCGGCGACGTCGGGGCAGAGGCAGCGGGAGGCGGTAAGGAGTGGCGGGGCATTGCTGTCGTTATCGGCGGGGTCGGTCTTGTCGTCGTCGAGGGCAACGATGAGGAAGAGGCGTATCCGTTGGAGAAGTCGGTGAGATGGTCGTGGTTGGAGTTGAAGTCGGGCGCCACGCGGGCCGTGGGAAGCATTCGTCCGAAAACTATCGCGACACGTCAGGTGACCGCGCTCCTTAATTACCGCGTCTGCCCAGGCAACCATCGAAAATGACGGGAAAATCCAAGGGATATTGCAGAACGTAAGAACACAACATAATCTCCGAAATCGAAGTATTTTAGCCGAAAATGTCTAATCTCTCAGACACGACCCTAGAGTCCTCCGCGGAGCGTCGAATCAGGTCGGCAGCTTGTTTAGAGCGAGGTAGCAAGGAAATCTGGAACGCCTTGGGGAAGCTGAATACGAGTCTTACCATCAATTGCCTTACTGCCTTTCACAAGTAGAACTCACTTGATTGCGCCTGGAACATCCTCCACTTCGGGTTCAATGCAGACTCCAGACAGTCATCCATAGGGCGTTGGGTCGCTTTATCTCGCCACGGATTTTGTCTATCTAATCTGTAAATTACCACTTATATTATATCTATGTGTCATATCGCCTTCGTCAGTCTTTGCACGCTCCTCAACGCCCATGGACGACTGGTAGAAAATATTTGGCGCTCGCTTCGGCAGCGTCGGCACGCAGCAAAAGAAAGGCGTCTCGCCGCGCGATATTAGAAAATCCCACCAACGGCGCTCGTCTTCGTCTCAACCCTACATTGGGTCTTCGAGGCTAGGTAGACTCACGGGAACTGTAGCAGTCGTATCGTACCGAAGAACAGCATACATTCTATTGGTGACACACGAGAGCACTCAAAATGACATACAATAAGAGAGCGCGAACGAGAACAGCACTACCACGACCGCCAGAGCGCGAAGTTGTCGACACGCTCCATGTACCAGACCGCGCTGCAGTCCGTGACATCGCCATGACATACACGAGCCCGTGTAGCGAAGGCCAAAGGTGCGCTACGAGGGGCGCGCACCGATTCGCGTTGAGTAGCTATGCATGCAATGTGGCCTCCCCTCGGGATGTCGCGCACGGGCGATTGCACGCGGACGCCGCGGCGCACTGGCGGAGCGCCTCGAACGCCGCGAGGACGAGTTGTTTGACGCGAAGAGATCCAGGACTACAAGGCGCGGCACGCGCACATGAGCGCGTGCACGTTAGAGGACGCCGCCAACTTGCGGCAGACTCGGATTGGTGAGGGGTCTCGTCGGGGCAGCGGCTGGGGTGTTGAGCGGGAGTGCGAGGCACCCGAAGTCTTTGTCCTTGAGGTTCAGGCAAGAGCAGGAGCGGCTCATTAGTGCCCGCATGCATTTCGAGGGGTGTGCTGAAGGTCGAGGTCAGTGCGAAGAGGGTTACGCGCTGAGACGCGGTGTTCCTCACTGCGAGTTAAGGGTCCGGTGCGGCCGCGCTGCAAGTCTGGTCGCCGCAGAGGCCCGGGGATACTACGCTGCACGCACGCTCGCTCAGACGCTTCTCGAGCTCTGGCGGCGCTCCAGAGTTTCCTGTGCTGTCGCCGAAGCCATGGAAATCGATGCCGGGCATGTCCACGTGAAAACGCACAGTGAGGGTGCGAGACGGGACAGCTTCACAAAGAAGGAGGGGGTATCTGAACTGGAAGACGCGTTGTTGCGCGGGACACTGACATTCGTCGCGCTTGTGTCAAGCTTGCTCTGCGGCGGAGTGGCGGTCCTAGCAGCACATCGTCTGAGATAGGTGATGCAAGGGTTCGGACGAGATACACGAGAGGCGGGGCTCCCTGACCTCGGCCTTGGGGAATGCTGAGGGTTGGCGCAGAGGGTGAGTGCACTGGGCAATAGTGCATGCCTTATTGCTTCACCATGACTTCGTCGATTACCTCTGGGTGCCTGCCCATGTGTGAGACAGTGAGACGAAGATTATAAGTGAGGACTTACCTGAACTCACTGCCCCCATGTCTCCTCCTTGCCTCCACCCCAGCCTAAACTTCATGTTCCTCTCTGCTTTCCCTTGATTAGCGTCCTGGGCACCGTTCGAAACTTCTAATTCGGTCAGCAGCTTGAGGGGATACAGTGTACAGCCAGAGATATAATCATAGAGAGCTGGCGGCACCAATGGGGTCACGACTGCAAAGTTAGCAGACCTGTATTCTTCGATATCGACGAGGTGAGGGGAAGGGAAGGTATCGAAGACCCAATGTAGGGTTGAGATGAAGACGAGCGCCGTTGGTGGGATTTTCTAATATCGCGCGGCGAGACGCCTTTCTTTTGCTGCGTGCCGACGCTGCCGAAGCGAGCGCCAAATATTTTCTACCAGTCGTCCATGGGCGTTGAGGAGCGTGCAAAGACTGACGAAGGCGATATGACACATAGATATAATATAAGTGGTAATTTACAGATTAGATAGACAAAATCCGTGGCGAGATAAAGCGACCCAACGCCCTATGGATGACTGTCTGGAGTCTGGGTTCAATGACGATTCCACGTGCATCTCGAGCTTTCTTGACATCGAATGTCGCTAGAGCTGCCGCTATCGAAACAAATATATGCGCTTTAGCAAAATGTTGTCCCGGGCATGCCCTGCCGGAATGAGGTGAGCAGACATCGATTTTTGGAGAGTAAATGGCAGCAACCTGCGTCCGAAACCGAAGGCGTAATCGAGGCTGTCAGGTACTCCTTCGAAGAACCGTTCCGGGATGAAGTTCTCCGGGTCGTGGTAGATATTCTCGTCATGAAGAATCGCCCTTCCAACAAGGGCTCAGATGTCACTTGATATTTCGAAAATCTCTTGGGATATACGCACCATGCATTGGCCACGACCGCCGTCCCTGCCGGGATGAAGTAGCCGCGGTACTCGTCGTCCGTGCTGAGTGCGTGTGGAACTATATGTCATGAGTATAAGAGAGCTATCAGGCCTAATCGTGCACGCACTCAAGGGTACAACCGGATGCCATCTGAACACTTCTTTCATCACAGCGGATACGTAGGGCAGGACCTCCTTGTCCTCGATGCGAGGAAGTCGCTCACCACCAATCACTTTGTCGATCTCAGCCTGTGCTTTAGCCTGGACGTCTGGATAAAGGGCCATGGCCAGGAAGAACCAAGACATGAGAGAGGTTGTCTAATTTCCGCATGTGAGTGGTACGTCTAACTGGCGCTGCATAATGACCATACCGTATCCATCGACCCCATAAGTATTCCGGCACTGGACCACTTGATACAATACTCTTCCTCTGGATCTCCGCTGTGCGCTTGCAGAAGCATACTCGCAAACGACGGCCCGATTGTACCAGAATCCTACCGCGATTCTGATTTCAGTGCACGTCGAAAGGATGCGTCGGTTCACAAACTGACCATGTGCCGCTTCGTCTCCTCGAATGGCTTGTTGACACTTTCCAGAACAACAGGCTTTGCGCGCGCCGCATACCGCTGGAAGTCGGCCAGTGGAAACCACTTGGGCACGTATCTCACTGAGGATGCATGTCAGCGAAACGGCGCAAGGCGTGGAGAAAATAGCGCGTAGCGTACAAATGGGAATCAAATCTACAAGCCATTCTCCTAGCACAGCGGTCTGTGCAAAGTGCTCGTTCGCTTTATGCGCTAGCTGGTATAGATCTTCGTCTTCTGT
This sequence comes from Phanerochaete sordida, assembly GCA_019973155.2. NCBI lineage: Eukaryota > Fungi > Basidiomycota > Agaricomycetes > Polyporales > Phanerochaetaceae > Phanerochaete > Phanerochaete sordida. The sequence continues at coordinate 894,483 of BPQB01000004.1, forward strand.
TATACCATCGTAGCCATATGCGACCTTGGCCGAAAAAGCTGCCACATTGCTGTGGGACATGGGAACAAGAGATGAGAGAGCTACGTTGCATCAACATGTTGGTGGCATACCGTTTTACAACGTGAGCGAAGTCTTCTGGTCGTTTTTGCAGGTCCTCAAGAAACAACGCGCTTTGGCGGTTGAGGAAGGGCACGTAGCTTTGCGCAGCACTGGGCCCCAGACCCTTCTGGAGGAGCCTCCGGCAGGCACGGTAGCGAAGTGTATTGTTCAACATGGCAACGGCGCCTTCAAATCCCGCCCTACTCAAATTCGTCAGTTCGCGTATTTCTAGTTCGCTGAAGGTACAGACAATTCGCGACCCATGATCGACCTTGGCCTGTCGGAGTAGATGGCGGATCTTCCGCCAAGAAGGTCGGATATAGCTTCGCATGAGTTGAGAATGAGACATGTGAGTCCCGGGACGCGTAGAGCCATGACGTCTCCTGTAGTCCTCTACTCAACTCCTGGTCCGAAGAAACCTGGCAAAGCACTCACCATACATGCGCCCCATGTCTCTGAACGCGACATGCGCGTTCTTTCGGGGCAGCTGCAAGAGGTTGCCGATGAACGGCAGTCCTGTGGGCCCTGGCGGCAGGTGCTTCGCGTTGCTGCGCCATCTGTCAAGCACGAAAGCGATCAGAAGCCCAGCTGTGGTCGTAGCAGCGATGTTTGCCAGCAGCGACATGGCATGAACGAGGGGGTTGAGAGCAAACCTCCGCCGTGTCTGCCTCACGCTGGCATCGTGCGATGATATGCTGCGGCGGAAAAGAGCGGGTCAATGCCATATTATACTGGTGTTCCCAACACTTGCAAGCCAGGGGTGAGCCAGGGCCAGATGGCGCCACAGCGGATAGGGCGGCGAAAGCGGAGGCATCCTTGCTCGGAGGCTAGAAGACCCCGGGCACTCCTCAGCGCCCATGTACTGAGCGGGACGACAGCAGCAGGTCAGCGAAAGCCATCAGCCTCATGCGAGAGTGCAAGCTTTCAGAGACACAGATAGTGGAGGCGATCGAGTCCAAGAGACTCCGGAATTCACGTAATGGTCATCAGTATGCGCGTCGATAGGTCGGCGACCACTTCGCGAGATGCAGGCGCCAAATACATCTGGGCAGAACTACAGCAGTGTTATGACTTCGCAAAAGGCAAATAACAGAACCTATCCTATGCATCGAGGCTGAAGATTTCGAGTCGTTCCGGCAGCGTCCTCGAGTGCTCGGCAGACTTGCGGATGAGCTCCGCAGCCGCCGCAGAACGAGGCTCCACAGACACCTTGAACGGCTGAGGGAAGCTGCGACACGCAGTCAGCCAAAGGAATGCCAGACAAGAGGCACGACGCACTTGATGGCACCCGGCGTATCCTCGACCGTCGGCTCGACGATGTTGTCTTGCGAGTCGCGCGCCTTCGAGATGTTGAACGTCGCGAGGGTCGTCGCGATCGACAGGAACACGTGCGCCTGCGCGATGAGGATGCCCGGACACACCCTGCGCCCGAAGCCGAAGGCGACGTTCAGGCAGTCTGGGGCGCCGTCTTCGGTGAAGCGCTCCGGCCGGAACTTGTCCTCGTCGGGGTACACGCTCCTGTCGTGCATGATTGCCCTGCACCGCACACCGTCAGCGAGGGAGGGCTGACATGGGTCGGGACGCACCAGACGTTCGCGATCAGCGTCGTCTTCGCGGGCATAAAGTACCCGCGGTACTCGTCGTCCTTGCTCAGCGCGCGCGGGACTGCGTTGTTCAGCATACGGAGCGTCGAAAAGGCACAGGAAACGTACTCAGCGGGACGACGGGATGCCAGCGAAACGTCTCCTGCATGACGGCAGAGACATAGGGCAGCGCGTCGCGATCCTCGACGCGCGGGAGGCGTCCGTCGCCGATGACCTTGTCGATCTCGGCCTGCGCCTTCGCCTGTACCTCTGGGTGGAGCGCCATTGCGAGGAAGAACCAGGAGAGCGCGGAAGTAGTCTACTCTGTCGTCAGGAGCGAGATGTGGGAAACATGCGAGCGGCGTACGGTATCCAGTTGGCCGAGGAAGATGCCTGTGCTTGCCCACTTGATGCAGTCCTCCGTCTCCGCATCGCCTTTGGCATCTCCTAGTAACATAGAAGTAAATGATGCGCCTGCTGTGCCCAGTTTCTGCTGTTGGCGTTAGGCATAATTCTCGGGAGACACCAGAATATAGACCGACCACGTGGCGCTTGGTCTCCTCAAACGGCTTGTTAACGCTTTCGTCGACAATAGGTTTTGCCCGATTAGCGTATCGCTGGAAGTACGCGAGCGGAAACCACCGGGGCACATGTCGCACTGTGTGCCGTATGAATATCGAAGATAGGCGCATGTTAAATGCCTCACAGATTGGCAGCATGTCGACGAACCACGTTCCGACCACAGCCGTCTCTGTAAAGTAGTGGTTCGCCAGGCACCCGACGACGTACAGCTCCTCGTCCTCCTGAATACCGTCATAACCATACGCAATCTTCATCGAAATGGCCGCGGCGGTCCTACTAGCGATCAGGGGCGTAGAATACACAATCACTGATATAGCGCGCACCGCTTGAAAATGTCGGTGAACGCGTCCGGCCGCTTTTGCAGGTTCTCAAGGTAGAACGCGCTCTGGCGGTTCAGAAACGGGATGAAGCTCTGCGCGGCGCTCGGGCCCAGTCCCTTCCGCAAGAGCTTCCGGCAGTTGCGGAAGCGCGGAGTGTTGTTTGCTAGGACGACCGTGCCCGTCCACCCAACTCTATCGGACGCGGGTGCGTGAGCGCGTGCCCTAGAGGAGAAGGGCAGCTGGAGAGGCGTACAAGTCCGTGCACATAACCATGGATGGCCTGTCAGAATAGATAGCACTCCTAGCGTCTAGGAGGTCGGCAATGGCCTTGCGCGAGTTCAGCAGCATAAAGATATGTCCTGGCACGCGCAGAGTCACGAGGTCGCCTGCAAGCAACCCGTTCAGTCTACACCGGAGCTGGAGCAGGACGGAAAGCGTACCGTAAATATCTCCCATATCTCTGAAAGCCTCGAACTCCTTCTTTCGAGGGATCTGTAGCAGGTTCCCTAACAGAGGAAGGCCTGGGGGCCCTGGCGGCAGGTGTACCGCCTTCCTATGCCATGAGTTGAATATGAATAGCAGAAACAGTCCCGCTGCGAGTCCGGCCGCGATGTCGACGAGTAACCATGACATGATGGGAGTAAGTTGGGGCGTGAGTTCCGTAGACGCAGCAGGTCCTCTGCGCTATGAAAGAGGGAAGACAAGCTGATATATGAGCGCAGATTCGCGACTGATCTGCACAGCAGAGTGCTGGCTCGTGCGCGACAGGTGAAACACGTCGGGAAGTGTAGTGGGTAAGCGGGTAGGCTGCATGAGTGGCTAGAACGGTGTTGAGCTCGGCTCCACTAGCTCGTCGCTTGGACTGAGAGTAGCCAAAGTTCCAAATGCGCTACAAGCTCAGCGGCTTGCCCATGCCCGGCAGACACCCTTTTGCACGCAGACGGTGGCTGCTGCCTGTCGAGTACCTAGATGAGCAAACATTAGCCAAGCTTGACATCCAGGGATGGTCGTTTGAAACATGTCTTGAGGTTGCATACGAGCAGGCCAAGAGTGGCCTACAGCTAGGGTTAGGTTTTAAGTACGCTGTCTGCGATCAGATTTAGATCGGGTCCTCGAACCTTGCAACACGACCTTCTGCTCACGTCTATCGTTGATACCCTCGGTCGCGCAGCGCGCAGACGTCACAGTCGACTATACAGACGCTATTCGAACGATCGATGCGACGGCCAGCGTATCGTGGATGCTGGGCGGGGCCGCACGCGCCAGCGGAGACATCTGTAACGCGGTTATCACCACAGGCTCAGCGCCGATGACCTCACCGCCCTGCAAACTCTCGCAGCTCAGAACTCTCTCTGAACCAGAGAGCCTTCCCGCTACATCTACACTCACGGCATATACCCATCTTACAGCATACCCTCACGCTCACAACATGACAGACTTTGTACGGCGGCTCGTGTCGGGCAACAAAGCGCGATTCAAGGACGAAGAGCTAGACTTGGAACTAGGTGCGTGACTGCATCCTCATTTTGAGATGCACGTCTGACTATGCAGCAAAGATCTTGCATACATAACAGACCGCATCATAGTCATGGGCTTCCCTGCAACCGGCCTCGAGGGACTTTACCGCAACCGCCGCGAAGACGCGAAGAAATTCCTAGACCACCATCATGGCTCCAACTACTGGGTCTTCAACTTTTGCCCAGTGAAGGAGAACTCGTATCCCCCAGAAGTATTTGATGGGAGAGTGAGCAGATACCCTTTCCCAGACCACCAGTAAGTCTTGCTGTGGTTATCGCGTGCACGAGCTAAAGTGGCGCAGTGCACCTCCTTTGGCTGTTCTACCGCTCATCGCACGGGAAATCCGCGCTTGGCTTGATGGGTCGCCCGAGCGTGTAGTGGTTCTGCACTGCAAAGGTACGTGATGCGTATATATGCTTGCTATACGCACGCTGAGCAGTCAAACAGCCGGCAAGGGCAGGTCGGGTACGATGGCCTGCGCGTATCTGCTCACCTTGACAGGCCTCCCTCAACCACCGAATGTCGGCCGCAGCCGCGCAGTCGAGGAGAAGGCGAAGCAGCGCGCCGAAGATATGATGAACGCTATGCCCACCGACGTCGACGCCTCTGTGAACGCTGAACCCCGGTCGGATGCTTCATCTACGTCTTCCGACCCAATCAAGCACGGAATATCTGACAATGCTGTGGACACGAGCACACCAGACGGTGCAAACGCGCCATTGAGCGCTCCCACGAAGTCCACCACCTCTTTGGACGACGTCTTCAAGCTGCATACAGCCGGGCGGATGAAGCCGCCGTCGACCCCCACGGCGAAGGTCAAGCCCGGCGTGAGCATCCCAAGCCAGCGGCGCTGGCTGTACTACTGGTCGCTGCTGCTCTCGCACCAGGGGCCACCGGGGCTGTGGTCCCTCGACCCGCGCGAGCGCGAGCCGCCACCGAAGGTGCGGCTGACACAGCTTACGTTGCGCATGCACGAAGTCTCGGGCGTGAAGGCGCAGCTCATCAAGGCCGCGAGCACGCTCCTCGACCGCGCGGGGCGCGGGAAGCTGCCTGGCGGCACGAGCCAGGTCTGGGCGTCGCTTGCGCGGTACGACGACGCGCTCGTGGACCGCCTCGAGTGGTGGGAACGCGCGACGCGCGACGCAGGCGGTGCGCTCGGTGTGCGCAGGCCCGGCTCGGAGCGCCAACCCGAGGGCGCACTGAGCGACGTGTTCGCGACGCCGCAGTGGGACCGCGGCAAGATGGTGCGGCCGTTCGCGCGCCTCGGCACGGTGGGCGAGGAGGGCGTGCAGAAGACGGCGGCGGAGGTGCGTGCGCTCGCCGACTCTATGCTGTAGCGCGTCTGATAAGCTACCGACGCAGGAGGGGAAGATCGTTACCTACACATTGCGCCCGCTTTCGGACGACAGCTGGACGCTGGTCAAGTCGGGGCTCGAGAACGACGCGGAGAGTCCCGCTGTGGAGTCGGAGCAGGCTTCCATCCAGGACTCGACGCGCTCATTGGAGGATACGAGCGGCGTCGTTCTCGACGCGAACCGCGAGGTCCGCGTAAAGCTATACATGGGCCAGGTACGCAGCGCCAAATCGCCTCCCCTGCACGCTCGGAATGGCTGACGGATCGCGCAGGTGTTCATGGGCTGGTTCTGGTTCATCCCCGCCTTCCACATGCCGCACCCGCGCTCGGCGGCGCAGCCGCCGACGGTGCTGCGCCTGACGCGCAAGGAAGTCGACTTCCCGCTCGGCGTTGGCGCGCACATCGTCGACGTCGCGGCCTCGCTCGAGTGGTGCGCCGCGGACGCCGACGTGCTCGCGCCGCCTGCGCGCAAGAGCAGCGAGGACTCGGCCGCAGGCGTGGGCGACCCCACGGGTGCCGCGGCGGCCCTCCACGCGGCGGCGACGGGGGACGCACAGCAGGCGGTGGACGCGTCCGAGGTCGGACACGAATAGGGGGTGCGCGGCGCAGGCGCGCGGGCGTTCCTTGCCCCGCGGACGGCAACGGACGCGCCTCGTTTCCCGGCGTTGCTAGGCGGAGGCGCGTGGGTGGGACGGCGACGGGGGTAGCGCAGGGTCCTAGTGACACATGTCGGTGATTAGCTCGCAGCAATCCCAGTGCTCGGCCGCTGCTCCTGGTGGGCCGTCGGCCCCGTTCTGGACGCGTGCTCCCAGGTGCGGCGCGCTGCGTCCCGCGGCGAGGGTGGCTGGCGCCACCGCGTGAGTGTCTGGCCGCGCCGGGCGCTCCTGGGTGGTTGTGGGCGCGCCCGGGGGCAATCTGTGTTTTCTGGCGAGGACGTCCGTGCGTGCGGCGGCGGCAGCAAGGCACAGCGGCCCCAGAAAGGCCTAGCGGGCAGGGCGTGATGGCCGCGGCAGGCATGCGGCCTGTGGGTGATGTGCAGATGCGGGGGCGACGGCGCTGCCGCAGAAGGCAGGCCAGGTGATTCGCAGGGGCCCGCGCTGCTTCTGCGCGAACACGCTCTGATGAGGCCCTGGCCAGCCTCGGGCAGCGCGCCTGCCCCCCGTCCGCCCTTCCCTCCTGCCCCCACCTCCCGCACCGCGCCTGCTGACGGTGGCCGCGCTCGTCGCATCGCGTGCGTGGTGCGATGCTCCCCTACGGGCTCAAACTCGTCTGGTTCGCGCTCTCGCTCGCGGGTGCGTCGATCGCGCCCGCCGCGGCCCTTCCGTAGCACGCTTATTAACCTTTCGTTCTCTTCCCGGCTTTCTGACAGGGCTGCTGAGCAGCTGGGTCGCTCTCCCGGCCTTCCCGAAGACCATCGCCAAGGATGCATGGTTCCCGATCGTGTATGGCTGCGTCGGTACCGTGCTGCAGGGGATGTTCTGTCTGGGTATGCTGCGAGTGGCCGCTTTGTCACGCATCTAACGTGGTGCAGGGCTCATCTGGAAGATGGATCCGTTTCTTATGCCCAAGGCTTTTTGCATCGGTATGTACCGCTATCCACGCAATATGTCGGCGTACACTGACGGTCGTTCAGCGCAAACGAGCCTCATGCAACTGTGCTGGTCATGCCTGGCCGGCTGCTGCCTCGCCATGTCCTTAGCGAGCGCGGCTGAGGTGTTCCGCGGCCGTAGACTCGCACGCCTGCTCCACAGGTACGCATTGCATTACCGTCACGTCGTGTAACCCTCGCTCATCGTATTCCCACTCGGCCATAGACTAACCAGCAGAGTGCACCAAATAGCCTTGGTAGCGTTTTTTTCGGCAGCAGTCTTTACCGCGCAGCTCGCCCTGCTGTTCAAGCTAGATGCCGCCCAGCCTATTGATGGTCTGAATTGTGACGCATCGAGCCCTTCATGGTGAGCACCTTCCCTGACGCTGCCCTAGCTTTCGGCTGAAGGCCCTATCTCCGATCAGGGTCCGACTTGTAGGATACTCGGGGACCTCTCTCCTTCTCGCCGTTCCTTCCGTCATCTTATCTCTCATGACCGTCATTCACATCCTTTGTCCCCGTCATGTCCAGTCTATGACCACCGCCATGGCCCGTACGGCATACTCTCACGATGCACTCACCTCCCTTCCCACCCGACGAACACGACACCGAGAGCCAAAATATGAACCCCGGCAGACCGACTCCTTTGATTACGCCCTGACGGAGCCACCAATAGCCACTCATTCCGCGCTGCATCTGCCCAAGACGCTCTTTCCCTCAGATTATTTCGAAGGCCCATACCCCCCACTAAGTCCCGGCCGCGTGCCTTCACAAGCGAAGCACTCCAAATTTCATTTGCCCTTCACCAACCCTTCAATATCTCCCAGCGGAAGGGCCTCGACACCGTCCAGCCCCCAGCCAAGCCTGCGAAGCCTACGAGATTCTCCCGTCCGTGAAGTCGACCGGAGCCGACACAGTTCGTACCGCAGCGCGCCCTCGCCCATCATCTTCGCCCCTGCGCCGCGCACCGCCAACGCGCCGCGCGAGCCGACAGTGGTCAACATCTCGCCGTCGCCGGCCCCGGCGTTCGACGACGAGAAGGACGACGGCTCGATCACAGAGGTGCACCACGACGCCGACGGCGACAACCTCGGCGCGCTGCGCTGGCCGCACGACACGGAGCACGCCGCGCTCAAGAAGGACCGCGTGCTCGGCCTCGGCCCCGGCTTCGACAGCGACGCGGGCGACGACACGGAGCCCGTCTTCCGCCCGTTCCCGCGCATCCGCCGCTCGCCATCCGGGCAGCCGCCATGGCTCGACGACGCGCCCGCGCCATACCCGCCGCCGCTGCGCGGCGCGTGCTTCGCGCTCTTCCTCGGCGGCGCGCTTGTCGTGTGTGCCGTGACGTCCCTCGTCGACATCGCGCGCGGCGCGTCGCCGACGCCCTTCGGCACGCAGCACGCAGCGCTCGTCCTCGTCGCGTGGGCCCCCGCGCTCTTCGTCGGCACGCTCATGCTCGTGAACCACCTAGACTGGGTGCTGTGCGCCGCGCGGCCGTGGCCTGCGCTTGCGCTGTGCCGCCGCTAGTATCGAACACTGTATTCTACCTCTGCAGTCCCTCGCTGTCCTTGTTTTCTCCTTCCCGTTCCCGTAGACGTGGATTGCACTGTTCTTGGTTACGTTAAGCATGGCACACACGTTCTTTGCTCTTGCATATACACCTTGGTTGAGTTCGCCTGTCTGCTCATGCATACCCCCTTTGTGCTTCTACCGTGTAGCTTACCTGTAAGACTAACCCGCGCGCCGACTCGCAATACCTCGAATGCACCTTCGCAGACGATTGATACCACGCTCGCTTGTAGTACCTAGTACGCAATGAACGACGCTCATTCCGGTACCGGACCAAAAACTTGACATCCGACTGAGTTCTCAGTACTCCGGACGGCAAAGCCAGCAGGACCAACAGGGGTGGCTGTTCTTGCTATAGGGGTGCGGTGCAGACCATGCGGCCATGAGAGCAAATTTCATGTCCGTTCAGTTGCTATAGGCCGACCAGCATCTTCTCAAGCAGCTGCCAAAGTTGCGCAGTCAGTGCACAGTGAAGCCCACATGTTAGACCAGAATTAGATTATAGGAGTGCGATGGTGCGGTAGACATGAAAACGTTGAAGTCGACAGATGCACGAAACCCGGGGTGCTGAAGATGGACTAGTTGAACAGTCCGTGCGAAGTGAAGATTGCGAGCGTGAGAGAAAGTGGCTGCTATTGAAACTAACCGCGCCTTTGCACGAAGTTCTGCAGCGATCGTGAGCTGGGAGAGTGAATTCAGGAAGCATGGGAACGCACGTCGAGATCTTGTCTTGTTACCACCGCCAGAACGAACTTCCGGCTTGTATCAGTGACTGCAACATAGAACTGTCAGCGACTTCATGTGCAAACGGTGATGTCGGGCTGCGCACCTAGAGCGAAGATCTTGTCCTGCAGGAACTGCTCGAGCTCGTCGAGGGGCGTCGACGGCGTGATGACCGTGTATGGCTGCGAGCTCGAGCGGATGAACTTGGTCATGTACTTCGCCACCTTCTCGTCCTGCAATGCGCATCCGGGTGAGCAAAGCCGTGTGCTCCGCGGCCAGAGGGCACGCACCTGGCTCGCCTCGCCCGCCTCCCACTTCTTCTTGAGCGCAGCGACGTCGATGTAGCCGAGCGGCTTGCGGTGCCGGTCCAGGACGCTGCGGTGCACGAACAGCGATGGGATCAGCGAGGACGGCCCTTCGCGCGGCGATCCGCCACGCACGGTATGTGTGAAAAGTCGCGCTCGTACGCGAGCTCAATCGCCCGCGAGATCGCCTCGTCTTGGGGCAGCGCAAACGCAGGCGGAAGTTGCAGGTCCTACAGGGCAGCTCGCGTCGTCCATGAGTGCAACCAGGGTTGGGAATCCGCGACGCACCTCGACCACCGCTCCCCGGTACTTGTCACCCGCGCCGAAAGGCGGGTACGCCAGCCCGTTCGGAGTGCTGCTTGCTGCTGCTGTGGACATCGTTATCGTAGTCTGTCTCGGGCAAGAAGGTAGTGGGTCAAGAGACGGGTCGTCCGAAGGGCAGCAGCGCTGGGTTAGACGTTTTGAGGTGCTTGGAGGCCATGGTGGCGGAACGAATCAGGCCATTTTGCGCGCGCCTCCGGGCGCTTCACCGCCGATGCGCTCTTCATCGCGGTCGTCCCACTACCTCCGGCTGCCTCTTACACTCAAGGTTTACATGCCCGGGAATACGCTCGAGAGGGTTTGTAACCCTTTTGAAGACGTCACACAGTGGTCTCTGCGAAGGAATCTTGGTTATGTACGTGTCTGAGTGCGTTTGTGTACGTGGCTCATCGAAATCGCGGGACCTATGGCAGGTCATCCCAGGCGCGCTGTGCCCCAGGTCAGAGAGGCGGCAGTCATTTTAGAAATATCCGTGAAGGCCCAGCGCCGCTATATGCTTAGCGTAGCTGAGCTTTCACGGACGACTGTTGACACCCGACCGCGCTCGACCGACGCCGGTATATCTACCTCGAACGAAGTGTGCAGGCGAATAGCTACGCGCTACGAGTCGGCCGCATGACAAAACCTCCGCGTTGGTGCCAGCATGGCGTGCAAAGCAGGTGTGAGCAGCTTCTAACAGCGGCTTCCCGTGCGTCAAGTTCCCGACCATTGTGGCTACCGCCGCCCGACCCGACCGATTTCTCCTTGCGGCATTGACCTTTAGCTCGGCCATGGACTTAAGTGAAGCTCTGCTGGGGAAATGCATGCAAAGTTGCCAGAGGATCGAACTTGTCGGGCAGTATGCGATGGCCATGTCTGCAACCTCCATTGATTAACATGCGACCCACGGACGGCAGCAGCGCCCAAGGCCCCTTGGCGTTGAATGCAACCCTGGCGCAACCCTCCCTGCGTCGCTCTATGCTCATCTCTGCGGCGTTTGACGTAGGTGTCGCAGCTGTAGCAGGGGCGTGGTGTCCGCAATCGTGTAACATCGAAGCCCGTACTGACATTGTTTCAGCATGCGCCCGCTCCTCGCTGCCATTCCTGTAGATAACACGGCGCCGGTCATATAGGAAGCAATGCGTTGCTCATGGAATTGTGTAGCCGAGCCCTCCTTTACGACTTACAGGGACCATGCTCGTCCAACTCCTTTCTGCCATCGTCGCACTCTACCTTGCCTCCAGGCTGCTGAACTCGCGGAGGCGAAATGTCCACCTTCCTCCGGGGCCGAAGCCTTTGCCGTTGCTCGGCAACCTGCTAGACATGCCCAAGAGTGAGGTGCACGTCACCTTCAGGGACTGGGCGAACATCTATGGTGCGAGCTCTTCTATACCCGCCGTCCGTCCCCCTAACATCGGCGTCAGGTAAGGACCTCATGAAGGTCGAAATGCCTGGAGAGACGATGTATGTCATCTCTGACAAGAAAGTCATGGTCGACCTCTTTGAGGGACGATCTGTGATCTATTCGTCCAAGCCCACGTTTACGATGGCTGAGTCGTAAGTCGTAAGCAACATCTCGAGCCTGTCCCCGGACTGACGATGGCGCAGTTCCGGCTTCAAGAACGGCATCCCCCTCCTTCCTTACGATTCACGCTTGAAGACCTCTAGACGACTTCTTAAGCAAGGTCTTTCGCCCGCCGCTGTGCGCAGCTACTACCCGTATATCAACAACCGGGCAGCGCTCTTCCTAGAGACGCTGAATGAGAAGCCCGACGACTTCGTCAGACACTTTACCAGGTATGTTATCGTGGCCTGCGCGCAGCTGTCATCTATCTCAACCCCTCTGCTCACAGAATGGCCGGACATACCGCTTTGAAGATCGCCTACGGATACGAAGGCGTCACAGAAGACGATCGCCTACTGGAGACCGCCATACAGGCCATGGAGTACTTCGCGACCGTCGTCAGCCCGGGCAAGTGGCTGGTAGACTCTCTGCCGATCCGTACGTGTCTCAATATTGCCAGACGGTTCAGCACTGATGAAGTGTTCGCAGTCGATCGCCTTCCGTCATGGTTCCCCTTTGCCCAGTTCAAACGAATTCAGAACCAATCAAAGCCCGTCGTCTACGAGACCATCACAAGGCCTTTCGAGGAAGTCAAGAGACACCTTGTAAGCCGCTCCGTCCTGAAATACAGCAGCGTATGCTCAGAGCATTCCAGGCTCGAGGCACTGCCGACGGCTCCCTTTCCTCCTACCTTCTCCAGTCAGAGAAATCCGACCCTGAGCTCGAGGACGCCATCAAGTGGGCCGCGACCAGCGTCTTCCTGGGCCAATTCGACACCGTACGTACTTAGCCCGCATCGCGCGTCTGCTCTCTGAGTTTGAACCACTTCTCTAGACAACGGCTACTCTGTCTTGGTTCACGCACGCCATGGTCAAGCACCCGGAAGCGCAGAAGAAGGCGCAGGAGGAGATCGACCGCGTCGTCGGACACGACCGTCTGCCCGAGATCGAGGACCGCGACTCTCTGCCCTACGTCAACGCGGTCCTGAAGGAGATCTTCCGGTGGCAGCCCATCATCGCCATGCGTGAGCGCCCTGCGACCGCGTGCGCCACACCCGCTGACCGCCCGCTGCAGTGCCGCGCGCGTCCAGCCAGGACGACGAGTACAACGGATACTTCGTGCCCGCCGGAACGTACATGCTCGCGAACATCTGGTGCGTCTGTGCCTCGTCGTCTGCGCTCCGCCGCTGAACGGACCCAGGGCCGTGCTCCACGACCCGGAGGTCTACCCTGAGCCCGAGAAGTTCCTGCCCGAGCGCCACCTGAAGGAAGGCACCCCGGACCCGCTCGACGTCGCGTTCGGGTTCGGCCGCCGGTGAGCCCTTTCTGCTCTCCCCTCGCCGCAAAACGCTGACTTACGGCGCATCTAGGGTCTGCCCCGGCATGCAGGTCGCGCAGTCGCAGACGTTCGAGACCATGGCGAGCATGCTCGCAACGTTCGACCTCCGGCCCGCCAAGGACGCGCACGGAAAGGAGGTGATGCCTGAGACGAAGGGCATCGACAGCCTGATCAAGTGCGTGGTCTCTCCCCTCGGCGTGGCTCGACGTGTCGCTGACCCTTGCCAGTTTCCCGGTGCCCTTCAAGTGCACGTTCACGCCGCGCTCGCAGGCCGCGATGGAGCTGGTCCACCGGTGCGCGGAGCACGCCCGCTCGCTGCCTGATAGGCTGGAGCGCTGGTCGGACTAGGTGTAGAGCTGGCGCGGTGCCGAGATAAATCTAAAGTGCTTGTGTGTGATATGCCGTGCTGTGGACAGTGCGCTCTAGCAATTCTGAAGTGTATGTGTACAAATATTTATCTCAATTGACAGCTGCAATGGTGTTTTATGGTATGAGTCGTGCGCGAAGCAGCAGCGATGGCAGTGCTGAGCCCAACGAGGTTAAGTGCACAAAACTTTTCATCTCCTCAAGCGTGAACGGGCATCATTTTACCTTTCAAAACTCAGGAGTATCACGGTCTCACTTTCACGCATCATATCTGTGGCTCGAATAATATTATTTGCCTACGCATGCCAGCATGTGCAAGCATTTTGGATTACATCCACCGCCACCTCTACCCACTCCACGGAGAAGCCGACAGACTCTCCAAAACCACGCGCTCGTCCCTCAACAGACCGAGGCCGCGCAGCTTCATCCACGCCCATCCGCCCTGCTTCGCCGCCGACAGAGGCTCGAAGATGCCCCCGGCGGGGAGCACCATCGCCGCGGGGTGGGGGCCCCCGCGCTCGAGCTCCTCTGCCGACTCCACCGGCGTCACCGGGCCCGCACTGCTCGCCGCGCTGCTCGCCTCCTCCGAGAGGTCGCCGACGACGAACACCTGCGCGCTCGCGAGCGGCGACGCGTGCGCGGGCGTGTCCGCGAAGTGCATCGGCGGCGTGCGCGGCGGCGCGGCGGCCGCGGCGGGCTGCGCCGTGGCGGCCTCGGCAGCGGCGCCCGCGGGCGCGATGTGCAGCCCGCAGAACGCGGCGGCGATGCGCACGTTGGGCGCCGCGTGGGAGATCTCGGCGTCGCTCATGAAGAAGGTGTCGAGCTCGAGGACGGCGTGGCGCAGCGCGGGGAGGGTGATGCGCTCGACGGGGTCGAACGTGAACACGCGGCGCAGGATGCGCTGGGCGCCCTCCGAGATGGGGAGCATCTCCCGGAGGTAGTTCTCGTGCACCATGTACTCGCGGAAGCACCGGTCCGAGGTGATGGCCTTGTTCCACGGGCTCCGGCTCGTGATGATGTTCACGAGGATGACACCCAGAGCCCAGATGTCAGAGGCACGATTGGAGTAAGGGACTCGAGCAGTCTCCTCGCCAATGCACTCTGCGGAAGCAAATGATTAGCACCGGTCTGAATTCAAATGTTCATGCGGGGCTTACCTGGGCTCATATAGTACGAGCTTCCACAGCCAAACGTCTCACTGATTTGGTTGCAGGTAGCAAGCCCGAAATCAGTGAGATAGACGGTTGTACCGTCCCGTGAGATCAGGATGTTCTCGGGCTTCAAGTCCCGATGGTAGATGCGCTTGCGGTGGCAAGCCTCTACGGCATCCAAGATCTGCAGGAAGATCGACTTCGCCATCTCATCGTTCCGGAAGTACTTCTTCTCATCGACAACCTTCTCGAACATATCGCCACCAGGGCAATAGTCCAAGACGATGTAGATGTTCTCCTTGTCCTCGAATGCGTCGTGCATCGATACGACATTAGGATGACTTGACATCTCGCGATGAGCAGAGACTTCCCGTCTCACTCGCTGCAGAGCACTGGGCGACAAGGCCGCCTTGTGGAGGACCTTGACGGCTGTGCGAGGCGAGGTTCTCGACGAAGAAGACGAGTACGACCAGGCGAGGTCGATGGCTCGATAGACGACACCATATGACCCGGATCCCAGCATGTGAATGAGCTGGTACTGGCCGTTACCGACGGTACGGCCAGACATGTCCGGCATGGTGGTGTGTGCAGCCATAATGATAGCAAAGAGGGTTGGTGATGAAGGATGAAGAAGGGGAAAAGTCAAGTGAGTCCAGCACACTTGACGAAGGGTGAAGAAAGGGTGGACTGAGAAACGCACAAGGGGCCTCTTTTATGCCTGCTCACTGCTTTGGATTGTTTGGCATTCAGCGGAGGACGGAAGGCTATATCGGCGTCGTGACATTTGCGCCGCTCTGCGGGTCGCGATTTGGGCTGTTTCAAATGGCGGGAACGTCTCGCGCGTCGAACGGGTCGCAACTCGGGCTGTTTCGATCGACGAGAAGAATGTACGGAGTCGGAGGAGGGAGAGAAAGTAGACGGAGAATGCAGACAAAGACCGACGCAAAGTCGGAAGAAGAGCATATAGTCCATCAACGGGTGCAAGTATAGTGGTTGTAATTCATGCGTTGCGTTTCGAACCGGGGTATTATTGGCTGTAGCGGAAGGCTGAGAACAGTGAGGCTGCTAGCCATCGCTGCCGGTGGCACTGCAAAGATGGTAGGAGTGGGCTTGGGGTCAGAGAGTGAGAGCATCGCTGGCAGGTACGGGGGACGAGGACGGCATGCATGTTGGTCCGCTGCAAAGCGCGTCGCGGCCGCAGGCGGCAATTCGAGCGCCGTCTTTGTGGCGCTGGCGTCTATACGACCACCACCACCACCACCACCACCACCACCATCACCGTTGCCGCTATCGCGACCGCTGCGTATACCGCAGTGAGGATTACTTCATGCGTAGCGACGTACGAAACCGCCGCCATTTCATTGAAAATGCCGCCACCAAAATCGTTGCCTGTACGCTCTCGACACCCTGACCTACCCCCTTTCGTTCCCGCGAACATCATGCTCTCTACACCACCTTACAAATCCCATACTGAAAACGCGAGAGCATGTCAATTTTGCTCAGATCCCCAACCACACATTCATTTAAGGTCATCTGTCGTCGCTCTTACCCCTAATCGTAGTCGCCCCGCCGACAGCCGTCAGCGACGGTCATCCTGCCTCGACGCCACCTTCGTACCTTCACCACGGTCGCAGAAGCGGCGCGCTCGACGTCGCAGCCGTCCCTTTCCTAACCCGCGCGACAAAGCGGCGTGTGCCCGCTTTCGTCTGGCAAAGCGACGGCCGTCTGCATTACCGCCGAAGGAAACCCCTGAGCACTGCTCCCCGCCCCCGCAGCCCTTTCAGCTCGCCACGATTTCGCACATCGCCCGGTGCGCCTCAGCAGACCTTCAGCTAGAGCGCGAGCCAGTTGCGGCGTCTGCCGTTGGCTCTCAGGTGCGGTGGGGAGATACCTGGCAAGCTCCGCTCATAGTAGCCGCGGACAGGGAGAGAACATCAGCGAATGGATAGCGCCACCGGTACCTTGACATCTGCGTGCTTGATTGCGAAGCTCTACGCAAAACCAAGATGTATTTCCTATTCTTTGTTCCCCTAGTACTCGGACGGCCTCTATTTCCCCCCACACTGACTTCCCGCGTTTCCCCCCATCGCTTCACCTATGTTACTGTGCCACCGGTGGTTTTGCTTAGCAGAGTAGCGGAGTGCTAGTCCGGCCAACGTCCCGCTTGCAGTAGCGTAGTATCCGCGTACTTTTCGGTCGTAGGTTGACGAGGCTCCTCACGGATGTCCTGAGCTTATGTAAGCGTAGTCAACTGAATCCAACCTCGTTCTCGTACCCCGTGAGAAACACGACAGGGGGGCAATTTTTCTCTCATTTCCAACGCCCGCCTACACCGCCAATCGTCGCAGGGGTGACACCCAGACCGGCGCTTTGGCTGAAAACCGCACGAGCTGTCGTGCGGAAAGCGCAAGGCTTCCGGATGGATTCCGGACGGTGAGGTGGCACCGGTAGAGGGACAGCTGGTGGACCGGAATCCACACAGTCCACGGTGTGGATTCTGGATGTGCTATGTACTAGAAGCCAGTCATTCCTTCAATATCATGGAGAGCGCAGTGATATACTCACACAAAGAGCTCGCCTGTAAATGGACTCATAGCTGACATGGTTAGTACGACCTGTGAATAACGCGACTACAGAAACCATCGAGGCTCCGGTTCGAGACTGCGGGGAGGTACTAATTTACGAGAATATATTCGGTGATTTTGTCTCATTTTGCGCGCAAAGCACCTTCTCGCATATTTTTGCTCTTGCTACTAAGCTATCTATCCGTATGTGCCTACAAACGGCTGCGCTTCCGCTTCCGAGGCGGCTCTGATACATCTGATTCCACAGAATCGTCCATCTGTCCTAACTCCGGGCCGTGGGCGAGCATTCCGAGGCTGGGCCTTCTTCGCTGAGGGCTTGCGTGGTCGTGGTCGGCTTGAGGTACCGGTGCGAGCAGATGACTGACTTGCAGCGGCCTTCGCTTTCTTTGCCTGCGCCTTGGCAGCCTTCTTCGTTTGGTTCACCGTCCGAAGCTTCTCGGCTTGCTCTCGGTGTCGTGCCAATCGATCTGGATGTAGAGGGATTGGCCTGGTCAGGTACCGAGGAAGGATTGCGCGCAATAGGTGCGCATTATGAAAGCCGTGTGTGTTGATTACGAAGCGATCGGCAGGTGAGTGTTTGTGCTCGAGACATTGTTCAGTCCGCCCTGACGCTTCGCGCTCCTGCATGGTTGTTCGCACTCCAGACACTTTGCAGCCTGCGGATATGCAATCGTGCTGCGCATTAAATGCGAACTGAATGTTCTTTGGGATCAGGTGAGCCATGGCTACAGAATCTTGACGAATTGCGGCGCACCTTCGCAGGGATCAAGATCAGGACCGTCTCGCCATCCGGGCGAAACATGTAAGGCATCTGCCACTGAGAATGGCGACGTTGGGCAACATGGAACCTTTCAACGATGGCCAGAGTCTCAGAATAGGTGTCAGACTCTGCGATCAGGATGTCAAGGACCCTTCCTGCCAGAGGCTCGCCAATCTAAAATCAAGCAGTGAGTTAGGTGGGTACAATCTATCGTCCACAGCCAGTAGAACATACTGCAATAGGTGATTGGGCGAATATCCATGAATTGACCGAGCATTCATCGCCTGACTGGGCGACAACATATTTACCTTTGACCCACAGTGAGTCTGCAGGTCTATTGCCGCAGTTCACTGCTCTTGCTGCTGCTGTGTCCTTGAGCTTGAAGCTGATGCGTTTTTTCTCTCCTTTCTTCAGAGCGACTGGTTTTGACGAGCCTGAGGAATAGTGAGTACTGGACCTACTTAAATATGAATATGCAACTTACCAGGACGCTTCGGGACATGTTCTGTCCAGCCCAGCATACGCTGAAGGATAGGATGCTTCTCAAGAAATCCGCGAACACTGGAGCCTGCACGGCACCAGTTCCCGTTCTCGTCTGGCCAGAAGCCTCCTGTGAGTCGATGTTTTAATGCCTCTTGCTGCGCTAGCTGCGCTGCGATATCACGGCTTGGGGCCAAGTGGTTTGAGAAGACTGAACAGTTGCGAAATACGGCATTGAAACTTTCGTAGCCCTCGGTTGCAGATCCCGGCAGAGGCCCGGTTCGAAGGATATCAGATCGGGTGTGAGTAAGGAGGTGTAGCTTGATCTTCTCGACGATCTTGCTAGGATCTATGTCACAGAACCCATCGAGTACATTTGCGATGGCGACTTCGAGGTCGTCCTAGGTAGAACAGCCTAAATTTAGCGATTTCTGTCCATCAATGTAGCCGATGTGTTCATACCAAGTATTCATCCATGTTTCGAATCTCTGGAAACCACAACAAAGCTGCGAGCTCTCCTGCTGCGAGCCAAACTTTGAAGACATGGTCAGGCACAAGGTCATGTCCATGGAACGAGAATGTTTGAGCGATTGTCTTGAATTGGCGGCCAATGAGAGAGCCGGCATATTGCATAATGTACTGCGCCCGGATTGCTGGTATCGACAGCCCGCTTGTATCTGTAGCTTGAAGACGATGGGCGTAGAGATTTTTGTCCGCATCTTTCCAGGCTGTATGAGTTGCATGCCAGATATACTTGATAACTCCGAGCAGAATGGTGTGGAGTATTTCGATAGGGGTATCCTGTGTTGGATCGAACCCCTCGAGCGTGAAGAACGGGCTGATAATCTTCTCCTTGTTGTCATCCACCCACTTGAGAAGCTCGTCAGAGATAGAATCCTTGGTCCTTGTGCTATCGTCTTGCTTCAGCTTCTTCGCCCGATCGATGAGGTAGTTGATCCAGTGCTGAGTGTATGCGTCCTTGACACCAGTAGCAGTCTGAAGATCTTGTACAGCCTTCGCGACTCCTGTACATGCTGCTTCCAGTTGTTTATCGAGTTCGCGAAGTATCCCTTCCTTTGTGCGTGGTGTACCAGCGTAGAAAAGACTGTCGTAGCCTTCGTCCGATTGTTTGTGTGCTTTGGTCCCTCCAGCGTCGCATTTGCGGCAGTAGCAGTTTCCCCGGCCTCCAATGTGGGCGGACACTTCGCTCTGCATCGGATTATCGGAGGGCTGGCCGTTGACATAGATGCGAAATCGGATATTCTCTCCGGTGACGCCATCTCGCACGGTGACTGGGGCTGTGTGCGTTGACTCGACCACCTTCTTGAATGCCATAAACTGCTCGGCAATCGATGCATGCTGCGAGGTCGATATGAAGTGTGTGTGGAACTCCTGCTGCAGTAGCTCACGAGGCAGGTTGCGATGGGTAAGATAGGCATTCCAGTGCTTATTCCAGGACTTGGAGCGATTGCCAGACACGTCGTCTCCGAAGTAGTCGACGAAGCTGGTGTACAAAGGGTCTCCCTGAGCGATTTTGCGTAGTCGATTGGGCATGTTCTGAGGATATTCCCAGCTTATGGCCCGGTCTGCAAATGAATTGATGGTCAGTACTTTGTGACAGTCCACATTATTGAATAATATACCATCCCAGCGAGTCGGAAGCATATCTGCCTCCACCAGGTCATGGTAGTTGAGCCTAAGAGCCCTAGCATCGATATCGATAGACTCTGCATCATGCACTGTTGCGACGCCCTTTATAGCGGATGAGCTCGAGCGAAGCGGAGAAAAATATGAAGACATACATCGTGGGAAATCGTCACTGTAAAGGCATCGGCATGAACTGCGCCATGGATGGTAACCCAGCGGATAGGAATTACGAAGCTTCCATCTGCCATCTGAGCAAGCTCATCGACATAGAAATGCTTGCCAGCACCGGCATCATACATTGGACTAAGCATGCGAGCATCCATTTCGTGGCGCCACTTGTTCGCATGCCAGATCTCCCTGATACCGCCATCGGGGACTTCTGGATACACACGAATGTGCCGCCGTGTCTGCGGGTTTGCCCAGTCCTATAAAGCAGGTGTAAGATGGCGTGATAATAATCAACGAGTAAGATACCAGCCTTGGCAAGGATACTGCGGACATCGTTCATATAGAAGATGTTACCGAGCTCAGACTGGCACCGGACGGAAGGAACTCCACACTTTTGACGTAGTTGCTCTTGTGTCTGTCGTAGCCGATAGAAGGAGGGGACATCTCGGGCACCTGACTCCTTGAGAGTCCAGAGAAATACTTGCATGAGCGAGTCTGATATGGGACACCGAGGTAAATTGTCGATTGTGTCGAGAAGGAACATCTGCAGAGCATCATGTAAAAGCGTACGCTGCCGATGCAAATAAATGACATACCGTGCGAGACTCATAAGGTGCCCAAGGGTTCGACGATGTCGATGATCCAGTCTCGCTTCCTCGGAGACCTGGTATTTCCTGATTGACCGCTTCTTGTACTGGTGGTGGTTCGAGGTCTATGGTACTATCGTGAGCATACTGAAGACAAGAAGGCGCAATTTGGGCTATTCGTACCTGTACTTGCAAGCAAATCCGCGAGAAACTCGTCTGGGTCGTCTGATCCCAGCCTCAGCTCGAGGAATGGGTCTCCCGAGATTGATTCATCGGTCCGAAATCCTAGATCCTGCGCAGTTGAGTGCGCGTTTCATAAACCAAACACCTCCGCTTGTTTTTTAAGGCGATCTTGTGCAGCGGCATGTGCGATTCCAGCATCTTCGCCTGCATCGAAGGTAAATGCGTCCGGGTTTCGTGAAAATTCAGCCCAGAATTCGTCTTCCTGCGGAGCAACCTTGCTCGCAGTACCTCGGTCGGGGCGATTATGTGCAAATTCATCGATTGAATTTAGTGCAGCCCCGGCTGCACCTGTTCGCTGCTCTCGTTGAGTGAGAGTTTCGGTCATTGCAGCAAGCTGAGCCTGCCGGCGCTCATATTCCTGCGCGGCCTGCATGTGCGAACGGCCTTTGATGTGCGCCGTCATGCTCTTCTTGAGGATTGTCGACCCCCCTTCCTCTGGTGAACAGACTGTACAGCGCACTTCGGTGCCATCTCCAACAGAAACGAAGTCTGCATTGAGGTGAGTATGGCCACTGTCATTCAATTGGCCTGCAAATTCACGAACATTTCTTCCCGGCCTCAGAACTCGACATGACTGACTGCAGGAAAGCGATGAATGCATGCCGGTGGCAGAGACGAGTGACAAATGACGAGTGGGCCGCCGCCACTCGTGCTTTGGTGGTCTGCACACATCGCCCAGTCCGAGTCTTTGTGCTCAGTGGCACATGAGCAGGGGCCACCACCAAAAGGCCCAAGCACCGCTCGAACCAAGATAAAAGCAGGGATGTGCCCGCCACAGCCCTGTCTCTCACCATCCCCAAACACCCATCATGGCGTCCTCCACCACATCGCACGACGAATACGACGACATGCTCAACGAGCCCGACAGCTCCCCTCCCGGTAGCCCTCAGCAGCAGCCCACTGTTCTCGGCAAACGTGTTCGTGCTGACGACGAACAGAGTGGCTCTGAGGACGACGACGAGCGTATCCCACCCCCAGGACCGTCAGGACACATTGTCGACATATTCTCCGCACCTACACCGTCTCGTGCTGAACCCGGCACAGTGCCGGGCAACCAGAACTTCGTTGAATATGCCAAGAGGCTCGGTGCCCGGATGAAGCTCTGCCCAGAGCAGCAGGAGAAGCTGAACTCCTTCGCAGTGGTATGGCTCGACATTAATTTTCGTATTGCTGTGACGAAGCTGACCACAATATTTGCTAAGGATCCTCCGGCGACTCGCGAGATGAAGACCTTCGGACTCCTACTCAGCATTCAGCAAAGGCAAGACGAGATAATTGTGGCCCAACCGCCATGGGAGCCGTCCGAGGAACTTATCGTGAGCGTTGCTGGACGCGTCGGCTCCAGCAACAGTGCGCTGACATCACTGGCAGGCCAACATTCGCAGCTACTCCATGGGGGTACTGCTCTCGAGCCGCCTCTCGTCGTACAAGGGCACGGTGCCCAACAACTATGTCGCAGTGAGCACATCGTCTATATGCACGCCTTATGGTCTACTGATTACGACTGCAGGCAATCATCAAGCGTTTCCTGTTCGACTTGCCTGCCGATATCGAACGCAACCGCGGTCGGTGGGGCAAGGTCATCGGGGCTATCAAAGACGAGCTAACTGAAGCCCGATCGCAAATCAAGAAAGATGTGCGTTCTGTCATGCATATCTTTCGAACTCGAAGGCTGACCACCCTCCCATGAATACCAGCTCGTTGCGGGAACACCAACGGACAAGGCGGCCTCGGAGCATCTCAACATCTACGAGCTGACCACAGGCCTCTGCGAGGGCACATCGTGCGAGGCCTCTGTCGAGCTCTGTGCTCGGGTCGCCTTACTTGTGAGTTTCCTCATGCCTTTGGTGTTCTCACGTGCTGATACTGCTCGCCATAGCGCAAGACATATCGCAAAAATCCCGGTCGCGACTTCTGGAACGCCGTCGACAAGGAACTCGAGAAGCTCCGCACCAAGGCTGCGGGAAACCCTGCCAAGATCACGAAGCTATTCCGCAAGATCCTGAAGCAGGACCGCGAGACTTACGGGCGTCATCGAGAACGGCGACGAGCAGGCTATCGCCCAGCAGACCCCAGAATGGCAGCAGACCATCGATGACATTATCGAGACCCGCCTGTAGTTCCAGACGAACCCTGTGTATCGTATATACTATGTCCAAATTGAATCCCGTGCTGCCTCCATTACGACGTGCGATGCATTCTGCCCGATGGCTCCGCCCACAGCTTCCTGAGATGGCCCCTTTATGCCTGCCCCGTTACAATTGTTTGAGCACGGCCGCGCGCGGTATCTATCAGAACGGTCGGACAGCTGCCATACGAGCTTCCGTCCGGATTCTATACCTGTCTGGAAATACTCCGTGCCCAGAGGCGAAAAAGTATGGAAATCGGACGCTTGCGCACCTGGATCGGGCGTCAAATTCCAGAACCTTTCTTGTCCCTTCCGTCTGGTCACCATACCTCAGACTTTTGGCGGTGTAGCTCAATCGGATAGAGCGTCAGACTCTTACGAGCGCGGGCTGATAGCACGCAATCCGAGTGCAATCTGAAGGCTGCGAGTTCGACCCTCGCGGTGGGCTAGTATATTTTTTCCCCTCGAGGTCTCGCCAAGCTTCAAACCGAAACCGTTTTTATACGTTTTCCCTACAAGCCATACGTTACATGCACTCCTTGAATTGCTGTACAGTAAACAGACATAAGCACCACCAGGTCTCAACAGCAGACTCACATCTCAGTACTCCAGCTTTGCATCTTCGTTTCAAATCTCAGTCTTGGCACCCAAAGCAGCCTCATCCACCGCCCTCGCAGCCTCCCCACGCGCGTTCTTGTAAAACACAATGTCTCCCTCCTCTTCCACGAACACACACTCGGAAAACGAGCGATACAGCGCGTAGAACGAGTTCTGGCGCGCAGTCAGCACGGCACCGGCGCACGACAGAGACGGCACTCACGGTCGAGTCGTAATTGTAGTCGCCCTTGAGAACGCCGCGAACCGCCGCCGTGATCGCGGGCTGATTATCTGCGGGGCATGCGTCAGCGCGTGCGGCTCGTGGGGCGCGGCACACGACCCACAGAACGGCGTGCCCGGGAAGAAATGATGCGCGATATGGTCGTGCGAGACCTGCGGGCGGGCGTCGCACAGCGTCAGCGCGGAGGCACGGGGACGCGGAGCGGCGGGTGCGTTACGTTGTGCAGGAAGAAGCGCCCCATCCAGCCGAGCAGCGGACGGTCGACTGTCGCGATGATGCCGCGGACGTACGTCCAAGCGCCCTTGCGGTAGTGTGGAATTGATGGGTCCGAGTGGTGCAGGAACGTACACATCACTGGTGTCGCGCTGTCAGATCAAAGTTAGGGACAGAAGGGGAGCGGACGCACCGATCCAGTGGTTGCAGAGCTGGTGTGCGAATGGTTAATGAAGGAAGCGTAACATGTTGCGCGCTTGGCATACCATGTATGGGATAAAGTACGCTAACATGAAGTATGACAGGCCACAGCGCACAGCGAACCAGCGCAATACAGACAACATAGCAATCAAGCCGATGTCCGACATCAGGATCCCCCGTCCTATCGATGATCAGCTCGTGAGCAAGCCAAGACGAAGTGGAGGCGACTCACGTTGCTTATCATTGAACAATGGTGAATAAGGCGAGAAATGGTTCGTTCCTTGGGGATACATCTCGGATCCCATAGCGTTCGCGCTACACAACGATCAGCGTTCACATCCGGGGCAGGTCGTGGACTCGTGGGACACAACGTGCCTGAGGTAGAACCACCATCCGCTGAGGACAGGGGCCGATATGTCAGCTTGATGCTGTCTTGCAGAAGAGTGCGACTCACAAGGTCTGCATCATGATCATACGCCAGAGGGTCACAAACGGGGTTTCTTCGAAGGCCTCTGCGTAGTCCGCTTTTGTGGCTTTTTCTCCGGACGGAAGTTGGTAGCGGTTGCGGAGGTGTGGAACATAATTCTCGTCACGTTCCATGGACCCAACGGCTTTCTGTACATGGGAGTGATGACTCGCTGGTTAGCATGGACGCAGAGCTGGCATATCGTGATTGCGTGGCGTACATGATGAGCATTGTGTGTAGCCTTCCACGAATAGAACGGCAGCAGAATGAACTGGCGGCCAGTCAGCATGGGCTGACGCAGGTATGTGTAAGCCTACCGTGGAGAGGATGAACCCGGCGATGTTGTTGGCATACCAAGAGTTGTACAGTGCCTCGTGACCAAGCTGGCGGTGGACTCAGCACCGGAGTGTGACCGCATTCCAGCATTAGTGCTTACCTCATGTGCTGCGGGTCAAGGCATGCTCAGTGTCGAGGCAGTGAGGCCGCGAAAAAAGGGCTCACCCAGGCAGAAGAAGCTCGCGAACACGAGCCCTTGCCACCACAGATAATTCAGCCAGAGCATGCTCTTCAGCATGCCGACTTGCCACGCTGCGGTATGCGGCAGGACGCCATACAGGCCTGTCTTGGCCAGCACGTCGATCCGCGACGCGTATAGAAACAAAGCGCCGCATAGGATGACGTCGCGCACGATGTATGCGGAGGACCGCCAAGGGTCGCGGCGCAGCAGGTGCTTCGGCACGGAATCACGGATATCCTTGAGCGACACAGTGGGCGGCACGAACGGGCGGGCGAGTCTGGGGATGGCGTCAGAGATTGATCGGTGAAGAGCGGGAGGGTCGACGCACCTTTCCTCATACTCGGACGCGTTGTGGAGGATGTGGTGCAAAAGCTTGGGGAGTGGCGCCGCTGCGGGACCCATGTCTGCAAGACAGAAGCTGCGTAGCACTTCCACGGGAGTGCAGCTACTTATACCGCCTGGCTGCGGGCAAAGAGGACATGGTGCGCTGCACGGACACCCCTAAAATGTTGCCCCGGCGCAAAGGGCCTCTCTCGACATCTGCGCAATGGTGCACGCAAATGTTTGGGTGCCAGGGATGCGGCACGGTCGGCGGGCCCGGCGGGAATCCACGGATGTCAGTGCGTGGAGCCCAGCCAACGCTCACGGCAGAAGACGGTCGCCCGTGGCATGCAGCTGCGCGGTGTGCGCGCCATGCCGCGTCCCCGCGGCCCCTGCGAGGCTGCCCTGGCCGATTGGGTGGCGCGAACGCGCGCAGTGAAACGACGTCGCGCGGGATGCACCTTCCGAGTCGGCTAGGGCCGTAGCCTGCGCACGGTATTTTTTGCGAGTTTCTGAGCGGTTTTCAGAGTTAGGAATAAGGCGAGTCTCCGGTGTGTAATGAAAGACGTACGCGCTCGCGAGAAGTCCATCGGTGGGACTGCCTGATGTCATCTTTGGGTCTCCCACTAGAAGCAGGAACGACGTGTTCCGACCATCGTAGGTTGTCTTGGGCTACTGCGAGATTTCAAAGCTTGAGCTTAAGGGCGTCCTCTCGTCCTCGGTCCCTTCTCGTTCCGTGGGGATCACCCACTCATCAAAGCTTGATATATGGGAGCCGTAAGCTGTATCTCCGTCGCCACATTGATGTGACTCTAAGACACGAAAATCATAAATGAGGAGAACTCGCATGGTAGTTCGTATGCGTAGACTCACCCTGAGAGTGCCAGCATGGACGCTGCTCCGTCGACCGCGCACAATGCGGAGCGAGCATCGGTGTACATACTTTGACACACGATGTGACGAGATGCATCTACAAATACCCTGAACATGCCGTGAATGTTTCTGCATGAAGACTGGTTAGTTGTCGCCACTGGTACAATGTGGCTTCACAGCCATGTTCACCTTTCGACTTCAGGTCAGCCAGCGGAGCTACCTATCACGATTAGAGGGCCAGCTCCCGTTCGGAGACGCGTCAAAGAGCATCTCGTACTCAATGCTATCTCAAAAGACACCATACTGAGCCTTCTTGTCAATGGGCTTCCGCATGATATCAACGACGCTTTCATAGCATTGTAGAGCGTCCGGCGTGGAACCTCCGCGGCGAGGTTGTCACAGTATCTACTCATTTGGCAAGGATACACTGGATAAACCCAAGCTGGAAGTCCGGAGCATGCGTGGCTATGAGTCGGTGTGAGTCGGTGTACATTTCCTCCGCGGAACAGCCTCAGGCTCACCTCCAAGGGCAGTGCTGACTCGACTGCACGTGTGAATATTGCAAGTCTTGTGCGTAGAGCAATCTCAAACCACAAATTTGAGAAGAAAACGAGACACGCAGGGATCACTCGACACCAGGTTGCAATTTGGACTGGACGTCGTGCCTTGCATCTCGCGAGCTCGAGGACGGGCGTTGCGACGGATTCCGGAGACCCCGCAGGCGCGTTGGAGGCGGGGACCCCACAAAGCCATCAGTTCCCACGGGGGTTGCGCCGGTTGACTTGGTCGAGGTCCTTCTCGTCACGCTCCTGCTCCAGCCTGCTCCGGTCCCTGCTGCGCCCTGCTATTATTTTTCCCGCCTGCCTGCTTTATATCGACGCCTCGACGGCTGATCCTGCACATAGTACTTCTGGCCTGCTCCACACCCCGCACTACTCTCGCCGCAGCGACGACCATGACCGAAAACGTGCAGCTCGCCTTCTCCCAGCTCTCCGTCTCGGGCTCCGAGAACCAGAACGAAGACTGGGACCGCTCGATACGGGGGCCCGACGGCGCACAGGGCGAAACACGCAAGCGGACGTTGAGCGAGCTCCTCAAACTCCACGCCGAGAACGGCAAGGACCTTGACCTCAGTGCCGACGAAGCGAACCAGCTAGCGGAGGTTTTGGGCCGCTGGGTGAGTGCAGACGTCCTGTAACGTCGCCAAGTGGGGGAGACTCATCCAACCCTAGATAAATTCCGAGTCATCGCCGTTTGAAGGCGAAGACACATTCTTCACACCCAGCCAATCCCAAGACGACTCTGCACTCCCATCAAGACGCAGCACGGCCGAGGCCTACGAGACTCGCCCACGAGGGCAGAGTGAAAGCGTGAAAAGCCTCTCGTCATAACGCTCTTAGTGCGGGCGTCGGTGGGTCACTCACCGACGCCGAGTGTGACGTTGCTATCCTATTCGTACGTTGCCGCCAGGCTCGACATGTGCGCCACGTCTCACTGACCGGTTCACCAGGCTTTCATAGACCTCGTTGCTAGACCTTGTTCGCTTTCCGGAACTTATACCAGCGCTCACCATACCCGTTACGACTATCACGACTCTTACGACCTCTCACGACCCTCCACGATCGTCACGACTTGTCATGGCAGTTCGCTAGGATATTCACCGTTTATTGCTAATCGCCGCTCCACGGCGCTGTCGTCTCCTACCTTTGCAAGGTTGCTGCTTCTTTTGTGCCGCGTTGATTTATTGGATGTACTACCAGGGCTCTCTGTATGGATGCAAACTATTGTATTCCTCACGGCATTCTCCTCTCTATGGTCCGTTGCGTGTTTCCATGTTCGTTTTAAGTTAATGCGCCGCAAGCCCTGCAGATGCCGGGAAGAGTTCTCCGTCGATGCGGCGCACTACCGTCCACGGAGTACGCTCTCGGCCCCTACCTGCTTGCTATGCGAATGCCAAGTACGACTGCAGCGGTTATATCCCGAATGCGCCCGCCGACTCGGATCGTGCCTCCAAATGTTAACCCTACCTAGTTTTGAACCATGGCAGAGAAGTGATTGCCAGAGCTTCACGGTCGTGGTGACAATACGGCTCGCTTCATGCACGCGTTTCGTGGCCCGTCCACACTCAAAAGGGTCGCGTGTGCGGGTTTCGCCACGCGTCCTGCTTACCGTGTCCGAGCTCGGACGACCCCTTCGGCATCGGTCAGGGTAACCTTCGCGGTGAGCACGCTCGGTACAGTGACTATCAGGTTCACACACAGACAGATGAGACCAAAAGAAGAGTGGTAATTGGATGGTAGTAGTGATCGTTACAAACGGTATGTGCTTTGCAAACTCTCCCCCAAAACCCCACTCCTCTGCAGGACTCCTCGCATACATGGAACCTCGCCTGCTACAGACCCGTTAGCTGCACGCCTACTCTCGCAAGACTCCACACCCACCGACACATGTCGCGTCTAGCAGAACCCACTGCCCGCGGTCGTGACGCCGTACGACGCCTTCGCGCTCGGGATGTTGAAGTACCCCTGCTTGCCCGCGCCACACGCCGCGGCGATGTCGTTGATGTACCCCGTGAGCTCCGTCCCGCCGATGTGCTGCCCGTTCCCGTAGTCGCAGCCGTACGCGACGGCGGTCCCGCTCACGAAGCTCGTCGCGTGGAAGAACGACGGGTTCCCGTCGAGCGCGTGCGCGAGCCCCGCCGCGGCCGCGCTCGCGTCGCCCGCGGCGAACGTCAGGCCCTGGCACTGCACGCCGCCGCCGGAGCGCCGCGTGTGCGTGCTGTTGACGCTGCCGGCGGGCGGCGTCGTGCCGTGGTACGTCGTGTGCAGCGTGCCGTCGAGCGCCTTGAAGTGTGTGTAGTAGCCCTCCGAGGCGCCGTGCGGGTGGTGGAACGTGCCGGGCGTGTACACCGTCGAGCTCGGGGCGAACGGCGCGGCGGCGGTGAGCGCGGCGGAGGTGGCGAGGAAGAAGGCGGCAGCGGTGAACTTCATGGCGTAAGAGGTATGTGAAGTCGTTAACGAAAGACGTGAAAGAGGTGTGGGCGAAGAAGATTAAAGGGAGGTATGCGAGGATGCAACGGTCAACGTTGGACTGCCTGAGTCTGAGGAGTCTCGCTGCCCACCGCCGTCCTTATATATGCGCACATCGGCGGCGTCGTCCTCGGGCCCCGCACGCGCGGCTTGGTCAGCCACGCGCGTTATGCGAGAGCACTGCCCGTCCTCGACACGTCCGCGGCGCGCGTCGTCATGCGCGATCCCGCGGCGTTGATTGCAGACGTCCTGCAGCTGATGCGGCGGCGTGTCGCTGCACCATGCCGCCAGGATCTGCGTCGACAACATCGCGGGCGATCACGGAGGGCCGCCACCGGGCGGGCTGTGAAGATACTACCGGCCGACACGGACGTGAGGCGACGAGTGTCTGTGCGTTTCAGTGCTATGTGGCGAGATGCGAAGAGATAGCCGCGCGACTTTGGGTGCAATGCGCATGGCATAGACCGACGCCGGGTTTGACTGCGAGGTCCACCTGCCGACCTGCCGCCTGCATGCGGGATGCGAGTACAGCATGCGAAGCTCTAAGCGACGCAGAGCGCGCCGAGTCGGACGGCGGCCATGTTGCAGCTGCCTACAGCGAACGTGTCAATGATCTCGACGGATATAGGCATCACGGAGCCAGGGTATTTTGCGTGGACTACACGTCTTCCGTGGACAGTCGAACGCCACACAAAGGTGGCTTGTTGTACCAGCCGCCACAAGTGTCGATGGCGGCGTACCCCATCCAGGTCAACCTCAGGGGACTGCAATATGCAGCTCGATCCGCCAGTAAGCATCCCAAACCATCAGGATAGCATTAAAAATGTATGGGTCCCAGTGTGTGAGTAGTCTGGGGAGTAGTGTGGAGTGTTGTACGGTGCTAGTGCGGGAGATCCTTCACCAAAGTATGCGCGTGAGAATGGTCCTGGGAAAACGAAGGGTAAATAAGAGGAGTAGAAATGAGGCATCCAACGAGAGATGTCCGTGTAACCAATCCCGTGTTCTAGAGCATCGAGGCGACAAAGCCGAGCGAGCCCAGCGCAATCAGGCCGAGGCTGAAGATGCTGGTGACGCTCGCGCCCGAGTTCTGCGCGCCGCCAGTAGGGGCCGCGCCAGCGGAACCAGAGCCGGATGCGGAGCCCGTGGGCTTGCTCGACGAGGAGCCGCTGCCGGAGGGCTTCGAGCTGCCGGATGGTGAGGCGGCGGAGGCGCTGCCTGGGGGCACGACGGCGGCAACGTTCGCAACGTTGCTCCACTTGGCGGCGGAGTTGGTGGAAGCGTCGCCCTGCTTGTACGGCAGGAAGCTGAGCGCACCCTGGCTGTCGAGCTGGACGAGCGCAGTGATCGACGCCGCGTAAGTCGCCTTGGGGTCCTTGGTTGAGGGGCCTGCGAGCTGCTGGGTAGAGTTGTTCTCGACGTTGATAACGTAGGTAGCAGAACCGTCGTCGGGGATGAAGGCAAACTCCTGCTGCACGCCGCTCTCCTGGAAGAACGAGGCCGCCTGACCATGCTGTGCGGGGAACGCGCTGCCGTCGGGGAGTGGGTACGACTGAGGGTCGGGCTGGAACCACGAGACTAGCCAAGGGTCAATACATACGAAAGGTCACGAGACAAAGTGGACACGCACAGTGGATGACGAAGATGTCGGCATCACCAGCAGGCGTACCCGGCACGTCCAGGAAGTGAACGTGGTTCTGCGCGATAGCCATGACGGGCTGGTACCCGGCAGGATAGGGGGCCTTCTCTACATCCACCCAGGACAAAGCGGTGGCGTTGGCAGCGGTCAATGAACCCATATCGAGGAAGAAAAGCTCGCCATTGGACAGAGCATAGAAGACGTTGGTGTCGTGGTCGAGAATAGCATTGAAGTTCGCAGGGTCGAACGTGCCGGTAGTGACAGACTGGGTGGTCCAGCTCTTGGTCGCCGCATCGAACATGTGTACCGCTGAGGGGTTTGAGGCGTCGCCGTTCATGACGTAGATAGTGTTGAAGAACTGTGCAAGGTAGCATGTGGTGTTGGCACCGTCGAAAGGTCTGGTAACCAGTCAGTCGTAGCAACGCTTGGGATACGAGGTATACTCACGGACGGCCAGTGACAGTGACATCCGTAGCTTGGCCTAGAAGGTTGCATGTATGAGTGCACAAGTCAACAGATAGTCAGTGGTAACCTTTGGCTCACCGCTTGCCCAAGCGTCCTGGGTACCCGCATTCCAATCCTTTCCACCCAAACCAAACGCATATAGATTGAAGCTAGCGTCGAAGACGGCACATGGAGAAGAAATGGCGGGCAGGACGAGGTTTAAAAGAGAGACGAGGGTGAGTGTCCTGAGCATGGTGGAAAGGGTGGGGAGGGTGGTGGTTGGGAAAGAAACGGTCTGTGGGTCCGTTCGCGAGACCGGGAAGCTTCCTACTGGCCTCGCCACGTGCTCGCTATTTTTGGTACGCGGCAACAGTGCGCTTGGCACTCGAGGGTCGAGACTCGAGGCAGGTAAGTACTCTCGCGCTTTGCGAAGAAATATATCAGAGCCAAAGGGCTCATGCAGTGGGCCACAAACATATCCTTGCCAGGATGAGCGAGGAACGACGGGTCTGCATTACGGACTTTAGACGCCCAAGTAAGAAACTAGCTTACTCGTGTTACTGACGGTCAGTACACACCTCCACCAGTGCCGCGGTGCTTGCGCGACTACCACAGACGCGACTCGAAAAGCTTGCGAGCACCCTGCCCGCTTCTCTTCCAATCTGGCCGGTCTACTATGCTCTAAATTCTTCCGACGCTGTACATCTTTTCCTCCATCTCTCCCGGGGCCTCTAGTCTTCGTTCGCCATTACAACCGTCCGATGCTTTGGTCCAACTCCGTGGTTTCTACTGTGTCATCTGACACAGAGCCGACCATCATTATCAACTTTGACACCGCGAAATATATATTCAATGCAGGGGAGAACACGACACGCGCTTTTCGTCAGCAGAAGCAAAGTTGGCGTGGTGCAAAGGGTGTATTCTTGACTGGTGTCGGCACCCAGCGCGGAAGCGGGCTGCCTGGTGAGATACACATCTTTTTTCGTCCCTCTCACCTCACTCTGACTTTTACAGGACTGCTCATGTCTCTCGCCGATAGCGGCGTCCAAGCAGTCAACCTTGTAGGGCCTCCAGGCACGAAACACTTTCTGGCCCACATGCGCACATACCTGTACCGGTCAGTCCTCCGACCGAAGTATCGCTGACCGCGAGTGCTGACGGTCACGTCGCGACAGTCCCAATCTGTACGTCGGTCCTATTGAAGCAGATCCCTATGGCAAACATGGTGGTTTGCAGCCCGAACCGCTCTACACGGACGAGAATCTGCGGATATACGGCATCCCGCTGTCGGCCACACTCAACGACGCGTCGGACGCCTCTGAAGCTGGAAGTAAGCGCAAGCGAGCTCCCTCGCCAGACGTGTCCCACAAGCGTGGCAAGCACTCGACTCAAGAAGATACAGTTAAACTATCACTAGTTGAGCGCAGCCAACAGCCAGACTTCAACCCCGCCGACCTGACCGGCGATGAAGCACAAGCGTGGCGCACGCTGATCATCAAGGGCATGTTCATGCAGAAAGCACCGGCACCAAAGTCCAGGTTGAAGGGTAAGAGGGCGGGCGAGGATCTTGCCATTGTCCCAGCGCCCGACGAGGACGCGGAGACCAGTCCGGCACCCGCCAAGGGAAGGGCGGTATCTCAATTCCAGTCACCACTGCCGAAATACGATGCCTCAAAAGCGACGTTGTGCTATGTCTGCGTAGGACCCCGCATACGGGGAAAATTCGACAACGAGCGGGCGACACAACTCCAAATTCCTGACGGCCGCTGTCGAGCCGATTTGATCAGGGGAAACGCAATCACTTTCATGGTGGATGACGGAGAAGGAGGGAAAATTGAGCGAACAGTGAAGCCCGAGGATGTAATCGGTGCTTCGTCTTCACCGAAGGTAAGGTCATCGTATATCCCTTCCCTCAGACGATGTCTGACACTGAACAGGTTGTCATGGTATTTGACGTACCTACGCGGGACCATATACCCTCACTGGTTTCCACGTTTGAGACCTCGTCGTTCTACAAGACTTTCCTTGGCTCAGAGCATGTAGATGAACACGCCGTCTTCGCCATATATCACCTATGTGGCGAAGGGGTCCTTGAGGATGAACGTTACAAAGTGCTCATAAACAAGTTCGCGCCTGAAGTCCATGTGAGTCAACCTAAGTGATTCACGCTACTTTGCCGCGTAGGTGCTGACACTATTATAGCATCTCGTCGCTTCGCGCGAGCACTCTCCGGACCCGGTCACGTTCACCACCGCGGCTTACTACCAGACACGGATGAACCAACTTGATCCCAAGATGTTCCCGACACTGAAGTTCAACTTAGAGCCCCGCAAGCAGCTTGGAGGTAGGGTCGCTGCACTTCAGCTGGTCCAGTACGAACTCATACCTTCTGACCAGATATCACTGGTCTTCCGGAAAACACCATTGCAATGTGTGCCAATCTCTCTTTCTCCATCAAACCTGTCAGCCCTCCCATGGTCGTACCGGCTGGCACCGATTTCTCCCAAGTTGTACATTCGTCTGAAGCTCAAACACTGCCTGACGCGGTGCAAGCGGCGTTTCAGACTGCGAAGGAGCGTGCCGATGAAGCGCTGAAGGGTCGACAGAGTAGACCTGGAGACGATGTCATAGTCACCCCACTCGGCACCAGC
This sequence comes from Phanerochaete sordida, assembly GCA_019973155.2. Lineage (NCBI taxonomy): Eukaryota > Fungi > Basidiomycota > Agaricomycetes > Polyporales > Phanerochaetaceae > Phanerochaete > Phanerochaete sordida. The sequence continues at coordinate 928,630 of BPQB01000004.1, forward strand.
AGTGCAGTTCCATCGACGTGGCGCAATGGTAGACCTCTTTTTACGCTTGAGATTGTAGGTGTGCTGACTACGGTGGCGATCAGTATCCTCCACGCTTATCCAGATACCAAAGCACGGTAATATCCTGCTTGATGCCGGCGAGGGTACTTGGGGGCAGCTTATCCGGCTGTTTGGCGATGATCCTGCGCGCAAGTCAGGCGTGTGGGCGGTCTTGCGCGACCTCAAGTGCATCTTCCTAAGCCACGGACACGGCGACCACCATATCGGTACCGCTAAAATCCTCGCTATGCGACAACTAGTGCGTCATAAGCATATCTTCCAACGCCATGCTAAACTGCATGCAGATGGGTCCAACACAACCGCTGTATGTTGTCGGGACTCGGCCAATTCTGATGCTCCTGCGCGAATACAATGAGATCGAGGACCTCGGGCTCGACAGCTCTGGCGATACTGGTGTTGAGACCATCCTGTCGGACAGCATCCGCTGGGACGGTAGGGATAAGGGATACGGCATGCAGATGGTCATGCCTTGGCAGGATCCAACATTGTGCGTCCAACTCCGTGGTTCACAACTTCGACTAACGCCTTGTGGCACAGAAATACGCTCTCGAAGAGCGCAATGTGCAACGCACTGGGCTTGACCGACTTTGCGACTGTCGAGGTCATGCACGCGATGCGCGCATACGGATGCGTCATCAAGCACGACGACAAATGGAGTATCACGTATGCACACCATCCTTGATCACTGAAACCAGACGCTGATCCCAAAGCTAGCTTCTCGGGAGACACCAGACCGACGAACAACCTCGTTTACGCCGGAAGAAACTCGACGCTGCTCATCCACGAAGCCACCATGGGCGACGACCAGGGCGAGCTTGCTCGCCAGAAGGCCCACAGCACGTTCGGCGAAGCGGTCAACATCGGTCGCAGGTGAGTCCACCACGTACTCAATCGTCATTCCTGAGCTCACCGGCCGCCCAGGATGCGAGCCGAGAACACTCTGTTGACGCATTTCTCCGCGCGATACCCGCGGCTGCCCCCACCCGAGCAGAATCCGGGGGCGCCGCGGTCGCCGGGCGGCACGTCCGCGCCCGTGCTCGCGCTCGCGGTCGACCACACATGCGTGCGCTTGGGCGATTTCGCGAAGCTGCGCGCGTACCTGCCTGCGCTTGAGCAGAACTTCCAAGACGTCGTGGCGCAGGATTCCGCCGAGGCCGAGGAAGACGAGGTCGACCACTCGAAGGTCTCGTGGTAGCCCCCAAAAGCATTTGCATCTGCATACACCTACACCTACACGCATATACTACAGCTACGCAGCACAGTCGCTAATGTTAGATGTCGCTCCTCTCTGCTTTCAATGCGCCACGACGCGGATGACGCTGACGCTGAACCCGGGCGCTGTGAAATCGATCGTTTTGCCCGTGGTGATGGTGCTCGTCTTCGGGACGACGGTGTTCGGCGCCTCGGGCGTGTTGCTCGCAGTCGCGGGTCCGGTCAGGAGCTGGAGCGTACCTGAGGTTGCGACTGTGTTGAACGGCAAGGTGAAAGCGAGGTCCGCGCTCGAGTTCCCGCTGTTTGCAACCTGGCCCGGCAGGTGTGAGGTGCACGCCTGTCGAGAGCAAACTACGTGAAAATACCTTGATGATTACCTCCTGCGTAGAGTTCAACTTGGAAACGCTCCAGAAGACGGTGCCAGTCTGGCTTGGCAGTGTGGCCGGCAGGAACACGTCGCCACGGTTGGTAGCGAAGAGCTGCGGTATGTTTCGTAAGTCACGAGCTACGTACTGGTTGACCACCAAAGGAATGGTATGTACCTTCTGAGCGTAGAAGCTAGTCGAACGCACGACGGATCCAGCACTGCAAAACAACATGAGTTCGGTGACACGATATCAGCGCGCGGAAACTCACTCAAAGCTGACCAAATCGGGGGTCTACGCACATGAATGAGCCGTACTGCAGTGCGAAACAGTCTGGACACGTACCCATTGGGTGCTGTTGACATGCTGTTCGTGAAAAGATCCTGTGTCAGCAAGGTCCGCAGGTAGCTGACTGCACGTTGCGGCTGGCTTACCTGCAGGAGGGGAGCATAGGACGCCGCAAATACGATGTCGCTATTGCGCTCCAATCCAGTCATGAACGCAGCCTCTCCGGATGCACTCTGCACAGTTGGGAAAGAAAGTCTACCATCCGCCGGCGTGCCGAAGAGGTCATTGGCGTTGGTTGAGATAGCAGCGTACTCGCCCTGAAATGGCGTGGCGTTAGCGCTATCAGGCGTAATATAGTCCGGCAACCATACCTCGAAGTATCTTTGCCCAGTGCGAGCAAAGCTATCGTAGTAGAATGCGTTTTGCGCGAACCAGCCTTTGAACATGGGGTCAAAAATCGTCGCAGCAGAGGAGAAATATTTGTACTTGGCGTTTGGTACACATGCACGTCGTAGGCCTGAGGTGTTGGCGTTAAGGTAGGGTCGCCGACATCAGATGTGGCGATGAACGCTAAAGGGCACATTGTCAGTGTGATCTCGGATTGGAAGAATTCGAAGTTTGTTCCGTACTCAGCTGCGGGAAGGCGTGGCTAAGATTGCCAAAGAAGTCCCGGAAACGGTACGGGTAGGTGTCCGCCGCGAAGAAATCCTAAAGTAGCGATGAGAAATTGGGCAATACAAAGTACGTTGATGTCAGACCTCGTTTCCAATCTCAACATAGTGCAGGGTAAAAGGTTCAGGGTGGCCCAGTGAAGCCCGCAAGGCACCTATTAAGGGACACTTAGATGGCGGGGGAGCTCAGTTGATGCAAGGTCATACCGGGAGCCGTCGACGAATCGCCAATGACGAAGTTGATCTAGGAGACGGTATGTTAGTGGACAAGGCTGGGGCACTCTTCAAACCACCCCACGTACCTGATCAATCGCTTGCTGGATGAATGGTGCAAGTTGGTTTTCTGCCAGGCTGGTACCGCCAAGAGAGTAGCCTGTCACGGAACACTGTGCTCAGTCGCGATGCTGGTTCCATTGAGCAAACCGCCATTACCTGACCAGACTGCCATGATGGGCTCCATACCTGCGTCCTCAAAGAACTGCAGATATTCAAGAATCCCAAGGCCACTGAGAGCGATTAGTCTTGCTTCAAGACAATTGGGAGTAGACGTACTCAGTATTTACATATCCCCAGTCGCCAACGCGTCCCGGTCGATCGACGAGAGGGCCTACAGTTGCGTTCCATTGCCAGCGAGTAGCAGTGGTTTGACCCTGAAAACCCATGAGCCAAGGGCGGAAGGTATATGCAGAGTAGAAGACGTACTTCCTGTTAGACTGTCAGTTCTGATGACAGTATGAACCCCGATGGATACTTCACTCACGAGGTTGTTACCTCCTGGGAAACGGAAGAATTTCGGGCCCATCTCGACGAGTGCCTACAGGCGTGATGTCGAAGTTGTTTAGCCATAGTACCACGATCTCAACATACCTCAGCGATGTCCATCCTCATACCATTCGCGCGACCCTTGAAAGTAGGCGGGAAAAGCGAGAACATGGTGAAGTCAACGGTCGTGGCAGCACTGCCGCTCGGCTGCACGAGGACAACGAATTGGTTGTTGAGGTCAGGTGCGGACGAGGTCGGCTTCAGCGTCAGCTGAACTTGCTTCCACGCCGTGGTTGTGCCGGAGACCGTGGTCGACTGGGAGGCGAAGGTCTTGCCAGACGCAGAACGCAGCTCTACAGTGAACTTGACTGACTGACTGGACGAGGCCGGAAACTTGAAGAAGAAGGATGCAGTGTACGTCCAGGAGGAGTTTACCTTGATGCCTGAGAATTGTGCGTATCAGCAAAGCTTCATCGACGTGCTCGCTCAACGGTGCTTACCCCAGAATCCGGAGTTAGCGAAACCTGCAGTCGTCGCCTTCCCAGGGACAGAGACTTGTAGAGAATTGGGAAGTGCATTTGACACAGGCTTGGAGTCCGCAATGACAGTGATGTTCGCGCCGCCCGTAGCGCTCCATGAGCTCAGAGCTGCAGAAGTTCCAGGGGTGACCTGCTGGAAGGCGCGGTTCTGTAGCACTAACGTGAGTGAAGGATGTCAGAACCACCTCTTTACTGTAAACATGGGATCAATGCATACTCTCAGCGTACAATCCGCCATCTCCGCTCTGAATTTATGTGAGTGGAGCTTGATCCTACCCGGACGAACAACCTACATGCTGTTTAATCACAAATTATTAATATTGTTTTTAAAAGCTGAGAATTGGTCTGGTACGTACATTGATATCCTGCGCGGCGAGAGGGAACGTTGAGTTCCGCCACACTGAGCCTCTTGCAGAGAACATACCTCAAACATTTGTCCGACTAAACAGTCGCCATCAGATACATCACACAAACAAGACATTGGGAATACTCACAAAGAGTAGTGGGGATTGCATGGCTCGCTGTTGCACTGACGCTAACAGTGGTGACGGCGGCTTGGCAGACCGCCACACCTACAGCCAGAGCTGTGAAGATCCGATGACGAAGAGAATACATCGTGTGGTCAGCTCCAATGCCTGATGATGCCACAGCGTAGCCTTTTTATACCATTGCCTCTCGCCTTGAATTCATATTCGAGGTGCACGCCACGCGCCTTCACCCATGACAATGGTTCCCCGCGGGATGAGTCTCTGGCGGAGACTTAGAGACGTTCCATCACCAGCGTACATCCGCAAAGCCGGCCGGGCCGCGCAAGAAGCTGCAGTAGCATATGAACAGCGGGGTTGCTCCAGTGCAGCAAGTCTACCAAATACACATACGAGGAAACCCGGTCAGGGAGCGTGACGCGCGGCGAAGAAGGATGTGTTCAGACGGCGTGTGTGAAGGTGCGGAGGGACGCGGTCACCTGGGCGAAGCCCACGCGGATGCGGAAAGTGGGGGCCGCCGCCGATGATCTGCCTGGTGGCGCACGCTTCCGGACGGAGGAATGCCACGATCTTCGGTGGGAGGACGAGGCCCGACTGAGATACCTCAGTCAGATGCCGATGAACGCAGGCCCTCCAGGAATGCGATGACGTCCTTCGCCACCTTCTCGCCTTTCGTATCCCGCAGAATTTGGCCTACACTGCCTCTGAGGTCCGTTTTGTCCCTATCTTCCTCGTCATCATCGGCAGCACCGAACTCCATGTCTTCCTGTTGGCTCTCTGCGACCTTGTTCGTGAAGTTTACGTAGAAGCTGGTGAACTCCTTCGCGGTGTCGATGAGCTCCTGCAGCTTCTGTCGCCTCGATGAGCCAGGTAAAGCTTCGAGTATCGCTGTCTGATTCCGCGGGCGGCGCTGCATGAGGAGACCGAGGAGAATGGCCATATGCCCCTGTACGACACTGTCCAAGTCGTTATTCGAGGCGCGCTGCTGTGAATATACCTGCGCGAGGCATGACAGTGCTGGTACTGGTGAGGCGCAGCGGCAGGTAAAAGTGCATTTGTGTGTTCCCGTGCACGAAGAGTCGAGCGCTACGATCAATAGCTCAGGAAGATATTCGACGTCTGTACAGGGTACACACCTATGTAAAATATGAGATCCTTAACCTCCTCTGCAACCTGTACAAGGTTTGTAAGCAGCCCAAGCGCAAGACAAAGTCGGTCCAATAATGCAGCGGCTCTCTCTTGGCGAGCGACCTCTATGTCGTCTGCGCCTGCGTCTTCAGCCGTTGGAGGATTTGGGGACCGGCGCTCTCGCTGCGTGATGACAATGAGCCGCAGAATCGTTGGGAGTGTCAACTCGCTTCCGAGTATGGCTTCACACCACTCGCGGTTGTCATGAGTCAGGTTGATCAGCACTCGAAGCCCGGATTCGAGGCACTTGAAAGCTATTGATGTGGCGTCAGCAGCCTGAAAGATGCGATATTTGCAACTGGCGTACCGCTGGCCTTTTGTTCGCTGGCCTCGAGACGACAGAGGGCATCCGTGGCAACGCATAGGGACACTAACGCGGTCGGAAGATCTTGTCTGAGCCGGAGAATATCGACGTCACCCTCCTGGTCTGCTTCTCGCCCAAGCAGACAACTGTCCACTAGTCTTAAGCAGTTGTCGGTATGACCAAGCGACACTACGTCCATGTGCGTCTCCGCGTCCAGCTTGGGTATAAGCGCGAGACCCGTTGCGTAGGCGGACACCCTACCAGGGAGAGGTGAGAGCTCTGTCCCAAGGGAGGAGCAAATGATGGGCAGATGGCTGGAAGGGACCAAAAAGCCGTGTGGAAGCAGCGCGAGGGTGTGCGACAGTAGAAGGCGATTTGAGATCTTGAATTAGGTCAGAGAAACGATGGGTCCAGAGCAGATATTATACTCACGATCTCGTCATCGGAAAATAATCCTGATTTCTTGCGCACCATTCGATGCAGCTCTGTGAACTACAAAGCGCATGAGTAGGCAGAAAACACATGATTGGAGAGTAACCGTACAGAGGTCTTCTCCTGGCGCGAGATGCCAGCGCGTTTCAGCACAGGATCACTCATGCTACTCGAAATTAGCCATAGTGGGTCTGTCGGCCTGTCGAGTTTCGCAAGCATGCTCAACATCTTGTCCACAAAATCGGGCTTGGCGGTTAGTTCGGTAAGGTCCACAGGATCTCGTGCAGCCAGTGCTGCAAAAAAGACCAGTATACTGTCGAGAACCTGCCGGCTTCGGGTGAGGGACTGACACCACTGGTACTTTCACCCGATTTGGCTCACCTTGTCACCATCGCCTGCGCCTGCCGTGCGGAGCACATCCCAGGCCTTGCCAAGGAAGTCCGCAGCCTTGGCTCGCCGCGCAAAGTCTTCGTCGCAAAGCTTCGTGACAATCTCTAGCGCACTGTTGGGCAGGTCAATACATAGTAATCACTATAGAGTTGGCTACAAACCTGCTTCTGCGTACGCCAACGGCACCAGATGGGTCTAGGCCCTCGAAGAGATACCCCACCTCGTCGAGAAACCGCCGCGACTCGCCCTTACTCCGCAGCTCACTGATGCTCTTGAGGTCGTTCATGATGGCTGCAGGCAGCTCCCCGTCGACCCGGTCAAAGTTCTGGCCCGAACGTAAACCAAAGGATGGGTCGTCTTCAGAGTTATCGACACCCCAGCGTAAGCGGAGGTCGGTATATGACTCTCGTGGCGTTTCGAGATCGTCCTCCTGGCTCTCATTGAGCTCCGTTTGAGACTCAACGGATAGATTTGGATTGGGCAACGACACCAGGAACGAACGCGACTTGCCAGCATACGTACGTACGCTAGATGATGCGAGGGGAGGACGGATAGGTTTGCCGGGCGACGAGGACAGGATGTCTTCTTGCGACAGGGAAGCAGCCTTGGACGGGCTAGCGGAAGAGGGTGAGTCCAGAGTGAGGTCGATGATGGACTCCGTGCGCGATAATGCCAGCTTGCGCGGGGAGTAGGAACCTGACACGGTTGTCTGTTCGGCGAATGTGGACGGGCCTGGCTCCCCCACAGACGATTCGGTGCGGGTTCTACGCAACATGCGCTTCACGAGGCCGCCACCTTTCGATGGAGACGGCGAGGGTCGGTGTTGTGGCTCGTCAAAGCTGAAGAGTGCAGCTAATGGATCTTCTGCAGTGGCTTGTTCTCCGGGTGAACCGCGATTGGTACTATGTGGGGTGCGTTCACTCCTAGTCCGCCTGATAGGACCTGTCGCTGCAACCTGCGTAGCATTGCCGGATGGCGGGGCAGTTTGTCTAAGAGCTAGCATAAATCAGCGTATGCGCAAACTCTGGAGCGACACCGCAGCCAGAGTACAAGTCTTCACGAATGTAGTACGCCGACTGCTGAGAACTGCAACGGCAACAGTACAAGACACGACTTACAACTTGGCTTCGAATAATGACTGCTCTTGGACGAAGAGGAAGCTGCTGGTGCTGCCTCGGAGAGCACTTCAACCTGGATCTTTCTCCGCTTCCGCTGCTGCGTAGCCTGGACGGGCTCGGGACTGGCTTCGCGAGAACTGTCCGCAGACTTGGAGACGGGTCGCCGGCCTTTGCGGCTATATGTGCGCTGCATAGTCAGCGCCAGCGAGGTCGAGAAGAAGTGTGTCGATGTTGTCAACGTAAAGGGGAAAGAAATGTGGGGAAAGGCAACCTCGGAGGTGGCCCGCGAGGGAATCGAACTCCCGACGTGACCGCGCATCAATCCCGCCCCAGTGACCTCGGGTCACGCGTCAAGGTCACCGGGGAGCGTGACGGTTCTCCTTGTTCTCGTCCTCGACGCACGCCGCGATGGAGGCCTACGAAACGCGCTTTGAATCCTTTCAAAAGGGGAAGAGGGTTAAGAAAGGATCCTCCAAGACCCTCGTCAAATGGCCACATCCGGGCTCCTACCTCGCAAACCCGCACTCCCTCGCGGAAGCCGGCTTCTACTACACGCCCAGTGCCAGCGACCGCGACGCTGTAACATGCTTCATGTGCAAGGAAAAGCTATCCGGATGGGAAGAAGAGCAAGACCCCTTCGTGGAACACGTCCGAATAGCCAGCTCGTGCTGCTGGGCTATTACTCGGTGTGGCTTGATAAATGATATGGACGAGGACGGAAAGTACGTCGCAAGCTTCGCCCGGTGTTCGTGTCTGACTATCTCATCTCGCAGTTTCGTGTTTCCAGACATTACTCGACTTCCCTCCAGCAAAGCAATAGAGAAGGCACGAGCAGATACCTTTGGTAGGAACTGGCCGCACGACGCGACGAAGGGACATAGTGTAAGTTCGAAGAAGGTATGACGCGCGGATCTATTCCTGAGAGTGTTCAAACGGTACTCTAACACGATTTCTACCTTTAGATGGCCAAAGCAGGCTTCGTATTCACTCCTGAGGGTGCAGAGGACGATACTGCAACGTGTTTCTACTGTCACCTAGCGCTAGGTGGCTGGGAAGAAGGGGACGACCCACTGTACGTGTCCGAGTTATGCCATATGTGTTATTGCTTAGCAGTAACAGAGAGGAACATCGAAAACGAGAAGCCAAAACCGGCAAACCCTGTCCTTTTCTCACGGCGACACAGCCCAAACCCGTCGGCCGCCCACCCAGTCGAACCCAAGCCAAAGCTCTCTCTAAATCTACCACTGCTTCGAAGAAGAAGACCCCCGTCGTTCAACAAGATGATGAAAACTCGTCAGCCACATCGGAGGACGACTTCGCGCCTGCAACCACGTCGAGGTTTCGCGCGTCCACCGCGAGCGGGACGAGAACGTCTAGTGCTGCCGCTCACATGATGGCCACAAACTTGCGCAAGTCGAGCCGCTCATCCGCATCTACCAAGTCTGCGTTGAAGACCACAAATGGTTCAGAAGATGAAGACGCCACAAGCCAGGCCGAGACTGGCAAACGTGTTTCGAAGACGAAGCGGAAGGGGGGTAAAAGCAAAGCGAGAGAACGACCGGAGGCCATCCAGGAAGAGGAAGACGACGACCTTGGCGGGTTTGATTCAGTCACGGAACCAGCCTCAGAACCGGCTCCCGCACCTAAGAAGCGTGGGCGCCCGCCAAAGAAGTCCACAGTTGCTAAAGCGGCACGAAGCGCCCCTGCGTCGCAAGAGCCACCGAATATCGAGGACGAGGATGCACCGGAGCCGGTCAAGAAACAAGCATCCAGCCGTACACGTTCGAAGACCATGGTGACTGGCGACGAGCCGGACGTCCTTGCAGCGTCCACCTCCAATGGCAAGTCATCGGCGACGAAGTCCAAGTCCAAGGGCACGCCTGCGCTCGACACCAGCATGCCGCCGCCACCGATCCCTTCCCAGTCGACGAACTCCTCGAAGTCTGCCGGCAAGAAGACACTGTCTTTCGAATCTACCGAAGAGGTTGGCGAATCGAAGTCGGAGGCAAAGGCAAAGGCGAAACATACCCTGGTGTCGAAGATGAAAGGCAAGACGAAGAAGCGGGTGGAGGAGTCGGACGACGAGCTCGCAGCGTCATTCGGCGACGACGAGCCCAACATTGCTCCCACGACGAAGCCCGGGCGGAAATTAGCTGCTGGACCTGTTGCCCCGAGAAGCGGGCAGGCCGCCCGCCAGCCGGAAGCTATAACTTCGGACGTGAAGCATCGGAAGAGTAGCTCTACGTCAGAAGACGCAGGTTATGCTACCGCTGAGCTCATCGACGCAGGTGCTATGGAAGTTGATCCTCAGGCCAACACCGAGCCACTGACGGAAGACGTCCGCAAGCGTACATCATCCTCTTCTAAACGCCACGCTGCACGCGAGCCTTCCGCCGTACAATCTGATCATCTATCTCCCGATCTGCCTCGTGAAAGCTCGGTAGAACATGGACGGCTGCCCTCGCGCGCAGGCAGTGTCAGGCCGTTTGCGAGGTCAACATCTCGGCCATTTGTCAGCCTCGCGGCGCGGCCCCCGTCTAGGACGGGCAAAGCGGTCGTTGACATCAGCGACTCCGAAGACGAGTCCCACACTCAAGCAGCTCGCAAGCCGGCCAAGAGCAATGGTGTGCTAAAGGAGCCATACGACGAGCCTATGGTCGTTGACGAACCCGAACCGCCCAAACCAGCGCAGCTCGCTCAACCCTTGGCGAAGAAGGTGGCGAGCAAGGCACGCGCGAGTAGGGCTCCGAGTAAAACCCCGAAATTGCAAGTCGAGATCGTCCTTCCCCCACCTCGGAGTGCTCCTCGTCAGTCGCCACCCATCGTTCAGCACGCAGATGTAGAGATGGAAGATGACGTCGACCCCGTCCAGAGAAAGCATGTACCCTCTGTCGACGAGCCCACCGATAAGCAAGCCATTTCCGCCACTTCTCTGACGCAGACGAGCACAGTGACGCCGCCACCACGCACGCCGTCACCTCTCCCTACCGACACAGAAGCACCAAAGCTTTCGGGTCATGCACCTACGCTGCCGAGTTTCGACGAGGAGATAGCGGCCGAGGTCGCGCAGCAGCCAACCCCGCCGACAGACGGCGACGACACTCTGATGCCGTTCACACCATTCCTCAGCATGCTCCCCCTGGAACGACTGACTGCGCTGACGGAGGAGGAGTGCGACATGACACTCGAACAGTACCTCCGCCGCGAAATCGAGCGCGAATGCGAGCGGATCAAAGGCGACGGCGAGCGGCGCATCATGCTCTTCCGCGAAAAGGCGGCCGAGGCGCGACGAGCAATCGAGTCGGCGTGATCCGCCATGTTTTGGAGGTTTCGTATCTGGACTTCAGCTTTGTTGTATGTATGCTTACTCTCGCCACGCTGGTCACGTCTTGCCCCGTCTCACTCGTCACTCCTTGCTGTCAATATCCCTGCACTGTTATATCTGCATAGACGCGCTTCCACACTCCCTTTCACAATCGGACAAGTCCTTGGTTTGGTTATGATTATTATTTGTGTCCCGCTGACCTGCAGCATTCTATGGGACGTCTATGGGGTATATGCAACCACGAGCAATGTACTCCGGCCAGCCGAGTGGATGTTACGCCAGCATCTTGGCCAGGAAACGCTGAGCTGGGCTGTCCTGCAGCGCAGAAAGCTTTCCGTCCTGCATCTTCAACCTCTCGCCAAAGCCACCCAGGATGTAATCCCCAGCCTCCTCCACGACAATCTTCTTCCACTGCCCCTTCTCTTCCGGCGCTGGCTCGTCGCACACAGTGCTTGCGAGAGAATATAGCGTGGAAGAGGACGAGAGGGGCTCCGACGGCGTGCCCACGGGCCAGTCCGCATCGGGATCGGGACTGGCGAAGAGGTACTCGTCGTCGGGGAACTGGTGGATGTCGTGGATCTCGAAGGTGCCGCTCCCGAGCTCCGGCGTCGGGAACTCGGGGAGGCGGGGCGTGTACGCGGCGGCGACGCAGCGTGCTTCGGGGCCCGCGGTCGCGACCTCTCCCGCGCTCATGAAGAAGGTCTTCATGCCGAGCACGGCGACGCGGAGCTCAGCGAGGCTGATGCGCTCCGTGGGGTTGAACGTGAACACACGCGCGAAGAGCGCGGCGCACGCCCGCGAGATCGGGAGGAACGAGAGGAAGACGTCGGGCCCGTCGTGGAGGTACGCCGCGAAGTGCGCGTCCTCCGTCGTCGCGCGCCGCCACGGGTTGCGGCCCGTGAGCATGTTGCACAGCACGACGCCGAGGGCCCAAATGTCGCTCGTCTCGTTGTAGAATGCGCCGTAATTGCGCTCCTCGCCGATGCACTCTGCGGGGACGGTCAGCGGCTACTCTGCGATGGGGCGCAGATAGAGGCGAAGCTCACCTGGACTCATGTACGCCGACGATCCACAGGCATGGTTCTTGCTCAGCGCCTCGTCCGTGGCCAGACCGAAGTCACCGAGGAATACCCTCGTGCCGTCAGCACCGACGAAGACGTTGTCAGGCTTCAGGTCGCGGTGGTAGACCCCGAGGTCGTGGCACGCCTGGACGGCATCGAGGATCTGGAGGAACACATGCTTGACCAGCTCGTCGTCCTGCGCATAGGTGTGGCGCTCGACGATCGCGGTGAACAGATCGCCGCCCTTGCAGAAGTCGAGGACGAGGTAGAGGTGCTCCTCATCCTCGACGACTGCGTGGAGGGGGAGGACGGACGGGTGTGCTCCCGAGACGAGCTGGTGCAGCATGACCTCCCGGCGCTGGCTGGTGCCCTCCGGCGTGCTGATCCCAGCCTTGCGGAGTACCTTGACGGCGTACTCGCGCTCGGCAGAGGAGTGTGCGGACGACGACGACGACGACGACGAAGGACCCTTGGGCTCCAGAGAGCGAGCCCGGTACACGACACCATAGGCACCCTCGCCAAGGACATCGAGGAGCTCGAGCTGAAGACGACCAGCGTCGACAGTCTTGCCCGTGAAGTCCAGGAGAGAAGGGAGAGTGACCTCAGAAAGCATGATAGAATGCGTGAAGTGTGTACGATGGTGGGTGAACGAAGACAAGTTTCGTTGAGGTCCCCGTACGCAAAGCCCTCTAATTTATGCCTTTCGTGAGGCTCAGCGGATCATCTCCTCTTGTATGTTCCTTCATAGCACCCACCTTCTTGCCCTACCGTCTCCGAGAATGAAGGTACTCAGTCTCGATACAAACGCGGAAGAGCGGAGGACCCGCCTCCCGCAGGTCAGCTTTGAAGCTGGTCTCGATCCAAATGCCAACATTCCAGCTGTAAGAGGGGCCGCAGAGCCTCCGTAGATCAGCTCAGTCATGTACTAGCTTCTGCACTGTGATGTGCCACAGCTTCCGAATCCCATGCACCGTCATAATATTCCCAGATGGTCAATCGGTGAGGAAGTAGACACATTATCGCACGGAGTGAGTCGGGGAACCCGATGAAGCTGCACCGCCACACACTTTGTGGCGCACGGGTGCGATCGACCTCCAACGCGGAAGACCGAATTAAGTATCTACCGGCTTGGAGCGTCGACGGCTGCTCAGGGTGGGGGCGCACACCACACAAGCGTTGAAGATGTGTTGTATCCCTTTCTATTAGATTGTACAGTGTGATCACAGTGCTAATATACATCCAGTGCATGAATCCGATCCGATTTTGGAGAACTCAGTCAAAGATTTTGTCCATGATGCGCTTGAACAGCCCTGTCGGCGAGTGTGCCCGCCAAGAGCTCTCCTTGTGCCCCCGGCTTTCCGAATCCGACGACTCCGTCGAGGCTGTCCGCATGAAGTCCCTGAACGACGGCATCGGCTGCGGTGGCGGCGGAACAGGACGCTTGGGGACCTCCGGTCGCACGCCCTGCTCCGGCACCTCGAGACGGGGGCCTGGTGCGACGACGATGTCGGCCTCGCCCTCGTCCCCATGCTCCGCGAGTGCGTCCTTCCCCTCGGCCTTCCGCAGCTCGATGAGGCGCTGAGCGGCGTCGGCGACGTTGTCGTCGAAGAGTGCGTCGAAGGACGACACGGAGCTGCCGGATGCGCTCGAGACGCCGGCGACGTACGACGCGGCGGCCTGCCGCACGAACTTGCTCGCGCTCGCAAGCTCGCCGGGCGAGAGGAAGAACGTCTCTGCGGCGCAGATCTTGGCGCGCAGTGCGGGCAGCGACACGCGTGTCTCTGCCGGTGCGAAGATGCTGACGAGGATGTCGTTCGCGGCCGTCGAGATGGGCAGCATGCGTTTTAGGAACGAGGGGTCGTGGATGTATGAGGAAAAGCACGAGTCTGCCATCACTGCGCGCCGCCATGGGTTGTGCCCCGAGATCATGCTCGTGAAGATGACTCCGAGTGCCCAGATGTCATTTGCCGCGGTACGATAGCCTGGGACTCCCATCTCATGTCCTATGCATTCTGCAAATGGTGTCAGCGACAGATAGGGTTCCCCATTGAACGTGGGGCTTACCTGGGCTCATGTAGCCAGTCGTGCCCGCTCCGAAATTGCGACTCGCCACACTATCGGTGGCAAGCCCGAAGTCTCCGACCTTCACCTGCGTGCCGTCTCGACTGCACATGATGTTCTCAGGCTTGATATCGCGGTGGAAGACGCCACGCTCGTGGCAGTGCGCGACGCCGTCGATGAGCTGGCACATGACGTTCCTGATGAGCTCGTCGTTGCGCACGTACGTCCCGCGGCGGGTGAGGAACTTGAACAGGTCGCCGCCGGCGCAGTAGTCGAGCACGAGGAAGATGTGCCCGCTCTCCTCGACGACGCGGTGCAGCGTCACGATGTTCTTCTGGCCCGATAGCCGGCTATGCAGCGCGATCTCGCGCTGCTGGAACGTCGCCTGGCGCGAGCCGGGGTCCGCCTTGACCATGCACTTCACGGCGTAAGGGGTCGACGAGCAGAGGTCTACCGCGCGGAAGACGACGCCACCAGAGCCCTGACCGAGCGGGTCAATGAGGAGGAGCCGGCCGTCGTCTACCGTTTTGCCGGCGAGCGATTCGATGGTTGGTACGATGTTAGGCATGGTGCCAGAGTGAGGTTGTAGTTGCAGAGTAAGGATCCAGAGCGCACCCATGACCTAGGGACGCACCTCTTTAACCTGCGGGAGTGCAGCATAAGGAACCCAACCGACCCGCAGAGGCTATGATCGCGGTGGGCCGCCGATCCGCCTGCGAGCGATCGCAATGGCGGCTGCGCTCAGAAAGGCAGTGAGGCTCGATGGAGTCCTCCCCGCCCACCGTTCTGAACGTCGGTCGCGATCAAAATCCCTGTCTTGGCCCTGCCGGGGCCGTTTGCAACGTCCCGCGCGAGGCTGCAGCCACTGGCATCACCGTCGGATCGCTACCAGAAAGGGTAAATGCCCGCACGAAGGGTTAACGAGTCGGAAGCAATAGATTGGGCAGTGACGAAACGCGCACAGAGAGTGCAGAGGGCGTACATCGCAGGCCGAGTACAGACAGCGTCACCAGCCCAGCTCAGCCTCCGCCATCCGCAGAAAGCTCGTCTCGTTGATAGAGCTCGTCGTGAGATCGCCAGCATTCCAGGGGCCGCCGGCGCTGCGGAACGAGCGCGAGGCCTCCGAGTCGTGCGACCAGTCCTCGCTCCGGAGCAGTTCGCTCGCGAGGCTGTCCAGCGTGACGATCGAGGTGCTCGTCGGCATCTCCGCGCCTGCGGCCATCGCGGCCGTGACCTCGACCCAGCTCCCCTGAGAGTAGCACGAGCGTTGGGTGACGGCGGACACGTCGCCCGCAGGCGCAGCCTTCCACCACGCCGCAGTCTTCCCGGTCATCGTCGCCGCAGGGTCGCAGAGCGCAGCGGAAGCGGAAGCAGGACCCGGGAGGTCGCGCAGGCCGAGACCCATCGGGGCGGGGCGCTCGCCCAAAGCAGGTATTCCGGAGGCCGTAGTGGCACGGATCGTAGCGACGCTGTCTGTAGTAGTCGACGGGAGAGGTACTTCAGGTTCGAATGGACCGAAGTTCAGCTTTGAGACGCGAATGATCTTTCTCTTCGGAGCGTGGTCGGCGAGGGCTGGCGCGGTGTGAAAGTCGCGAGCGTGTTGCGAGGACGTCTTCAAGTTGGAAAGATGGCGGAGGGACAAGGCGCGTAGAGAGGCAACGAACCGGTTCTGGTCTCCCTCCCGCTTCCTCGGGGCCTTCGTTGCTTTCGCAGCTTTGACTCGAGTTGCAGGATCGAGAGACCTGCTTGAGCGCGTCAAGGAATGGAGCTTGCGAGACAGGCGAGACTTGAAGCGAGAGGCGGCCGTAGTAGACACCATTTGAAGCAACGAGCGAGGGACGGGAGCACAGTTCCAAAATACGGCCCGTCTCCTGTTCTTGAAGGTGGGCCAAGATTTACAGCAAGCCGCAGGACTCGAGCTAGCCGCGGATGTCAGCCATCCCGCCCTGACATGCGGGGTCTGAGACCGTTCTAGCCTGAAGCATGGCTAAGAGATTTAGTAGCGATGAGCATCGTTCATGAGCAAAAGCCGACGGTCCTGGGTAGTCCTGGACTATCGTGCGGAAAGTGGCCAGTCTGTAAGTCCGCGCGCGGTGGTAAGAAAAGGCTGAAGCGTTGAATTGAGAGGAAACAGCCACGTTTGACCGTGCGAATTATGTAGGTAAGTACAAGAGATAACTTCGCTTCGCTCCGTGGCTATTGCTCTCGCGGCAAGTGTTTTCGAGGCTGACGGTTGCTTGCGGGGCCGAGGCAAACGGGTACGCACCTCAGAGTGTCAGGGAAGCCACCTTTTCGCCTCGCTGAGCGGTTTCTGTAGTCGCCGTTGATGCTCTCGCAGTCGAGGTGAGCCTAAGGAATTGTCTAGGGGTAGTACGCGCCGCCTGCGGCGGCTCAACGGGCTCTCTCTGAGCCAATCTGGTGCGCGTCGGCGCGGAGCAGCAAACCGGTTGGAAATTGTGGCGATCGAGGGCGCGGAAGCAAGGGTGGGGCGTATATAAAGGGTCAGAGGGAGCGGCGGGCGGGGTAAGCGGAAACAAAAGGGTAAGAAAGGCGTTACTTACTTTCGGAGCATATGGGTAATAGGAAGAGATATCTTTGTTGTAGTCAGCTTATCCTTTGCTTACTTGCATTGCTCAGCCACG
The DNA here is from genome assembly GCA_019973155.2 of Phanerochaete sordida. Lineage (NCBI taxonomy): Eukaryota > Fungi > Basidiomycota > Agaricomycetes > Polyporales > Phanerochaetaceae > Phanerochaete > Phanerochaete sordida. Next base: position 945,533 of record BPQB01000004.1, read on the forward strand.
TGGTCGCCACAAAGCCATAACCTTCCCCTTCAGTTTCCTATACGTCTGACTTCGCGCCTCACTTGACCCAGCATAGCCCGGTTCCTCGCATCTTGCAGTCATGCACTGTATGCGCTGTATTCGTACAGTCAATTTGCTGAAGATCTATTCGAGCTTTCCAAGTCATACCGTGAGGCATAGCGAGCCTAGACGGTGAGTCTACATTACAATCCGTCTCGATTATAACGAGCTGACCTCGATCTTAGCCGCGCCTCGGTAGGATGAAGGTCGAACGACATAATGGTCCGCAGGTGCAAGTGGGAATAGTACCCCTCCGGAGTTCCGATGCCCTCGAATAACGCCGTCACGGATCGGCAGCCGCCCCGCTGAGAACAGAGGCTGTTCCAACGCGGAACTCCCGTAAATTCCAGGCATAAAAGGCGAGTACACTTGAGAAGGATCCCCCAAAAGACTCAAGTTTACACCTGCGTTGAACTCAGCTCATCAGCCAATAAGCCCTCCTTCGCCCAAAGTTCCCAACGCATGTCTACTACCTATATCATCTCCGACTTCTGCTACAAGGTCGTGGGTGGCGGCAAACTGCAGCTCATTGACTGCATCGGTCATGGCAGCTTTGGCGCCGTCTTCCGTGCCCGCGAGGTCGCACATCCTGAGTCTTCGCTGCTGGCGGTGAAGATTATCCCCAAGGACGAGCAGTCCCAGCTCTACCGCCGAGAGCTGCTCCTTCACGGCGTCGTCCAGGCACATCCTGGCGTCGCCTCCATCCGAGACACCTTCTCCGACAAACATTTCCTCTACATCGTTCTTGACTACTTCGCGGCCGGGGACGTGTGGAGGGCGATCAAGGAGAAGAAGGTCTTCTGGGGGAACGACGCTTTGGTCCGGAGCATCTTCCTCCAGATGATCGACGCCGTCGCTTTCTGCCACGAGAAGGGCGTGTACCATCGCGACTTGAAGCCGAACAACTTCCTGATCAGCCACGACATGAAGCAGGTGCGGCTCACGGACTTCGGTCTGGCGAGCATGACTCGGAAGAACCACGCCTACGGCGTCGGTACACATCAGTACCGCAGCCCTGGTGAGCATTTCTCGCCGTGCACCTTGTCTCCTGCTGATCTTGACTCTGCCGCAGAGTGTAACAATATCCTGGGCGACCACCAGGGCTTCGACGCGGTGCGCAACGACATCTGGGCGCTCGGCATCATCCTCGTGAACATGCTCGCGGGCGGCGTCATGCCGTGGGCGGTCGCGAGCGCAGACGATGGCTGGTACCAGGCGTTCATCGCGGCGCCGGACTTCCTGCGCTACACGCTCCCGGTCTCGCGCGAGGCTGCGCACATCCTGCAGCGCATGCTCACCGAGCGCGAGGCGGACTGCGTCTCGCTCGCCGAGCTGCGCGTGCTTGTTGCGTGTGCGGACCGCTTCTTCATGAGCGACGCGGAGATCGCCGCCGGCGCGCCGCACCTGCACCGCGTCGCGCGCAACTGTCGCCCCGCGCCCCCTGCGCCGAAGACGCGCCGTCCCGCGTTCGTGCACATCCCCTCTGCGCATCCAAGCTGGGGCTCGGGCTCCTCGTGGGGTATGTCCTTCGTCAATATTCAGCGAGAATCGTTTTACTGACCGGTTATCCAGCTCGTTCGCCTTCTATCCTCGAAGAAACCCGAGACATCCCCCTCGCGTGCCGGGCTACGCCCGAGCCGCCGATGTCAGACTTCGTGAACTCTGAGGCCTTGCCTTCGGTGGCGCCCGATGTTCATCCCTGCCCGGGGCGCGCGGAAGAGAAGCCGCTACCCTCGGAGGAATCCCTGCACTGGGGCCCATGCTGCGAGGAGCCCGCGGCTGCGAAACCACCTGCTCCGAAGCGAGGAAACACCTACGAGGGAGGTCGCGGCGTTCATAAGTTCGGAGTGCGTCAGAAGCTGAGACGGTTGTTTACGCTGCAGGCATAGTCTCCGAGCACTGTAGTCGTATCTCGACAGATAGGCTCGCTGGCGAGCATATCTCATTGTACTACTATATCCTCCGCACGATGCGACGTGGCGCCACATGTTTGCTTCCAACCCAATTCTAGAATCAGCGCGTGTCCCCAATTTATCATGAACGAGAGTGTACCCTCTGAGTTTGCAACGCTAATCTCGCTGGATTAAACTTCACAAAGAAAGGCGTCATCCAATTGAATTGTAAGATACATGATTTCTGTGGTATTTCCAGTGTATAACTATTACATCGTGTGCCTCCTTCTTACTTGTATTCTGCCACTAGTGCTGATCCAGGGCCATGAGACTGCCGACGAAGGTCATAATCTAAAGAGCAAGCGTCAGTATGAGGGACAGGAATATCAAAAAGAGCTACTCACCAAACGCGCACGGACGTCGACGATATCCTCAGGAACCAAGAAGATTAGTGCGTTCGCCTTACGCGCGATCGAGATGGCAAGTTTCGCTGCGACAATGTCGTCAGTATTCGCCATCACTCATGCCCAAGCCCGTAGCACTCACCGTTCTGGCGGCGGTCCTCGTAGTCACCAGCCTCGCTGACGTTGATGACGAGCGTGGGGTCGACGATGCCGGGGCGGAGCGCCTCGAGGAGGTCGAGGAGGAAGATACCGGTCGTGAGCGACGGGTCCTTGAACGAGCGGATCGGGCGCGCGCCGGGCTTGCCCTTCTGCACGGTCGCGTTCGCCCACTTGAGGATGTCCTGGTCGCTGATCGGCCGGCCCTTGGCCGCCGCGCTCAGCGTCTTCGTGATGCTCATCCTGGCTCAAGTTTAGTCACGCGACCGCGTTCAGGGATGCGAGAGCACGTACCGCATGAGTTGCCACACGAGGCCGAGCACCAGCGTGCGCTGTGCGTCGACGATGTCCGAGCCCTGCACGCCGACAAGGTGCATGCCGTTCTGCCTGCCGAGGTCGATCACGTAGTTGCAGTTCTCGACCTGCTTGAAGCGCGAGAGCGTCGATTGGTTCGGTGTCACGCCGATCTCGACCTCCTCTTCCTCGCCGTTCTCGTTGATGTAGTACTGCGGCTCGACAGGTGCAGCGCCCTCCTTCGGCTTGTTGACGCGGCGCCACACGACGCTTCCCGGGACGACCTTGTCGAACGCCTGGATGAGGGCGAGGCCGTCGCGCAGGTTCTGGAACAGGTTGAACACGGCGGGCTCGACGCCAAGCGAGTTGAGCCAGAGGGTAAAGACACGCGCTTCACGCTCTCCTTCCGCATCGAAGTCCTCGACAACACCGTAATCCTTCGCCTCTTGCTCATCAAGGGGCTCGAGACCAGGGTGGTTGTTGAAGAGGTTCGCGACGAACGCAAGATTCAGGCGGGGATTGCCGGAAAGCAGGGAGGCAGGTGTCAAGTACTTTCTGCAGCCAATTCTGTCCGCATTTTGAAGCACCTGCAATGATGTCAGCGCCAATCTTCAAATGTTGAGATGCTGCATAACTGACCTGCTCGGCACGAGTCTTCAGGTCGCGAGTTTGGAGGGGATCACGGGAGCACTGGTCGGGCTTGAGCTGGTTCAGGAGGACGGTGTAGTTTTCACCGTCGCTGACGTCGCGGCTGAAGTTGTTGACTCTGCCACAGGATTCAGAATTGGAATGTGCCAGAAACGAAAGGAGGATATTGCTGACCTCCGCTTCCAGCCGGCCGCCTTCAGGTGGTAGTTGAACCAACGCAGCAGAATTTGGTCGGGTGTGAGCCTGAGCAGATCATCAATGGTCTCGCCCTCCTCGCAAAGGCGGTAAAGCTCGGGGTGAATCTTGATATCAATCTGACTGAGCAGACCCCTTCGGATAATCTGCCAGATGAGGCCAAGGATAAGGTGCTCGCGACCCTCTGCAATATCCGTCGAGCCAATGTTGACAACCGAGCATCCAATGGCCTTCGCCGAAGTAATGACGATGTTGTTGTTCTCCGTCATCTGGAATGCATTCAGAGGCTTCCTGGCTGTTGGCTTGTTCAGCACACGGGCATCTATTGTTTCTGGCACGGAGTCGTTGATGAGCTTCGAGAGGATGAGACCGTCTTTGCACTCGTCGAAGATCTGCATGGTCTCTGTGGGGATGGGGACGCGGTGGCCAACGTCTGGGTCGCCTTCGAGGACAGCATTGATGTGGTGGGTGAACTCGCGCCGCTCATCTTCATTGATAGTGTGTGCGACGTTCGCGTTCGAGCCCTGGACGGTGACCTTGCCAGCCTTCGACGGGAGCGCAGAAGCCGGTGCTTGCTGCCTCAGCTTGACATGGAGCTACGACACGGCGTTTGTCAGGCCCCCTTTCCGCTGACACACGAGCGTGAGCGGGCGCACCTCGACCCAGTCCTCGAGCTCAACCTTTCCACTAGCATCGACACTGACGTGCTTGAGGGTCTCGCGGGCGCGGTCGTAGGACTCGCCGCTCGCTTGGAGAGCCTGGAGCACGCTGCTCTTGTCGACACGTCCTGGTGTGTCTGAAGGGAGCGCACTGAGCGGTCATGAGTGCGATTGCCCGACGCTTTGAGTGAGGAGACGCACTTGAAACGGTTTATGAGCTCGAAGATCTCATCCTGCGAGAGCTCAGGGAACTTTTTGCGTAGGCGGAGGGCTTCCATGGCGGGGTAGGGTGTTAGAGAGCAGAGGGAGTAAGGGCAGAGTTGCAGGGGTAATGCAGGGGGTAACTATCGATGGTGACGTCGACTTGCCCAATTTATACTCCGCCAGCCTCTCTGGCTGCGTACGCCGTGCGCCGGCGATGAAACAAACCATCTGCCAATAACATACGCAGCTGCCTGCGCAGCCGAAAATCCACGCCAAGCCGGCCCCGAAGGTGTGCTGGAAGTGGGAAATCCGCGCTGGCAGCATTTGTGGCGACTGTGGGCATGCGGTGCTCTTGGTACCGACTTACAGCTGCTGGGTCCAGCTACACTGTTACCCCTCTACACCTGTCTTTAGGCATCGTCTCAGAGCTGTACAAGTGCAAGGACCATTAAGCTCAGCGCGTCCAAGCCCCTTGAAGCTTCCCCGCTGATATGGCGCGTGCATAGAATGGTTAACCAGCTGGCCACCGTAAACGTACGAAACTGCGTATTCCTGTTATGAGGAGAAGCGATTACCCCGAGCGCATGGATGGGTGTATGGGCACAGGATAAGTCCGCGTACGCTGCGAACATGACCGGCTGAGGCTTGCGTGTGTAATATACAGAGCCAAGCAGATCATCCGCCTCGCAGTTCGCAGCCAGCAGCCCAGCTGTCAATTCATGTGGCCACAAGCACCTGCCTAACTGGGCTATGCCGCCACGCAACAGTACAGCTGCTATATGACGGCGGTGTTCGTACATGCGGCCGCAATTACGTAGCTGCGCCCGGCATCGTTCCCACTACTCTGGTATGACGACGACACTGGAAGTCTCAGTACACGACGAGGTCTGATGATCCCGCAACCTCGACTGTTCAGGTACGTCATCCCAACCCTACAGAGTTTTCAACAAGGAGCTCGAGAAATGATACAGCCGGCTCACAAGCAGAACATGACCCAACAGCTTCTGAATTTCAGTCATCCACTTGAAGCAGCTGGTAAACCTGTCCGTGCCGCTGTAAGCTGCTCTCGACAAGCTTCATCCCCTCGAGCACCTTCTCCTCTTCGAGTCGCCTGCCGACGACCTGCACCCCGACCGGGAGGCCGTGCATCTTCTCGGCATCGTACAGGCGGTACTGCTTGGCTTCCAGCTGATTTCTTGGCGTGAAGCCGCGCAGCGCGTCCCGGGCACGGTCGACCTTGGTCACAGGCAGGACGCCTGCGGAATAGTCGAGCTGCGGATGGCGTCAGCGCTACCCGGGGCTGCGACCTGCCCGATCCACTTACGATGTTGAACAAGAACGTATACCCGCACGCGGACCAGCCCTGCCGCATACCCCCGTGCGGCACCGCAGGGAGCGAGTTCGGGACCGTCAGCACGAAGTCGAGGCCCGCGTCGTCCCACATCGCGAACCAGCGCTCGCGGATGCCCTCGCGCGCCGCGACGAGCGCAAAGTACTCCTCGACGGTCTTCTCGCGCCACACGTCGACGAGCGCCGCGTACAGCGCGTCCCGACGCACGTACCGCCAGTACCACGCGTACAGCCGCCGGAACACGCTCGGCAGCCGCAGCATCCGCAGCGCCTCGACAACACCGTCGTCCACCCATTCGCCCGCCCGCACCGGCTGCAACACTGTCTTCCCCGCGTCCGCGAAGATCAGCTGCCCGCCGACGGACAGAGTGTGGCCGAGGTCGGGAGGGGTGCTACGGATGCGTCAGACGCGTGTGTCTGTGTTTAGCGAATGTTGTGCTTACATTGGGACGATCTCATGCCCGTCGGACTCGAGTGCAGAGACCACCTCTTGCAGTGCACGCCGGCACGCTGGGCTCGGCTCGATGATGCCTGTCAACGTCGTCAATCGCGATTAGGCTGGGCGCAGATCGCTGCTGACCGTCTGTCCACATCACGCCGAAGCGCAACTTGGTCTTCTCTGACGAGAGCAGCTCGATTTCTCTCCATGGAAGTGGGACACACTGCCAAGGTTGAGTAGGGTATTTAGTGAGCGAAAGGAAGACATACCGAGTGATCATACGTCCATGGCTTCATGCTCACGATAGCTCGCCACATCATCTCCAGATCCGCGAGAGTGCGGGTCATGGGCGAGTACACGGCGGGTATGCCAATCTGACCAGCGATGCTGGTACCGTTTCCGGTCTTTGGGAATCTGTGCATGGATGCTTTGATGGTATAAATTCCAGAATAATGCCTATGAAGGCAATGAATGAGCACTCAGCCGTTCAACGATATGGTCACAACTTACGCAGGAGCACGCACGGAGCCAGCAACATCGGTGCCGATACCCAGGCGAGAGCCTCCGTATGCGAGCAGCGCTGCCTCGCCACCAGTGGACCCTCCTGGGGCGTAGTCCTTGTTGTGCGGGTTCGTGCATCGCCCAAAGACGTCGTTCGCGGACTCCAGCGACAGCAAGGTGATGGGTATGTTCGTCTTCACGAACGGTACCGCGCCGGCGTCCTTGAGCAGGCGCACGAGCCCAGAGTCTTTCAGTACAGGCTTGCCGACCCAGGCGCTGTACCCGATACAGGAGTCGAAGCCCGCGACGCCGGTGGTGTCCTTCATGCTGACGGGCATGCCCGCGAGCGGGCCTGCGCGGTTGCACGCCGCCGCCCACGCCTCGGCCTCGGGCAAGAGCACCTCCGTGAGGCAGTTTGTCGCGGCGTGCGCCTTGAACGCCTTCTTCGCGTATGCGCGCAGCACGTCGAGCGGCTCGAGCGCGCCCGCCTGCACCTGCTTCACAATCTCGGACGCGGGCTGGTCAATCAGCTTCTTCTCCGAGGGGCTCAGCGCGCCATGGTACTCTGGCGGGAGGCTCTCGATGCGCTTGCGTCGTTCGTCTTGCTTTGCGGCGCTGGTGGTCAGATGAGATTATCGGCCCGCGACACTCTGAACTTGCACTCACCACGCCCGCTTGTGCGCCCAGCTCCCGAAGAACATGGTTTGTTCGCTCGTTGTCGCTGCCGCTCGGACAGGTCAAGGTACGGACACACAGGGGCGCCTTGCCAGGCTGAGCGGATACTTGTAGCTTCCGGGTCGCCCGCAACGATAACCAAAGTCTCATGATCAACCCGCGCAGTCCACCCATATTCCGAGCCTAGGCTGCAGGAGTTGCATGCGCCTGTTCTTATCAGAAGAGAACAGTTGTATCGAAGGGTCTTGCGACAGTGGATAGATGACACCTCAAGAACCTGGGGATGTACGGCACCATTGTACCGCTGGGCTCAGGCTTACGAAAGGTGCCAAGGATTGGGTTCTGAGTGCAGATGGGAAGGCGCATTATGTTAAGGGCGACCTGAAATCGTAGTCGAAGCAGGCTACGGTCGATATTCAGAATATGGAGCAGAATGTAGAGGGAGGAAAGACAACTTCGGCTGCCGCCAAGAGGCGCATCACTTGAGCGCATCATCCACTTCGTCGCTTGCGCACCCTGAACTACCTTCCGAACTCAACTTCTTTCTATTCACCAAATGAAACGCCTCCACGCTTGCTTTGCCCTGCCTGGACGCCGCCAGAAATAGCTGATTCGCTCGACCCATCCTTCCCCGTTCGGGCTCACAGGGATATGTCAGACTCATGTCGCAGGTCCAGCATGAGGAGGCGTCGCCGCCGACCAACACCTTGCAGCGAACAAGACAGCTCCGCGTCGAGCAGCGCGCGTTTCACCGCGCATGGCTCACGCCTGCTTCCGGATTGGTTCCGGTGTCGAGGGCCACGGAGGCCGAAGGAGTCACCAGGACCTCAAACAGCGGGTCGATGCGTGAACGTCACATCAGACAAGGGTTCGCTCCCATATCTTGCCGGTACCCATTGACCGTCAAATCACAGTCTACCTGAACCTGCGGCACGCCCACTGGCCTGTCCGAGTCGCGCAGCAATTTAAAAGCGCGAGCCATCTATCGAAAGGCCTGAGGTTTCCTCCCCAGTTCCACTATCCTGAACGATGGCGGCAAAGTCATTGGTGTGGTTCATAACGGGTACGTCGACCGCATATATGCATACTTTCAGCATGTTCACGTCGTGTTTGAACCCTGGCAGGCTCCTCTCAAGGTCTTGGGAAGTACCTCACAGAAATAGCCCTCTCCCGCGGCGACCGTGTCATCGCCACCGCACGCTCCGTAGACCCAATCAAGCACCTGGAGTCTGAGAAATGCAAAACGCTGCAGCTAGACGTCACCGACGGCTTTGATGCCATCCAGGCGGTAGTGCAGGAAGCGATGAACGTCTGGGGCAAGGTGGATGTCGTCGTCAATAACGCAGGCATCGGCTCACCGGGCATCACTGAGGAAGCAGGGTCAGTGGTCAGCACCTGGAAGAAGTGGATTCGGTTTGACGGCCGCTGCAGGGCTGCGGGATACCTGAAGGCATTCAATATCAACCTCTTTGGAGCCATGAACGTCACAGTAGCATTCTTGCCCTTCCTGCGGGCGCAGAAGTCCGGGACAATAGTCCTCATGGGAAGCAGACACGCCTGGAAGTCTCAGCACGCAGTGAGTCGTAGTTTAATTATGCGCGACCCTTGCGTTAATTATGTACAGTTCATAGGTGAAGCGAGCTGCGTAGGAAAAGGTCGCATATGCTGACGCCGTTTGTCATAGGCTCCTACTCTTCCTCGAAAGCGGCGCTACACGCCTGGGGCGAAGGGCTATCCGCGGAAGTGCGCCCGTTCGGCATCAAGGTGCTCATCGTGCAGCCAGGCGCGACACGGACGAGCATAATCGCAACCGCGCAGAAGAACCCGCTCGGCGGGCACACGATCGACGCGTACGACGGTATGCGCCAGATCGGCGCGCAGCGGTACAAGAACCAGGATGGAAAGCAGCCGAACGACCCCGTGAAGGCAATGACGGCCGTCGTCGACGTCGTCCGTGGTGAGGGTCCTGCGGCTGGTAAAGATCTGCCGCTTTGGCTCGTCCTTGGGAAGGACGCGGAGGAGGACCTTCGCGAGAACATCCGCCAGCGACTCGAGAATCTTGAAGAATTCAAAGACATAACGAGGAGCATCGCTGTAGAGTCTGACGACGCTGTCTTCATCTAGCCAGCTTCTAGACAGAGCAGCAGCCGCGGTCTGCTCTCGTCGTATCCGAAGTCATTAATTACAATACCTATACGCTGAGGAGTAGAAATAGTAAAGCAATATCACTGTACGAGATACAATGCCTGTAAGGTCCGCAGTACAAACTTCAGTGACTGCTCATGAGAGGCTAAGTTCTGTTCGAGGATCAGAATTGTCCATTGAGCTGTCCGCGAATCATCATAACAGAAAAGCAAAGCTCACAGAAAGAAACGGTCCGGTCAGAGCCCCAACTTGCCCTTCCCCGACAGCTTCAACGAACGTAGAGCAGGAATGACCTGATCAACGTCCTGCGGCTCCCACACATCGCCTACAACACGGTGCGCCACAACGACGCGGCCGGTTTTCGAGGTATCCTCGTCAGGACTCTCCAGCTCTCCACTAAGAACACTCTCCAACGAGCGCGACCTTGTCGGAGACAGCGCCGGGGTAGTGGCAGGCGATTCTCGACCCTCATGCTCTGACGAGGGAGGGGCGAACGCATCGAGCGCAGTGACGCTGCGACGCGTCGCGAAGCGCTTCACCCGCTGGTAGCCGCGACGCAGCGTGCAGTCCTGACATGTGGGTTCGGACGCAGGGAGCGAGGCTTTTGTCTTGAGCTTGGGCTTCGGCCTGCTCGCCGCTGGCTGCGCCCTGAGACGGAAACCGAGGCCCGGGCCAGCGCCCATGAGCGAGTATGGCGCTTGGCTATCGTCGTGGTGGTAGATCGCAGTACGAGGCTCTGGGCGGGAGGCAATGGACGATGAGCTCGCGATAGCGGTGCGCCTTGCGAAAGTCGAAGAAGATTCGCCGCGCGGATCAGGGAGAGCATGCGTGCGAAGCGATAGTGCGGGGATTCTGGCCGCTGAGCCGTACTCGGGTTCGTCGGGACTGCGTTCCGCAAAGTGGATTTCGCTGCAGCAGTCGTCCGTGGTCGACACTCGGGACAGTGAAGACTGGGAAGGTGGCATCGGGGACGGAAGGGGTGAGCACTCTATGGTGCGATGGGAATCTGGGAGGGAGGACGACCGCGGCGGGATGTGCTGATCCCAGAGCCCACGCTGCGGGTTCAGTGCGCGGCAGGACGACAGCAGGTCGCTGGGACGGAGGCGTGAGAGCCCCAGCGCAACCATGCTGGCTTTTGTAGAACCAGCCTGGGAGACACTGCTGCACCGTAGTGCTGCGAGTCGGCGTGATGCTGATGCAGAAGACGCAGTCATATCACCGTGGTGATCCAGAGGCATGTCATACCCAGGTGGAGTGCGGAATATCACTGGGCTGCAGGGTTGTGTCGATGGATCGTGATCAGCTTGGAGCGGTGCATACACCGGGGTCTGCTCAATAGCGTCCGGTGCTATTGTGATGGTGGCCCTGCCGCGGCGTGAAGCCAGGCACCGCGGATTTGCACTCAGCTCGGGAGAGGAAGACTTCTTCAAAAGGGAGTTCGACCTTGCGGGACGGCTGTGTGGGAAGGATGCGACCGCGAGGGGTGCCATTAATCGTGAGATACTAGTATGTAGTTGGTGTAAAAGAGCGTATAAAGCAGAGAACGACAGGAAGCGGAGATACGGAGCGACGGACCAGCGGAAGAGGCACCAGATCCTGTGGTCGGCCCTGCTTTATACACCCCAGATCGCGTTGTGGGCAACTACGCAGTCAAGCAAAGATCACCATCATGGCCAGGTGTGAGCCAAGACACAGCGATGGGCAGTGACAGATCATTGATATTTGGTCTGTTTCGGGATCAGGTTGCTGTCGAGAAGGAGTACCACAGTTACGCATTGACGTTTGCAACCGGCTGCAGAGTCGGAAGTCGCGGCTCGTGGGTGCAATAACGGGCGGCATCGACATCGCAAGCCCGTTGACATACTATAAAGCCGTAGCGGATTCATCTCAGCGAGTATGAAGGCAATAAAAGGTCTCACCTGAAAGTCACTTTGAATAATCGACCATGATGGTCGTCCGAATGGCACTGCAACACACACGCCACGAGGAAACCTGAAAGCGATGATGTGTATGAACATTCGCGAGTCGCTCACGAGTCCAAACGTTCATTCCGCTGTGGTCTCTCGGGGTTATTGGGGATCTCCCCCCGCGTCCGGCAAGTATGTCCGCTCGCTGAAGCTGCCCGCTGCACAGCAGGACTCGGCGAATGAGGGCGAAGGGCCTGGGTCGCCGTAGATGCGGTGAACTTACACGCGTGACAGGCGAGGCCCGAAACACTTGGGCAGAGCTCGTGACAAAAACGTGACAGTGACGTGACTCTACGTGACAAGGGTGCCTTCTGGACGTTGCTCAGGTGGTCTTGCTTGCCCGCATCGCCGTCGCCGTCGCCGTCGTCCCTGTCGCCCTCGCTGCAGCCGACCGTCCTCGCTCTTTGACTCTTCATCATGTCGGCGACCGCAAACCCACCGTCGAGCACCAACAGCAACTCGCAGAACCAGAACCAGCAGAGCTCGTCTTCTGGGGCCCAGCCAGGGTCAGGAAGCGGGACATCGCAGTCGTCGACGAGCTCCCTCAGTATCCCGCAGTCTGCACCTGCCGGTGGCCTTACCATTACCCAGCCTCCGCAGACACAGACGTCGTACTTCAAGATCGCACCAGGCAACACCATCACCTTCGCTTGGAACTTCACGTACCTGCTCTCCACGCCCACCCACCTTACCGTTTCTGCCGTCTGCGACAACGGCAATACATACCCCGTCGGTCCCACAGACGGTATTATTCCCGGCACAGCAACGTCCGTAACATGGGACCTTTGGTCGTATCAGCAAGCGCATCCGAACACTCCTCTCGCACCACGAGCGTATACCCTGCACATCTGGGATGACCGGGGACCGGGTGCGCCCCGTGAGCCTGGTCTGTTCACGGAAAACGATGCGTTGCAATTCGCAATGTACTCACCGCTGCCATACACGCCTCTCGCAAGTACGCCTCTTTTTTTCACGGGTGCTTTGTGCCCGGCTGATCCGTTTCCGTCTTAGATTGGACGTGTGGAGGCTGCAACAATGGCGCGTGGTCGACATATGTCGCGCACCCCGCCTTCGTCAGTCTTACCGTGACGTTCGTCGTCATGATTCTCTCCGGTTACTCTCTCCTGCGGCAGGCGTTCCGCGACTGAGCGCTTCATATTATCCGCGACCGCACTCGATACCGTGGAATGGGTCGGTTGGTTGGTGTGGGTTGCGGGATGGTGGTTGTGGGACATTGATCGTTTAGACGGACCTAGGACTTGCGGGCACTCATGACATCCTTCGCTGTGGCGTAACGTGCATTCATGTTGACATTACGGACTTCTTTCTCTTCAATAATCTCAGGTACCCTACGCTCATAATCGGTCTTTACAGTAACGACAGTTGTATATCGGACGGTATCATCGCTTTCACGCATATGTCACAGTTACATACAGCTCTGCAAGCATCTTTGAATGCAACATGTTGCAACGGCGCCGCTACCACGATCGAGAAGTAGGCTTCAAGCTTTCTCCTGCCCGTGGGACCGTGGTGGAAAAGTTGCCATACTAGCGATGCACCATGAGAGCGGACTCTGCTGACCTTTTTTGATGAAAAAAGGGTATTGTTGGTGTAATGCATGACACTCTGATCTCAGCCGCACGACCACAGCGCGCCGCTCCCATCGTTCCGATAGACTTGCGGACATACGCTCATTCGCTGCAGCGCCGATCCTTCGCAGCGAGGTCCGACTCTGATCTGGTGAGCGTCCGTGCGATTTGGCCTTGTTCTCGACTGACGCTGTGTGAATCGCTGGGCTTCGTCGAAAAGGCACAAGCCAAAGTTTTGAAGACATGACCCGCCCTCTACCCATGAATTGACTGCGCTATAGAATACGCGGAAGACGGACAGTTCCTGATCACCAGGACTGCGGGCGGCGGCAACGACGCCTGCCTAGAAAGCACCCTAGGTTCCCGTGACACAGGATTTGACCTTCGTTCTCCATCGCCACGATGAAACATCCCTTCCATGCACGTGAGTAACTCAATTGAATGCGTAGGTTCTCATGCCCACGGTGCTGCCTGGCGGTACCAATCAGCAGGAGGGCGTGATGTCGTTATGCCCAGTCCGAGCATGGGCCTCGGATATGGGAGCAACCATACCGCGCGCGCACTATCACAAACACAGCTGTTCCCATGCTCTCCTAAGTTCGTCCGCGCGGGGTACTTAACGTGCAAGGTTGGATGTCCCAGGACTGGACCTCTTGCTCCCGCTCTCCCGTCGGTTCGCCCAAGCTCTCAAGCTCATAAAGCAGCAAAGTGCACGCACCATGTCCGAGCCAGAGACCAAGTCACAAACGGGATCGACGGAGAAGGGCCCCACGTCTTCCGTTAGCGATGTGCCGAAGGAGTCCCACAGCGAGATTGACCTCCTCGCGTACCACGAGCACAATGCTGGGCGGCTGGTCGTCGACCCAGAGTACGTATCATCAGGAAATCCATATTGGTGTCTCAGATCTAATCTCCGTCGGGGCACAGGGAGGCCAAGATTGAATTCGGCGAGGAGGTGGCGAGCAAGCTGAAGCTCTCAAAGGACGGCACGAAGGTCCTTTGGCCGCAGCCTACGGACGACCCGGAGGATCCACAGAACGTGTGTTCCCATGCTGACAATGTCCGCGACCGTCAGAAGGCTGATCTCGTCTCGCTAGTGGACGGACTTTCGCAAGAACTTGCAGCTGTTCGTTATCACCCTCGCCGCAATCATCCCAGACTTCAACTCTGGCATTGGTGGGCGATAAATCGGATATTGTGGATGTAACCATCTCAGACATCTATACATGACAGGTATCGCGGACATCTTCGCACTGGCTACCCAGTATGACACTACAACGGGGGTCATCAATAACCTGACTTCGAAGTACGTCTCCTCCGCGCCCAATTCCTCGTGTCTGCCGGCTCTGACGCGAAATTTTCGGTTCCTAGCTGGAGTATCTTCCTACTTGGTACGCGCGCCAGCATGCGTTTATTCAGAGTTAGGCCTCACAGTTGAATCTCACTAAGGTTGGGGCGGCCTGTTTGCGGTGATGCTCATGCGGCGATTCGGTCGCTTGCCTGTGCTATTCTGGTCTCAGGTATGTGATTTTGTTCCTTGTTCGCTGCGATTAGACTCAGCGTATGTGCCGACAGGTTCTCGCCCTCGGCTTCCTCGGCGGCTGCACTTTCGCTCCAAATTTGAAGACTTTCACAGGAATGTCTTTCTTGTGCGCCTGAGGCTTATCTGTCTGACACAACTTCCCGTCGCGCAGCTATGCGGTGCTTGACTGCGTTCTTCGCGTAAGTGCTGATGCGACACCGGAAAGTGTGAATCCATACTCACGGTCGCCGTGTCTCACTTCAGGACGTGCCCGCAAGTCACTGTAAGCCTCGCTACTTTGGCTTCTTTTTGGCTTCTTTTCTACGAGATGCTGATCCGTTAGTAGGGTCTCTATGTCGTCACGGATTTATTCCCCTTCCACTTACAGGCAAGGAAGGTGTGTATATTGTGTCCGTAGTTGGAGCATCACTCACACCCAGTGATTTACCCAGCTGAACATCTGGACCATGGGTTTTATCATCTCGCCATTCCTCTCTCCGTTCGCCTTCGGGTTCTTGGTTGCCCGCGCGAGGTAAGCATATTTGTCTTGGAATTCGCACTTACTTTACCAATGGCTACTTCCTAGCTGGCGCTGGACGTACGGCATCGGTTGCATGTACAACGGCGTGGTCCTTGCGTTGATTGTCCTTTTCTCTGAGGAAACGTAAGTCCAATTAGTCAAGTGCAGCGGTCGGATACCCACTGTCGAGACTAGAATATTTGACCGCAAGCTTCCCAATCCACGACCGATCCCCCGGGCAACGAACTACCTCCGCTACCGCATAGAGAACCTCATCGGCGTCACTGGCTGGCGGATGGCAAAGTATCGCGCGAGCTGGACTGAAGTTGTGACCGTCTGGTTCAAGCTCGTCTGGCGCCCGCAGCTGCTCGGCATCCTGGTCTTCGAGGCCCTCGTTTTCGGCTTTAGCATCGGCATCAACGTGAGTCCTACTGCAAAGCAACGGAATTTATCTGATCATCCGCGTACAGACCACCAACGCTGTCTTCCTCGGATCGCCGCCGCCCGTCGGTTACGGCTTCGGGCCCTTTGCCATCGCCGGTGGATATGGCACTCCCATCGTAAGATATCGCATGTACTTCGTTCTGCGCAGATCTGACCACACGTACAGGTGGCAGTCTTCATCGGCGAGCTTCTCGGTCGCTTCTTCAACGATTGGGTGATGAACCTCTCGATTCGCCGTAACAAGGGTGTCTTCGAGGCTGAGACGCGTCTTTGGTGCGTGAAATCGGCATGAAGGTGTAGCCGCTGTCGCTGACGTGACAACAGGACTTGCTACATCGCCGTCCCGCTCTACATCTGCGGTTTCCTCGTGCTCGGTGCCTCCTTCCAGAAGCATCTGAGTGTCGGCGCGCTCGTCATGGGTTGGGGCATCTCCGAGGTCGCGGTCATGATCAACACTGTCGCCGTCTGTGAGTAGCCTCATTCTCCTCCTGCATCTCGCGTGCCTGACCACATGCTCGCAGACGCGTACGTCAACGACTGCTTCCCCACTCTACAGGGCGAGATCTCCGCTCTGGTCAACCTCGCCCGCACACTCGGCGGCTTCAGCGTCGCCTACTTCCAGGTACCGTGGGCGACCAAGAACGGTGCCCTGCAGACCTTCGGTGTCGAGGCAGCACTCGTCGCCGCGCTCTTCCTGATGATTGTTCCTGTCCTCCAATGGAAGGGAAGGGACCTCAGGGTAAGTATCACACTCGCCGGACTGTCCGAGCAATGCGCTGATGTCGCTGTCCTTGCTAGAAACGATTCTCATACTAATTGTTCATTTCTTCACTCACGAGGGGCTTCTTACGACTGTTTATGTTTCTACCTGTCGTCTATACCTGTCATGATATATACATGTCGTGTGGAGATGAATCCACACGTTAGATACGTTACAAATTACGTGAATAATGCACAAGGTGGCATACATACATCAAGAAACTCGTCTACAGCATGGTGATTCCAGACAGTGTAACAAGAGATAACTGGTCAAAGCGGGCAAGAAGTTAGGAATAACAAGATCAAAAACATTATCCAAGAACAAGAGAGCATCGTAGACACAGCGTAAGGTATCGTCAACAAGGGGTGTGGTATCTGCAAGGCATGAGCTAAGCACCAGCAGTACCACCAGCCGGAGAGGCTCACCTATCGTCGTCCGGGGCCAGCCGTCTTCTTGCGCTCTACACTCTGTGCCGCCTTCGAGTACATTGACATCGCATTCATCAAATCCGAGTCGTCCGCGTCGTCCACAGTGTGGAACAGGTTCTGCAGCGCGAGATCCTGCATCTTCTTCGCTGGGTCCACGTGCTCGTCGGGGTCGACAATGCGTGGCGGCCGCCATGTCACGAAGCGGGGGTCCTCAGGCGTCGTCGGTCCGTTGCTCGTGCTCCGCGCGAAAAGCCCGTCGTCAGCCCACTGCTGCGGCTCGCGCGATACCGGCGGTGGCGGTGCAGGGGCCGCAGGACGAGAGGGTCCCGCCTGTGCGGGCGTCCGTGGACGCTCAGCCCCGCCGAATGCGTTCATCGCCATGTCCCACACGTTCGCAGCGCCGCCGCGCGCATTGCTAAGCATGTTCTGTCCCCACGGTGCGCTGCCTTCGTCGCTCTCGTCCGTGTTGTCTTCATCCCACGCGTCCTCCGGCTGCGTCTGCGGCACAGGGGGCGCTTGCTGGCGTGTCCTCGCGAGCATGGCCTCCCACGGTGAGAGCGCGGGGGCCGCGGGGGCCGCTGGCGCGGGCTGTTGCTGCAGGAAGGGGTTGCGCTGAGTCGGCGGTTTCGCGAGTTGAGACCATGGCGACACAGAGCGTTGCGGGGGCTGCATCGGCGCGGGGGCCTGTGATGGTGGGGACGAGCCCAGGAACGCGTTGAATATCCCGCGATCCTCGGCCGCGGGTGCGGATGCCTTTCCAGACATCTGCCGCTCCCACAGGCTGCCGCCGGCGTCGTCATCCTGGCGTGCCTGCGCAAGGTGTGCAGGCGTCGAAGGGCGGGTGCCGAACGACTCCTGGAGGAGGCGCGCCTGTGGTGAATTGATCTGCTTTAGCCGCTTGGCCTGAAGGACAGGCGCAGGTGCAGGCGAAGCGGCGCGCGCACCACCACCCACTGCGCCTGCGAAGAACCGGTTCTTGTTGAGCCCTTGCCTGCGCGCTTCTGCCTGTCTGCGCCGCTGCTCCTCCGCCAAGCGTTGGCGCTGCTCCTCTGCCGCGCGCTCCTCGTGCCACTCCTCGACGACCTTGCGGGCGTGCTGCTCAACATTTATAACGTGTGTGTTCACAAGCCGCTCAATTGCGCCATCGTCGAGGATGCCCGATACCAGCTGTCGTCGGAGGTCGATCTCGGCTTCTGCCGCAGCGGTGTGGAAGGCGCGGATGGACTCCTCGACGACGGCTTCGGGCAGAGGATCTGGAATCCGCGGAAAAGTCTCGTCCTCCATCTCGACGAAGACAGGACTAAGGTAGTTATAAGCGCCGGTATATGTCGATGACGCGGGAGTAGGGAAGCCGATGGTTGAGCCCGGCAGAGATGAAGAGTCTACTTCTGGAGTCGTATCCCAGCCCTGAGATAGCGGCGATTTGCCGGGAAGGCTTTTTGAAGACGCACTCGACCTGGATGGCGCAGATGTTCGCGAAGGTAGGGCATTTTTGATAGGAGGTGTCGGAGCTGAAGGCGTTTTAGTAGCGGCAGAGAAGGACGGGTTGTGCCAGTCTGAGTCGTCGAGCAAGGAATTCTGCTGCATGTCCCAAAGACTCTCGGCATCATGCTGTAGCTGAGCCGGGGGCGCCGGCGTGGTCGGCTTCTTCCCCAAGGCTTTGCTCCAGAGGCTATCTGATTCAGATTCGACAGGTGGCTGCGTTGACGGCTTCGGCGTCGGTCCCCTGTTCATCTCCCAGAGCAGCTCCGCGGTCGGAAGCTTGTTACCGGTGGACTCGAGGGCAGTTGCCTTCGACATCGTAGCCTGTTGCTCCCACAGACTCTCGGACGGTGGCGGATTACTTGTCTGCAGCTTTTTCTTCATTTTGGACTCCCATAGTTTTTCTTCGGGCGACGGATCTACACTCTGTTGAGCCTGGGAGCCTCCAAGGCCAAACTATAGGAAACTCAGCGTTCAAATCTCAACGGGCGGCGGTTATACTCACAGCCTTCTGTGCGAGCTGAGCCATGGGTGTGTACGGACGATTCCGGCCCATGACCCCCTGCTCAGGAACCGGAGGCGGGGACGGAGCACTCCATGCACCAGGAATCTTTGACTCCTCCTCGACGCGCGCGGCGAACGGACTAGACCCAGCCTTGGCTGTCGCAGCAGGCTTCGCTTTTGGCGGATCCACTACGGGCTGTGGTTGTGGTTGTGGCTGCGGCGGGGCCTCTTCCTCCACTGTTCGGCTGCCACGCTGCTGCGGGATGAACGCAGCCTCCACAGCCGCCATCTCCGCCGCTGTCATATCCCAGTCCTCCAGGTTGAGCCCCGCCGCATCGACTCTCCTCCACCACTCCGTCTGCGCTGCATCCGCTAGATCTTGGTTCAATTTGTCTTCGAAAGCTCCTAGGTCTGCCGTGTCGCTCGCAGAAGATTGCTTCCTCTTGCTTTTGTTCTTCGTCGACATGACCTCCTTGAGCTTGTCACTGATCTGCTTGTCTCTTGCGGCTCGGCGGGCATGCAGCCAGCCTTCGAACGACTTCCATTCTTGCCTGAGTCTTGCAGAAGGGGTTTGCGTTGCTACAGGAGGAGACGTGGCTTTCGGGGGTGCGGGCGCGGGTGCGGACTTCGCTGGCGCCGAGGTTGTCGTCGGTTTCGCCGGTGGGGGTGCCTGAGCCTGCTTGGAGGACTGGCCAGCCCTGGCGGGTGGGTTAGCGGAAGACTTCGTCCTGTTGCGACGGCCAGACATTGTCGATGATGCAGGTCAAGTCACACTAGCGGAATGGTAGCGGTACGACCCTCGCCACAGCTTTGTAGATCGTTGATCCTACAAATCAGGAAACATGCTATATAAGACGGCCTGCGCAGGAAACCAAGATGCTCGACGGACCGTGCTCAAGGATGGAGTCTCGAGGGTGATACAAGATCCTGGGGTGGAATGTCAGGGTCCTGAACGTGGACATGTGGGCAGCGGAGTTACGGCCCAATGAGACTGTGCTCGTTCCCAAGCACAATCGACATCGTACCTAGCAACAAGATCAGACACAGATCCACAAGTTATCTCGTAGAGCAAAGCAGCGAGGAATTGAACAAAAAATACTGGAAGAGATTGGCAGAGTACATCGACGTTGGAAAGCAAGAGCAACGGACACCGACTCGCTGCACTCGGCCGGCGGGGATGCCGCTAGACGCCAAAACCACGTTGTGGGCGTATGTGGGCGTCTCTCGGGCGTCTAGCGCTTGTGGCGGCTCTGCACCGACCACCTCCGTCCGGCTATCCCTTCGTAAATTTCAAGTCTTTGCTTCAGCTCGACGTTTACGTGCTCGCTCCTGGTGATGTCTGAAGAGGACCAGCCTCAAACTCCAGAAAGCTCCTTATTCGCCCTCGCCCCCCTCGAACCCGAATGGCGCACAATCTTGCATGCACCGAACCAAGTCGTCCTCTATAATCCAACGTCACACGCGCTTTCAATTCGACAGCATCGCTCTGCGACTCCCCAGGGAATTATCAAGCGAACTTTGGAAGGGAGATGTCCTTACTGTCACCGCGCATATCACAGCGACGACTCCTCGGAGGAAGAGGCAGAGCTTGAGCTGGTAGACGAAGATGTCGAGGACCATCCCCGCTCTCGCGTCCCCAACTACTTCCAACTGCTTCAAATGGCCAACGAGACTGGATCTGTTCCCCAAACGCCGACCCGAAATAGATCCTCTACACCCCCTCGTGCCAATGCCCTTCCCCGCAGTCCTTCTCCTGACAGTCCGAGGAGTCCCCTGGGCGGCCAGTCATTTCGTGCGGATAACATGGCGGAAGGTTACTTTAAAACCTTCTTCCAAGAGGAGTGTCGCTTGGGCATGGGTGCGAACGGGAGTGTGTTTTTGTGTCAGGTAAGCCGCCATCGTGTGTGAAGTCACGTTTCGCTAAAGCAGCTATGCTTTCCAGCATATGCTTGACGGGAATTCTCTGGGTCCGTGCCTATTGTATATGTGATCTGGAACTCAGAGATTGATACGGCACTCTGGTCAGGACATTTCGCGGTGAAGAAGATCGCCGTGGGCCAGTCACATTCCTACCTTTTGAATATTCTTCGAGAGGTACGTCTCAAGTATCAGATAGTAACTATCAAAGCCTTACGTCGTATGGCATGCAGGTTCGACTGCTGGAAAAGTTGCACCACCCAAATATCATACAGTATCACCACGCTTGGCTCGAAAGCTGCCAATTCTCACCATTCGGCCCCAAAGTCCCCACATTACAGTGCGTACCTGAAGCGTCTTATTCCAGATCATACTTAATTTCTCCTTAGTATGCTAATGCAATGGGCGGAAGGCGGCAGTCTGGACGACTTCATCGACGTACGCCTAGGCCGCGCCTCGCCTGGCAGGATCGCCCACCTTCATCCCGTCTCGACACCTGTACCTGGCGCGTCGGACGGTCCCGCCCCGTCGAACCCTCTATCTCGCAGCGCGCGTATACGTGCGTTCCGCGCGATGCAGAAGGCGACACCAGAAGAACGCGAAAGGCTGCGCCAAGAAATGAACGGTGAGACGAATGGGCGGACACAAACAGATTGGAAACCGGTCCATTTGTTGAGTGCAGAAGAAGTTAAGAGCTTGTTCATGGATGTTGTCGAGGGATTGGCCTTCTTGGTGAGTGTGCCCGACGTCATTGAGGCGCGGAGAAGCTCAGATGTTACCCTAGCACGAGAAGTCTATCCTTCACCTGGATCTCAAGCCTGGCAACGTCTTGCTGACGTGGGACGAAGGCCGGCTCATGTACGTGTCTTACCCTATCTGGCTCCTTGTTTATGCTCACATACCCGCTACAGACCGAAAGCCATGTTATCTGACTTCGGAACCTCCCAAGATATGCTCAACTCCCGACCCCGGTCTGGTAACACTGGCACGTACGTGCAGCTTCGAAGTCTTTTGTACTGACTGGTGCTAAAAGTGCTCTGGCTTAGACTTGAGTACGCGTCTCCTGAGTCACTCCCGACCACCTCGGGCGTTCTAGTTCAGGTCGACTCGAAAGCCGATATGTGGTCGCTTGGAATGATACTGCACAAGCTCTTGTTCTTCCGGCTTCCATATACGCACGCCACCGATAGTCCAGAGAAGATGGACTCGCGGTTTGACGGCAGAGAGGCGATGGATTTACTCGAGCGGGAGGTGCTCGATTATCCTGGGTGCGCCCTTCAATTCATTTGCACTCTGATGTTTATTTGACGTTTGAGCAGTTTCAAGTCCACTCCCTCCATGACTTCTGTATTTGGGTCGAGGCGTCTTCCCGTAGCCTTCTTGGTTCTCCTGGAGAATCTCCTGCATATCAACCCCATTCTTCGCCCGACATCTGAACGAGTCTTGAGTGCTATCCGGGAGGGCAAGGTTCGTTCCTTCTCCCAACCATTCAAAGCGGCCGTACTGACTCGTGCGTAGCTCGACCCTGTACCCGTCGGCTCGAAACCGCGGGCGCCGCTCCAGACCTCGCTCGTCCGTGCCCCGCGCCGGGGAAGCTTCGAGGAGCGCGGACGCTCCCGCGGTCCGCGCGACGGAACACCGACTGAACTTCCGCTCTGGACAGAATCTGACTCGGTGCAAGAGACGTCTGGCGACGATGCCAAGGAGCCATTCCTTGGGCTTCCCGCGCCGTCTGAAGCGCGCAATAGTCCGCCCGAGTTCGAATACATGAAGTTGAAGGTGTGGAACCAGGAGTACCGCGTGACGAAGCGTACTGCGATGGTTGCGCTCAAGCGTACAATCAAGTCTTTGCTGCTCGTCTGGAAGGTGCACCCCCTTCACCCTCGTTCAAAAACTCGTTCTGATCAAACGCCTCGCAGGTGCGCTCGGCGTCTGCGATGTATAGCGACCCATACGCCAACCACGGCATCGTCACTTGCGCTCTCGTGCTCGCCTTCATGGACACGTGGACAGAACGCCTCACTATGTCCATCATACTTGGCGCTGCGCATCTAGCTCTCGTGCGTCTTGCATACTGGTTACATTGATTTATCGTCGGACAGTTAGCGTTAGTTTCCGCTGCCGCACCCTCCCATATTTACATAACCACCGGATAACCGCCACAAAGGACATGCATTTAGCGATACCCTCCCTATCTCCATTGTATATATATCATCTCATGCAATCGCGACTTACTATCTGTGTGCAGATTCAATTTACAGCTTACAATCACGCGCGATTTAGTTGTTTCGAAACCCGAGATTTATTACTTCCACGTATTACGCCTGCACCTTCACGCTCCCACCAAGCCCCAGCCCCCGAGGAGTGACCTTCTCGATGGCCTTCCTCCAGAACGAACTACCGGAGGTCGTGAGCGTGATGTCCAGCTCAGACAGCTGGGCAACGGCGCCCTGCGCGCTATCGTTAGGCGTCGCGGGACCCGCGCTCTCTACGCTCGCAAGGCTAGCGTCACTAGCCACGCTCGCCTCCGACAGGTCGCCGCCCTCGAACGGGCGCACACTCGTCTGCTCCGGCGCGGGCATGGGCCCGATCGCCATCGCAGGCGTGCGTGGGGGCGCAGGCGCGGCGACTCGGGGCCTGGTCGCCGGCTGCGCCTGCTCCACCGCACCTTTCGCCTTCCGCACGCGGAGGCCGCAGTGCGCGGCCGTCGCACGCACGGCATCGGGACCGCGCGCGATCTCGACGTCGCTCATGAAAAACGTGTCGAGCTCGGCGACCGCCTGGCGCAGCTCGGGCAGCGTCATGCGTTGCTCGGGGTCGTAGGCGAAGACGCGGCGGAAGAGGGTGTTGGCGCCCTCCGAGATTGGGAGCATCTCCCGGAGGTAGTTCTCGTTCATCAGGAAGTCCATGAAGCAGTCGTCGGAAGACAACGCTTTGGTCCACGGTGTGCGACTGCTGATCATGTTCACGAGAATAACGCCAAGAGCCCAGACGTCGTTGGCCACGTTGGAGTACGGCATGTAGCCGACCTCGCGACCGATGCACTCTGCGGAGGGAGATTAGAACTGGTCCGAATTGAAATGCGGAACGTGATTGCTTACCTGGACTCATATAGAAGGAGCTACCACACCCAAAGGTGGTGCCGACTTTGCTGCCCGAGGCAAGGCCAAAGTCGCTCAGGTAGACCTCGGTGCCATCCTCACTGCTGAGGATGTTCTCGGGTTTGAGGTCCCGATGGTAGATCTCGCGCGCGTGGCAAGCCTCTACCGCATCCAAGATCTGCAAGAACACCGACTTCGTTGCCGCGTCATTCCTGAAGAATCGCTTCTCATCGACGATCTTCCCGAACAAATCGCCACCTGGGCAAAAGTTCAGGACGATGTAGACGAACTCCTTGTCCTCGAACGAGTCGTGAAGGGTCACGACGTTCGGGTGGTCCGTCATGCGACGATGAGCAGCGACTTCCCGCCTCACCCGCTGGGCAGCACTGGAACTCAAGGTGTCCTTGCGGAGCACCTTAATGGCATACCGACGCGGGGTCCTCGGCGAATGGGAAACGGGGGAGTAACGCGTAGTGAGGTCGATGGCGCCGTAGACGACACCGTAAGTGCCCGACCCGAGCAGCTTCTTCAGCTGGTACCGGCCGTTTTGAATGACACGGCCAGTAAAGTCGGGCATGGTGCGACGAGCAGACATGATGATAAGCAAAAGAAAGAAAGTGGGTGTGATAGAAGAGAAAAACAAAATCGTCAAGTGTGACCGGCGCACTTGAAGATGGGTGGATGAAGTAAAGATGAAGAGGTTCCAGGTCGCACAAGTCCCTCCTTTTATGCGTTTACGTTGCTTTGGGTTGTTTGGCGTACTGCAAACGTCGGAAGGCTAGATTGGTGCCGGACTATGCTCAATGATGTGCGGGTCGCAATTTGGGCTGTTTCACAACTCGGACTCTGTCGGGGTAGCTGGCGGGGCCGAGGTCAAGCATTGACGGACTTTGAGGAGGAAGTCGCGACCTCCTCCCCGAGTTCCGAGCAAGCATGATCGACGGAGTAGATGTCACGTACTGTTACTATTCTTCGTTGTGTTTCAGACTGTATTTTCGCGGAGTGTCCTGTCGAGTGGCCGCTGCTGCCGCCAACGACGCTCGTCGCATCGTTAGCAGCTCGTTCTGCTTGAAAGAAGTATTTCGGGCCACGCCAGCTCTCAGATCTCTTAAATCATCATGTAGCCTGTAAATGTGAAGGATATTAGCAAAACGCAGGCGGGCGATATTCGCAGAGCGAGAGGTTCAAGGTCAAGAGCGGATGACCAAATCCGGCATGCCGAACAATTGTGGCGTGCCGACGGCAAAGTCCGATCCAGCGTCTGACAGACACCGTCGACGCCGTCGTAAACGACGAGCAGCACACGAAAGAGAGCACGCGCAGATCAACACTAGGGTAATTTTTGTGTTTGAACCGACCAGCGGTATATTATGTTGTACATCTTAGCCATGTCCAAACTTATGCAGCCACACTGAAGAGTCGCTTCAGGTGACGACGGACGCCCAGTCGACTCGACCCCCTCAAGCCCTTCTTCCCAGCGAAACCAGCTGCCGAAGTCGACGCCCCTGAGGCCATGGACGAAGAGCCCGACACCGTGTAGTATGATGACGATGACGTCGACGTCGACAGCGACTTCTTGCAGCTCGGCACATCGACTGTGGAGATGTTCGTCTTTGCGGGCTGAGAAGCGGGCTCGACGCAGATGTCAGGGATGGCAGGAGTGACGGGGGCGAGCGAGGAAGATGTCGACGAGGACATGGTGGAGCCGAGAGGTGCGTGAACAAGCTGCCTCGCCTTTGCCATCTCCATGCGACCCTCCTCGACGGCAAGCAGCGACGCCGAGTGGAGGCCGTTCGAATGCTCGTCAGAGTCATCCGAATCGTCCTCGAGCGAGTTGAAGTCGGAGTCGTCAGAAGACGAGAAGTCCTCGTAGACGGTCGACGGCTCGTCCGAGCGGCGGTAATGGCTGGCAACCTTCTGCAGGTGCTCCTCGCTCGCGGCAATCTCTTCCTCGCTCATCCACCACTCCTCGACCCCAAGGACCAGCTCTCGGAGCTCCTCCAGGCTGATGGAATCCTCCTCGTTTTCCGTGAAGATGCGCTGGCAGACATACGCCGCTTCCTTCGAGATCGGAAGTGTGTAGCGCAGGAAGTCGGGCGAGCAGAGGTACGACTGGTAGTAGTCGTTCTCCAGGGTCGCATGCGACCACGGGCCCGTGCCGGCCAGCATGTGAACAAGGATTACACCGACAGCCCAGATGTCGTTGCGACGAAGGCTGTATGGCCGACCTTCGCCGTTGATATCGTTACATTCTGATAATTGACGGACTTGGTCAGCGACAGCTTCAACAAGAAACTCCGTCCTTTCGACTTACCTGGGCTGCGGTAATTCTGGGTACCGACATGGTAGCTGGTGGACTGCGTCTTCCCAGTCGCGAGCCCGAAGTCCGCGAGGAAGACATCCTGGCTGTCGGAGCTTATGAGGATGTTCGCGGGCTTTAGGTCACGATGGTACACGCCCTGCTCGTGGCAATGGGCTAGGGCATCGACGATCTGCACGAAGGCCCGCTTGAGCAGGTCCCCGCGGCGCCAGAAGAGGCGCTTGACGTGGATCGCCTTCCAGAGGTCGCCGCCGGCGCAGTAGTCGAGCACCGTGTACGTGTAGTCCGCGTCCTCCCACCAGGTCTTCACCGTCACGATGTGCGGGTGCGAATGCACGAGGGCCTGGTAGCGCACCTCGCGCTTGCAGAGCTCCGCGGCGCGGAGGTGCATGACCTTCACCGCGAGGATCGCCGACGACTTCTCGCGAAGGTCGCGCGCACGGTAGACTGCGCCGAAGGTACCGTGACCCAGGCAGTCGAGTAGCTGGATGCGGCCGTCGTCGACGACGCGGCACTCGAGACCGGTGACGGCCATGGACTTGACATTATGAGGCATTTTAAGCGAATGTAGTGAAGTAACCAGTACTTGGTGTGTGTGTTGAACTTCCAGAGTTCGTGGTGCAAAGACAAAATGTGATAGGATTTCCCCACCCTCCTGCCCGCCTTTTATGCCTGCTACACAGCCCTCGAGGCGTCGATCGCCCCCGCCGTTTGCGACGCTACCCGCACCCTCCGACGCGTGACGGCGGAAGCTGTTACGGCGCGGAGTCACGACCGAAGCTGTCACGGTCTCGATTCGAACGGCGTCGTCGTCGCCGGCGAGGCATCGCTGAAAATGTACACGAAATTCTCGGAAATAATGCGTGGGCCTGTTTCACACAACGATCAGACTTTTTTCTAATTTACACCCTCAGAGGCGGGTGCGGTTACTCGAGAACCCACTGGGATCGCGGCAGGCAAGGCTGCACGATGGACTTAGTAGATTTCGCACTGTAACAATAGGGATTTGTAGCAACTACAGCAGAGAGTGTGCCCACTAGATACTTCTCTAACGAGACTTGGATGCTGCTGCTTGAGCCAGCCGCGCATCCTCGAGCGCGTTCTTGACACCCTCAGTCCAGACGCCCAGCTCCTTCTCCAGCTGCACGAGCGTGTCTCTGACCTCCCTCCCCAGCTGGCCCCCCTCGTTCGCCTTCCCAAAGCCGACAAGCAGCTCGCTCCGCGCCTGCACGAGCGTCTGGTACGCGAGCTTGAGCCGCGCCGCGCCGTGCGGCGGGAACTGGCCCCGCTCGTCGGCCGGCGTGGGCGGGCTCGGCTCGTCGACCGCGAGCAGCTTGCCCAGCTCCGCCATCGCGACGGCGCGCACGGGGTGCCCGAACGGCAGGATGCCGCCGACGCCTGTATTGTACTTCGCCGCGGCGCGGACCGTCTCGTCGAGTGCGTCTTGCGGCGTGTCTGGGCCCAGCTCCGAGACGAGCAGCTCCTGGTGCAGGCGCGACATCGCGAGCAGGGGGTGGCATGTCGGCATCAGCCCCGCTGAGGTGAGGATGGGTATTATATTCGTCGTCAGTTGCTTAGCCTTGGCTGGGTCTTGACCGAAAGTCAGTAAATGCTGGCGGTGATATAGGTGGCGCTTGCCTTTGAACTGAAGGCTTGTGGCTTTATCGAGAGCCTCCTGTCCAATACGCACTGCATCGAGGACGGCATCTACTTGTGTGACAGCGGCCTTGCACTGCAGACACCGCGTGATAGGATCCTCTGGTAATATCATTAGATGAGAGCAGTGTTTGAGTTCCAGCGTTGAAATCTACCTTCCGTCGGAAGCTGGCATGTCCCGCCACATGATTTAGGACAGCGCATAGAGGTGCGGACGTCTGTAGGACCTGTACTCGTGCATGCAGAGCACTTGCAGTCGAAGTTGTATGTCTCCTTCAAGGCAGCCTGGCGCAGCTCCTTCGGGAGGATTACGTCGACATATGCAGTAACGATCTAAGTAGTCGAACTCGTGAGTTAGCTTTGCGGGCTTCAAATATCTAGCACGCTTACCTCTTCACCCTGGGAAATGGGGCGCAGTGCAATGAGCTGCATCTGAGGCTCCTTCGTGGCGTCTTTCGAGGAGCGAGGGAATACGATGACCGCGTTGGGATCGCAAGAGTGATTCGTCAGAGCCATCGCAGGCGAGATGCAGATACCAATCGGAGAAAGGGTGTAGGATGTCAGAGTGAAAGTGTTTGTCGTGAACTGCACACACACGGCGTCAGAAGAATGGCGGATTACCTCGGATAGGACGACGACTCACCCTTGAAATGAGATCGACTAGATCCCCTGCTGAGTGTAGTCCGAACGACGCGAGGTCAGAAGGGCCAGATGCGCCAATGTAACGCACGACCGAGTGTGCCAGATGCGTGTGCGACTCAAATTGAGATGGCTGCAAGGAACCCCTATCTACCGCTCAGTAAGTAGATGGCATTGGCCTTGTGGGGGAGTCGACAGCTTACGAGACTGAAGCAGGCTCAATTCTTTCGTCTACAGCATACGGTTAGCAGCGTAGCCTTCAATTGGGATGGCGCTGCTTACCCATTGACTGTCTACCCCCTTCTTTTGGATGTTGAAGAGGATGCGACCAAGGCAGCGTACAGCGTCCGGAGGAGTGGCGACGTCCTGCGAGGGCGCCGCGGACGCCCATCGCTGTAGTGCCTGACACTCCGTCTTATGGAGAGCCCAGTCGCTGTTTTGGCATGCCTGGAGTGACTACACTTCAGCGGGGCGGGAATATATGATATTAATGACCGAATGCTTACCGCGTTGCAGTATCGCGTCACACGACATCCGGTGCATCGCCTCAGGCCAGTTTCGGGCGCCGGCCCTGCGCAGTTGGAGCAATAATAGCCCAGCTGCGAAGTAGACAGGACAGCCACGCGTGGTTTTACAGAAAGTAGTATAGCCCCTGCGTGGACGGATCAGCATCGTCCGATATACATGCAACGACGTCCTCACCTGGCGCAAACGCTTGTTTCGCGTAGAGACCTCGCCCCTTGTCTTGAGACTTACGGACCTCTAAGGTCTCGGGTAATTTGATAGGGATATCGGGGATGACAAGTGGCTTGTCTCCCAATTCAACTGAGCGTGAGGATGATGTAGAAGCTGTTTGCGGCTCTGACGCGTCCGTTTCGACTTCGGGAACCGTGTGGGCATCGTGTACATTTTCAGACTCTTCTTGAGTGTCCGATATCTTTGATTTTGCGACGAAAGATTTCGACTCCTTCGATTTACGAGCAGAGCGGAGGTCAGCAAACGACATCGTAGGCTGCAGAAAAAACAATCAGCTCCGCGCAATGCTAGATCCGGGTGCACGCACCAGGTAGGGTTCGAGGTATTTGTAAGCTTTGAGTGTAAAGATACTCACTGTAATTTGTTTGGTGAGAGAGGCAGCAAACGGCAGGTGAAGGCGCGTTGCAAAGAGTAACTTCGATATTCTCGGAGGATCTAGTGTACAAATATGCACAAACAAAGACCGCCTCCACCTGACGTTGGATCTCCTCCTTCGTCTGTTGCAGGAAAACCTACGCGACGCGTACTACGCACTCTGAAGAAATAGAATTGCAGCTTCTCATGTTTATTGAAATATTTGCAAGACCCAGGTGTCTGTCCTTGCAGAGGGTCATGGTCGGCCGCGACCGTGACGTCATTCACGGCCCGAGTTTCAGGACGGACTCCCAGGCGAATCCTACCTGTTTCTCGTCGACGACCATGTCTAACAAGAACGACACTGGGAAGGCTTATCATCTGAAGTGTACGGGAGACGCACTGCGCACGGCAGATGCACACAGCGCTCCATCCGACTGGACGCTATTCGGCAGCTGCTTCTGCCCGTTCGTGCAGCGCGTCTGGGTCGCACTCGAGTATTTTGGCATGGATTACCATGTAAGCTATTCGAATATAGAGCATACCTCATACTAATAGTCCTCAGTACTGTGCGTACTGGAACAGGTCCTCTATGGTCCAATCTGACGCACGGATGGCAGACGAGGTCGACCCGTACAAGAAGCCGCCCGAGCTACTCGAGGTCTCACCGAAGGGCTTGGTCCCAGCTCTCAAATTCAACAACCTCGAGACGCCGAGATCTCTGAACGAGAGCATAGTGATTTTAGAGTATCTCGAAGAGTAGGGCAGGCAAGCTCTGAAGGCGCCGTGATCGCTGACCATGGTGTAGTGTCGCAACTGTTCAGAAGAAAGGGAGCCTCTTGCCCCCGATATCAGACCCATGTACGTCCACTTGTGTACAAGAATCGTCATAATATCTGACATAAATCTTCCATGGACAGACGCACGCGCCCTAATGCGTCTCCAAGCGGACCACATCAACCGTAACCTCGTACCAGCGTTCTACAGATATCTGCAAGCTCAAGAGCCGGGTATGTCTCCAACCCTGACACTACCAACGTCCATAGCCAACCATACGTAGAGAAGCAGATTGAAGGGGGTAGAGAGTTCATCTCTGCAATCGAAGGTCTTGTGAAGCTCTTCGAGAGAGCCGCTGCGGAGACGAATACAGACGTCGGACTGTGGAAAGAGGGCGGCAAGCTGAGTCTTGCAGACGTCATGGCAGGGCCTTGTACGAACTCAGTTCCATTTCCTGCGGGTCGTGGTGCTCATGCTACGATAGGGCTTTTCCGCGCAACTCACGTTCTCGTTCACTATCGTGGGTTTACCCTGCCCGAGGACGCCAAATTCCGGGCTTACATCGATCGACTTGTGAGCCACCCGGCCTTCAAGAGCACTTGCAGCACCGAGGAACTCTACCTGGAGAGCTACGAGAGGTATGCTTCCTCTTGCCTACCCATGATGTGTGCTAATGGAAGCTTTTCAGATACGCATACAATCGCCCAAACACGAGCCAAGTCGCAAACGCTATTAATTCAGGTAGAGGCTTGCCTTGAGATACAACAGATGGATAGGGAAAAGCTACAGGGGTATCGTGAGAATAGCCAAGAAGTCCGTCATTATACGAAATAAACCAAAGAGACCGATGAAGCTAGAAGTGCGCCTTGATCCATGGTGCCATTTTCTGATACGCGTCCTCCTTTTCCCTCTCGTGGAACGGCAAGTTCAAGAAGATGTGTGTGGCGTCCGGAATTTCGATAAAGGTCGCCTTTTCCTCCCCGACGTCCGCCTTGATGCGCTCGTGCGCGAGACGCATCGCGTCGTTCGTCATTTCTCCTCCGCCCGCTAGGGTGAGTGTCGGCGGGAGACCCTTGAACATTCCCTCGAACCCCTCGAGTTGCGTCGACGCGGGCGAGATCCACGAGTTGACCTGCGCCTCAGAGCCGGGGAGCTCTCCAAGGAGCGCTTTGGAGGCGTAGCCGGCGGTGAAGGCTTGCACCCAGTCGCTGTCCGCGTTGCGGACCCACGACGAGCCGGGGCCGCTCGGGAAGGTCTTGCCCCAGTCCATCGACGGCGAAAGCATGAGGAGGCCGCCGGGCGGCGGGAGCTGCGCGAGGCCCGCCTCGGCGGTGTAGCGCACGAGCTGGAGGCCGAGCGTGCCGCCTGCGCTCTCGCCGATGACGAGCACGTTCGCCGCGCGGAAGCCGAGGTCGTTCACGAGGTAGCTGTACGCCGCAATCGCATCGATGAGCGCCGCGGGGAACGGGTTTTCCGAGCGCCACGGCGCGCCGGATGCCAGACGGAACTCGACGTTCAGCAGTCGACTGAACTGGGGGTAGTGTGAGAGCATGTCGCGCATCATCGGGGCGCTGGCGCCTCCCGGACTCGCGTCGCCCATGACCCAGCCACCAGCTGAACAATAACGGTGAGCGCGAAACCTTGGCAGACGCGCGCAGGACGTACAGTGGAAGGCGAGGATGACCTTTTCGTCAGGCTGCGCGCGCTGTCCCACGCGTTTGGTGATGGGATCCCTCTCGCCATACCAGTACGCGGGGACGTGCACGGCAGAGACCTTGTTGAGCTGCGCGTACTTCTTGACGTCGCCCTGTATGAGGTCCGGCGTAGCGTCCATCCAGACGAGGCCGACCGCGTCCGGGTTCTTCGCGAAGCGCTGCGGGTCGACGCGCACGAGCTCGAAGGAGCCCGTGTTGAAGATCGCGCCGAAGAGCACGCGCGCGGCGTGCACGAGCACCGTGCGGCCGACGGTCCAGCTCGCACGCGGCCGCAGCGAGGGCACGAGCGCGAGCACGAACCAGAACGGGAGGCGCACGGCGATGCTGGCGAGCGCGTACGCGAGGTAGATGGTCTTGAGGGGCTGGTGCCGCCAGAAGAACTGGTTCGTGAGCTGAGCTGACATCGCGGGGCGCAGGGCTGAGGACACGCCCCGAGTCACCCCTCCACCCATTTATACCGCCCCTCTGGCGGCCGGCGAACGTCGATGCGGCGTGTTACGCGAAGCTAGAGAATGGTGGTGCCTAGGTGCCTGCGCGCCGGGTATTTCCCGGGACGTACTTAGTTGCCAGTGTCACCTGTCGATTAGCACGATTAGGACGTTCCCACGACGACACGTCCAACGCTACATTGCTAGCGCCATTCTCACCGTTTACGTTCCTATCATAAGCTCGTGGCCCAGTTTGTGCTTGCATCACGCACGCTTACCTCTCTTGAGCATCTTATCGCGCTTGTATTTCGGCCAGAAGGCCTGCACACAATTGGCGTCTGGCGCCCTGCAGAGTTCAAGCCTCGAACAGACTCTGGTATGCAGGGAAATACGCAGCACGTGATTGGCGATTGCGTCTTCGGATGGAACAACGCGCAAGCCCTGCCAGGGTTTACCCAGCGGGTGCCGCGAAGGAGCGATGGACGCGCCTCAACGACCAAGAGGCAACCGTGCAGCAACGCCTGTACAAACGTGTAAGCGCTCACAGAAAATAATCGCTAGCACAATTTAGGCTCACCGGCGGGGCTTGCACGCCGCAGAGTGCGATGTTGGTCGTCGTGTCAAGCCTCCTCGACTGCTGGATAATTTGTTGCGCTGTCCGTCGCTGACGCGTCAGATCATCACCTGCGCTGCATACGGATGGAAGCCTGGCTTGTGGCGTGAAGATGGTTAGGGCACATCCCGGAAAAGTGGAAGGGGAGAGCTGCGCCCTTCCTGGATCTTGTGCTTGGACATCCATGTCCAACGAAATGCTGGGACTATGATAGGTGCAGCCAACGTCCGCGCTGTGGGCTAGAATTCGGCGAAAATGCCTCGGCATGGGGGAGAACTGGAAACGAACGCAGTTGAGCAGAGGCCTAATAATAATGCAACGCGCCCGATGCGCACAACGATGGCGCAGATGCTGGGGCAGGGTCATTCGCAACAGCCACGCCCGCGGATATTGCTCTGAAGCACCCGAGTCGCGCGTTGTGCGCATGCAGAAATAGCGGTCTGTCATTGCCGGATGGGTTGACGAATTGCTACTATCGAACAGAGCTTGGCGTAAAGCACTGTTTGTATTGTTTTCTGACGGAGGCCCCAAGGGCGGTCGGACGAAGTGGAGCCTGCAGCACGCTTTCAATGCGAGCAGCTCCGGAGTACCTTAGAAATTGTTTATTAGCTGCGATGATCATGGGCGGGGAAACGGTGGTGACAGGGACCATGAGGGCTGCCAAGAGTCCAGGGTACCATGGGTTGCTACCGCGTGCTCAAGTTCGCTGCGGGCAGGGCGGAAGAGGCTCTAGGTCGCACTCGACACGTCCTGGTTCGACGCCATTGTCCGTGGTTAGCGGACCGAGTGCCCACTCGGCCCTCGTCCGACTCGGCGCGAACCAAATTCGGGCGCGGAACGCGCTACCAATGCGCCCGCCACGAGCCGTGACATAGCATCACCGTTCGCGTCTCGGCGGCGCGCCCATGAAATCGCGAACTCCGAAGCGAACGCACGCAGAAAGGGAGGCCATGCCAAGAGGATGTTCAGAGCTCCTGAAAAGAGCTCTGCGAGAGCGATGTCTCGGCGTGGTTGAGTCATGGACCGACACCTCGGTGGCGCGTTGGGCGATGCCACGGGTGAGACGAAAGGCTCTGAGGAGTCACGACTGCAGTGCGTTGACCGTGGTGGCATATGGCGATCACTGGCGCTGCTCCCGCAATTTTGTTTCATCGCGCGCCATCAACACCGCCTACGATGCGAGAAGGCGGAAGGGCGTTGCGCCTATCTATCACCCAGGCTATCGTGGTCCAACCATGAGCTCGAGTGCTGAGCTTGAGCAGCAACTTGGGCAGCTTGCGAGGAGATTTCTGCCCCCCAGCGAGGACGTCTCTCCGGGCAATAAGAGGATTAGGTATTTGAATGACCGGGCTGTGGTTGCCAGGGCGATGTTTGTGACGGCTGGTCTGGGCTCGTGGCGGCGACGGAGAGGAGGCGATCGCGATCAAGTCGACGGGACCTGGAGAAGAGGCGTCAATCAAACGGACGCTGTTGGGACACTGCCGTGCACGAGCCGCCGCGCTCATAAGAACTTCTCCTCCCTTCAGACCTTCCCTCGGGTACCACGCTCTTTTGCAGCCCTCAGTCCTTCGTGTCCTGTCGCTTTCGCTCTTCGGGACCTCTCCGTTCAACGTGCAGGTCGTGTTGAGCACCCACGAGCCTTCAGTACACCCCTTACGAAGCAGCCTCGCGAGCACTCACCATCATGGTCGCAACCAACCCGCTCTTCGCAGGTGGATCCTTCTACAAAAAGTTCCAGGCCACAGTCATCAACGACATATGGCCTGAGGTTGCCTTCTTCAGCTTGGTCGCCACGAGTGAGTCTTGCGATGCCCGTCGTCCTGCGTCGCTGCTCAC
Source organism: Phanerochaete sordida (assembly GCA_019973155.2). Classification (NCBI taxonomy): domain Eukaryota; kingdom Fungi; phylum Basidiomycota; class Agaricomycetes; order Polyporales; family Phanerochaetaceae; genus Phanerochaete; species Phanerochaete sordida. Next base: position 980,483 of record BPQB01000004.1, read on the forward strand.
GGGCCGGACTTCCTGCACAGTGGTGACGCTTGTGTCTAAGCTTACGCCGCACGATCTCTCGATATCGAACGCGATGCTCACTGTGCTTGGTACGGTGCTCGGTCTGGTTATCTCATTCCGAACGTCGACTGCATACGAGAGGTCAGTACCGGCCTCCTCTGCTCTCATGCCCTCGAGCTGAGCGCTGGGCTTGTATCTCTGCAGATTCTCGGAGGGTCGCAAGCTCTGGACAAACATCGCCATTGCCTCCCGTAATCTTGCCCAAGTGGTACGCCTTCCATTCGGCCTGTTCATTTCTCAGAGTTTAATGATGATCTTTCCAGATCTGGATCCATGTACCTTTCGATCGCGTAGACAAAGCCACAGGAGAGAAAAAGCCGCATCTTCAGGTTGTCATTGAGAAGAAGAGCATGATCAACCTGGTATGTATCACGCACAATGTCCCCTGAACATTACTCATAAAATGTGTCCACCCTAGGTACAAGCATATTCTGTCGCGGTGAAGGTAATTCAAGCCGCCGGCTGTGATGTTGTCGTCCATGCTAAGCCTCTGTCAATTCTTTCAGCACATGCTCCGCGGAGAGGGTGGCGTATACTACGCTGACCTGTACCCTATGATCTCCTTCCTGCCGCGCTTCAGCCAACCTCTGGACAAGGCGACCGAGGAAGACATGCTCCCTCTATGGAAGGCCTCCGACATGGACCACGACGCGCACCGGAGCATCCGCACCGAGACCCTCATGAGCACGCACATGAGCCGCTCGGCCTCGTCGCCGCTGCCGCAGTCGAGCGAAGACGGCGAGAAGAGCGAGAAGAGCTCGTGGTTCGGCTCGAAGCGCGTGAAGCGCGCGAAGTTCGATCCCGAGATGGCGCTCCCCGTGCTGCCCAGCGAGCGGCCGCTGCTGCCGGCGCGCAACCCGCCAGAATCGTCGCTGTACGACTACTTCGGCTTCCTCCGCATTTTCAAGCCCATTATCAAGCCGTTTTCGCGCCGCCTCCGCCAGGTCACTACGCCGCCCGAGCCCATGTCCGCGCGCGGCCGCACGATCACGGGCAAGCGTATCCGGCCTGAGCTCGCGGACTCGAACGTGCCCGTTGAGATCGCGCTGTTCCTGACCACGTACTTCGCGTCTCTCATGCGCCAGGGCCTCCTCACGCCTGCGTCGGCCACCGCGATGAACAACGCGATCACCACCCTGCAGGACACCGTCGTCAATCTTGAGCGGATTAGGTCTACGCCTCTGCCATTCGCCTACCAAGCGCACCTGCGTCTCTCCCTGTGGTAAGTCGTATGACCTTCCATTTCATTCTGCCTCGTGTATCTGTTGCTAACGAGATGGCGACGCGAATAGGCTGTACCTGTTCTTCCTTCCGGTCAGTTTGGGAATGTCTGACAGATGTAAGATGTTCTGACGGGCGTTGCGTAGTTCCAAGTCTACAGCGCGTTCAAGTGGCTGACTATTCCGTATGTTTACATGCTTCATATACACGCATGGCGTTTCACTGACCTGATTGATACAGGGCTACGGCGTTTGCTGCCTTCCTGCTGTGCGGTTTCCTCGAAATTGGACAGGAGATGTAAGCATCCGTCCCTGGCGACATCCGCGCTTTACTGACGCACCTGATGGTTATCAGCGAGAACCCGTTCAATTATGACCTGAACGATCTCGGTAAGCGCGGCCTCGTTGCGCGCGGTGTCTATGGCATGCCGACTGACTTCATCTTCCAGACCTGGACCAGTTCTGTCTTGCGATCCAACGCGAGCTGCACGAGGTGACCGCTGTACGTCATGCCCTATCTGCATTATCGCTGCCCGCGCTCACCGCGATTGCTCCCGCGCCAGCACACGACGCCCGACCCCGAGTCGTTCATCTTCACGGAGTGGAACCAGCCCTTCGCGCCCGCCGACCGCCGGAACGCCAAGGAGATGCTCTCCGACATCGAGCACGCGTACCACGGGCTCGACACCGGCGTGCATCATATCCGCCGCACGCTCATCAAGAGCTGGGCGGATGTCGACGAGATGACGCGCAAGTAAGCCGCCCTCCGCAGCCGGCCTGGGTGCTGCGGCCACCAAAACGACGCCTCGACCCGCGCACGGATCGTCTGTGCGGCGGTGGGAAGGGCGCCTGCGGGCTCGTCGGGCGTGGCTGGCTCTGCGCTTGCCGACCGCGGGGCATCGTCTTTCCGGAGGACGTTCATTGCATGCTTCTTGGCTTATGGTCCTGCCTGGGGCCGTGTTCATTAATCCAGACACTGTCATATACCTTCACAACGCACACGGACACTCATACGACCCACACGACTCTTACACGTATTTATATCTTCGTCGCCATTTTTCTATTACTGTAGCATTGGGTTGTTGTAGACGTTGCAGTTGTTGCATTTGCGTGGGGAATACATGGTATTCCTGCTCGCAGTGCGGCTTACGTGGGCCATGGCGAATTGTCGACGACGCTGTGCAGGGCGTGCACGAGGCGGCCCAGACTGGGGTAATTAAGCATGGTGTGCATCAAGGAATCGCCCGCCGGCTGGCGCCCTTCGCGCAAATTGGGCTTTCGCAGGGAACGTGGCGAGAGCGGGAAAGTAGAAAGTTCCTGGACGCGTCACGCATCAGCAACGCGGTATATAGATCCGGTATGGTCGAATTCCGCGCCGATGGCAGCGTGCCAGAAGGCGATCCCCAGCCGCCGCCGATAACGTGCACCACGCCGTCGCCCTTTGCTGCACGGTGTCACTGGCCACCGCGCCGCCTCGATCCTCGCCGATACCGTACGTGCGCCCCCGCCGATCACGACGCTTTGTCGCCGGTCTCGCAGCACAACGCACGGCCGGTGAGCCCCCTGCTTTTCTCCGCAGCCGTCTCGGACGGATTTGGAGATGCGCTTGCTAACACGAGGCACGGCTGTCGCGCAGGATTTCTGGCCTTCCTCGTCAGAATTGCTGCAGAGCAACACGATACCGCACGACGAGCATTGCATCCTCAACCGTTCCCCCCGCGTGAGAGGCTCGCTGTCAAACGAGACAGCCCTATTGCGCTGAGGTGACGCATCTTCGACGACGCTCTCGACGATCCCCCTGCACATGTCCGCCCCGCCTCTGCGAGCGACCTTGTCTTCTGGAAGTCGTACAGGCCGCGATGTGGAAGAGGAGTTCGATGACGAGTGGAAGCTGGCCTTGAAGGCGGAGATCGAGAGGGATATGAACGAGTCGACCGTGGAGAAGGCGAGGGCAGACAGAGATGATAGAATGAAGGCAGCTCGGAATGAAGAAGAGCGTCAGGCCATTGCGAAGGACTGGGAGCAGTCTTTGCTCACCTATCGCAAGATCGCCACGGAGCGGTACGAGGAGCTTCTCAGACTCGAGAGGCAACGGCGGAAAGGAGTTACGACCGCGCAAAGACTCCCTCTCCAAGTCGCCGCTGAACAGCAACGGATCTTCGACTCCATCCAAAGGACCAGTGCTCGGCCGAGCCGCAAACCAGACTTTGGCACAGCTGTGAGCTCGACAAGCTCGTCATCTGCCCGTGATATCCCTGCCGCACCGCGAAGGGACAGCAGTACGTTCCGCCCCTCCCATGACGACCTGTATTCCCCAGGAGAATCCCAGTGGTTTCCCTCTTCTTTTGCCTATCCACCACCGGCCATGGGGACTTCCAGCATGCCGATCCCAGTCGGGCCTGCAGAGGCCATAGACTCGGTTACCGAAGGCGAGCTGGCGCACTCCTTCGGGGCACAGCCGGTATTGAACCACAAGCACAGTACGGGCTCCCTCTCCAGCGTGAGGTCCAGGCCGGAGAGCAGGCGAATGGGAGACTCTCCGAGCGATCTGAGTGGAATGTCGCGCGCTTTCGGCTTTGCGACTGCTTCACCGACTTCCGTCCCGACGCGCCATGATAGCGGGGGCAGCGCAGGGCGGTCGGGGATCGCTGCTATGGCCCCTCGCTCGACGTCACCGGCCACGAGCTTGCCGAGGAGGCGGGATAGCAATGCCAGCATTGCATCGTCAAGGTCTGGGCCCACTTCGTCCGTCTCTCGTCCGCCGTTTGGGCGCAGAGACAGCGATCCGCGCGCCTTCTCAGCCTTGCCTCACGTCTCCAATCCTTCTCCCGTACCGCAGATACCACCACCACCTCCGCCACCACCTCCACCGCCTCCACCACCTGCGCCATCGTCGTCTGCCGTCATCGCTGGATCGTCGCTGGCCAAACGTGAGAATGGGACAGGCGAGTTTCGCTCGGGTCTTTCCGCCACCGCTCCCCGCAGGAACTCGCCCATGCCCTCGATCCTGTCACCGCCACCACTACCAGTTGCGCCGTCGCTCAGCCAAGGCGACCACGGCCAGAACATGAACGTTGTTGACGAAGAGCAGCCACTGACATGGTCGCACCCCAAGGGCAAGGATCGAATGGACGGGTATCGATCGACTGGTGTTCGCCATCAGTCGTCGGCCAGCGACTTCGGTGTGCGCCGCGCGGAGTCTCGGGCAAGCCAGACGTCCAACCCCGTTGTCTCTCCCCAAACGCCAGACTTTCCCCATACACCCGAATCCTATCGCCCGCACGCATTTGCAAGCACTTCGCTGCGCCGCTTCGATATCGACGACGGGAAGGGTATCCCGATACGCTCGCCCGCGCACATTGTCGACGACACACACAGTTCGCCGAGTCCGAGCTCGATCGAATGGCCAAAGCACTCGCCGGTCGTTAGTATAGGTCGCTCGATGGGTCGGAAGCCGTCCTTCAACGTTGAAGAGCGGGCACGTGCACCCTCCGCGAGCCCTGTGTCGACCCGCATGTACTACAGCCGTCCCCCGGGTGGGTACAACAGGCGGACGTCGGCGGGCTCGCATCGCTCGGGCAGGTCCTCGCGTTCGCAGTCGGTGCGGCCAGACGTTCCGGTGCGACCAACCGCCGAGGACTGGGCACCGCTCCCTCCGTACGATGAACTGTCGCCCGGGTCCGATCAGTCCGACCTCGAGGACGGCGTGTGGGATGGGCTTTTCGACGATGACGTCGATCGTTTGCGGCAGCGCGAGGAGGAGGCTGTGCGCAAGGAAGAGGAACTCAAGCGGAAGGAGGCCGAGATCACTCGCAAGGAGGAGGAGGCCCGCCGCAAAGAAGACCAAGCACGCGCCAAGGAGGAGGAAGCTCGCAAGAAAGAAGAACTTGCTCGCAAGAAGGAGGAGGAAGCGCGCCGGAAGGAGGACAATGTACGTCGTCGCGAACTCGAGGTAAAACGCAAGGAAGAAGAGGCGTTACGGAAGGAAGGAGAAGTCCGGAAGTTGGAAGAAGAGGCACGCAAGAAGGAGGATGACGCGAGGAAGAAGGAAGACGACGCGAGGAAGAGGGAGGAAGAGGCGATGCGAATCGAGGAGCTGGCGCGTCGCAAAGAAGCAGACGCGGAACTCTGGGAGGCGGAACTGAAGAAGGCGGAGGAGGATGCGCATTGGAGGGGCTTGGAGCTGAAGAAGAAAGAGGAGGACGCACGGCGTAAGGAGGAAGACGCGAGGCGCAAGGAGGAAGAGGCACGACGGCGAGAAGAAGATGCGAGGAGGAAGGAGGAGGACGCTCGGAAGAAGGAGGAAGATGCGCGGAGGAAGGAGGAGGATGCGCGACGCAGAGAGGAAGACGCGAGGGAGAGGGCCGATGAGGCGAAGCAGAGGGCCGATGAAGCGCGACAGCGTGCGGAAGAGGCCCGAGTCCGCGAGGATATGCTCCGCAAAAAGGAAGAGGAGATCAGTCATCGAGAGCTTAGCCTGCGCAAACGCGAAGACGAGCTCGAGCGCATGCGCAAGGAGGCCCAGAACCGCCACCAAGCGGCAGAGGATGTCCGCCAGCAACAGGCCGAGCTCGAGCGGCTCCGCGCCGACTGGGAGCGTCGCCAACAGGAAGAGGCAGACTCCCGCAGGCAAGCAGAGGAGAAGGAAGCCGAGCGGGCGAAGTTCGAGCAAGAGCTTCGCGAGAAGGCAGCCGAGCTGGAGCACAGGGAAGCCGAGCTCAGGCGCCAAGAAGAGGAGAGGCGAACAGAGGAGTACCTCGCCGAACTTGCGCGACACGAGAAGCGGCGTTACGAGGAGCTGATAGCTGAGCAGCAGCGCATACAGTCTGACCTTTTTGACCAGCGGGCGGCCCGTCGTGACGCAGAAGTTCTAGCTGCGCGTCTGCAGCGAGAAGAAGAGCAGGAGGCTCGCGCTCTGCACGAGCAAGAAGAGCTTCGCCGCGTGCAGCTGCAAGCACAGGAGGACGAGCGGCGCAATGTCGAGGCTCTCGCACAGGAGCGGCGGGCGGCCGAAGCGCTCGCGCAGGAGGCAAGGCGGAAGGCTGCACTCGAGCAGCAGCGCAAGGAGGAGGCGATCGCGCAGCAGAAAGAGGAGCTGCGCCGCCAGCAGGAGGCGCAGGACGCTCGCAAGCGACTCGCCGAAGCCCAGAAGTTGGAGGAAGCGCGTCGGATGGCTGAGTTTGCGCGCAAGCAGGAGGACCTTCGGCGGCAGGCCGAGGAGCTCCAACGTCGTACGGAAGAGCAGCGTAAGCGACAGGACAGCTTCGGTGCCACGTCTGAAGCGCGTTCCGGTACTCCCGGGTATTCTTCCGCCTCCCAGTCGTACCCGTACGTGTCGTCGGGGACCAACCGCTTCAGCGGCGCGAGCACTGCCTCCACGAATAGTACCGCGTCCGCGTCTTCGACCTGGTCGTACGCCTCCAACAAGTCGGGTGCGAGCTCGCAGACCTCCGCAAGTTCGGCGACCGCCAACAACGCCAGGAGCGCGCCGACATGGAGGCCGACGACTGCCAATCCTTTCGGGCCCGCAGATGCTGCCCGCTTCTCGAGCGACGACGACCGCGAACGAGCCTGGCGGGATCGCCAAGCAGAACAGGCTCGTCGGCAGGCGGAGGCGTTCCAGCGGGAGCAGGAACGTCTGGAGCGCGAACGGCTCGCGAGGGCCGGGAGGGTGATGACCAAGGAGGACGTCCTGCGTCTGTTCGAAGAGCACGAGCGGATGTGGCTGCGCATTCCGACGCTTGACATGCTGGGCTGGGCGAGCTTTGCGTGGCCGGTGCTGAGGAAGCCCTCGTCGCCAGAGGAGCTGACGACCTCTGCTATCGGCGCGTACGTCTTGAACGCGTACCAGTCGTCGGAGAAGTCCGACAAGGACCGCATCAAGGAGCACATCCGGCGGTGGCATCCTGATCGCTTCGAGACGAAGCTGCTGCCAAAGGTCCGGAGCGAGGAGCGCGAGAAGGTCAAGGAAGGGGCCGGCCAGGTCGTACGCAGCTTGAATGAGCTGCTGACGAAGGCGAGCTCGTCGCTCTCCTAGGATCTACAGTAAGTCAGCCTGCTTCGCCTGCATCGAGCCGATCCTGACGATGTACGCAGCAGGACCGACTATGCATTTGATACCCTCCATCTTTCGTCTTGTATACCTATCGAGCAATCTGTCCGTCAGCATCCACTCCTATAGGACCTCGGAGCAAACCATTGTATGTTGTACTTCGCTATATTTTACTTAACCAATCGCACTTGTTGTAGAGTATCCCCACTACTCCCCACCGCATATATTTGGCGTGTAGCTGATATACACGGACGTATCCGTTGAGAGCGACTTTCTCTGATGCGGCTTGTGTGCAGAGAGCAGCAGGTGGATTGAGAAAAACAGCGAGTGAGGGTGCAGTAGCTATGAAGAGCTCCCGAGTTATATTCGAGGTTGGGCTAGGGTACATAACGTGTCAGCGCGAAGAACATAGACCAAGAGAGCTCAACCTGTCGTGCCGGATCCGTGAGCCCTCAACCCTCTACACCCGTTCTCGCTACCGCAGATCCCCAGACACGGGACTTGTCGTTCATATCGTATGCATTTCTTGGGGCTCGACTGACGTACGCGTTGGTCGTGACAAGGCGCATATACACGGCTCTGTCCGTCCCTGAGCTACAGGGACGGCGCAGACCGTGCTAGACCGATCGGACGGATATCATTCGGACTTCGCTCGGAGGACGCTCACCGGTGGGCCGTCTTTCAAAGCGCATATAACCTGCCGGAAATCGTAAGTCTGGTCCAGGTGGCGGCGCGACACGATTGTCCACTCACATGAAACACGGGGCTTTCACGTCATGGGTAGAGTCATGAGCGCAAAGCCGACGATGGCTTTACCACGTCACACCGCGTTCACCCTCTGAGCAAGCTGGCGACGCGACGCGAGCTCCCGAACCCTGACTTCGTCGAGGCACTGTGGCGAAGGCCGCCGAAAGTAAATCGAGGTCACTTCATATGCTGAGCCAGAAAATATTGTAGCTGCCAGCTCGTTACATTCGATGTTTGAGACGTGGCAACGTGAACGAGCAGGAGGGGACGAGTATCGGCCGCGGTCGCGGAAGAAAAGAAAGGCGAAATAAACAAGCGCCCATAGCCGACGCAGGGTCCAAGGCGCATCAAAGCCTTCGTGGCGCCGCCTCGCACTCCACTGCCCGGCTTCACGCAAGTTTCAGCTTCTATGAAGTCCGCGAGTAGACAACACGACGATGCCCAGAAATGGCCTGAGGTATTTCAAGGCCATTGAAGCCGAAACTGACCGCCCTACTCAGCCTCATTATAGCATTATAAGCGTGGGAACTGCGCTTTGTAACAGAGTATACGGACCTTGCTTACCGTTCCGGAAGAGCCCCGCTCCAACGTTCCGGGCCCGCCCCCGCCATGACGCAACACGCTGGCTCGTGCGTGCGCTGCCACTATAAGAATAGGGCAGGACACCTCAGCTGTCATTCTGTCTTGAACTCATACCACTCCCCTCACGCCCACACCGACGAAGCTTACGACCCACCATGACGAGCGTTGTTTCCCCCACCCGCGACGTGTTCTTGTATTTCCTCGCTATGTGAGTCGCGTTGCCCGAGCCCGGAGGCATAGGGGTGGAGCTGACCGGAGTGAATAGATTCATCCCGCCTCTATCCGTATTCTTCAGTGAGTTGGACGTCCTCCTGTTGCCCGTCCCAGTCACTTACCCGCATGCATTATAGAGCGAGGAATTGCCGCTGGTTCGTCCCCCAGTTCCCTGAGAATGTAACAATATTCTGAGGGTGAACAGATTTCTGGATTAACATCCTGCTGTGGATTTTGGGATGGATTCCGGGTGTCATTCATGCCTGGTAGGTCCACCTGCCGGTCAATTTTTCGACATGTTCTTAACGTTGTGACAGGTGGATCATCTCCCGGAGCGAGGGTGCCATGTAGTTGGCCTGCGGTGAAGTTCTGAAGGACTTGCATATCCTACAGCCATTATAATGCGCGTTATCCATGATACGATACCTTACTGTGATGTTTTCACGATGCCTCGCGCACCAATAGCAACGACTGTTTCCTTGAAAGCTTTGAGAGCGTGACATTAGTACAACCTGGAAGTGAGAGTAGTGTACAGACTAAGACCGATCCCAAATAACGCGAACCATCCAACATGCATCCCCGGTGTGGAGTGACACCCTTAGTCAATCTTCTTCGCCTCCTCAACTGGTTTCCGCCGCTCGAGAATCTGCACCCATTTCTTCGGGAACCAACCCTCCCGGCCTTCTCTCGTGCGGCCCTTCCACCACTCGCTCTCAACCTGATATACGAGATGAGGCGAGATAACGTGAGAGAAAAGGTGCATGCACATACCTCAAGCCGCGGGTCGACCTCCTGACCGGTCGCGGGGTCGAGCTTGCCCATGATGGCGACGATCTCGTTTTCTTTGAGGGACAGCTCCGCGGGGGACGACGCCTCGAAGGGGTAGAGCGCCCGCGCGAATGTGAGCTGCGAGGGGTCGAGCGGGGGCAGGCCCGCGGGGCCGGCCATGAGCTGTGCCTGCTGCTGCTGCTGGCGCTCGGTGAGGATGCGGACGAGCTTGTGCATGGCGTACGGCACGCCAAAGATAGCGAGCAGGAAGATGATGAGGGGCTTCTTGCTCGGTTTTGGGCCGGCGGGTGCGCCGCTGGGCCCCTGGACTGGCCGTCCGTTGACGAAGTCCTTGAACTCGCCCCGGAGTGACGCCGAGCCAGATCGCCCGGTGAGGGTCTCCTTCATCCATCGCACGAGGCCGAAGAGGCCCAGCACGCTGCCGAGCGCGTTCCTCAGCTGGCCGAACTGGTCGATGACACCGACCATGGCGAAGAAGGACGAGTGCGTCGCCATGAAGGTCGACTCGAGCATCTGTGCGACGCCCGAGAAGGTCTGCACTATCGACTGCAGGAGCGCGAATGTGTGTTGGGTAGTGGATTCGAGAGTTTGAGTCAGGGACGGATTGTTCGGGTCGAATGGTGGGGGTTGTCCATACATGCCCATCCCAGGGCCGTACATGCCGTTCATCCCGTTCATCCCGTAGCCTCCGCTGTAGCCTCCGACACCACCATATCCGCTGTAACCTCCATAGCCCCCATACATCGAGTTCATGCCGTACGGAGAATATGTCGAGCCGCCGAAGCGTGAGTATGCTGAGTTGGCATAGCCGTATGGCGAAGGATTTGTCAGGGCAGTGGGTGCAACAGGTACAGTAGGGGCGACTGTCGTTCCTGGTAATGCTGCTGGTCTTGAGGGAACTGACGGCGGTGAGGAAGACGACGATATTATTGATGGCTGTGAGGTGGTCGATGTCGTGGTTGATTGCGGCATTGCAGGAGTGGATGTGGGGATGGATGCTGCTACTGGGGTCGCCGCTGTGACACCCGCTCTCTCCCAAGGTTTTGGCGGTGAAGGCATAGACATAGGGCCGAGCAGAAAAGCCCCTCGACGGCGGCGATGAGGCGGAGGACAAGCAGCGGAACTGGGGCAGAGGCGCCGTGAGTCCGGCAAACAGGGCGCGAGAAGATAGCCGGGCGCGTCTGCCGGCGGCTTTACTCCGCCACGTGGATCCGACACGGCTCGGGCAGCGGAGGCTGGCTGTAACAGACGCCCGTATTAGAGCACTCGTCCGTGACCTTGACCCTGCCCGCCCCTCTCTTACGCGTTCACCCCTCACAATATCCACAGAATAATCTAATCCGAACTTATCTTGTATAGAATGTTTTCTCCTCCTTCTCCAGACGACCTAGCCTCCGCAGCAGCCATATTCAAGAATCCTGTGCCCGTCCATGGACCAAAGCGTAATACGGTATGTGTCAAGTCGGACTGACCGACGACGATGATGCGCGACTCTGAATTCACGAGGCTGATTATTCCCGTTATATAGGCCTGCCAGCAGTGCCGGAAACGCAAACTGGTGCGTGCTACTGCCTCCATGTGCAGAACAAGGCGTCTGACCTCCGCCATCGCCGTCGGTCTCGAGTAGAAGTGGTACGTCAAAGTCCGCACAATGTGTGGCGCGTCGGAACTGCGGGACACTGAAACGCCTCACCAGTGACTCGCAGAGACCATGCTCTACCTGTGTCAAGTCTCATGCCTACGCCCGTGCACACGCTGCAGAAGGAATCCCCATACCGGAGGAGCCAGACTGCACGTACGGCGATGAGAAGGGTGAGCCTCTGCATGACGCGTTCGCAGGCCGCTTCACTGACCTGAACGCAGAGAAAGAGCAGCTGCAGTCCGCGTCGAAGGTCCAGAGACTCGAAGGCAGGATCAGTAAGTCGACGGGCGGTACTCTTGCGCGACAATCACTCTTACACTTGTGGCCAGGCGAACTGGAGACGCTGCTATCAGAGATGCAGCTAGCACTCGATGTATCTCGTTCCCCGTCGACAGCGCTGTCGCCCTCTTCATACGTGAGTCTTGTTGCAGTTCATGGCCGCGACTACATGCTCACGGAACAATACGCGTCAGAGCATTTCCCAGATGGCTGGTCCATCATGTCAATCAATGTCGCCGAGCAATGTAAGTTTGCAGCTTTGCCTCTGATCCGTTAGACTGACAAAAGCTGCGCTCAGACCCTATCCCCACATACTAACGGATCACACTATTATGATACGACCGGTAGCTACGAAGATGATATGGCCCTCGCCGTCGCCGCCGTGTACTCCAGGACTCCCAGCTCTCTTGTGCCGCATACGGAGCAGAACGCCGTGGTAACTGTGACAAATAGCAGGAAAGCGCAATTACGAGCAATGGGCTGGCCGGAACAGCTTCCAGACCCTCTGGTCGCGAAACACCTGTAAGTCATGTTAATTTCGTGGGCTGCCTACATAATAACCCCCTATTCTAGCGTTCATGCATTCTTTGCCTTCAACATGCACGCCGGGCGACTCTTTCACGGCCCCACATTTCTCGCGTCGCTCAACCTGCACCCCACGGATCCGCGCTTCCCCATGATCGGTGTTCTACACGCGATGTGCGCTGTCGGCAGTCTGTATACCGCAGATATACCGCAGCCGCCCATGCAGCCGAGAGCCCAACAACCCTGTGAGTCAAATACGTGCAGCCTTATTTATCCCCGCCGTTCATTTACCTTCGATTGGGCAGATAATGGGCAGTTCTTTCACGTAGACGAGCTATTTCACGGCAGGTGGCGGGCATACGAGCGCAGACCCGACTCGTTTTCAGAGGAGCAAGCACGACGGGCCAAGACCGCCACGGAGGAAGCTGTCGATTTAGGAGATCGCCTAGTCGAATGCTTGCAGGGTACGCCATTACTATTTTCTGCGCCGGCCTATTCTAATTTCATCTGCATATAGCACAGACTATTCTAACCTGGTTCTATCTCATCCAAGCGCGGTAAGTCATCTGGTAAATTGACCGTCGTGTCATCCACTAACCAGCGCGTCGATAGGTGGGCGGAGGTCAGTTTGAGACCGTGCGAAGTGACGCAGTCGGCTAACGGCTGGATTTAGTCATATACCTCCTCCGGACAGTCTCTTCGATGCGTCCCGCCCTGTGGACTCAGTATAGCTGCGCCGTTCCAGTGTATGACCGATGCGGTGGAGCCGGGGAAGACGCCTGCCATCATACACGAGGCGAAAACTGTCATCGAGGACGAGACACGGCGGAACGTGTTTTGGATCAGTGCGTCTGCTCACCCGCCGTGAATTATGAAAAGCTGACATTCTTGTGCTAGCGTACGCCCTGGAGCGTCAAGCAGCCTGCGGACATAGTTTCGCGATGGCGATGGACGACCTGGACGTCTGCCAGCTCCTGCCTGTTCGCGGCGACACGTTCGAGCAAGGGGTACGACACGCATCTCTCGTTCTGCACATGGTCACCGCTGACTCGTCTGGCACAGCTCCCAGTCGACATCCGCGAGCGGCAGTGGTCGCACGACAAGCGCATGTTCCTCTCGCATGTCGCGAACCAGACCGACTCCTTCGTGCTCTTCATCAAGACGTCGCTGCTGCTCTCGGAGGTGAAGAACTTCGGCCTGCGCTACCGCGGGCGGTACTACCGGGGCGAGACGAGCATGTACGCGCCGAACCAAGTCCTCGAGTCGCCCGCGACGTACGACCCGCGCCCGTCGCCCGCGTTTAAGGAGCTCGACGCCCTCATCGCGGCCTTCCGCCCGTCCTTCCCGCCGAACCTCCGCAACCCCGTGCAAGACGAAATGGTCGACGCGTACCTGTATGCGGCGAACTGTGGCGCATATCTGTATGTATCTCTCCACCCTCACTTATTACGGAGTGCTCACAACCTGGATCGCAGGGCGCAGATCCTTCTGCACGAGCCCCACACGCGCATGACGTCTCTGCGCGACCCGTCGGTGCCCAAGCTCCTCGCCGCCGCGCGCAACATCCTGGACCTCATGTATGCGATCAGCGCCACGAGCTACGACCTCTCGCTGCTCGACCATCTGCCCATCGTACGTCCCGTCTCACCCTTTGCACGATAGCTGCTGATTGATGGTACGCCAGCTCGCCTGGAACGGATGCGGCAGAGTCTTGATACGGGCGCTGCGCGTGGCGATCGACACCGATAACCTTGAGCAGTCGCTTGTCTTGCAGGCCGAGATTGCCTTCGTGCAGTACGTCCATCGATGCTTAACCAAATTCCATTGTCTCACAGGCACACTCTCGCACAGCTCCATGCTCTCCAAGGCCGGCGAACGCATGCCCCTCGCATGTATGCACTCTTCCCCTCTTCCCCTCCCTCCTCCCGCTGACCCGCTTACCTACGCAGACCGCTACAAGAAGATGGTTTACGACTTCCTCGCAAACCACTGCGGCCCGCAGTACGTCGAGTCGCTCCCGCAGACGTCGTACCACCAGGGGCGCTTCCCGTCGCCGAACGACGGCTTCTACCCCGCCGCGCCCCCGCCGGGCAGCGGCACGCTGTACGCCGGCGGCATGTACACCGCGGACGACCTCGAGCCGCCTGCACAGATGCATGCGCAGGTGCCGCGGACGCATCTTGGTTAGAGTTTGGCTGGATGGAGCAGTTTTGTATGGATTTGTAGCGTAGTAGTCCGCTAATGTAGCTCGAGCCCAATTGGTTGTATTATCCGTATCACCCCCTCTCAGCATATCTTTTCTCCAGCGATGTCTGAATATAGTCCCGTAGAGATGAGTGTAATGGATGCATGAGACAGGAAGGATCATAGCAGGGGTGTAATCCGGGACGCCCTCGACGCCGTTCGTGCTTTCGACATGATGCACCGTGCGCACTGCACTCATATGCAGGCGGGCCGCGGCAGCGCGGGCCCTCGCACAAGCGCCGCCTCGTCCTCTCCTTCCTCCACTACACCAACAACCGCGTCCGAGCACTTGGCGACCCGTGCGAGCCACTCCGCGGCGTGTGATTCGTGTACTGCGAGAGCGAGCGTAGACACGCTGTGACACGCGTGCGCCACCGTCGCTTCGTACACCGAGTACGGCTCCGTTAACGGAGTCTGACTGATGCCAGAGGTCGAACTGACCGTCTGGTGCTCTACCCATCGGATGCAGGTACGGTTAGCCATATTTCCACGCCACTCATGCTACAGACGGCTCCATACAGTCAACCGTAACGCCACCTATCTAGCTTGTCCCTCATGTTGTCCGAAGGCTGCCGCTCAACCACACTGCGGTCAATAAGATCTCCCGCGACGAAATAAGCAGACCGCCGGCCGCTCTCCGCAGCGTTCAGCTAACGTACAACGCCGGACGCAGGCGCACACGAACGACACACGAGCATGTGCTCCCTCCGTCGACCTTCTCCGAAGCACCTGCAGGCGCGCCGCGCCCGCCCTTCGCAGCGCCCCTGGCCTTCTGCAGCACGACAAAGTTTTAGCCTGTGCCACCGATGACGAGAACGCCCGGCGTCGCGCGCGCCGCTGACGCAGGCCTCGCCCGTGCGGCGGGCGCTGCGGCCGCAGAGCGCGAACCCTCCTCTCCCTGTCCCCTCCTGGGCTCTCCTGCGCTGCCCTGGCCGTCCTGGGCTCGCAGCGCAGGGCCGCGCACGCATGTCGCGCTACGGCCTACGCTAAACGGCGCCGCCTGGGCGCGCGGGCGGAGGATCAGCGTTGCGGCCGCTGCTGCCGCCTGGTGCCGGGCCCGCCCTTGGGCCTTCGCAGGGCTGCGCGGCGCCAGGCGTGCGCACGCCGTGCTGCAGCGCCAATCGATCGTTTCGCAGGACGATGGACAGGCTGATTGCGCCTCTGCCGGCAGGGCTGCCTTTGCAGCAGCGCGTTTGTTCTGTAGTGGTGCAGGTGGGCTCAGGCTGCGGAACGGTGAGCAGCACGAGGCCGAGCGCTGGTCGAGTTCGTTTCTCCCGCTTTGGGGGACGTTCTGTCTGCGCCTCCAGAGTGCAGGGTGCACCCAGCTGGCCTGCACGGCCTGAGGGCACTGTGTGTGGTCCAGGTCTAGTCATGCGAGGGTCAGTCTTCGCAGCCAGGAAGGACGAAGACAATTGAACCGGTTGCCGCTCGGTACGTTCTTACTGCTACTCCTGTAGACAGCAAGTACTGAAGCTTTGAATGCGAGGCTGGCTTCTCAGTAATATAAGCTATTGCTCCCACATGCCTTCAACTAAGCTACCCATTAAACAAAGTTTATCGCTGCGCTCAAAGTTCCGTGTTGTATGGATCTCGCGCGCTCCCTTAACTTCGAGGAAACAGGCTCCCGCTCGCCATCTTCCCTGTCGCCTTCCGCTCGAGAGCTTCGTGACCGGGACAGCACTCAACGTCAATATATCACGCTCACGCAGATGTCCGCCGGGCACATCACGCTCCGCAGGGGGCAGCGCACCTCCCGGCGCGTTCTCTGCACAAGACCTGCCTCGCACGGCCTTCCAGTTGTGCACGCACGAAGCGCACGCGCGGGCGCCATGGAGCCGCCGCGCGCGCTCCCAGCGTCCAGCCTGCGAAGCCGCAGATCCCGGCCGCACAATGAAATCGCCTCGTGCAGCGGGCGAAGGCGCGAAGCAGCGTCGGGCTGTGCGTCCCTACACGGCCTGCCTCGCAGCGCTGCCGCTGCTGTGGGTCCCGGCAGACGCGAGCGCGGTGCAAGACGCCGCGGCGGCCCTCCCCAGCTGTGCGAACATGTGGGGACCGGCCTCGCCCCTATGACCGCACGGCGCGCCCAGCGTTTTGATTTTGGCGGGCAGAACGTAAGCCTTAGGTACCCAAAGAGCATGCATCTGCAGGGCCCTGCCCTCCCAGCAGCGCGCCCCCAATCCGGCCTGCTCAGCGAGCACGCCCGGCGTTATTACACCGTCCAATACATGCGCACCCCGCCGGCAGACGCGAGACACACGCAACAGGCCGTCTGGGGCTCTCGCAGCCTGAGCACGTGGGCAGCGGTTGCCCCGCTTGCTCAGCACTTGCTCAGCCCGCCCAGCCAACGCCGGCGGATTCAGCCAGAGGGCACGGCCGAACAGCCCCCGACGGGCCCCCGGCGACAATAGCGGAGGGCAATACAGAAAGGCTATCACAGCGGTCCGCGGAGGGCTCGAGCCCCAATCGGATCGCCTGGGGACGCGCGAACCCTGCTCGAACCTTCGGATTTTGCGTGGTATATCGAGTGTCGCAATTGGATCGGCGTGAGTACCTGCGGTGCGCGTGGGACGGCCCCGGGGGCTGAGGGTCGCCGTCAGATGACGCGAGCGGGCGAAGGCAAGCTGCGTCAAGTGGGCACTCGCGAATATTGGGCGCAAAGGGTCCTTCGACGCGATATTGGCTGCGGAGGCGTCGAGAGCCGAGGCATATTCGCGTGCTGCGCAGCCAGCGTCGGACACGAGGCTCCCACGCCACGAAGGCTGAGTCGCTCCGCTGCGCCAGCCCTCATGGTCACGAACAGAACGCCGCACAGAGCAGATGGAGAGAACAAGACTTATATTTGTTTCTTTACACTTTGTTACACGCTTTCTTCTATACACTAATGATCCTACACTTTGTACACTATCTGAGAGAAAACCGAGGCCCGACGCAGAGTCTATGCAAACGAGCAGCAACAAGCAAACCGGCGTCCGCACCCCGCCACCACCGCGAGCAATAAAAACGCAAGTCTAGCCGACAATAAAAAAGTGGGGGACGAGCACAGAGCAAAGATGATGAGACCGTTTGAGTGGACAGCAAGATGAGAGGAACCGGAGAAGAGCAAATGTACAGTAAAGGCACAGCAGACGAGACTCGGGGACGACGACAGCGGGAGCAGAGGGCGTAGAGCGTTCGGTCGGCAGGGAGCGGATGGATTTTGGGTGTGCGGCACCGGTGGCGGTGGAGAACGGGTTCGTCGGAGGGAAGACGCGGTGTGCGCGCGGGGGAAATGATTACGATTAATAATGGTCGCGAAAAGCGAAGGAAAAGGCGTGACTGCGCCGGACCAGGCGGATTATGGGCGAAAGGGCAGAAGGAGCGTACGGTGTTCTAAGGGTCGAGAATAAAAGAGTGACGTGCTGTACGAGGGCAGAGTGAGATAGATGGGCAGGAGATACGCGTGTGTTGTTAATGACAGTGTGTATGCGTCTTCTAGGCTGTAGATGGGAAACCAAAATGAATGTGTGTGGTTGCTGGGAGCATTGAGATAGATGGGCAGAACGAATGTGCGTTTCATGGGAGTCGAGTTGTCCGGCAGGTCCGAGTGTAGTCACGGCGGCGTAGATTGTGTAATTTTGAGATGGCAGTGGCGCACAGGGATGGTGCGGGTGAACACGGTTGTGGGCCAGGGATGATGCAAGACCTAATTGACATAGTACCAGGCGAGCGTGACCCTGCCGACGCCCTTGATGTGAACCTGCGCGCTCACGCGGCAAACCTGTCAAACCGCTCAGCAACATGCCAACTCTAGGAACGCAAGGCACTAACCATGTCAGCGACTTCCCAGTCGCGCCAGTAGACGTGCAGGCTGCCGTCAGGCTTGCGCTCAAAGCGGCGCACTTCGCCGAACGTCTCGCACCACTTCATGATCGCGTCGTGCCGACGGCGCAGATCGCGGTCGCGGCGAAAGGCGGCGAGCTCTGCGTTCGCCTCACCCTCGGGCAGTACCTCGGTGCTGAGGCAGGTCACGACGAGTTTCTTCTTGCGGCGGCGGACCCGCCGGCGGGCGAGCGCACTCAGGAAGTTCGTCGGCTCGGGCTCGGGGTGGAAGAACGAGGCTGTGGGCTGCTTCGGTGACGGGAGGGGAAGCGTGGGCTTCTCCGGCTCATCGTCGTCGAAGTCGACGAAGCTCTCCGGCTCCGCAGCGGGCGGCTCGGGGAGGTAAGACGCTGGTGCGAACGTCGGCGATGCAGGGCAGAACGGGTCTAGCACTACGTCCGGCTGCGAGTCCGCCGGCGTAGGCAAGGTCGACATCGATGAGGTAGTCGACATCGTCGAGGTCGATGTGGACACCGAAAGCGGCGGCGGGTACGTGCCGGAGCGGCTAGTCCTACGCGAGCTCAGCGCCAGCGAGAGCGTCGATGCCGAAGCAGGGCTAGAGATCGTATCCGCCGGCGACAACAGGCTGATGTCGGGGTGCTCCGCAGTAACTGGGGTTGACGGCACCGTGTCGCTGCGTTTACCGAGCGAGCCAGCACGGCCGCGCGAGATGAAGCTGAGTAGGCGGCTGCGCTTCGGCTTGATCGGTGGCGA
The DNA here is from genome assembly GCA_019973155.2 of Phanerochaete sordida. Lineage (NCBI taxonomy): Eukaryota > Fungi > Basidiomycota > Agaricomycetes > Polyporales > Phanerochaetaceae > Phanerochaete > Phanerochaete sordida. The sequence goes on from BPQB01000004.1 coordinate 999,408, forward strand.
GGGCGGCGTCGCTGGCGCAGAGACCGTTGGGCGGCCCTGTGATCGCGGGTCCATTGAGTCGATCGACCAGCGCGAGTTGCTGGGGATCGTCTCTTCCTCGAGCGTTACGGGAGGAAGCAACACCGAGTTCATTGCTAGTGGCGACGAAACTGACGGTGTGAGCGACACAAGAGAGGGCTTGTGCGAGATACTATGGGTAGAGCTGACACTGATCGGCGATGCAGGGACGTGTGCGAGCTCCGCAAGCGTGCGCAGCTGAGGCGAGGACGTCGACATCGACAGACCGAGGACTGGGCGGATGCGCTTCGTCTCGGTCTCCATGGTCCGCTGCATCTCGACACTGCTCTTGCGCACAGGCGGGTGGGCGATGACCGTACCTTCAGAGCTCGCGCGGTCGTCATCAGGCTGAACAAGTACGCCGCTGCGCTTGGCGCTCTCCGAGGAGCGCTCTTCAAGGAGCGAAAGCGTTGACGAGATCGACGGGAATGCAGCATGGTGCTGCAGTGACCGGGATGCGCTCATGTTCGCCGATGGTGGCCTAGAGCGCGGCAGAGGCTGTGAAGGAGAGGACGAATTCGACATTGAGACGCGCGGGGACGACGAGGGTGTCGACGCGGGGGTCAACTTTGGGGTCGACGGCGGCGAGGTCCTGTACACCGAGGGCGGTGGCGGCAGCGGCTGCGAAACGCGAAGAAAAAAACCATCGTTAGCACCAATCACGAACGGGGTAACATGCGCAGCGAGGAGCGCGGCAGAACGCCGGGTGGTCTGGACGTGCCAAAAGCTTGTCGCTGGCTAAAGCAGCCGCCGCCTGGGAAACGCAGATGCCCGACAGTGTTGCCTTCTGTCGAGATCTGGGCAGTGTGGCCATCACCGGGGAAACCAAGTGATGGCGCTGCGCTGATCGCTCGATGTGGACGTGTGCGGGTTCAACGGATTGCCCGGACTCGAACCTCCACACGACACGCAGGCTCGACCGTCGAGGCTCTCGACGACGGTGACGCGTCGCCATGCGGCTCTGACGAAATGTATCTCCATGCGGAGGAGCCGTTGCGCCTGCGCGACGCGTCCAGACGCGTCGACCAGGTGGAGGCACGCTAGAAGCGCACGGGAAAAATTGCTCACCTTGTCACGCTCGACTCCACTCAGCGTAAACGCGGGACGCGTCGGGCTCGCGGGCTGCGAGGTCGAGGGCGAGAAGAGGGTGGGGTCGTACATGGACGGGTCGCAGGCGTCCGCCTCCTCGTCTGATATACGGGCGGATGTAAGTAAGCAAAGCGGGACAAGACAGCGGCAGAGACTTGCCCCAGGAGTACGGCGTTGCAGACGCGGGCTCTGCTGCGGCCTTGCCGGTGAAATCTGCGTCCGTGGGCATGTAGTGGATCGAGTCACAGAGGGAGAGGCGGTGGAGCAGTTCGAGCCCGTCGAGTCTGTGGTCGCAGGGGGAGCCTGCACGGTAGTCGTCCATGGTGGGGAGGGATGCCTGTGGGCACGAGACCGGGTGTGGGGAGGGTGTCCGTCAGGACTCCTGGCTGTATGCAGGAGAGACGCCGGATGGGTGAAGGCTAGGGTGGCGGGCAGATATTGGGCTGGAGGAGCGGGGGCGAAAGACGAAAAACGGACATGGCCTGGGGGTATTTGAAGAGGGCGGTGATGAGTCTCCCATCAGCCCTTGGGAATTCAGCCATCCCTTCGCGAGAAGCCGTCCTGCGAGTCCAGATCTCAAAGTTTAATCGCGTCTTTACGTATCCGTCCAAACAGCCTTCCGTCTCCTTTTGCCTAAACCCGGACGCCCTTATGTAAGCCACACCCCCAGTTTTGCCTCCGTCGTCCACCACCGCCCGGCCGGCACCGACGGCCATCCACGTGCAGCACCGCGCGCCGTGATTTCCTCTCGATTTCCTCGACATTTTCGCCCTCTTCGCCGCCGCCCTGCCTGCGTCGCTTGTGGGCGCACCTCGTGCACAAAGCATGCATCTCTGTCTCGCTCGCATAGCCGCGCTGCCGTGCCACAAGCTCAAGCGTGGGTTACGTCCACGAAGCGTCGAGGCAGCTCGACGCTCTGCGGCCCCGCGCAAGCTGCGCCCCGCGTGCGGACAGGCTCTCGCTCGCGACGTCGCACTTCGCAGCCCGCTGTCTCCGTCGCATTCCCCCGCATCACCCGCACGCGTGCAGCTGCACTGCCCGATCCGAGCAGCGCAGGCGAGCGTCGCACGCCGCCCGTGGCTGATTCTGTCGCGCGCGCGCCAGGCCGACTGCCGTCTTTGTCTCGCCGTCCCTGCACGCGACAGCGCTCCTCGCCCGACGTTGGCTCGCTGTCACGGGCGTGTGCCTGGGCGGCGCGCGTGTTCGTGTCTCCGGCGAAGCCTGCGCCGCTGTGGGCCGCGGGGCGCCGCATCGGGCAACGCGTTCTCTCGCGCTCGCCCCGCGCCGCCCGCGCCCGCACGAGCACATGCAGCCGGGCCCTGTGCTCGCTGATGCATCACGCATGATGGGCCCGGAAATGTCGCTCCTGGGTCGCCCACTGGCGACTTGCGCCTGGACACGGCGTGCACTCACAGCGGTGCCGGCACGCCTAACCTAACGTTGCTCGATTGGGGGCGATATGGCGATCGGCAGTCTGCACTGCTGGGAATGTGCTGGGAACACCCCCTGGCGGTAGATGCACGGTGCGTCGCCATGGACGCGTATCTTCTCCGGTGGTTCAGTCACCTCCAGCTGTCGGACGGTGTGAGTACAATGCAAGGTTCCGCGGCGGGGTGCCTGGTACGTCAGGCCTCTGCACATAACGGGTGCAGCGCCCCGCGAGATGCGTTGCCCCAGCCCGTGAACCTGAGTCGGGTGCACGCGGGCTCCCATGCCCAAGTTCGCCATGCCGTACCAGCTTGCGGCCTTCCAGGCAGATATGTTGCCACACGCCGTCATCCTCGACACGCCGCGCTGACCCGCCGCGGCTGAGTCACGCACAGCCCTGGCCCTGGATGTGCCGTGTACCTGCAGAGGAGGTAGGGAAGGCCAAGGGCGGAGAGAGGTGTGTTCACTGCCAGAACGCCGCCGCGACGTCTGGTGGCGCGTTTGCCCTGGGATGGACGGCGGCCTCTCGCGAGCCGTCGTGTCGCGTGGCGCAGGCGCTCCGATAAGATAGCGACGGTCGCCTGCGCCCCGTCGCCCGCCCTCTGCGTCGCGCTGGCCGCCATCACTCTTGCGATCCGCGCACCTGGCTACCCCGCGGCGCAGCGCAACCGCCCCTGCGACCGCCACAAGGCCGAGCAAATCTCGTTAACACCCAGACATTTGTAGCGATGGCGATCGTGTATCGACGGGCCCGCCGAGGCGGTGCGCCGGTGTCAATGTCACTCGGGGCGCAGCAAGCACAGAGGTACGCGCTGCACGGCCGCGGAGGGCGGACCTGGAAAGGACGAGCGAACCCTTTCCGCCCGGGAGCACGTCTATCGCTGGCGCGGCTTCTCTTTCCGGTGCGCCTCTCCCTTCGTGACGGCCCTTGCCCGCGCGCCGCTTCTCTTCTCGGCGTGCTCTCGCCCCGTTCTCCCTGTGCCGCATCGCCGACATTGCGTCGTCGGCGAACGTGGCACGGAATGGGCCCTTCACAAAGCGTCACACGGCTTCGCGCCGGCGGGCCTCGACGCGCGATGCGCCCCGATGCGGCAGGTGTGCGTCGGCGCGGGGGAACGTGCCTCGGCGGCGCGCGACGTCAAAGTCGTCAAAATCGATCTAAGGTTCGCCCGATGCCTATCTCGCTGCCGTGCCCCACGACGGCTTCCCGCCGCCGCCCCGCTATGGCGCGCATCACGCCGACGCGCGCGCCGACCCCCGTCGACGCGAGCCAAACAGCTTCGCCGTCGCCGGTGCTGTGCGTGCCTCGAGGCTCGCATGGACGCACTTCATACAACAGCTTCCACCTAGGGTCCTGCGACAGCTGTGCGAGCGGGGCGTACGCGTACCACTTATCTGACTGGCATATGCTGGATGGCGGCCAGCTTTCTGCCGCTGGCACGCTCCGAGCCTCGTTACGTCCCCGCCTCGAACGGCAGCCTCTACACTCTGGGCGTGCGCTCGGGCACCTTCTCCGCGAGCCTACGTGACATCGGTGGCGTTTCTATCAAGGCGTACCAGCGGTGCCAGAGCGCGCCCGCGCCCTGCACAGGCCAGGCCACGCTGCACCTTCCGAGCCCGCTGTCGCGCCAAACCCTATCGCGCGTTCCCGCGCCCGGGATCGCCCCGCCGCGCGCGCCCACGCCCTCGCTTTCCGCCGCGACCATGCTTGATCGACGTGCTTAGAAGCCGGGTTACGCTCGCGCACCGCACCCGCTGCGCGCTGCGCGCTGCCCGCGGACGCGAGCACGGCGCGACACGCGGCACACGTCTGCGCTCGCCGCGGAACGTGGCCTGGCTGCGACGTGCGCGCAGGCACGCGCACAGGCCGCCCTGGTGGGATGCCGCCGCTCGTTTTGGCGGTGCGGCTCCGGGCGCTGTGCGCGCGGCGACGTGCGTGCGCCTCTGCGCAAGCGACGCCTGCTGCGCTGTTGCTCCGTGCGCGGTCTGGCCAGGCAGCTTGAGCGCACGTGCCTGTGCTCTGCAGGATGCAGATGTGCATCCACAGCGACCGAACTGTTCCCCTGCTCGCCACAACGTTGCTGGCGCGATGGGCACGACGAACAAGATGCATCCAGCGCACCTCCGCGCGCCCGGATCCCGCGTCGCTGTTCCCCCGCGCGGACTCGCCATGTCCGCAAGGCCGCAGCGCAGCGCGTACGTATCCTCGGACGGCGCCGGCCAGTGATCGCACCGCGCAATAAATCACTTGCTGTCGCCCGCTCGGCGAGCAGGCAAGTCGCCTGCCCACACCGCCCGCCCGCGCAGGCCAGGACGCCCCCGCAGAATATTCCTGGCGCGCCCCGCACGCTGCTCGTACGACGGCACGCTGCACGTCGCGCACGCTCATGCTCATCTTCTCAAGCTCGCGGATCGTTGCGGGCTCTGGATCTCGTGCGTGGTGCGCCGCACGAGATCGGGGAAGCCGGCCTCCCTTTGTTGCGCTCCTCCAGCTGCGCTCCTCTGTGCCCGTGCGCACGCACACGCCTCCGCACGAATATTCTCATTCGCCCGCCCCCCGTCGCCGCCGCCGTCCAATCAGCACCGCGCTGCCAGCAGCGTTGCGCAGCCAATCGCAGCGCGCGCATCACGCGCGCCGCACAACGCTCGCAGGCAGGCGCGCGCCCGCATCGGGCGATTGGCTCGGGGGCTTCCCGCGGACGTCCTCTGATTTCCTTCGTATTCCTCGCGCCTTTCCGCGCGTTTCCATCAGCAGCCCCCGCTCTCGTACACGCGCGGCTTCTAGCTCGCGCGACGTCGAGGCCGGTGGGGCGAATGTGAAGGCGATCGCGGGCCCGTTGCCAGCTGCGTTGGTGCGTTGCCGTGTGCGGTCGAGAGGGCGCCGGGCGCGGGTGTGCGACTGTGTGCTCGGCCTGTGTGCTCGCGAATGTTCGAATCCGCTACGTCCGAACCTGCCTCTCCCCTTCTTTCACCGCCCACCGCCGAGTCTATTCGTCTCGCGGGTGAATCGAACTTCCTCGACGGGCCTCGTCTCGCGCGCGCGATCCCGCCCATCCTGGTTCCACGCCGCCGCCACCAAATCACGTACACGTCCGCTCAGCTGAGCCCATGTGCGCCTGCCCAGTCGCGCATCCGGTTTTCCCTCGTTTTCCTGCGCTCCCGGTGCACATCAGGAGGCCCCCGCACACGCGCGCCACTAGTCTGCGAACGCATTTCCTTCTGGCAAGTTTTTCTGCTCGGATTTTTCTGTGCAATTTCCACGCGTGATTGCGACGATGCTCACTGGCGACACTCCTGTCCCCGACGCACCAGACGCCGCCCCTTGCGACAAGCTCGAGATTGGGGGCATCAGGCTGCATCAGCGAGCTGAGTCGCCGCGGCGCACAGGGACGCCGCCCCCTGCTGGGCCCTGGCTGACCCAGCAGGTGTTTCTCCGAAGACATACAGTTGCACACGCGCGAATATATGCGCGGTGTACTGCGCCCGGTGTCGGACGAATTTGAGGGCTGAAACAAGGTACGCTCGCCCATCGCTGCTGATGGCGAGAAGGCGTGTCCAGAAGGGGCTCCCGCGCGGTGTGCTGGGGTTCCTCCGGGGCTGGCGGAGGCCTTTGCTCAGCTTTGCTCCCGCGCAGCGTGTGCTGGGAAATGCAGTGATGGGCTGCAGAGATGGCGCGGTGCGTGCATGTGCGCGTGCGCCGTTGGTGTCCCGCGAGAGTGAGCACAGGTGTCGCGTGACGCAGCGACCCCGGGCCTTACAGCAGCAGCGGGCCTCGAGGCCGCTGCATTCCGCGGCGAGGGTGTCCAGTGGGTGCCCAGGGTGCCCTCGGCCGCACCGCGAAATTTGTGTGATTTCGCACATATGAGCTGGACGCCTTGAAGGTGCCGAATACGGCACCCGCACATATTGCGCCATCGCCTTCCTCCGCGCGTCGCGCGACGATCCCGAGCCCCGCGCGCGACGCCTGAAGCTCAAGCTTCAGGCGTACGCCGCGCGCAGCTCTGGAGAAGACGGCCCCCACCTAGAAGGCCGCGCGCTATGCAGGGGGTGCGCGCAGCGGGGGTGCACGCCACGGCAACCGCGCGGGCGCGCTGCAGCCGGGCGGGGGCGTCGCACGGGCCCTCCGATGACGTCCTGCGAAGCGCGAAAGGGCCCGCTGTGCCGCGTGCGCCGCCGATCCTCTCGCCCGGGCATCACAACCTTGTGCACAGTTGCCTCTTCCGCCACACGCCTCCCGGCGACCCACGCTCGAAGCGCACCCGCCCCGGCCCACCCCCGGACGGCCCACGGCCCACGGCGCAGGGCGAGCCAATCGCGGGCCCCGGCGTCCTGGCCAATCGCGGAGGGCTGCCGGATGGGGCACGTCGCTTGAGGCCTTGCCCTGTGCGTTCTCAGCGAGTGGACGCTCCGTCTGCGTGCGGCCCCACTCGTGCTCGCCTCCTCGGGATCGGCGGTCTGCAGGACAGCCTGCGCAGCGCAGCCTGGGCCCCGCGTCGGCCCATCGCAGGCATCGCGGGGCAGGTCTCAGCGCACGCCTGGAGGGCCGCGCTGCCCGCCCTGCGCACTTCCATGCCAGCCACGCCCGGCAGGGCCCCCTGCGCCCACACGCGAGCCTCGCTGCGATCCAAGACATCGCAGCCCTTGGCGGAGCGGCGCGCGCGGCGGCGTCCTGTGCCCAGTGCCAACGTAAACGTACGTTCGTCGTATATGCGGACTACACCCGCACGCTATCACCTGCCCCGCAGCGCCTCCTCCATCGATCCGACGTGGGCCAATGGGCTCTGGCGGGGCGCGTGCTTGCGCGGCCGACGCTGACAGGCCTGACGTTCATTTCGTTCGCGTCCTCGGCGTATGAGGTAACAAGGGTCGGGAGGGGTCGAAGACAAAAGGCGCGCCACACAGACAGACAAGTCGCCGGGGGCGCTGGTGGAAGTACGCTGGTGTCGCCAAGCGAGCTCCGAGCCGCAGGGACTGCTGGTGTGCTCTGGCCAGAGCATCGTCGCCGCGGTGACTGTCAGCAGCCGTAATCGCCGTTGGCCTGCACAGCCCCAAGTATATGCGCCCTCGCCTCCGTGCGAGACGTCTGTCAAAGCACTGGGTACGTATGGATACGCACGTGAGTGACTACAGTACCACTCCATCGCGACAAAACGCGTTGGACATATCGCGTCGCGAAGCGCGCACAGTGGACAAAGACAACCTAGTCACTACAGTGCCATGGCTGTGATTTTTTGTTGCTGTGGCCAGCGTACCAAAGCAAACACCTACTATTATTTAACCGTATACGCTCATGCTCTGGCTGCCCTCCCTTCCAGACTTATTCAGACGATCTCACTCGCAACAGGCATGGCACAGGAGGTGAGCAGCACACTACGTTCTGTACACCGCAGCGACGGCTAACGCACACCCAACAGGAGTCTGCGCCGCCGGAAGACCGAGTCACAACCCACGGTCCTCAAGACACCACAGCGCCGGACGCACAGACCCCTCCACTGCCGCATCCCGCGGACCAAGACCCAGCGCGCGCCGCCACAGCAGACACCCCACCCGCCAGCCCCCGTGCGCCACCCGCCGCGCGCAGCGCGACGACGCCGCACCGCCTCGCGCGCGCCATCTCCTACATCCTCGCGCAGCCCGACCCGCGCGAGCGGGCGCGGGAAAGCTGCCGGGCGCACACGAACGCGGTGCTGCGCCGCGCGGGCGTCGCGCTCGAGGGCCGCACCGCGCGGCGCACGCGCCGGCCCCGTGACGGCGAGCACGCGCCGAGCGTCGAGCAGGTGTTGCGGCGGGGCGGGCTCGAGACGCGCGGCGTGACTGGGCCTGTTTTGTCGGCGGCAGCGGCGGCGGTTGGAGAGGCGGGTGTGCAGCCGCCTGAGCCGCGGACGCCTCCGCCGCGCGTGCCTCCTCCGCCGCCGGAGCCGCACCCGGTGTACCAGGCGGCGGAGTACGTGTCGAACGGCGTGTTCGCGCTCGGGTATGCGCTGTCGCAGATGCGCGACGTCGAGGGCTGATGGCTGGTGACGGGCCGAATGTGTGTTTCGCGTGATACCGAGATTATACCCGTGCTATGCTCGTACCTGTGTTATGCATTTCATGTCACTCATGCCTATGGAATATACGTAGACTTGGTCGGAGCAATGGCATGTTGAGAGGGGGTGACACGAGGATACAGGAAACTGGGCTCGGGACAGAGTCGCCTGGGAGTACGCGAAGTGGCGCGGCAGGTAGTCTGAATGCATCTTCGAACGATGGCCAGAGCAGCGTAACGCCGGTCTGGCCTCAGTCACATTGCACGATCGGGAGCCTGAAGGCCTCGGACAGGACGCATGTCGCCGTCGCTCGGCACGCTTGGCGGATCGTCGTGTACGACTGTAAATCATGCTTGTCAAAGGCTGTGCACAGCGAAGACAGAGGATGCTCACCGGTAATGCACCGGGACAAAGGCCGCAGCTTCGTGGCGTCGCACACCCCCGTCTCCACGCCAGCGGCGGGGTGCCAAACGCCGGGCACGAGGCCGGGCACGCGCCCTGAACGCACAAAGGAATAAAGAAATGAACGCAGGACAATGCAACGCACGCTGACAGGCCTCATCGCGATTTAATTTCGCGCGCGCGACTGATGGCCACATACGGGTGCCAGCTCGTATAAAGTCCTGCGCGAATTCACCCAAGTCTCGCATACCACCTCAAGAGCCTCAAGGACCTCAAGACAGCAAGACCGACCGGAAGACGGGGGAGACGAAGGGTTCCCCGCAGAAGAAGAACAGCACGCACGATGGCGCGCAGTGGAGCCGTACGTCGCCCCCTCCCTCCGTGCGCGCCCCACGCTGACACACCGCAGACTCCGTACAGCCTGCGCACGCGCACACGCGCGCGGCCGCAGCCCAAGGAAAAACCCGCCCCGCATACACCACGACGCACGCGCCGCCTGCTCCCGCCACGCACGCCGCAGTCCGCGGGGCCGTCCCCGGGGCACTACCACCCGTACAACGCGTCGTACGACGCGCTCTACGAGCAGGTGTTCGGGCCTGCGGACCTGGACTTTGATGACCTCACGGACGTGCCGGACGACGCGACGGTGAGGGGCGATGTGGATGACGCGAGCGAGTGTGGGACGGTGGAGGGGTCGGTGGACGGCGCCGAGTCGGTCGCGACGGAAGGTGCACCGAGGTTCAGCGAGTTGCACAACGAGCCCGTCGACAAGTTGTTCTTCATGAACATGTTCCTCAAGACCCAACATGAAGACGCACCCAGCGTTTGGCAATTCTGCTCTGCTCAAGAGGAGACCACAAATTACCAAACGGCGGATGCGGCTCCGATGTCGACTCCGATGTCCTCTGGCAGCGGGTCCTCGACGTTTGTGCCTTCCAGTCCGGCGTACGACCCAATCCCCATGGACGGCGAGTTCTGCAAGCCTGTCCACCTGTTCACCTTCCCCACTGGCGGTCCACAGCCCCCGGCTTTCGTCTCGGCGATGGCGCACTCGGTTCCCTCCGAGTACGACTATCCCGAGACGATCTCCGGGGATAGCGACATTACCATGAGGACATGCCAGACGGACACGGTTATGGAGGATGCGTCGGACGCGAGCGACGCACGGAGCGACGTCACGATGCGCAGCGCGGGATCGTTCCGCCTCTCGGACCTCGACTCGGACGACAGCGGGAGCGACGCGGGCTCTGAGTGCTCGACGCGCACCATCATCTCGGAGTATGCCATCCCGCCCCGCCGCTCGACGCGTATCCGGAAGCCGGTCATCCGTTGAGCGCGAAGTGGGGCCCACCTGGCTGGTCTAGGCGGGCTAATACCTATTGTCATTCCTTTAGATATGGTTTCTTTATGGCTGTATTTATGACTTGCCTTGACCTGTATCCGTGTACTTGTGTTTCGGTGCAATAGAACTATGTCATGGTGCTCGAACGTGTGCCGTTGAGGAGAGTGTGCGTAACGACTTGAGCGACGAGGTCGTTGTCGAGGGAGGAGTGGGGTGCTTGCTCTGGGGGTCGCCTTCACAGGCTAAATACTGGTCTGGGGCGTGCTGCACGCACCTGTCTCGTGTCCTCTTCCTTTGTTCAAGTCGAACAGCGTGCCAGCATCGTGTCATCGATAAGACGGGCCTGCACAGCCTGCTTGCTTCATCGTCTGCTGCGATCTTGCTCTGCTGTCCTGCAGCTTTCATAAGCCCGCGCGAGACCGGTAGCACAGCCGGGGCGTATTGGAGGACGAGGAGTGGAAGCCTGGATACCGTGCATTGCATCGCACTCTCGACAGCTGGCGTTTGACCCTGGAACTGGATCCGTGGCCGGAGTCGGTCGGCGCGGGTGGCATCCGGACGCTGGCTGCGGTCTGTGTGCGCAGACGAGGGGGTTGCGGACGTGGCAGGCGCGCGACGTGGACGAGTGTCGAGGCGGGTTGGCGTACGTGGCGATGGAGGACGAGGACCAGGGAGGGCGAGGGGAAGAGGCAAGAAATGACGCGCTGATGCGCCGATCTCGGGGGATTTGCTTCCTTCGGCGGCCGCGCGAGCTCGTAAGCGCACTGCGGAGCGCTTCTTGCGCTGGGAGATGTCTTCCCGACCACAACCATCCCAGCCCTCAGCCGCGTCCTGAGCCACGCACCATGTCTCAGACTGCCTCCTCGCCCAGCCCCGACGTCCTCGATCTCTTCAAAAAGCCCGTCCCCAGCAGCGCCCTCAAGCGTAACACCGTATGTGTAACCGCCATAAGCATCATTTCGTCACCTCCTTACCACGCAAGCCCGCTCTCCTTTCCCCTCCAGGCCTGCCATCAGTGCCGGAAGCGCAAACTTGTGAGTGACCTATCCTAGCCCTTGCAATCCGCATATTTTGATCTCGGGCATGGGCAGAAATGGTCGGCAACTCGCCTCGTTCGTCATACCCTCGGGCCTGACATCGTCCACCTTACAGCGACGCAAAACGGCCCTGCGCCACCTGCCTGCGCTCCCATGCGTACGCTGTGGCGCACGCAACTAAGGAACGGCCGGCGCCGCCTTACCCTGACTGCTCCTACGACGAAGGTAACAAATATAGCTTGCTCGCTTTGTACCAATTAACGCGTGCCTCCAGGCGCAGAGTCACCGGATGAGCCTCCGTCGAAGACTAAACATGACATGCTCGAGAGCAGAATCGGTGCGCCCGAGCCTGTTTCCACATGCACCGCCATGCGTGACGTTTGATGCCTCTCTCAGGCGAACTCGAGGGACTCCTTCGGGAGATGACCTTAGCTCTGCAAGAGGCGCGCGCGGATAACGCGCGGGCATACTCGTCTGGCAGTAGACAACAGTCCACCACGCCCGACAACATGACCACAGCGTCGACGCCATCCTCTAGCTCGAGTCAACCTATACATTCTCCGCTGCCGGAGGCAAGCATCTTCACCGCTGGGGCCGCCCTAGAGGAATCCATGGTCAGTCTGCGCCGTGTAGCGTTCCCCTTAGGAATCAGCTGAAACCGTAACCCAGTTCTCTATGTCATCGCAGAATGGCACGTCAGAAATGTTCTTCGGCTCATCATCCACAGGCATGGACACCATGACCTGGGACTCCTTGGACAACTTCCCAGCCTCCTCTTACCCGGCGGTCGCAGGCAACGACTTCGGTATTCTCCCTGACACAAGTCTCTCGGCTTCGTTCGTCTCCGACACGAGCACGGCGCTGACAATATTAGGCCCGCAACCTCCACTATCCTCGCAGACCGGCGCGCTCCTGCCGAGCGGCTGGCCGCCAAACTTGCCACTACCGGACGTGACTCGCCACCTGTGAGCACCCACCCTCGTTCTGCACGCTGACTCGTGCTCACGCTCCGCCAGAGTGCACGCGTTCTTCGCCTTCTGGATCCACGCTGGCCGCCTCTTCCACGGACCGACCTTCCTGTCGTCATTGGACCTCCCGGCGTCCGACCCGCGCTTCCCGCCACCAGTCGTGCTGCACGCGATTTGCGCCGTCGGGAGCCTCTACACCGCCGACATCGCTCCGACACCGGTCCACACGAGCCGCCTGTACCCTTGTGAGCCGCCCTCCGTTCGATTCGTGTACGCGGCCGCTTACGAATCCGGGCAGACGAGGTCTTCACTGGCAAATGGCGCACGGAGGCGCCGCGCCCCGACTCGTTCGCCGAGCAGCAGGTCAAATTCTCGCAGGCTGAGCTCGAGTACAACGTCGACCGCGGGGAGCGGCTCATCGAAAGCTTGCAAGGTGGGACGCGGCCGTTGCTGCATCTGGCCCCAAGGCTGACGCGTGTGGTGCAGCTCAGGTCCTCGTTACGTGGTTTTATATCGCGCAGGGACGGTGGTCAGAAGTGCGTGTGTCGCGTAGTGCATCTGGATTCGGTGCTGACCATGTTGCCAGTCGTTCCTTTCAGCGGGGAACTGCCTGCGGTACTGTAATGCGCTGGGCATGATAAAGGCAGGTCCTTTCCAGGCGCCGGTGCCCAGAAGACTTGCCCGGGGAAAGAAGGCAGGGGTCATTGCCGAGCCAGCTTCACTCGTGGAGGAGGAGACTAGGAGGAATATATTCTGGATAGGTATGTTCGCACCAACAGTGTCGACGCGACAGGCTGCTGAACACCTCCATCAGCGTACGCCATCGAGAGGGAGAACTCGGCAAATACGGGTTTCGCACTTGAACTCGACGACCAGGACATCGACCAAATGCTGCCTCTGCGCGGGGACCAGTTTGAGCTGGGGGTAAGCGCGACCGCCGTGCTTCCCGACCACACGCTGACAGCCGCACAGCTCCGCATCGCGCCCGAAGACCGGCAGTGGTCGCACGACCGCGAGCTGCTGCTGACGCACGCGCCGGAGCGCACGGACAGCTTCGTGCTGTGGCTGAAGGCGACGATGCTGCTCTCGCGCGTGAAGGCGTTCAACGTGCGCTACAAGGGCCGCTACTTCGCGGGCGACGCGGCGTACAGCTCGCCGTCGAGCTCGCCGAGCGAGCGCGGCGGCGAGTACGACCCGCGCGACTCGCCCGCGTTCCAGGAGCTCGACCACGCCGCGCGCGCCTTCCGCGCGTCCTTCCCGCCGCACCTCCGCGACCCCATCCAGGACGGCACCGTCGACCCGCACCTGTACGCGGCGTGCGTCGGCGCGCATTTGTGAGTGGTGCGCGTAACGTGTGCTTGGCCGTCGCTCAGCGTGCGTCTGCAGCGCCCAGATCGTGCTGCACGACCCGCACGTCAGCCTCAAAGACCCGTCCGACCCGTCGCTGCAGCAGATCTCGCGCGCGTCGCAGGCGATCCTCGAGCTCATGTACAGCGTCAACGCGACAAGCTACGACATCTCGCTCCTCGACCAGATGGTCTTCGTGCGTATTTCCTCTGCTCGGTGCTGCCGCATGCCGCTGGGCTGACGGTGGATGTAGTTTGCGTGGAACTTTGCTGCACGCGCGTTGATCGAGTTCCTCAAGGTCGCGATCGACACGAACCAGCTCGAGCAGGTGTTCACGATCCACAACGAGATCTGCTTCGTGCAGTAAGCATCCCCACGCCTCACCGTCGCACAGGCCAGCTGACCCGCCCGCAGCTCGATGCTCGCCAAAGCCGGCGAGCGCATGCCCGTCGCCTGTACGTCCCGTGCCCGCGCTCCCCGTACCTGCAGCTCTCACACGCCCCCACGCAGACCGCTACAAGCGCGCGGTGTACGACAGCCTCGCGCTCGTCTGCGGCGAGCAGTTCGTCGAGCCGCTCCCCGAGACGTCGTACCACCGCCCGGGCTACGCCGCGCCGTCCGAGACGCCCTTCCTCGACCCCGCGCCGAGCATCGCGCCGCTCTTCAGCGCGACGGCCATCACGTACCCCGTCGACTCGCCGCTGGCGTTCTGTTCTTGAGTATCTTCGTGCGTGAAAGGGTAGTATGAGTGTAGAGTTATCGAATGTGTGTTGTTGTTTCGGTCGCGGTTTGTGTGCTCCTTGGTTTATTGTAGAGTGTAACATATTGGAAGACATCGCTAATATATCCTGTATCGTTTGCTGACGTTGCTCTGCTCGCTGAATCGGCATACGAACGCTCCGGACGTTCAATCTGCGTCCGCTGTACGCGGGCGCCTGCTCGAATATCAACAGCGCGTGCGCTTTCGTGCTTTGTCTTCCACCTCCACCTTCCAACTCCAATGTCGACGTAGATCCTCTCATCCAGAACCCATGACGCGCAAATTGCATGGCCGTATTGTCAGGCAAACCATTCAACACGAAGCAATGGGCAGCTTGTCCCAAAGGATCCAATGAACTGTCCAGAATCGCCTCGATGACTATGCGGGTCTGCGACAAAGGACTGCGGTGGTACGACATCTGGCCTGTGCTCATGGGTACTTAAGGGCGTCCTCCCCCAGCTCAGAAACGTCGCCTCAACAAGTCTCAAGTCGTGTCGAACCCCGTCGTCTCTGCTGAACAGCGTCGAAAGCCTCAAGGGGAGCGTGGTGCGTTAGAGGAATCGTTACCAGCGCCGGTGCGCTATTCACTCGTTATCAGGGTGATTCGAATAACTGAATGTATATTGAATGACATAGAGAGGTAAAGAGACTACGAGAAGACTCCCACGGCGGTCCTCAAGTTCGCCGCTTGAGGTACCATGGGATGTACCTCTCGATGAGATCGACGGGGACCATCACGAACTCCGTCTCCCCATCGCCAACCATCCCACGCGCCGCCCTGAGGAACTCGTCCTTCACCAGGGGCACCGCCGACCCGACATACGCCCTCCCGGAGGTCGGCGTCGGCGTCAGCGAACGCTCGCGCATGTCGACGTCGCGCGAGCTGCCGGCCACTGGATAGTTTTTGTTTGGCTGAGTAGCCTGACGAGACCGTCCAGTTGCCCGCAGCCCCGGCGGAGGCTTGCCGACGTAGCAGTGCCCCTCGGCGGCCATGGGATCCAGCTCCTCGCCCTCGTCGTCGCTCACCCCCCGGACCGTCTCCTCGTCCACCGACATCGCCCGGACGGTGCTGTCCGAGACGATGGACATCGACGATCCCAGCGAGACGCCGTCCTCGCCGTCCTCCCCCATTCGCACCTCCTTCGACTTCGTTGGCGAGGTGAACGCGGCCAATGCCGCCGCGGTGAGGGGGGTGGCCTGGCCCGAGGACCACGGCTCGGACTTGCGCCGTGTGGGAGTTCGGGGCTCGACGTCGCCCGGGGGGAGGAAGGGGAAAGGGGAGCCGGACGGCTCCCTGGCCTTGGTGGTCCGTCCGGAGCGTCGAGGAGGGGGCTTCTCCCCGGTGACGTGCTCGATGACACGGCGAGCCCTGGATGGGGTCTCGCCGTCGTACGGCGCCTTCCTCGCGGCCTTCGATGGGGACGAGTGTTGCTTGTTGTTGGGAGTCTTGCCGCGGTGCATTTTGAGTAGTTCGGTGGGTCGATAGTCGTCAATGTCGATAATGCAGGTGTTGACAACGAGAGTTGCAGTGTTGACAGTGTAGTTCACGGGGTGCTTCGTGTATAGGGGAGTGATTGACCGTCGTACCGCGAACGCAGCCGATTTATACACACATTCGTTCGTTGGCCCATTTCCTTTCTCGGCGTTGGGAGTTGCACCCTCGTTCTTTGCATTGTTCCCTTCACGTGCTCAGTAATCAACGCGCCACGAAACACGAGGCCACGCGTTCGCTGGTGCCTGACGACGCCACTCGTCCTTGCAAGGCCCACATATCGTCGCGTTGTGACCACCATCACGGCTACATCTCTCCCGCGCAAATCCTTCTACCGCACGTCACCCCAGAACGTGTTCTGCCCTCGGCCCTTGCTCTGTTGGCCACAAATGGCGCCGTGTCATAGCGAGCGAAGGCCGGTCATTTCTCGCAGTCGGGGCAACGCGTACTACAGAGAATCAACGCTCAACGTCAACCCCAACTAGGGAATAGCATCGAGTCGGTAACTCTAGGCGGGCTGGAATGCACGGTCAACTCGTCGGGCGTCATAGCACGACCTTGCTTGGTACGTACTTCACAGCACACCCTCGAAGGCGGCATAGTGTGGCACCGCGAAGCTTGATACTCGCTTCCTTTGAAGCTTAGAAAGTGGATTAGGGATTTACCTCGGCGCTCCGTCCTCAATAGCGTACTTCATTTCCGCCGGTCTCGGCTGTGGCAAGGCCTTTATTGCTTTGTCTACCTTGTCATTCAGCACGGCCTTGGCAACCGTTATCTGGCTAGAACGCGCTTTGCTTACTTATCGATTTTGCCCCAGGGCTAGGTCTCGACGCCGAAGCACTGCTACTGTATCTGAAGCGTGCCCCGAGGGGTTTTATAAGTCGCGGTTCTCCCGTTTCAGATTGTTTTTCTCATCCAGCGAGATCATAGCAAAATTCATGACCAGCAGCGGCCGTCCGCATCTCGAAGGGACGCGCTGAACTGACTTGCCAAATCGAGGGAACACACTGAACGGCTTTGTGGCGTTTCTAGCGCCCATAAGCGTCCTTCGCAAAGTAAGTAGACGAAGATAATATGCTTGTATCGAGGGAGGTCTGCTGCAAAAGTGTATGAATTTCAGCGGCTTGTCAACGATATCCTACATCCACACATTCGGGCTCGGAGGTTGTACAGACAAGAAAGGCAGAACACGCAAGGCTCAGAACAGCTCTTCCTCCTCCGGCTTCCAGTTCTTCGCCTGGTCCCAGTATCCTGCTAGTTTCGCACCAAGCACCTCCTTCGCGGCTGAATCGGTAGGGCAGCTCTTCGGCCTGAAGTTTGTGAACGACCGGTCCCGGAGCTGGCCCTCCCAGACAAGCCAGCACTTGTTGTCTTCCAACGACACCGCCTCACCCTCGGCCGGAGTGACAGCACGCGCCTTGCCCTTGTCCGCACTGCCCTCCGCGCCCTCCTCGCCCTCCTCGAGCTCGACGTCCTCGTTGCCGCGCTCGCGCGCAGCCTCTGTCCAGGCGATACGATGGAGCATCAGACGCTTGTACTGTCGTATGAACTTGTGCGCGCCCTCGACGTAGACCATCGAGAACTGGGGGTGGAAGATGCACACGCCGGAAAGGTTCATCTGTTCAGCATTCTTTCTGACCTTGAAGCGGTGTGCTGGGTCGGACAGCGTTTTGACCCTAGACCACCTTCGTCAACACGCGATTCTGCACGGAAGACGCAAACTGGGCGGGTACTTACTTGAAGACAGCAGCATAGATGCCCTTCTTCTCTTCCTCGATCTTCTTGTTCTCGACCTTCTCGCGCCGTTGCTCGTCGGTCAGCTTTCGCTCGGCGTTCATCTTCTCGTGCGTGTGCTTGCGCATGGCGACCTCACGCCTCACACGAGCTTCGACACGGGTCGGGTCTTGCACGGCGTCCGATGTCAAGACCTTCATGAGGTTCGCGAGACGGACTGGATATCAATCGTGTCAGTAAAGTCAGGCTGGCCGAGCTGACGAAGCACTCACCCTTCGGGGGATCCGGAGGAATGAGACCCATGCGTATCCTATCCCGTTTGTCCTGAAGCTCAGCCTGACGGCGCTGCTTTCGCAGTTTCTTCTGCTCCTTCTTGGTCAGCTTCAGTGGTTTAAGCGCGACCTTGTTCTTGTCCCCAGGTGCAGGGATAGGAATGGGATGCTGGATGTAAATCGTGATGGGTGAACCTTGGTTACGAATGTTCAGGTTCTCCATGCCCATGGCCAAATCGTCGTAGCTCTTAGTGGGCAGCAGGGCAGCATCCCACCACTCGGAATCTGGAGGCGGTTCTCGCTAGTAGCTGCGATCAGGTATTGTCAAATCAACAGTGCAAGCATGGACGTACCCGGATGTTCTTCTCAAGCGTCTCGAACTCCGTATCCAAACCGGCCTTCTTCGCGCTCTCCGCGATCCTCTGCTTCAGCTGTTCAAGTTGGGCTTCTTGGCGAATCTGGTTGGCAATGTGCACGTACTTGCCCTTGGGGTTGAAGCGGAACTGGCGGCCGACACGCTCCTTCGGGGCGCCTTCGAACCCGCTATCAGGCGTCGCAGCGCCAGAAGCGTAGGGGTTGGCAGAGACTTCCACAGGGGCAGTAGGCGTGGGTGCGGGAGGTGGCGTAGGAGCATTGCGAGCATTGGCCTTAATAGAGGCAAACTTGGGCTGCATAGGCTTGTAGCGATCCTTCTTGGACTGCGGTGCGGTAGGTGTGTTGTCCAGGAGAAGAGGGTGGGCAGCCATCTTAAGACCAGCACCCTGTTGTGTGGGCTCTACCGGCATCACTGGCTGCTTCTTGCTCTTGCTAGACTGTGCCATGCTCTGAATCCTTCCTCATCAGCGCACGCACCAACGCGTCAAGCAGACGGGACGCACCATGTAAGGATTATCCTTCACTGCAAGCTTACTTTGTGCCTCTGCCACACGCCGTTTCGCTTCCGCAACGCGTCGCGCAAGGTCATCGGTGGGTGTGCCGGCAGGCGCGGGAGATGCTGAATGCGGAGTAGCAGGGACAGGCGGCGTTGAGACAGGGCTCGGGGTCGCGACTGCGGACGTTGAGGTAGACGCAGCCGGTGCTCCTTTCTTCATAGCAGCGATCTTGGCAGCAATCTCGGCCCGCTTCTGGGCAATGAGGTCCGCAGTAGCCTGCAGGAAGTCACGTCAGAGCGGGGCGGGTACAGGCGGCGTGTGCTACGTACTGAAGGGCCTGGGGACTGAGCATGGGGAGTATTCTGAATGGCACAGGCGGGTTATAGAACATGCAACAACTATGGTAAGAGGCCATTCACCTTACGGAAGAGAGAGAATAGCACTCACAGCTTCGCTGTTGAGAGAGACACCAATTAGCATCGGTTCGAAGTTAAGATTATACAAACGGACCTCCTGGGTTTCTTGGCGATCTTGGAGTCGCCATTCCCTTCAAACGCCCGTTTTCTGTCGCTCATTGTGACTACGGGTGAGGTCACCTAGCGGACGTGCAGGATAGTCGTGGTGGTCTTGGACAAGTCGCAGTGATGGCGCCGAGTAAGACTTGTACTGACCGAAGTAACAAACGCGCATTACCGGACCTTGAAGTAAGTAAGCTTGTGAACTTATGCGGAGCACTGACCTCCATACAGCTGGGGGCTCATACGTTCGTTCCGTTCCGACTTCACTCTCGGACAGCCATGAACTTCCTGTCTTCGACGCGGTCGCTGCTCTCAGCATGCAGACCACCAGCTACACTCCCCTCGGTTGCTCTTGGACTTAACAGTCCACACCTGGGCCTCACCTTTGCGCGATTCCGCTCGCAACTCATGCCTCGGAGGATCGACTGGATCAAGCGTCAGAAGGGCAAGATTCCCGTACCAACTGGCGGATCCACGAAGGGCACGACCCTCGCGTTTGGCGAGTGGGGTATTCGGATAAAGGGCAACGGTGCTCGCATCACGCAGAAGCAGCTCCTCGCTGCCGAGGATGCCATTAGGAAGAAGATTAAGCCCATTAAAGGCGCGAAGGTCTTCATGAGGGTGTTCCCAGATATCCCTGTGTGCATAAAGGTACGTCGTGTCGTGTCCACGCTAGGCATTTCTCCTCATATCTGCTCTATTACGTTAGGGCAACGAGACTCGTATGGGTAAGGGTAAGGGAACGTTCGAGTTCTGGGCGACTCGGTGAGTATCTCGTTCTACACGCTTTGGACCCTCCTTAACCTGTTTTGCACGCGTAGTGTACCGCCAGGCCGTGTACTTTTCGAGATTGGTGGTAGTCCCGTGCGTGAGGAATTGGCTCGTGACGGTACGTTTCGATCTGGTCTCCGCCCACCGTACA
The DNA here is from genome assembly GCA_019973155.2 of Phanerochaete sordida. Classification (NCBI taxonomy): domain Eukaryota; kingdom Fungi; phylum Basidiomycota; class Agaricomycetes; order Polyporales; family Phanerochaetaceae; genus Phanerochaete; species Phanerochaete sordida. Next base: position 1,019,677 of record BPQB01000004.1, read on the forward strand.
CACTAACTTTCGGTTCCAGCTATGCGCCTTGCGTGCGACAAGCTGCCTACTTCTATGGAATTCATTGACCGCCGAGCACCACCACGTCTCGGTAACCTCATATTGGAACATGAGACACCCCCGCCACCTACACCTGAAGTCAGCACCGTATCTATCTAGATGGCTGCTTGTATTCGGCGGAAAACCGCGAGTCCGGCTCGAAAGTCGGTAGTAGATGGCTCTGCCGATCGAATGCATGTTGTGTTGGGTCTCCGCACTCTGCTTTCATGTTTCTGTTGACGTTCGAGCTCAAAGGCTTCGTAGAACTCTAGTCTCGGGTGGTAGGTCTCGTCCGTGAACTTCTAGGCGTGCTGTAGGGTATGTATAGCAGGAATACTCGGCGATACACGTGCGAATAGCGACAGTGGGAGTGAGCGCGACAGCGCGATTATGAGGGCTGCGCAAGAGCTTCTTGCTTGACCTTCTCCAACTCTCGAAGCCACTGGACGTCCCTCTCCACGCTCGCCTCCCTGGCCCTCCTCCTACGCCTGTTGAGGTGACCCCAATCTTCACCGACACCGACATCCTTACCAAAAACCTCTACAGCAGCCTTTGGTTTCGGCACGGGCTGGGGTGCTTTTGGCCGCCATACCCATATGGCCTTCGACGTTTGAATGTGTGCCGTTCTCCGCTGCGCTTTGGAGAGGGCATTGAGACGCTGCTCAACCTCCTCTGGTGTCATGGTCGAGATCGTATGGACCTTTTCGACCTCTTTCTTGGCTTCAAGAGCCGGAAGAATGGCCTTCTTCAAGAACCTGAGCGCGCTTTAAGTTGAGGCGACAAGCAGACGCGAAACTAAGCGTACCTCATAGACCGAACCGCATGATTAGCCTGCGGCGGCATCGGCCCATTGTGCTCTACGTGCTGTCCGGTGAGACGTTCGTGCCTGGCGGGGCTCTGGCTACCGGACGTGGCAGGTTCTTTCAGCGCAAGCTTGTAGACTTCATGGGTCGTGAGCGGCTTCGGGTTCGAGCAGATCACGTTCCGGACGATGCGGAGGGCTTCCCTGTTCGCACTGTGGCTCCAAATGTGCTGATGCAGAGACATAGTTTTGGCCTAGTCGGCCGCGGCGTGCGCGAGGAAAGGCGGCGTAGAGGAGGTTGAGGGCAAGGAGGAAAGGCCGAGGCGCCGTGTGCACGTGCCATGTGAACGACGTAGACGGCGGACGCTTTCGCGGGTTGACCTGCTTTCACTCTCCCCGCCTCGGTTTCTGTGCACGTCTTGCTTTCTGTGTATCTATAATGGCTCCTAGACGACCTCGCTCAACATCAAATGTATCTGCTAGCAACAACATCGCAAGAGCACCCACCGCGTCTCCACAACTCAAGAAACAGTTTGTGCTCGCACTCGATTCTATCTACCAGAACAACCTCAAGACCATGAAGCGCCGCGACCCTACGATAGTCTCTATTCTCGACCAGTTCAGTCATGTATGTTTGTACAGCTTCAATGGCAAGACCAAGAAATGGGAGCGCGAAGGTTTCGAAGGCAGCATCTTCATCGTCGAACAGTACGTTGCATGCCCGCGTGCCCGCGGTCCAGGCTTCTGAGTGTTTGCCCTTCAGTTCGGACGCACCTTCCTACGGCTTCTATATTTTGAATCGCCTAGGCACTGGCGATTACAGCAGACGAATCTTCCCAGAGGATGACATCGAAATCCTGGGCAACTACCTCATGTATCGATACTACTCCGACTTTACGCAGAAGCGGCTCGCCATGAATCTCCCATTCCCGTTACCTCCCCAGTACCGTCCCATGTTCGACCAGGAGTTTGCCAGGGATCACTCGCTGCCAAACGAACCGGATCAGCCCTCACAGCCAGGTCAGCATGACAAGGGCAAGAAAGGCACTTCGGTCACTCTTGGCATCTGGCAATTCCCTCAGGACGGCCGGGTTGAGTCATTGAAGGACGTCATGACACGGTAGATCTACCAGATGCTCCAGCGCTGTGATGCAGTTCTCATATTTTTGCCCAGGCTGCACACCTACGTGAAGCAAGGCCTACCCTACCCTGAGCAATATCGTTATGGTCCAGGGCGTCCGCCTCCACCTCCACCATCCAATAGCTTGCCTGAGATCGTGCACAGAAATGGCCACAGTCAAGGTTCGTTCTCAGATCTGCGAAGGAATACAAAGGAGCTCAGTTGGCACCTAGATTTTGGTCGTGGATCGTCCGTCTCAAACGGACTTGCTCTCGGCTCGTCTGAGGTTGACAAGCTATTCGCCAAGTTACAGCCTTCCCCAACTACCGCGAACATGCAAACGTCCTCTACACCTTCCACCATGTCCGTCCAGAGCCTTTTCGCTGCGCTCCAGGGGCATGATGGCAATGGCCCATCCACTGGAGGAAGTCCGGCGGCGCTTCCTTCTCGTCCTGCTGTAGATGTTCCACAGGCTGCACCAACACGAGGACTAGCTCTCCTCGACTCCATCTTTGCGTCTGTCGCGCAGCCAACCAACAGTCCGCCGGCACCCCTGAGCCAGAGCCAAGCACCTCAGCCCAGGCTTCCATCGCAGCCCGAGAACATCCAAATCGTCTCGCCGAAGCCTCAGTCTTCCGCCCTACCTCAAATACTCACACAGAACGTCATTTCCTCGCTTTTGGGACTCGGGCCTGACTCCGCAGGTTCTCGTGCCTCTTCTACGGCCCGCAGCTCGGGTAGTTCACACCGCTCAGTGAACGTACGCTATGACGGGGATAACGAGTCGAGCGGTCACTCAGAGGGAGACTTCTCTGCACCCAGCACTGCCGTAGATCCTCCGCAGGACCCCGCCATATTGGCGTCGGGTGCAGCGTACCTCGAAATCCCTCAGAATGGTGCCACCCCGAGCAGCCAAGGTGACGTTACTCCTCGCGCGGCCGCAAGAGGCATCGGTTCGACCTCTCCAATCCCGACTACACAGCTCTCCGTGGCCTCATTGCTCACCGCAGCTGCTGCCACCTCCGGTCCTTCCGCGAAGCCTGTCGATGCGCCCCCCACAAACCCACACCCCACCGCCGCCGACCCTGCCCAGCGCGCGCGTTCACTCGTTCCCTTCTCCGCGGATTCCGAGCTCTGGCCGTATCCTCGCGCGCCGCTGAATGACAATGACGCGTCCGACGCCGGCGTCGTTGAGCTCGATTTCTCCGACACACGTGCCCTTAGCGACCCGTCTCTCTTCCAGGAGAAGCAGAAGCAGGCCAAGAACGGCGATAAGAAGAAGAAGAGCCGTAAGGAGCGTGCGGCAGAGAGGCAGAAGGAGCGCGAGGCAATTGAAAACGCCTGGGACGACCCTACGAAGGGCCAGGTCACCGTGAATGGCGTCACGTCTACGGGCGGGGCGTCGCTCTCGGTGGCAGCGCTGCTGCAGTCCGCTGCGATCCAGCAGGTTCCGCAGGTTCCGCACGTCAATGGAAATGGTCCGCACGTCGACTACAATGGCGCTGTCACCAACGGAGCTGTGGAGAAGAGCACCGCGGACGTCGCACGGGAGGCTGTCCTGAATACCTTGGCAGTGCACCCGAAATCACCTGCGCGGAACTTGTCGCGGAAGGAGTTCATGCAGGAGCTCATGTCGTTGATCTATGTAGGTTTTCCTTCGGCTTTCGGCCCTGGTCCGTTCTACTCACGTCCATTCTTTCAGACTGATCAGACTTTTGTTGACAAACTCTATCAAGAGTACACCGGTTCAGCGACTTAGCTTACGCTATCTTCGTATGTGAGTTGTTCCACAATTGCTACGTGCACGTCACGCTCATCTCTCGCATAGACTGACATATCTCTTGCTATATACTCCGTCCATCCTTGCAACACTAGTTTTGTGTTACGTTGTCGTCCTTGTTGTCGTTGCATCTCGCACTTTTCCTGCTGCAATTGGATCACCACTCCGCCGCGTCTCGAGCAATTCTTGTACACCACCACTGTTTAACCTTTCTATCATGCCCCATCGTGCGTCGCCACTCGGCCCGGGTCGCATAAGCGACTGTTCGTGCCCTGCTGCTTCGCCCCGAATGTTGATTGCCTGTGTGTCTAGGCAAGGCTAACATAGGTTCTAGCCTCCCAAGACCGCACGCGATAGGTCCACGTATGAAGTGGCGGCCGCGTCCCGAGCCATCGCAGAGGGTGAGTTCTTTCGAAGTTCACGTGTACAGATTGCGCGTATGCCAGAGAGATGTTGTGTTCGCTGTGTTCAACGATTGGCACGAGAAGACCGTAGCTTGTTATCGTACTGAATAGCATTTGCAGCGAGGTCCGTAACAAGCACAGCTCTGAACATGTTACGATATCATGCTTTACGTTGAATGTCGGCCGCATGCTGCGGCCGACCGTATGTCGTTATCCCTCCGGTGACTACATGTCCCTCGTCGCCTGGCAAGCCTTCTCCCAGCATCGCCTTACGGTCGTCCCCGTCTGCCGAATGACGGTTCCTCCCCTCGTAAAGGGCCGGATGGCAACGGTCAGGGCACCGCTCTGGTTATCAGCACATCGATCTTTTTATCGAGCATTATCGTCGCGTCTGGCCGAGTGCCAGCGCAGCAATCAGCGTGATGAGCTGTGTCGCTGGGGCAGTGCGATCGTGCACGCCCCGGAATTCGCCCTGCAAAGCTGATTATGCCCATTTCCAATTATAGGGCAACGTTGCTCGACATAGGCTGCGATACGCGTATATAAGGCCGAGCGCGAGGACGTGGCAGCCCCAACACGCCCACCACACCTACCTCTACACCACCCACCTCCACACAACTAGCATCATGTCTTGGTTCTCCGAGGAGTCTGAGCAGGCCACCTACTACCAGACCGTGAGTCCGCCGTCCGCTGCCGTGCTGCTGTCGCGCTGACAGCCCGCCCCGACGTCCAGGTCACTGAGAAGCCCCACGAGGCTTCGTGGAGCCACGAGCTCATCGCCGGCGCTGCTGCTTTCGAGGTGAGCAGCTCTTCACGCAGTACGACCCTGTGCGCGTCGCTGACGCGTCGTATCACCCCCAGGCTGCCAAGGCCTACGAGAACCACTGCGCCGAGAACGGCCGCCCCGACGACCACTCCACCGCCAAGGAGCTCCTGTGCGTCCCATGGACTCCCTACTTGCATTCACCGGTCGCTGACGCGTCATCTACAGTGCTGGCTTCGCCGGTGCCTTCGTCGACCGCGAGGTTGAGACCCGCGGCCTTGACTTCATCGACAAGGAGAAGGCCAAGTACCAGGGTACGCCTTTCCGCCCTCACCGCCCTCGTGGACTTGTGCTGACATCGTGTCTTTCCTTCAGCTCGTGAGCAGCTCGAGGCTACTTACGACCAGCAATACAACAACTAAATGTAGCACTATCCCCGGTTCTGGACTCTGATTACCATGCATCGCACTTTGGGCATACCGCTGTCGTAACACAATATGGAATACCAATGGAAATATATGTACACATGTAAACACGCGTGGTCTTGGCCCAGTCCGATGTACAGCAGCGAATGTTGCTTGGCAGCCGGCTTGTGCTTGTGGGCGACTGTTTGACCCCCGCCGCGCGCCCGGCCGCGGGGCTCGCAGGGCGATCCTTCCGCTGCGGCTATCAAGGATACCCCACAGCTGTGCCGCGCTGTCTTGGCACGAACATGTCGTTCGCGGTAGGTGTGCCTTCCCTTCATCGACTGCGTTGGACCGGTGCGCTCCAAGGCACCATCGCGAGGCGCGTACCGCGGAAGCGCGCAACGGTCTGCAGTCTAGACGCGCTTCACCAAGCTTGGCAGTGAACCATCGCGGTCTGTACCCATGCAACCAACGTCTGCCGTGAGTCTCTACGGAAACATACTGCAAACAGCTGTGAACTTCCTACGCTATAGGCTCGAGGTCGTATTCGAGATGATGAACAGTGGGCAGCCCAGGCTGCGGGCTGACGTCACGCGGAAATACCCCAATATCGATAGGAACAACAAAGCCCTACGTAGCACAGGCTCGTGCGAGTTGGGCCCGCTCTAGGCTGTATTGTTGGCCGCCATACGCTGTGGCACTCGTCGCCACGCAGATGCTCCAAATCGCGGTTCATCGCGCTCGGGCATGCGCCGCTCAGTTGCGTCACAGCCCCAGGGACGCGAGGCACGGCAAGCAGAGGCTCGCACACGCCCGCACCCATCGATCTTCACATACAGGTCAGGACAGACCTGGGTGCTCGATAGAGTTGAGCAGGCAAAAGATGGTAGCATGTCCTTCTGCACCCTTCTTCGGCCTTCCTACTCGAGTCTACTCACCGGAGAGGCAAGGCTTCCGGGCAGATCACATTCACACTGCAATGTGGGGTAACTGCGGTGGATTCTGGAGCCCAAAATAGATTGGCCTAGCATAGCCATGGTGATACACCACCGGATAACAGGGCCTCTTTGCAGATTGGGCCTGATGCCGACCATTCGCGCGGACGCTATGATGAAATTGGACCTTCGCCAAACCATGTCATCAGCGGGGCTCTGTGCCTGGGGCATGGTATAAAAGGCCCAGGTGCGTTAACGGAGGACCATCAACAAGCTCATCTCACTCACACACCCCAAGCAAACTCTCAACCTTTACACTCACTACTACTCATCCAACATGTCCTCTTGGTTCGGCGGCGACTCTGACCAGGCTCAGGCCTACAACCAGTACCAGCAGGTACGTCACGCACGCCGCCGACGTGCCAGACCTGCCTACTGAACGCGCTTTACACAGTACGATGACCCCCAGGCCCACAAAGCTGAGCTCTCGCATGAGCTGATTGCTGGCGCCGCGTCCTACGAGGTACGTGCCGCGTCCCGCATATGAGCACGGACACATGTGCTTACCACGTTCTCGCCAGGCCGCCAAGGCGTACGAGAACCACTGCGAGCGCAACGGTCAGCCCGGCAGCCACGCCGAGGCGAAGGAGCTCCTCGCCGGCTTTGCTGGCGCCTTCATCGACCGCGAGGCCGAGACCAAGGGTCTTGACTTCGTGGACCGCGAGAAGGCCAAGTACGAAGGTACGTCTAACTGGCTTGTCTTCACGCCGCTTTGCAGATGCTGACAACGCCGGCCAACAGCCAGCAGGCAGTGCCACGAAGCCTACGACCAGAACAACGGCCAATACTAAGCGTCTTGCAATGGGACAATGTAATATCACCTGTATAGGATAGGATACAACACAACTTGGAATGAAGGACTGCACGCAGCCATGATACTATACTACCGTCGTGTGACACTGACGCATCCATTGCGGACGGGTGCAAGACATGAGAATTACATTCCAGAGTTCCGGTAACGACAGAAAGTGTACAGCAGGTAACAGGTGGCATGGCAAAGTCCATATTAAAGCTCAACAGCTATCTTACATTTACAATATAGGGTCCGCTATCGAGAATATGAAATGCGATACTGTGCGCAGCATCCAGCGCTGCCTGGTGGGCTGTACTGATCAAGATCCCGCGTATGCTGGAGGTGGCCCCAAGCTGAGATCGTGCCCTGCAGCTGCAAGCGACGGCCTCCCAGCGCCGTCATAGGCCTCGGGCACGCGGTTGACAGCCGTCCAGGTCATAGAGTACTCTATCCCCTTGTTGGGCGAGCGCGAGTTTTGGATGGACGAATGATCCGCGGGGGAGACGTACGGCTGGATCATCTGTGCCTGCGTGATATCTGACAGAGGACGTCAGTACGTGGGTCACGGCGCAATGCACGAGGCAGACGCACCACCGAAGCCCGGCTCGTCGGGAACACTAGCACCAGTTTCCTTCGCCTCCGGGTCCTTGTGCGCGTTCAACCGGGCGAAACGGCGGCGCCACCAGAGGAAGCCTCCCGCGAGCGCGATTAGGAGCACGATGATGATGGGGACGAGCACCGCCGCGACGATGGCGCTAGAGTTGCTCCCGCCGCCGCCGTGGCTGCCGCGGTGGTGGCCCCCGGAGAAGTCGCTCATGGCGGACGTGGCGGCTGCCCCGGGCTGCCCGGAGCTTGACGAAGTCGACGGGGCGGCGAGCGCGCCCGGTCCTGCGAAGCTCGGGTTCGCGTCTGCAGGCGTGTATTCGACGTAGTCGACCCAGAAGGTGTTGTCGGGCACGACGTCCGTCGCGGTGACCACCAGTGTATGCTGTTCGTTCGCGAGCGGCGGCGAGACGTAGTACGCGAAGCCATATTGCGTCGTTAGCGAGGCCGGCGCGGTCGACGTGACCGGGCTCGCGTCGTCTAGCACATACACGGCCGTCGTGGTTCTGTTCTTCGTGTCGGACTGAATGGGCCCCACGGTGCCGTAGAGAGCGATGCTGGTTCCTGGTGCTGGTTTAACGACGCTTTAATTTCGAATATTTTAAAGACCATGACGCACCATTGAACGTAAAAGAGACGGTAGAGCCGTTAGATATCGCGCCATGCGTGGTCCTGCGCGGTGCATCAAGCTGTCAGTCAGAATCCCAAGTGCGACACAGGTCCACGTACCCGTTGAACTCCTGGGGTGGCGTTCCTCCAGGAAACCACTGCCCGGTATAATTGAGATGGGTATCATCAACCCGGATGACCATGTTCATACGACCGCGAAAAGAGAACAGACAGAAAAGACAGGAAAACGAAATGCTGCTCTCAAAGCAGAGAAACCTCAGAGCCGGGAAACGAGCTGGCGTGATGTGCGGGGCATGAGACGTGCACGAGGGCGTCGCGAACGACAGTCCTTTTAGTCCCTATAAACGCACCGCGAAGCACCGCCTGCCGCCATGCCGCCGTGGAGACACTGCGCGCGCCACAGCTAGCGCGAGCATCCTCGCGACAGATGAGATGAGCGTGGGTCGTCCCCGACATCTCGACAAGCGTACAAGACGTAATTGAGTGGAATGTGCATAGCGACGCGCCTCGCGCGTGGCAATGGAGCAGCACGTATCACAGATGGTCGTCATCGAAGCGTTACCTGGGCGGGGATTAGGAGGACCGGACTAGAACCATCAGGTACCGCACACTGCTTCGCTCTTTGTGGGGCACGGGACTCACATGGGCGTGCAGGGTAGGTCGGGACCTTAGCGGGTGCGATAGCTACCGCGGGCAACGTGTGATGCTGGCAAGAGGCAAGGGACATCCGAGAAAGTGGGCATATATATGTTTGAGACCGTAGACAGCATATTTTCTAGGTAGCATGGCATAGGAGCGAAGGGAGAGCATAGACCAAGATGAGCGTAGAGTCGTCAGACGTGCCAAGAGCGAGATGATGCCCAGAACACAAGAAGGTTAGCGCAGAGAGGTTTGGATGTCGTTGAGTATCCCGGTGATGGCGGTGGCGGTGATGAGGCACTTTTGTTTGTCGTCGGGCAGGACCTTGCGCAGGACAGCCGCGAGCTTGTCAGGATGGAAGCGAAGGAGCTCCGCCTTCACCTTCTCCCTGTCGCTTCTTCCCTCCGTGGTCTGCGGGCGGGCCTCGTGGAAGATGAAGGCCCTGACGGCGTCCAGAGTCAACTTGCTCAGATCGCCAAGTGGGTCGAGCACCGGCCACGGCATTTCGTGGAAGGGCACAGAGCCGTCGGGCACTGGCAAGCCATTCGGGTTGAAGCCAGTCTTCAGCGCGAGCCACTTCTGCTCGTAAAGGTTGAACTTGTCCACTAGGCTGGCCTTGGGGTCCGCGGGTTCGTAGCGGTCTCGGAGCCGTTGGATCTCAGCGTAAAGTTGGGTGATCTCGTGTTGCGCCGAAGCGCGCAGCTCCTCTACGATACGAAGCTGGTCTTCGTAGGTCGCACGCATCGTCTCGTGCTGCTGAGCGGCAGCCTCGGCCTTTTCCTTCCACTTGCGGAGCTCGGCCTGGGCGTCTTGGGCGCGCTGCTTCTCCGCGTCGAGCTTGATCTTGAGGGTGTCTTCCACGTCCATCATGCTCGACCGCTGTTTCTCGGCCTCGAGTCGCTCCTCACGATGCTTCGTTAGAAGAGTCTGGATCTTGCTGTTGTAGGAATCCACGGTCCGGTCGAGACGCCTCGCGTGCTCCTCGCTCTCAGCGCGCGCCGCGTCGGCGGCCTCCCTGGCCTTGTCCAACTCGGCACGTTGCTCGTCGAGCTTCTTCGCGGACTCCTCGAGCTTCTTCTGCAAGCCTGCAGCCAACTCCTCCGCAGCAGCCCGAGTGCTGTACAGATGGTCCATGTCCTCCTTATCGGGGCAGAGAGGCGTAGACCACGCACCCGTAGGAGTTTTCAGCCCGGGCTCGTCGTCACTGGAGCTGGTGGCGGCCATGTCGAAGTCGTCGTCTAGGTCTGGCATGCTGTCGCCGTCGGAATCGTTGCAGGGCAAGCCGTAGGTGGAAGAGGACATCTTCGGGTGGGGCTCTGGCTGGCTCCTGTCCTCGCCCCGGGCCGAAGAGGAAGGTACTGGCGTCGGGTCGATGAACATGGCGCCGCAACGCGTCAAGGGTGCTGGGCGACGCGGAGAGGTGGGGGAGGTAGGAGAGCCATGCTGGCGCGAGTTTGGCGAGGAGCTGTAGGGCGCATACCGGTTTGTCGAGCGCTGTGGGGTGCTTGGAGCCTTGCCTGGAGAGCTAGAAAATAAGCTGAAAAAATACATGACCTAGTAAACGGGGGTGAGTCAAACGCAGGCCACCAAAGACTAGCGGCCATTCACTTACCGAATATTTGAGAGGACTCACCACCAAGAGTCGATGCAAGAGCCTTGTTGACGACCTCTCGGTTGAGTAGAGGGCGGGCCCGACGACCCGACAGATGGCGGGAGGAGGTTATATAACAAGGAGTTGCCACGGTACGTTACCCCAACAGAGGGTTCGACAAGGTGGCCACATCACGTGTATACGAAGGACAAAGGATACAATGATTAAAGCGTGGACACTCTGTCACATCACGAAATCAGCAAGCGTACTCCACAGGTAGAACAGGTTACCATGTCGGGGCTCAGGGGACAGTGCACAATGAGGACGGTGGCATCGTTTGCGGCCGGAGACGATCGACGGGTCTCAGCGCGCGCATCACCCGCCGTCGGTCAAACCGGAGCGCAATATGCGCGAGTAGCACGAGCGCAGCACAACCGCTGACGGAGGAGCAGACTGACGACTCGAAGAATCCCGTAGATGAGGACAACCAGTAGAGTAGGTCCGAGGAAATGCGCACCATATGAATGCTGTCTTCCGCAACAGGGTATGCTTCGTCCGCTGATGCGAGAAGGCAAGGGCCATATTCAATCACAGCCACCGATGCACAATTGAGGCGATTCATTCCGGACCAGGAGCCATAGTGTGCACGACGTGGTGCGTAAAAGAGAAGGTCCCTGGTCGAACGGTCGGCGTCACTCACGAGATTGAAGAGACGCCCAGGGTCTAGAGGGCGCAAAAAAGCACTCCCTGGCGGGGAGTCGAACCCCGCTTTCGCGCGCACCGCAATGGATGACAGGCGCGTGTACTAACCGATATACTACCAGGGATGAGGAAAGAGACTCATGGTACCAGCTAGACCGGGATACAGTTTTTGGAGGGTGAAACGGAGAGGAGGACGCGCTGGAGGCCGCTCTGTCATGCTCGCGCCCTGATAGCCGTCCACAGCCGTTCACGACCCTGCACAGTGCGCCACTCCACCATATCGCCCGCGGTTCGCATCCCGCCCGCTGACAGGAAGGGCCCATCGGAAGCGTATCACGCCCAGCGAGTCGCCCACCGTCGCCCATAGCACTCATGGCAGCATGCGTCATCGCGCTCGAGGGCTCCCACCGTCCGCGCGCTGTGTGATCGGCAGCTATTTAAGACGGTGCTACACTTGACATTGCACACAGCCAACTCGCCTTTCTCTCACACTCGACCATGCCAGCTATCACCAAGGGCAAGGTCCTCGTCACCGGTGCCAACGGCTACATCGCCGTCTGGGTCGTGAAGCACCTCCTTGAGCATGGCTTCTCCGTCCGCGGCACCGTCCGTCGCGACTCCTCTATCCCGTATCTCAAGGAGACATTCAAGGCGTACGGCGATAAGCTCGAGTTTGTCGTCGTGCCAGACATTACGAAGGCATGTACTCCTTCCTTCTGTACTTTATCCCACGCTAACCCCAGCCCCAGGACGGTGCATTCGACGAAGCCGTCAAGGGTGTCGACGCGATCGAGCACACCGCGTCGCCCTTCCACATGCGCGCGAAGCACCCGCAGGAGATGATCGTGCCCGCGGTGGAGGGCACGCTAAGCGTGCTCCGCAGCGCGCTCGCACACGCGAACGACACGGTCAAGCGCGTCGTTGTCACCGCGTCGTGCGCGAGCGTGATCACCGCGCAGCCCACGCCGCGCACCTTCAGCGAGGCAGACTGGAACGAGCTCTCGCCGCGCATGTGCGAGGAGCGCGGTGCGGACGCGTCCAACACCGACATGTACCGCGCGAGCAAGACCCTCGCCGAGCGCGCCGCGTGGCGCTTCGCCGAGGAGAACAAGGACAAGCTCCGCTTCGACGTCGCCGTCCTCAACCCTCCCTTCGTGTGGGGCCCGTTCATACACGAGGTCGACAAGCCCGAGAATCTCAACCAGTCCATGCTCGATTGGTACGACACCGTCGTGAAGGGCACTAGGCCGGAAGAGCAGCTGACCAGCGTCAGGTGTGTTGCGATGACCGTTGAGGCCATCACTAGTCTGACATTCGCTACAGCTCCTGCTTCGTCGACGTCCGCGATCTCGGTCTCGCCCACACCCTCGCCTTGGAGAAGGAGGAAGCCGGTGGCGAGCGCATCATCGTCTCGAGCGGCCAATGGAACTGGCAGGACTGGAGTACGCATATATGCACCATTCTTGCGCATATACCCATTCATGAACCTCCTTTTCCTAGTCAACGCTGCGCGCAAGGTGGAGCCATCCTTCCCACCAGGCAAGACGTCGTACAACCAGAAGGAAGCCGTGTATTTGGTCAACTACGACACGTCGAAATGCGCTCGCATCCTCGGCCTTCAACTGCGCGGCTTGGACGAGGTCGCCGCCGACATGGTCAAGCAGTTCAAGGAGAGGGGGTGGGTCCAGTAGACTGGCAGACTTCGCACCAATTTCGTCGCACCAACTTTGTAAGAATAGGCTCAGTGGATATCTGAACTGTACACCAGCATGATACCTGCGTTATTGAAGGACATAGCTCATCGCAGCGTCTGATCGATGCATTCCCGAGATCGTGCGGTTGATCGTCTCGTTGTGGCGTATGCGCGCACTGACTTAGCGAATTTCCGCCGCACCCCTGCTGGGCTGCGTGCAGCACGAAAGTACGGTTTGCTTCCAAATTCGCCTAGATCACACTGCAAGCGTCATGCTCACTAGCCAATGTAGAGCGATGGGCGGTAGAGTCGGCGGCGTGGCGTTTGGTCCTTGGGAGGCAAGGCGCTTTCGGTGCGCCCGCCTCTTCGCCAGCCCCGCTCCAATTTACCCCCGGTCCCCAAGCCCAGCGACGTAGCCAGTCACGCATCCGGTCATAAAGTGACGTAGCGAGCGACGCGCCCCCGCCACACGGGCGCTGTCGATCGCATCCGCCGAAAGCGTCGCACCCGCGGTGGCGCGCGCCGCCCTCCTCCAGCGGATGCACCGCACGTCGCCACCGCGGAAAGCAGGCCTAATCCATGCTCCCGGCCACGCGCCCCGCACGCAAGGACACGCGCTGGCGTCGAAGGTCAGGGCGCGCGAGGTCACTCACGCATGCGCTGCTACCCGCGTGCTTCTTGGCGCGCTTCGTGTGGCGTCGGGCTCGAGATGCTGCGCGTCCCGCGCGAAATTTGTGCGAGGGCCCAGGCACACGGGGCGGGTGCGGCAGCTAATGGCCAGGAGAAGTGCGCTCGTCGACGCGCGGGTGCCCTGTGCATTGCGTACCACCGCCGCCTCCGTGCCTGGGATCCGCCGCACGGAGGCATGACGAGGGCAGGCACAGGAGGCGGGGGACGAGGATAAAAGCATCCCCTGCACGGCGGGGGTCTTCACAAACAGCGACTTCTCTCCTCCGCGGCAGCTCTACCTCAGAGCGAGTTCAGCTACCTTTACGACCTCTAATTCTTACGCACCTCACGAACATCATGCACTTCACGACGCCCTTCAGCTCGCTCATGGCCGCGGTGCTCCTCGCGCTCTCGGTCGCCGAGGCGCGCCCCGTCGGCACCGGCCTTGTCGCGCGGTCCCGTGAGTTCCCCGCATCTTCGCACACTATGCCACTCTGACACGCCCCGCAGCGCAATACCAGAGCACGCCGTACCCCTGCTACCAGTCGTCCCCGGGCTTCGGCGGGAGCAGCTCGTGCGACCCCGCGAGCGCGGACCCGTCCAGCGGCACGGGCGACAGCGGCAACGGCAGCGCGGACGACGGGTACAGCAACGGCACCGGCCCCGACGTGAACCAGCCGTGCACCGACGGCACCTGCCAGACCCCCAGCGACGGCAGTGACGGTTCCGGCGACGGCTCTGGCGACAACGGCAGCGGCGCTGGCAACAACGGCGACGGCTCTGGCGATAACGGCGACGGCACCGGAGACAACGGTGACGGCTCGGGCAACAACGATGGAAGCGGCAACGGAGATGGGTCGGGTAACGGCGACGGGTCAGGGACCGGTGACGGGTCGGGCAGTGGCGACGGGTCGGGCAATGGCGATGGGTCGGGCAACGGCGACGGCAGTGGCACGGGAGACGGGTCGGGCGATGGCAGCGGTGACGGCGATGGCTCGGGTGGCTTCTTCGGCCGCCTCAACAACAGTATCAACGGCGCCTTCGGCAACGGTGACGACTCGGGCGACGGCAGCCTGGCCAACGTCAACGCCAACGCCGGCAACAGCGGTGACGGCAGCGGCGATGGTAGTGGCGATGGCAGCAACGGCGGCCTCGTCAACGTCAACGCCAACGCCGCGAACTCCGGCGGCACCACCGACGGCACCAACGGCGGCCTCGTCGATGTCAACGCCAACGCCGCGAACTCGGGCGACGGCTCCACGGGCACCAGCGGTGACGGTAGCCTCATCAACGCCAACGTCAACGCTGCGAACTCCGGCGGCACCACCGACGGCACCAACACCGGCCTCGTCGATGTCAACGCCAACGCCGCGAACTCGGGCGACGGCTCCACGGGCACCAGCGGCGACGGCAGCCTCGTCAACGTCGATGCGAACGCCGCGAACCAGGGTGGTTCCACGGACGGCACCGGCACCGGTCTGGTGAACGTGGACGCCAACGCTGCGAACTCGGACGGCTCGAGCGGTTCCACAGACGGCTCCGGCAGCCTCGTCGACGTCGATGCCAACGCTGCCAACGGCAAGTACTCCCCCTACCAGTCCTTCGACTCGTTCGGCGACTCCGGCAGTGATCCCCTCATCAGCGCCGACGCCAACGCACTCAACGACGGGTCGGACGAGACGGAAAGCAACGGTAGCCTCGTCGACATCGATGCGGATGCTTTGAACGACGGCGACTTCTCGAACGACGTTGGCAACGGCAGATTGCTGAACGTTGGCGTTAACGCTCTCAACGGGGGTTCCTCTGGCACAGGCGGGGGTATCGGTGGAGCTGTTGGCGGCGCTCTTGGATCCCTGGGTCTTCGCCGTCGGTAATCAGGCATAGTCCTTGCAATCTGTAACATTATGTAGTTTTATTAGCAGATCACTTGTGATCGTGTTCAATCCATACCCTATCTTTCACAAACTTGCCGTGTCAACTTGCTTCGGGCGTGGTCGCAAGTCAAAGTTCCTTCATTAATCTCATCGATCCTGGAGCGCACTATGTCTGTTGTCCAGGATATTGTTGATGAAAACGCATCTGCGATCGAAATTTGTTCAGATTGTTCCAGCGGCGGCGACACTGTTCTGCTTGTTAGTGTCCGTTATAGTTGTACAAGCCAACAAAGATCGACATACTTCGGCTGCCGTATTCGCTTCAATGTCGTCCGCGTAGCATGGAGCATGCATCATGTGGCGGTCGAGCTGTTGACTTTGTGTGAGACGGTACGCAACACGGATTCTCTTATAGCTGCTGTAGATCGCGTCGAGGGCGTCCAGCTCGTACCCGGGCCACAAAGCGCGCAACAGTCAGGTGGATGCAGGAGGAGATATAAGCAGTGTTACAACAGTTATGATACTGGACCGTCGTGCGATAAAACATGGCAACAAATCATCTACCGCTGCTCCCTCGGTTCTGTGAGGGTAGAGCGTGAGCAGTGATCCAGACAAGACCAAGGCAGGCGACGTACGTGACCACTGCACACTCAGGATCAGGTTGTCGTAACCACGTCCGTTCGTCTTCTCCATCGCCTTCTGCGCCACAGACTTGTCCTCGAAGCTGACAAAGGCGAAACCCTTGCCCGCGCCCGTCTCCCTGTCGCGACCGACGTACACTCTCGCCACGCGGCCAAACGCACCGAAGAGGTCGCGTAGGTCGTTTTCCTGGGTATCCTCAGAGATGTTGGTGACACGGAGAGTGGGGAGATCGTCGCGGTTGCCACCTGGCCGGCCCATAGCCTCTCCGGGCCCGCGAGCGCCGCCGCCGCGCATCGAAGGGGGGACGTACTTTCCGCCAGTCGTTGGTGCGGCGGGTTCCTGAGGTGCGGCGGTATCGTCTCCGCCGAAGGGAGGGGTATCTACCATAATCTGTGTAAGGTATTGAACCCGACACAGTAAGCGTTACGCACCTGCGCCATCCAGACCCGGAAGAGAGTCCTTGTAAGGACATTTTGCTGTGAAGTGATCACCCTTGCAAAGACGACACACAACCTTTCCAGCACCAGCACGCGCAAGATTGCTCTTCATGGCTTGCTCAGCAGATTGCTCGGGCTCGGATTGCTTGTTACCGGCGCTGAGCTTCAGCATAACGCTCTCGCCGACGGTAGTGGTAGCCCTGTCGGGGCCTGGCTTGTTGCCCTTCTCTGCGCCGAACTTGGACCAGGTCTTGCGCTCTGCAACCGTGTGGTCTACGACTTGCTTTTGAAGGGTACGCTTGATCTTCCGTGTAATCTATTGCATAGAGAGCAGAGACATAGACACGGATTTGTCAGTATGGCGCTTCGAAGGTATCGCGCAGCGATCTGACCTTGACTTTCTTGCCCTCATCGTTGACAGTGTACTCGACCGTGGTGCGGATTCCATTCTCGTCGACGTAGTCCTCGCCCTTGGGTTGCTCTACGAAGGTCCGCAAGTGCTGTTAAGCCAAACCCTGGCAGGACAGTTCGGGATCGGTACGTACCGAGCTCGTCGATTTCGTCTGCCCAGGAGGTTTTGGGTGCTCTGTGTATCCATCAGCACTGTGCAGGGGGAGGCCAAGGACGTGGATAAGGATACGTACGTGCTGGCCATGGTATACGAGTGGATGTTACAGACGAGCCTGCGCGCAGAGAAATGTCCCACAAGAGCAATCGAAAACCAAGGCCATTACGATTGACTGCCTTTGCATATGCTTGAATGCTATCCCCTGATAGCTCAGTTGGAAGAGCGTAAGACTGTAATTGGTTATCCACTGGCATCTTAATGTCGCCTGTTCGAACCAGGCTCAGGGGATTCGTTTTGCGCCGTCTCCTCGTACATTGTCGTACACAGTGCAGACTCCAGAGTATATTTTATAGCTTTGAGGGCTTTGCAATTTTTTCAACGGCAGTGCAGGAACTGAGCGCTGAGCCTCCATTTACATTTCTCGCTTCGACCTGACCGCAAGGTTCTAAGTTAACGGGCACCGCTCGCTTGTTCGAACCAGGCTCAGGGGACCACTTTTACGTCTTGTGTCTCCAAGTTTTGTCTCTTCCCTTCTTTCCCCTCCCCTCGAATCGAAAGGCTGACGAGACTTCATGAGGGCTCAAAGCTGAACGATATATATTGTCTTGCCGTTTCTCTGTCAGGACCCAGCTTGTGACCGTCCGGACTCCTCTGCATGTCAATCTTCAGCTCGTCCCGCGCTTGTCGTGGCCTAATCTCAACCTCCATCTCGAAAGCTTGAGGGGTCGACGCAGCCGACTTTTGGCAGCCATGTGCCGGTGATAATGCGACACATAGCTCCCGACCCGAATGCCAAGAGCATCACGTACGCCAATCTTGGTTCTCACCTTCGCAAGCCGGTGAGTCGAACGGGTCCGCATAGCAAGGCCGCACCGGCAGCCTTTGGTACGGAGAGGGGCCTAGATGGACTCTTTTTAGGTAAGATCAAGTGCCAAGACTCTCACAGAAACAAGCAGTATCTCTAACATCGAGTCGGTTTGATTTCAGGTAGTTCTTCTTGCCAGGGCCATTCCCACTCGGCATTCGGAACCCTGGGACTGGTTCACCGGGAGAGAGCTTTGGAACAGGCACAGTGCCCATCGCATCCGCGTATGGGGTGTACGTGCCCTGAACCTGTGCAGGATACGCATGCTATCCAGGTCAGTCAAATCCCTTCTGGTCATATCCGCTTGCTGTTGTAAGCCGTAATGAGGTCGAATCATGCAGGGTTTCTGAGCCCGCGTGGGCTGTACTCTCATATGAGGCGTATCGTGGGCGAGATACATATTTACTGTGCATGCAATATCACTGTCTCGAGTTGAAGTGGCGGCCAGAGTTCATTCCAGGAACGAGGCCAAGTATGCGTACGACGCCTCTGTGCGCGACGACTCGAACTCAAACATGTCGGTGACACTTGAACGCAAGTTGGGTGTGCTCAACTGGGTACGGCTCCGAACCATGGTCAAGGGACGCAATGCAACCTGCGGGCTTGTCTTGCAGGCTGTGTTGATCCACTCATTCCGCTCCCATGAGCTCTGGCGGCCCCGTCCCTAGGTAAGCACGACAAATCCGTATCGCAAGGCTTGTTTATAATTTCCACCAGCACACGCTGTTTTTCTCCCAAGGGCAAGGCAGAAGAGAGTCCTCGTCGTTCGCGACAGCATGGCACGCAACCCGCCGCACTGGGTCTAGCCCACGATGCTGCAAGGCTCCACCCACACTCATGTGAGCTCTCAAAACCGGTCGCCCGTCATTGGTGCGCCCTCGAGCGATGCATCGCCCCAATCACGTTGGGTACCCGACGCTCTGGATGTGAGTGTGTCGGGCCAACCGAACCAACGGATCGCTCGACGGCTCCGGGCACAGAAGCTCCACGCTCCTGTGAGCTCGCGTGAGTACGCGCCTATACCTTGTTCATTACTCAACCAAGAGATTAAACTACGCCTCGAAGTGGACAGCCCTGGCAGGTATAAAAGATGGCCTGTCGGCGAGCAGAGGCCTCAGGACACCAAGGTCTCTCCTGGCTCTTCAGGTTATCTAGCTTCTGGATTTTGCAATGGCGTTCCGTACTCTCCTTGCTTTTGTAGCTCTCGCTGCCCTCACTCGCGCCGCGCCGACGGCGGAGAGTGCTGTCTGCCCTGACGGTACTCGCGTCACCAATCAAGCATGTTGCGCATTCATCCCGGTGAGCCAGTAATATTCCTCCACAAACTGACGACAAACTGACCGCTTTATCCAGCTTGCTCAGGACCTTCAGCAAACCGTCTTCCAAGGAGATTGTGGCGAGGATGGTGAAGTAGCATATCACGTTCTCTGACCCCTGACTGACATTCGATTTACAGCTCACGAGGTTATTCGTCTCACTTTCCGTGAGTAGCATACCCGCAGCCCTTCTTCTCAACCTCGTACTGAGACGCAAATTTTAGACGATGCTATTGCGATTTCCCAAAGCCAGGGCCCCAAGGCGTGAGCCACCATCTTCTCCTCTACTGTAATCTCCGGTTGCTCATCCACCCTGACCCGACAGAGGCGGCGGTGCTGACGGCTCAATGCTGCTCTTCCCGACGATTGAGCCCAACTTCTCGGCCAACAACGGCATCGACGACTCTGTCAACAACCTGATCCCCTTCATGCAAAAGCACAACACCATCAGCGCCGCCGACCTCGTTCAGTTCGCCGGTGCCGTCGCGCTCAGCAACTGCCCGGTAAGTCTTGGCTGCGCTGTGATATCATGTGGTGGACACTTACCTTCTGCAGGGAGCGCCGCGCCTGGAGTTCATGGCTGGTCGCCCGAACAAGACCATCCCCGCCGTCGACGGCCTGATCCCCGAGCCACAGGACAGCGTCACCAAGATCCTGCAGCGTTTCGAGGACGCAGGCAACTTCTCGCCCTTCGAGGTCGTCTCCCTGCTCGCTTCGCACTCGATTGCCCGCGCGGACAAGGTCGACGAGAGCATCGACGCCGCTCCCTTCGATTCCGTACGCCGCTTTTCTTTCCTGCCCGCACACCGACGCTGACCACGCCCTGCAGACGCCCTTCACCTTCGACACGCAGATCTTCCTCGAGGTGCTGCTCAAGGGCACGGGCTTCCCGGGCATGAACAACAACACGGGCGAGGTGACGTCGCCGCTCCCGACGAGCAGCGGCACGGACACGGGCGAGATGCGGCTGCAGTCCGACTTCGCGCTCGCGCGCGACCCGCGCACGGCGTGCTTCTGGCAGGCGTTCGTGAACGAGCAGGAGCTCATGGCCGCGAGCTTCCGCGCGGGCATGGCGAAGCTCGCCGTGCTCGGCCACAACCGCAACAGCCTCATCGACTGCTCCGACGTCGTTCCCCAGCCGAAGCCCGCCGTGAACAAGCCCGCGACGTTCCCCGCGAGCACGGGCCCCAAGGACCTCGAGCTCTCGTGCAACATCCTCCCGTTCCCGACGCTCAGCACCGACCGTGAGTCCCCCGCGGATACATTATGTGGACTGGGACTAACGCGACTGCGCTCCAGCCGGTGCCCAGGAGACTCTCATCCCCCACTGCTCCAACGGCGGCATGTCCTGCCCCGCTGTTCAGTTCGACGGCCCCGCCTAAGCGACCAGCCTCGAAGGCATCTCGCCAACTTACGGTATTTATCGGCACAAGACGTAGACGTATCAGGATTTCATGTCACACCGAGTTTGCGGAATATAAGCTTGTTTTTGAGATCAACGATACACGAATAACCACAGGATGGAGGGTCTACAGGGTAATATTTATGCGGGTGATGTATGCGTACAGGGGACATCTAGTAGTGTCATTGGTGCGAGAGTCTTGCGAGTCGAGAGTACAACCAATAAATTAGATCTCACGCCTCGAGGGTCGCTGCCGCGGCCTCGAGCGCCTGCTCGACGTCCGCGACGAGGTCGTCCGCGTCCTCGACGCCGACCGAGAGGCGGACGAGGTTGTCGGTGATGCCGAGCGCGAGGCGCTCCGCCTCGGGGATGCTGCCGTGCGTCATCTTCGCGGGGTGCTCGCCGAGGGACTCGACGCCGCCGAGCGACTCCGCGAGCGTGAAGAGGCGCGTGCTCGTGAGGAACTTGTCCGCCTGCGCGAGGCCGCCGCGGATGCGGAACGAGAGCATGCCGCCGTACGGGAAGCCGCCGTCCTCGCCGTGCGCGGCGAGGTGCGCGTCGACGAACTTGCGCGCGTGCGGCGCGAGCGAGCGGTACGCGAGCTCGTGGCGCGGGTGCGACGCGAGCCCCGGGTAGATGATCTCCTCGACGTACGGCGACTTCGCGAGCGCGGTGGCGACCGCGAGCGCGTTCGTGCCGTGCGCCTTCATGCGCAGGTGCAGCGTCTTCGCGCCGCGCTGCGCGAGCCAGCAGTCGTACGGGCTCGGGACGGCGCCGATCGCGTTCTGGAAGAAGCGCAGGGTGTTGTTGAGCTCGGCGTGCCGCGGCGGGAGGATGAGCGCGCCCATGACGACGTCCGAGTGGCCGTTGACGTACTTCGTCAGACTGTGCATGACGATGTCGGCGCCCTGGAGAAGCGGGGAGGAGTAGTATGGCGACAGGAAGGTGTTGTCGACCAGGACGAGCGGGTTCGAGGGATGCGCGTGCGCGACGGCGACAACGCGGGGTATATCAATTAGACGCAGCGTAGGGTTCGTCGGGGACTCGATCCATATGAGCTGCGAGGAATGAGCGGCCGCAGTGCAGGACAGGGATTGGGCGGACATACCTTGGTATTAGGCCGGATGGCCGCAGCAATGGTATCATCATCTACGTTCTCCAAATCAAGGAAGGTCGTCTCAAGGTTCTGGTTGACCTTTGCGACCCTGGTCATGTAGCGGAACGTGCCGCCGTAAACGTCATTGACACTGATGATGTGCGCATCCGCTCCCAGCGACTGGAGGACGGTGGCGGTGGTCGAGGACCCCGACGCGAACGCGATGCCGAATGCACCGCCGGTCTCGATCGCGGCGAGGGTCTCCTCGAGCGCATTGCGGTTCGGGTTGCCCGAGCGCGAGTACTCGAAGCCCTGCGCAGAGAAAAGGCCGTCAGCACGCTGCCGCCGCCGGGGAAGACATACACAAAAAGCGCACGAAAAATGCGCGAAAAATTGAAGGCGCCCGCTCACCTTGTGCACGCCGATGGCCTCCTGCCGGTAGGTCGTCGCGAGCGAGATGGCGGGGATGACGGCGCCGGTCTCGGCGTTGGGCTCGGAGCCGACGTGGATGGCGCGGGTGCCGAAGCCGTCGACGGGCTTCTTCACGCCGTTCGCGTGGCCGTTGGTGTGGTGCTCGCCGTGGAGGAGTGCGGGGGACATGTCTGAGCGAGGGGCGGGCAGTTGGCGGGGGTGTTGTGGGTGTGGGCGGGGGCTGGGGGTGGTGGTGGCGAGAGCGGGGGTGCCTGTTGTGCAGGCTTTTATAGCGAGGGCGCGATGGACCGAGGTGGTTGCGGAATGGCGAGCAAATGCGCAAGCCTGCTTACAAATCCAATTGGCGAGGCGCACTGCTGCTCTCTCTCCCGCCGCCTCGCTCGCTAATCTGCCGTCCTACAATGGCTCCGACGCCCGCGAGCTGATACATGCTGCCACCAATTCCGAATTGCACAGGCCAACGCGCGATATTACGTTGGGAACCGATGTCGTCTTCGCCCGCAGCGCTGGGAGTCCCGCCGTCAGATGACGCTTTGGTCCGCCGACTGCCTTTGTTGTGATTCGTCGCTCGAACGAGGTCCCCAATCCGAGAACATGGCGGAGGGCAGGCTCGAGGGAAGCGGTCGCGCGGGTGCAATGAGGTGTCGCCACATGAGAAGCAGACGATGTGGCACGGCGAGGTACGGTGCAATATAGCTGCCCGTAGCGCGCCAATCCGCAGCTGCATCCGGACTCCACGACCCTGACAGAACCGGCGAGCGCACGGACACCAGCCTGGGCGTCGCTGGGCCAGCCGTTGCAACGTCACTGCAGCCGTCACTGACCGCAGAACTCGTGTGCAGGCGCAACAGGCAAGTCACTCGGTGCAGGTGCATTCCACCATTAAGTATGGTATTGGTACACGGATATCCTCCAGATGTTACATTCCTCCGATAGCGACGCTAATATACAGCAACAGAGTAGCGACTGTTGATACACTCATTAATACAAGTTGGTGCCGCTGCCGGCCTTCTTGCCAGCCTTCTTGGCCGCGGTGCGGTAGCGGGTGATCTGCTTCTTCCAGCCGTAGCACTGGCTGCAAGCTGTGTGCGCGCGTGAGCAGCACGCCCTCACGCGACCACAGAGTGCGACGTACTGGTCGAGCTGTGCTTCTTGCACTGGTACACACCGTCCTTGTTCGGCGAGGAGAGGGGCGCCTCTATGCCCTCGCGGTCGATGGGGTCAAACTGGGCAGACGTCAGGCACGGCGCGATCAGGGGAGGCGGGGGCACGCACGCCGAAGAAACCGTCGTTCTCCTCCCTCCCGTCGAAGGAACAATCCGAGCACTGCAGGCGGGGTCAGGGCGCGCACGCGTATCGCGGGCGGCGCGGGGCACTCACAACCTCCTTGAGATGCGCCTGGCAGAAGAGCGCATCGTTGATCTCGACGGAGGTCGCGCTGGTGTCCGACATTGCGACGGCGAGGGTGCTTGCGGGTGTGGGCAGGGGCGTGCGGGGGCTGCTGGAGGCGGGCGACGACTCCGGGTGGGCTGGGAACGCCTGAAACAGAGTTGGCGAGGGCTTATATACGGCGCGGCGGCTGTTCCCATACATGGGCAGGCCTGCCGCGACTCAATGGGCCACCTGACGTCGCTCCTGGCCAGATGACCCGCTGCACGTGAATTGTCACCCAGACGTCTCCAGCTGCGCTCGAGACCCTGCACACGACCGCAGAGCTGGCTACTTATCCTACGGGCCTCGAGATACCACGGCGAGCATGCCTAGTCCACGCACGACACCGAAACCAGAGCCGGACAGAGACCCAAGTCCAAGGAGACGCGACAGACCAGAACCCGGAGCTGCCACCATACAATCCTGAATGGTCCGACGCGCAGTAACCCCCTGACGTCGAGTACAGAAGGGCGGCAGACAATGGGCTCGGAGTTGCTGTTGCAGGGTCCCCCATTCCAAGACATGTTCACGAGCACAGCAGGAGAGAGGTCACAAGCTCCTGCACTAGACGTAAGCTTCTGATGGATCCACGGGATAATGGAGCCTCGCTCCGAACTCACAGTACGAGCAGCCGGAGCCCTCAGTCCTCCTTCTCCGTCCTCTCCCTTACGAGGTGGCTGAACACCCCGCCAAACTCCAGCGCCGCGCACGGCGTCCCCTCCGCGGTGACCCCGCACGGGCCCTCCTCGACGAGCACCCACGGCTGCCACGGCCACCTGCGCTCCCACGCCGCGACGTGCGTGCGCGCGACGAAGCTCTCGTACGCGAAGCTTGGCTCGTGGCCTCCGGCGAGCGGGCACGCGAGCGCGATGAACGAGGCGGGCGGCGCGCGCGCGGTGACGACGAGCCGGCGCGTGGGCGTGCGCACGTCGAGCGCGAACGTGCCCGCGGCGCTGTCGTGCGCGACGCGCAGGAAGCCCGGGAGCGGCCAGACGGCGAGCGCCCACGGCGGGCGGAAGTCCCAGCGGCGCGCGGCGGAGCGGTACCCGACGAGGTACGCGTGCACGCCGGGCAGCGCGGCGCCGCCCGCGAGGCAGAGGCTCGTGCGCGGCGCGCCGCCCGCGAAGGCCTGGCTCCAGATCCAGCCCGGCGGGAAAGACGAGCCCCAGTTCTTCTCGACGTGCGCGGTGCCGGTGCCGCGCTGCGTGCGGCCGGCGTGGGTGAAGGCGTAGGTCGCCTTGCTGGAGGTGCAGAAGACGTGCCAGTTCAGCGGGAGGAGCCGGGAGAGGACGGCGAGGACGCCCATGGGGCCGGCGAGCGGGGTGATGGCGGACCAGGGGACGCGTTTGCTGATCTTGAGGGAGAGCGAGAGGGGTGGGTCCGAGGTCTCGACTGTGTACTCGACACTGTCGCCTTCCAGATTCATGGTGCCGACGCCAGGCATGTGGATGGTGAAGGGCTGCTGGCCGTCTGGCCGCTTCTGGTGCGTCGTGATCTCAAGTTGGTCGGGGTAGAGCTCGTGCTTGAAGGCAGTAGACGGAGAGGCAGAGGCAGGAGGGGTGTACGAGACGTGGACGAGGTTGGCACGCTTGGGTGCATTCTTGACCCAGCAGAAGATGACGGCGAGAGTGCCGCCGTCATCGAGTTGGGTCCGCGAGTAGTAGCCTTCGAAGCGAGGGTAGGGATGGGGAGCAAAGTGGTCGTAGCTCAAGACAGCTCTGTAGACTTTCTCCCAGGACCGACGAGCGAAGGACAGCAGAGACATCGTGGAAACTTGCGAGTGGATGGAAGAAAGAGGGAGAGCGTCGTCGGCGTCGTCGAGCAAAGCGTGCCCTCGGTCTGACCCGCCATCAAACGCCACGACGGGCGTCTCGCAGGCAGACCAAGGTTGCCTCCCGCCGCCATCTTCATCGCCCAGGACGCTGCGACAATATTGCTTGTGCTGACCTCTGGAGTGGACATGCTCGAAGATGATTCAACTTGCTGCGAGGTGGATGTAGTAGATAGGTACGAACGTTCGCCACGTCCACGAGGAGCTGTCAAACGTCTGACACGTTCAGCAGTCTCCACCGCAATGTACCTTTGCATTAACCTCCAATCCCTACTAATCGATGATGTCCCTATGGCCAACATCGATATTAACTTGTGACGAGTCAAACACGCGCTCGCGACGTCAGGGCAAGAGCTTGAGTGACTACCCTGGCGTGCTTCACGTCGAGGCCTCAAGGAAGTCATCGCTGAAATTTTGGGTATAAATGGAGGGTTGGCAGCCGCTATATATCTCCTTCACTACCAATAAGTTGGAATGAACTTCTCTACCATCGTACTCCTCGTCGCTGCCCTAGCGCACTCGCTTCTTGTCCGTGGTATCAACGAATACCCGACCATATGTGAGCACGCCCACAGCCTTTCGTCCGTATATCGAACCACTGAAACATGCGTAGCGAGCGTAGCGAGCGTACCGAAGCCTGCGGCGTGCGGAAACAGTGGCACCATACCTGCAGGTGGCTGGCTGGCGAACAAGCCCTGCGGATATGTGATGGGTACATCCCTCGATGACTCTTCATTCACGTCTCTAACATCAGTGCCAAAGGTACTGCCAGTGCCGGGCAGCGCTTCGACGTCGAGAGCACGTCATCCGCTGGCTTTCACTTCGGCCGCTACCGGGGCAGCAGCAACTGGTGCACGTGGATTCTGCCTTCTGTGCGTCGTCTCCTTGCATACGACGCGACCAAGTCCTTATCGGAGTGCCAGGCGCTGGACACTTCTCACCCTGTCTCGGTAGCGTCGTCGTGCTCCACCACGACGCAGTCCGCCCTGTGCAATCGACAGGCGTTTGGCGTCGACTTCGACGCTCCGCCGCACGTCGGCGACGGCGCCATCATCATCCCGCTGGACCTGTCCGGCTGCACGGGCTACTACAACTACTTCGTCGTACGTGGCATCTACCTGAACTGTACATTCCCCGAATATTGACGTTCCGTATCCTAGGACACCAACTTTGTTTCTGGCGCGTTCCAGGACCCTGTGCCGTTTGCGCTTCCCGCGAGCGGCGGCGGGTACCGGTACAGCTCGCGGGACAGGGTCGCGAGCATTGTCCGCGCCCCCATCGCGGCCTATGGCGGGGAGACGGTGTGGTTCTGGGTCCCCAGGTTGTGCATCGCTACCCAGCTCGCTGGTCATATGCTTGACAACTCGGGCGGGGATAGCTGCTGAGCAGCCGAGGGCGGACAGCCTGTTATCCGACCTCTCCGTGCCTGATCCCTCGTCGAAAGAGATACGGGTATCAGGCCCTCGGGAGGCGTTCCAAGTAAAGGATCGGCCGAAATTTACGTTGAGATGATAAGGTCGGCTCATGCATCCAGGGTTGTTGGGGTTGCTCTGCGGAAAGCTCTGTCTGTCACTTCGTAGTGTTGGAGCTACTCGAACGTTTCAGCATTTAAATATTTATTGCTTGACTTTGCGAAGGATAATCGCGAGGCATCCAGGACATGTACTTTTGCTCGAAATCTTCAGCAACGTGCTACTTACGAACGCGATTCGCGAGTCGCGTCGAAAGCTGGGGGAGACGGAGCGCGGGGCGGGCCGCCCGGTGATCGGGAGCGGCTTATCACATCGCGGTTGATACACTTGCGCGCCATTGCGCTTCCGTCCCGTCCTCACACGCCATGCACGGCTGCCTGGGCACCAAATCTCCGCACGGGCTCTTTGCTCGCTGACCACCACCATGTCCCACGACGAAGAGACTCCGCTGCTTGGCGAGCGGGCGCAGGACGCGACGTACGGCGCCAACGGGACCGGCGACGACTCCGCGCAAGACGAGGGTGTTATCCATGCTGCCCTTGCAGATAGCAGGGACGGGGTGGACGGCAAGGCGCACCGCACGTCGCCGTTGACTGTGGTGCGTGGCTTTCTAGCTTGGAGATCAAGGATACGGCTCACGCTGGGCGTACCAGGTCGTGCCCATGTCCATAGGCATCTTCCTCGCCGCTATGGACGGCACAATCATCGCGGCGTCGTACGCACGCATCGGCAGCGACCTGAACCACCTCCAGAACACGAGCTGGATCGCGACGGGGTACATGCTCATGTTGACGAGCTTCCAGTATGTACGCGTGCCTGCGCCCCTTGCTCGCGTTCGCTGACCCTGTGTCAGACCTCTGTACGGCAAGGTAAACACCACATTATGTGCGAAGCCTGAGCACCGCCTGAAGCTGAATCTGTGTAGCTCAGTGACATCTTCGGCCGGCGTAGCTGCCTCGTATTCTCGTACACGGTGTTCGCCTTTGGCTGCCTGTTCTGTGGCCTGGCCCGCAATATGACCGAGCTCATCGCAGCGCGGGCCTTGGCAGGCATCGGCGGAGGCGGCATGACAACGTAAGGCGTCCCTGGCTCGGCTGCGGTAATGTCCCTACTTACGGGGCACTGCAGGGTCGCGTCAATTGTGATGTCAGACGTTGTCCCTCTCCGGGAGCGGGGTACCTGGCAAGGTTCGCTGATCCTGTCCAGTCGAGCCTCGTGGAGTTCTGCTAATACACTTTTGAAAGGTATCTGTAACATGGTATTTGCCACAGGACAAGCTGTGGGCGCACCGCTGGGTGGCTACCTAGCCGACACAATCGGATGGAGATGGTACAATTTCCTTTCAAGGTCAAAAACTCGGACTAAGCGCAATGCAGGTCATTCTTGCTACAAGTGCCCCTTGCCGTCGCAGCCATCATCTCCGTTGCTCTGGCTCTCAAGCTCCCGAAGCGCGAGGCTGAGCACTTCTTCGCGAAGCTCAAACGCGTTGACTTCATGGGCGCGATCGTCCTCGTCTCCGGCGTGTTCTGCCTGCTGCTGGGCTTGGACCGCGGCGGCAACGTCTCCTGGACCGACCCGCTCACGCTCGGCTGCCTCTCCGCGTTCGCGCTGCTCTTCCTGCTCTTCGTCGTCGTCGAGATCAAGGTCGCCGCGGAGCCGTTCGCGCCGAAGGCGATCGTCGCGGACCCCGCGCTCGTCGCGAGCTACTTCGCGAACTTCTTCGCCGCCGGCACCGCCGTCACGCTCTCGTTCATGGTCACGCTCTACTTCCAGGCCGTGCAGGGCCGCTCCGCGGGCGAGTCGGGCATCGTGCTCCTCCCCGCGATCCTCGCGGGCGTGCTCGGCAGCCTCATCGGCGGCGTCGTCATGCAGGCGACGGGCCGCTACTACTGGCTCACCGTCGGCGTCTTCGCGATTATGGTCGTCGGCCAGGTGCTTGTGCCGGGGTTCTCTGGGGTGTGGGTGTACTCCTTTGTCGGCATCTCCATGGGTGAGCGCTTCAGTGAACTCGAAGCGACATGAGCTCATTCATACTTTGTTTAGGCCTTGTTCTGAGCTCGTTCGGAGTCGGTTAGTGCCTCCAAGTTCCATTCCGTATACTTGGCAAGCTTACACCGTGTATAGGTGCTGGAATAACCACGACTCTGATTTCCCTCATCGCCAATGCTGGCCCCGAGAACCAAGCAGTCGCCACTGCAGGTACGTTACATTGGGAGTCACCACAAATCGTAGCCCATCAATCAATACTCTCCAGTGTCATACCTCTTCCGCTCTCTGGGGACGGTCGTATGGCTGTCGGTTTCTACGACACTCATGCAAGACTCACTGCGCCGTTATTTGTTGGAGCGCTTGTCGGGAGAGAATGTGGACGAGGTCAGAGTCCCTGAGTCCTTTTGCGCTCCCAGTCGCCTGACATGTTCCCCAGATTGTCCGGCGTGTCCGGGAGTCCCTGGAGTACATCGGCGAGCTCGAGCCGGCCGTGCGCGAGAAGGTGATCGCGTCGTACGCGGACGCCCTGCACGTCGCGATGTGGTTCACCAGTGCGATAACGGTCTGCGCGTTGCTGTCGTCGCTCTTCATAAAAGAGAAGCCCCTGACAAAGTGAGGGGCAGTGTCGCGTCTGTGCAGCTATCTGGCATTGCTATTGTTATCGATTTCGCTTCGGACACAGGCCGGATATGTGGGCGCCGCACAGAATCTGTGGTCCTGGGACGGCTGCGTGCTTTGCTCGGCGCGTGATGGCTCAGGTCCGGGTCCTTGGGTGAGATGTGCCACGATGGACCACCGCGAGGACGTCGCTAGGCGAGTCGGAAGACATTGCGCAGACAATAGTCTACTCCTGAACGTGGGAGCGCAACAACACCTGCCTTTTCTGCTCAGCGCCGGCCTGTCACTTCGAGCTCGCGCTGGGAGCGGTATGTTCAGCATCATGATCTTCCGTGTACTTACAAGGATGCGCGAGACCTTGTACTCTTGCTCGCCGCGGTACGATTGGGGTTGAAATATTCTGCAATGTGAGTGTGTGGGCGCATATGTGGTCACTAGCACTAATGCGAGTTGCCTCAGTTGCTGTAGCTCCTCTCGGACTGGTAAGCCTTGCGCGTGCCACCGTAAATGCCACCCACTCGGACTGCGGACACAAGCACGCATGGCCCCGGAACGATCGCAAGAAGGCACTCAAGGTTTGACGCATTGCCGAACGGTGGTTACGGCCTGTCAGATATGCTCCAGCGTCATGAAGAGAGTTTACAATTGGCATTGACAGCCCTTTGAACGCGCGGCTGCTGCGGGCCAACCTCGCGGGACAAGGACGTCCGCGCAGAGGCAGGAGGCAATGCACGGGTATAAGGCTCGTCCGGCCCCTGTGCGAGCTCGCACAATCGTCCATCATACCCACCCAGTATCTCGCTCGACACCATGGGATTTTGGACGCGGGCTACGTCCCGACCCGCCGTTACAGCAGTAGAACTTGGTACCGCCGCAGCGAGCATGGGCCCCACACCCGTCGCCGGAGTGTTCCAGCTTCTTAAGCAAATCCAGCAGATCGCACGGGATACGAAAAACAGCAAGGTGCGCTGGGGTAACTGTCTGCCGCTGCAGCATATTGACACCGGTATGTAGGCGGAATGCGCGGAAGTTGCAGAGCTGTGCGAGCAGTACGCGGATGTGTTCGCTAAGCACGTCGAAGACATAAAGGGTACCGGGCTGCAAGAGCCTGTGAATGATGCCCAGAAGTGTGTGCGCTACCCTGTTGTGACCTGCATCTCCACTCACGAGCGAGGTACTGCAGAACACTCGCCGAAGCAAAAGCGAAGGTCGAGGTCTACAGTACTTGGACATTCTGGCGTACAATTTGTGCGACAAGCATCCATGGCCCGATGGTGTTTTGCTCACTTTGAGTAGGGTACCGTGAAACACTGGAGGCAGACCTGAAAAAGAGCAAGAATGCCATCCAAGTGGCGAAGGACAAATACCTCGTGTGTTCATGCTCTCCGTCTAAGTCTGATACGGCATATAACTCATCGCGCTTCAGATCGCTGCCAGTGTGAGCGCCTGCAAGGACCGCTGTGCGAGGGCTGGGGACATGTTGCTTTGCACGGAACTCGCACAAGTCATGGCACTGCGGCTCGACCAGTCGCTTGCCGAATTGACTCCTGACGAAGCAAAGCAACTGGTCGAGCTATTGGAGAAGGTACGTGATCTGATCCTCCTATCCCAGCGCAGCTCACGTCTCGCAGATGCTGGATGTCTTGGCCAGCTCAGACAACGGCAAGGACGCCAAGCAACATATCGGGAGCGCGATGATAGATCGGGCCGAGTTCAATGTCATTGTCAAGCATATTGACCAAGCCCTGAAGGAAGTGCGAAGTTGGACTGGTGTACATCATGAATACAAGGTCCTCACTGGCCACATCAAGCTCAAGCAGCCCCTGCCCATCCCAAGCGACTCGCACTACACCGAGGTGTATCGTGGGTGGTATGCGAATACGCAGGAGGTGCGATCAACAGACGATCTGACGTCTGAGGCTCGCTAAAGAGGCACTGACAGGTAGCATTGAGGCGCTTCGTCCTGAGGTTGGACGCCAGCAAGGCTGTTTTCGTATGTATCTCACACGCTTTGGTGTTGACGTAGTCCTGACATGGATTGACTCGAACAGCGCCTGCAGAAGGAGGTCACGATTTGGTCGCGACTTGTTCACCCTAACATTCTTCCTTTCATCGGCATCATTGACGTAGAGATAGGTCGTCAAATGATCCCAGCCTTGGTTTGTCTCCCCGTGGTTTACGGCAGCAATTACTAACGGGATTTTTCTCCAGGTATCACCGTGGCAGGAGAATGGCAATATTGTGAAGTAAGTCAAAATTAATATCTATGCATAAATCGGCTGCTCGAGCCTTGTGTTCAGTTATACGCAATACCATGTCGACTACAACAGATTCAACCTGGTACGTATATGTCACGTGCGTATCTTGGAGCGTGACTTCTCACGACGGCCCGGGTGCCCATGTTCTTGTAGCTTGCTGGGGCCGCTGCAGGCCTCGATTACCTACATAGTCAAGGATATGCTCACGGAAATGGTGAGTCTCGGTCGATAATCTTACATGTCAAATACAGTCCGCTGACGATCGCATCCACAGTCAAAGGGGTATGTCGTATCACTCCACAGAACGCGCTGACCGTACTGACCACGCAATTTATCTTGAACCGGAAAATCATCAGTCTAATATCCTCGTTAGAGCCGTCACGGAAAAGGTGAGTTTGAATGTGAGCTCAAATGCGTGAATGACTAAAATTGTGTGGTAGGTCGAAGCTGTAGTCGCAGACTTTCACATGGCGAAAATCATGCAGGACGACCTCACCAAGGACCAGTCCGTCGCGAATACAACAACACGAGACACCGCACACAACTGGATGGCTCCGGAGCTCTTTGCCCCGCCTGAGGTGCATGAGGAGCCCACAGCTGAGGGAACGGAGGTCATGAAGAGTGTAGAGGTCACGAGCACTGAAAAGTTCAAGGCACAAGAGGTCA
Organism: Phanerochaete sordida; assembly: GCA_019973155.2. Taxonomy (NCBI): domain Eukaryota; kingdom Fungi; phylum Basidiomycota; class Agaricomycetes; order Polyporales; family Phanerochaetaceae; genus Phanerochaete; species Phanerochaete sordida. The sequence continues at coordinate 1,052,204 of BPQB01000004.1, forward strand.
AGCCGACCGCCAAGAGCGACGTGTGGTCCCTCGGGATGGTCATCCTAGAAGTCCTTACGGGCATGGAACCTTTCCAGAAGCGCATTCAGATAGGAAGCGAAACGCGCATCAAGAAGGTGAACCCCAGCACGATCCCTGGACTCGTGGCACAAGGGATAACGCCTGAGCGCCCTGTCGGAAATTACTGGATTACGGACCCAGTATGGGAGCACCTGAAGCATCAGTGCTGGCAGAAGAAGCCGGAGCTTCGCTCAGACATGGCGACAGTGCACAAGCGTTTGTTAGAACTCGCCGCTGCCCATGACGTCGCACATCCCCCTCAAGTCCAGCTCGTTACAGTTTAGTATTATATTACAGTGTCTACCCACGAAACGTTACGCATCGCTGCATACGATTTGCCCTCCCATGAGATGCACTGTGTTCAACCGTGGCTGCTCTGGCTGGCATTCGTCCGGAATCTGGCCATCATAGATACCTTCCATATTTATCGCAGCACTTTGTGATATGATCAGGAGCGCTTCCCCTGGATACCTTGTACTCGAAAACGACGAGGTTCGAGCTATTGTCCGATATATAGGTCTGTGGACACATGTGTGCCAGTTGCTGAGACTAACCCGAATTATTGTTGTGCGGCAGCCTACGCCCAACGCCGCTGCTGTGGCCTGGCTGGACATCATAGCTCCAGCGCTGGTGGTACAATAAGAACTTCCCGCAGTACCCACGCAGAATGCAGAGGGCCATCCGCTTACGGCGGAGGCGGTGCTTGCAACCTGCCAGATATGCTCGAGCGTCATGAAAACCCTGACAGCTGGCGTTGACATCGCGTCGCGCGCGACACGGACCGAGTGCGCGTGAGACAAGGACAGCCGCCTCGAGGCCGGGGCAATGCAGGTGTATAAGGATCGCCGGGACGCGCAGGCAGTACATGCACAGTTCCCTCTCCGCGCACGACCACACAGCATGACGCTGTCGACGTTCATCACCCACCCGTACGCCGTGAACGCTGTCAACGCCGCGAGCGGCGTCGCCAGCCTCTCGCCCATCCCTGGCGTCTCCGTCGTACCCTCGCTCATACAGCAGATACAGCAGATCGTGAAGGAGGCGAAGAACAACCAGGTGCGCCACGATAAATCCCTTTTCTTTGTCGCCCCCTTCTGACGCACCTGGGCGAGCAGGAGGCATGCCAGACGCTGGCAGAGAAATGCTCAAACTACGGCGAGATGTTCGCGAAGCACTACCACGAGATCCAGGGCACCGCGATGCATGCACCTGTCAAGGATGCAGAAAGGTGCGCGCGGCATTCTCTGTGGCTCTCCAAGCTTTCTTATACGGCAAACGCAGATTGCTCAGAGAAGCTGCGGAGAAGCTGCAAGTGTACAGCAACTGGGGCTTCTGGCGCACTTTATGTGAGTATGTAGCGCGTCTTCATGGGCAATTCTAATGCTTTGCACAGTCAATGGCGATAAGATGCAAGCCGATCTGAAGGCCAGCGCCGCCACTCTCGATAGTGCCATGGCGGACTTCAGCGTAAGTAGCTGGTGGACCGGCCCAAGCGGACTAGCAAGGTGCTGATAAAGTATTAGGTCACTGGCACTATACGCAACTATACCGAGGTGAGGACTATGAACGTCAATGTCAGCGCACAGTTGGCCGAACTTCAAGACGGCGTGAGCGAGCTCCTCCAACGCAGGGGCAGCGCGTCGACTGAGGACGACATTATATTTGCGCAAAAGGCGAAGCAGGTATTTTCTTTCGCCCGCATCTCCTTATTGTCTTCTCTGATGATCTCCAACAGCTGCTTGCGACCGCTGACGACTCCAGGCTCGAGATCGCGGGCATGCAAGTGAACCAGACGCAGTTCAACGTGATCGTGAAGGAGATCACCAAGACCCTGAAGCAAGTGCAAGGACGCACTGGCGTGGAACACAACCTCACTGTACTGGAAGACAAAGTTACACTCAGATCGACCATACCGATCCCCAGCGAATCTCACTACACGGAGGTCTATCAAGGGTACTATCAGTTCACGCAGCTAGTAAGCTCGTTCCTACGAATGTGATTAAAATCGTTGATGAACATGGAATTGGGTAGGTTGCGGTACGGTGCTTCCGTAACAAGACCGATTCAGAAAAAGCAGTCAAGGTACGCCTGGCCATCTTTTGGCCTTGCATATATCCATACAAGCACGATCGTGACGATGTTATGCAGCGCTTCAAGAGAGAGACCGAACGGTGGTCGCAACTCCACCACAAGCACGTTCAGCCTCTTATCGGCATCATGTACGTTACGATTAGCAAAGACCTGACCAACGCGGCGCTGGTACGACATTCCACCTTCGTCCTGATAGGGTGTTCATCTGGCACTGCGGCAGGTATCGCCGTGGCAAGAAGGAGGCAATATCCGGCAGTAAGCGTCAGTATAGGTGCTCGGATGCGCATACTGATGTGTCCAAAGATTCATTCAGGAACATGTTACACACAATAGGTATTACCTGGTATGTGGGTACCATCTCCGACTGATCTAGCTGTGCTCATATTGCGCTAGCTTGCAGGAGCTGCGTCAGGACTCGACTATCTACATAGTCAGGGGATGTCACACGGTAACAGTAAGTGTTGCACAATTATCTATATCGCCTTGTACTGACTAACTGTTCGCAGTTCGAGGGGTGCGTGAACCGACTTGGCTCGAGACGCATTGATCTGACCTGGCTTCTATTACCAGACGAATGTTCTGATCACCGCTGAGGCAGGTCGCTCAGCATTCTACTATCTCCAGCCCCGATTGACATGCTCTCTAGGGCGAAGCTGTCATCTCCGACTTCCACATGTCAAAAATCATGAGCGATCTCACCAAAGACTCGTCTGCGATGCACACCGTGACTCGCGACACCTCGCCCCGCTGGTCGGCGCCAGAGCTCATGATGGGGCAGAACAAGACACCGAACCCGAAAAGCGACGTGTGGTCCTTCGGGATGGTCATCCTGGAGGTCCTGACGGACGAGTTCCCGTACGCGAGCTGCAAGAACCCGAACCAGGTCCCCATCATGCTCATCCAGCGGAAAATGCCGCCGCGCCCGCAGCAGAACCACTGGGTCACGGACCCGGTTTGGCGCCTCATGGAGGACTGCTGGCGGATGGACACCGAGATTGCGCTGCGCCCGGACATGGCGACCGTGCGCGACCGCTTGGCAGAAGCCGCCGACGACTACGCCACGCGACCACCGCCCATCCCCCAAGAGATATGAGCATGTCAAGTAACTCTGGAGTTTCTCACACCCATCCCCCACACTCACTCTCGGATAAGTTTCGCTGCTCTTCACGGTCTGGGTTCCTAGATACCTTCCATATGCGGCATAGGATACTTCTCTGATACCATCATACTCGTCCCCGATCACCTCTAGATTTCTTGAGCGCCGAGCTCTGGCAGAGGCTTGTAATTTAAATCATGACCTGCTGAACCACATCCTTCTCAGTCTCTTCACGCGTGCACGCCCCCACGACCGACACGGACCCATGGCGGTCTCTCTAAAAGCCGAGCCGAAGGAGACGACCATCCCCGCGCCCGCGAAGCCCAAGGTCGACGAGGGCGAGCGCAAAAAGGCCCTCGAGGTCATCTCAAAGTTCCGCCAGGCGACAGCATGGCAGGTGCACCGTTGGCCGCTGGAAAAGAAGACCGTGGACCACAAGACAAAGATACACCTGCCGCGGTCGTACCTCGCCACGGCCGGGGAGGACGTCAAGACCGTGTGGGCGGGCTCTGACCTCAACCAGATCGTGCACCAGCACTACTTCGATGCCCTGGACCTGGTGTCGGACGAGATCCCGAAGAAGAGCGCGAACTTCGTGACACCAGATGCTGTCACGGTGCGAAGGTGCGTTGTTGCACGACGCGCAGGACCAGAGAACTGAGACGGAGGTCGTACCAGGCACGAGTACCTCGGTCCAGACCCGCGGATAGCAGGGTACCGCTTTGATGCCGACGGCGAGGTTCACGTCAAGTGGTGGGATAGCTTCCTTGGGGATTTGTGGATGGACAAGGGCAAGTGGAAGTGGGACGTGAAAATGACAGAGGACGGAAAGTGGGTGGAAGTGGACGACTGAGGCACCCACAAACTTGAAGGCACGCACGCACATCCACCTTAGACTGCACTTATTTGGACACCCCAGCATTACTGCATACTCACACATGTTACACGCACACATCTTGTATGTCTCTAGTATCCGAAACCACGTCCGCCTGTGCTCTCGCCCGCCGCTACAGCAAGGTGCGCTTTCAAAGCGTCGGTCATCGCTCCTACGTCCGACGTAACATTGATCTTTGCAAAGCCTGATCAGACATCTCTTGGCAAGCAGCCGGCAGCAAACCGCACTTACCATGTCGAAGCCTTCCTTTGCACGCCTGGCTGATTGCTCTCCAGAGATGCAGTAGATGGCACTGCAAGAAGAGTCAGGACGCTGTCAACATCATTCGCATTGGCTACGTACCATTTCTTGTTCGCTTTGTGGGCTACCTCCAAGATCTTCTGAATAGCTTTCTCGACCTCTGGATGTGGGTCTGGATTCGGGGCTGGGAGGCCGAGGGACAGGGAGAGGTCATACGGCCCGATGAACACTCCGTCTGCGTTATGTCCTGGTGAGCATGCGCGCGGCGATTGGGCGAAGACTGTACGTACCCAACCCTTCCACGGCGCAGATAGCTTCGATGTTGGCGTACGCCTGCGGGGTCTCGACCTGCGTGAGGACGAGCACGCTCTCGTTGGCTATCTTGAGGTAGTCTGCGGCGGATACGCCCCAGGACGCTTGGGTGTAAGGGCTGCCATAGCCTCGAGTGCCGACGGGAGGGAAGCGTGCAGCTGACACCACAGCCTGCGCTTGCTCCGCGGTGGAGACCTAGCCGACGCCTCAGCTGACAGGTGCGCGTCCATGCGCAAAAGTAGCTCACCATAGGCACGATGACGCCTCGTGCACCTGCGTCGAGGGCGTACTTGATTTGCCAGGTCGCGCTCGCCTCGGCTGCGGGGCCAGTGGCTGGAACGCGAACAAGGATGCTCGGCGCGCTCTGCCCGAGGCCCGAGACGGCTGCGACAGTCTCTGCCGCGCCTGGCTGCAGCGGCGTGAGGCCGTGCTCGCAGTCCAGCACCAGCCACGAGAGGTGCGGGGACGCGGCTGCGACGGTGCGGGCTGCGAACGGACTCGAGAGAGTGATCCACGCGCCAAAGGCGGGCTTGGACGCCTTGAACGCCTGCAGGAGAGGGTGCGACGCCATGGTGTGCAGCGACGATGAGCGCGAGGGCGGGAATGCTGCGCGGACGGTTCCCAGGATATTGGGCGTATATATGCGGCGTGGCTATCGCGGGCTTCTGAGCGTGCGACGGTCATGGGGTTGCCACGCACGGGCCGCCTCTGGCTCTGGCGGAGACGTCATGCGCCTTCGCTGCGAGAATTCGTGAAAATAGCGCAAATTCATGCAGCTGGCTGGGGCCATCGACAGCTCTGTGTGCACTGCGGGATGCTGGCTGAGACGGTGCACAGGAGGTCGCCCCGCACGAGCCATGCTCAACCACGTGGTGGGGGCGTCTGCAGGCTGCGGGGAACAAACGTTGAGCAGGCTGCTGGAGGCAGTGAGACCTGGGCTGTGCGGTCGTCGTCGAGCATGAAGAAGATATGAACACGAGCAGGAGAATGCATACACAACGTCTGGGCTGCGGAGGCGCGAGGCTCGCGGGAAGAGGCGTGGCTTGAGATGTCGAGTGGCCCGGTGTAGCTGGGCGGCAGCCAAATCATGGCCAAACAAAGGCCTCTCTCACTTGTTCATCGTTGTCGACGGTGCGCACGATGCCTCCATTCTCAAATGCCCAGCCCCCAGTACCCCTGCCGGCCCTATACCTATACCCCCTCAACGACTCCTTCGTCCCCAAGCATATTTCCCTCGTCAGCAACCAACGTGTGAAGATTGGTCGACAGACAAACGCGAAGACAGTGCCCGCGGAGCGGAATGGCTATTTCGACTCAAAAGTGCTATCGAGACAGCACGCGGAGGTGTGGGAGGAGAACGGCAAGGTGCGTGGGTCGTCCCTGCTAGACGGGGCCCATTCGTCTGCCTCCAGTCTCCCTTGATTGACGATGGGCCGTCTCCCACCACTATCCTCATGGCTAACACGTATCACCCCAGATTTTCATTAAAGACGTCAAGAGCTCAAACGGAACGTTCATTAACGGCGAACGGTTAAGTCCAGAAGGACTTGAGTCACAACCCTTCGAGCTCAAAACTGACGACATAGTGGTACGTGCACGCCCGCGTCACAAGCCCGTTGCAAGCCCCAACCGTTCGTCTAGGAATTCGGCATCGATATTGTTGGCGAAGACAACACCACCATCGTCCACCACAAGGTCGCCGCACGCGTCGTCTGTGTCTTCTCCGAGCAGGATGCCCAGGCTGCCGCGCGTGCGGAAGCGCAACAAAATCCCCCGACGTATGGTGCGCTGGGCGGGCAGGGCCCGGGGATGGCTAACCAGCCGGGTGCGTTTGGCTTTGCTGGTGCGAATGGTGCTGGCGCGAACAACGTCATGCCAGGTGTCCAGCGGCGGCAGACGATGCAGGGGGGTCCTGGGCTCGTCGGCATGGGCGGGATGGGAGGCAGCGCACGCCCGCCGGGCAAGAGCGGCCTGACCTTCGACCATATCCTCAGCCGCCTGCAGGGCGAGCTGCAAAAGAGCCGCGAGACGGGCGCCGAGCTGCACTCGTTGACGAATGCGATGAACGACATCCACGAGACGCTTGGCGGCAACATCGTGCGTGTGTTCCGCCTCTTCCCTCTCCCGTCTGCTCATGTGTGCATCATAGCCCCCCGCTGCAGGTCCATATCCCCAGACGCTGCCACCCGTGGTGCCTCCACAGGCACAACGACCGAACGATGCATCCGCTCCCGCGCAGGCGTCTAGATCGCCCGACGGTTCCTCATCGGCGCTCAACGAGCTGCAGTCGCAGCTGCACGAGACGCAGATGTCCTTGGCGAGCCATATGGACAAGATACGCAGTCTGGAGGGTATGCTTGCGGAACACGACGCAATCAAGCGGGAAGTATCGGCAATGCGAGAACTCATGGAGGAGCGCAAGCGCGAGATGGAGTTACTCAGATTGCAGACGCAGAGCCCGACAAACCTCCGGAGACAACGCTCACGGTCGGAGGACGACTACGCCTCGGACGATGACGACGCGCGCAGCATTGCAACGGTTGTTCCGCACGAGCTGGAGCGTGTGGACGAGGAGGATGAGGAGTCGCTTGCCGCGGATGAGGAGGCCGAGCGAAGACATCGCCAGGACGAGCTCCGGCCCCGGACACCGGAGCCGACTGGGATGGGCATGCACGAGGACGACGACGAGCCCTCGGCTTCCTCGTCACATCTGCGACCACAGTCCCCGCCGGCACCTGTGATCTCGGACGAGCTTGCCCAGCGATTGTCGACGCTGTCGAACCAGCTCGAGTCTGCGCTTGAGCTCTCCCGGTCGCTTCAGCAACAGCACGCGACCGCCCAATCGACGATCTCCTTGCTCGAGTCGAAGGTCGCTACGCTTGAGTCGCTCGTCCAGGCGACTCAGGCGCAAGTGCAGGCACAGACCGAGACTCAGCAGGAGATCGCGCGATCTGTTGAGGACGTCAAGACTGCTGTCGCCGCGGTCCCCGCTGCGCCAGCACTAGCCAAGGAGGAGTCGACACAGTTCATCACTGAGCTGGTGAACCAATGGACCAAGAAGGTGGAGGGCCGATGGAGTAGTGTTCAGGAGGAGTGGAACGAGGAGCGAGAACGTCTCCGGAAAGCGAAAGAGGACTGGGAGCTTCAAATGAAGAAGATGGAAACCAGCTTGGAGTCCACTTCGGCGAAGGTGGACAGCGGACTCGCGTCGTTTGCTTCCTTTCAGGTCCAACATCACCAGGCTCCGAACGGACACGCGAAACTAGGTCTCGTTACCCCTCCCAGCCCACGCAGCCTCTCCGCGGAGTCGACGCGCCCACGAACGAAGAAGCGGCGTTCCAGCTCGTCCCGGGGGCGGTCACGGTCACGTTCGGAGTCTCCGACACGGGTCAACGGCGGCGAGCACGACGAGGCGTCCTCCACGAGCTCGCGGCTGCGGCACCGGGCGTCCTGGGACTCGGACGACGCGGCGCACGGGAACGGATCGGCCAAGTCGATGGACGGCTCGGAGGTGCGCCCGAATCCGAACATGCAGCTTCCAATCACTCCTGAGCCGTCATTGCTCGAACAGCCAATCTCTGGACGCCTGCCCGCCGCGCTGACCGAGGCCCGCGCGAAGGAGCCGCCGAAGGACGTGGTGAGCCCTGCCATGCATGCCACGGAGACCCTCGTTGACCATGCGGCTCAGCATCCGCTGAACAACATGCAGACGATGTTCGGTGTGATCGTCGTCGTGGCAGCTGCCGCGGCCGTCATGTGGCGAGTAAAGCCCGACGGATCGTGAGCCTGGCAAACCGTCTGCGCTGTATGGCCCCCTCATATCCTCGGATGGTTTACTTATTACCCTCAAGATCTCTCTGGAACTTGTGCCTTACTGTTCTGTTCAGCTTTCATCTTCTCCGGTCTTGCCTAGTTTGTGTAGCCAGCCTAAGTGCGAGTCGTTCGTTGTTTTGCGTTGCATATATGTATGTCTCCTCTCCTTACCCTCTCTCCTCCGCATTTTACGTTTACTCCGCCAGTATAACTTAAACCCATAATGACCTCTCATGACGTATAAACATAGTCCGTTTCGTATGCATGGAAGACGGACAAGCGTTGATTATTGCTGCCGGCCAGCATTATTCTTTCCAACCTTGCAGATTATGCAGACCTGCGTTCCGAGCCGTTCTTATGGTAGCTGACATGTAAGCGTTCTCGAGCCGGAAGGCGTCCGAGGTAGACAGACTCATATGCCACTGCACAGCCGCGATTTCCGCGGAGCGTGCCCTCACAGCAGAACGCCTGTGCTCCGCGATGTCCACCCACGTCCTGCACGCGTGCTGCGATCGCGCGAGAGGGATCCCTGGAAGTCCAGCTTCCGCATGCACACAGCGCGAAGTACAAGGTTCCCCAAGGTTCGCTACAAGGTTCCGCTCCCGCATCAGCTGGGCGAGCAGCACGGGTACAAGGGCCCATCGAACCCTAACACAGGGAGCAACCGCCTCGTCCGAGCTGTCAGAGTACCGTCCGTCAGAAACCGTCAGAGCACTGTAACCGTCAGAGCACTGTAACCGTCAGAGCACCGTCAGGACACCATCCGAGGCCCCCGCCGCTGGGCCGCATGCAATCTGTCAGCGTGCGGCACCTTCTCGCCAACGCCGCACGATTGACGGCGAGCCAAACATAACCGGTACCGCGCGGCGGAAGCGCAGGGGCGACGTCGGACGATGGCAGTGCGCGGCGGGCGCGCGTCCTCATCAACGCGCGGGGGCCTTCGCGCTTCGTGCTCCTTCGCGGCGACGCCCCGCGGCAGATGGCAACACGCAGCTGCTTCTGCAATATGGGCTATCACTGTTCAACATTCAATATTCGATTTCGGCGGTCGTTAGAGTATACATGGGTGCCAGATTACGCGGTGCGACGGAGCGCGGCGCCCCGCCGTTGCTGCTGCTGCGCGTGGGCCTGGGAGGCGAGGCCCGCCCGCCACGGGAGCGGACGGGGCCTGCGCCGCGCGCGGCGGGGCCGTGGGGGCGCCGATAAGGTGTGAAGCGTGCGGGGGCGCGCGCGGGGCCGGCGGCGGCGCGAGGACCTGCTGGGAAGAAGCGTGGGATCAGCATGCTGTGTGACGGGCACAGGGACGGAAGTGGGGGCGAGAGAAGGCGGCCGCGAAGGAGGCAAAGGAAGGCGCGAAGCGGGGGGCGGGAGCGCTGGGGGCGATAACGCCACAAGGGCGAGCGAGCGAGGCCCTTGCCGTGCCTGGCAGGCACTTTGATAGCAGTGCACTGCTGATCCAGGCTGTGGGTGCAGGAAGCGTGCGCCTCGGACGCTGCGACCGATAAGCAGAGAGATCCAGGCTATTTCTACAGGACAAGGGTACATCCGGGAGCTAAGTGAGGCAAATAAAGATAACGGATCAAAGGGAGCATAGAGCCAAGGAGGAAACGCGGGTCTAAGACATGTCGAGAAAGGACACATACTCTTGTTCTTCATGCAGAGTTGGCAGCGACGGCGTGGACATCGAGTGGAAGCGCGCTTGCATCACCGGCGAGGGAAGGGTCGTCGGAGGTGATGGGAAGTCGAACGCGCGGTGCGTGGGCGTGGGTGGGAGCGAGCTGAGGGAACTTGACACGATAGACGGGGAACTTGGAGCTGAAACAGACGAATCAGAAGTCGGGGAGGGCGTGAGCCGATTACGGACGCCGAGGGGTGAGGCATACTGGCGCGACGAGGACGACGCCGAGGACGACGTCGAGGTCGATGCGCGCAGAATTGCTTGTTGGCGGCGTTGCGCAAGGAGGGTGCTCTTCGACCTTGCACCAGCATGCCTCGTAAGGAGTCACTCCTTTGGATTCCCGCTGAGGTTTATCGCGGGCTCCTCCTGGATGTCCTTCTCCTGGGGCATGTGCTGATTCGTGAGCTTCTGCCAGACCTTGGCGATACGGTCGCGTGAGGCGCTCCGGTGTTCGGGGTCGCGTGAATGGGAGCGTGACCGAAGGATGTTCCCTGCCCCACCACGTCCGGTGGCTTCGTAGTCTGCGTGGTGGTGCGGTGGCAGCGTCTCTGGCCCAGGGCTGTGCAGGTCTGTAAGGTTCGCAGCGCCCCCTCTGCCCGTCGAATGGCTTTCCAGAAGTCAGCGGGGAACCATGGCAAAAAGATCGAAGGCGACGTACATCCCGTCGTGCTCGTGCTGCGCGCGATAGAGGTCGCTCTCGTCGGCATATTCGCCGTCTGGGCCAAGGGCGATGTTGCCCATGCCACCGCGTCCGGTAGAGTGGCGGGGGCTATCAGGAGCGCTGCTGCCGAAGAATCCTGGGCCCCGGGAGCGGGAGCGTGAGGTGGAGATGTTGCCGACGCCGCCTCGCCCGCTGGACCGCTGGAGTGGAGGCGAGATAAGCACACACAAAGTCCGAGAGAAGCGTTGATGGGCAGGGCCCTGACGTACGATGGCAGACGCTCTGGCGCCAGCTTCTTCGATGATGGTCCGTTCGTAGGCTGCGGTGTTTGCAGAGTTGTCCGAGAGGATGGACGCCGTGTGCGGATGGCCCTCGGCAACCTGCGACGCGGCGCGCGCCCGCGACTGAGACCGGATGTTGCCTACCCCGCCCCGCCCGACGGACTTGGCCTGGACAGCATCGGTCAGCGGGTGTGCTCCGCGGGGAACGGGGCCAGGGACCCCCAGGAGCCGTGTACTCGCCTTGTCGCCGTCGACGCTGACCTCGCGGCCGCGCATGGGCGAGTAGCTGTGGCTATGGCTGCCTTCACTGTCGCGCGGGTTGCTGGGCGAGGCCTTGATGTTGCCCGCTCCGCCGCGACCGGTCGATTTCTGCGCGCAGGGGTGCGGGGTCAGGGCCGCGACGCGCGCGGGCAGCATGGCGGCGGAGAGAGCGGCGGACGTACGAATGTTTCGCGTCCGCGGGGAACCGACTGCCTGCGCTCTTCGAGGTCGTCTTGAGCTGACATGGCGGAGTGGTGGTGGTGCGAAAGAGAGACGAGAAGGGAGTCAGGTCAGCGAGGTGAAGCTGGGGCAAGGACAGGAGTCAAAGAGGAGCTAAACTGGCCTTGGCCAGGGACGGCAGGGGCCGTCGGAAGACTGATAGATCTGTGCGAAATGGCCACGGATTCGCAGGAAGAGATTAGATCGAGGCGGGGTGTTTCAACGTCGAGCTTATCGCTGCCCTCCGCTGGCGCTTCTGCCCTTATCGCTAGGCACATTCCGCACCAGCTGCACGATAAAGTGACCCAAATGTTCGCGGGAGAAGAACTCACAGAGGTCCGCGAGCGTGTCCGAGTCCGTCGCCGTCAAGAACGACGCTCCGTCGCTTTCGTTGGCCTTGCTCGTGCTGCCAAACCACTTGGCGCTCAGCCCCGACAGCCGTCGCGTCAGGGGCGTCACGGTCGACGCCCGCGACGGCGACTTGGAGGGCCTGCGCTCGATGTCGGTCATGCTCGCGCGGGTGGGGGTGTCGTGGAGGTGAGTGTGCAGCGCTGAAAACTGGGAGGCCGACAGGCTTTTACCCTCGCAGTTCCCCGCCCCGGCGCCCCTGGTCTATGGTCCGGATGGTGCAAGCTTGTGCGCGTCCGGCGTCATGGGACTCACCCTGTCCTCGCTTTCCCTCCGCGGTTTCGTATGTCGTGACCAATGGCCAGGGCACTCGGTACCACGTTCCATGCGTGTTCCAGCGCCCTCGCCGTCCGCCTGCCTTTCTCTCTCCCGCCGGCCACCCCGCCCGGCCCCAGCGAGCGGAGATGACTTCACGAATAGGCAATTTCAGCCGCCAACTCAATAGCCTGCTGAGCCGAGCCTGTCGAATCCGGTGATGGGGAAAACTGCGCGACAATGCAGTGTGGAAGGCTAAATGGCGCGAGGCATGGCGTGGTGAGAGTCAAGGGCAGGGTGGCAGCAGGACATCAGCTGCTGCCGAGACCCACGCAGGCAGAACTGCAGTTGGCGTATATATCCTCCAGCGTAAACGTGCACCAGCGTAGATCACCGCCGGAGGATCCAGATGCCGTCGACGTTTAACTGAGCTGAGCTGAACACGCAAACTACACTGTCCGTATGTTTTCGTATTCAGGAGACGGCGGTCGACGGACGCGACAGCGCCCAACTTGGGTCACCGTTGCAGCGGCTTGGGAGCAGAAATCGTATACAAGGCACCTCGCGTCAACCATGCATTCGTCCTCTGCCATCAGCTGATGCTTACAGGGTGCCAGTCGAGGGCCCGGGACGTAGCATGTTCGTCGGAACCCTGGCATGCTTCACCTCATCCTCACACATGTACCTATGAACGTTCCTAGGAACCCAAAGCCTAAGAACTGCCGAGGGAAGGTTCACAGCATCCAGCAAATCTGGCAGTCGCACTGCACATTCCAATTTTCCAATCCCGCTACACAGCCAGAGCCGTCCCTACGCAGTCGTCCACCCCCGCAGCCTCGCCACGGTCGCAAGCACCGCGTCGCCCGCGTCGCCCTCCCGGAGCCGCTCGCGCCCCGCCGCGTCGTCGAGCTCGACGTACTCCTTCCAGCGCTCGAGCGCCGCGTCCTCGATGTTCAGCGCCATGACGATGCTCGCGAGGTACCCGAGGTCCGACGCGAGCTGCGCCGCGCCGCTCGCGCTCAGGAAGCGGATCGCCGGCAGCACCTGCGCCGTCAGGTGCGCGAGCAGCGAGCGGCCGAGCGACGCGAGCCACGCCGCGGACACCGCCTCGGGCGTGAGCTCGGGCGGCGCCGCGGGCGCCGGCGGGCTCTTCAGCGAGAGCGACGACGCGCGCCGCGCGTGCGCGTGCGGCGCGGCGGCCTCGGGCGCGGGCTCCGCGAGCGCGCGCAGCAGCTCCGCGCCGATGTGCGGGAGCGTCTCGAGCGAGAACGCGAGCGCGTCGTCGTCCGCGTAGACCTCGAACAGGCGCGGGAGGTTCAGCAGGCCCTCCGCGACGCGCTGCATCGTGTCCGTCGGCGAGAGCGAGAAGGTCGGGACGTGCACCTCGCTGAGCGCGCTGCCGGCCGCGCCTGCGCCTGCGCCCGCGCCGCGCCGCCGTGCGTCCGCTTGCGCGACCCACACGGGCGATGACGGGTAGCCCGCGAGCCGCTTGCGCAATGGCGCCAGAATGGTCTCTTGCAGCGCGACCTGGCACGCCTTCGCGAAGCCCGAGATCGCGTCGCGCGCACCCACGAGCAGCGGCGCCGCCTGCGTGGGGCCCGGGGTCAGGTGGAAGACCTGCGAGGGCCGCCGGGCTTCGGCGCCGGACGCAGGCGGCGTCGGCGTGAGGAAGGGGTCGCCACGGGACTGGCTCTGCGTGTGCAGATCGGGGTCCACGCGCTCGAGCAAATCGTGCAGCTCCATGCTGTTCAGGCTCGACTGCGCCAATAGCTGCACGGCGCCTCGCGTCGTCCCGGAGATGTGCAGGCCCGCGGGGTCGGCGCGCATGAGCCTGAACGTGTGCGACAGCTGGACAAGCGAGCCGCGCAGCTTGCCCTCGAACTTGAGCACGCAGTCGTGCAGGTCGCGGATGGCCTCCAGCGTGTGCAGCAGCGACTGTATGTCGGCCCAGTCCTTCGGCGTGTAGTCCAGGTCGGAAAGGTCGCCAGACGCCGAGGCCATAGCGGGCGACGTCTGTGCGGAGGATATCTCCGCGTTCGAGTTGTCGACGAACGTCCGGAGAAACGTATCCAGCGCCTCCACGAGCCCCGCCGCGGCATACCCGTGCGTGAACGCCATGCAGCGGGCGATCGCCTCATCCGCAGCGCTGACGACATCCACCGCGCGCTCGCGGACGAGCCGCGCGCGGTCCTGCGCGGGCCCGGGCTCCTCGCGCATGATCCCGCGGAGCGCGTCCGTGAGGCAGCGGTGCTCCCAGGAGCCGTAGTCGTTCTGGAAGTCGAGGAACGGCTCGAAGAGCTCCTGGTCCCACGCCGGCTGCGCCGCGTCGCCGGGCGCCGCGAGCGGGTGCCCGCTGATCGACGCGCGGTGGGGGCCGACGCGCCGCGAGATGGACATGCGCGCGGACGAGCGCCGGCGGAGGTGGCCCCTGCCCGCGGACGCGTCCCCGTCGCCCGGCGCGGGCGCCGGCTGCGCGGCGAAGCCGATCTTCTCGAGGATCCTGTCTGTCGCGAGGGCAAACTCCTGGGCCGCCTGGTACGCCGCGACAAGCTGCGGGAGCGCCGCGGCGCCGTGGTGCGCGGCCGCCGCCGCGAGGCGCTCGGGGACGCTGGGCTGCAGCGACGAGAGCGTCGCCGTGATCAACGTCGCGAGCGTCGACTGCGGGTCCGGGAAGATCGCCGCGATCGCGGTGCGCTCCGTCTGCAGCATCGCGAGGAACGCCTGGAAGAACGCGGGGAGGAACTGCGCGAGCGTCGGCGCGCCGTCGCCCGCGTCCGCGTCGCAGTCGCGCAGGCGCGCGCGCTGCCACTGCTCGAGCAGCGCGGCCTTGCGCGAGCCGTAGTAGTAGTTGCGGAACTCGCTCTCGCGCTGGATGTTGCAGAAGATCGCGAAGTAGTTGCGGCAGACGGCGACGTCCTGCGAGTTCACGGCCGCGACGAGCGCGGAGCTGAGCGCGGCCTCGAGCTGGTTCTGCAGGCTCACCATGAGCGTCCGCCGCGCGTCGTACTCGGGCGTGCCCTCGAAGACGACCATGCTCTTGCTCGCCTCGGAGAGCCGCTCGGCCGCGCGCTCGTAGTTCTGCTCGCCGAGCAGCGAGATCACGTCCGACTCGAGCGTGCTCCAGCTCTCGGCCTCCTTGAGCACCTCGCGCGCCGCCTCCATGTTGTGCTTGACGGTGTCGAGGAAGTGCAGCCGGTCCAGCGCGGCGTTCGTGTCTGCAGCTACGGAAGCCTTCGACTTCGTCTCGACGTTGTGCAGGAGGGCTTGCAGGGAGAGAGCGCCTTCGCGCATGAAGTGCAGGTCGTACGTGAGACGCGAGGCACCGCGGGATATGTCGTCGATGAGGCGTTCGACCTGTGTGGTTGTGTCTTCGCTCGCGAGTTCTAGGGTCCCGACGAGCTGGGTGACGCGTCGATCCAGGTCGCCGAGTGCAGCAGGCTGGGTTGTGGGGGATGTGAACGTCTCGTCCACGTCAAGAATGTCGTTGATCCACGACACCACGTCTTCATGGTTCTCCAGGGACTCCAGCAGCTCCTCTGTCGTCAAGCTCATGGTAGCGTCCTCGGCCGGACTCGCCACCTCTGTGCCGTCATCCATCTGCGAACACGCTCTTCAGACATTTGACGACAGTGTGGATGGGATTGACCTTCTGGCTCACGTTCATGAGGCTGGGAGCTTGAGAAGCGAGAGCAGATGAGCAACGCACACAGATGCCCAAGATGTGTTTCAAATAGTATGGACGGCACTCAAGGTGTCACGCTCCGGAGAGGTGAAGTGGTCGGTGGTCAAGGGAGTTATGGGCGCTTACACGTGCCCGCGCTTTGCGTCTTCCGCGCCGAAACGTTGAAGTCACAACAACAATCTCAAGTGCAGTTAAATTCGTGAAAAAATTTGAATGTTGATGACCAGAGCAAGCGCAGATAATGGGAGATGTAGTGTATACGATAGCACAGCGACAGAAACTATGTAGCGACCTGGGCATGCCCGGCCTGCTCCCTCCATTGCTTGAGCCAGTCCACGGGCTGGCTCTGTTTCGTGAGGGCCTTTTCGATTTTGGTGAGTGTCCACGTGAGCCACGCCTTGTCTTTCCGCTGGTTGCGCGCCTGGGGGTCCGTCGGGTACGCCCACGCCGCGGGGCTGTCCTTCGCGGCGAGCTCCTGGAGCGCGGGCACGAGCGCGTTCGCGACGGTCAGCGCCTCGGGCGTCGCGGCCTTGAAGCACGCCGACGTGAGCATCGCGCACGCGACAAAGTCCTGCGCGACCGCGGGCAGCTTGTACACGGCGTGCAGCGCGGAGAGCGTGATCGCGTCCTGGAGCGGGTGCTCGACGTGCAGCGCGTGCAGCAGCTGCCGCGCCGCGAGCGCGTCCGTCAGGTCGACGCCGTACTTCGGGTGGTCCGTGAACACCTTGAGCGCGAGCTGCGGGCAGCGCAGCTCTTCGCAGCGGCCTGCGGGGCGGAGCACGGTGTCAGCAGCGCGCCCTGCGTAGCGAGAACCGGGCACGTACGGACGAACGCCATGACCATCTTCGGCTTCCACTCCCGCCGCGACTCCCGCCACTTCGGGAAGAGCTCCACGACCTGCTCGAGCTGCTCCTTCGTGAGCGCAAGCCCAAAGAGATGCGTCCACGCCGTGTCGCGGACCTGCTCGGGCTTGCCCGCGCGGCGCGCAGGCGGGTGCAGCCCGGTGCGCTCGCCGACGAACTGCAGGAGCGCGGCGAACCGCTCGGTGCGCTGCGCCTCGTCGAGCCGCCCGCGGAGCCTGCGGCCGGCGGGCGTGCGCGCGGGCGCGGGGGCCGCCGCGGCCGCCTCGGCGGGCACCGGGGCGTCGCCGGTGCCGAACATGTCCGCGAACATCGAGTCGTCGTCCTCGCCGAAGAGGTCGTCCGAGCCCGCGGCCTTCTTCTTCTTCGCGAGCGCTGCGGGCGGGCAGAGGTTCGTTTAGCACGGGCGCGCACAGCACGGACAGCGGGGCGCACCGGAGGGGCTTGCATGCAGGTGCCGGGCTGCAGGCAGGGCGCGCGCGGCGGCGAGGGCACGCAGCGGCGGGCGGGCGGCGTGGTGGGCGCGGACGAGGGCGAGCATGGCGGAGAGGTGGATGTGCTGCTCAGAGGACCACAGGCGCCGAAGTGTTCACACGGGCGTTGCCGAGCGGGCGCGCGACCAAACTGCACCAAACAATTGCCGACGGCGGAGCGGGCGCCTCGCACTGGTAATTTTCACCTCGACGCCCGACGCGCTCCACGCCGCCGCCGCCTCGCGCTGCCCCGCGGCGGGCGCGGCAGCAAGGCTGCGGTGCGCGTGCGACAGCTTGCCGCAGCGGCGACGGATTATTCGGCCTAGCTCGTATCGCTGCAGTCCTTTATCAGCATGCACCGACGGCGTATCAGTCCGAGTCAGCGCGGCGTGCTGTGGTCAGGCGCGCCGGCGGGCAGGCAAGTTCGGTAGGTATGGAGAGATGCATTGAGAGACCTCACTGAAGACATGTCGGCGGCGCAGACTGCGAGTGCTTATATAACCAGGCGAGTGACCCTTTAGATTCTCCATCGAGGGGAACGTACTCACGCCCTCCCGACGTCGACAGATCCTGTGTACGGTGTATGATGACGGGGAGATGCTGTCCACACGTACGCCCGGTGAATAGAGACATGCATGGAAGTTGTCTCCTACGCCAGACTTGCCCTGCCTTGCTTCTTCGCTCTCTGGCATGAGGCTCTCGGGTCGTGCGACCAGGCGCATTTGACCATGTCAACAATCTCCCGAGGCCGCAGTTTGACTTCTGTCGCCAAGCACACCTCACCATTCCCTGCTGGCGACTCCTGCGAGGAATGGCCGTGCGATGTCCTATCGTTCGAACGAGTCTCGAGCACCAGCGACGAGTCTGGCCTCTGCGCTGTGGCACGCCGCGCACGATAGCAAGTGCCTGTGGCTGAGCGAATCTTCTTCCGTGGCGTTTGACCCTTGCTGACTCCTGGCTGAGGCTTTAGGGACGGGGCGTCGGGGACGCCACCTGCAGGCGTGCCGGGACGGCTTCGCAGGGCTAGGGCCACGCCAGGCACGGGTCGTTATCTCGGAAGGCGCGCGTTTCTGGACCAATGAAGGAGAGTTTGGAAGGTCTTTTCCGACGGTGCGTACGCTGTGCAGAGATAAGGGGCGCGCATCTATGACATACGCAGGCCAGATGCATCGCCCGTGCTGCAGGGCCGCTCGCACGGTGTCCCCGGGTTCCTGCGAGGCAAATCCCTGCCTTGGCGGGCGGAAGGCGGCTGTGGGTGCGTGCCTGGCGGCGTAGACGCAGGGGCGGGCGCGCCTCCTGAGTGCGCGCGCGCGGGGGGCAGCCGGGGGGCACAGCGCGGGATCCTGTCTGGACGCCATGTGGCCGATATTGAGTGCAGATCGGGGCTCAAACGCGGGGCGGGGGCCGGCGAGGGCTGCGCGCCGGCGGGGTGGGACGGTGCGCACAGCGATTCGTGTCGCAGGGACGGCGGGCGCCTGGCGCGGGGTCCGCGGTGCCGGATGCGGACGCGGACTCGCGGGGTCGCAGCGCGGGGGCCCGCCGCGGCGCGGTGCACGCTGTGGCTGTTGCGCGGGCGGGGTAGGACTGCGCGGGCTGTTCCGCGGCGGCGTGGCTCGCCTGGCGTCGTCGCGGACGGCGGTCGTGCGAGGGCGGGCGAAACGAGGACCCCCGACAATAGAAGGGAAGGCCTGAGCCGGATCCGTACCCAAATTGACCTTCAAGACCCCTGATGTGGGAGGAAAATCCGTACTGAAACCCGGCCGTCAGGCCGGAGCCCTAAGGAGGCATCCGTACCCACCAATGGCATATCGACCATGCCGGAGGAGCGTCCGTACCCGGGGTGTTTGGCAGGATCTCGGCAGGCAGTGCACATCATGTATTGAGTCTTCTATACTCATTTGAGTGGAGTCTTCGCCAAAATTGGTGAAGCATTTCGACCGTGAAAGCGGCTTTTGTGAACGAATGGACTGCTCCGGGTGTGTCAAGATCTGTACGCGCGCCATATCCAAGTTTCCTAAGCTCAACGCACTCGTTCTTCTTCCGCTCATGGTATCGGCCGTTTGCAGTCGATCTGGCAAGATCAAGGTTAGCACACGTACCTACCACAGCGCTACTGATACCATTGCCAGCCTCTTCTGACATTGTGTTGTACGACTTTACGAGCTGGCCTCTGCGCAAGGCCGCGCCTTCTTATTTCTTCATGCACTCTCCGACCATTTCTTGAGGGCACTTCCAAACGCGAAATCGAGATCCTCTGATTACCGCAAGGCACTACGCCCGGCTGACAATAGAGCTGTGTTGCGCTGAAACTTCCAAGCGAGGACGAACTTCAAAGGGAGAAACCTGCGCGGAAGCGGAGTCAAGTACTCGAATAAGACCCGCGGAGCCGCCTGAGCGACTGAGGCAGCGACGACTGCACGTCGTAGGGACCGAGAGGGACCTTCGCAGTATTGTACATGGCCTCACAGCGGACGTACGGGCTGCTATAATATTTTCATGATTTATTATTGTTTTCTCGAGGCCTAAGGAACGTCCGTACTAAAGTCCGGCCGCCAGGCCGAACCCGGAAGAAAATCCGTACTTTTTTGGGCTTTGGGCCAAAATTTCGTCCGTACCCAGAGCTTGATGTCCGCCAAATCTGTCCTCAGGCCTTCCCTTCTATTATCGGGGGTCCTGCGAAACGCGGGGACGCTGCGGGCGCCTCGGGGGTGATCTGGGGACGCTTGGTGGCGGGACCCGATCTCGATCAAGCGTCCGCGATCCGTGTTGGGTTTGGAGGCAGGGAGGGAGGATTCCCGGCGGCGATGTGCTCGTGCGTCGCTCGTGTCGGCTGTGCACCCTGCGAAGGCTCGCGCGGGCGTGTCTATTCGTGGTGGTAGGCGGGGTGCGTGTTTGGCGAGATGGGGGCTGGGTGTGATAACGAGGGGCGGCGTGGATTGGACGATAAGTGAGAGAGGGGCAGTCACCGTTTGACATGCCAATTTGATGCCGTCCACAGGCCAAGGGCACCCCGACGGCGCTACACAGATAACAGCCCGTGCACTTAACACAGACCGTCCCTGCCCTTCCGTCTGCTTCTTGCCACGAACCTTCACCTGCAAGGCGTCTGCCATCCCCCGCAAAGCAGCGCACTGCCGACATGGTCAACGTCACCTACGACGCCTGTGAGTTCCTCCTCGTCGTCGCGTGCACCCTAACCACCACTCACACCTCCCGCCCGCAGCTGGTTCGCTCGTCTGGTTCGACCCAGACACCCAGGAAAATGTCGTCTACGACCTCGGCGACATTGCCTGGGTCCTCGCCTCCACCGCCCTCGTCTGGATCATGATTCCCGGCGTCGGCTTTTTCTACTCTGGTCTCCTCCGCAGGAAGAACGCGCTTTCCATGATATGGCTCTCCATGATGGTCCTCGCAACCGTCTCCTTCCAGGTGGGTACCTTTGCCTCGCAGCCCGCAAAGCGTCCCCGCTCACACTCTCCCCAGTGGTTCTTCTGGGGATTCTCTCTGGCGTTCAGCGAAACCGGCGACAAGTACATTGGTGACCTCCGTACGTCCCGTTGCACCTACGCTCCCGTAGGCACCGCTAATGAGCAACGCAGGATACTTCGGCCTCAAGGGTGTCCTCGAGAAGCCTTCCATCGGCAGCTCGCGCATCCCGTCCATCGCCTTCTGCGTCTTCCAGCTCATGTTCGCAGCCATCACCCCCATGCTCGCCCTCGGCGCCGTCGCCGAGCGCGCACGCCTGGGCCCCACCATCGTCTTCACCTTCATCTGGTCGACGATCGTCTACGACCCCATCGCCTGCTGGACCTGGAACTCGAACGGCTGGTCCTTCGTCATGGGCGGCCTCGACTTTGCCGGCGGCACGCCCGTCCACATCTCCTCGGGCACCGCCGCGCTCGCGATCTCCATCTACCTCGGCAAGCGTCGCGGCTACGGCACCGAGCGCCTCGCGTACAAGCCGCACAACACGACCTACGTCGTCCTCGGCACCGTCTTCCTCTGGTTCGGCTGGTTCGGCTTCAACGGCGGCTCTGCGCTCTCTGCGAACCTGCGCGCCGTGCAGGCGTGCATCGTGACCAACCTCGCTGCCTCCGTCGGCGGCCTCACCTGGATGTTCTGGGTGCGTGTCCGGCGCATGGCGCATCACGGGGGCCGCTGTGCTGATTTATTGCCTGATGCCAGGACTACCGCCTCGAGCGCAAGTGGTCCGCCGTGGGTTTCTGCTCGGGTGCGATTGCTGGGCTCGTTGCGATCACGCCAGGATCAGGCTTCGTCGGATCTCGTCAGTCGCCGTTCTCACATTTGCGGAGCTTCCGTGGACACTGACTGCGCCGCCCTTCCCAAACAGCGGCCGCGGTTCTCTTCGGCTTTATGGCAGGCACCCTGTGCAACTTTGCCACGCAGCTCAAGTTCCTGTTCCACTACGACGACTGCCTCGATGTGCGTATGCCCAGATTTCCTTTCTGTGGCCGCCCGCTCACGTCCTATCTTCTGAACCTAGATCTTCGCGTCACATGCCATCGGCGGTGTCATCGGCAACCTGCTGACCGGGCTCTTCGCGCAGGCGAGCGTCGCTGGCTTCGACGGCATCACTGTCATCGACGGCGGCTGGCTCGACCACCACTACATCCAGCTCGCGTACCAGCTCGCGGACTCGTCGGCCGGCATGGGCTACTCGTTCGTCATGACGGTGCGTGCTTCCCTGTCGTCTGCACCGCAACTGGCTGACACGCGTGCTGCAGACGGTGATCCTGTGGATCATGCACTACATCCCCGGCTGCCGCATGCGCTGCGACGAGGAGACGGAGATCCTCGGCGTCGACGACGCGGAGATGGGCGAGTTCGCGTACGACTACGTCGGCATCGACCTCGGCGCGAACCACACCTTCCACGACGACACGCACTCGCACGGCGACGTCCTCCCCACCACGGGCGGCCGCGAGCCGATGCACATGCACGCGAACACGATCGTCGTCAACCACAAGGACGGCAAGGAGAGCACCGGCGGCAGCACGCACGAGAAGTCCGCCGAGCAGCACTGAGCCCGTCCCCCACCCTCGTTTCCCTATCCTATCCTCCTAGAGGGCGTCTTGGATTCCCCTTGTCTATTATTCCTCTATTTTCTCCTGTGGTGTCGAACGTGTATCATACACACCTGGAACCCCCTTCCCTTTGGCCAGCCAAAATGTGCTACTACGTGTATGCTTCGTGTAATCTGGGAATACTCACACACTAAACATCCGCTCCCCCGGCGCGCGTGCCCTTATCGCGCGCCCCGGCACGACCATCCCGCCTGCGCCTCTGACTGGATCTGACTCCTCACACCGTGCTATCGCGCGGCGGGCGTGCCTCGCAGCATGGTGCCCCCGCGCGTATCTTGGCGCCCGCGCCCGCGGAGCCCCGCCCCGCGCGCGCGCCCCGCCCTATCCGCCTCCGTGCCCGCCGCACGCCTGCCTCGCGCTGTAATCATGTAAGCTATCCGGCACCCGTTCTGCCTGCGCTCTGCGCCCCCGCGGGAACGCTAATGCTGAGACGGAGAGTGTTGGCGGCGTCGGCCGAGCACGCTGTGCTGCAGCCCGCGTAACGATCTGCAGCGACGCGCGGTCGGGTGCGCGGAGGTGCGCACGTGCGCACGTCCCGGGTCGCGAGGCCTCCGCGGACGGACGAGCGAAGCAAGGGCACCGCCTCGCGTCGGGGCGGACGTACGCGGGTGCGCGGAGGGCGCACCGCCCGCGCATTGAGTCGGCAGGCCTGGGCGCGGGGCGGCGTAAGGACGTGCTGCTTCCGAGGTGCGCCTCCGAGGCGTGCTGCTCCGTGCTCGCCATGGCGATCACCATGTGCTTATTTTGTGCGCTTCTCGGCGAGGTGTTCCTGAAGATGGACGGGGCTGCGCTGACAGGCCCTGACAAAGGTGCAGCATGGTGGTGTGGCGCGTGCGTGACGGCCGCGCGGGCCCGACGGCGACGGGTTGCGGTCGTGCTGATGGGGAAGCAGGAGGAAGGGACGTGGCGTGGCTTCGCAGCTTCGGGGCTTCGCGGGGCCTGGATCCGGAGGCGGGTTCGCGGGTTCGCGATGCTTCGTGGGGTGCTGGGCGTGGTGCGGCGTGGGCTGTGTGGGCGTGTCATGATGTGTTGCTGGTCGTGGCGTGTTCGACGTGTTCTGTCTCTATGTGCCAGGCTTTGCGTGGTGATGAAGAAGCGAAGAAGGGTCACATGTGACTCTGACGACCTCATCTTCAGCTCTTCGTGATAGACATGTTGTGATCAGGTTGGTCTCTGCCGCTCGTCATGATCTCCTGTCAACGTTGCTCATTTTTCATGGTTAGCCTTTTGCCTTTGCCCTGCGTATAGCGGGTGCTTCAGGAGCGTGCAGAACTGCGGTCTCGATGCTAAAATCTGGCAACGTACTGTTCGTAGGATCGCTACGGATATGCCAGCGCATCCCTCACGTACTAGAGGCACATCGATTTATGGTCATAAGGTTTGACGGCCAGCAGCCGCCAGCTTTAGATACAGTAACGGATGACCTACGGCCAAGTGGTGCTCGGCAAATGCTTGACCTCAAATTCGACTCGCAGCCAAAGCTTCCATGCATGACAAACTCTCAGCTGATATATGTAGCAAATCCCTGACTTGATCATGTTGGCCTTGACTGCTACGAACAAGCTTCCGAGTCGGAGTTCGCCGGCCGCAAGTTCTCAGCTTCGCTTCGAAAATATTTTATCTAGACTTGTCAGGGTTCTGCCCCACGACTCCGGCCAGTCGTATCATCGCGCCATTAGACGCGGGCGTTGTGGCGCAGCACCGCCATCACCGAGCCCTGGGGCGCATCATGTCAAATGCCGTGGCATCCCATCCCACGCGCTATCCCCCGCCGCCCGTCGCGCACCCGCCGCCCCGCGCCGCCTCCCAGCCCCCAAACCCCACCGCAGGCAATGCGCACCACCCATTCCCGATCGCGCCCCGCTGTTCGCATCTATCACGCCCCGGTGCGCCATGGCCGGCAGCCGGGCATATGAAGCCCTGCCTTGCTAATCCCGGCGAGGGCAGCCGCTCGCCGCCAGATAAGTACGTGCAATGCGCGCGGGCGGCGCGTACGCCCCCAGAAGCCCCCAGTAGACGCGTGCGCAGCGACCGATGGCTCTGTTCGACGGCATGTACTCCATCGGCACCCGCGAGTCTGCGCATGCGTACGCGGTGGGGTCCAACGAGGCCTACGAGACGATACGCACGCTGCCGGAGTCGCATGCGCCACAGCCGGTAGGTGACGCCTTGGGCTGTCGTTCATGCTCGGTGCTGATGCTTGTGTTCGCAGTGGCGAGTCAGACGGACAGTGGAGGGGACGTATGTCCTGACGTACTGCGAGAAGCCCGCAGCATCCATCAGCGACGCTGCAGTCGCACTCGTCCTGCAGGACGAGCAGAGCACCGAGTGGATAATCACAGCATACGGAGAAAAAGACCTGTATATGTAAGAACATGCCTTGAAGCCAGCACACACACTAACATCTCGTGTCCAGCATCCAGGACCGCGAAACACAAAGAGTGTGGCATGCCCTGGACCGAGGGATGAAAGACATCGTAGGCTTCTCGTCCTTGCTGGTATCGCGGGTGATGACGTAATCTTGCACCTAGATATCGCTCGCATACATCGACACGCGGAGACCGCCGCCTAGAGCGTTGTTCGAGTTTCGCCGAGTAAACTTCTGACTACCTGTATGCCTGTCGTGTGCCCCCAAGCAATAGCGGGGTTACCTTGTCAGGCACAATATCAGTAAATGTCGGGCAGCACATGCCAGATCATGACTCCATCGCATCCTGAGCAGAGCCGCTGTGCGCCGCTCCCCTTCGTCGAATCAACCTACGAGGTCCGTCAGCCAAGCCGTCCTTACTCGCGCAAGGCACACGACGCACCGCTCGAAGACGTCCAAGGGCCCCTCGCCCGTGTCGATGGCCTGCGGATGCCCCGTGACCGCGTCCTGCGCGAACGCATGCACCGGCACCCACAGGCTCAGCGGGCTCGTGCCGGGCTCGTACGTCGCCTGCGCGACATACAAGAGCATACCGTCCGATTTGACCGCCGCGGCTTCGGTCTTGAGCTCGACGGCTGCCGCCGAGTCGACCTCCATTGCGCCTTCCTCCTGCGAGGCGTGTATTGGGACGGAGATCGGGATGGAGCGCGGGGCTCGTGCGAGAGGTATCAGCGTGCTGAGCAAGTTGGCGGGGGACAGGTCGGTGTGGTATGGTATTGTGAGCAGAGTTGTGGGGTAGGAGAAGTGATACTGGCTTGATGCTGGCTCCGGGTTCATCGAAGGCGGCGGCAGCGATGTCAACTCAGAGAGACGTGTATCTCGCCACCAAAACCTGGCAGAGAATCAGTCTGTATGGTATCAGTATGTGCACCAGCGGCGTACCTGAAAGGCGTCTCGCAGTCTGCAATGTCCTGTCCCTTCCACTTGATCACGTCCAGGATATGCAAGATGCCGTTATCGCGCCAGTTTTCGTCGAGGATGCAGTCGAGCACGGTGTGCGGAGGCAGACTCGACGGAAACGGCTTCATCAAGCACTTCCCCAGCAGCCGCGAGCGCAACGTCGTGTTGGGCACTACACGGCGTCAGCACCAGCCCACGCACACGACGCCCCGCACGCACCTAGCCCCGCCACCCCCGCCGGCGCATGCGTGACCGCCAAACAGCGCTTGCCCGCAGGCACCGGCGCGACCGCAACCCAGCCCGTCTCGAGGTCCTGCGGGATCCCGTCCGCGCGCTCGCCGGTGCCCCAGTCCCCCATCTGCGTGTCCTCCGCCATCTCGAGCAGCTCCGCGTACATGACCTTGTCCGCCCACTTCGCGTTCGGCTTCGCGGCCTGTGCGGCCTGCGCCTGCGCCTGCGCCGCGCCGCCGCGCCGCTTCTTCTTGCCCTTGCGCTTCGTGCTGCCGAACGCCGTCGGCAGCGCGTCTTCATGCACAGCGTGCGGCGCGGGCGGCGGTGGCGGCGGCGCGGGGCCCGCGGCGGGGAGCAGCGCGGCGAAGTGCGCGACGCCCTCGCGCACGGGCTCGGCGGGCTCGCCGTCGGAGGCGTCGTCGGGCCCGAGCGAGAGGTCCGCGAAGAGGTCGAGCTGGCGCGCCGAGTCGACGCGCTCGGCGCGGCGCTGTGGGGCAGGCCGCGTCAATGCGCCGTGCGGGGACAGGGGACGGGGCTGCGCACACGCTTCTGCTCGTCGAGGGCCTGCGCGGGCGCGGGCCAGTCAGGGTGGGTGGGTGCGGCGGGCGCGGGGCACGCACCTTCTGCCGGCGGGCTTCCTGGGAGGTCGACGCGTTCCGCACGGATGCTGGCGGGGTTTTGTAGTTGGATTTGCGGTCCTGCGCGCTGCCGCGGGGGGTTTGCGACATGATTGCTGGAGAAGAGTTTCGCGAAGTGAGTGGGCAGGTCAAAGGAGCGAAACGCGCGTGTCGTGCGTAAAGCGCGAGGACCACGTGGATCGAGGCTCGCGCTCATATCTCGGTCTCGCCTCGCCAAGGGACGCCGCATAGTGCAGAAACGACAATATTGACTTGTGGTATTCGCATTACTGTACATATTGACTTCACGACAGCCTACTTTTACTACACTAGACAGTACAAGCGACCCATGGTTTACTGGAGCCAGCCCTTCTCCTTGAGCTGCTTGACAATGTCGGCAGCGCTCTCATCCATGCTATGATACGTGATGCCGAGGATACGCTCGCTCTTCGATGCATCATAGCGGGTCTTGTATACAACACTCTTCGGGTCGTACGAGGTGTTACCAGCCGGGAGTGATGGCTCGTATTTGCGAGCGGCGTTGACTAGGATGCAGGTTCAGTATCGACTCGTGCGAGGAAGAAACAAGTTTACGCACTCCAGTCTTGCCAGGTCCAGTAGCCGCCAGAGATGATGATGCGCTCGCCTCCTGCTTCTGGCTTCTGCAGAGAAAGGGCGTGTGCAAGGGCAATATCACGAACATCCACCCAGGAGGAGCTGAAGGGAATGTCAGCTAGAAGAAGGCACAGAAAGACACGCGACGCACGTAATGCTGACGAGCTGTTCTGGCGTCCTGGTGTTCTTCACGATGGTATTGTACCAGTCGAGCACGGACGTGTTCAGGTTCTCGGGCTTGTCGACCTCGTGCAGGAACGGGCCCCACACGTACGGCGGGTTGAGCGCGACGACGTCGAACTGGACCTTCTCCTTGTTCTCCTCGACGAACTGCCACGCGGCGCGCTCGGCGAGCGTCTTGCTCGCGCGGTAGATCGTGTGCGGCGGCGCGGCGGCGCCCTGCGCCGCGATGTCCTGCACCGCGCGGTCGTTCCAGTCCGCCTCGGTGAAGACGTGCGGGAGCCCGTCGTCCGTGAGCACGCTCGCGGTCGAGGACGTGATCACGACGCGCCGGACGCGGTCGCCGAACTGCAGCGCGCTCTGCAGCACGCTGCGCGTGCCGCGCACCGCGGGGATGATCAGCTCGTCTGGCTCCTTCGCGTTCATGTGGAAGGGAGAGGCGGTGTGCTCGATCGCGTCGACGCCCTTCACGGCCTCGTCGAACGCGCCATCCTGGAGTCATGGTCAGACGGAAAGCGCGGATGTGGCAAAGGCAGATAAGACGCACCTTCGTGATATCGGGGACGACAATCAGCTCGAGCTTATCCGCGTACTCCTTGAAGGTCTCCTTCAGGTGCGGAATGGCCGACTCGCGACGAACGGTGCCGCGGACCGAGTATCCCTGGTCGAGGAGGGTCTTCACGACCCAGACGGCGATGTAGCCGTTGGCACCGGTGACGAGGACCTTTCCTTGGGCGACGGCTGGCATAGTGGATGGTGTGGGAGAGAGATAATGAGCTGGGATCCGGGTGTCTTCCAGGGCGTGGCACCGTGCCTTTTAAGAGCAGGAAAAGAGGGTAGCCATGCTCACTAAGCAGCCGGATGGTGCAAGCCGTCGCGCTGATGTGTCAGCACGCGTCCTGCGATTGCCACAGGTGAATGTTTTTCGACATTAATGTCCCGCGTGCCCCAGCGAATGGCGCGAGTGGGTCCCGGCCGAGGCACTCCTGATGAACGACGATAACGATCGAATACAGAGAGAATGCTTCCGCCTTGGCTAGGAGAGCTGGAGCTAGCGTCACTGACGAGGATCCAGGTCCGTACATGGCGGACGGGAGGCAGAATGCAACGCGTCCCGGGTCGCGTCCGGCCCACGACGCGCTCGGACCGGGATGTAGCACTACCCGTGAGCATGCTGGCCGACCCGACTCGTTTATACATCAATTGTGCGGGCATTTTGCCGACCCAACGCGATGCCATTTTGTAGATCAACAGGTCCTCCACAGGCAACAAGACCTGTTCGTAGAGATTTTGGGACCCGTAAAAAATTGCTGGAAGGCGCTTGAACTATCAAGCCCATGATATGATAACATGCTCTAGTGGTCTGATTCCATGTCCCTGGTAGTATATCGGTTAGTACACGCGCCTGTCATCCATCGCGGTGCGCGCGAAAGCGGGGTTCGACTCCCCGCCAGGGAGAACTTTTTTCGATGTCAGACCTCGAGACGACTGATGGCGCCTGTGGCTTTGTGGCGTCGCCTGTTTTAGTAACCGTCGGGGCTCGGCGCACGTTGCCCCCCGACACTTCTGCTCCGAAGCGTCACGGGCATGTTGTATGATTGAAGCGCACGACTTGCTGTTGGGAGTACTAGACGGTATGCAGGCAGTTGAATGTCGGGAGAAGAGGTCGCGAGTCGCGACTGGCGCGCGAAACGCCCGGGGGAAGCGCAGACGGTGACTGGCGCCCGTGCAAGGCTTCGCTGCCCGCTTCCAGCACCTCCCCGCTCCGCTGACTATCGCGCTCCGCCTGCCACGACATCACTATCTTGAGCATTACACCGCACACCAAGAGCTCCTACAGACCTCGTTCATGCCCTCAACCCGCTCCTCGTAAACCGCCATGCCGCCCTTCGTGCCAACAGTACGGGAGATATTCCTCCTGGGAGGCCTGCTCGTCTTCCTCATGACCTTCCCGACGACGTACAAAACGCCATCATTGTCCCTGTCAAACATTGCGCAGCTTCGTGGCAATGTATACGGAGAAGAGGAGGACACCACGCCGGTTACGTTCGAGTCGAAGTTCTCCCTGCAGTCCCTGAGTGCACCTTTGGTCTGGGGGACGGGCCAAGTGCCCAAGACAGATATCGTGGTCCATGTCCCAGGTGAGTCTCTTGTCATTGCACAGCCCAGTCTAGTGCACTGTGCGCGAGCCATTCCTCGTTCCCAGCACCTCTTCTTCTCCACCTCTCTCCTTACCGAGAAGGCTCAATACTTGTACCTTACTAGGTTGGACAATGTTTGATAGACTCTACTTCAAGAATGGCACGTTCTACGTTGTCACAGATAACAAGGAAGAAGTCCCAGACCTGAAGCTTGTCATCTCGAGCGGTATCTACCTTACCAGTGGGCCCGCCGACGCGGAGAAGCGCCTCCCAACTGACAAGGACCTGCGCGTCGTCAACAGCGACGATGCCAGGAAGCTATTGGGAACTCAGGCAGAGCGTTTAGATGGTGTCACTGTGCGTCTCACGTTCTTCATTCACGACCCGCCTTCTGACATGTTTACAGTGGATAGTGAACGACCCCAAGCAATTGTGAGCCGCCTCCACATCCTGAAGTGTGGCCGAACTTGACGCTTTGTAGCATCACCCATTACTACCATTGGTCCGCCGAGCTCTTCTTTGGCTTCTGGAGAACCTACTCCTCGCTCGACCCGTCCATTCCTCCCAGCGGCAAGACCGACCTGCCCTCCCCACGGCGCATGCTCATGACGCGCATCGACGCTGCGAACTGGCGGGACTACGCGGCGATGAACCAATGGGTGCTGTTCAACGCGTTTCCGTCGATCACCATGGAGTTCAAGGACGACTGGACCGAACGTGCGGAGAGCGGGCACACGTACGTGCTCGACCGCTCGATCCTCGCGGACCGCGCGGCGGCGATCCACGGACACATCTTCCTGCGTACGCAACGCACAGCTGCGAACGCGTTTGCACTCCCCGGCAGCGTCAACTGGTGGCAGCCCATTCGCAACAGCGTCGTCGGCGCCGCAGGCCTCACCGAGGACGCGCTCGTCAAGTACGGCGAGACCACACCAGTCATCACGTACATCTCTCGTCAGGGGTGGGGCCGCCGTATGCTCATCCAGGAAGACCACGAGCGGCTCGTCAGGGAGCTGCACAAGCTCAGGGACAACTACGGGTACGAGGTCAACATCGTGAGCATGGACAAGCTCTCGCGCGCGGAGCAGATGGTTCTGTCCGGGAGGACAACGGTGCGTCCGTCCCAGTGCCCCCGCCCAGACTGCGGCTGAGCTCTGGCGCAGATCATGATGGGTGTGCACGGTAACGGTCTGACCTCGCTGCTGTGGATGCGCCCCACGCCGCGGTCGACCGTCATGGAGTTCTTCTTCCCCGGCGGCTTCGCGCACGACTACGAGTACACGACGCGCGCGCTGGGCATGGTGCACTACGGCTTCTGGGGCAACAAGTGCGTGTGCTTCTTCTGCTTTCTGCGACAGTTCCTAATTGTTATCTGCACAGGGCGTTCACCCGGCCGGATGTCCCCCCTGTCGCGTACCCCGAAGGCTTCCAGGGGAACGAGATCCCGATCGACGGCGAGCTCGTCGCGCGCATATGCGTCGAGCGGCTCTCGCTGTCGGAGGAGGCCGACGACTAGACGCGGCCGCCCCCACAAAAACAGAACTAGGACGTTTGTTGTGCACTTGCTTTCTCGGATACCCGCATATCAGTATAATGAGCGCAGCGCGCGCCGGCTAATGGATACACAATTATCTATGGACGTTATCGAGCACGCGCACTCTGAAGGATTTCGGTACCTGTAAGTGAAGACAATCGCGGTGGTGGCTAGGGGAACCGGACGACGAGGGGGAAGGGTGCCGAGATGAGTGGTCATGCGCTGCAATGGTGGAAAGCTGACAGTCCTGTTCTATCAAGCTAACCAGTGTGCGTGGATTGCGCGAGTAGAAACCCCCGTCAACCTATGACGAACGAATGACCAAGCCAGCTCGGACTCAAAGCCATGGATTATGTAGCAAAAGCGCAGCCTCGTCGGCGGTCTCTTTGGCTTGGACAACGGGAAACATGAGGGCATGGTGGGTGAGCTCTCGACGATTTCTCGCCGCGCCGACTACCTGTCGCTGACCAGACATGGCCTGTGATTTCAGACACGGCCACGGAACAAGTTGTTGCGACGCGCGGACGGATCGTACAACACGCGATCGCCCCCACCATCGGTCCCGACCGCACGCTGCAAGGCAAGGTGGAGCAGCGCGAGACGCACCCCGAATATTGAATGTCTCCGGCGCGCAGATCGCGGTGCCGTGATCGCCCCGCAATTGTGCGCGGCGGGCCCGCAGCGCAGGGCGTGTCTGATCGCGCGGGGGCTCTGTCTCAGCGCGCACCCTAATCCTGATCCACGCCCGCGGACAAAACACCGGCCAGACGGCGAGATCGCGCTGCGCAGACAATACGCCGCCGTACATCGAGATGCGCGTGCCCCTGAGCGACCCGGGCTCGCCGTCGGGCCCGCGGGTGGAGCCTAGTGCTGATGCAGGTCGTTGGTGCTCAGGCCTGCCGCGAGGGCGGGGGGCTGGTCCGTGCACCTGTCGCAGAACGTTTGGCACGCTGGGCGAGGGGTTTATGGGTCAGGTTCTAGTGCGAACGGTGCAATTTTCGAGCTTTCTGCTGCCCTGGGGTCGTCATCCTCTGCCAGCGCCCTCGGTTCGCTCAGACTCGGCGATTCAAACTGGTTCGTCTCTCGCTCCGCCAGCCCACTTCTTGTCTCGGTGGCTCACTAGTTGGACACACGCCTCATCACACACGTACATAGGCTGTCATCCTGTGCGGTGCAAAACATGTCGCCAACACCCGCGGCGCTCCATAAAATCGAGGCCAAGTCACAGAAAAATTGAATATTCTGCAGCAGACGCCGATCGGCACACGTGGCTGCCACAAAGGCTCAGCCCAATTCGTCACGCAGCGGAGGGAGGGTATCGATGGTATGATTATCATCTACAGAGAAAATTACAGAGGCCCGTAGAGTAGGAGTAGAGCAACGCGCGGGTGCCAGAGCTGCGTCCGACTTTTCGTGGGGGCGATCCCAGCCTGCAGGCGGGCGCCCTCAGAAGATCGGGCAGCCAAAGAGCTTCACGCGCTGCTGCCGCCGCGGGCTCGGCGTGCGCGCGGCGGGACGGGCAGGAGGGGGAGAGGGGGCCGCGGACCTGTCTGATACACTTCTGATACAACCGTTTCCGTTTAACTTATACCCACATTAATTTAGTCAAGCCAACCCTCACTTCAGCAGGACCGGAGCGCTCTGGAGCGTCTTGACGGCGTCGGTGTGGATCTCCTCGAAGACGTCCTGCGTTGGAGGTGAGCGGCATTGTTATGTAACGCAGCAGAAGGATGCTTACAGCAGCGGGGCGGATGTCGTTCGTCTGCGCGACACCGACACCGGCCCACATGATGAGGTGGGAGTCGCTGCCGGCGGCGTTGGCCTCCTTGTAGCGGTTGATGCGCTCCTCGAGCGGGAGGCCGGCCTTGAAGTCCTTCATGACGTCGTTCGTGGAGATCGCGCGGCCGTCGACGTGCGCCGGCCAGAAGTCGGTCTGGAACGCCTGGTCGTACGCGCCGCTGCGCTCGGTGGACTCCCACGTGGACGCGACGAGGACGTTCTTCATCTGCTCCGTGTACTGGCACTCGGGCGTGAAGAGGAAGCGCGTGCCGAGGACGACCGCGTCTGCGCCCATCGTGAGCAGGCCCGCGACCTGCGCGCCCGTCGCGATGCCGCCTGCTGCGACGATCGGCGGGCCGTGGGGGAGGGCGGCCTTGACGGCCGGAATGAAGTTAAGGAGCGGCGGGGAGTGCGAGCTGCCGTGTCCACCAGCCTCGACACCTGATAACGCGCGTCAGTCAGCGAGTCCAGCAATGCCAGCGCCGCGGCAGCGGACCTTGTGCGACGATAACGTCGACCTTCCACTCGTTCGCGGCGCGGAGCGCCTCGTCGACGGAGTTGCAGCAGCAGAAGATCTTCGTCTTGTGCGCGCGCTTCGCGTCGTACTCGCGGACGGTGTTGATGTACTTGAGGAGGTCGTTGCCGAAGGCGAACCAGACGGCGGTGACCTTCTCCTCGAGGACGGTAGGGATGCGGGGGTCTTCCGAGGCCTCGGTCATGTCGCAGATCCAGCCGAGGAAGCCGACGCCGATGGGGAGCGGTGCGTCGTCGGCGATCTTCAGCGTCTTGCGCGCAGAGCCGAGGGTGGTCTTGAGTTGCTCGGAAGTGTCGAAGCCTGGGAATGTCATCAGCGCGTGCGCCGGTGCCAACCATAAAATCGCTCGCACCAGCTCCAACGAACCCGTAGCCGCCCTTGCCAGTCACAGCTGCAGCAAGGTCGGCGGTGGAGGCGAACGCCATGGGCGCCGCGAGGATGGGGCTCTGGATGTCCAGGAGCTGGGTGATCTTGGTGGAGATGGGCTGCATAGCGGTGGGTGGGTTTGGGTGTATGTCCGAAGGTAGTTTCTGTACAGGTCAAAAGAGCGACGGCGAAGATAGATTCGATGGGGAGGCTCTGCGGGGGCACGGTGCGTCTTATACCTGCGTGCAGAGTGCAATTCAATCCCCGGGGCGGCTAGGTGCATCAGGCGGGCGATCAGAGCTCCCACTAGCGAGAAGCGGACCCTTCACGGAGTGCGCTCGCAGGGCTGCGCGTGTGCGCCGCGCCGCGCACCGCCGCGCACGCTCCCGGCGGCGTCGCACGGGCCCGCAAGAACGTCTTGGCCAGCGAGCGCGGGCTCTGCGCGACGTTTCACGCGCCGCGTCGGGGCCCGCGCACAGCCCTCCGCCACGCGCGCGCGATAGGCGCCGTGCGGGCGGCGACACGCTGCGCCGAGAAAGGCAACTCCCTTGTCTCTCGAAAGGCACAAGCCCTGCACGCCGTGCAATTTGTCTCGACCGCCTGATGCCACGGGACCCTCTTACGCGAGCCCGCCGCGCAGGCACTCGCTCAGGTGCGACGAAAAAAACTCAAAGCTCCCTGCGAATCGCGATGTGCGCCCCAGGTTGGCCCCAGGCCTCCCTGCGCGTGCGCACGCACGAGCACAGGACAAGGCCTTCCCAGGACGTCACAATGCACACGCCCGCCGTCGCGTAAGCCGCGCCTTCTCGCCCCTCGCTGCCATGGCTCCCAACAGCGGACGCAATCTCCGGCACGCAGGGCTGGGGCCCCCAGGCTAGCCCGGACGGGCACCCTCGCGGCGGCTCCTCCGCGGATCCCGTCGCGCGCGCTCACGCTGCCAGAGCTATATTCTTGGCTATATTGCGCGCGACGCCGCAATGCGTCGAAGCCGCGCGCAAGACGCCGCTTGACACATCGCGACGTCTGCGGAGCATTTACGCGGCGGCGCGCGGGAGCGCGAGGCGGGCTGCTGGGTCGCCGGCGCCGCTGCGCGCGCGCGAAGCGTAGCTTTGCTCCGTCGCGGCGCGGCACGAGGCTGCTGGGCTCCGAGGCTCGCTTCGCGCCCTCTTTTCTGGACGGCGGCCGCGCCGCAGCCTGTGCGGCGTTCGTGCGGCCGTGCGCTGCGTGGCGGGCTCGTCACTGATCGGCGCCGCGCTGGGCATCAGCCCTGCAATGTGACGGTCGCAATGGTGTGAACTCCGGTGGTCGTACAGTTCACGCGTACAGGGCCCGGGCTTCGCACTCCTTCGCGTCCCACGGCCGCGTGCGCACGCCAGGGTTCGCGCGCGATTTTTTTCCGTGAATTCCAATTCCATTTTCCGAGTCCGTATGCGATTAGTCTCCGGGTAGTTGTGCACAGCATACTAGGTTCTATACAACGGGTGAGCGAGGCGAAAGATGCTAAACGAGCGGGAGGGTAAGCGAAGGAAAGCCAGAGCACGATGTTTACAACACGCAGGCGACAATAGTTAAAGGTGTGCGATGTGTGGCGGCGAAGCTCTGCTCCAGAGCGCGCGCCGGCGAGGGCGAGGGCGGGTACGGCACGGCCTACTGGACGTGGCCGATCTCCTCGTCGTGCTGCTCGCGCGCCTTGCGCTCGTACTCGACGTAGTCGGTCTCGGAGCCGCGGTCGCCAAAGGCCTCGACGTCCTTCTTGATCTGGATGTTGATGCTCTGCGTGTGCGCGCCCTTGCCGATGGGGCGCATGGGGATGCTGCCGATGGTCGTGGTCGGGTGCGGCGGGTGCGGGCCGGCCATGCTGCTCTCGGCGCCGAAGGAGCGCGTCGCGCTCTGCATGACCTCGCTCTGGCGGAGCGCGATGCGCACGCTGATCGCGTTGAAGGTGATGCCGACGAGCGGCGTGACGAGCTCGAGGAGCAGGTACTGCGCGTTGTAGTTCGCGCAGTACAGCGAGAGCAGGATCACCTCCGCCATGAACTGGATCGACGCGCTCTCGATGAGGATGCGCAGGATCGGCATCAGGTTGCCCTCCCGGTTCGTGCGGAACTGGATCGACCGCCGGTCCGTCTGCCAGATCCGGAACGCCATCAGGCCCGTCGTGAGTCCGGACTGAACGACGGAGATGGCGTAGAAGGTGGTGATCCAGTGCAGCAGGCGGGGGTCGAAGACGGACGCGTTCGGGTCCTCGGTGGGGTACAGGCCGCACACGGAGTAGCCAGAGACTGAGGCGTGGGTCAGCGACGAGAAAGAGCACGACAGCTTGGCCACGTACCCAAGCTGACAACGAGAAGGGCGCAAGGAATGGCGACCGGCCTCCAGTCCTTGCCCCAGACGACCCACGTACGGTAGATCTGTCCAAAGCGTGAGCCATGGCACACGACGGCAAGCCCGGACTACTCACCGCGACAGCGTCGCCGAGCATCTCTTGGGTAGCGTACAGGGTGTCCTTAAAGACATGGTCCCACGGCGCCAGGGCGCCGATGTAGGCAGCGGGTCCTCCGGGTGCGTCGCGCTTGATGACATATGCCTCCACCATGCGGTAGCAGTTCATGGCTGCACAGAAGTCAGGGTGTGTCTCGTGACAAAGAGTAGGGGCCACGCACCAACATGCAGGGACGCGATGAAAAAGAGCAGGATACCGATGCCGAACATGACCTGTGGATGCGTCAGACATAGCTGCGCTTGGGCAACGACAGGAGACTCACTCGGCTGTGCAAGTCCTGCGCACGGCGCAACGCGACGTTCACATAGACGGACGCGCAGAAAAGGCACATGAAGAACCCTGGGGAGCATGGTTAGCGAGCTGGTCGTGTGCTCGCGGGTGGTGGCGTACCATAAACGAGGGCCTGTGGCGGACGTAGCGGTCAGATACAGCTGAAAGCGAGCAAGCAGACAGAACGCACCTCGAGCCAGATCGACACAAGGAATGTGATGTCGAGCGGGACATCGTGCTTGGGCATGGTGAATGATCGGTGGGGGGTGCCGGGTTCACACTGGAGCACACGGGCGTATGTTCGCACCCATCTCTTCGCGTGATGGCGGACGGCGACGCACCTCTCGACAGATGGAATGAAGTCAGGACCTGCCGGGGTAACGAACGGATGCTCCGGGCGGAGTGCCGAACGCGTGACGAAGATGCAGAGAGGGTGGGCGACTTGGGGCTCTGCGCGGCCGCAGCGGGCTGTAATATACGGCCACGAGAGGCACCACGGCAGATACGGTATAAGGCAGGTGCGGGGGCCAGAGCTGGAAGCAGCCTAGGGCCCACGGCATTGATGGACGCCTCGGTGAGCGGACGGTGGTGCTACAAACTAACGTCCGGAAAAGGAAATGTGTGCATACCACGGGCCTGATGGAGACTCATGGCACTGAATGCGAGGGCGGCTGCTGTGGCAAATCTTGTTCTGAGGAGAAGGTCTTGAGCGGTGTGAAGCGAAGTCAGTCGTCAACCTGTGCGATGGAAGGTAGTTAGGGTTGATAGGACGCATAAGCCCGAGCGTTATGCAGGGTGGCGTCCGAGCTTATAATGAAGTAACAAGCCGACGCCCCGGGGAGGCTTATCGTATAGCACAGGCGTGTAAGCAAAGTACAAGTGAAGGCCGAGTATGGAAGGCAGAGCGTAACGAGAAGCGTGAGCAGCTGAACGGCGAAGGGGGCGACGAGAGCGTCTGGGCGGCGGCGACCGCTGCGACTGTTTCTGATCAGGGGCCACGAGGGTCTGACAGTCGCGCGGGCCTGCATAGAGACAAGGGGGAGTTGCGCGGTCATCTCGCGCAGGGCAAAAAATGCGGGCGCGGGCGGCAGGGAGGGGGTGGACGCGGGGGAGGGCAGGGGGAAGGGCAGAAAAAGCAGAGACGGGGGAGTTGGACGGGGGCGGGGAAGACGAGGTGAGCTGGCGGCATGCGCGAGCTTATACCACAGCGGGGGAAGAGGAGAACAATGACGAGGACGGGCCGCCCGCGAAGACGCAGGGAACGCGGCGACTGACAGCGGATCGGTTCGCGCGGTTCGCGCGGGGAGGTCCGGGCGGTGAACCGCGGCGAACGGGCGGGCGGCAGCGGAGGCGAACTGAACCGGGTGGGCGAGCGCCACTGTGCCTGTGGCAGCGGCGGGCGGCTCGGCGGGCGCGCTTGGCGGGCAGGGTCGCGGGGGCGGTCGAGGAGGTCGGGCAGAGTCGCGGCGCGTCTGGCGAGGAGCGCGGGAGCTGATGGCGCACTCGGAAGCAGTTGGGCGGGTGATGGCTCCCACGGTCACAGGGCTGCTCGGAGCCGTGCGAGCGCAAAGTCGCCGCCTGCGAGGAGGTTGTTCCGCGCCGCCATCCTCGTCGCCATCGCACCCCGACTCCCGTCCATCTCGTCACCTTCCCAGGGGTACGCTCTCGCTTTCCACGCGACCGACAGCCTTGATTTTCGCTTAGAAAATAGGCGTGATTCACACTCGCCGGTGTTCTCCCGCCGCGAGCCTTCGCGACTACGTGGCCGTCGCCCGCAGCCTGCGACTCAGTCTCCGCCTCAGGTCTCCACCCTTCGGGGTCACACCAGGCCTCGCCCGTGAGAACCCCTCTACCAAGGGTCGTCACTCGACCTGCATCGAGATCGCTGCGCTCGCAACTAGCGTCCCCAGCACATCAGCCCTACAATACCTGCTCATGTCCGTATCTCAGGCGTATTGTCCGCGCACTCCTGTGGCGCACAGAAATATCACAAAATTATTTTGTCCCGATTTCCTCGGCCATCCTCACCTGCACTAGTGCGGGTCTCGCGGAGCCTCCAGCCGCCCTCCTCGTGTTGCGGTGCCCGACCATGGTCCCCCGGTCTCCACCGCCCCGCCTCGCCTTTTACGGCACGCGCCCACCCGTGAAACGCTTCTCGCGTGACGCACGGCTGTGAAGTATCCGGCGTAGCGGCCACGTTCCGAAATGAGTAGCCTGGCGGGTGCCATGCGCAACTTCGCATGCCCGCTGTCCGCGTCGGCATCCTCCTCCCGCTCGCCTTCACGCCCGTCACGGCTGATCTGGCGAGTCTAATTTACTGATCTTATTGTCCGTAAAATGACGACCTGCTAATTGTTTTTATGCACGCGCAGGTCAGCCCAAGGCCCGCTTGGCGCCGAGCACGGACAATAAGGTCACAGCGGGGGTAACGATCAGTCCCGTCCAGAGGATCCACTCGGATACACAACCAGAGATCTCGCCCAGATATGCGTCCGCAGCGCCCGGCCTCTTCTTCGCGCTCCTCCTCGGAATCTCTTTTGACGGCGTACCTAGCCAATGGGATCTCGTTCGAACCCATCGAGATTGACTCGCGCGATCAGGTCGCACCCGTCCGTCGTCCTTCACATGCCTCACGAATCGGGACGGCCGACATTTGTGTGACCATGGCGCACCGCGGTTACCTCACTTCACGCGTGGGCTCCTTCGACATATAAAAGCCCGCCTGCGAGCTCCCCCAACTCTACCGCCGTGTCGACCTCTTCACCCTTCCTCTTCTGTCCCATTTCTTCTTCGTTCCGTTCTTCCTCTTCAACATGAGCGTCGTCACCACCGCGCCCCTCCACATTCGCGCCGTTGTACGTGCCGCCTATGGGTTTTGCTCACTCGAACTTCCCGCTGACGTTCTCGCCCAGAACCTCGACGCGAACTTGACTTTTGTGCTCCTGGTTGCAGCCATCCTGTACATTGTCCTTCCTTTCTTCTTCCGCAAAAACCTCGTCGACAAGAACGGCAACTCGATCCCTCCCGGCCCTCTCCTGCGCCTCCCCTACCTCCCGGACTACCCAGAGCGCACCCTGCACTCCTGGGCGCAGAAGTTCGGCCCGCTCTACTCCTTCTTCATCGGCAACCAGCTCTACGTCGTCGTCTCCGACGCGAACGTCGCACGCGAGCTCCTGGTCAACAATGGTGCAGTCTTCTCGAGTCGCAAGCAGTACTTCACCAAGAACCAGACCATCCTGCGCGGCCGCGCTATCACGGCTTCGCCCTATGGCGAGACTTGGTATGTGTCCCTGCCCGAACCTGGCGCTTGTGCCACTTCTCTGACAGCCCTTCCTCCACAGGCGTCAGCACCGCAAGATCGCTGCTCAGCTCTTGACGCCTAAGGCGATCTCGAGCTACAACAACATCCTCGACTACGAGGCCCGCATTATGATTAGGTCCATGTATAAGGAGTCTATGCAAGGTGCCATCCCGATTAACCCCGCTCACTACACCGGCCGTTACACTCTCAAGTAAGTGTTCGTACGTGCACGAGCAAAGCGCTTGCTGACCCTGAGTTGCAGCAATATGTTGACCATCTCTTTCGCGACCCGCACCGAGTCCACCGCCGACCCGCTTATCCAGCGCATTCTCCAGATGGCCATGGAGTTCAACGATCTGACCGGTGAGTAAAAGCTGTCCCTGTCTTCGTCCGAGACGGCGATGCTGACATAGACCGACGATCAGGCCCGTTCTCTAACCTCGTTGATTTCATCGAGCCTCTGCAGTGGCTTCCGAGCCGGACCCACGCCCGCGCGGCCAAGCTCCACGACGACTTCGTCGAGGTGTACGGCGCCATGGTGATGGCCGTCAAGGAGCGCATGGACTCGGGCGAGAACGTCCCGCACTGCCTCGCCAAGGTTCTGATCGAGGGCCAGCAGCAGGAGAAGCTCGACTGGGAGGATGTCTGCATGCTCTCCGCCGCGTTCGCCCTCGGAGGTGTGCACTCGGTAAGCGTTACGTGTGCGCAGGACAATAGATCGGGGGCTAATTGTGCGCAGACGTCCGGCATCATCCAGTGGTTCCTCGCGCTCATTGGGAAGCACCCCGATGTCCAGGCCCGCGCGCACCAGGAGCTCGACGCCGTCGTCGGCAGGGACCGCATGCCCGTGGCCGAGGACGAGCGGGACCTGCCCTTCATCCGCGCGATCATCAAGGAGGTCCTGCGCGTCCACGCCCCGTTCTGGAACGCGACGCCGCACAGTTCCACCGAGGACTTCGTGTACAACGGCATGTTCATCCCCAAGGGCGCGGCGCTGATCCTCAACTGCTTCACGCTCCATCACAATGAAGCGCGGTACGCTGATCCGTGCGTTTTCCCGCATTGCCCCGCCTATTGTCTCGCGGCTGAGCCTTTTGTGCAGCTACACCTTCAACCCTGATCGCTACCTCGGCGACGAGCTCAGCTCAGCGGAGTCCGCGCACCAGGCGAACGCCATGGAGCGCGACCACTGGTCTTTCGGTGCCGGGTACGTTCGCGCCTCTCGCCCGAGACAAAAGGCTTTGCTGACGCAAATTGCCCCGCCAGCCGCCGCATCTGCCCGGGCATCAACGTCGCCGAGCGCATCCTCTTCCTC
This sequence comes from Phanerochaete sordida, assembly GCA_019973155.2. Taxonomy (NCBI): domain Eukaryota; kingdom Fungi; phylum Basidiomycota; class Agaricomycetes; order Polyporales; family Phanerochaetaceae; genus Phanerochaete; species Phanerochaete sordida. Next base: position 1,093,309 of record BPQB01000004.1, read on the forward strand.
GCCATCTCGCGCCTGCTCTGGGCGTTCAGCGTCCACGAGCTCGCGACGGAACCGGTCTCGCTCGAGGAGTACGAGGGCACGTCCGGGCGCACGCCCGTGCCGTTCCGCGTCCACCTGCTGCCGCGCCACGAGCGCGTGCACGCCGCCCTGGAGGCCGAGCAGGAGATCGCGACCTGCGAGCTCTGAGCACACGCGCCCCCTCCCTCGTCTCTCACTCTCTCTCTTTGGCTTAAGCCTGTCCTTCCGAACTCTATGGTCTCTCTCCCCATGCGTCCTCGCTCCCACAACTCATTACGCTATCTGTAACATTGATGCACATTCCTTTCGCCTGTAGCCTATATTCCCTCCCACACGCCTCCGTTCTAGATCTCCCTAGCATACTCCGCCCGGCTGCGTCCTCACACAGGGTAGTCGCCCTTTTTCGTTCTAGATTACCCCTGTTTTTACTGTGTCCTTCTAGCTATCGTAGTCCCCCCAAAAACCCCACGGGTGCCGCCCAGCTCGGCACGGCCTGGCTTCTGCTCTTCGCCTGTACATTCTGCACACACACCCTATCCCGGCTCGCGCGACGCCCTCGCAGTAGCACACATCATGTGGTAGCATCAGATTTCCCAGCCGGAAACGGCTGGCTAGTTGGTTCTTTGCGATACAATAAGATCCTGCCCTCGTTATTGTCCTCCTCATTGTGCGCCCCGCCCCCGTGCGACATGGACACCGCGGCGGCGGCGTTTGCGCGAGCCCCGCGCGAGACATGCGAGGGCCCCGTCGGCCGCGCTGCAGCGCTGTGGGAGGGCGCGCGCGCCGCATTTCCCACTGCGGCCCATCTGCCAAAGTGCAAGTGACAGCGCGTGGCGCGTGCCACCTTCGCGGAAACGCAGCGCTTGGACATCAGAGGGCGCGCACGGATCCGGGGCACGCGCAAAGCAGTTTTAGGGCGGTGGCGCGCGCAGGCTCCGCGCGCAGGGCCACCCGCGGGGCGCGGGAGGCACACAAAAGGGCGAAAATCACCTATGATCGGCCTCCAGCTCGCGTCCGCGCGCCCCGCGCCTCGCTATTGTGACGGCTGGAAGGCTGGGGGCGGCGTGCGCGAGCGCTGGGAGCAGCAGGAAAACCCTGTGCTCACGCGCGCGCGTGCAAAGCGCCCCCGAGCCGCTAACGCCGCCTGGCTCGCCGCACCGCGTCCCCAGCTCGCCGCCACGCACCGCTTTGGGTTCACAATGCGAGGGCACCGGCGCACGCTGCCACGCCCATCTGCACGGCGCAGCTCGAATCTCCGCGTGCGCCATTGACAGGAGGCTGTACGGCGCGACGGGCGTGTGCGCGGCCGTTACGAGAGCGCAGGCCCGCGCCCCACGCACGCCCAGCACCGCGGACGGCCCGCGTCGCCGCCGCGTGGGCCCGTGTCCTCGGGCTGCGCGGGCGCCGCCGGGGCTTCCGCACGTCCCTCGCGCCGGGGTCATGTGACCGCGGCGCGACGCGTCCATTAGCTCCGGGGCTTCCTGCGCGCGGCGCGCTCCCACGTCCTGCCACGGTGTCTCCCAGAGAAGCAGGCCGCGCACGCGCCGGTGGGCTACCGGACGCCGCTGCGCAGTACGTCAGCGCAGGCCCCGGGGCGGGCGGAGCGCAGCGGGCACCAAGGCGCGGGTGCGTGGCCGAGCGCAGGCGTGCAGGGCGGTCAAAGGGTGGCGGTTCTTTTTCTGGAGGGCGCCGACGCGCGTAAGCCGATGCTTAAGTTCAGCAGGTACGTTGCTGCACGCACCGGACGAGGGCCGGGCCAGGCTGGCAGGCCGCGCGCGCAGAGGCGCGACGCTCAGCATGTCCTGCGCGCCGCCGCACGACGGAAAGCCACCGCGTCCGACAAGGTTCTGCGCACCCAGGTTCCCTGCACGCAGCTTCTGCGCATCCAGCTTCTGCGCATTCATCGGCGCGTCGGTTGAGTGCCTTACAGTCCCCGTGCGCGGCCAGCGCGACCTCGAAACGGTGGACAGATCGTGGCTGCGCGACGCAGGCCACCGTGAAGTCAGTGTCGCCTGCGCTTCTGATCCAGGGCTTCCATCGCCCGCCAAAAGGCCCCGGCCCCACCTCCACACCCACCGCGGTGTTCTCGAGGCTTCGTCGCTGCGCCCGAGCCTGGCCTCGGCGGCGCTGCGCTCCTTCTCGCACGAGCCAGCCCGCCGCTCGGGGCGAGCGATGCCCCGCACGCTGGCCCGCCGCCCACGATCAGCGCGGCATATTGGCCACCGCGACGTCGCGCGCCGTCGCACGCTGGGCACGCTTGGCCTGTTGCCACGCTCTCGACGGGCGTGGCAAAGCGGGCCCTGCCGCGAAGCCACGGACTGAACTGAGATGTCGCTGAGGATCGCTCTTCACGTTACACGCCCGACGCCGGCTCGTCGCACTGCGCCTGCGAGGGAGCTGTCCCGTAGCAACCGCACGCACGTCCCGCGCCGTGTGCTATCGCCGTCCCAAAAATGCGCTGGCCGCACGGAGCTGATGGGACGCGCTGACGAAGCGGCGCGGCGGCTTGTGAGAGGCACTCGCATGCCCGAGCCGTCCGCCATCTCGGAGCTTCGCTACAGCCCTGGTGGCGGATGATGCAGGTAGTGGTGCGTTCCTGGTGTCAAAGCGGACGCATCCGTGCGCGCAAAGCGAGGGATCTCGTCGCGATCATTTCTCGTTCCTGAGGGACCATGTTGGAGGACGTGTCGAGTTGTGATGACTCCTGTCCGGGTCGGATTCATCTTCTCAGGGCTGCGTGGACCATGGCCACCGGGTGGTCTCCAGGAATGCACAGCCTGCAAGGGTGCCGTAACGACTTGTGAAAATTCCATCTCCTCGGTGAACGCGTGCTGCGTACCTGAGAATTAATTATATGCGTGATGGAGACGGATGGAGACAGAAGACGGCGACGGAGAATTCTCTGCGCATCTTAGGAAAACTGTTGGTCAGTAGTCAAAAAGTGTAATGCGGCGAACATCCGCACCGCATTGCTGCTGGCTTCAGACGCATGCTCCCACACTTCGCTATTTTGTCCGCGGTGACTCTAGGCCTGTCCAGGACGAGGATGTGGGTAGCGTGCAGGTCTGTGATGGCGAGAATACAGTCGCATCAGCATCAAAGTTGCGTGAAGCTTCCGAGAGAAAATGCGAAGAGCAAAGTTTAAATTGAAATTGCTGAAAATGTACCTTACTTTCCTGTGGCCCGGACGCTGCCTCCACCCGGACGAAGTAGCAAGCACCCGTGTGGAAGGCCTTCTGGAACAGCGGTTTCATTATGCGGAGGCAACGGCTTGACGTGTTCGCATGCGAACTCGGATGACGTGGTACGCATATACCTTATCATCCGTGTCAGCGCGACATTGTTGACGTGTTCTAGACTGCAATGCGAGCCGCAGCGCAAGGGGCGGCGATGGGGACGGCCTGCGCCGCGCGTTTCAATCACGCCCTTACGTTGCGCAGCGTGACTCCGCACGCCGTGCGCTGACACGGTGTGCGAGCTGCACGGCCCGTTCGTCTGGGCGAGGCGAACCGTTCAGTTCGCCTGGTGCGCCTGCCAGTGCGCCGGCGTGGCTGTGCGCCTCATTGGAATTTGGAGGCGCGGTTCATGAACGGCCGGATTGCGAAACCTGGGCCTCCCTGAGATCGAATGGGGCAAGATCTCCTAATCGTTCTGCAGCCCGTGGTTCTGTCCGGTGGTCGTGCGCAAGTCGTGCGGGTCTCCCGTGGTGCAGTCCCATGCAGCTCCGTCACAGCCCGATGCGCTGGCTTACCAGGCATCCATCTTCAAACCCATCTGCGTAGGGCCCGTAATAAGTGATATTATTCCTACTCTCGGGATGTGCCCAAAGCGCACTCACCGGTGTGGTCCGAGACAAGGCGCGCCACAAAGCCCTTCGTTCCCTGCCCTGTCACTGCAGGCATCCGAGGATTTCGTCCCTGCTGAAATGACTCGGAAATCCTGCGCAAAGATGACATGCTGTACCAGTTTCCGAGTCGTGTTAGTAGAACGAAAATGTATCCTTTTGTAGGCCTTTTTGAGCAATGTCGGGCCTGCGGACACAACACCTGTCGTGTGGGCTGAAATGATCACGAAATTGCCCTAAAAGGTAGCCTGGCGGAGCGCCAGAAATGACTGACGAAGTCATCATTGCCGAACCCTTTGTGCTGCCTTTCAGCACGTCTGAAATCCTTCGTTTCTGCGGATATGAAAGACAGCCAATCACATGGATCAAAATTGAGATGAAAGGCCTCATGTCCGCCTCATTGTAGCCATGCGGACATTGCCCTGAAACGTCGCCTTTTTGAGGCATGTCAGCAGTCCGAAAAGGGCAGCTTTTGGACCAATTGTCGGCCCATTTCTGCCACTCTGAAATGAGGTTGAAATCTCGGTTGCTACCAGGTGCTCCTAGTTGCTCCCGGATGCGCTACAGTGCGCTGAGACGCAACCAGTTGCAACTGGCTGCAACCGAGATTTCAGAGTGGCAGAAATGGGCCGGAAATTGGTCCAAAAGCTGCCTTTTTAGGCTTGCCGACATGCCTCGAAAAGGCGGTGTTTCAGGGTAATGTCCACATGTCTACAATGAGGCATAAATGAGGCCTTTCATCGCAATTTTGACGCATGGGATTGGTTATCTTTTGCCACTCCGGAAATGAGGGATTTCAGACGTGCTGAAAGGCGCCACAAAGGGTTCGGCAATGATGACTTCGTCAGTCATTTCTGGCGCTCCGCTAGGCTACCTTTTAGGGCAATTTCGTGATCATTTCAGCCCACACGACAGGCGTCGTGTTCGCAGGCCCGACATCGCTCAAAAAGGCTGAGAAAAGGATACATTTCAGTCCTACCAGCATGACTCTGAAATTCCACTGCCATGTCATCTTTTCAAGGGATTTCCGAGTCATTTCAGCAGGGACGAAATCCTCTGATGCCTGCAGTGTGTGCACCCCACTTGTACTCATGGCTATCCTCTAAGCAGAGGTTTTACAGTCCCTGGTAGTATATCGGTTAGTACACGCGCCTGTCATCATTTCGGTGCGCGCGAAAGCGGGGTTCGACTCCCCGCCAGGGAGAGCTTTCTTGACCCCTCTTTTCTGCTGCTCTTTGAAGTACTATTTTGTATTGGATATACTCGTCGCCTGTGACCTGTGACCTGTGGCTTGTGAGTAGCGGGCGATTGATCTCGAAAAAATGTCATCAGAGCTAACGTAGATATACGAACTCGAGTCGGAGACCTTGGGCTGCTCATTTTGGTAACGACGGAGACTCCGACTCGTCCGGGGCTCCAGGGTCTACAATCTACGTCCACCAACCAAACTCTCCTTGAAGCTGGTCAAGGCACGACACGCACCATATACACCAGGGATGCGCTGGGACTATGGCAGCGCGCAGCGAATGGACGCCAGGCTAGGATTGCACGGCGCCGAGCTTCGCTGACAGGCCTGGCGCGCCGCTCATTCACGAGCCTAAAGCTCGGACTCTGGTATTATTAGCTGCCAGCTTCCAGATCTTCATGACCTGGAAGGCTAACTGCGAAACACCTAGGTTAGATCCATCTGCGTGCTAACGCTCGGCGGCGCCGTGCACCAGTCGCCAGCTATTGTGTTCTCGCAAACCGCGCGCCCAGGTAAGCGGCTTTCTTCCCCTGGGAGCATGCATCTGTAGCTCTGACAGGATGGCATGGACATGCCGGCCAAACCCGCTGCTCTCGGAGCGAAAATTCTGACGTTCGTCTTGCACGCTCGGAGGAATCCTATCCGAACTCAATCCTCCTCGATGTGACATTCGCGCCGGGACGACGATGGCTATCTGGCGACGTGCAGAAGTCCGCCGGGTCTTGAGAGCAGGGAACACATGCTGCGGTCAGCTTGCTCACGGCCTTCATGTCGTCAGTGACCTAGGTCAGCACTGCGTACTATGCCACATGCGCGAGCTCAGCGCTGAACACGCCCCTTCTAGTCACCTACAGAGTTGCGCCGCTTCACGCATGCTCGCTATTTCACCCTCGCCGATGCAATTTGGGCGTGACGCGCGATGTGGACGACGATTCGGCTCACAATACGGCGACCTCCAAGCAACCTTGAACAAGCTAGCATCGTCCAAAGTCCACGCCTCAGTGGCGTTCGTTACAGGCCCTCCGGTCTTTCTCGGGTGGCTCAACAAGCTCGGGAGACTTCCCGATTTCCAGCTGTGTCTGTCAAGTGTCTGTAAAGGAATACAGGACAAATTTTCGACTTTATACTAGGTACGGGTGCTAGGTGCCCGCTGTCCCTGATATCGGCATATCCCTTACAGTGAATACACAGCCGTCCAGCTTTGCAGCCTTGTATCGGGCCAATGCCCTCGGAGTAAAATGCGAAATGACTGTCGGTATAAGACGTCCCCTTCGCATTCGCACGTCTTTCCAAGGGTCGCCACTATGTCCCCCGATAGTCTATCGCTCTATGCCTTGAACTACGAAGAATTGTCAGTAACCATTTCCATCTTTAGTGCTGCGTGCGATGTGACAGCGCATTCGTTACAGCGTGAGACAATCCTACTTCACGGTATCTGCGCGAGGTATCTCATCCGGGTCGCCGATTGGCGCATCGACCAGTGCTTACATCATTTTGTAGGCCTTTTCCTCTTCGACTACTGCATCACTTTCGGAGAAGAAGTCAGCTGGGTTTGGACCCGGAGGATGAACGTAGCCACGGTACTCTTCCTGACAAACCGCTACATCAATCTTGTCGCAACAATCCTCGTTCTGCTCGACAATGCGCCATTCCAGAATGCCCAGGTTTGTTTCTGTCCGTGCAATTCATCAGCCCTCAATGTATTATCATAGAGGTAAGTCTTCTTTGTCTCGCGATCGCTGTTATACCTATAAACTTGCAGCTGTGGTCTATCGATTCGGTTAACGCAGGCGATGCTCGTCACCTCGCTCTTCATTACATCAGGTAGGGTTGTATATTGCCTATGTCACCAGAGGTTCGCTCATCGTCGTGACAGCTTTTACCACTCTGCGTGTATACGCCCTGTGGGGACGTGACTGGAGGCCAGCTCTGCCCGTCTTTATTCTATCCTTGGTATCGCCGGTCTTGAATATCGCGAGTCACCACTTAATGACTCTCAAGCTGACAAGAGCTGACGGCAGGTAGGTTATGGACGCCTTCGAAAGCACTGCAGTCGCTCCACGTCCGTCTGTAGGCTGCTCCTTAGACCTGCGGCGACTTCCAGCGACGACGTACAGCATGTGAGCGAGCGCACGTTCTCCGTCGTTCTTGAATTGATGCCGGATTACTAGGTGTACGTGCCGACTTGTGCCTCTGAACACGGGGTGTTTAACTGACGTTGCGCTTCTGCAGTCATCATAGCCAATCGGGCCAGCACGGTCGCTTGCGATGCTGCTGCTTTGATTTTGACTCTTGCCGCCACAATGCGAGCCAGGCTGCAGCAGCCATCCTACGCTCGCGGCCTCCTCTGCCTGACCGGGCTCATCATCAGAGATGGTACGCCGCCCACAATATCCATCATGCGATTTCCTCTCGCTGACGATCACCAGGTTCACTGTACTTCCTGTACGCAGTTCTGTCCGGACCAATGCATCAATATGAAGCTGACTGCAATTTTCAAGGGGCATGCTCATCCTCAACGTAGCCCAAATGATACTCGCTGCTCGACTACCGGTACGTTCACAATACGGAAACTTCACTCGCAGTCGCTGACGCACACGCTGCCACCAGGGCAACAACTACCTCTCCTTCTACGTCACGCCGTGCGTCCACGACCCCCATGCCCCACGTGTAACTGCAGCTTGCTGACCACCGCGTCAGACTGACCTCCATGCTCCTCTCGCGCTTCCTCCTCCACCTCCGGGAAGCAGTGTACCAGAAGCAGCCCGGCGTTCCGACGTCGTTCGACCTCACGCGCACCTCTGGCTCAGGATCGCTGTACAGCGAGGATGTCGCCGCGTGCCCGACGTCCTCGCCGCGCAGCAATCTGCTCGAGCTGGGCCACCAGGACAACACGACTCTGCAGTAGTCATGCACCAAACGCGACCATGAGACCGGAGTGTCGATGTCGAAGTACGAGAGGCGACATGGACTGAAGACTTGCACGTGTACAGCTATATATGTTTGAATAATCGGGAGCTAATCTACAGCTATATGTGCTGCGAACAGTTTCCGGGGCGTAGGCTCGTCCAGCGTGAACAGAAGACCTATCTCCTGAACAGCCAGACTGCGCGAGATCTGTATCTCCTCGCGAATCTGTGGGGCTTCTTCGAAAACATAGGCTTCCGCGACGGTAGGCATGCAGACTCCACCACGATCTCCTCGTCCCTCGGAGCGGACGACGATCATCTCCCCCGAACGCATACATCCGGCAAGTCTAGCACGACAGTATAATATAACACACGATCTACCCTATAGAACAAAATTTAAACTACACCGAAAATTTCCACGTAGTAGAAAGACAACAGCAGAGGCGCTACAGTAGTGTAATATCATGGAGCAAGAACGGCGGGCAGGCCCGGTGAGTATGCGTGTAAGGGCGAGACGAGCGAGCGAGCGGCGGGGTCCCCCGCGCGGCGCGCGCTATGATGCGCACGCACACGCGGAAGGGGCAGCGGCAGCGAAAGGAACGGAGAGGCGGCGTGTGGTGGTACAGGTGCGGGTTTTACAGTGGTGATTACAGTAGGTGGTGGATGCGAGTCCGCCCGGGGGTCAGTGTCCGTCTGCGAGGTATATGGCGTGCGTGCGGGTCCGGGGCTCCGTTTGTGTGCGGCGGCAGCTCTACTTGGGCTTCTGCAGGACGGACATGATTGCCTCTATGCCGCGTACACCTGCGTTAATTCGTGTCAGTTGTGTGAATCCCGTCTGTGGAGAAGGAGGACGCACCCAGGCTGCCCTTGGGGTAGCAGATGTACATCGGGTCCTGCTCGATGCCGAACTTGCCGCGGAAGTCGCCCTTGGAGGTGAGGTGGAAGGTCGAGCTGATGCCGTTGTACGCCTTCTCGAGCGTCTTCATGCGGAAGCCGCCGACGTTGTCCGCGCCGAGCAGGCGGCTGCTCGCGCCCGCGCCGAACGTCGCGCTGCGCACGCCCGCGTCGCCGAGCTTGCGGATGACGTGCGCGACGATGTACTCGATCGCGCCGAGCGGCGCACCCGGGAACTCGAGCGCCCACTTGATCTGGAAGCCGTGCACCGGCGCAAGCTGCGCGAGCACGACGAGCGCACAGATCTGCACACGCCTGTCAGCCTCCGCAAGTCAACACAAGAAAAGACGCAAAACGCACCTTGCCGCTCGGGTCGGTCGCGTAAAAGTACTTGCGGTGCGTGATGTCGTCGAACGGACGGACACCGGTGAGGTGGATCTGCGTGCCCTTGCGGTGCGCCTCCCAGTCGCGGCAGCGCTCCTCGATCTGGCGGCGGAGGTCCGCGTCGGGCTCGCCGGCGACCTCGTGGATCTTGACGCCCTCGCGCTCGGCGCGGTGGATCTTGCGCCGCACGGTCTTGTCGTCCTGCTCGGGGTTCACCGCCATCGGGTTCACGCGCTCCTCCGCGACGGCGATGATCGCGCTCCAGCCGAGCTCCTCCGCGAGGTACCGCTCCGTCGCCTTGTCCACGCAGCACCAGATCGGCTTCAAGTCCATCTGCGGCGAGCGCAGGAACGCGAGGAACGACTTCACGACGCGCGGGATCTGGTTCGGCTCGCAGAGCGGGCTGCCGAAGACGACCGCAAAGTGGCCCTGTGGTATGTAGCCCACAGCTGCGCCGGTTGCGTCGTCGCGCCACACGGTCCATGCTGGATCCACCCATGACGTATTTGTTGCGTCGCCGTACCGTGCGATGAGCTGCAGACAGACTGTCAGTAGACCGCTAAGATCGACATCTGGAGTTCCAGACGTACGTTTTCTAATGGTGGCAGCTCGCCGCGCTTCTGTCCAGGCTGGAACGTCTTGCTCTCAGGGCCATGGAGCACAAGCTTCGCCGCGGCCGCCATGCTCGCCTCAGCGGGGTCCTGGCCGCGCGTCGCGAAGCTGCGCGGATCGCGCGGGAAGAGGCTCGCCCAGCGGATGTCGCCGAGCTTGAGGAAGAGCATGACGATGCGCTCGAGGCCGACACCTCCTCCGCCGTGCGGCGGGCAGCCCCAGCGGAAGCCGTTGAGGTAGTCCATCACGGTCTCGACGTCGATGCCGGCGTCGCGCATGCGCTCCTCGAGCATCGCCGCGTCGTGCACGCGCTGCCCGCCCGAGAGGATCTCCTCGCCGCGGACGAAGATGTCGAACGAGTTCGAGAACTTGGGGTTCTGCGGGTCCGGCATCGTGTAGAACGGGCGCACGGCGGTCGGGAACTTGTCCAGGATGTAGTAGTCCGCGCCGTACTTCTTCTTGACGAGCTCGCCGAGCTTGCGCTCTGCGGCCGTCGAGAGGTCGTCCTCGTCCGTGATTTCCGAGCCGTCGTCCTCGCGGAAGCCGGCCTCTTTCAGCATCTGGATGCCGTCGCTGAAGCGGACCCGGGGTGTCTCATCGAGAATAACGAGGTCTTCGTGCGGGAAGGCGGTCTTCACTTGCTCGATCTGTGCGCGAAGCTCATTAGTTGGCTGCCATGCCCAAATTCGCGGGCACGCACCTCCGCCCTGTAGCGCTCCTGGAGGCCCTTGAAGATGTGCTTGAGGGTGTCGTCGATGACATCGAGCACCTCGTGGTAGTGGTTTTCGAACGCCATCTCGAGATCGAGGCCGGTGAACTCGGTGAGGTGCCGGTGCGTGTTCGAGTTCTCCGCGCGGAAGACTGACACACGACCCGAAGGTGAGCCCCGCCGGTCCCAGGCGGGCTAAGAATAGCACGACGTACCGGGTCCGATCTCGAAGACGCGCTCCATGTCGGCCGCGATGCACATCTGCTTGGCGAGCTGCGGGCTCTGGGCGAGGAAGGCCGGGCGGCGGAAGTAGTCGACCTTGAATACCTGCGCGACCCCTGTCAGCGCCGCGCGCGCGCGCAAGTGGGAGGGGGAACGTACCGCTGCGCCAGACTCGGTGCCGCTACCCTGGAACTTGCTGCTCTGGATTTCCGTGAAGCCGCGGTTGAGGAGGGCCTCGCGCCAGAGGAGGCACACGGCGGCGCGGATGCGGAAGATGGCCTGCGAGGCGGGCGACTGCAGGGGGCGTCAGCGCGCGCGTGAGCGATAGCGAGCGGGCTGCTTACGCGGAGGTCGAGCACGCGGTTGGCAAAGCGAGTGCGGTCGCCGACCTTGTGCGAGGCGCGGTCCTGGACATCCTTGGGGCGGGAGATGTCGTCGACCTGGAAGGGCAGCTGGGTCGCGGGCTTACTGATCACGTGCAGCTGCGGGGGCGTCAGCGGGGAGCGTTAGCGCTGGCGGGTCGAGCGCACCTTCTCGATGCGGATCTCGCGGGTGTGGACGCTCGTGCTCTTGACCTCGTCCTGGCCCATCTCCTTCGGCGGCTCCTGCACGACGCCCTCGACCCGCACGATCGTCTCGCGGCTCAGCCCCTCCGCCCACCGCACCATGTTCGGCGAGATCACGTCGGGCGTTTCGGCGAGCACGCCCTGCACCGTCGCCTGCCGGTACCGGAACACAATGAAGACGATCTTGGAGCCTGCGCGTGCGCCCCGAATTAGCCCCCGCAGCCCCGACCCCGAACGGACGAGGACTCACCGAGCGGCCGGATGTGGTGTACCCGCGCACGCAGCGCTACCCGCTCGCCCGGGGCCTTGTTCTCGATCTCCTGGAGAGGGGTCATCGGCAGGTGCGCCTCGGCCTCGCCGCCGTTGTTCGGGATGCCCTCGTCCTTGCCGCCGTCGGCGCGCGCCTCGGGGTGCGGCAGCGGCAGGTAGTGCCGCGACTGCGACTGGTTCAGCGGCAGGTCGCCGTAGTGCTCGCGCAGCGGGTCCTGTGGCGCCCTGCGTCAGCGCCAGGCGATGATGCGGGCAGGGGAGGCACGTACGCTTTTCCACAACTCGAGGTGCTTCTGCTTGCGGTCCTCGGCATGGTGCTGCTCCTTCACTTCCCGGACCTCCTGCCGCTGCACCTTCTCCTCCGTCATCGACAGCTTGCGCTGCGGAACCGGCCGGACAATCTCGTGCGCGTGCACCGTCTCGTTGTGCGTCACGTCCTTGGTCTCCTTCTCCTTGGCATGCCCGTTGGTAAAGGCGTGGATGCCGTTTATGTGGAATTTACCGCTGGAGGGGGAGGTGGGATCGCGATGCTTTGCGCTCGCGCTATGTGAGCGGATGTGAGAGATGAGCGTAGAGACACGGTTCGGCTTGCGGCCGCCTTCGCGCTGAGGCTGAGAGGGGCGGTCGAGGTCTAGCGAGCCAGAGGAGTGAGTGGACGAATGTCTCGGAGAGGGGGAGCGCGAACGGTTCGCGGAGTCGAGGGAGGCTTCATGGGTAGAGGAGGTCGGGGAATGGCTGGGGGAGGTGACGACCTTTGCGATAACCTTTTTTATCGCGGACATGACTAGGATAGGGGAGGGGTAGGGTACGGGCGTGGTATCCAAGAGCGCGACGGGCTCGCTGTTGGTGGTGTTGTGAGCAAGCGAGTCTTGGGGGTATCTAGGATGTGGTGAGTGGTGGAGGTGGTATAAGACGAAACGGGCGGGGATGGAGGACTAGGAGGGGGATGGTGAGCACCTGAAACACGGGAGAGTAATCGACTTGGCGGAGGATGGCGGCGTCTCGGGCGCGCTCTGGTTTTGAGGAGGGCCGGGGTCGACGTCATCGGAGATTCATGGAGCATCAGCAATGCGCTCGAATCATCCTCCCAGTTCTGCCAAGCCAGATCCAGACCCGTAGCCCGTTACCCCGTCACCCAACAGCCCTCCGTCCGCCGTCCTCCTCGACGCGCGCGGCGTCTGGTGACTAACCCCTCGACCTCCCGCATCCAGCGGATGACACACCGCGGATGTGCCCCTTGGGACACGCCTCATTCATCCGGCAAAGCCCTCCCCCCAGTCCGGGCCCGCTGCACCACCACGTAACCACGCGCGCGTAAGGCGCTCCATCATCGCACACTCCCCGCGCGGAGCCGCCGCCTCCGCCGTATATTACCACGCAGCGCCGATTAGCCTCGCACATCCTATCTGCTTTGCGCGTCGTCCGCCGTCGGGCCTCGCAGCGTGCCCAACGTAAGCCGCCCACGCTCATCCGGCACGGCCTTCCGCCGCCACGCCCAGGATCAGGGCGGGCACAGCGGGAGCCCTGCACAGAACGCGTGGGTTCGGAGCCCGACTGATGTTCTCGTCGCCGACCGACGCTTCCTTACTGGGCCGCCGCCGAGCCCCCGCCCGACGCCACAAAGCTGCCAAGGCAAGCTCGCCCGGGGTGCCCCGGGTATAGAACGCGCGTCGGCACCCGCACAGAAATAGCTCGCCGTTCTGCTCGGACGCAGTGCCCGCCACACGCGACCAGAGGGCACCGCGTAACCGACACGGGCAACGGACGCGCCCTCTGCTCCGTGCTATGTTTGCGCTTATCGTGCGCCCTCGCAGCTCGCCATCACGCCCCTCCGCCGCCCTACGTCCCCGGGCAGCGCCACCGCTATTTCCAGCACGCAGGTACAATGCCCTCTCTACCCTCTGTCCACACAGCTCCCAGCCCATCTCCGGCGCCGCACGCCCGCGCCCTCGGTGCTGTGCCGCCTGCATTCAAGCCCAATCGAGTTCGTTCAGCTGGGGCAAGGGCTTCCGCGGATCTCAGTAGCCCATTCAGCCCTCTTCCAAGCCAGCAACTCCCTCGCCTCCCGTGCTCGAAGCTCCGGGCGAACAGGCATCTAGACCCAACCACTCGAACTCTCCTCCGACCCTGCTCGCGATCCCTTTTGTTCGCGCGACACCCACGGGCCCGCCGCGCGCAGCACCCCTGCCGCGCAGCTCTGCGGCGCAGCCGCGACGCGTCGCGCGCGCGCACCGCACACAGGGCCCCGCCCGCACTACGCCAGCCGCACACACGCTTCGCGCACACCGCCTGCAGCGCACACCCGCGCGCGTGGCGGCCCTGCGCAGCGTGCCCATCGCCGCGCGCGAGCTGTGCCCCGCGGTATTCTTGCGCGGATTCTGTGGGGGAGGCGGATGCCGGAAGAGGTCTTTGGTTCGAGGTGGCACTCGCACCTGATTGATTATGGGCCTTCGTGATCCCCGCACCCGGTGCCGCAGAGTTCTAGGTTTTACTTCTAGCTTTCTGCTTCTTGGCCCATCGTCCCTGTGTGTGTGCTGCCAGATGCGCGCGAAGCGGTAGCCCAGTGCGGGCAGCGGTGCTGGGCCAGGTCGCGGTGCTCTCGCGATCCCCAACAGCACAGAATAGACCGTGTTTGCGTTCCGTCGCGCCCTCACACTCCTCGTGATGACTGCTAAACGCGGTGCCCGCTTGCAAACAGCCTTTGATAACTCTATAACACGGTTTGTCACCTCGCGACCGCGCAAATGAACGTTGGAGTCGGGCGGACGCGCACCCGCCGCGGCGTATCCCCAACCATATATCCGCGCGCGTCCAATCACGGCGCGCCGCCGCAGGCGCGCATCCCCGCGCGTTCCCGCCGCGCTGAGCAAGCCCGCCCACCCGCTTTGTGAGTCGTGTGCCGCACCTGCGGATGCGCCGGATCCGCAGTCCATGCAGACTGAATAGCACGGGGAGATGGGTGGTGCACGTGCTGTCGTGGATCCGGGGACAGGTGCATGGGGATCGTGCGGTGGGGGAGCGCGAACGCACGCGCCTCGCTGCCGTCCTGGGGCGGCGCGGAGATGCGTGCCGCGGTGCGCGTACGCGCGAGCGATCTGCGGCGCGACGTCAGGCGGCACGCACCGTCGTGTACAGCTGCGTCATCGACGTGCGTGCATGAAGGCACCGAACACGGCCAGCGATTTGCTGATTTCAGAGGATATGCTTTGATGCTCGCGGGCTATGGCTGGCCCAGGGAGCCGCAGCACCTTCCTTGGAGCGGATGGTACCGAGGTTGGAGGGCGAGCCGGCAAGCACCCGTCGTGCGTGGTAGCGATGATGAGCGAGGCCTGGCCTAGGAGCAGCCATGGCCCGGTTGCCAGATGGTGTGGACCTCGTTCTCATGACGTATCCATACTGCTACTACAGTACTGAGCACCATAGCCTCGCGACGATTAAATGAGGTGTGCCTTCTAGGAGCCGTAGAGTCTCCCGCGATCCTGTCGCTATAAGTAGCACCAAAAAATGACTACGAACAAATGTAGACGTCGAAGACGACGAGGCCCTGCGCGCATACACCGTCCCTGGCGAGGTGCACTGGCAGCACTCTGCCTGACGCACGATCTGCACGCTTTTAATATCCTGAACTGTCGGAGGACAGCCATGGCGTCATGCAGCGTGGCCCGGATCCGCGGACCAAGAAGACGGCGGGAGAAGGGACTGAGTTTCGCATTGTGCGCGGCGCACGATCTGAGTTCGTCGGCGGACTGTGCTGGGGACACGCGGTGCACGCGAGAGGAACGAGGGCGCGGCCAGTGCTGAATTCCGGTAGAGCATCATGAGCCTCACCATCGCAAGCCTCTGCTATCCAGGATTCTAGATACCAGGTTAAACGGCCTCGTTGGCCCAAGGCTCGCGCAGATACGCCGTGCCTGTCAGCGCGCATGTAATCAGTAGGTAATGGTGGCGGATGGGGTGGCTGAAGGAGCGGCGCCACCCCACAAGTGGAAACTCCGTGTGTCGCCGTCCTTGTGAATGTCAGTGCAGCAATCAAACTGGAGGCAAGGCCTCAGCCTCGTGGGTGGGAGGCAGCGCGGGTTGATACTAGGGCTTCCCTACTGGAGAATAGTTGCAAGTCGACGCCGGACGGGATCAGCGGTGAGCATGTCAAGAGATCCCTGCGATAGATAGGACGGGCATATAGAAGTACAAAACGCAGACCACGCGCGAGTCGCGCTCTCTTGCGAGAGCCGACAAGCTCTGTAGTCAGAAACACAACCAACCGAATGTTCCGCTCAAGCAGCAGGAGCAGCCTCAGCCTCAGCCTTGCCCTCAGCCTTAGCCTCCGGCACGTGCACGAGGTTGAAAAGCGCCTCCTGCGGGGGCAGCTCCGGCGCGAAGGGCCCGACGTCCTTGAGCACGACGCGGCCGTACGGCGTGTCGGGCTCGACGGTCCACGCGAAGCCCTGCGTCGGGCCCGGGTACCCGTCCGTGATCCTGCGCCGCGGTCAGCCTCCAAGCACGCGAGCAGCAGAGCGCGGACGCACATGTAGCAGTGCGGGCCCTGCTGCGGGAACCACGTGAGCTGCCACTGCAGCGGCGTCTGCGTCTTGAGCGCGACGACGCGCGCGCCCTCTGCGCGCGTGCCGAGCGCGCCCTGCGTGATCACGTAGCGCGACTCGCCGAAGTTCTGGATCTTCCACTGTGGGCGCTGCGTGAGGCGGGGGCGGGGACGCGTGCATGCAAGAGCGCACCTTCGGGGCGGCGGTCCCGCCGGGGAGCGCGATGACGTTGAACGGCAGGATGATCCCGCGCTCGTCCACGCCGATGTAGAAGCGGGGCCCGGCGTGCATCTGGATGAGGAACTCGTTGCCAGGGAGAGACATTGTTAGAGAGAGATTGAGAGTATTGGAGATGAGTGAGAAGTTTGAAGAGAACTGGGCTGGCCAGACAAGTCGAACTGTGACGGTTATATATGCTCAGAGGTTGCTCAAGACGCGCCCAAGGGCGAGCAAAAGAGCTCCGTACTGCTGCGCCACCGGCACCGTCGCTTGCGCCTGTCCCCATTCAGTGACCCCGGTGGTGGTGGAACGCTGACCAGGCACCAGTCGCGTCCTGGCAGGAGCAAGCACAGAAAGGCTATGGAGTCGGAGCATCGGGAGGCTGGAGCCTCCGCCACCGGTGCCGACGTTTGTGCTTGTCCCCAGCCAATGACCCCGTTGGTGGCGGAATGATTGCTTAGGTGTCAGCCGCGTCCTGGCAAGAGCAAGCTCAGAAAGTCGATGATGCCAGAGCGTCAGAGAGCCGAAGCGACGTCGGAGGTGTGGCCCCAAAATGCAGCGGTGTGCCAAGATCAACGTTGACTGCATGCACAAGCGCTGCATGGGCGTGCAAGGGTCCGGCATAACGAGGAGGCACCCGACAAGTGGACATCCCATATCATTCCGTAGCAGCGAAGGCTCCATTGCAGGCTCCACTGCATATTCAGACTCGCTGAAGAATGGTTGGGCGTGGTCATGAGACTCGAGAATCCCGACGTAAGGCAGTAACTCACCGGAACTACATTAGCCTGCAACTCTGTCACAGCAACCCCGGCGCACGCGATGGTATAGTTCAAATGGACGTGTCGCCGTACTTTGCTATGATGCAGCGCGAGTAAGACGCCATCCATGGACAGTCGCACGCACTTCCTCCTCTCCGGGGTCTTCAGGGAACATGGGCTGGGTGGTGTCGACGTGCCGTCAGTGGGAGGCGGACGTACAAGAAGCGAAAACATACAGGAAACTTCTCCGTGACAATCTCTTCACATTTCCACCCGCGCTCTTCCGCTTTGCTGAAGAATTCCATGTCACGGTGTGCCAGGTGCGGGCGATGGTGCGAGTAGAATACGAGGACACATGGTGGGTGAGGCTCGCCAGGTGCTGCAGTACGAAGCGCATCCTCAGCTGTCTTCAACAGCGCATCATGCTGATCAAGCGTCCGTTAGGAGGGTTGAACTGGGGCTTCTGCTAGAACGAGACGTGACATACCTGGGAATGGTTGAAAATGAGGTCTGACATGATGATGAGGTCAAATCCTCGAGTATTTGCCAACTTTTGTTGTGCTTCAAATATCGGCTTGAGAGATTGACCCCAAATGTAACCCTGCGATGCGAAGAATGAGCTCAATGAAGGACTCAGCCCGTACGGACAAAGTTTCCTACCATAACCTCGGTATTCCTTTCAGCCGTGGAAGCATTTCGTTCAACGTTATGCGTGAGGTTGTCGAGCAGAGGTTTGTCGGGGTAGTCCGTCAATATGACCTGGTCCAAGAGTTCAGCCGCACTCTTTCCAACTGCAATAGCTTTACGTACGCATTTCGCATGGTTTTTGGCCGTGATCAGCCCAGGTAGACCGCCACCTGCGCCAAGCTCAAGGACGGATCCATTGCGATACAGTTCTGGATGTGCATCGAGGTACGAGGCGAAAGACCTGGCAGCATTCCACCTGACCAGAGCAGCTCAGACTCCGACCGCATGAGACTCGCGCACGGAACGTACAGGTAGTGTCCCCAGAGAGGATGCGAGCCCACGAGTCTTATCTCAATGTCTGACCAAACACCATGGTTGGCGGTCAATGTCGATGAATGTAGAGCACGAGTGTACGTCGAGATGGTGGGCTCTGGGGAGGGCGGCCGGGGCGGCTCCTGGACAGTTCAAGGGAAGAAGGCAGCGAGGGAAGCAGGAGGCATGAGAGACGAAAACGGAGAGGAGTCGATGCGACTGACGAGGAATACGCTATCAAGGTCGAGCCCGCCCTCGTCGTCGCTGCCGGACGCGTGCTCGTGGTCTTGAGATGTCATGGGAAATTGCAAGCGAGGAATCCCGCCCTATTTCCGGAACAGGAAGTGTGGCGGGATCGCAAGCGCTCTCGGTGCCGGGTGACGTCAAGCGTCGTCACGACCAAGCCGGTACCGTGAGCACTGGGCAGCAGGTACATAACCTGGCGGACGCTCAACTATCTTTCTCATCTGCTCACATTCAGAAACCCTCGTAGGGACCTAGAAGGTACGTGCATGTCATGTTATTTCATGCCAAAGCTCACCAAGTTCATCTGCTGCCGGTCGACTAATATTTAGCTGTGTAACGCGATCTGTGCTCATTATACCAACACCAGAGCCTTCTATCTATATATCGCGAGTATCTGCCACTCCAGAGCCATTTGGTATCATATCTGACAGTCTTATGGCGTTTCAGCATCGCGATACCATCATGTCAGCCCCAGGCCTCACACAGTTCAAAGTTCTCCTCTTCGACGTCTACGCCACGCTTGTAGTACGTGGCGCCGCGTTCCATGGCCTTTGCTTCCGCCTGACTAGTGTGATTATCCCCTCTAGGACTGGGAGACCGGCATATTTGAGGCCATGAAGCCTATGCTTGTCCGCGTCGGTTCTCCTCTCGCTGAGTCCAAACGCGACACGCTGCTAGCGTTCGAGAGCGTCGAGGTGGACCTGCAGGCGAAATACCCCACGATGCTGTACTCCGACATTCTCGCTCATACGCATGCCGAGCTCAAGCGCCGCCTCTCCAACAAGCCTTCCATTGCACCCCAGGGCACGGCCGCGGCGCCCGTGGAGGCGTCCCAGGCGGACGGCACAAGCAGTACGACTCTGGCGGCGACGGGCACGTCTGCCTCTGCAGACGCACCTGCTACGCCTGGGCTGGAGGCAGACGACATCGCGTTCGGGAAGAGCATACCCCAGTGGCCCGTCTTCCCAGACACGATCGCGGCGCTCGCGCGCCTGTCGCAGCACTACAAGCTCGCGGTGCTTTCGAACGTCGACCACCCGTCCTTCGCGGCGACGCGCGCGATCCTCGAGCGCTCCGACCCCGCGCACGCGTTCGCGTTCGACGCGGTCTTCACCGCGCAGGACATCGGCTCGTACAAGCCCGACCCCGCGAACTTCGAGTACGCGCTCAAGCGCCTGGGCGAGATGTTCGGTGCGAAGAAGGAAGACGTCCTCATCACCGCCGCGTCGCTGCACCACGACCATGCGCCGGCGAACAAGCTCGGGATTAAGGGCGCGTATATCGCCCGCCAAGGCGCAGTCATGAGCCAGAGCAGCCCGGCCAAGTATGACTGGAAATTTAACACCCTGGGGGAGATGGCGGATGAGGTGGAAAGGCAGGCTCAAGCTTGAATGGCATAGAGGGGACATGTATACATATTGCGAACCTATACCAATGAATCGTACAGCGACGGATATTCGAAAGCAACCCCCAAGTGCATCCAATGTGCCTCTTTGAGAAGCCGCAGAGCATGCACAAAGCAGGTATGCTGAGTGCGCCGAGTCATGAGACAGAAAAGAAAGCCCGCGCTATGCACAGCTGGTTGAGGCTCTGTACTCGCTATCATACCCTTCCAGGGTCTCCTCAAGGTCCGTGTCCGCCTCTCCGACCCCCTTCTCCTCCGGCTTCGCGTCCATCGAGTCTAGCAGGTGACTATCCTGAAGGAGCATTCTACGGAAGCTGACATTGTCATTGCTGTTGGGCAGTGATCCGAGGCTTGGGAGCTCCGACGTCAGGCAGACGGAGGACGCCAGCGATCCGGCGTTCTGGTGCGCGACTCGTCGCAGGTCCAGCAGGAAGCGCGAGATCAGCACGGACGTCAACCTAATGCTCCAGGTCAGCGTCTCAGGTGTCAGACTCAGATGGATGAAGTGGCTGCGTACGGAGATACGAAGAACGAGATATAGTTGCTACCCTGTTAGCGAACACTGAGTCAAGAAGAGCTAGAATGTGCAGAGCTACTTACCGCGATCAGAGAGGCCATCACAATCTGTGCGAGGTTGAGAGCAAATAGCACACTTAGGACAGGTCGTTAAAGTATGTCCACGCTATCATGCTAATGGTTTTGCTTACAGGAAATAGACAGCACCTTGAGAGAGTCAGATAGTGTAGCATGAGTTATTCAGTGGCTAACGCACCCTCTCGGACCAGAAGCCCTGTCAGAGCGGGCGTTCCCCGCAGCTGTATTTTCCGCCCTTTGATCTCGACTGTTTGGAAGAGAGTCAAAATGAATGCCAGACCATTACACGCTGTCGAAGCCGTCCGAGTCGCGACGATGACTATCGAGCCATGAGTTTAGGTTGAGCACTGAAGTTTCAACACGTACATCTATTTCATGTAGTCAAGCCAATGCACACCCGAGCAGAAATACGAATACTTACTTGCTATACGTCGCGCCTGGCAGTCGCTGCTGATTCACTGCGCAGCCAACAGAAGGGAACGGCGCAAGTTGTGGACTCTCAAGCACGTCGATGACCTGCCGAGAATGCATGAGCTGCGAATAACCCTACGACTTGCCACCACGTACGAGATCAAAGATGGGCGAGACTAGGGACAGAAGGAGCACTGGCAGAGCCGGCCTCCAGTCTCGGCCCCATAAAGCATATACACGTAAAGTCGTAAAGGCTGATACAGCAATGAAAATAATTCCTTGGCCGGCGGAGAGAAGCGGGCGGACCTGAGACGATGAATAAGGCCGCGAGGAGAAGGGTCTGGAGCACGCGTATGAAGGGTCCGCAACTGGTTATGGGTGAGCGGGAAGCAATGGCATTTGGGTAGCAGTTTGCTCACCTCTGTTTCTGATATCAGGACAGCTGACGGAGTAGAGATAATCGACGTACCTGTGTGGTTTGGAAGGGCGTCTGGTCCCACAATTCGAGGATGGTGATCAGCAGGTTCACGTAGCGGTTCATGACAAAGAGGACTGTCGCCGGAGTAGTCTTTTGACCCCAAACCCAGCGGATCTCGCCATCTAAGGTTACACAGAAGTCCCACAGGAAGAGTACTGTGGGATACAAAAGTCAGATGACGCCCCCAGAATCTGACAGATGCTCACCTCGTGCAGCAACAGTGCAGTAGTTCTCCCGTAAGCTTTATTGTGCCGTTAGTAGGACCAAGGAATGGTGAGCACTCTTGGACCCACAAAGTCTCGTATGCAGCCTTCGTCTCGATGGTGGGCATCGCAAGCATTCGTAGGTGAGCTCCTGAGCTAGAATGTCGTCAGGTTATGTATTCAAGAGGGTGGACAACGGTAGCTTGTCCAAATATCCCGATGAAGCAAGTTCGCACCGAACTTCGTCCAAACGGGACCCTTTCTGAACTTCGGTCGCAGACGCCACGGAGGCGGAACACGGATGATCAGGAGGAAGCCATTGGGCATAAGGGCTTTCTATTGGGAAACCTCCCAGGCACAATCGCTATGGCCAGGCATTGCCACACGCTTCTCAATAGCACCGAAACATTGCGCCTAGATGTTGAAGTTCGTGAGCCTTGTAGGCATGACTCAGGAGTCCGACAAGCACCGGGAACGAGTATGAAGCATCTAAATATCTGTAAAAATCATGTTATTACGGCGTATGGATGCAATCATCCTAGCATACAATTATAGCATAGGGAAGGCCCCGAATACCTGACTTTCGTTATTCTCGGACGAGGCGGTTGCGGTCAAGAACTGAAACTGGTTGGGAGACGCCCCACCTCGCGGCGCGCGTGGGAATTAATCTGCCTCGACTTTTTTGGGCAGTGTTGTCCAGCCCATCTCCGTCGGTGACTCCCCCGGTATCCACACCCTCCTCCGCATTTCCATGTCCTGCATGTCTGCGCGGCATCTTTGTGGCTGGAGCGCGGTTTTCAGATCTCAAATTTTTCGCTCCGACCAAAGCACGAGGTTGGCCGGCGCGTGATGGGCCAGCAGACCGCGCTCTGACTGCCCAGTACGAGCAAAAATGTACGTGAACATATCGTCGGACGCCGACGCCATTACGGCTTTGACCTGTGACGACCGCTGGACAATGCTTGCTGCGCGTGTCACGACATTTGGCCGTGGGCGAGCACCGCGCTTATTCCCGCAGGACCCTAGCCAATTGGTGATAAATCCTCTGCCAGGTTCGCACGTCGAAACCTCGTTTTTTGACTCTCGACCGGCCAGAGTTTCTCTTCAAAATATCCTTCTGCTCACTAATACGTTGCTCAAGCAGGAAGTTGGCGATGACGCTATTGCCGTCAGAAGCTATTTTATGTCATTGGTCACGTCAGACCAACGTCAGGCGACGTGGACACTACTAGGCAGCTATCCACCGACGCCCTCGGTACGATTTAGAATGAGCAAGACGCCGACGTGGGTTTCACTGGGAACATTGCGGCATTTGTAGAAGCGGCCGCAGTAGAGAACGATCGTCTACTACTTGCCTACCGACAAGAGCCCTTCCAGCTACCTCACATTTCGGGCCTCACTTCCGCGTGCCGCACCAGTACGCGAAACTGACGGAAGGCGATGAACGCCACAGACCACCTTGTCAAGACCTTTGTGAGCCCTTTCCTCCCTTCTCGCGTTCACGGCTGATAAGTGACCTTCCCTGCATAGCCCTAAGCATCCAATTCAAACATGCTTTAACATCCTTGTTCAATTACTTCTGGTACCTACTAATCCTGTTTCGGAGCAGGACTCCCTGCGGCCCCGCAGGCGGTACCACGGCTAGCCGTTGTCCCCGTGAGGAAAGTCTTTCCCTAGCATGCCTCTATTCAGCCTCTTACGATGTTCGACAAGCATCGACATAGCTGCTGATTCCGACCCTATATTGCCTCGAGGATGTCCTTGTTCCATACAGACTCTATAGGCCACCGCACAGTCTATAATACTCACCCACCAAGGACGAATACAGATTGACCGGACCGAACTCCAGCCGCGTGCCTTCCGCGACCGGTGGCAAGTCTGCCGTCTATTCTTCACCGTTATAGAATCACCGCTCGCAGGCAGCTCCGGTGGGCCAGATGTTCCTTTTGCATGGACAGGCGGTAGCCATCACCATTGAGCGCTCTTTCCTGTGGGCGCTATGAAGGGCTGTCGACCCGCGTGGCGTTCCTCATTACTCATTACGTGCAGGGCGGGGCCACAAACATGCGGAAGATCTCGTGTCTTGACACTCATGCGCGTGGTCGGAGGTACGTAGCGAACCTCGGTTACCCTCCCAGCTGCGCTGAGATGAACTAAACAGCTGTACGCCATGATAGATGAGAACTGTTGTTCAGCGTGGCATGATTCGTGTATCGGAAATTGTCGCACCCATCATACTCCAGAGCACTGCCCTCGCCGCGAAGTATATTGGCCATTGTACTTGCGTCCACGGACACCTATGCTGAGAAGCCATTCGAGACTTCTCTAGTTCCCGTGAGCACGCCTTTGCCTTTGTCCTTCATTCGCGATTTCGATGAACGGCTCACCTTACAGAGGAAGCGTGCTACAGCGTGGCGGTATTCATCGAACTGCGCCCAAATTAGTCGCCAAGCACCTCTGATATCCGATGTCGGCCCTCTCGAAAGCCACCAACCAGGGGTCCACGATGCACCTCCATGAGGGTTGACAGCAAGCATGAAAGGCATTCCTACGGAATCGCACGGGTCGGGGCGTATTGCCGTGTTGGTCGCGACTTCCCATAGTGGCACATCACTCGTATCATGCGATAATAGGGAGCGAGCCCGTGTGCCATGTATAAAAGCCAGTAATAGATATGGCAGGTCATTCACCGCCCCACACAGACAGCTTTTCGTGAGTGTTAGTCTCTTGGCCCACTCATACACAGAATAACAACCTCCCTATACTTACGCAGCTCGTAATTCAAGCCATCGGCCATGCAGCTCAAAGTCTTCATCGTCTCCCTTACCCTTGTCTTGCTGGGCATGGGAACCGCCGCCGCCCCGCTTCACGTCGAGAGCATCCGCCCTTGCGGTCGGTGAGTCTCCCCGTTCCCGCCTCTGACACATAGCCTCTGACGCGATCCCGCCCAGCGATCTGGCCGACGAGTCCATTGACAAGCGTCAGGGAGCCTGTTGCTGTTAGTTGTCACCTGGACGGCCATGCTGATCGTGTCCCCAAGTTATCATCTGTTGCTGCAGGTCCAGTGTCAGAAATATACTCTGTGCCCTTGTACCGTTTACCGATGGTTCCGAGTCGCTTCCAGCCGTCTAATCCTTCGATCCTGACTTCGAATACCAGCGTATTGATAAGGGACAGCGCATGCAATTACCGCCAGTATTTTCTGATGTCCTAGCCTCCGTCGACAGGAAATGGTACGACCGATGTCCCGTGAGTCGCTAAAGTCCATAAACTCTATCCTGACCTATGCGTTCCGTTGACTTCATCTTGCTCAGCTGCTTCGTCGGATGCGTGGACATGATGCGCTCTGCATCCCCGGTTCTCCTGGCGCTGACGCCACTGTCAACAGCCGCTACGCCGCCGCCACCCCCTTGACATGGTTAGCAGTGCATTGAATTGCTCGCTCGGTTCTCTCCGAGCTCTGAATCCCGGTGGTTCGCGGATGGGAACGACGTTCCACTGTTTCCGAGGGTTGCGCCGGCCCTGCCAGCGATATGGTATAGGGTGCATATTTTTTGTTATGGTTCGGATCCCGCAGTCATGCTTTGACAAGGTTTCGACAGCACGCGACAGCTGCTTGGACAAACGGGTCTGCGTTCCATCAGCTGACATCCTTGGCACGACGGCGTCGGCGGTTGTTTGGCCAGGTCTCAGCGTTACAGCTTCAATTTCGTGATGATAATCTGCGCGCCTGGCGGTTTCCAACCATGACTCAGGAGACGCAGTGCAGACCACCATCGGCGCAGTGAGTTGAACTGTGCACGTCTCAGTGACTGACACTCGACGATAATAGCTCACATCTGGGCGCATGCAGTACCGCGTTGCAAGTCTTACAGTCCGATTTATTCTCACTAGTAAGTATGATACCTCGCCTACGAGCTCGAGTGACTCAAATGATACACTCAGTGTTCTGCAGCGTACCGAGATCCTGCTTGCAGCCGAAGACTGCGGAGTGCATGTTGATGCAATCTGTCCTGCCGTGTAGGCCTTTCGCGCCCCGTTCAGAGGCTGTTTTGCGTTTGTTCGCTGATAGGTGTGACCCTTTCTTGCTCCTTGGCCGGCGGGTGCTGACCTGCATTCCTCCAAAATTCCTATTTTGTACGTGCGCATCGCACCTTTATATCTTGACATCACCGCTCGTGAGGCAGAGGCAACTGACGATACAATCAGCGGCTTCGTATAGTACAGGCGCCACGGCCTTCAAGCCCTGACGTAGACACGCTGTCTGCTCACTGAGGCGTACGGACACCGTCAGAGAAGCCATGTCCACAGTTCCTCATGCCCAAACGCTTACCGGCTCTATTCAAAGAAGCCTACGCTATCAAACGCTACTGTGGTCACAAGCCATCCCCGAAGCCAGCATCTCCGAGCCCGCCATGCTGTCGCCAGCCGCCTCGGGCGGGAAGCTTGTATGATGGGCGCAGCGTCGAGTGTCGGCGAGTGGTATCGTCGATGCTCACCCGCTGTCGCTGCAGCTTCAGGGCGACGCTGCGACACCGTGGTAAAACTGCGCGTCTGCAGAAATGAATATATATATATATATATATATGCCTAGCAAGTGCAGGAGAATCTTCAGTGCCTCAGCAGATTAATTTTGTGAGCCGTCTTGCCCGGTCTACTCGCAGCTCCCTCATTTGCAACCCTCGGCGGACAGGACGCACCCAATTTCGAGATGCAGCTCGGAGCCATCATCGTATCCTTGACACTCTTCGCCTTGAGCATCGGTGCTGTCGCTGTACCTGTGCCTGAGGTCGACATAGCCAGCCCTTGCAGACGATTGGTGACATTTTATTGTATACAAAAACATATCGCTCATACTCGTACTGCTAAGCGATCCCGCTGATGGATCGCTTGAGGCGCGTTAAGAGGGGTGCTGCTGCTGACTTCGAGAATGACATTTACATCGCAGCCCCAGAACCATCGTTTCCTTCGCAGTGAGGAGGATACCGTGCCGCAAACAGCAGCTTTGGGTCTCTGTAAAGCAGTCTCACGATGAGCTGATTGTGGGATCAATTATACCCGTTGACAACAATCCATCTGTAGAGTTCACTCTGAGATATCGTACAGCATTCGATGCTATAGTACATGAATTGTCTTATACACGCTGTCCAACTTTAGCTTGTCGCTGCGCATCGGTCTACGGAGAGGTTCGCCGGATTGCCCCACCAGTTGGGGAAGTCGACAGCGTTCCCGCTGGCCCCGAAGACCGCGAAGCTCTGCACGTTTCCTGTCAGTAAGCCGTACAGCATTTCCGAACCTGATATCACGCACCAGAATAAACATGATGACCTGGCTGCCGCCGTCGAGTGCCGCGCTCGTGAGGTAATTGTACTTCTTGAACCACTTGGGCCGACGCGAGCGCGCCCACCATTGCGACGCGAAGCCGATGAGCACGCACGACCACCACTGACCGTTGACGGAGTACGGGAGGTAGCCGACGTAGAGCGCAACGATGGGCGTGTTGATGTAGGCTGCGGCCCGACTGATCCAGCTCCCCTTCGGTGTGTAGCGATGCACAAGCCAGAACGGGATGGGGAAAACTAGTCCAAAGATGGTCGCAAATGGAATAAGCCAGTATGGCTTGCCAAAGGTAAAGCTGGTATACCGTGAGTACAGAGGCAGGAAGCGGGAAGATGTACGTACAGCTCCTTGCCCAAGGCACCCATCGCGACCGAAGCGGAGTTGTACTGCTGGATGATCCAGCCGCTCCACTATTGTATTGGATATCAGCACTTCCCAAATGTTTGACGAGAGCCTTGACGGACCACACGCGTCCCAACGGGATCGAGCAGGACCTCCCTGTTGGCGTTCACAATCGTGACCATCACTTGAAAAGCGGCATTAGTCGACAAAGCTTTACAGAGAAGTGAGTCAGACGTACTTGTGTAATTAAAGATGGATCCGACGATAGAGCCCGCCATCTGCGCCGCAAATGTGACCCTGGGCGGCAGTTTGGTGTATTGGCCAAGCTTGAGATCTATTGCGAGCAGCATGTCAGCAGAAAACTTTCGGTGTATGAATCAAGCGCACCTTGAAGCATGGCCAACGTCTGGAACGCGGTGCTGTTCCCGTACAGGTTGACGTACATGACGGTGCTACATAGACCCGTGAGCACAAAGCGCAGCGACGGACACAGGCACTCACATGGGCTGCCCTGGATGGATGAACGCCGCGAGCACCTGGATGGCGTACTTGATGGAAATCTGAAAGCCCGTCGTGGCAGCAACTGAATGCCGATGTCAGCGTCCGGTCGGGGCTTCGTGGTCGAGAATACGTACTGAACCCTAGGCAGATGGCGATGACGGCGCTGATTGCGGTGAAGAGGATGACGCTCCACCAGGGCATGAGCGGTGTCGACGTCGTGTACTAGAGGTGCGTCGACGGAGTCAGTGCTAGTGCGCTCATGACGATCGTGAAAGTCGTACGCTGCAGCCAATGCCCACGGCCAATGACGCAATAAAGAGGAGTCCGTACCACCACTGCGGAACTTCAGGGTATTTCTTCATCTCTGCAGAACTATTATCGGCCGTTGAGCGAAAATGTCTGCGCAAGTTACGTACCCCGGTAATGTGCGTCGTCGATCTCCTGATTGCCCTTCAGGAACTTGAAGCCGGAAAATGCTACCCCCGATATCAGTCACCGCCACCCCACGCGCATGCACAAAAGTCGACTCACCAGCTTTCAAATCATTCCAATGCCAAAGCATTACGTGTACTATGGCTGCGCCGAGGCTGAAGTTGTAGCACATTTGGCTGACGACGTACGTCGCGGTGTAGCGCGGAAGCCCAATCTCGGCGAGCTTGCTCTTGTCGAGACCGTTCTCGGGCGTCAGGATCGCACTCTGGTTGTAGGTACCCCCGTCTGTGCCGAAGAGCGAGGTCGACATGAAATCAAGATCGCGCGCGCCGAAGCTGTTCTTGTAGTACGCGAGAGTGAGCACGAGGTAGCCGATGGCCATGCCGACTGCAAGACAGAGAGTTGAGCCCGACATCGCTGTCATGAACAAGGTACGCACTATACGAGTTGATCTGTGTCTGCAGAGGCCAGACAAGCGGGCTGCCCTGCGTGATAAGCGTCCAGCTAGTGCTGAAGCTCAGCAGGCCGATGCCCTCGTTGCTGGACCCAGCACCAAAGAGATTCCGGACGAAAGTAGAGCGACCGTTGTCGACAAGACAGATGACAGAGATGGCTGTGAGAAGTGGGAACGGATATTGCGGGATCCTGTCCGCGTCTCGTCGTCAGGACTAGATTCTACGGAATTTGTTCGAAGTGCGTACCATTCCCAGAGGAATATCGCCGCAAAGACAATCCAGAAGTATCTTCTCTTCTTGTGGTTCAGCTCACCCTTGAAATGAAGGCTCTGCAGGAGAGACACAACAGAGATGTATGATGGATAGAAGGCGTAAGTCGGATACACCAGGAGTGTTCGCACTACAAGTCGTCAGCCTTCGCAAACCAGGGAGAGCAGCTGCAATAAACTGACGAATGCCCGCCATCCCATATCCAAGCATTTGGCTAGCGAAGATCTGGAAAATGGCGACCGCTGCGTTGAGCTTTTCATTGTAGAAGAGATCTGGTGACCTCTTTGTGAGCGAAGACCAGCTGGTACGAGCGATGTACGCACCAATGGCTGCGATAACTTCCATAGCAATGGCGACGGATGAAGCGGTGGAAGCCATGATGACGATGGCAGTGTGTTCTATTCATAACGTGAGAAAGACGTCAGGGAGAGAATATCGGGCGACTAACCCTTAATGTTGAAGGGACCGGGGTTGAGGTACCGGAACCAGCCCTTGGTCGGAATAAGTGCTTTAAGACGGCTGAGATCAACATTTAGATTCGTAATGAAGGGGAGAAACTCACTGGCCATCCCTTCTCCGAGTACATACGCTATTATGAGACAGAATAACTGCGAGACCGAAGCATTCTGGGGCTTGAACGTGTAAATGGTCGCGAGGACGGCGCTGAACACGCTGAGTCCAAGTCCAAGGAACACAGCTCTGAACGTGAACGCTTGCTGCGTCGGATCGTCTTCCGTTGAAATGACCTATCACCAGATGTCAGCACCTAATCGCAGTAGACAGATCTCCAGGCACACCTTCAGCGCGACATCCTCTGCCTTCTCGATGACTACAGAATCGGTATCGTCATGTCCATCGTCCGAGGACTCGAGAACGTCGACCTGGGGCGCCTTCTCCTCGTCGAGCTTCTTGAGCGAGAGGTCGCTCTCTGTGCGTTCCCGGCGGAGGACGCGCACGTCGCTCACTGGGTCCGACATGGTGCGAGTGTGAGGTCAACGGACAGGCTGTCAAGAATCGCACCAGCTCTGGTCGTGAGCGCTGTGAGCCCTTCTCAGCTCCGCCGCCATCTTAACTCTTAGAAGCAGCGCTGCACGTGCCCCTACGGTCCCATGCACACCCACCCGCGGTGCATGCACACGACCGGAGTGTGATAGCTGGCAATGGGCCCACCTTATCTCTTGGCGTCCACTGCCCAGCGGAGAGCGCAGGGCGCTGGCCCCGGAATGTGTGCCTCGATAAGGCAGCGGGCTCCTAGAGCGAGCGAACGCTGCTGCTAAAGACGGCCTATCGGCGGGTGGGCGTGCCCAGGGTGATAACCACCTTGCCTATCGGGGGCGCACCGTGTGGGCGCGAGTGCTAGGGTGCGAGGGCACGGGGCGGAGGCAGCTTGGGGCATCACCCGAGAAGCTATCAGGGAGTTGGCGAGAAGCCCATGATGGTATACTTATCGGCGCGACTGTGATAAGTCGCGAGAAGAGGCGTCGACGCGCGGGCCGCAACGAAAAGCTAGATACCAGAACCCAGTAAGACTTGAGTGCCATTTCCGAAAGAAATGACTAGGTGCTCGTACCTCTTGGGTATGATAACGATGTCAAGGAACGAGTGGAGGAGATACAGAAGCCGACGCCGAATGTTTGCATTTGTTGGCAAGGGATCAGGGCGGCTCGACATGGTCCGACTTAGGCAAGCGACGTCGTTGTAGAAATCGCACGCTCAACACAGCGCGCTGCAAGTGCTCGGATATCGAGCACATTGATATAGCTATGGTAAATGGAGCAACATAGCAGTGACGGTCATGCCTACAATACAAGCGAGGGCGGTGATAGCGTCCTCAGTAGATGGAAAAGGGAGTTGCCGCAATCCGGCAGCTGGAGTGAAAGGCGACAGAGCATGCCGCGAGTACGACGTCTCAATGCGCTGCTTGCGCGAGCTCCGCGTCGTGACGTGCGCCGGCCTTGTGCTCGGCGGCGAGACGCGCACGTACCTTCTCGACCTGGTAGTTCCAGTCGGTGCGCAAACAGAGCCACGCGCCGGCGACGGCCTCGTACACGAGCGCGAGGGTGAGGCCGATCCAAAGCCCAAGCAGCTCGTAGTCGCGCTTGAATGCAAGCCAGATGCCGAACGGGATGCCGACGACGTAGTACGCGCTGCGAGAAAGGGGTCAGTATGAGACGGGAGGAAAAGGTGCGGGGGCGAGGTGTGGGGGTGCGATGTGGGTGGGGGAGAGTACACACCTTAGGTTGAGCAGCGCGCCGGTAAACTGCTTGCCCTCCGCGCGGAGGATACCGGAGATGACGGCCCCAAGACCGTCGAAGACCTGGAAAAGCGCGACGCATGGGAGAATGTACGACACGAGGGCCACCACGCCTACGCGGTGTCCGGTCAGCATGAATAATCCCGGGAGAGAGCAGGCGAGTACGTACTCGCGTCGTCATTGAAGAGGTAGGCCCAGCGGTGCCGGAAAACCATGAACATCGTGCTCCACACTAGACTAATGAGGAGGGACATCAGCATCGATGCCTGAGCCACGTACGCCGCGCGGCGTGCGTTTTCCTCCCCGAGCAAGTTGCCAATCCTGGACTAGCGTTCAGCTGGAAATGTGCAACTTCAGGTTCGGCTAGGACGCACCGGACGGACGCGGCGACCGCTAGCGCAAACGGCGCCTGGTAGGTGGTCGATGCCGAGACGAGGAGTACTGACTGCGCGGCGAGGGCTGTGGGCCCGAGGAGGCTAGCGGCAACTAGCGGCGGTCATCGTCAGCTCCATCACAGCGAGTCAGGCACGCGGGCACTCACGTCCGACGAGCTCCCAAGACCACCATTCGGAGGCGGTCTGTCCGACTCCTGCGAGGCCGAGCTGGACGAGGACACCGAGGCTGGTGAACGAGCGGCGGCAGATCGGATGCCAGGCCGTGTGCGGCACGAACCAGACGCCGTAAACGACAGAGCAAAGCGCAATAAGGTTGAACGAGATGGCCGTCGCGATGGGGGCGCCAATGAAGCCGAGGCGGATGGGCTTCGGGCCCCAGACTGGAGGATATGGTTAGCCTGCCGCGGCGTGCAGGGGTGCGTTTGCGCTGACGTACCTAGTAGGTAGTTCAAGAGCGCATTGATGGGCGCGACACACATGATGACGCGTGTCGGCACCGTGAAGAGGCCTACCAACGCGAGAACAGATTCAGAACCGGGATTTTCGGACCATGAAAGATAATCGCGCACCCTGTGACTGGAAATACCGCCGAGAGATCGCATTGAACGTGTAGGCGGGCAGGCCAAGAGCGGCCCACTTCAGGTACGTGGCCGCTAACTGCGCGACCTCAGGCTCCTGCTTCAGCCCGAGAAGGATAGCTTCCGAGCTGAACCAGATCATGATAATCGGCTGCGACCGGTGCTTTTAGTGAACCCGCTCCCCAAAGATGTGAAACGTACTAACCACCAAGCAAGCGGCCATAACCACGGCTGAAACAGCAGGGGATAAGCGAGAGGACCTCAGGGAAGAACCTATGCGCACTAACCCATCCGCTGCGCCCAGAGACCGACGAGCTGCGGCTGCGTTGATGTCCAGGCACTCGGCAGCATAGTGTCGAGAGTGCTTGCGAAACCCTGGATGATACTGTAGCCGGAAACACTGGCGGTCATCGAGCCGAGTGTCGACGCCGCGAGAGCCGTCGTGGACAAATGGCCTATCGACACGACCGAGGCGATGACAAGCGAGTATTCCAGAACGTGAGTCCTAGCGCAGTTTCATGATCAGCCTATTCTGAGCACGTCGAGACTAGCAGCAATGCGAATGCGAATATTCCGCTTCAGCTTGAATCCAAACGTCCAGTCCCTGGAACGTGTAGACCAATTGAGGCCGGCCGCAGCACGTGTGAAGCCAACGAAGGAAACCTGATAGAGTTTTATCAAAGGCTTTTGACGTCACAAGGTCTTCTCAATGAGGGATGGTTGAAATGGCGAGACGCAGGTGAACACAGATGACCGCTCACGCTGCCCGCCGAGCGGTACGACGGCGGGATGGCGATAGACGATGAACAATGTACCCTCCAACAGAACCACGGCAATAATGACCCATCAGAGAGCGACCGACTCACCCAAACACAGGCAGGGTATATTTCGCCAAGATGCATGTCTCCTCCCATAGTATGTTCGGGACGGGCCCCGACTCTGACGAAAGGTCCTCCTCGTCGACTGCTTCAGGGATCCGCGGGACTGCCGGTGCCAGAAGAGGCGTGTTCTCGGTGGGTTCGAGCAGCGGACCTGAACGATGCCCGTCTCTATCTGGCAGAGGTCCCATGCTCGTGGGATTGAAGGGGGTCACGTAGGCCGTAGGGAAGCTGCTACGGCGGGGACGCTTTTTGGGCAGAAGCGAAGAAGTCGCCTCTTCCTGGCCGTCTTGAACCGCCGCGTCGTCGTCTACAGGAGACTGGGGTGCGCCTGTCTCTTCCGGGACCTCACTTATGCCTCGGGCAGCGGCGAAGCGGGAAAGCAAGGCATAATCGGAGGGCAGGGACGAGGGGGTTGAGTAGTGAACGTAAGTCGAGGACATGATAGGTCGTAAAGCAGCGTAGGTTTCGCCGAGAGCCCCTCACACCACCGCAGGGGAGAAAGCAAACTTTGCGGCAGAAGCAAGAGTCAATTGGGCTCCCCCAGGGCGCTTCACTCGGGCCCTGGCGCTGACCCGCCACACTCAAAACGGGAGCGTCGTCGGGATCCCGCCACATCCATATTTGGAAGGCAGCGGTGATCCTTGTCCTTCCTCAACCGCCCGCTGCCGAGTCCGGCCCCAACTCCCATGTCCGACCCAGAGTTCGAGCTCACAACCCCGCCCCTCAGGCCCCCACTACACGACTCGTCGTCACCTCGCGATGGCGAGATCGTCGTCGACCTCTCGAAGCTCAAAAAATGGCAGGAGGAGCGCATCGCGCGTCGGTTGAGGGGAGAGTATGAGTCCGCTGTCCTTCATTTGGCTGAAGTGGTGCGTTGCAATATCACAGCCTTTCAATACGTTACTTATCAGCAGTAGGTCAATGCAAACATTGAAACACATATGCGTTTGGCCGCTGTGCGTATCGACGGCGCACCGAAGACACGCTCATCCTTCCTCGGATGGCTCGTGCAGCCCTACCTCGACAAGCCCAACCCCGAGACGCAGACTCTTGGCACTGTCTTGAACGACGCTCGCTCCATCGGTAGCCTGCTGCAAGAGACCGACATCTTCGAGTCCGTGTACGCCAAGGTTGAGCGCAGCCGGGAGCCAACCGCGCAGCACGGCGACGTCGAGCTCGTGTTCAAGGCCAAGGAGAGGCCGCGGATGTACTTGAAAACCGCAACCGAGCTCGGAAACAGTGAAGCGGGCGCTGTAAGTAATCCCTCCGGTGTTTTGCCCCCCGAGTGCTCACGCGTGTTTGACAGAGCGCGACGTGCCGGGTCCGCAACGCGTTCGGCGGTGCAGAGGCCTTCGAAGCGCACCTCGCCTTCGGCACAACCACACGCGTCGCATACAACGCCTCGCTGAGCGCGCCGCTTACGCGGTCCCTCGCGACGCGCGGTGAGCTGAGTGTCTTCGGCTTCGAGCGCGACAACACGCCGTTCTGCAGCGCCTTCGAGGGCGTACGCGGCGTCCGGGCCGTCGTTAGGGTGAGCTAGGTCAGCCACAACACCGCGCGGCACGATGGGCGAGCTGACCGACCCACAGAACGGCACGCTGCGCACAGGCCTCCACGAACTCGCGTACGAGGGCGTCCTCCGACACGTCGGGAACCTTCAAGCCTCGGCATCCGTCAGGTACGCCTGGCCTGCGCACGATCGATATCCTTTTGTTTTTCTCATCTCCGGCACTAGCATGCGCGAGGCTGCTGGGCTCTCCGCCAAGAGCGCGCTTTCACACACGTGGACGCGCGACACGCGCGACGACAGCATTACAGGCACGCGCGGCGCGTATGTGCGCTTGGCGAACGAGTTCGCAGGACTTGGCGGCGATGCGCACTTCTTCAAGAGCGAGGCTGCGACACAGCTCGTGCGACCGCTACTGCCCGGCGTGTCTCTGTCATTCGCCGCCCGCGCGGGCGCGCTCTGGCCGCTGGGACCGATGCGCGTCCCGTTCCCCGACCGGTTCCAGCTCGGCGGTCCGACAAGCGTGCGCATGTTCCGCACGAGCAGCATGGGCCCCCATGACGGACGTATGTGCTATCCTCGCGCTTGTTCGCCAACGATTTTGACTGATAGTGTTTTTACAGCTGATTCGCTCGGGGGTGACCTTTTCTGGTCCGCTGGTCTCAGTCTCATTTCCGACATACCCCGAAAACCGCACTGGCCCGTGAAATTGCACGGGTTCCTGAACGCGGGGAGGCTTGACTCCGTCGACCGCGGTGCGTCTCTTCTCGTATTTCCCCCCCCCCCCTCCCTGACTCAATGCGGCCTCAGCAAAACCATTCCAAGACTCGCTCGTTTCCACTCTCTCGAAACCCTCAGTATCCGTCGGCCTCGGCATCGTGTATCGCCTCCAAGGCATCCGCATCGAGATGAACTTCGGGTTGCCAGTTATCGCTGCGAAGGCGGAGGGCACAAGGAAGGGGTTCCAGTTGGGAGTCGGCATGGAATTCCTGTAGATCTTTGTTGGTACCATCGTAAGCCTTTACCGCAGACTTCTTTGCAAGATTGTCCTTCGTCCGCTCTACTCCAATAGGTTCCGCCGCTGCTTCTCCCGGTAAGCTTGCCCGGGAGATGTCGTCTCATCGCCCGATCGAGCGAGCGTCGTCCCTGGAGCGCCACGTCGCGTGGCGCGCCTAGCCTTCATGATATCTTGCTCGTGCGCGCGTCGCACGACGTCAGTCAGCTGTGGCAGCACAGTTCAGTTCAAGAATCTCCATGCCAACCGCCGACCATCGATGAACATGGTCGATGGAAGCATCTGGACAGCAATGTATCAAGTGCTGTGAAACGTCTGCGTTCCAGAAGTCCATCGCGTACACCGACCAAGTCCTCGGGATATGGATCTCTGCAGCGAGTCAATCACTCGGTCTTCGTGGCGCCCTCTCGGTTAAGGATCATACTCTCTTGACACCGTGTCGGATGTCCCGACAAGTCCGTCGCTTCCGACTTCTTTCGTTTAGCTGACCCCAGCCCAGGCGGTCGGCCTCGTTCGAAAGTCCCGCGGTTTCCACGCTTGACAACTCAGCCCATCGCACGAGAACAAGTTCCATAAAATAGTCTGTTGTGAGGTTTGCCGAACAGGTAACAGCGATTACAAAGCACGAGAAGCTCGATTATTCAAGTCATACATGATGTCAGTCCGCTCTCATCATACAGAGGTCTTGATACATGAGGGATACAGGGATACAACGTCGTCAACGTCATCAAGGAGTCGTTGCAGTCGTTCAGAGGCTCGTCGCGAGACTAGTAGGCTTGATCCTTTCGCAGCACCCAATCTGGCGCGCCTCGAGAGCCTCGCTAAGCACATAGTCATCAGAACGCAGTCTCACGGCGGAGGGAAAGATGCACTCACGGTGCCGGCATCGGCGCACCGGCCACGATGACGCCCGCGGCCAGAACAGTGAGAGCAGCGAGGATGGACTTGAACTGCATCGTCTCAGAGAGAGGGAGCTGGAGGGGCTGTCAGTGGGTAGACCGGAAAGAGGGAGCGGGAGGGGATTCACGATAGAGGTATAGAACGGGCTCTGGGGAAGCGATAGTGGCCCCGCCGCGAACTTTATACTCATCCGCAGGCCGGTGGCCTCCGTGTATACCCGCTGCGACGGGGACAGCCACCCTGATGGCCGGTCGTGACAAAGGTCAAGGCGCATTTTCTCGCCTGCAATGAGCATACTAAGCTGCATCTGGCAAAGGCACGTCTACACCCCTGGCGAAAATAGCACCCAGCACCCGTCACCACGCATGACTGCCCGAGCGAGTGTTCCGAAGGCGGCACGGGCAAGGTAAGCGACGATCTACCGATGATATGGTGATTCGCGTGGAAGACTGCTGGCATAGATTCCCTCCTCATCGATAGAGCCAAACGTTCACCCTTGCGTGCAGATAGAAATCAGATGCAGCCTGAAGCGATTGAGACATCACGCACCCTTTTGACTTCGCGCATTTGTGAGGGACGTGCTGCAGCGCGTCACCTGCCGGGTTCTAGAAGCATTCGCTGTCGCTGTCCGTGTAGTCGCGAGGCTTCGTCCCTGCGTGCACAAGCCTTCTCTATCCCTCGGACATGAGTCTTGCTTACGCCATCCGGCGTTCAAACTGAATCATGCATGGTTTCAGAATGCATCACCGGCAGCTGAGATTCAGTCAGTACGACAACACGCTCTTCGATTGCGACGGGCGACATGCCTCGGAGCATGCACGGTGTACATGCGGTGCTGTCGGTCCCTGACAATGACGCGTGTTAGCTGCGCGCGGCGCCGAGCCTTTCCTTAGCGGAAGCTGGGCGCGATGAGCTGTGTGCATCTGACATGTGTACCTCGCCGATGATACCGCTGTCAATAGAATGTCCGATGCTGTCCATCGGCGATGAGGTTGCCATGAAATGGTCCACCGGTGCGCCAGACCTAGGAACGCGGAAAGATTTCAATTTCCTGTCCCTGCTATTGAACTTACACGTAAAATTGTCATACCTGCAGGTCGCAGCGCCCAAGTACTGTCTTATCCATGCGATTCTTAGACGAGCTTCGAAGGTATAACGTACTTCTACGTAACACCAAACGAGGCGTGGAGCAGACCGTAACCCTGTCAGGATAAGTCGCGTTTCAGAACTCACTTGAATTCATTAGAATGGCTCACCGCAGTGCGGACTGCGGCTTTGGTCTATCTTCGACAGCCGATTCGTCGCTGATAGTACCTGATTCGGTGTGCGCAGACCCGTCTAATCCTGTTCCAGGACGATTGGGAGAGCGTTCTCAGCATCTGCTTCCGCGGTCGTGGCACAGACACACCAAGTACGGCTAGTCCACAGCGACCCCTCCAGCGTAGACTTTATCGTGCCCTGACGCGTGGATTCGAAACTCGATGAGCCCGGGTAACTGTCTCAGGAGCGGACTTAGTCTACCGTCAGAAGACCACAGCACGGAAGTTCAGGAGAAAACGCACGAGAGTCCTTCAGTCATCGATACGATCTCCGGTTTCCGGCCCAGCGCCACCAGCCTGTTGTATATCTAGGCCTCCCACGCGCAGCTGTTCTGAGCTTCTCTCTGCCACGGCCCGCTGCGTTCGAACACGTTCAAGCGCATGACGTTCGCACTCGTCTGGGGTACAACACTGAGAGAGGAGTCGCTAGATAACAGATGACGTAAGTCAACCTCACTTCACCATCCTGCCAAAGACTCTCGTGCACTGCCACCTGTAAGTAATCGGGCGTACCGATAACCACTCGAACAGTTGAACGCTACTTGACTGTCTTTCCTGCTATGTCCCCGCGCTCGGTGGCTGTTTGTCGGCCACCGCAACGCTAGGCGAGCCGCGCGTTTCGGTACGCCCCAAGTATGATTCAATCAGGGACGGCGCCGTTGGCATGGCGAAAGGCTATCCTGTCTCGCGCGCAGCTGTGCGTCGCCAACTTTCTGGATTTCTCTGCCGCACTCCAGGCCGCCACGGAAGGCTCAGGACCACGTAAAGCACGCGGAAGTCCTATGAAATGGAGGGGTGAGTGGTAACGCCCGGATTCCGGCAGCCTGCGCCCTTGCGCGCCCGCGACATCACGCTGGGACATGTATTTTATTCCTGCATCATGATCGGCCAGATCGTTAACTGGAAAGGCACCGGAGTAACAGACACGAGGCCCCTTATATCCACGCCCAGAGCCATCAGACCAATTTCCCCCTGTTGCTTGTTCTTCACGCCGTCGCATTTGTGAGCCTGGGGACTCATTTGGTGCTTGGACCCTGCGGTTTCTCTGCTTCTTCGACGAACGCTATGCTCTGCGCTCGTTGAGCCACTGCAGGTCACGGACACAGCTTCAATTCCGGTCCCGCATGCTCTAGTGTCTCGCCAAATGTCCAATTCAACACAGAATGCTACAACAACCCAGGAGGAGAGCGTAACCGCGGCCGCATACGCGAACTTGTACGTCCGCCTTCCTCCACAAGTTCAACGTTCTGACACGTAGCCATAGCGTGCGAGGCAACTACTTCAGCATGTCGTCTCGGGGTGAGTCTTGGTTCTTCGCTGCGTAGCCCGGCTAACCAGTCCTCGCAGTGCTTTTTCTCTGGGAATTCTGCGTTACATTTGACGATGAGGTCGAATACGTCTGGAGAGGAAGATGGACACCCGCTACTATTCTCTACATGATCAATCGCTATGTGAACGTCGTGATCACCCTCCTGGAACTGTTGGATCAAGCACCGTTTCAAACCGAACAGGTGCGCCACACTTTCTGCTGACTTTCGTCGCAGCGCTGACGTGGACACAGAGGTATGTCCTAACATGCTCGCGTAGTGCTTTGTGCTCAAGCGTGACAGCTGTGGGCCATTCGTTCGCGTTCTACAGTCTTTACTAGTCGTCGCATTGTTTATTGTTGCCGGTGAGTTGTGGCGCGTTCGCACCTTTCGGGCCTTCTAATCGCGTCTAGCCTTCGCCACTATACGAGTCTACGCCATCTGGAACTACAACTGGAAACCGGCCTTGTTAATCCTGCTCTTGTCGCTTATTTCGCCGATCATCAGTATCGTCAGTCAGAGTCGGTCCCGCTTCATACGTGTCGCTTACTCTCCCCATACTCCTCGCAGATTATGGACGTCGACCAACTCCCTGCAATTGCGCCACCACCATCAGTCGGGTGCGCAGTGTACACGATGATGACACCCGATATGTTCAGCAGGTGCGCCAATTTCTCGTGCAGAGCTTGGGCATTTCTGACTATCCCTCACTCTCGCAGATGTGAGCGATTCGTTGCCAGCGTCGAGGCATGACGTGCTGACGTTCCTCAGTGACGATCATCAATCGTGCTTCGACTGTGGCGTACGACGGGGTCGTGCTGCTTCTGACGGTCGCGCGGGCCATGAGCCTCAGGCAGGACTCTATACGGCTGCGGGTCAGGGACGGTATTATGGCACTCATTCTTCGAGACGGTGAGGGCACTCCGTGCATGAGGTCTTCGTCCGCGCTGACCGACGAGGAACTCAGGCGCTCTATATTTCTTGTATGTGTCTTGTCGACGATCTTGCATGTCGGCGTATATCTGACGCCCTCGCAGAGCTCTTCTATGCATAAACTTAACACAAATTATCATGTCAGCCGAGCTGGCGGTGAGTTGCTACCTTTATGACCCTTCGCCACGGCGAGACTCACAAGAGGTATCGCCCATAAGGGAAACAACAACATCGCCTATTATGTCTCTCCGTGAGTAGATAGAGATGCTCAGCTTTCCGATCCTGATGTGCCTGCCTAGTATGACCTCCGTGCTTATATCTCGCTTTCTCATCGACCTACGAAAAGCTGCCGCGAAAGAAGATCAGCGCCTTCGGGAAGCCACGTCGGTGTTCCTGACAACGGAAATCCAGGGCCCGAGTATGTTCGGCATGGCGACTGACGGCCTCGGAATCGCCAGCCTCGCAGGCCCTTTGGCTACCAGCGTCCTCAGTCCCCTGACGAGCAACTCGGACTACCCGGACACTGAGCACTGCTTCGAGGAGATACACGAGCTGCAGGGGTTTAAGGCTGCGTGCGATAGTAGCGATACCGTAAAGCATGTAGTACCAGATCAGGTGGTGTAAAGTGCCCCCAGGCTGACGTCCAACTTGTACGCTCCTTAACGTTGCCTTCGTTAATTCACCGTAGAGTGGTGCTTTCTTTCTTCCGCCGTGTACGATCAGCGCTTTGCGTGTGTCTAGAGGATGATTGCGAGGCGGCCGCAGAGTAGACCTTTGATGCATTCCACTCAGCGGACACGCTCGATTGCACAGGATGTCCGAGAACGGGGGCGCGGAAGCACCGGGCGGGGCGGGTTATTTGCTTCCGCGCGACCCTAGGGTTTGGCTCATTGAATCATCGGACGAATGAAGGGCGACTGATGTTTACCCAGTTGACGTAGAGCCACGTCAATCTGCGTGGTGGGATCGGTAAAGGAGCAAGAATCAGATCTCTCGTGCCGTCCTCATGATGGTCAGGATCGTCGCTCCTGCGGAAGCTGACTCGTGGGCCGGGACGTTTGTTCCGCACATGCACGATACAGCCATTGCCTCCCTCGGGCGCCGCGTGCCTGTGCTGGGCTACGCGCCGCTTCAAAAGCGGCAAGTGACGCGTCTGCTGAGAGCCGCGTCTGCGGTCAAAAGACTGAGTGGTAAGTGGAATTGCTCGTCATCATGCATTCATGCTTCGAGTCCGGAAGCCACGTTCGCGGGTCAGGCTCATTCTGAGAGCCGGGAACGCTACAGATACATCGCATGATGAGCCAGACGCTGCCTTTCGTAGCTCGAGCTGTTCCCGAATCCTGGCTAGACAGCAAGTCGGCAGGCGCGTTCAAGTTACCGTGGACGCGGGCCTAGAGCCGGAGATTACGTAAGCGATCAGCGGGGCGCCGACGCCCGAGTTTCGCGGAACCATTTTTTCTTCTGACCTCGGCGTGGGAGCGTTCGACTCGCCAGGACTCGCCCAGCCCAACAAGGCCCAACAGTCCACCATCGCCATGCTAGGTCGAGCGTACACCGCTGATATCGGCGAGTGTCCGTCGTCCGCAGTCCGGTGGTTGTCTCTCACGTCGGTCAAGCTGGCCGGGCTTGGCTCGGGTAGGAAGTAGCAGGGATAATGATTATAGCCCGCGCGCCGAGGGACTTCCAATAGCGTTCTGTTGCGTGCTCCTGCGCCCGTGACACGTGCAGGACACGGAGTTCTCTCTTTTTGAACTCCTGAGCGTCTCGTATGGCTCTCACGAAGCAAGTGCGCCACCATCTCCTCAAATATTTCCTTAACGCCTTGACGGTTCGCGACAAACGAGGCCACGGGCGACATACTAGACTGCTCGCGATGCGTGCTGTCGTTCTCCATGTAATCTCTGCCAAGAAGAGTGCCACACCGCGACTCTTCCAGCGCGCAGCGTACTAAGCACCGTTGCATAACGCAACCCGAGACATCCGAAACTTGGGTACAACTACCATCATGATGGTGAAGTTACCAATACGAGCCTTCAGGCACCGATAGACGACACAAAAGTATCGCGCCGAGAATCCTATGAATACGAGGTCTCCGGCGGGCATTCCTCGACGCCGAAACTCCTTCCTGACACTGTCACATCTTGGCTGCGACAACCCTGGTCAAGAACGGGGTGCATGTCACTCTTCGGACGCCATAGGTCAACGGCTTGCGTGACGATATGACCCGCTCACCGCTCGACGACACTTCCGCAGCTCCTCTGAGCGCTACTGAGAGCTACGCCAACTTGTGAGGGCCGCAAGTCCAACATACATTCACAAGCTCATGCTTCGTATCCAGCGTGCGGAACAACTACTTTAGTGTCTCTGCGAGAGGTATGGATCTTCACTTGTGGCGGTCCTTGTGTGCTTACACTCTCGCCACAGTGCTCTTCCTCTGGGATTACTGTCTCACCATCGACCGCGAGGTGCAGTACATATGGAACAGCAAGGCTTCTCCAGCATCCGCCCTCTTCCTCATCAACCGCTATGCAAATCTCTTGATTACAATTATGGAGCTACTCGAGCAGGGGTCGTTTCAGACAGCCAAAGTGCGTTTTAAATTTGGTTCCAAAGCGTCGATGTGCTCATCCACATTCTGCAGAGGTGAGATCTTACAGCACAGACGTAAGGCGCAGCTAATTTTGGGAGCAGCTGTGGACCGTTCATCCGAATTCTGGAGTCGATGCTGCTGGTCGTGTCATTAATCGCGGCAGGTGCGCGGCTCAGTCGGTTTTGTTTTTTGAGTGCGCTGAACGCTCGGACCAGCATTTGCGACGCTACGAATCTACGCCATCTGGGACTGTGACTGGCGTCCAGCCCTTCCAGTGGGGATGCTGGGTCTTGCGTCCTTCGCTCTCAATATCGTGCGTCGTGCCCTAATCGTCGAATATGTGATCACTAACATCCCTCCTGCTAGTTGATATATGCGAATCAAACGACTGAGAAAGCACCTGCACCTTCCACTGGCTGCGCAGCGGAGATTCGAATACCGTATTATCGGTATCATCAGTAAGTTGTGGCGCACGACCTGTCAGCGGGGGCCCAATGCTGACTCTCTGCCTCGTAGGCGTACGTAGCCGTAGCCATCCCTGAGCATATCGGAACTCAGCCTTTCATTGCAGTCCTCTTTGCGACGCAGGCTATGACGGTGGCGTACGACGCAATAGCCTTAGTCCTAACGATTGTCAAGACCGTTCAGATTCGAAGAACGCAGCGCCACACTAGGACTAGTATCCTTAAGCTGCTGGTCACAGATGGTACGTCCTCCTCCTCCGACCGATATCCAGGTGCTGAAGCCTGTCCTCCGTAGGCACACTGTACTTCTTGTACGCACAGCGTTGTCATGCGGACCGGTTGGCTGCTAACATGTGACCCGCAGTACCTTCTTTTCTCTCAACCTTGCGTCAACCCTAGTCACAGCTGAAGTCGCGGTAAGTCACTGATGGCCACCACCATGATAGATGCTGATCTGCGCGTTGTAGGGAGACAACGTGAATTACGTTGGATATTATGTGGCGCCGTAAGTCGACCGGGAGATACCTGCTTGTCGAGGACTCACTTCGTTCAGGGTAACGTCGCTCATGATCTCGCACTTCCTGCTCAAGCTGCGGGAGGTCAGCCAACAACAAGATTCAGCCAATCGTTCTTCCGTCTATCTCACTTCGTATATCTGGACTGCCGGCGAGGCATCAGACGCGATAGGCATG
The DNA here is from genome assembly GCA_019973155.2 of Phanerochaete sordida. NCBI lineage: Eukaryota > Fungi > Basidiomycota > Agaricomycetes > Polyporales > Phanerochaetaceae > Phanerochaete > Phanerochaete sordida. The sequence continues at coordinate 1,137,015 of BPQB01000004.1, forward strand.
ACGAGTCTCGCAGGTCCTCTCGGCAAGCACGCTACTGGCTTTGATGACTACGACCAAAGTTACGGAAGAGTCGAAGGTATTGATGAGCCTGTAGAGCTCTTGCCTGTCCCGCCGACGTAAGCTAGGAGGCAGTGGCGACCTCGTAGCGTTTATTTGCCCACTGTCTCTCATTTTCGCTTCCAATCGTTTGGCGTCGTCTACTTGTACAGGCTGTCTGTAATGTCACTCCTTGCGCTTCTCGCTGATTTTCTCCCTTCGTCGCATGTCCTAAATCGCTGAGTAACGTCCCACTTGCCACAGTGATGAGAGAATGATCATGGTATGTGTAGGATCTTGAACTAGGAGGAGCGGAGGCTTCTCGGAGCTCGGCAGTCGGGCGTCTCTGAATGGCGTCTATTGGAGGGCGCTTCGTTCTGTCCTCCGTCCGAGAGTTGGTCTCGCTCACCCTTCACCTCGCGGGCTTGGAGTGTATTAACTAGGGGACAAAGGTATGTGGAAGGCACAGCCGTACGTACCATTTTACACTACTGAACAGTGCCAACAGGCTGCCATGGTTCTCCCGCACGACCTCTGCTCGCACATCCAAAACGCCTTCCGGGCACGGCATCGGCTGGTCTGCGTCCCGCACACGACGCAAAACCTCGGCATCCTCTCCATCCTCCTGCGCGCGGGCTTCGTCTCGAACGTGACGCGCGGCACGACCGCGCAGCCGTCGCCGGAGGACTTCCACACCGCGAGCGACGCGCAGCGGCGGATATGGGCCGAGCTCAAGTACCGCGAGGACCGCCCCGTGCTCAGCGCGATGGAGCTCGTCAGCAAGCCGAGCCGCAAGATATACATGGACCGCAAGGAGATCCTGCTCCTCGCCACCGGCCGCCGGGTGCAGCGCCAGAAGCCCCTGCGCCTCGGCGAGATCGCTGTCGTGCGGACGGACGACCGGGAGCATGAGTGGTTGGAGGCGCGGGAAGCGTTGCAGTTGCGGTTGAACGGCGAGGTGATCTGCAGGGCGTGGTAGTGCTGGGTAGTGCTTTTGTCATCTGTGAGGCTCATTTCGATACCTCATGCGCTTTGCACTGACAGCCTTACAGAGACCTTTTATAGTATTCATCTCGTCATTTTCTCCTTCCAATGTGCCCTCGTGAACTACCAAGAACATCTCCGTATCCATTCTGACCTCCAGAACTACACTATAAGTTATCTTACAGCGACCGCAGACGACTGGCTGTCCAGCCTGGGACTGCCCGTTCAAGTGATGTGCCTGCTCTTCCTCGCCTGCTTGTTCGTGCCCGACCGCTCCAGCTGCTGCTTCAAACTCCGGATAGTCTGCACGATCTCGGCTGCAGACGCACGTCAATTCTCCTCGCACGACGCCAGCAGGACCAGCACGCACCAGCCATCTTCGGGTTCTCGGCCTCGAACTCGTACCGCTTGTTGCGCTCGGCGTCGCGCGGGACGACGAGCTTGAACGTCGCGCTGTTCTTGCCCGACTGCTGCACGGTCACGATGCTCTTGATGTCGTACGACGCCGTCTTGCCGCTCTCGAACACGTTCTTCGCCTTGTTCGCCTGCGGCATGATCTGTGCGCGCGTCAGCCTCCGCCGCGCAGGAGAGGGGGGCCGCGACGCACGTGGATGTACCCGCCGTCGATGGCGAGCAGGCGCGCGCTGCGCGTGACGAGCATGGGCACTTTGCGGTAGACGGTGAAGCGCTGCGGGGGCACGGGCTCAGGTATGTGCTCGTCTCTCCCGCGGTCGGGCTTACCTTGTACGCGGTAGTATAGTCGAACGGCGAGCTGTACGTCGACTCGGGCACCTCGGACGTGCGCTTGAAGATCGACGCTGCACACCTATCAGCCCGCCCCCTCGCACGCGACTGCAGCGGACTCACCGTTGGGGTCCGTCGAGCGCCCGGTGATGCGCTTGCCCATCTCGACGCCGTACGTGGGCAGCATGTTCTTCTTGATGAGCATGAGGTCGCGCTTGCCCTGGAGCGACTTGACGGTGCGGTCGAGCGGGATGAAGAGCTTCGCGGGCTTGAGGTCGAGCACGAGCGCGTAGTCCTTCGGGTTCGGCAGCTTCCGCTTCAGGCACACCGCGTCGAGCACCTCCGCCATGTACATCCCGCCGTGCCTGCGCCTGCGTCAGCACACGATGCAATATGAGGGGTAGGAGCGCGTACGCCTGGATCGTCGTCGAGACGTGCCCCGCGTCCGCGGTGTCCGCGATGCGGATGCGCAGGAACTGCGGCGGGCCCTGCACAGACGACGGGCCGAACGAGCTCGGGAAGAGGCCGAGCGACGAGCCGAGCATCGAGCCCGGCCCGACGCTCGCGCTCATGCCCGCGGACAGCGCGTCCGGCGGCGCGAGCCCGCCCGCGCCCGAGCCTGCGCCGACGCTCTTGAGCAGCTCGACCGACTTTTTCTTCTTGAGCACGATCCGCGAGCGGCGGCGCTGGATCTTGGACTCGGTGATCCGGTTCTGGGCGACTGCAGGGGGTAGGGTCAGGTACATGGCTGTGTAGGGTGCGGGCAAGGGCGTACTCTGAGCCTCGTTTGCTTTCAGGACGGCGAAGGCCGTCATGGAGAACTTGGACACCTTCAGGGTGCGGTCGGGGACTGCGGACCATGAGCACTGAAAGGCACCGAAAACGCTGACCACGCACTAGGGAAATCCTCGTCCACCTCCCCATCGTCCTCCGCGATCCGCATGATCCACCCAAGCGCAGAGCACACGACAGGCCACTTGGGGTCGTCCTCGCCCGCGAGGCCCTCGTCGATGCGCGGGAGCCAGCCCTCCTCCCAGTACGACCAGAGCGCGAAGCCGAGCACCTCCTCCATGCTCGCGTCGCGGCGCACGCTCAGGCGCAGCGCGCCGCCCGCCGGCGCGGCCGCGTGCGGGAAGAAGACCTGCACGCGCATGCTCTCGGGCTCGCTCCGCCCCGCGATCGCGCTGTAGAGCTCCGTGAACGGGTTCTCCGACGCCTCGTCGCTCTCCGCCGCGAGCAGCGCCGTCAGCGCGCTCTTGCCCGCGCGCGCGGGCGCCACGGGCTGCCGCGCGAAGAGCCCCGCGCCGCCCGGCGACGGCACCGGCGCCGCGGCCGCGAGCGGGCCCGGCACCGTGAGTGCCTTCGGCGGGTCCTCCTTCTTCGCGCTGTCGACCGGCGCGGTGACCATCTCGAAGTAGGAGTCGACGTTCGCGGACGTCGAGGCGCGCTCGGGCGTGACGTTCGTCGAGCGCTCCTCGTTGGTGTGGCTCTCGCGCACGGGGCTGAGGCGGCTGCTGTTGTTCCGCACGCTGCCCATCTGCGGTAGAGACGAGTGCGTGATGGAGAAGTCGGAGGCGGAGGTCATGGAATGAGAGCCTGACATCATGGACATGCCATCTGAGATGTCGTCCAGCATGGTGCCTCGACTTCCGGCGAATTCCCTGTAAGAAATGCCTTCAGAAAATGAAGCATGATGAAGCAACGAGGACAGCGACTGACGGATCGAACTCGTCGTCAGCTAGCATGTCGACTGTGGCATCAACGACGTCGTCCTCGTCCTCATCCAGATCGTCTATGTCCTCTTCCTCTGGAATTGGCTCTTGCTCTTCCACGTCAGAGATAGACGGTGCAGACGAAGATGATGAAGACGACGACGACAGTTCCGGATTGAGATGAGCTGGAGCAGTCACTGGTGCTCTCACAGGCCCGCCCCCTGGAGGTACGCGGTTGCGCATCCGGGCCTGCCGCCTAGCCTCCATTTCTGCGGCGCCCCTGAACCTGGGTATGAACGGGATGGGTATGTTGGCCGGAGGCGCAGCAACACCAGGGGCAGCTGGTGCCGTGGCAGAGGGGGCGGGCAGGGGCACAGGAGGCTCCTTGTGCACGGGGGACGCCTCGTCGACCTTGATCTCGACCTCGGCCGCGCGTCGCGCGACGTCCGCTTTCCTGGGTGACGACGACGCAGGCAGCGTCGGCGTCGCGTCCGGCTCGGCCTTCTCGCCGCTGCCCTCGCCAGCTGGGCGCGGCTGCGACAGCGAGCGGCGCACAGACTGCCGGCGCGGCATGGAGATGGAGCCGCGCTTTCCGTTCACGCGCATCCCCAGCGCGCCCGTGCGCGACGGGCCGAGGATCGTCGTCGTGTACTTGAGGCCAGCGCCCGGGAAGGGCCTGCCTGCGCGCCCGCCGCCGCCCTCGTCGTCGCTCGGGGCCGGGCTCGAGGGCATGGCGAGCTCGGGCCACTTGTCTGTGTCCGCGAGCCCCGCGTCCACGACGTACGGGTTCGAGCGGTAGGACGGATCGAGGGAGATCAGCCGCGGGCCATACGGGTCCTCGACATTGCGGAGGTATTGAAGGCGGATGCTATGTATGAGAAAACTGGGGAGTTGTGAGCACGCATAGGACGGAAGAGACGCAAGTCTGGGGGTGGCTTACTCTGGGTCGCTTATCAGGGACATACGGTATAACCGTGAGGAGGAGGTCTACCTGGCAGTCAGTAAGCGTGCAAAGCGAGCAGAGGTACGTGTCGATGTCGCTGGAGGTGGTGTTCGCCTTGTCGCTGGAGTCTTGGCGGGCACTTTCCGGGCACTGGCTGCGAATGGCGTGGTTGTCGGCGAAGTAGCGCACGTGGCGGTCCCGCCCAGCCCGAGATCAACATCTGAAAAGGATTGTGGCGCTGATAAGCGCTTCCCCGCACTTGCCTCCGCGACCCTCGACGCTGCACAAGCCGATTCGCATGTTATTACGGGGCCATACAGGTAAGAAACAAGACTAATACTGGTAAGTAATGTGGTGACATATCAGGGACACATCCAATAAGGTCATACGCTACATACAAGAAGACATGAATACTCGTTAGGTCATAAATTCACCCTCCAATCCAAACAGCCTATCGGCGGCAGCCATTATGCTACCGCCACACAGGCTTGCTCGCTTTCTTCTGGTTCATCCGCGCCTCGTTCCACTTCTTCACGCTCTGCCGCTTCTTCAGCTGGTCGAGCCGCCTCTGCGCCGCGCGCTCCGCCGCGGTCTGCTGGTCGAGCGACTCGAACGTCTGCACGAGGTCCTTCACGCTCGCGCTGCTGTCGCGCCGCTCGCGCGGCAGCGCCGCGTTCGCCCCCAGCGCCGCCGGCGCGCGCGGCTCGACGTGGTTCAGGCGCACCCAGTTCTGCGCCGGCTTCGGCGCGACGCGCGGGATCAGCGAGGGCTTCGGCGCGGGCACGGGGTGCAGCTGCACGAGGGCCTTTGCGGGCGCGGGTTTCGACGCGGGCTTCGCGACGGGGGTGATTATCGGCGCGCGAGGCTTCTCAAAGACCTCAGGTGGTGGGACGGGTAGGACAGGACCGTTTGCTGCAGGCTTGCCCGACTTCTCCTTGGGAGGAGCCTGTTTTGGGGAACGGAGGTAGGAGAAGACGAGGCCCTTGACCTTGGTGGCGAGCGAATGTGCTGCACGCCCCGGGAGCAGCGGGCTGATGTAGCTTCTGTTCTGCTCTTTCGTGGGAGATTCGTCCTCCTCTACTATGCCCGAAGCATCTGGGTCAGCCAACGACGATTCCGATTGGGTGGTATCGGCCTTGTCCACTTCCATCGCCTCCTCGAGTAGCTCTGTGTACCGCACGTCGTCGGGTTGCGTAGGTACTTTGCCGGTCGTTGCTGGCGTCCGAGCTGCAGAGACCTGAAGATCGTGTAGCATGGTCGCGTTCGGCGAGAAAAAGTTGCTATAGTTCTGCGCTGGCGTCCGCGCGCTCTCAGCGAAGGAATCGTGTTGCCGAGCAGGAGACGCAGCGCTTCTTGCGCTTTGCTTTCGCCTCAGCGCACGGACCCTCCTGAGCAGATTGTCGCTAAGAAAGAACATAAGTCAGGAGCCCATGACGCGAGAAGTAGCAGTCGAACGCACTGTGTCCACGCCTCGCCCAGCACTTCCGCGACCTTCGCCCCGCCGATACGATGCATGAACCTCTCCACCACGCGCTCCTCATCCACCTCCTCCGCCGACACGAGCACCCCGTCGCCCAAGCCCCGTTCCCTGGCCTTCGCGCCGCGCTCTTCCGTGTAACACTGGTCTAACGCCTTCCAGTCCGCCTTCGTCCACGCCCTCGGGCCGCTGGGCGCCTCGAACACCTTGCGCGCGGCCTCGAAGCTCGCGTGCCCCGGTGTCCGCCCTGCCTCCTGCTCCCGCTCCTTGTCCTTCACGGCCGGCGGCGCGAGCCCGTACAGGTGCGACTCTTCGAGGAGCACAGTCGCCTCGGCATCGCGGAGGAGCTCGCCGAGCGTCGTGTTCGCGCCGCCGAGCGTGCTACGGTGCGCGTGCGAGAATGACTTCCCAACGCCGCTCTGCAGCACGGACTTGCGCCGTGCGCTGCGGAGCGCGGAGTAGAGGCTCGCGTTGGGCCGAGCGGGCGAGCCGAGCGTCTCGACGCAGTCGTACTTGTGCTAGATGGGGGTAAGAATTGAATTTCAGGGGATCGAGTGACGAGAAGGCTTACCAGGCGAAGAATCGCGGCCGCGCGCGCCGCGGCCATCGGGTCGCTGCTCGTGATCTTCACGATTCCGGGGTCCAGGAGCGACTCGTCAAGCTCGTCCTCGGGCAGGTCGAACTGCGGCGTCGGGGCCGTCTGCAGCGGCTGGAACCCGCCATGCGCAGGCGGTCGAGGCGCACTTGGCTGGGCGGCGCCGGGGGTCTGGAAGGGGTTGCGCGGGCTGAATGTCGGGACGGATACGCGCGGTGCGCGCGGAGCTGGGGCTGGAACCGGTACCGGTACGGGCTTCGGGGCTACGGGAACGGGGCTAGGGGCGGCGGATCTTGCCTGCCCGAGCTGCGACCAGCGTTTCGACAGCTTGTGCACGACACCTGACGTTTGTTGTGGGGGGCTGACTTCAACCGGTGGTGGTTGCGGGTGGTCCTTCGGGATTGCAGGCACGCTGGGTACGGCGGCCTCCATCCGCGGCACAGAAACCTGCGGCACCTGCGGTTCTTGTGCCTCTTGCGACTCGTCCACTGGCTCTGGCGAAGCCAGCCGTTCGTCACCATGCTCGTCGGGCTCTCTTGATAACTCCCGTACGACGGAAGCAGCGTCTTCCTCCTCGGCGACGACCATTTCCTCGTCGTGCTGCTCTTCCTGCGGCACGCTAAAGGACCACTCTTCCTCTTGGGGCCCGAAATCCTCGGGTTCGAGGTCATCAGGCTCTTCAGATGGCTCCGAGCCGGCTGAAAAGTCGAAGCGGGCGTCGATCGGTGCCTCGGCGTGCTCTGAGGACGTTTCGAGGTCGAACGTACGTTCTCGGGCCGGGAGGGCGAAACTGACGCGTCTCTGAGGGCCTGAGGGAGCTGCAGCGTGCCGTGCTTCCTCGATGTCGTCCGTACCCTCGAAGCTGCCTTCTTCAGCTGGTGCGGCCGGGCGCGTGCTATGGGCCGCAGGTGCCTCGATATGCTCCACTTGCGTAGAATTCACGGGAGGTATACCTTCCGTAAGGTCGACGTAAGATAGCTCGCTCCGTAGGCCCTGCGGTCGCGCCTCCAAACTCCCCGTATCTGCCACTTCACCTTCGGGTCTGGGCTCGGCTGCCCTCGGTTCAGAAGGCGCACCCGTTTGTTCTGGACTCCGGGTCTCCTCCGCTGGGATTGGGCTTGGTGGCAGACGGTCCAAGTTCTCATCCACCTCGAGGACTGTCTCAATGTCAATAGCGACCTCCACCTCCTCGAACACGGCTTCTGGCGGATCAGAGTGACGGTGTCCCGAAGGCCCAGCGATAGGCTCGGCAGGAAGAGGAGTCGGTGACCTGCGAGGTGAGGAGGTAGGCAATGAAGATCCATCGTCGGCAGCGTCTCCCATCTCGACGTCTTCATCGTCCATGGGTGGAGGCGGAGGCGACTTCCATCTACTGGGCCCCGCTTCCGGCTGCTCGTCATCGTATTCCGCGATAGGGATCTCGCTCTCCTGCTCCTCCGCGCCCTCGCGCACTGGAGACTCGGGAATGATGCTATGCCTAGGAGCGGCGGTGCTGGGACGGAGCTTCTCGTACGGGAACGGGCTGATGGGCCGGCCCCACTGGTCTTGACGGCGGCGCGTCGTGCTGCTTGGCGGGTCCTGCTTCGTAGGGACGGTGAGGATCTTGAACTTGCCGGTGTACTCGCCATCGTGATCGAATTCGGTTCCAACTTGGTCCTCGTCCTCGTCGGTCCACTCCTCAGGCGCCTCGACTGGCACGGCGTTATCGTAGTTGGACAAGGGAGGCAGAGGCTCCGCGTCCCAGTCGCTATCGGAGCCAGCGTTGCCGAAGTCGAGGTCTTGTATACGCGAGTACTCTTCAGACGGGTCGCGTACAGGCGAAGACGAAGACACAGGCGGCGTGTCGCGTGATCGAACGGAGGCGATGGAGGCGAGACTTGCGCGGGGGGCTTTCGACTTCTTCTTGGTACTCGGCGGAGGCCCCTTGAGCAACAGTGGGTCCTCCGTAGGTGAAGGCGGAGGTGGCGGCTCGTTCAAGTCGACCTCCGGAGGCTCTTTCTTGATTTGCAGTGTCAGCCTCTTGCCCTTGACCGCGCTCTTAGGCAGCGTCTTTCTCTTGCTGGACTTGGAAATAGAGGAAGGAACGGGGGTGAAGACTTCCCGGGGCGGTGTGAACCGCTCCGCGGGAGGCTCGTATGGAACAGGAGTGGTATAGCGACGGTGACTGGTGGTATGGTCTCCGGAGTGAGAAGCCAGAGGTGGTATGTAGTCAGCTTGTGGGTTCTTCGCATGCGGCGATTGGGGTATAGAGTGTTTCGTCGGGGAAGCAGAAGTCCGAGAGCGTGGCGATCTGGCCGAAGTCTTCGAAGGCGAGGCTTGTTCTGCAGCGAAAGCGACATGGTGCCTGGACTGCTTTCGTGGTTTTGGATTGGGCGTGACATCGAGAGTGACGCGAGAAGAGCTCGCAACGAGGCCTTCCTCCCCAGTCCAAGATGCTGAAGGCTTCGTGATAGACTGATTTCGCTTGCGCTTTGGAGTAGGCGTAGATGGACGGTCGTTTGCATCAGTAGCGCTATAGGGCTCGGCTGATGAAGCGCGAGCCGAAGCGACTCTGTTGCGAGTTGTCTATCGACGTGCTCAATATAACGCGACCTGGATATTGTACCGACGTGACGCACCCTGAGCGTTTCCTCTGGAGGCGGGCTCATCAGCATCCTCGGTGCCTCATCCTCCCACTCTTCGCGCTGTGAGCCAGACGAAGGCGGGGTCAGCTCCCCTGGACCCAGAGAGGACGGTGCATCTTGACGAGCTTGCGGGGCACGCCTGGGTGTTATTTTCGTGTTCCTGGGTGTGTTTGTTGTGCTACGCGTTGCTTTGCGAGGCGGCATGATGCATTAAACAAGAAAGAATCCAGATTTACATAGGCAGAGAGAATGAGATATTGGTCAAGAACAACCTGCACGATCGCGAGCTACCTCGTTGAAATGGGCGTCTAGATGACCGGACCGGCCACAGTTGAAATTGAACCGGGCGCCCGCTGAGACGAACCGAGCAAGCGATCCATTTCGAGCAGGCGGCGGGGTGGATGGCGAGCAAAGCATCTGTACATTGAGACATAGACGAGTCTCACAGGGCGTAGACAGCAGCCTGCAGTCTACATGTGACCTGATGGATATATTCTATCCGTCGAGAGTCGCTTGGGCTTCCGTCATCGCCTCGTAGAGTCCATGCTGGTTGCCCAGGCCATAGGTCAAGGTCAGCCTCTCAAAAATAGACGGGCCTTCGTATGTGTCAGGGTCAAGCTCGAGCTAAAGAAAGACATCATAAGAAGCGGCAGTGCATCAGACCACAGGAAACTTACTAGGGAAATAATGTCGTCTAGCAAATGAGCCTGTCCGACTGTTCCACCCATGGAACCGTAGTAGTTCGCATTTACGATGTGCACATGGAAGTGGTCTAGAGAGCGTCAGCTGCTGCAAGCGAAGTGCTCGCGGTCGCACTCACAATAAGATGGCTGATAATGCACGTAGAATCGAAGACAGCCTTCACCCAGTCCCCACTTCTCCTTGACTATCCGAGTCGCTTCGACGCGAATGCTTCGGAGCATGGGCAGGTGGATCTTCCGGAGGTCCCGCAGAGACCGTACCGAGCTGGAGTTCGCGATTGCCACCAGGTACAGCGCAGGAATAGTGATGAGATCCCATTTCATGTCCGGGAGGAGGACATAACCGTAGTCTGGCGATGGCGCGCGGTGCAGGACCTTCTCCGCTTCAGACTTGCCGGACAGGATATCGTCAACCCTAAGAAATGGTTGAGCAAGCTGCCAATGGTGATAGACACGTGCTACGCGTACCATTGCGTGCGTGAAGGCGGGAAGGCTTCGACATATGGCTTCACGATTCTCCGGTACAGCTCGGGGGTTTCTCGCACCATAACGAGATCCTGCTTCGTGTACTACAGAACTTTGAGCAATCATATGAAACGCAAGTCCGAGGGCTTACCTTGCGAATGTGGACCTCAGTCGCGGGACATACCACATTGATCTTGAGATCGGGGTGTTCGCGGGACGGCTCAAGCCATCCCATGAACCACGTATACTGGGATGAGCCGTTAGTACGCCGGAGGGTTTCAAGAAGCAAGCACGCACGATGTCTGTATTCTCCATGAGCTGCACATCCTTCACGAAGTGCGTGACAAGCCTGGTAGCTTGCTGGGCGGGAAGAGCAGTCTTCTCTACCCTGACGATAGCCTGAACCGTCTTGCCTTCTTCATCCGCATCCGGAAGCATGCCCAAGAGGGTCAGACTGTGTGCAACGGGATCTGTGAGGAACAACCCATGTCAGGTGTTGCGATGAGAAGGCAGGCAGGGCCGCTCACCTTCGTTGAGTATGCGCTCGAACTTAAACAGCCGGAGCGAGTCGACGCCTTTGAGCACTACGCGGGCCATGTTCAAGTGCCAGGTGGGGAGTCGTCAGCGTTGTACTCGAGGTCGTGCAGGTAGAAGTAGGGCATTGAGCGGGTGCGTGGCTGTAACTCAGATATTCAGGCGGTTCGTCGAGTGGGTTCACAATAAGAGGGTCGATCAAGGTCGGTGTCCATTACGTCCTTGCTCCTGACCATCACCTTGCCGCGCCCACATGCTCGTCGGCGCACATGGGCTCGAAGCTAGCGAAGACGAGGTTCGTAAATATAGGATGTCCTCCTCTCCACATGTCGCTGAGAACGTGCGATAGTAGGGGATTGATACATCATCCAGAACGCGTCTATAGGCTTCTTGGCCGTCGTGTATAAGACCTCTGGTCATCCGCAATAGACGTTCCTTGGGTTGCCCCTCCAACCTGCTGTGACGCGAACCTGTCATCCCTACGCATCATGCCTGTGTTCACCAACGCCGCGGTGTTGATCGGTCTGGCTTCGTTTGGCCTGAGGTGTCTGGCAGCACCGGCAATGGAGCCGCGAGGTGTGTCCATTGCAACACGCAGCTTGTGTATCTCGCGCGTGCTTACTGAACACTCGTTCAGTGCTGTCCATTCCTTCTGCTTTGAACCCATACCCCACGAAACCCCGTCTGACGTTCAAGTCGGACGGCACCTTCAAGGTCACCATCTTCTCCGACCTCCACTTTGGCGAGAATGCGTGGGACGTCTGGGGTCCTCAACAAGACGTGAACAGCACGCGTCTCATGAACACCGTACTCGCTAGCGAGAAGCCGGACTTCATGTAGGGTATTGACATCGCCAGTATGGCGTTTTACTAACTGTACCGAAGTGTGTTGAACGGTGACCAGATCACCGGCGAGAGTAAGTCACTTCATCGCTGTACCCTGTGTCTCTGCTGACAATGGCGCAGATACCTTCCGCGAGAATTCTACGGTGTACATCGACGAAATTCTCGCTCCAATCAACTCTGCGAATATTCCCTTCTGCTCTACTCAGGGTGTAAGTTGAGGGCCCGCGTGACCGCGTCACCATCTCATAAAACGGCTTCAGAATCACGACAATCAAGTCAACATCACTCATACAGAGGAGATTCAAAGAGAACTCAGCCACACCACTCTGTCGTACACCCGCATCAATCCTGCTGGCGGCAAGTATGCTCCGGGCACCTACTGGGTCCCTGTAAGGTCTCTTCACGGCCTCCGCTGCGAATGCCGCTGACTCCATGTCAGGTCTACGCGCACAAGAATGGTGAGATGTTTCTCGCAGGCAAACCTCGCCGCGCTGACCTTTCGCAGACTTCCAACCTGCGCTCATCATCTGGGCGTTTGACTCCGAGGGTGGGTCACCTTGCCCATCCCAAATTGTGGCATTCTGAATTGATCTTGTGCTTAGCGGGTGTCTCGGAGGGTGCGAACTCCACCGCCCTGCCCGACTTTGTCCAAGCTTCGGTCGCAAGCTGGATCGAACAGGAAACCAGCCTTATGGACGAGTATTGGGGGCCAGCTGACAAGACCCGTGGTGCTCTGGCATTTGTTCATATTCCGCCGTGCGTGCATTTCGTTTCGGGCCTTGTGTTACGAAGCTGAGCTGGCTGTGCTTGCAGTCATGCCGTTCAGGCTGTTTGGGAAACTCTGAACAGCACAGTGAACCCTGGTCTCAACGGTATGTTTCCACTATACCCTGGATCTCTGTGCTAACATTGGATCAGCGGACTCGTTGGGTGTAGGCTCAACGCAAGCCTCCGGGACTCCTGCCAACGCTGGTAAAGATCAACCTTTCTGGGATGCGCTGAACGCGAACGTCAAGAACTTGCACGCAGTCATCTCGGGTCACGGTAATTACTGATACAATGCGCTTTGACCGAGATACTGAGACCAAGGCTACAGATCATGGCGACGAATGGTGTGCCCGGGAGCCGACCAAGGATGTCATCTTCTGTTTCGACAAGCATTCTGGGTATGTTGGCTTACCTCTCGCATGCGTGTTTCACGCTGACGCAGTTTGCTAGGTACGGAGGGTACAGCTCTGACGGCTGGGGTCACGGCGTGCGCAATATCGTCTTCTCGACGCCCGACCCGTCCGTCGGCCCAGAGACGTGGATCCGTCTGGAGGAAGGAGAGACACGCGCGCGCATCACGCTGGATAAGAATTACCAGTAGACATCCTGTGCGCCACGCGCTTTCCGTTCGTACACTGTTTGTATCCCCGGATAGGAGGTTCAGCGTTTGATAGATTCGGGCGACCTCAATAAGCAGCCTCGGTGAGTAGTGATGCTGCTCATGCGCTCTCGTTATGCCATCTGGGGCGTTCCTTGGCGATGTCTTCTCACCTCCGAGACGGGTTCTAGAACTCAGGCCTCGCCGGGGCAGGTGTTAGGTTGCCGCCGCGACTCGCACGAAGCTTCGGGCGGCAGGGCGACTCTGCACGTAAACAGCGTGTCGTCTACCGTGCACGGTGCGTCCACACGCAACGTGGTACCTTTCAGGCTCCATTCATTTGCTCCTTTCGCTCGCTTATTCGCCGATGAGCACGGCGAATAACTCTTCGGGTCTCAGATACGGCGATCGCTGCCCCCGGGGGAAGGGGCACCGGGCAATCAACGACGTGCATTTGGCAGCCTGCTGTTGATAGTCGCCGTGTTAGACACCGCATTCTCGCCGGAAGCCCGCCAGGAATTGCCCGCGGGGGGATGGAGCGCACTGTCACGGGTCATGAGGCGTACAAAAGGACCGGGCATGCTCACGCCGGCGACTTGAGGTGCTCAGAAAAGTCCCCGGCTGCTTCTTGACGTCCTCCCCTCCCTTCGGTGCCGCGCATCATGCTCGCTGTCGACCATGGCTCCGACGATGTCAGGGACACCTTGTTCGCTACCGCTGGGTGCGCCGTAGTGAGTGATTCCCATCTTGCCTGCTTTTACGAATCTCACCCTGTGTCACGTAGGTCGTGTACCTGGCCTTCAAGCAATGGGAGCCGTGGCGGCTTTCCATCGTGATCCCACTGACAGTATTCCCACCTGTGGTGCTGTCTCTGCGGCTCGTCGAGAGCCACGGGATGATGAATGCAACGGCCGTGACCTTCACCACATTCTTCTCGATCCTCATGGCCTCAGTGGCATTCTATCGCCTGTCACCTCTTCACCCACTCGCCAAATTCCACGGGCCCCTGCAATGCAAGCTGACCGGCTTCTGGATGGCGTGGGTGGCCAGCAGAGGAAAGCGACACGTGTATATTCAGTCGCTGCATGAACGGTACGGCGACTACGTCCGGATAGGTGTGGCCGCCCGATGACCGGATCGCTTTTACGAGCTGAACATGTACCCAGGCCCCAATGAAGTTTCCATCAGTGACGGCACCGTCATATCGCTGATCCTCAACTCTCCTGGCTGGCCCAAGGCATCGGGCATGAGCGGACGGGCTCTGCATCAGGACCCACTGCCTTTGATCTCCCTTCCCGACGATGCTGAACATGCTCGGCGCCGCAGATCATGGAATAGAGCGTTCAGCTCTGCAGCAGTGAAGGAGTATCAGCCTATCGTCGCGCAACGAGCAACGCAGCTCATCCACGCGCTACAGGAGCAGCAAGGAGTAGTGGACTTAGCGCAGTGGATGAGCTATTTCACGTACGTCCGATTCTGCGGTGAACCGACTTCGGATCACTCTAATTGACCACGCCTTAGATATGACTTTATGGGAGACATGGCGTGAGAATGCCCGCTACATCTGTGGCTGTGCCCTGTTCATATTCTTCGACAGCTTTGGCGGCGGTACTGAAATGCTGCGTGACGGCGACCAAGATGGGCTCTGGGCACTTCTGAAGGACGGCATGAGGTGGGCGCACAGATCGACCGAGATATCATAAGCTAATGTTCATTCTCGTAGCACGGCCGTTCCTTTCGAGCATGTCCCTTGGCTGTCGCACTACATCTCGCATTTTCCATCCATGATTCGCAGCCTCACGAAGCTGCGAACGTTGGCGTTTGGAAGATCGCAGACGCGATACAACAAGGGCTCCAACACGAGAGACCTCTTCTACTATCTGGTACGTTGCTCAAGCTCAAGAAATGCTGTATCTGACCGAATCACCAGAGCAATGAGGACCGCGCAGACGCAGAGATGCCGCTAGTGAAAGTGGTCATTTCGGATGCTGTCCTGGCGATCGTTGCGGGTTCAGACACGACGGCCGTGACGTTGGGCAATATATTCTACTACCTCATATCGAATCCACAGGCGTACAAGAAGCTGCAGAAGGAGGTCGACAAGCACTATCCGGCGGGGGAGGACGCCCTTAACCCAAAGAATTACTCACATATGCCATATCTCGAGGCGGTGATGTGAGTCGATGTCGTCTCCGCCGGGCTTTCCGCAGGCTTATCTTTTTTGTAGCAACGAAGCCATGCGACTATACCCTGCGTTGCCTAGCGGCAGCATGCGCACGCCGGCGAAAGACACGGGCGGACAGTCAATCGGTCACCAGTAAGTTTGCGGTTTATGTAGCTTCAGGCGGGCTACTTCTAGGCTGTTTACCAACGTCTTCCTGCTCTAGCTACATACCGGTGGGCACGCAAGTGCGAGTTCATCCCTACACCATACAGCGCGACCCCCGCAACTTCTCACATCCTAGTCTATTTTGGCCGGACCGCTGGCTCATTGCGAGTGGACTTCTGTCACACCCAGAGAAGATCGTACACAACTCCGAAGCTCTCATACCCTTCTCGACTGGCTCCAGGAACTGCGTCGGGAAGAACCTCGCGCTACTCGAGATGAAAATGGTGACATGCCATATCTTGCAGAGGCTAGAGTTTAGATTTGCCGACGCATGGGATCCTCGCCAATGGTCGGAGGACCTCGAAGACGTCTTTGTGTCACGAATGGGTCAGCTGCCTGTCGTAGTACAGGCGCGATGATCGCGAAGACTTTGATCTATAATACGTATAATAACGAGCTACCGCTTACGCCTCAGGCTGACCGCGTCGCTCGTGGGCGATTGCACACCGTGTAAGCAGTGTCCAATGTCACAGCGAGGCTCATTAACACGACGAGCGTACGTACTACGCTGCATAAGACAGAGCAAAAATGCAACTCAAAAATTACTCCCTGGCGGGGAGTCGAACCCCGCTTTCGCGCGCACCGCAACGGATGACAGGCGCGTGTACTAACCGATATACTACCAGGGATGACTGATGGGCACCACTGAGCCGTTATAAGCGGTGACCAGCCCAATATGTTCGCTCTCGGACTCGCAGCCTGAGCTGTACCGACACTTCTCGACAAAACATGCACGCCCTTGCCAAGGTATGTTACCAATCTCTACGGAAAGGAAAAGTACATTCGTCTATGCCGCGAGCTCGGGGTCTTAACAGACACGTTTTCCTGATGCACTAGTGCTACGGCGATCAGCCTGGAGTCAAATGTGGACGCTTTCGTGACAGAAATGCCGGCCTCGTGTGCTTATTGAGTTGTCGCTTCAGCCACTCTCCCTGCTTTATGGTAGCTTGACAACAGTTGCTGATTGCATGCTTTGACGGCAGGCCACATTGACAAGCGAAGAAGGATACTGTGCCCGCCGCGTGTCTCTGGACATGCGTGGGGCCACTGATGCTTTGGCGCGGCTATTGTCCACCAAGCCGTGATATAGGCAACCGTATACCGCGCGCTACGGTGTGGACATTGCTCAACTCCCCGCACTCTACTCATCGGAAGACACGCAAGCAGCTTCTTCTTCTTCATGGCGAACATCTGGTCGCTCGATGACCCTCTATCGGACCCGATGGGTCCTGTGGACAATTTTCGTCAGGACCCAGTATACTACGAGGAACCCGAAGAGTTCACGCCACCTCCTCCTCCAGCCGGCTCGCTGATACTCCCAAACAAGGAACCCGCCGCATTTCCTACACTTATCTTCAGACACGGAAGCGTCGAAGGTGGTGGCACGTATCCCATGGCTCTATTCCCAGACGGACGCCACCTCGCCATCGGCAGCGTCGATACCATCAACATATGGAACTTGGCCTCCGGCCGACTTGACCGGCGGCTGCGAGGACACCGCAAACCAGTCTATTCGCTGTGCTTTTCCCCAGACGGCACCCGCCTTGTGTCGGGCTCGGCTGACGCCCACATCGCCGTCTGGTCCGTCGACACGGATGAAACCGTCCCGCTTCATTACATATCAACTGGACTTTCCGACGAAGTCCTGCACGCCCTTTTCTCGCCCAACGGCATCACGTTCGCCACAGCGCACAGCTCAGAAACCGTACGCCTCTACAACACGGCATCGGGCGAGCTACTCTACACCTTCGACCACCCCTTCGGCGAGATTGAGCGCGTCCTCTTCAGTCCCGACGGCCACCATCTGTTCGCGTACGGTCTTTCGGGGGCGTCTATGTGGGACCTCACCGTTCGGCAGGGCACCCGCATGAATGGCCTCGTCAACAGCTTCTGGCGAATGGTGATGAGCTCCGACGGACGCTGGATTATCGCAGGCTCCGCGGACGGCTCGTGCCGGATCTGGGAGACGAGCACCGGCAGCGAGTTCGACCTCCATATGCTGCACGTCGGCTCAGTCGAGGCGCTCGCCCTTTCCCCCGACGGCCGGCGCGTCGCGTCCGGCGCTATCGATGGCTCAGTCGTGCTGTGGAACCTCCGCAGCGGCAAGAGGCGCATAGTCTTTCATAAGGACTCCAGAGAGGGCCGCGGAATCTACTCCCTAGCCTTCTCCAACTCGAGCGAGGTGCTGGCGGTTGGCGCTCAGGACGGCGGGATCTCGTTGTTGGACGGCAAGAAGGGCACGCTCATTGGGGAGCTGGAAGGTCATTACGGCAGAATACGTATGCTGTTGTTCACTCCGGACGACAAGACCTTGCTCTCCTACTCCGACGACGGGAATGTCAGGGCCTGGGACTTGACGGTCGTAAAGGAAGCACTAGAGTCAGACTAGCTTCGTTATGCACCATCCTGCGTACGTAGTCTTCAGACTGTTACTTAGAACGTGTCGTTCGGCACTTCGAGCAATATTACGGTTCTGGACGATTCCGACTCGTGCCACGGCAGTGAACTAAGCCTTGGTACACTTTAATTAGCCAGGTGTGACTCACCTCACGCAGCATTCTGCTCCCAGAGATGTGAAAATACATTTCCATGGTGGTCACAGGGGATGAGAGCCTCCGTGTCGGATCTGGATCGGATGGCTGCGGTGAACAACAGGATGGGGCCCAACACAAGTCCCTGGTAGTATATCGGTTAGTACACGCGCCTGTCATCCATCCGGTGCGCGCGAAAGCGGGGTTCGACTCCCCGCCAGGGAGTATTCGTCGTCATCGAGTGTTTTTAGTTTTATTTTGGTCTCGACCAACGGCGACAAAATATAGCTTGCTTGGTCCAGAGTAAGGCTCCAACCGTATAGTATACGTGTACGAAATTTTTGTACACTCACAGTACACGGTACACACACAGTTGTATACAGTATATACACAGTACACATGTGGTTTTCCGGGAAACTCTGCCAAAAGGTCCCAGGACACCTCCTATGACCTACAGCATACAAGGTAGCCACGGCTTAGCAGCATCCAAAGCCTTCTGCGTGCCTCACTATCAAGGGTGGGCAGCCGCCAGTCGACCGGCCGCCGTGCACGACGTCAGATCTGGGCGTTGCGACTCGGTGGCGGCGGGGGGCCGCGAGGCCATCCGAATCTGAGTCCGAAACTCGGACTCGAAGCATGAGGTCCATGGTATGCGCGGGACACGATGAGCAACGTCGACTGCAATAGGCCGCTCGGGCGCGGTGCTCTGCATCGGCGAGCGCAAGGCGAGCGTCGGTGAACGATACCGGCCGCGCGCAGGACCGGGCTCGCCAAATCCACGAAGTAGAGCGCTCGTGCACGACCATAGGCAGAAGGCCTCCTCCACACGCCGAAGCGGGCGGTGGTAGAACAGTCGTCAGGCTCCGCGCCCGCCACCGCGCGCGATGTCACCCTTGCCGAGTAACCATGAGGGGCGATACGTTTAGGGCCTAGTTCGGGTTGTTCCCAACCTCACCTGGGTCGCTCGCAAGCTGTCGCGCTCGGGTAACTCGAGCAGCTCGAGACCGTTGATCACGAACTCTGTCGAAGGCAGGGCTTTGGCAGGACTACGACGGGTGCTTGAGGGAAAAAAAACAGCGTAGCGTCACGGGACCGAAGCAGCGAGGCTCGTGAGGAGGTACGCCTGCAGGCAGGCCGTGTCGATACACCTGAGGCTCATGAGCTGCACACGAGAAGAGGAATATATGTACGAGTTTCGAGTTGACTCACCATTGAACGCTTGAACATCTTGGCCCTATTCAAACTCGCCGTCACTATGTCGCCACGTTCGAGACTCGTACAGATCTTGCTGCGAGCGTTCAGAGTTGAATCGTCGAGATTACAACATCTGCTAGAGGTCTCGACGAAAGTCTAAGATAGTCCACATGCAGGACTATCGTGGCTATATGCACCGGTCCATGGCCTTGTTGATGTCTGGGTGACTATGCATAATGTCACAGAGGCACAGTCTGAACGCTGACAAGCAAACTCACGGTCCACAGATGGTGGTTCGACGACAACACTTGGGCGTCTCCGACGTTCACGCTGGCGAGCTCGAGGGCCTCCGGTGATTCGATGAGGTCGAAGCCGCTACTTCGTGCATTGCAACCAGTAACGTCTTTCATACACAATTTCTGTTCCTAATGACAATGATTCAAACGTTCTAGCTATGCTTGTCTATAAAGTCGCGACAAACTGTGCGTGTACTGTGTAGTATACGGGTAGTCGATGTGTACGGCGATGACCGTACACTCACAGTACACGTATACAATTGTACACGTATACTCACAGTACACTCACTATACGGTTGGAGCCTTAGTCCAGAGTCCACACTCCAGACTCCAGTACCACATGCTCACATGCTTATTTGTGCTTATTCACTTGCAGCATCTGCTCCTAGCTTCAAGTCGGATGTTCTCGAAGTGCCATGATCCTCTCGCGGAGGCGATAGCATGATACGAGTCTGGAAGACGACGGCTACATAGGATGCTGCTGAGCGAGCGTACCACGATGACGAATGCTGTGGCGAGCCAGAGGAAGACTTTGTGGCGTCCCGTCATCACCGGAGTGGTGGTGATCGGCAAGAAGGTTGGAGCAGAGGCGGCCTGACTCAGCATTCCCGCTCATTCCCGTCCATAGCCGGTCGTTCTGCGCAGCCCAGAGTCCGCGCGAGACTCATGTAGCTTCTGCGCAGTACCGTCTTCTGGGACACTGCATTGGTAAGTTAACAGTTACTTCTGAGGCCATGGGGGACTGGCGCGCTGCTTACAGTGGCTGGCTTGACACTGGGACGGTGACCACGACCGCCCGATGCTGAGAGGAACAGCTGGGTGCAGTGGTTAGGGTTGCTCCATATAGCAAATGCGCGGAACCTCGCGGAAACGCGGCAGAACGATCCTCAGCTTGCGTGCTCCTTCGATGTGGACTCTCCTTATCCCGGGGCCGCCGTCTGCCAGACTGACGCGTACTGCAGCTTACTTCGCTATGTTCGGCACAGCTGAGTAACCAAAGGCCCATGTTCCTCGGCTGGGGCCGGCTTTCAATCCGGCAAAGCGCTTTGTTACTACCCGGTGCGAAGTGCGCATCCCTTGGCTTCACGGCTCAGAAAATTGTGCGAGCCACCCACAAAGACCCACTCATAGCAAGATAAGTGGGACAACAGTACACCCTCGGGTATGATTCAGCGGCGCCGTGATTTGCGTTTCCGCTGACTCTTTCGTGAATTTTCCAGGGTAGCTCGATGCCCACGTCGGTACCACATTCAACATGCGTCATCGAAATGGCAGCAAACCATATTGCCACAGCGACCCGAGGCGCGAAGGTATAAAAGCGTCGAGGTCGCTGCGAGACCCATTCAACTCAGCTCGACAAACATTCGCATTCCTCTTCCGATACCCACCACCTTTCTACCTAATACTAGACTTTCCTCCTGAACCATAATGCCTGCTGTTAACAAGGGCAAGGTCCTCGTCACCGGCTGCAACGGTTACATTGCCGTATGGGTCGTCAAGTCTCTCCTCGAGGAGGGCTTCGCCGTCCGTGGCACCGTCCGCAGGGAGTCCGCCATCCCGTACCTGAAGGAGCTCTTCTCGCAATACGGCGACAAGTTCGAGGTCGTCGTCGTTCCTGACATTACTAAGGTGAGTTGCCACTTTGAGCTCTTTTTTCAGCCTGATACTGACTGCCGCACCAGGAGCATGCCTTCGACGAGGCCGTCAAGGGCGTCGACGCGATCGAGCACACCGCGTCACCCTTCCACTTTAAGGCATCGCACCCAAGCGAGATGGTCGACCCTGCCGTCGCGGGCACACTATCCGTTCTGAAGAGCGCGCTGCGGCACGGCGCCGCCGTGCGGCGCGTCGTCGTCACATCCTCGGTCGCGGCCGTGCTCACGCCCGACCCCGAGCACGTGCGCCACTTCAGCGAGGCGGACTGGAACGAGCATTCCGTGCGCGAGATCGAGAAGGGCTCCGCCGCGAGTCCGGGCGACATGTACCTCGCGAGCAAGACCCTCGCCGAGCGCGCCGCGTGGCAGTTCGTCGCGGAGAATAAGGGCGCCGTCGGCTTCGACCTCGTCACCATCTGCCCGCCGTACGTCTACGGCCCCTTCCTCCACGAGGTCAAGAACCCCGAGAGCCTGAACACCTCTGCGCTCGAGTTCTTCAACTCGGTCGTCAAGGGCGACAAGACGAAGGAGCAGCTAACGACTATTAGGTAAGTTCCATGCCCTCACGTGCGCCACGAGCCGCCGCTGACGATCGCTTTTAGCGGCGCATGGGTCGACGTTCGTGACGTCGCCACCGCACACGTCCGCGCTCTGCAAAAGGAGGCGGCGGGCGGCGAGCGCATCATCACCTCCGCGGGCTCATGGGTGTGGCAAGACTTCGTGTCCGTCGGGCACAAGCTCGACGCATCGCTGCCCGCAGGCGACGAGTCGTACGACCCGAGCAAGGCGCGCTACATGGCGTTCTTCGACAACTCGAAGAGCAAACGTGTGCTCGACCTCGAGTACCACACGCTCGAGGAGTGCACGGAGGACTCACTCGCGCAGTTCAAGCAGCTGGGCTGGTATTAGATACTCCGCACACGCACACGGACTGTGAAAACGACGCATACTAGAAGATACCTGTACACTCGCATTACACTTAGACCTAGACGCAATTAATAGACATAGAGAGCAGTACCACATCCGTCATCCTTCATAAACTGTCTGTCGGAGCATTGTGGGTTTTATGCTTGCTCATCTTCTGGTCGTATGCTTTGTTTACCTGACGCTCGGCTGGACGTGATAAGAGCATCTTAGCAGAGATCCGAAGTACTTATGAGGGAAACTCACCTTCGCAGGCGACGACATTACGGTTTATATTGAAGCCCAACTCATTCATATCCTCTTGCACCATTGCGTCGCCCACGCAAACGCCTCTGTCGTCCTCATCACATCACTGCCACTTGCGAGGGACGTAGAATCTGATTACTCACAAGACCTTCTTTGCGCCCTCGGGGCCCTCCACAGGCGGACAGTCCTCGAGACGCTCGGCGTCGTAAATCTGCGACGCCTTGTACGCCACGGCATTGGCAGCTCCGTCTTGCGTCAGAGCAGGGTAGTCTGGCTCTTCGGCTAACTAGTGCAGATTGAGTAAATGTGCCGCGCTCTGGAAGATGGCCAATCGTACCTCCCTCGCCGCTTTATACTGAGGCGTGTTCTTGGGAAACAGCGAGGACATGATAGGCGACAGTGGGATATCAGTTTCCGAGGGGTATCAAGGTGACCAGCAAGCACGATCATGGCTGCGGGGTCTGCAGACCTTATATACTGTTTCAGTACACAGGTACGCTGGTGACGTGCTGCGTCGGGTACTGAGGCGTTGATAGATAGTACCTGGTCGCGGTGGCGCCACATTGCATCTGCAGCCAGTAGCGTAAATGAACGAGAATAGCCCGCGGTGGCGCAGGGAACTTGCTCCACCGGTCGCTTCCCGGTTCGGCCTTCAGCCCATGAAAGCCTCCGAGCGTCGCATGCGGCTCACTGATCTGATACCCACCTAGCAGATGATAGAGTTCGACGTAAAGAGCGCCATAGCTTCTCACAAGTGGAAGATACAATCTGGACGACGTCCAAATATCTTCGAAGAGTGCTGTGGCGTCCTGCAGAGCATCACCCATTATCTGAGTCGCGACGGTACACGGCTTACCTATAGGCTGACCTCTGGCAGCATTGAACATCTGTACGAAACCGTCGATGAGTACTGGCATATTCGCCTGCACGTTCGAAGGCCGAGACACGGAGGTTCATGTAAAGGGTGAATGGACGGCTACGCTGGCCTCCGTTGGGATCATATGCCTGGGTAGAGTCCCGCAACTTGATATTGTGCCAGTTTCCCGCGTCGAAATGCGCCGTGAGATGCTCGTCGACGGGAAAGGGCAGCGGGACGAGCGTGGACTGGTCCGAGAGCGGATACGGGGTTTGTTGTGGCGTGTTTGGGCGTCCGGGAGTTGCCGGCAGGGGGCGGCTTGTTGGAATGGGATGTTCAAGTTGGTCGCCGCCGCCTGTCCCGTTCACAAAACAATCGTGGGCCACTCCTCCTTTTCTTCCTTTCTCCCTTCATTTCTTCTCATTTTACGACCACACCCTGCTTATCCTTGATATCCGAGACCGCCCTCCGAAGGGAGAACGCATTGTCGACCATGCCGAGCACCCAGCCAGCATCCCCTGTCGACCTCCCGCCTCACCGCCCTGAACCTCTCAAGAGAAGCCACTCGGCCGCGTCGATACACTCGCTGCCTACTCCTCCGCCGACCCGCAAGCGAAAGCGGTCGCGTTCAACCCACTCTCGCGCCACCGACAGCGACCCCGAGATCGATGACCTCGACGCGTCAGAGGAAGAAGAGGAGGTGCTCCGGCACAAGGCAGAGACGAAGGGCACCGCGCATGTTGGCGCCAAGAAGCGAAAGCTGCTTCAGGTCGACTTGATTGCGGCAGAGCTCAGCGGCAGAGCAGCGGAGGAGGACTTCTGGTCGCGCCCGTTCAACACGCTCTCAGGGAAGACTGAGGACAAGAGCGCGACATCAACAAAGGCAGGCCCCGCGTCGAGCACCCGCCAACGTTCAGAGTCGCCTCAGCGATCGCCGTCAGCATCGCCTCCCGCACGCCTTCTCAAGCGGAATCGTACCGGCTTGCTGTCTCCACCGCAGTCGAAGCGGAAGTCGGCAGCTCGTGTCAAACGGTTCGAAGTACCACCGCTGATCTTGGAGGAGCCAGAGGAGCAGGTTGAGGATGCTCCGAAGACGCCCACTCGCTTGCGCACACCACCACTCAGGGCTGCACCTGTTCCTCAAGCACCGAAGAAGGGCGGCCCAGAGCGCGATACCCCGAACAATCCATTCTTGGATAGCGACGAGAGCTCGGCTGTAACAGAGACTCCGGACGCAGAGAGCACAGTCGCGGGTCCAAGCTCGATCGCAGGGCCTCAGTTGGTCGAGAAGCCAACAGTCACTTACGTCTTGTACGTAACTCTTCGCATTGTCGCTGCGCATACCTTATTGTGCTTTCTAGCCGCGGCGTGCGCACGGAGTTCATCAATCCTCTGTATGATCCCGAGCACCCCGAGACGGGTGTCGATCCCAGCAGCGAGGCTCTTTCGAAGCTGCCCGTAGAGCACGAAGAGTTCGAGCCCTCCGAGCACATCCTCCCGAAACGGCTCTTCGCCGCGCCGAAGAAGGCCAGTCGGCGGCGTCGCGACGCGACGCCTCCGGGCGAGGCGAGCGAGAAGCTCACCGCGAAGAAGGCACGAGCCAAGGGCAAGGCGCCCGCGCCGAAACAGAAGAGCGAGTGGGACACCTCGGACGAGGAGGACAACGCCGCGCCCGAGCAGCCCGACGCGCTCGCACTCCCGCGTACGCCCCCGCCGCGCCGCAGCCCACGCATCGCGGGCAAGGCCAAGGCCAAGGACGCCGAGCTCCGCGCGACACCCCGCATACCCGAGAAGGACCGCAGCGACCCCGCGAAGCGGGCGTTCGGCGTGCACGACAAGCCTGCGGCGCCGGCCAAGGCGCGCGCCCCCGAGCCGGTCGTCGCGCGCGTCGCGGAGGTGCGGGAGGTGCGGACGGAGACGAGGGTCAAGGTCGTGCCGGCCACGCCGCGCCACCGCCCCGACGAGTCCGAGAGCGAGACGGTCGAGGAGGTGCACGAAGTCCGCGAGACGACGCACGTCAAGGTCGCGTCGCGCCACGTCGCCCGACCCGCGGCGCCCCGCGCGAAGGCGAGGTCGCCTCCGAAGGCCGCGCCCGTGCCCGTCGAGGATGCAGAGGAGAACCCCTTCCTGTGACCGCTCTTCGCGTGCCCTGCTTGCTCTTGAGCGCCGTCCCGCCGTCCCCGCCGTTCTGCGGACGCTGCCTCCTCTTGCTGCCGACCTGCGGTCGCCTTCCGTTCCTTTCACACCCGATATCTAGCGTAACACCCTACACAATGCGACACCCTATACCACACATACCCGCCCTGCGACACCCCATCCATACACCCCGCCTTTGCTTCGATCTTTCCATGTCTTTCTTGCGTTCTTTGCTTTGTGCCCTCCCTTGCTTTGTCGTGTGTTCCGCCGCGTCAGGCTGCGGCGAGACGGTGACGACCGCTGTAACATGTCTTCATGTCGATGTAGATAGGCATGCAGTATATACTTATGAACTGAACCTCAGGATGTATGTAGAAATCGAAGGCGATATATCAACGGCTCTTGCCGCCGGCTTTGACAACGAGACCTCCATGCGACACGGGGCACACCCTGCCCGAGGGTGCTCGCGTCTCAACTCCAAACACACGGTAGATGTCTGCGAACAGCACAGTGTATATCCATCGCCTATTGTACACTTTACTTTCTTTCCGTTCCTCCTTGTACAATTACTAGTCTTCACATCTATCGTGGTGCATGCGCTCAGCAGCGCGGACGTGCGGGCGGGGCAAGTCACTCCTTGCGGTGCTTCTGGTAGTAGTGGATGAGGCCCGTGGTCTACCGAGGCACGCATCAGCAGACAATCCGGCAGAGGGAGGGAAAGACGGCGCACCGAAGAGTCGTGGCCGACGACGTCCTGCGGCTTCTCGAGCTGCGCGAGGATGTTCTTCGCGAGGACCTTGCCAAGCTCGACACCCATTTGGTCTGTATTCGGTTAGCATCGTGCAGCGCATAGACTACGCGGGGCACGCACCGAAGGAGTTGATGCCCCAGACGACACCCTGCGTGAAGATCTTGTGCTCGTACAGCGCGATGAGCGCGCCGAGCGTCTGCGGGTCGAGCACCGGGAAGAGGATGCTGTTGCTCGGGCGGTTGCCCTCGAAGACCTTGCTCTTGACGAGCGGCTCCGACGCGTTCGCGCCGAGCTCCTGCGGCCGCTGTCAGCACACGCGCACGCGTCGCAAGCGCCGCCGGACGCACCTTGCGGACCTCCGCCTCGGTCTTGCCGAACGCGAGCGCCTCGGGCTGCGCGAAGAAGTTCGAGAGCAGGATGCGGTGGTGCTTCGAGTGCGCGATCGGGTTGTGCGTCGTCGCGGGCGCGAGGAAGTCGCACGGGATGAGCTTCGTGCCCTGGTGCACGAGCTGGTAGAACGAGTGCTGGCCGTTCGTGCCCGCCGCGCCCCAGATGATCGGCTGCGGGTCGTCAGCATCCACGGTCTACGCGCAGAACACGAAGAGGGACGTACGCCGGTCTGGTAGTCGACGCGCTGGCCGCCCTTGGTCACGAACTTGCCGTTCGACTCCATGTCGCCCTGCTGGAAGTAGTCCGCGAACTTGTGCAGGTACTGGTCGTACGGGAGCAGCGCGTGCGTCTGCGCGCCGTAGAAGTCGTTGTACCAGATGCCGAGCACGGCCAGGAGCACGGGCAGGTTCTGCTCGAGCGGCGCGGTGCGGAAGTGCTTGTCCATGCCGTGCGCGCCCTTGAGCAGCAGCTCGAAGTTGTCGTAGCCGATCACGAGCGCGATGCTCAGGCCGATCGCGCTCCAGAGCGAGTACCGGCCGCCGACCCAGTCCCAGAACTGGAACATGTTCTCCTGCGCGATGCCGAACTCGGTGACCGCCTTCGTGTTCGTGCTCAGCGCGACGAAGTGCTTCGCGACGTGCGCCTTGTCCTGCGCCGTCGCGAGGAACCAGTCGCGCGCGCTCGTCGCGTTCGTGATCGTCTCCTGCGTCGTGAACGTCTTGCTCGCGATGATGAACAGCGTCGTCTCGGGGTTGCACTCGCGCAGCGTCTCCGCGAGGTGCGTGCCGTCGATGTTCGAGACGAAGAGGGCTTTCAGGTCGCGCTTGCTGTACGCCTTGAGGGCCTCGGTGACCATGACGGGGCCAAGGTCGGAGCCGCCAATGCCGATGTTGACGATGGTGTCGATCGTCTTGCCGGTGTAGCCCTTCCACGCGCCGCTCCGAACGGACTCGGTGAACTCCTTGATGTGCGCGAGCACACTAGAGACGTCGTTGACACCGCCCTCGTTGATCTTCCACTCGTCGAAGTTACGGAGCGCGACGTGGAGGACGGCGCGGTCCTCGGAAGTGTTGATGTGCTCACCGGAGAACATCTTCTCGCGGTAAGTCTCGACCTCGGCCTCGCGGACAAGGTCGAGCAGCGTCGACAGGACACGCTCATCGATCAGGTTCTTGGAAAAGTCGAGGAGGAAGGTCACGGAGGGGCCGTCAGGGGAGTTGTATTCGCGGCTGAACTTCTGGAAGCGTTGAGGATCCTGGGCAAAGAGGTCCTTGAGGACGAGCTTGGACTTCTCAGAGTCGTAGAGCTGCTGGAGCTTCTTCCAAGCAGGGTATTCTGGTGCAGATCGTCGTCAGCGCCTGGTGCAAGAGACGGATGCGGGGATATGACATGTGGTGGGCCCTATGAGACGCAACTATATCCGTTCTGCACCTAAAGACCGAGCACCTGCACAGAAGCGTAGATGCGTGCTTTCCCAGCGCTGATATACCCACGATCCAAGTCCACCGCGCCTGTATCCAGGACAGACTCGGAACCTCTTGACGGAACCCGACCGTCCCGAATGGCCGTGCCACCCCGGCTGAAGTCATCTCACGCAAAGCGCAAGGCAACGTCGAGAGGGGACGCTGCAGATGCCCTTTCGCAAGCAAGCGGTCGCAAGAACACAGATCGATGAGAGGGGGAAACAGCGTCGCGACTGTACACTCTGTCCGGACGCGTCCACCTCGTAGTAAAGCCAGTCGCGTCCCAGGGACACCTCGGGAGAGTCGTAACGAGGTGCGTGCTCACCTGAAGCAAGACGGCCGCTCATGCTGTGCGTTGGCGGTGGTGTTCGAGGGGATAGAGGAGGATAGAGGGGACGAGAGAGGAGAGGTGGTACGGTCCGGGCTTATAAGCTGGGCAGGAGATCTGCTGGGCTGGATCTGGCCGGAAGGCTGATGTCACCGCGCTGTCACCGCGTCTCGACGCAGGCGCAGGCGCCCGAAGGGCAAGCACGGCTACCGAACGAAGCCGTCGCGTCGCGTCCGCCGCTCTCACGTCCCACCCTTGCCGATCCTTACCGTCCCCTGGGCTTTCACTTGCTTTTCCGCGGTACTCGCCAGGCTGCGAACAACTCGATTTCTCTGGCAATAGGACCCGGCGCAGGACAGTCGTGGCTGAGACGGCTTACGGGGCGCGACCCCAGTCGGACGTCTGTGTAAGCTAGCGTACCCCGCACGTGCCTCGTTGTCTGGTCGACATCCCCACAGAGGCCTGGGCTGAGTCAAGCGCAAGGTCCGTACCACCACGCTGGTAGCGACCCATCGGCCGGCAGCCACGCTCGCGTCAGTCTTGCGCTTTGGGGAAACCATCCTGTTTGGCTCTGTATGCCAAAGCCTTTTGATCCTAACACTACCAAACACCTCTCGAGCTTGCCGACCGCGTCGTCCCAGAGATCCATGGCACCCTGTCGAGTCAGTCCAGCCAAGGATGCAGTTTTTGATCTTGGATTCGACGGGACTGGAGGCTCGGATACGGTGACCTCTGCGACGCGTCTTCTGCTGGCTACACGTCTGAATCGAGCATAGGGATAGGGGCAGCGTCATGTTTCGTGACCGGGCATCTTGGCTCGATTCGGTGCGGACGTGACTTGACGCGTCGCCCGCGATCGCCCCCCGCGATGCTCCACTCCCTGCACTCTCTGAGCTCGTCGCCCCGGTCGTCGCCCTCGACGCCGACTCCAGCGAAGACTACCCCAGCGGACGATGCTCAACGATCACGACGGCGACTGGCCATGGCTCTCCTACCACGCGCTCATTCACCACCATGACGTCCCCGACGGCGACTTCCTGCGGACTTGCATGGAAGAAGTCGAGCACAACCTTGCAAAGGCCTGCCCCCTGGTCACACAGAGTGTCGATGAATATCTCGAACGCGTCCTCAAAGTCGTTGTCTTCAGCTGGACGTGTTCGCTATTCAGTGTACGTTGTGCGATGACATACACCGCAAATTCCATACTGACACCATCACAGGTCGAGACTCTGCGGGACACCGATCTTGCGCATATATACAACGTGTCCCCAGAAGACATGCAGAACCTCACTCAGGCTTTAGATGCCAACCGGAAAGCTATCCACGGCGCAGTCGTGCTCAGGCTGGTTCCTCGCATCGTGCGATACTCTGCAGAAGACAAAGCCGGTCCATCCTCAGAGACTGCGCAAGAACGCGATGCGCGGAGACTATATGCACAAGTCGCTGCAGAACGCGACGCACGGAGACTCTATGCACAAGTCGCTGCAAAGGACGATATCGAGAACCAACCGGCGACGATAGCGAGCGACCGGAAGAGTGATAGTGAGTCTTCACTCACATGGGGTACTGCATATATGCTCACCTCCCATAAGCCTCTGACCGTGTCACTTCCCCAGCATCCCGTAAAGCCAAGCAACGACCAGGGCGCAAGCAGAGCACTCTGCGAGCACCGAAGCCGACTGGTCCCCAGGTTCAGCCTAAGACCCGTGAGTTGTGTTACGCTCGCGACCAGCTCGCCATACCACTAACACTTCTTATCTATAGCGAAGCAACGCATACAGCCGAAGAGACTCGCAGGATCGCGCATTGCAAACACAGCATCTCAACCGGGTACGTCCATAAGACTTTGTCCGAGATAAGTACGCCCTTCAACTTCATTTACAGACACCCCGCACGAACGTAAATACCGCGCTTCTCGACACACTTGCACAATCACGACAGCCCGCCTCCGTGAGAGTGCGGCTCTTCTCGCACAGACCGCATATCCCACTACATCACCCTACTCCGGCAGCAGAACCAGCCTCAATCGGTTCTGGCAAGCAGTACTCGCCCCGGCTCCGCCCAGTTCGCCGTCAATCGCAATATCGGGCGGTCACGCGGAGTCGTTCTCACGCACAAGGGACATGCCGCAGGCGGCAGGCGATGGCCACGACGGTATCAGGGCCAACCCTGCGAACGAAGTGTGCACCGTACCGTCACCCACTAGCAAGAGTGCCAGTGTAGTACGGGTGATGCATGTGGATGCACCTGCAGCTGCAGCTACGTCCGCGCAAGAGGACGACGCGTCTCCGCCAATGCATACAGGTGATGGGCGACGACAAAACGAGGTCGAGGCAGCGCAAGAAGCTTCAGCACTGCTGCCTTTGCTTCCGGCTCTCCGTCGCTCGCCTGAGGACAACCTGCCGACGAACATTAGCTCTCCAACCGACCGACCGCACTCGGGGAGAGACGGGTCGCGTCCTGAACATCCCCAATCTCCCGCTGAAAGTCGGCCATCTGATGCACCGAAGAACTCTCAGGTCGGCTCGCCGAAGCATACAAGCGTTCCGACCATTCTTCCCAGTTCCCACAGCCCACGAGGGTTCGAGGCCGGTGCGCCCATAAGCCGCTCATCGAGCAGTGACAGCGTCGAGCGCAGGCTCGCCGTCACGGACGATGGAGTGTCGGCCGCATGCGCTCTGCCCGACGCGCCGACATCGGCGTTGCATTCGTCCGGTCCTTTGTCTGACCATGGGTCATCGTCGCTTCCTGAGCCTACCAACACTGCTGGGCCCCTCATATGCCCAGAGAGCGTGCCCTCAAAGAGATCGGCACCCGATGTCGCCGCTCAGCCGCTACCTCCACCTCACGCGATCGTTCAGCTACCACCGCCACCTTCACATCCGGCACCCATACCAGCAGCGAAGTATCACGGAACGGCGCAGCAGAGCCGTCCATCGATCGGCCCCTCCTCATATCCGTTCTCGCACCCGTTGGTCCCACTGCCGCCAGCCCGGCCCCAGCCCGCCTCGCGCCCTCTCCAACGTGCACCTGCGCCCTACACCTCGGTGCCCCGACCGCTTCCACGCGCACCCGAGCCCACGCCCCCGGCGCCCACGCCGGCCCCGCTGCTCCTGCACGACCTGCTCACGCGGCTCGACAGCATCGCGGACGTCGAGCTGCGCCTGCGCGTGTGGGCGCTCGACACCGCGCTGCGCTTCCTCGCGAACTTCGAGCACACCTTCCCGCCGACGTACGCCGCGCCGCCGCACGCGTTCCGCCCCGGCGCGCGCGCGTACGCCGACGCGGGCCGCGACCCCGACGTGCAGGCGTACTGCCGCCAGATGCGCGCCGCGCTCCTCGGCGACGTGCGCCGCGCGGAGGGCGCCGTGCTCGAGTACCTCCGCGTCCGCGAGGCCGTGGGGCGCGGCGCCGCGGCGTGTGTCGTGGCGGTGCCCGCCGAGCGTGCGTGACGTGGCTCGCTGCCATGGTTTGTTTCACGTCATGCCGCTTTCATGATTCTTGTATAGTAGCTCAACGGAAGTCTTGGACACCCTGGATGTATTTAATTTCGCGCTTTTCTTCACACCTCTGCTTTCATTCATCTGCCCTGCATGCACGCGTCGGCGGACCATACTGCATCATTCCAACATCATTCTCAATGAAGTCACTGTTTGCGTAACCTCGCGTCACTCTTTATGACCATCCTTCTCCACAGGGCTGGGGGGCGTGTGCATGTATTATGAGCCTTTTAGTACGGTAACGGTTGGGCGTGCTGCCCGTGAGGAGCTGTATACAACAAATTGCGTAATGCAGAAAGTCTGAGGAAAGTCTAGATATCTTACAGACAGATGGAACAGATAACGGTGTGTCGAAACACAAAGTACGTCGAGGACAAAGTCAACAGCATGTATGATACGGGGTGGAAAGAGCGGGTTACGACAGGTGCGGCGAAGGCATCTGCGACGGTGCCTGCGAGGGTCCTTGCGAGAGTCCAGGAACAGAAGAACTGTACTGAGAGCGTTCGGACTCGAACGAGTTGCGACGCGTGCGCTCGGGCGTGCTCGCCACAGTGGGTATGCTGGACGTGCTGTACATCCGGTTGTTGACGAGCTGTCGCGCACGAGAGTCAGCCATGCACACGACCACGCAGAAGCTGAAAGGACTCACCCCGCCTATCGGTCTAGAATAGTCGATGTCATCGCGCAAACTGATCGCTGCCGAGCTGCGCATGCCCGGGTTGTCCAGCTGCGAGCCCAGCGTCGGGTCGAGCAGACCCTCGGGTATATGCTGGCTCGAGCGCTCCGTGAGCGCGGGCGATGGCATGCCGCCGCCTGCGAGCGGGCCAAGGCCGGGCCACACGGGCGTGCCTGCGGGCACGCCGTCCTCGGGGATCGCGCCGTACTGTTCGAACATGGTAGGCGGGAGCGTACCGAGTGTCGGCGACTGCGTTCGGAAGATGGACGAGAGGCTCGCGCTGCTCGGCCCCTGGCGCGTGATCGTCGGGAGGGTGCTGTATGGTGACTCCGTCGCTGGCCGGGGCGAGCCGAACTGCGCGGTCATGGCGTTGTTGAGCAGGACCTGCGAGGTCATGGAGGCGCGTTGCGAGGCCAGCGACGTCCGCTGCGAGGCCGTCGAGGAGCCCGAGCCGCTGCGCGGACGCCCGCCACGCACCCAGTTCAACGGTCGCCCGAGGAAGGTTCCGCTGTATTTTCGCTGGGGATTTCTGGGCTGTTTGTCCTCGACCGGTCCACGGTACGCTGTTGGCGGGGCCTGTATCTGGGTTGGCAGCAAGCTAGAAGGACCGGGAGATGTTCGTCCGTCAGCCATGCGGTGGCCGATACTGGAACTTGACGCGCCGTGCCCAACAGAGGACAGTGGGTGCCCGTGGCCGCTCGATGACGCAGCGTGTCCGTGTGCAGAGCTGGAATGTCCGTGAGCGGAAGACCCGGCGTAGGCAAGTTCGTCCATGGAGAGTCGACTGGCGCTACGACTTGTCCCTTGCAAGGCAGGATAGCTCGCAGACCGCGGTGAGC
The DNA here is from genome assembly GCA_019973155.2 of Phanerochaete sordida. Taxonomy (NCBI): domain Eukaryota; kingdom Fungi; phylum Basidiomycota; class Agaricomycetes; order Polyporales; family Phanerochaetaceae; genus Phanerochaete; species Phanerochaete sordida. The sequence goes on from BPQB01000004.1 coordinate 1,170,215, forward strand.
TCGCCATCATGAGATGCTCGGCATCTGACCCACTCGAATCCGCGAACGGGTCACTGCCATCGTGGCCGACAGAGGACGACGGCCCATGTACAGGTGACAGCGAGTCATCGGTAGGGCTGGCCCCGAGGTCGACGGCGTACGGGAGGTCTTTCCCTCCGAGCCATGCCGCGGGCTCGGGACCAAAGCTCGCATGAAGCAAGTCTGCGGATTGCGGTGAGATGGGAGAAGACAAGTGGTGGTATTCCGATGATGAGCCATGCGGAGAGGACCGGTCGTCACTGGACCGCTGACCGGCACCCGCGAGAGTCAAGTGGGTGCTGTTGCTTCTGCGAGCGCGGGCATTGGCAGCAGCGTCGTCGGGATGTTCGAACGGATTGTTGAGGAGCGTACCGAACGACGCAGAGCCCCTGCTTGCAATGGTCGCAGCCCCAGCGTGCTGCTCGGTCATTGGGCTGCTCCACCGTGTAGCATAGTCGTCGCCATCCTCGTCCTCCAAAACCGCCGCCCTTCCACGCTCGCCGTTGGAGCCGAAGAAGTGCCCCGACCCTCCTAGCGCAGCCTCTTCCGCCTCCCGGACTCGTGTGTTGTGTTTCCGGCGAGCAATGCCGATCCAGACGCCAATCAACACCACGAATGCGATGACTCCGATGACAAGCCCACTGATCGCTCCGGGGTTATGTGCAAGGCTGGATGAGCAGGTCAATTGGCTAATATCTTCACATAGGATCATGGCACTTACGCATTATGGCTCGTTCCAGCATTTGGGATCAGCGTTCCGGTGGCAACCGTGGTCGTGTACACTGTGGTGTGCCATGTTCCGCCGCTCGCGTACGACGATGTCACTGTGGTCGTAGTGGTAATCGTCGACGTATGGAAGTTGCCGGACGGCAGGGACGATATCGTGGCGGAGTCGCTCGCACTCGCGAGACTGCCGCTGGTGACCGGAAAGAACGGCCGGGTCGTGAACGTTACACTCAAGAGCTCACGAGACGACGACAACGACGTCAAGATAGGAGCACTGGCGGACGAACCATCCGAAGACGATACATGTGGACCGCGCGAAGCCCCCAAGCTCTGAGAACGCGTTGGGGAAGATCCCGAGATGGTAGGCGAGGAGCCAAAAGCGGAAGACGATGCGCCTGGCGACCCGGACGATAGCGACGACGGCCCACTGAGCGAGGACCCGAACGACGAGGACGACGAGGATGGCGCAGACGATGAGCTGATGCTCGACGGCGGGTGTAGCGACAGTATTGAGCCCGGGAGCGACACCAGACTCGATGACCCCACGGACACTGACGGCAGCGATGCCGGGATGCTCGGCGCTGACGTGATAGGAAGCGACGAGCTGCCAAACGACGCTAATGCACTGTCAGATGAGATAACCGTCGGCGTCGAGAACGGAAGGGAGGTCGGAAGTGAGGGCATCGTAGGCACGGATATCGAGAATGGTAGCGACGACAGCGCGGTGAGGGATGTGAGCACCGGCGGAAGCGAGAGCGAGAGCGATACCGACACCGAGAGCGGAGCCGAGAACGACGTCGGCACGGAAAACGGGACGGAGAAGGTCGAGGGTACCGATACGGAGGGAAAGGTGATTTGGGGGAGGGACACCGATGTCATCAGGGACGGGGGTGGCGATGGTAGATCAGTTGAGACAGTGGGGAGTGAAAAGGAGGGAATCGATGGAATTGAAGGCGTTGAGAGCGGCGGTGTCGTGGGCGCGGTCGTGGGCGAGGGTAGCGAGATAGCGGGCGAGGTCAATGTCGGTATCGACGGCAAGGATAGCGAGAGGGAGATTGAGAGCGGAAGCGATATAGAGGGAAAAGTCATTAGTGATGATGTTGAGCTGAAGTCCGAGACAAAAGCAGATGAAGAGAATGGGTTGGATAAAGATGCGACTGAAGATGAAAGTGAGGTGGGAAGGAGCGAAGACGAGGCCCAAGAGGATGGTGGTACAAGCAGAGAAACGGTGGTGGACGGAGGAAGAGAAGAAGAAAAAGACAGAGGGGACGAGGGTGCTAGGAACGACAGCGAGGACACGGAAGTAGTCGCGCTAGATCCATGGGGCGGTCGCGAAGACAGAGAGTCAAGGGGGAGAGACGGTGACGTGAACGAAAGGGACGGTGTGGGCGCATGTGTAAATGTGGACCGAGATCCAGATCTCGATGTCGGTGATGGCGAAGCAGAAGACATATCCCCCGACATACTGCCGACCGAGAAACCAGAGCTCGCCAGCGAAGACCCATGCGCCAGCGCCGTCGACGAGAGCGACCTCGAACGAACAGACGTCGGTGCCGGGATCGACGGAACACCCGGGTCGGCCGAAGACAATAATGAACTCGTCGTCCGGCTATTCTGTACACCAGACGACAGTGGAGAGGCCGTGGAGCTCTCCACGCTGGTGGCGGATGTAAACGAGACAGTGACAGGAACCCCAGAATGAGATGACAAAGTCCGCGCCGAGGAAGGACTAAACGACGAAGATAGAATTGACCGATCCAAAATGCTTGTTGTGCCGAGACTACTTGAGGATGCGCTTGTTGTGGATTGCAAAGATACCGAGTCCCAAGTTGTGGAAGAAAACGCCAAAGAAGAAGCAGACGAACCGTCTATAGGTTGCGAACTGGAACAGAAAAAGCAAGAAAGCAAAATTGGCACTCCATGCCAACCAAGAACAAAGGCAAAGCGAAAGAAGGCAGAGCGGGAGAAATGGACACTCACGTTGACCCTGACGAGAGACTACTGCTTGCTTGGAAGCTTGATGCGCTGACAGGCGTTGACGAGGCGCTCCGTGACCGGGGAAAAGACGCAGATACTGAGACAGAGAGAGACTCGCTAATGGAAGCAGAGATTGTAGTTGAGGATATGATAGACAGAGGAGTCGTGGGTGTAGAGAGATGTTCCGAGGGCGATGAGCTCGTTAAAGACGTGGATGATCGTGACGACGTAAGCGTAGAGGAACCCGAGGATGATAGGCTGGACGATCCAAATGAGAGGGATGAGGAGCTTTGCGAGGACCTCGAACCAGATGAAGCAGAGACGGATGTTGCCGAGATTGTATTTGAGGATTGAGAGGCCGTACTCTGGCTAGAAGAGCTGGATGTAGATAGCGATACCGAGCGTGAGGCTTGCGAAGGTCCGGACGACCTGGAGGCGGAGCCTGAAGCGCTTGAACTGCTCTGTAAGCCACGAGTGTGCGACCGCGAACTTTGCGACACCGGAGTCGACTGTGAACTCGGCGGCGGCGTGGACGAGTCTCCACCGGACGTTACAGACACAGACGTCGAAGAACCATGACTTGAGGTCGAATCGCTGGTACTCGATGAATGGGATTCGGACGACGATGACGTGGTGCTGCTCTGTGACTGTGACATTGGAGGCGGCGTTGGTGGTCCAGGTCCGACGGAGCTGCGAGACGACGGCCCGCCGCCCGGCGAGGACTGAGAAGACGGCGGTTGAGATAGCGGTAAGCTCGACGAGCTGCTTTGCGAACTGGCCGACGTGGGCGGCGGCGTCGGGTCTCCAGGATCAGAGCTCTTTACAGAGGACGGGGGTGGCTGAGACGAATGTGAGGACTCTGAGACCGGCGGCGGCTGCGTCGAGTGCGAGGTAGGGTCCTGCGAAGTCTGCGAGGAACTTGAACCCTGAGAAGATCGAGACGTCGGTTGCGACTGCGATGATTGGCTGCTGGGCGGCGGCGTGGGCGGATCCGGGCTATCTGTGCTCCGCGAAGCTACAGACGACGGGGGTGGTTGCGAAGGCGTGGTCGTTGACGAGGTGGAAGCGCTTGTTGACTGCGAGTGCGACGTCTGAGAGCCGGAGCTCGACGAAACTGACACGACAGATACACTGCTGGGTGGCGCTTGCGGCGTCGACGAAGACGTCGTCTGAGAGGCGTGCGAAGAAGGAGACGAGCTTGAGGTGGAGGATGTTGAGGATGAGGAGGACTGCGCAGCCGACGACGTGGAAGTCGTTGAAGACTGTTCCGTGCCCATTCAGGGACGATATTGACGGCCGAAGGACTCAGTACTCACCGTAGAACTCGACGAACCACTAGAGCTCGAGCTTCCCCCCGCGCTGCTGCTCGACGCATTCGAGCTTGGATTGAGCGGCGCGGCGCGTCGTGCCCGCCGGGGATCGAAGCCGAGCGTAGTCGAGAGCACTGGAGGTTGCGTTAATACGATTGTCTTGCCGGCGGTACCTGTGGGCGTGGCTGCAGCGAGTGCGGGGAACCAGGCCATGCAAACGGCGAGAGCGATAGACGGCCATCGCGAAGGATTCCTGAGAGAAAAGCACAGCGAAAGTCAGTGCGGGTGATGCACGTCAAACAAACAAGGCTCATTACCGTCCCGCCGCTCGTTCGCGCGCGTCCATCTTGAGTTCGGGATCTCGCCTCGACGCCGGCAAACAACACGCGCATTTACTCGGTTCCTGGACTGCTTGGCTGAGGACTGCGCTCTGCGAAAACGCGTCAGGACTCGATGAATCCTAGGTCACTCCAGACTAGGGCGCGGAGGAATGCCCGCAACGTTCATGGGGGGAGTAGGCCCGACAGCAAGCCTCCACGAGGAAGTCTAGACGGAGAGAGCAGCGACTCACCACATCGGTTTCCGGGCAGGTGCACATAGATATGCTATTCCTGGACCCAAGACGTCGAGACATGAACAGGGTGGAATGCGCGCGTTCGTGTCGAGGTCAAGCTGAGCTGTCCTCTTTAGTGGAGGAGGGCATGAGCAAGAACAGGGCACTCCAGTAACGGCGGGGTGAGCAAGATTCCTAACGATAGGCCAGAGGTCATTCCACGAGGGATGGTCTGAGATCCCGCCCGGGGACAAGACGGATGGCGAGCGGCGACGGGGACGGGGACACTTCCGAGAACAGGGGCGACGACGAGGACGGACGGAAGGAGCGCGAGCAGGTCGGTGCAAGGACAGTCGGGATTATGTATTTGGAGGAAAGGAGCTGTGGAACCTCCTGTAAACTAGCGGCCAGCAGACGCGAGCCGCGAGATGAAGCTCATCCTCCAGCCAAAGCGCGAATCCGGCACCCACCCGCCATAAGCGCTCATTTCCTTTTCCGGCACCTCTCCTTCGTCGTTTGCGATCGCTTCACCTCTTTTCCCGCGAGACACCTCCCTGCTCTACAACTTCTCTCACAAATCCCCACTTGTTCTTCTCCGCAAAGACATGTCCAGTGCTGCAATGCTTCCGTCTGTCGTCCTTCTCCGCCTCGGGCTTCGCCCGTCTCCTGTTGGAGCATCACTCGTTCCTGGTTGCGACGTGCGGCCTCAGTCCCAGGCTTGCACGTTGACCAACCAGATTCTCCTGGCTCGAAATACAGACGTCATGCGTTAAACAATCGTCCTCGTTTTGATGCCTGGACTCTTTGACCTCCTGGAATGGGCCATCTTTATCCCAGGAACTGACCAGAGTTTATCAGGGCCGGCGGTACGTACACCTCCTGCATGGGTGTCTCTCATTCGGACGCTCTGTGAAACTCGAGACGGACTGATAAGATGCCGTTCGCAGTAAGGGGCTGCCACCCACATCCTGGCGAGCGCGTCCATACCGTACTATCACCGAGCATCCCTGTGCGCCTGCGAGCTGTCGGGCGCATAGGCAGATAGCCTACCGCCGTACGCTGTGTTCAACTGTATACGCGCTCCACTTCGGAACCGCCACCTCTGCCAGGCTGCTTCTTCGAGTCCGTGTTCCGACAAGGCAGCCACGCCCTGCTACTCGCCGGGCAGCATGGGTCTGCACGTTTCAGCGCGCGCCCTGCTTGTGCAGGGTCTGCACGCGGCGTGCTCTTGCGCTCGCAGCCGCACGCGCACCCACGCAGGCCAGGAGGGCCGACGGGCCCAGCCGCCGGGCATCTCGGCGCACGCGTTCGCACGGCGCCAGCAACTCAGCGAAGAGGAGCCACCGCGGGCTGCCGCAGCGCCCCAACGCCGGGGCTATCGCACGATGCTCGCGGAAGAGGAAAGGAGTCTGATCGCAGGAGCCTGCCGGGGTGACCAGGAGCATGCCGTTGGCAATCCCACTGAATCATCGCCACTGCTGCGCGATATGCGCCGCGGCTGCAAGGGAGTAGCTGTGTTGGAGCTGACCTGCCTTGGGATTGCGTAGTGCGGTGTCATTTTTGACGCAGTCGGGAGTCGGCATCCGGGCCCCGGCGCAGGGACGACCTCAGGGCGAGACAAACTACCGGCGGCATCTAGGTCTTCCGAATTTGCTCAATTACTGCTCGATATTCACACAGGACAGGGGTCGGGGGCATGTTCGTCGCCCGACGGTACAGACTTGGCCCTGTCATCCATGTGCGATAGACTGAGCCCGGGTTCTAGTCACCGTAGTGCTACTGTCAGCATGCTGCGCTGAACACGCCACAGGAGTCGTACAATTTGGTATATCAGTTTGCTCAGTCGTCCGCGGGCCGCGTAGAGCGGCGCTGTTCTCCACTTTGCGCATGCCGTTGCGAATGCCGACAGGTCCTGTCTCACTGGCGCTGGATACTGGTCTCAATAACATTGAATGGCAGGCTGGGCATCTAAACGGTGGTACAGCTCCAAAACAGCACAGGACAATTTGCTCCGATATCAAGCACAGAAGTACTTGGCCTCGTCAAGCATACATCGACTCCTCAGCCCAGGCCCCCGACGGCGGGGTATTATACATATCCTCCTCTGTACCCCATGCCTCGTCCTTGTGCTTGAGAGCCTGTGGGGAGTGCGATGAGCATGGACACATTATACCTACCATAAAACACGCACCTTCTGCAGGTACTCCTTGCTCGAGTTGAGCGCCCTCTCCACGTCGCGCAGAAGCTTGGCCTGGTCCTGGGCACGCGCCAGCGCCGCGTCGACATCCGCCTTCGTGAACTGCGGCGTGGAGTCGGCGAAGGTGACGTTGCCATCCACCGATATGCTAGCGTTGATCTCGCCAACTTCGATCTGTCCGAATCATGAGCACGCCACTTCTCGCACGAATTGAAGCAGAGGCTCACCATGCTCATCACCACGGCGCGCGCCTCCTCCGCCTCGAGCCCGACTTCCCTGCCGATGTCGGCAAGGCCGAGCGTGATGTACGTGAGCGTGAGCCTCTTGATCAGCCACCGCGGCGCACGATCGATGACCTGCTGCACCAGCCCGAAGTTCTGGTCCGCACGGAAAACCTCCACGTCCTTTTGAATGATCGCAGTCAGTGTGGCCACGGTTTGAGGATAGGCCTTGCCGAGCGTGTTGTATGGCGAGTTCTTGATCATGCGAATGAGCTGGTTGTTGGCATATTTTGGCGGTTGGATAGGCTGCGTGCTCGATGAGTTGATTGCATACAGCTAGAGCTATTCGACATACCTTGCCGTACAAAACCAGCTGAACCAATGTCAACTTCTTGAGGGCTTCGTATTGGATAGCTGCCGGTGTTTGAGCAGGGGAAGTCACGACAATCTCGAAGAACTCCTCCGCTTCCCGCCAACGTTTGAGGGCAGCGAGAACGACACCGCCTGCATAATGGTATACCAGGTTGTCATTATAGTGAAGCTCAGAGATGGAACTGTCGATATTGAGAATAGGCGTTGCGAGGACTGGGAGGGCAACAGCAAAGTGTCGTGCAGTAATACAGGCCTAACACAAGTTAAGCACGCGCCACGAGCCGGTCTACAACGACCAGTGCTCACCCGCAGGAAGATTGCGTGGACATTCGTGAGGTATGTTGAATTTGGTGGATATCTGACGACGATGTCGCGGAGGGGTCCGAGTGCGTGCTTCACCTACGGATGATACAAACGAACTTCATGAGCTTGACGTCTGGCACGAATGGTACCACGCACATTATCCCCTGATGCTTTCACGATGCCGTTTGCCAGTGCAGTAACTATCAAGCATCAAGTCAGCATCACCACGAACAAGTCATAGCTGGAACCACATACTACGATCAGGAGCAAGGCGAGCGTGCTCGGGAGTGAACCGCTTGCAGAACGACTCGACGTGTTCGGCTTGTGGTGGCGCTCCGTTCACGTTGAGCTTCGCTGCGCTATGGTGCATATTTTGAATACACATGCAACGTAGTAGGGTGCGTGCAACTTACAGGATATAGAGGTATCCGAGTGTATTCGCTTCTGGGCTCAAGATCTCCAGCGGGTCCTGCCCACTTCCAAGGGTACTCGCAAGCAATGCCTCGCGCGTCTCCTTCGTTCCAAAGCTCCTCAGAGCGTTGTTCACACTTACGGGTGTGGTGTTAGCACCGGTTAGGTAGTGCAGGAGCTCGTCGAGGTTCTTGAGCTGCTCCTGGGCTGGTGCAGCCGCGGCAGATTGCTCATGCTGTGCGGCGGTCGACGTCGAGGGTGCCATGGCTAAGGGACAGTACCATTAGCGTATTCGTATTCGTGAGGATACAGCAAGGACATGCAATTGTGTCCCGAAGATAGCCCCGATGCTGCACGATTGCGTACGTAGCACGAATCGCCACTCACTTTGTGGAGGTCGTATGTGAGAGGCTTACAGCAGCTTGTGCCGGTATTGGGGGAAATCTCGGTACGTTATGATGTCCTCAAGCCACAGAAAGCTTGCGGGAGGTATCTGGTAGTGTTATAGGACAGCGAACGAATACGCGAGACACGCGCAAGCGGTGCAGATGCGAGAGTGGGACCAAGTGATGTAAGCGCCCATTTATGCGGCACGCGTCTGCAGGCGCGCTGCGCGTCCGGGATAGCCGAGGATTCACGGTATGCGCATGAGCAGCAGACGCGGAAGGACATGAGTACTAGGATGGTATACACTAGCTACGGCTCGGCAACATGATATCTTCTAATTCTAATGCTTGTAAGTGTCCAACAATCTGGAGATAGGTCGTGTCAGGCTCGGGTTTGATATGTTCGGTCTGGCAGACGAGCAACTTCGAATCAGTCGACGCGCCAACAACGCAGGACAAAACAACACGCATACCGTTAAGAAGTAGAGATCCTTAGAAGGAAACCTTCGCAAGAGTGTCCTGGAACATCTTGCCCTGGATCCTTGCGATCTCGAGCTCGAGCTCGCTCGGGTTGCGGCTACCGTCAGGACCAGCGAAGGCGCCCGCACCCCATGCAGAGCCACCGTGGACCTCGGTCATGTTGGTCTGCTGAGGGAAGGTGTGGCTGTAGCCGAGCGGCACGTAGATGATGCCGTGGTGTGCGAAGGTCGACATCGCGTTCATCGCGGTAGACTCTGCGTAGCTGCCGTCAGCAAAGCGTGCGATACACACAATAGAAGCAGGACGCACCCTGACCACCACCAGGAGTCGCAGTAGAGACGAAGAGAGCGGCATACTTGCCGGCGAGGGCGCCCTTAGACCAAAGCTGGCCGGTAGCGTCCCAGAATGCCTGACAAGGTATTAGCTACGTCCTGCGCTTGGAACAACACCAAAGGCCTACCTTCCACTGTGCGGGGAAGTTACCGAAACGCGTGGGGATACCGAAGACGAAGCCGTCAAACTGAGGGAGCTCGTCAGGAGTGATGACGGGGTACGCTGGCTTGGCTGGCGCGTGCATCTTCTCGAGGATCTCCTGAGGAAGAGTCTCAGGCACCCTAACAGTGAGGTCAGTACGTCCAAATTCAAAGAAAGCAAAAAAGTACTCACTGGTAGATGGTCGCAACACCGCCGGCGCCCTCAATACCGGCCTTGACGGACTCAGCCACTGCAAAGAGCCCGTCAGTCTTATCATGACAGACACCAAACTCGTGTACGCACACTTGGCTACATGGCCGTACATGGAGTAGATGACGATGGCGATCTTCGCGGGCATGTTGAATGTGTGAGGGGATCAGGAGTGCGATTCAATGGGAGAGAAGCACGAAAGTTGAGAAGAGAGATGGTGGAGAGAGGGCTGTCCCGCACGCTGCCCTTTGAAGGATTGTCGTGGACCCATTAGTCAAGAAGGTCATGCGCATTACAGTGCACTCGAGGGAGAGTTGTGCCTATTCGAGAAGGATAGCGAACGATAATCGAACTGGTAGAACCGCTGTGCCGTTGCGGGAAGCAAAAAGGGCCGGAAAAACAACTTAAGCCCGGAAGTCAGTGCCGAATAGCGGAGCCAGCGAATGTCGGCTGGCGACGTTCGGAGTGCACGGAGCGCGTTTGGCGGGAGGAGGAGGGGCGAGATGGTGGTCGAACACTACAACTTCCCGTTCAAGAGGGCGCGAAAGCTAAGCTGATGTTTGTAAGCCAAACGTGAGACACATCCAACACTTCGTTAGCACCACGCTTTCGGCACCCTGCCTCCGCGAAGCTGCCCTTCGTCAGCCTCTGGACGGCCTCTACGCCGTGCACGGCTGACTTTCAACGTCAACGGTGAAGACAGCTGACTGTGCGATATCTTGAAACTTCGCCGTAGCGGAGAGAACAGGCCAAGCGCGCAGCTGCGTCCCGTCTCGAGCCTTCTCGAGCTTCAGTTGGATGGTAACTTGACCGCGGCCCGAGGCCTGAGGGTAGGGGCCACAAGACTGGACTCTGGTGGGAATACTCCGACATATATTCGCGGACTTAACTATGGTCGACTATTCCGCAGGTAGACGTGCGAATGCTGCTTGACGCGTCACACGCGATATCGCGTGTGCCGCTCTGGTTGGTCCCCATGCAACACCGCGATCTCACACGCAATAGCCTGTCTCTTAGGTGTCATTCCTACCCAACGCATTCGTGCGAAATGTGGCGACCACGAGCTTGACTCTTGCGACCATGGCCCCAGGACCGAACTTCAAGGATAAGCTGCTTGGCCACAAGGCGGTCGTCATCGGAGGCAGTAGAGGGTGCGCATCGCTGTCGAGGCTCGTTTACTGTGTTCAGACAGCTAACATAGTCTCTCCGACACAGTATAGGCTTAGGTGTGGCAGAAGCATTCCTCTCGTTCGGCGCGCATGTCCACATCATTGGCCGGACTGCCGTAAACGTCGAGCAGGCCATCGCGCTCCTCAAAGAAGAGTACCCTGACCCGTCTCTGTCGATCTCAGGCTCGACAGCCGATGCCACAGATGAAGCCGCGATTTCAGAAGTGTTGCGCCAGGTCGCACCCGTCGACCACATCGTGTATACCGCGGTCGACGCGAGGATCCGTGGCCCTATCGGCACCCTCGATATCGCGGATGCCAAAGACCTCTTCGGGGTGAAGTTCTGGGGCCAGGTCGCCGTCGCGAAGGCCATTGCAAACCACGACATTGTCAGGCGGGGCGGCTCCTACACCGTCAGCTCTGGCACGCTCAGTCTTCGGCCAGAGGCCGCGACTGCCGTGAGGCGATCTTGGTTCTGCTATGTCCGCGCCCCGCTGATCGGCTCGCCATACAGGTCGGCGGCGCACTTAACGCAGCGGTGAACAGCCTGACGAAAGGTTTAGCAATTGACCTTGCCCCGAAGGGGGTAAGAGTCAATGCCGTCGTGCCTGGTGAGCAGTATGTATGCGCCGTGCTTCCAACAGCCCTCATATCGCGTCTTCTCAGGTTTTGTCACCTCGACCCACGAGACAATCACTCCAGAGCGCGACGCTGCTTTGAAAAAACGTGCAAACAAGCTGCTGACAGACTTCGTCGGAACCACCGAGGATATCGCTGAAGCGTACCTATACCTCGCTCGAGCCAGGTACACTACCGGTACCCGTAAGTGCATTCGTGCTGACCACTTGAGCCATTTCGATGCTGATCGTTTCTTCGCAGTGTCTGTTGTAGATGGCGGGCTGCTGCTTGGTTGACGCGTCGGACAATCCCCAAGAGCTGCCGTCACAAAGTTCGATTCATGTCCATGGTAGTACATAGGCGATGCTACGTAGAGTGATTACAAGTGAATACAGTATACGGGTTCCAACCGAATGCGGCGATCTCATGGGAGACAGAAGGGAAAACGATGTTCGACCACCTGCTCAGATGATGACAAGTTCTCCCTTCACGTACTTTTGCCTACGCTCTCCGGCAATCTTGAAGAAGTAGCTCCCGTCGTACACGCCGCGTACGTCTTCCATGCGCATGATGCCATCGTGAGGCCAGATGGTCAACCAGGTTGCGGTCCCTGCGATTCTTGTCTCAGTAACGAAAGATAGTCTCGTACAGGGAAGGTGCACTTACACTCAAAGAGCTCCGCCAGCCACCCGAATGGATCATTGACACACCTCTGGCCGCGTGCGCCCTTTAGCGCATCGGGATATGTGATACCCCAGCTACCGTCGGACAGCTGCTCCCCGTACTTCGAAAAGAAATCCGCGAACTGCTGTGCGCGAAAGCGACCTTCGTGGTCGTAGGTACCCGTGTCGCTGCCGTGCTTTGCTCCGTTGACGTCCTTGATGTAGATGCGGAAGAAGGGATCGGGGAGCCAGCGCCCCGGGGGGAGGGAGTACCAGGAGAATCCGCCGTGGATAACGGTCATGGCGAGCAGCGAGAGGAGGATGCCCCAGCCGAGTAGTCGGAAGCCGATGTACGTCTCGTATACATTGATGACGCCGTCGTTGTTCAGGTCGAAGAAGACAACGTGTTGTTGCAGGACCTGGGTACCTGAATGTCAGACCGGGGGAGCAAAAACGATGGAAGAAGGCATACTGTCTCCTGTGCATGCTTCTCCGTAAAATCCTTGGGCTCCGTGGCACCATCGGGAGAGACCTCGGTAACCGCAATGTTTGCGCGTGCGATACCAGACTCCTTGACCTTCTTCCAGTTGGTCCAGGGTACGCGCTGCTTCGTCACGGGCACATTATCGAGGCTGCTAACAACGTTCGTATGACCTTCCTCTCGCTGTCAGCTCAGACTTGGCCCCTTGAACTGTCTGACGTACCGTCGGATGCGGAACCGTTACTCTTGCTCTTCGACATATCTGTGACAGCGAGGTGGAGGATACGAGGAAAGGGGGGTTGGTTGCATGTTGCGGGGGCCAAAGAGACTATAAGAGCTACCAGGAGCCTGACACACAAGTGAAGGAGATGGAAGTCGCGAGCAAGTTGACAGCAGAGTGCCAAAAACGGAAGACTTCGTCTTCCCTCGACAATCCGGTGGGCCCATTCTGCTCGACATCCACTACGACCGATATCCCAAGACGACGAGCAGCGAGGCAGCTACGAACGCAAGACGTCGATAGTATCTCGGCAGCTTGTCACAGCGTCGGACGGCGACCAGCGTCCCCAGAGACTCGAGTGGGCAATCGCGCTTGGGACCAGGGTATGGGCAAGACTTGCCGTAGAAGATCGCGAGCGCGAGAAAAAGACTTGAGCAGGGAAGCCAATATATTTGCGACAGACAGAACAGTACACGATAGGATGTAATACCTCTGGTAAGGAACACGACGCCATATCGAGTGACTTCCAGCGAGTGGATGGCATGCGCTCCAGCTGAGGCATCCAAGATTGCTCTTGGACTTGCGGTAGACTCCTGCGAGAAGAGATGAAGATCGGCAGGGGGACAATAGTGCGAGTCCGAGAAATGAGTGAGGAGAAAAAATGGCCAGCGTGAGGAATTTATAGGGCTTGACGGAGGTCACGTGACCAATCCCGCAAGCGAACCATCCTTCAGCCAATGGCATGCCGCGAGATACACAGTAAGCCCGAGTCTCTAGGGCGGAAGAATGAGTTTACGAAAATCCATTACAGTGTGTACTACAAGACCTTCGTCAGCATGGTACAGAATTGAAGATAAACGAGGGTCGGGGGAAGGGGAGGAACGAATTCTTGTGTCTAGTGGCTACTTCTATTGCCTGGTATCATCGTGAAGATTGATCCTGTCCAACGTCCAACGTGAGACTTCGCACTCCCTCAGTCACGAAGCTTGGATAGAAATAAGCCGCGCAGGCCGATGGAGGCCGTGTCGATATATCGCCTCACTACTTCATCGTCTGCGTTTGCTTGCCAGGCACGAACAGCCACCAAACGGATATCAGCAGGCGGATTCCGGTGCCCACGCCCAGAGCACCGGCGGAGCCGATCTTGTCGAGGATGGCGCGACCCGCGAAGCCGCCAATGAAGAGGGCGACGATGCCGATGACTTTGTGGTCGCGGCTAACGACACGGCGGAGCTGGAACAGCTTCGGATCGGCCATAAGCTCACACCAAACAGTGGTGAGCACGACTGCAATCATAGTCAGATCGTGCAAGCCAGATACACGTTCAAATGCACGCACTGGTCGTCGCAAACTGGGTGTTCACACGCTTGCCCATGATACCCTGAAGACCCATGCTCGCGCTCATGAAGCCGATGGTCACATACGTGAGAGCATTTGACCAAGCTGGGTCCGAGCGGGCATCCGCAGTGCTCGGCTGTCCGCTCTTCCAGACGGTCACTGCCGCAGACATGGTGAACAGCGTCTGGATGAAGGTGCCGAGGAAGAGCCATGCGCGGGTCTTGGCACCCATACGGTCGCCGATACGTCCCAAGAAGGCACCAAAGACGAAGGTAAGCACAGACGTAAGGGCCTGCTTGTCTGCGAGGTGGAAGGATGTATCGCGCTGTCCAGGCGGACCCTGGAAGAGGCGTGCTAGGGCAAGGGCGAGCTGAGGCTGGCATGAGGACGAGTCACAAACGAGCAGTAGACTCCACGCACCTGCACAGTGTTGCCCGTCTGGAATGCACACCACACGAATATTGCCGAGAAACATATGGAGTCACTAGAACGAAGAGGTCAGCGGGGAGGGGATGTTAGAATCGAGTCACGCACATGAAGCCGGTCATGAAGCAGTATGCCGCGAGGGGTAGCGTCGCTCTCTCCCCCTCAACGTCTTGCATGAGGTGCTGCCTGCTGAAGATGCTCGCTGGCGACATCCACAAGGCATATTCCTGGGCGGTGGGTGCGGGCGACGCCCCGGGGCGTGGTAGCGATTCCTTGTCTGCGGCAGCCATTGAGGGGATCGTGGGGCGAACGAGATGGGCGGCGAGCTATATGCGGCTGCGAGCTGAAAATACAACACACTGCTCGGGCGGGGCAGGACGGGGGCTGCGGGGCGGGCAGCGTCGCAGGAGCAAGGCGATCATGCTCGAGCAGGAAGATATAGAGAGCGGAGAGGCGCACGGGAACCATCATTCCCGCTCCGAGACGAGCCAACCCAAGCCCCCGCCCCAGAGAACGCCACTCTATCCCCGCCGCCTCTCGGGACTCTGCCAGCTTACTCGGCCTCAAGACCATATGAGCGCCAGCCGCACAGCAGACCGGCCAAGTCTTCTTCGTCTTGCCATCGGAAGCCTTCCTTGGCACGCGCTCTGGGAAACTGGGCAGATCTCCGGTGCCGCAGCACCAGCATCCTCTCACTGACCCCTCTATCTCCTGGTCTACACGCAGAGATATCATGTCCAGGAATCTCTGTATTCTATCTAGTTACATTATACTTGGCTTGGAGTTTTACACGAGGTACGATAGCAATTGACAACAAACGACTAGAAATGTCCGACAGCCAGGGTAGTGTCATACCCTGCAACAAGTGTACCCCTTTAAACCCACGCTGGCATCTCTCATGCCATCTTGCCAAGCACGCGCGGCTGCTGGAGATCCGCCATGTTGATGAAGATGTCGTCGGCAGGGTGGCGGTACAGCGGCGCACGGAGACGCTTCTGGTCGAGGTGGTGACCGATGAAACCAATCGAACGACCGAGCACAAACAGGCCGTTGAGAGTACCGATCTATGTAAACGCCACGAGCATTAGTGAGCCGCGCGAGACCGCAAGTGCTGCGCACGACACATACCTTGATGTACTCGTCAGCCTCATCCGACGTGAACGCGCCCGAGTCGCGAAGAAGGTCAACGAAGCAAACAGCGATGCATCCATCGACGTTCAGGATGAGCTAAGACGTTTTTCAGATCAGTTGATGTCATCGGGCGCAGAGAGGAGTAGCGTACAGTGTCCTTCTTCCCGGTGGTGACCTTCTCGACGGCGAGCGCATAGTCGAGCAGGCTGTGGCTGGGGAAGTTCTTGCGGACGTACTCCTTCACGAGCTCGACACGGAGATCGGGGTTGTTGACACTCTTGATCTTGTGGCCGATACCGGAGATGAGCTTGTTCTGCTTGCGGCACTGGTCGACGAACTCGCGGGGTGTGAGGCCAGTGTCGCGCGCGTTGGAGAACATCGCGGCAGCCTCATCGAGAGCTCCACCGAAGCGGCTACCGATGGTGAGGAGACCCGAAGCGAGCGAGGAGATGAGGTCCTTGCCCGCGCGTGTCGCGACAATGGTGTTCATCGCACCGGACACGGCAGGACCGTGGTCGGCAGTGAGCATGAGCACCATCTCGATGAACTTGGTAGCCCATGGGGGAAGGCGGCGTCTGAACCAGAGGAGCGAGACAACACCACCGATGCCGATATCGTCCTTGAAGACGTCGGAGATGCGCATGCCGGCGTAAAGCAACTCCTGACCACGCTCGTCGGAGATGGTCGAGATGAATGCGGCGGGCTTGCGGATCAGGCCGAGCTCCTGCGCCCACTTATAGTCCATAGGGATAACGGGGGGCTCGCGCTCAGACTTGGGGACGATGTCGCCGTTGCCGACAAGGCGTTCGTAAGTCTCGCGAAGGACCTGGGGAAGATCCTCGAATGTGTCCGGGACGATGAAACCGGCCCTCCGCATAGCAGCGTTCTTGGCGTCCGCAGTTTCCATGTCCGAGTTCGCCATCGAGCCGGCGTGGCCGAACTGGACTTCAGTGGTGAACATCTTAGCACAAGTGCCAATAGCCCAAGCGACGATGGGCTTCTTGATGATACCCTTGTTAACAGCTTCGATGACACGGTACTCTTCGATACCGCCGACTTCACCAAGAAGGACAAGCATCTTGCACTCCGAGTCGTTCTCGTAGCGAAGGAGATGGTCGATGAAGGTCGAGCCAGGGTAGCGATCACCACCAATGGCAATACCCTCGTAGGTGCCGTTGGTGACGAGCGACAAGATGTTGTTGAGCTCGTTCGACATGCCTCCCGACTTCGAGACGTAGCCGACAGAGCCAGGACGGTACAGCTTCGAAGCAATGATGTTGTCCATCATACTATATCCCATGTCAGCACATGCAGCGGCCTGAAAACCTGGAGACATACCCTCCGGAGTTACCAATGCGGAAGCAGCCCGGCTTGATACCGCCGACAGTCGCAGGGCCGATGATGAGGACGCCTTTGGCCTTAGCAAGGTGGAGGATCTCGCGAGCGTGACGTTCGGGAACACCCTCAGCGATGATGGCGATGCTCTTGATCTGAGGGAACCTGAGGATCTCGAGCGTGCTGGAGTAGACGGAGCGAGAGGAAGCAAAGTTGACCACGACGTCGGCATCGGGGTGCTTCTTGGCAGCTTCTTCAACACTAGTGTAGACCGGGAGGAGAGTCTCCTTGGTGCCCCAGTAGAACTTCTGGATATGATGCCCACCAAAGGGATAGATCATAGCAGCGACGGAAGGCGTCTCACGACCGCAGGAGTAGTCGAAGTCCAACATGCCCTGGATGGCGCGCGGCTGGAGACCGTAGACGAACGAGCGAGTGGAAGCATCGAATGGGCGGTACCACGGCCGAGCAGACTGAGCTTGCTCAGTGGTGTCGAAGCGCACAATTTGATCGTTGGGTTGCGTACGCTCGCCGTCTGGGTGAATGGTTCCGACACCCGGGTCGGTGTAGCTGGAGCCTTCAACGGCAGGAGCCTTGGGCGAGCCGGGGGCGGTCGGGGGGATGGACTGGATAGGGTTCTTTGGCTCCGTCTTGATGCCGAGGGCAAGGGGGACGATGGCAGTAATGTGAGTGTCAGGGCCGTAAACCTTGATTTCAACACCGAGCGACTCGCCCAGCAGGCGCATGGCCTTGAGGCCTTCCTGGTAGTTGGGACCACCGCGACGCACGAAGATGCGAACTTTGTGGTTGATCAGCGGGCCCTTGTACTCCTTCAGCGCACGGATGATGCCTTTGAAGGTAGCCGCGACATTGGTGAAGTTCGCAATGCCGCCACCGATGATGAGGATCTTGCCGTCGGCACGTGGAGACCCGCGAGTCATCAAATCAACTACAAGGTAGTCAGAATCGACTTCTAGTACGATCTCGAGAAAGATACTCACGTATAGTCTTCGCATACTCATACGTCTGACCTTCTGTGGGGGCACCGGAGTACTCGCCGTAGTTAGCGAGTTCGTGGGCAAAGCCGTGGGCAGCGATCGCGTCCGAGTAGACAACGGAAGCGCCGCCACCGGCAACCATGGTCCAAATGCGCCCCTCGGGGTTGAGGACGGTGAGCTTGAGAGATGCACCAGTGGAGCCGTCAAGTTTCTGAATGTATGCCTCCTCCTTCGTCAGGTCGCGACCAAAGGGAGCGGGCCAGACCTACGTGCAATTACGTTAATCATTGGAATCAGCTCACAACGTGCCCACGTACCATCGGCGGGCCACGGTCCGCAGAGACGGCCTTGCCCTTGCTGGTGGTGGCCTGAGAGCCGGGCTCGTAGACGGTCAAGTCACGAGCGATCGCCCATTTGGGACCACAGAGGGACTCAGCAGTCTGATCCAACTTCGCAGCCATATCGAGGTAGTGGATAGTAGGCTCGCCGCCATTCTCGCCGTCAAGGCAGACCAAAGGGTTGATCTCAAGGTAAGCGAAGTGCAGGTCGACGTAAACGGAGTAGAGGCGCGTGAGGAAGTCAACAAGCGTCTCCTTCTTGCTCTCTGGTACGTGCACGAGCAGAGTTTCCTTGATGGTTTCCCGCGAAGGGAAGGGCGCTCCGACCGGGAGGTTGAGAACCAGGGCTTTCGCGTTGACATCGCCGACGTCGACACCGCCCTCGTGAGTGAACAGAATAGCGTCGCCCTCACGCTGCGAGTTGATGCAAACGTAGAATTCGGTGTGAGATGGGTGCGGCAAGAACGGCTCAAGGATGAAGTTGTTCAGAGTACCGGTGACGGTCTCTACCTGTGAAGCGAGCAATTAGTTAGACGCCGAACGACACGCGGGGTAG
The DNA here is from genome assembly GCA_019973155.2 of Phanerochaete sordida. Lineage (NCBI taxonomy): Eukaryota > Fungi > Basidiomycota > Agaricomycetes > Polyporales > Phanerochaetaceae > Phanerochaete > Phanerochaete sordida. Next base: position 1,189,125 of record BPQB01000004.1, read on the forward strand.
GAGTGAGACGCGTCTTGAGCATAGGACGCGGGTCAGGAAGGCGGGTAAACGCGTAGGAAACCATCCACGCAAGACTACGCGATCCGCAGATCATAGAGCGCCGCGCCATGTCATCGATGATTGACCAAGACGTTGAGAGGGCAAGGGCGATAAACCGCGCAGCGTGTATGATAGCGACGCTAAAGGGCCGGAGAGCGGTTGCAAGCGGACAAAGCGTGCAAAGAAGCCAAGACGAGGAGGAGATGCGCTCTTACCTTCTGGGGCTTGCCAGCCCGCTGCTGGATCCACGGCTTGGCTTCGTCCCAAGTCTTGTTGAGAGCAAGGAGGCCAGCCTTGCCGCGACGCTTGATGAGCTGATCGGGCTTAGCGACGAGCTTGGTGTTGAAGACCCAGCCGGGGAGCTGAGTGTCGGGAGTGATGGCGTCGGTCTCGGGGTCCCATGAGACCTGCGCAACCTTCGGCGAGGGATAGGTAAAGTTGGTCTTGACCGTGGCGTTCGCGTCGACGGCGGGCGCACGCTCGAGCCAGTACGCCAGGAGAAGCTTGGCGTCGTACTCGCGAATGGCTGTGGGGAAGGAAAGGCGCGGAACGTGAGCAGGGGTCGGCGACGGAGACGGGACGGAGGACGGAGGACGTCGCGGGTGGCCGTCGGGGTGGTAAGCACTCACGTTTGGCGGACATTTTGGGCGAGCAACAGGAGGTCTATGAAAGGAACGGACGAGGTGGTGGTGGTGTTGGGGGAGGAGGGGAGGGGACACGAATCGACGCGCTACGTCCGTTGGGGTATTTATCCTGTGCGGGCGGCAGTCTAGGGATGGGCTCATCGGCAGGAAATCATGAATGGGCAGACGGCGAGGCGACATTTTCACTGGCGACCCGTCCCCTGGCGCAAGCTTCATCCTCGTTTTTGCCTTTCCGTCCTCGCCATCGCCTCCATCGCCCCCGAGCAGCTTCCCCCAATCTTCTCACGCTCGGCGTCCGCCAGCTCGTGTGATCGCAATCCACGACATGCCTCCTCCGCACCTCTCGCTATCTCAGACGTGTCTGGCCTCGCGTAATGCATCACTCCGAAACAAATTGCACCATTGTACAGCGAGCGTAAAGACAGCGAGCACTTCCAAAGCAAGCATAACTAGATCACAACCAGTAGTGTACCAATAACGCACAGTAAGCGCATGGCGGACGTTCAGCCTCGCGAAGCGGACTCTGTTGCTCGGTCAGTGGTCATACGCTAGGGCACGAGACACGTAAACGTACCTCACGATCACTTGGGTATGCCCTGAACGTCCCCAGCCCTCGCCACGAGCAAGTCAGCATAATATACAACATCGCACTCGTCCATCCAACCGCCAAGGATCCTAGCACACAACGCAGGCCGAACAGCAGCCCTGACCGCCCACTTCCTCACCAACCTCCGCGACACTTCCGCCGCGGCGCATGCTCTTCTTCTTCGGCACGTCCTTCGCCCCCGAGGGCGGGCACGGACGAATGGAGAGGTGGACCACGGTAGGCTGTGCTGGTGTCTCCTCGCTGGCTTGTCCAGATGTAGTATTGGGTATATGCGTCGGAAATCCGACCTCTGGACCGTGTATGACATGAAGACTCTCTGTAACGACAGTTTGGGGGACATTACGCACTTATAAGGGTATCCTCGTCCTGAAGTATCTTGCCGAGATACAGTATCCGTAGATAGGACGGCGCGGGGGGTCTCTCGTCCTGCCACTCTATGTGCCGTAACGAGGGACATACACAGAGGCCGTGAGGGTTTGGCGAAGACCAAAATCACAGTGGCAAAAGTCGGAGGAGGTTGAGCTTCGCATCAAACAGCGAGAACTCCTGGAACGTACCGTTGGGCCACGCATTCCACACTAGTTCCTTTGCCCGCCCAACTGTGATGTCCGGATTGAACGACATGGTGCGCCGCTTCCCCGAGACAAGGAGGAAAGCTAGCGAGACTTGTGGGGTCTGAGGCACCTCTGTCTCCGGCGGGAGGGCTCCGTCCGCCGCCTGCTCCACCTGCAGTTCATCTTGCGCCCCTGTGCTGTCTTCGTCGTCCTCGACTGCATCGACTCGCGTGAAAGATGTCCGGGCGGACGGTGAGAGAAAAGAGACGTCCGTGCGTTGCGGGGCGAGGGCGTCAGCGCCAGAGGATGAAGACGGCCGAGTCCGAGGTGCAAGGCCAGGCTGCGTAGTCGACAGGTCCGTCGACATTTTCGCCGCGCCAATAGGGGTGGTAGCGTCGGCGACACCGACCCCTGCGTACTGGAAGATGGAAAGTTCGTACGCACCTTCAGCAAGTCCCTGTACTTCGGGCGCTCGGAAGTTGCCTCAATTACCCCTTAGCGCCGGATAAGGCTCGGGAGCTAAGGCCTAATCACAGGGTGGTAAGCCCGGTTTGGTTGGCAGGAAAACCGGAGAAAACTGGCCCACGATCGACGAGTTTGGGTCAAGTTTGCATTTGGTCTTGCGGCGTACCAGAACTGGAGAAGAACCGAGGGAAAACCGTGAATCCCCCGCCAAAGGTGCGGTTTTACCTCGGATTTGCTTCAGCTTTTTGTATCCAAAATACCATATCAAGATACATCGATCGTGCCCAAGTTTTAATACGGTTTTTAGGCCAACACAATCGTGCTTACCACCCTGTGTAAGGGCTAGACTCGTAACCAGTTGTTTCGCTCGTGAGGCAGCCAGTTCGCACACCGCACTTTTTTCGGGTCTAATGGTGGCGTCGGAGTGCGAATGCTGCCTACTCGCTACAATGACTGGTGGAATCGGATGGATTCTTGTCAACCCCTTTCAGCGCTTAAAGACTTAGTGAAATCATGTGAACGCTGCTCAAACGAATCAGCATGAAACTCAACATGGAATGAGGTACAGTCATGTAAATCATATGATATCAATAGACGAATGTCCCCTTCATGTTACGGGAGCTGGGATCCTGTTGCGGACCAAGGGTACGAAACGCTGCACGAGGGACAACAGTCGGGGAGCGCGACGACGAGGCGCGGCGGAGCGAGTCACGCTGCTAATGCACAACTTGTTCAGCTGTCCGTATTGACCAAGATAATATTAGCGGTGTATTCATCTGCAAAAAGCTGCTGTGCTTATAGTACCTAATTGTACCCCAAATGGGCGAAAAATAGGTGGGTTAGGTAAGCTACCCTAAAAGTGCACAGTACCGGACATAATCCCAACCTAATCCTTACCTACTTCTGATCTTTTTGTTTCCTATTTGCTGAATAAATGCTGCCTATTCCGCTTTCTCTGTACTAAGTGTTCTTACTGATAGCTCTTTTCATGTTTCTTGACCTTCTTAAACAATATTGACACCCTTATTGTACTTTTCGAACATGATGTGCATTCTTTTTATCCTTATTGTAAACTATTTCAACAATTTCTGTTCTTATTCATTGTTAGCGTATGCCTTTCTCATACCTTCTGTGCTTCTAAAACACCTATTTTACACCTATTTTACTATGCGCCTATTTCGTTCTTTTTTTGCACCTAACTCAGCCCTATTTGAGGGTTGTTTCCTCGCCCTTTGGTCTAATTGACATGATTGGCCTAAATGTCCTTATCTCCAACTTACTCAATACTTACTGGCTGTTGTTGCATTCATATCCACGTACTGCACAGCCATTAAGTGCTACCTTACTGAGTGTAGTCTTGTTGCTATTGTAGCCCTTTTTGACCTAAGCTATACTTAATTAATCATTACTGTGATACTGCCTATTTACTATGGCTGTTCTAATTGACCGCTAATTATGTCCTAATAGCAATATCTGAGTCCTTAACCTGTTTTTCAATCGCTTTCCAACTCATAATCACGCTTTATCTCTTCTAAGGCTAAGGTAAACATGCACTGTTTGAGTACTTTCTGAGGCCTAATTCAGTGTATCTTGAGCACTATATCAGTCCTTATTACCTTCTACATGGCTGTATACTCAGGTCTAATCGCACTACTGCAGCATTAAACAGGAAATAATGTAGCATTAATCGGGAATACAGTAAATATTAGTACAGCAAACTAGATGTATCAGAGCGGAAAAAAGGAGTGCATGGAGACGGGGTATCAGCGGGTATCAGAGTGCGATAGTGCGTTACAGAACTTCCATATGGTCAACATCCATGTACTCCAGCGAGGACTCGATGACATGCTTGGGCTTGCACGTGCGCTCGTTGCTGTCAACATGTCAGTAGATGCCAGCGGAATCCAAAATAGTGCGTACCTCGCATCATCGTAGGTGGCGTGGAGGAGGAACTCCACAGCACCAGAGAGCCTGTCGGAGAGGGCGATCATCGCGTTGTGGTGGGACGTGTAGACGTCGCTGTACTTCTTGGACGAGAAGTCCCAGATGTCGTTCTCGGGGCTGCCCAAGTCGCGGATGACAGAGTGGATCTACAAAGCAGTTAGTAAGTCCAACAATAAGATGGAGATCACGCACCGCAGTGGCCGCCAAGCATATGAGAGGGCCTGGCACCATCTTGTAGACTGCGCCCTGCCACACGTCGTCGAAGAAGTCCGGCTTAGCCTCCAAGAAGGTCGCGCGATGCTTGAAGAGCAGCAGCGAGATGATATCAGAGAGGCAGGGGTGTCGGAATGGCTTTGTCGCATCATAGCCTGTCTGCGCCAAAAATATTAGCGCAAGAGCACCAAAGACACAAGGATAAGACTTACCAGAATATTACCGGAGAAGATGTACCGCATGCCCTTCAGGAGCTCCTCGATGCGAAGGTCGAGATCGGGCGGATTGTTGCTCAGCTTGTAGTGCGAGGCGACCTTGGCAATGGCGAGGGCTCGGACGTAGCCCCGCAGCTGACTAAGGCGAGTCTCGAGCTATGATTGTCAGCAAGCGGAGCAAAGCGCAAGATAGAAATGAGGTGACGTACCAGGGAAATTACCTCACGCGTCCAGTCGGTGTTTTGCGAGATGTACTGGCGGATCTCGGCGTCGTTGGCAGCATCAGCACCCCTCTTCAGGCATCAGACGAGGAACACAAGCTTGTTGTGCTTGAGTGTGTCGGGGAAGGCGTCGATGGTGTAGATGTCGTTCTCGAGGACAATGTAGGAGAGCTTGATGACCCTGCGCAGACGAGGGTTGAGGCGGGTGATTTTGATCTTGCCCTTGCGGCCATAGACGAGAGAGAACAGCGGGACACTAGCGGTGGGGTCAACCTCAGCCAACATGACGTCGTGCGCTGACGACGCATCGCTAGCAGGCTCGCCATCGAAGCGGCCGGCGCGCGAGGGGCCAGCGTGCGAGGGGCCAGCGCGCAAGGGGCCAGCACGCGAGGGGCCAGCACGCGAGGGGCCAGCACGCGAGGGGCCAGCGTGCGCAGGCCCAGTAGAGGCCGACCTTGCCTTGATTCTGGCTGCAACGGCTGCACGTGTGCGTGAGCGGCTCTTCGGCAGAGACATGCTCTGCTCACCATTGTTCTCGTCGTCCTCGACGTTCACGAGAGGCTCCTAGAAGTGAGGATGAGTAGATTATCCCAATGACAAAAAGAACATACTTACCTCTGCGCGAAGCTTTAAAACGGCCTTGGACATCTATAAAACAATTAGTGCTGCCCGTACACATTGTTCTGCAGGCTAAGCACGTACCTTCGCGGTTTGACCACGCACAGGTTCGAAGACGTGCTCTTCCTCGTTGTCGTCGTCGCCGGAGTCTTCCTCGTTGTCGTTGATCAGGGTGAGCTTGACCTCCTACAATATGATGAGAAACGGGGGATGGGGAACAAGATAAAGGGCTCACCTCGGCGGCAAGCATCCGCCTGAGCCTCTGTGGATTGATCGACGCGTTCGCGAGGTCGTTGTCATCGTCGCTGGCCATGGCGTCCGCCAGCGAATCGTCGTCGCTGCTGTCGCGCACGCTGTGCTCGTAGTTGGACGCGCTGTCGTCGTCAACCTGCTTGCCCTTGTTCTGGTCCTTGCGGCTGCCAGGCTTCGCACCGCCGTCCTCTTTGTCGTTGTCGTCCGACACCGGCTTGCCAGCACGCGGCTTGCGGGCACGCTTCTTGCCTTTGCCCTTGTTCTTGCGGCGACGGGGCTTGGCATGCTGCACGTCAGCGGCCTCGTTGTCGCCGTGGTCCGACTGCGGATCGCGAGCGCGTTCTTTACCCTTGTTCTTGCGGCGGCGAGGCCCCTCCCCCTCGGACTGCACGTCGGTGTTCTCGTTGTCATTGTAGTCGGACGGTGGGTCATTGTTGCGGTCACGCTCATGCTCGGACTCCTCATACGGTTCACTCAAGGCGTGCCCACAGGGCGTCGAGCTGTAGTCGATGTGGGCGTCGTTGAAGTGCTCTTCGTTGTCGCTATCGTCGTTGTGCTCGAGGTTGAGGTTGGCCTGACCTGTGTTGCCTGCCGCGTCTTCACCCTCGCGCTTGCTCTCAGCTTGGTGGGCTCCCTGTTCGGCAGCAGGTAGTTGGGGGATCTCGCCGTTGATGATCTTACGCCTAGGGTGCGGACCCTTCAAGGCTGAGCAAATAGATTAGCTGACTGCCGTCTGTTAGCCAAAGATATGAGCACATGCCTTTCTGCACGACCTGCGAGGGCTCCATGTCGCGCTGACTAGGCATGGGCCCTGCATTCGAGCGCTGCGGCATGCTCGGCCATGTTGCATCCGTCTTCTTTCCGTAGGTGCGGATTGGCGTAGAGACTGGAGATATCAGCGTTGGGGAAGGTACAAGACTCTGGAAGGAATACGCACCTTTGAGCCTGCCATCTATGTCCCCATCGCTGTCGTCGTCTCCGCTGTCTTTGCCATACCTGGCACCTGCAAACATCGCGGCGGTCAGCACAAGACGAGGAGAGGAATATAGCTGGGACGTACTGATGGCGGCAAGCCTCTTCTTTGCTGCTGCCTGCGCGAGCTTCTGCCGCGTCACCCGCGCAAGCTCCTGCCGCCTGGCCTCCTCGTCGATCGAGTCTTCGCCCATGTCTTTGTCGCTGTCGGCAGGCGAAGGCGTACGATTGGCTGAGTGAGTCGTAGGCCGAGCTGGTTGTATGCTGTGGGTGGGTGGAGGAGGGACTTGGACGAAGTCCAGCATCTGCCGGACGGGAGCAGAAGTTGACTTTGCTGACGTGGCACCTGATCCCGAGGCCTTCGTGGCCGGCGGCTTGACAATCTGCGCCTCCAAGACGCTCTTCGGCTTCGAACGGGGGAGGTTCGCAGTCTTGGATGTTGGCTGTTGAGCCGAGCTGGTTGGTCCAGATTGGGCAGTGCGTGCGCTGGCAGGTGCGAAGTCGACGACGGCTGGGAGGAATCAGTCAGAAGCTAAGAGACGTTCACGTGGGTGCTCACCTTTCTTCTTTGGGGGTCGCTGATCCTCGTCATCGCTTCCAGGAGGGCTGGGAAGGGTCTTCCGTTTTCCAGCTGGGCCTTTGTCAAGGTCAGACTCCGTCGAGGACGGAGAACACTCACCAGGCTTGTCGCCCATGGCACGCTTCGACTTCTCGCCGGAGGCTTCTTTGGCCGTCGGGACCGTAGAGCGCTCTCCGGCTGGCTTTGCTCGAGACCAAGTGGAAGGAGCCATTGGCGGACAGGAGGAGAAATCTATAAAAAGGAGGGTAGTAAAATTAGAAAGAATAAGATACGAACCGTGTAGAGACTGTGGTGTAGAAAGAGTGGGGGTGTATGCGTGTGTGGGCAGTGGTTGGTGTTGAAGTTGCAGTGCGCGTGCTAACCGGTACGTCGACGCCCGAAAGGTCACAGCCGGTCACTCGGTGTGATGCTGGCAACGAGGCGTGTCGAAACACAGATAACTCGTGTAGGAAAGCTATTCAAAGGTGAGCGAGTACAGTACACAGGTAGACATGCGATAGAATACAAAAATTACATGATTGCAAGGGCAGAGGCGCGCCCAGCCATCGGTCCACAAGAAAAACCAGTCGCCAGCGCGTGGAAGAGCACGCAGAGATGGAGCAAGCGCGATGTGAATGAAGGATAGGTGTCGTCGCTCTCAACGCAAGACGTTGTCAAGGTGCGGGAATGCGGAGTAGGCGGAAGTCGGAAGTACCGGAGATGTAACTCCGGAGACGGGGAACGGACGGCGTCGGCTTCAGCCTTAGAGGGCTGCGCCACTCGCGATACTGCGGTGCCTGGGATTTGCGGAGCGGAGCGGAGAAGACCGGACTGTGGAGTTCCGATGTAGTAACGGAGATGTATAGAGACGAGACGGAAGTGAGTACAGAACAAGTCTGGGGACCAAAGTCGGTATCTGAACTGAAGTGACAAGCTTGGGTACGGGAGCTTATATACTACTGAGGTACGGAGATCGTGGAGATGAACCGGAGGATACGAAGATCTTATCATTACCTAACTAGGGAAAGTCCAGGTACCAGATGAACGATAACGCTTAGAGATAATGAGAGCATGTGGTGAAGGGTAAAAGACTTGTACCGCGAAGCGGTTGCCTGCGAGCCGGAGTTCATGTCCGTGCGTGGAGTCCAAACTCCGATGTCCGCACGGCTTTCCGGGCTCCGGAGTTGCGCGCCGTGACAGACGTGTCGGACGCGAAGCTCTTGACATGCGCGAGGCGGCGCGCGCGAGTGCTGTTCAGGGCGCGCGCAGAGAGGCAGGGAGCATGCGTGGGACCGCTGCAGCTCGCCCGAATTTCTGGAACGCGCATTCGCAGTAGAACCTGACGATTGCGCGTTCGAGCTCCAGGCTATCGTCGGCAGGCACACCACGCTGGAACCTCTGCGTCTTCAATGCGTCCAGGCAGCCGGGCCATCGCAGAAGGAGGAGACGTAGGCCTTCCAGGCGCTCGACGCGGTCGCTGATGGCTTCCGCCCACAGCCCGTTGAGCGGAGGCGGCAAATCAGGCTTGGACCAGTGACCGCCCGGGAAGACGACAGCGAGCAGCTCGTGTCGAAGGTGCAGGGCGCGTTGGCCTTTTCGCTGAACCATGCGGGCGTCGAGCTCGCATACCTCCACGCGAAAGGCGACCTCCGCCAGCTCCCACGCGATCTCCTGGACAACATCAGCAGGTAGAGGCATGCGGCCCGCCTGAGCGGCGGCGCAGTCCAGCGCGTAGGCAGTCCCTCGCCAAACGAAGCTTGAGATGGGCTCGGCTCGCAGCTTGAGGGGCCGCTCCTTGAGGCCGAAGAGCGCAGAGAAGTAGGCGCAAACCGCTTCCTTCTGCTGGTGGCGCTTTTGTGCGGCCTCCTTCTTGGCAGCCTGAGATGACGAGCTTGAAGTTGCCTTGCCTGGAGCGCCGCCCCTAGCCGTGCTCTTCGAGCTACTTGCCGGCGTTCGTTGGCTTTCGCTGGCTTGCTTCTCCTTCTCGGACTGCTCAGGGAACCGGGATAGAAGCGTTCACCAGGAGTTTTGCGTGACAGGGGAGTGGAGAGAGGGACGACCGAGCAAAGCGAAGAGCGGCGTTCGCATGGACACCCAGTTGGAGATGTAAACCAAGAGCCGTAGTTTGTTCTGCGGCATGACAAGCATCTCGGGCTCGGGGAACCAGAGGCCGATCAGGGCTTCGCAGCGCTTCGATGGGTTGAGAGTGTTCAAACCCTCCTGCCAAGCAGCGACTCTGGGTGGGAGAAGCTCGTGCTCTTGATACTTGAACCGCTCCAAGGCTAGGACACGCTGAGCTACACGACAATTAGTAGATGTATGCTGTTTTCAGAACTCGGTGGTACTCACTGGCTTTGCCCTTCCCCTTGCCTTTGTGCCCCCTATCCTCTGCCTCCATCTCCTCCTCGTCGAGACCGAATGCAGCTGGTAAGGCGACATGCTCGATGTCAAGAAGGGCCTCAGATTCTTCTGCGATGGCAGCGAGATGCGCTTCGCCTGCAACAACTCTGCGTCGGACATCGCCACCAGCAATTGCGAGATCTTGTATGACGTCGACAGGCTGCGTGAAGGGCACAGGCTGTCGCCCCTCAATCTGGATATTGCCGACCATGTGGCGGACTTGGATGTACCATACAGGTACGCCTGCGGTGTACAGCTGCTGTGCGATGGACTGGTCGGTGCAGAACGCGCCCATGACGCCACAACCGTCGATCCCAGGCTCGAGCGGAACCGACGCGCAGACATGGCTCGAGGGCGGGTGGCACTGCGTTACGGTGTACCACCGCATGACGGCCCAGCACTCCGCCCAGCAGCGGTGCAGGCGTCCACACAGACTGACGACGTTCCGAAAGCTTGAAGGTACCGCGAACAGAGCAAGCGCGTTGCGAGTGGCTGCATGGAGGCGAAGGAGCTCGTCGATGATATGGGTTTGCAGGGCAGGGCTGAGGCGCTGGAAGACGTGAACCATACCGTCCAGGTCTCCGACGATCAGACGGAGGTTACGGAGTTTGTGAGAGGAGAGGTAGCCGTAAGCCTGGCCACTTGGATCGTCATTTGCTCGGATGAAGTCGTTCGGGACTGGCGTGAGCCACCGCGGTGCGCAGACTGCTTGGTGAGTAGGACGTTTGGGGATGAACGGGAGGTGAGGACGCGTGGTAGAGTACAGTTGAGGCCAATTGAGGGGATCCTTGACGCCGAACCTGCCGTCCGAGTGGAGCGGGACGTCAACAGGACCGACGACAAGATGAGGCACCGAGGAAACATTCAGGGCAGTGACACAGTGGGTGTCCTTCTTGGTGAAGGCATGTGCGAGCCCTCGAGCCCAGCGGAAGTTGCGCTGCTCGGCCAGAGGGTCGCGGAATTCTTGTGAAGGGTCCCGTGCCGCTGAACGCACGATATTGGGGCCGACCAGCGAGGTCTTGGGCAGAGTAGACGGAATTGTGTATTGTGGCAGGTCGTATGAATGCGGTCTTGAGCTTGTACTAAAGCTGCGTAAGCCAGGGTCAAGTCTGAGAAAGTGAGAGCAAGAACACACCTCGACGAGGCCTGCATTGCGCGCAGGCGATCGCGCCAGTCGGTGTCCTGCTCAGCATCGCCGGTGCGAGCCTTCTTCTTGAAGCGCAAGCCAGCAAAACGGCTGGGCTCGCGCGCAGGCCGCTCAGGTGACGGCTCGCGCTCCCGCCGGGCGGGCAGATCATCAGGCCCGCCCGCGTCGCCGGTACGTTGGTCCATTATCGTCTTGAAGGGGTCGAGAACTTGCGTGTGTTGCCGAGCACTAGTGGGTGCCAACTTTGATGCAAGCACCCACCTAAACTAACCAAACAATAGTCAATCGTACTTATGTTGTTTGCATGAAGCATATGTCAGGGGTGTTTGGATGAGATACTGACCAGGCTTGTTTGCCTGTTTGCATTGCTGTATAGAAATTTGTGCTATATTTGCATCAACTGTAGCGGTGTTTTGATGCCGTGTTTGTATGATGCAAGCAGTTTGTTTGCATCACTCCCTATATAAATTGAGCCTGTTAGGCCTGTTTTCTTCATGCAAGTACTTACCATGTTTGATTCCCTGCCTGTCAAGCATGCATTTGGCCTGTTTGCTTCATCCAAGCACTTGCCTTGTTTTTTCTCAGCTATCCAAGCATGCATGACATATGTTTTGTTCATTCAAACATTTGAGCTGTTTTTTTTCAGCTTCTCAAGCATGCATTTGGGGTGTTTGTTTCAGTTTTCCCAAACGAGCAATAGGCACTATGCATGTGAACGTGGCAGGCAGAGCTCTTCAAGCTGCTTTGCTGCTCTATTCTTGCACTTTAGAATACAGAAAGCTTCTATAATTGATAGCTTCATGATATTTTAGAACTAACCCTTGCCTGTGAAGAGGCCCTTACCCTGAGCTTTGATGCAGCCCCCTGGTGCCACAATTGGTACATCAGTGCTACAGCAGATCTTCACCAGGCTAATTGGATACCTGTCTGGAAGGCATCAAATGCAGTTATGGGCATCAATTTTGCTTCTGAGGGCCATTCCTGCTGTTTTCCCTCACTCCCCTAGCATTTTGGGGCCTCTAGACTATGTATTAGAGTGCTTACTGTGTGTTCATAGTATATAGAGAAGATAGAGACGCAATGTAACTGCTGTGGAGTACAATAAATGGTTGATTGTATTTGATTTCAACTTTCCTGGGCCTGAAAGCGGCCTGTAATCCCTTTCAACTAGTTCTGAACACTTCCCAGCTATCTCAAAGGGTTATCTGACCCTTGCAAGAGCGAGGTGAGGGCCTTGGAGGTTCAGTGGTGGTAGGGAAGTAGTTGGGGACCTGCAAAGATCTGCCAAAAAAAAGTGTGAATAGGCAAAAGCTAACACCTGGATTATAACCCCATCAAGTGTGGAAACAGCCTTGTATACTTGCTTTTACATCCCTTGCCTCTGTTTCCATGAGATCCTCCAGATCTGGTCATTTCCCACAGTCGCTTTTTGGCTGATTTTGATAAAATCACCCAGATTGCAGCGCAACTGTTGGGAATGGCACTGGCACTATATCTCAGATCGATTTGCAGCCTGTGAAAACGGGGGAGTACAGATTTGCAAGTGAATCGGCGGAGAATTAGTGGGGATACGTACCTGCAAAAGCGAAAAGTAACCTTTGGTTTGCTTCTGGGCACTTTAGAACACCAAAGTGGAAGCAGGTATGTGCCTGGATGCTGTAGAACAGGAGGACAGGTCCGGACCCCTCCAACATGTGAGTACATATAATTAGGTCCTGTATGTAGCGGGAATTGATCCAATACTATGTAGATCTCTTTGGGTAGCTGCATTCATCTGCAAAAACCCACTAGGTAGGTAGGGCCAAAAATTGGCGGGTACGATTTCTTCATGACAGTGCACAAAGCATGAGCACTCAATTTTAAGAATGTTGCACCACAAAAAAGAGAATACAAAGAGACTATATTGATATTATCAGAGAGCTCTTTCATGAAGCTATTCAGTGAGCCATGAACAAGAGAACAGATTGTAAAAGTGCAATAGGTAGCATGCCAACTGAAATGTATGCAGAGCTATAAAAGTCAAGAGAAAAAGCTCTCAGATCCAGACAAGATGTCAGAACTAAAAGCCATGGTCTTGAGATAATGTACGTATGAAAGGAGTTTCACTATAAATCTCAGTCTAGTAATATTGCCTGGCTAGTAGCAATACTAGTGTGATGGTTTAAGCCACCTCGGGGTGCAGCTCTGTGATGCCCCTTGCAAGCGCCGCAACTTGGCATATGGTTGCCTAAGGTGTGACACCTAGGTGCACACACTCAATGCAGAAGGCCAGGATGCAGTGGCTTTGAGGCAAAGCTCTGAGGCATAGCTCTAAAGCCCACACCAGAAGACTGGAAGATTTTGGAGCCTCGAAGTAGGCAGGAGCAGTGAGGAGGGCCTGCATGAGGTGTTTGAACACGAGTGCCTTGGGCACTGCACAGTCCCTCGATAGTTTGCAAGTGGCTGTAGTACTTAAATAACACCTTGGCAAATTCAATAAACAGACTCTTTCACTGCAAATACAGAGTTCTCTGAGAGCGCCAGCAAGCACTTTGTAGTCTCAGTCTAGTCCAGTCTATTTTAGTCCAGTTGAGCATCAGTCTCGTCTCCAAGGGGCTTTGTATCACTGAGAAATCTTTATTGCATCTGAGGATGTCTGATCTCGTCATTCCGGTTGCAGTCTTATCTTGCATTGTTGTTCCAGTCTCAGTTTTGTCTCAGTCCTCGTCTTTCACACCTTATAAACACTTACTCCTCGACATACACCGCTTTACCTGACTCTCACCCTTGCACAGACGAACTCCCACCGTTTATTGATGTTGTCTTGGAATTCCATTCCTTGACGCGCAGCCTAACTCCAGCAGGAGTTGCACAACATGCAAGTACACAAACCAAAACAAGAGAGGGCGAGCATTGTCTTTCTACTCTAAACTTAACAGCCCAAGAGCTTCAAAGTTCTAGAACCCTAATGTGAGCTGCACTTACGCATAGATCTCTCACCACCAAAACTATCAGTTTAAAAGCCATTCCAAGTAGTGTAGCAGTTGATAGCAAAGGTATTTTTCCAGAGGGCTACAGGTTCAATCCTCTTCAGGTGCGCTTTTTTGCTATTACCTGCTCATTCACCTTGCATTATGGGGAAAACTGCAAAGCAATGCATAACAGCTTTAGGCCAAGCCCCAGAAGTGATGCATTACTTCTACCACTAAAGGTGAACCTGATAACTAAGCTATCAGAAGCAATAGGCAGCTCAAGCAGTAGTTCAATGTAACCTGAACACTGATAAGTGACAGATATTCATTTTAGCATACATTCCAGGTTTAGAGTATACAGCAAGTATAGCTGAACCATGTTTACAACCCAACATCACTTATAGCATCCCTTCTTGGGCTAATAGAGGGAGATCCATCTTAGGGCATCTATTCTAGCTTACGCTTGGCGACATATATGTTCCAAGCATCATTCCTCACTTGCTCAGCTGCTGATAGCATCAGCTATATATCAAAACCACTTCTATACGACAATGAGAGGCATGGAATATTTCTAGTATTTTATATGAGCCTCTAACAACAGAAAAGCTCAATTTCAGTGGTAGCTTACCAATCAGAGCGCCATTAATAGCATCAGAGCTATACGACAAGCGATGCTGGATTATAATCACATTTCTCCGATATTTGTAGCATTTTGTGTGGGCTTGCAACTACTTAAAAGCGCTAGTATTGGTGTGATTTCCTAATTGAGACACTGTTGATGGCATCAAAACCGTACAACTAGTATCTCTGGATTATAATCCCATTTTTCCGATATTTGTAGCATTTTGTGTGAGCCTACAGGCACATAAAAGCGCCAACACCGGTATGATTACCTAATCTGGACGCTATTGATGGCATCAAAACTATACAACATGCCTTCCTGGAATATACTATGATTTTCCTGATATTTCTAGCATTTTATCTGAGCTCCCAGGCACAGAAACTTGGGAGAGGCCCCTATCTCTGCTTAGTCAATTCCTTTCACGTATGCTGGGACACCTAGGTGTCCCGGTGTACGTGTAACAATATGACTAAGCAAGCATGCAGGCCCCCAGGGCCTTACCGCTTTAGACAGCTCAAATAAAATGCTAGAAATATCGGGAAAATCATAGTATATTCCAGGAAGGCATGTTGTATAGTTTTGATGCCATCAATAGCGTCCAGATTAGGTAATCATACCGGTGTTGGCGCTTTTATGTGCCTGTAGGCTCACACAAAATGCTACAAATATCGGAAAAATGGGATTATAATCCAGAGATACTAGTTGTACGGTTTTGATGCCATCAACAGTGTCTCAATTAGGAAATCACACCAATACTAGCGCTTTTACAGCGCTTTGCAAAAATAATGACAGTCGGCGCGCGAGAAGAAAAGAAAAGAGGAGCTGCCCAGGGCATCAGATCATGGGCGCTAAATGGACCTGCAGCATCGTTCGCATCCACCACCACGTCTCATTGTCCTGTACTACCTCTCATAGCTGTGTGATGACATACACCTACAATGCCTCGCGCCTCCACTAGACAACAGAACACAGGCGAGACGGAGCCCGCCAGCAGCGCCGTTCTCGCGCAAGACCCCTCTCAGCCTCCCCTGAGTCCCGACTCGGCGCAGGAAGAGGCAAACATCTGGCAGAAGACCCTGAGAACACCGATGAATAGCTCGGATGAAGAGGATGAGGAGGATGAGGATGAGGATGAAGAGGGAGAGGGCAGGGAGGGTGCGCTACGCAGGTCTCCAAGTGCTGAGAATACAGATGAGCAGGAGAACAACGGTATGCCTCTTACTTCGGGTTCTACGATAGCTATTGTGTATATATGCGTGCCCTTCACATGTTCTAACACTGTTTCATGTCTCAAGACCTTGACGACATACCTGGAGAACCCATAACTTGCAATATTTCAGTCTACTCCAACGCGGAGATCACGTCGCCTGCATTCAAGAAGCTGAAGAAGCCTCCTCCTGCAAAGTACAGCACATTTTTCAAGCTCACGGACAAGACCAAACTCGAAGACTGGCGCGGGTTGCTTTCCGACCATATTGACAATGCCCTGAAGCTCGAGAGGATCGTCTTCAGTCGGTTCTCGATCACATTCACAGTTCCCCGCATTTCCCCGCAGCCGCTCATTATCACGATAGACGATGAGAAGACTTACGCAGAGATGATTCGCCGCGCTTGCAAACCTAAAGACCCTACCGTCAACATTGTCATCATTGAAGAACAGGTCGAACACCCCATGCATACGCAGAACCTGCAGTCCCCAAAGGTGGCGCATCTCTGTGCCTCCAGCTGTCGCCCTGGCCCCCAGCTGATATGTCTACATCTGCAGGAGCGTTCTACGAAAACACGGAAGAAGGACTCTGCCGAAAGAGATCACAGCGAGAGCGAGGAAGACGCACCTCCGCCGAAGAAGTCCAAGAAAACAAAGGTATTACAGCCCTCTATTCCTCATTATATGCGCTTCCCTCCGCTATATGTATGAGCTTACGCTGCTGAAGGCTCCCAAGGCATCCGATATAGACCCTGCAAACCAGAAGATCATCGATGAAATCAAGGTGCTGCGCAATAAGTACACATGCGAAGGCAACTGCGCCAGCGACCACTGCTACGTTCTCTCCGACGGCGAGCACCTTGCGCTTGGTCATCCCCATTTCGAGGCGTGGGCGGCGGCAATTGTATGCCACTCATCGACGTACCTGCAGTAGTACTGACAGCCTTTATGTAGGGCAAAGGCGTCGAGTTTGCGACTCGAGACTTTTCCCCCCAACTGCGCTCTTTTTGACGCCGTAGCGAAGACCGTCTCTCGGCCGTCTCCAGTGCTTGAGCGTCGCCTCCAGCAGCAGCGTCACGGCAACGGCACCCAAGTGAACGTCACCTTGACGTCGGAGCTCTTGAATGGCCTTGCTGGCAATCTACCAGCAAATCCCAGGCCTTCGATGCCAACACCTGCTACGGCTGCTCTCAACGCTCCTGCTCCGCTACCTCCTGTGTCGACATCTGAGACTATGCTCCTCCCGAGCTCGTACGGATCTGGGCCTCGCATGAAGACGCCTCTCTTCTGCGAGAAATTCCTTCTTGATGAAGATCGAGAAGAGATCTGCGACCTCCTGCAGAAAGAGGGGTACGTTGGTACGCAGACGTTCCGTTTCATTACCTTGGCAGATCTCAAGGCGACCGGCTTCAACCGCGGACAAACGGCGCAGCTCCGTGATGCAGTCGAGATGTGGGCCGGCGCTGGTGATGATTCTGTGTAATTTCGGCCTCGGACAGTGCATATTCCCGGACTCTAATGCTGTACAATACATAAGTTATAGGTAGCCTGCATGTGCAATGTAGCCCTCCGCATCCTCGGGCGTAATCACATCTACTACCTGCATGAGATCATACACCAGACCTTCAGTGTCGGAGAACACGTCAGGATTCCGACGAATCCAAGCCTTGATCTTCGAGAACGCCTCTTCTATCGGGTTGAAATTTGGGGAGTATGGCGGGAGGTACACGAGATGCACACCTAATGCTAGCGGTCAGCCTGTAGCATGTACGAGGGACAGTAACATACCGAAACGCTCTGCGAGCTCTGCAATCGCTTCGCCATGATGGATGCGTGCGTTGTCCATGATGAGCACGCTGAATGGTCCCGGGAATGGCGAGGTCAGGGGCATCTAGCAATTGCAAGTGTTAGCGGCTCGCATCACAGTGAACGAAGCAGCCAACGCACGACGTTATATTCCAGGAACTCGAGAAACTTGTCCCGCGTCATGGATCCCGCAACCACAGTGCTCGCGACGATCCCATCGACGGTCAGACACCCTTCGAGGGTGAATCGCTTCCCCCGCACAAATACTCCCCGACGTCTCGCTCGATGGCCCCTCCTCGCGCGTCCCCTCCTACGCCGCTTCGTCCTCTCGTCCTTGTGCGTCTTGTCCAGGAATCCGAGCTGCACTGGTGTGTACTTCGCAACGGTGCGCACGAAGTTCGCGCGGACGTTCTTGTCTCGTTCTTTCGCGATTTGCTGCAGCTGCTTGGTTGTGAGTCCGGCCCGCTGGAGCTCGCGGCAGATAGTCAAGAAATGGACAGAGATGAAGCGATTCTCCTCAAGAAGGTCGAGAAGCTCGTCGAGAAACCAGTCTGGGTGATGTCGCACGAGGCTGGTGAGGTAGTGGACATCGTCATGGTGTAGCTTGCGGGGACGCCCTCGGTTGACTGCTGGTTTATTGATCACATCGCCAGTGGCTCGATAACGTCTCCAGGCACGCCAGAATGTGCTTTCCGAGAAGTCGACACATTTGAGGATGTCGGGAAGGGGTAGACACCTTCGCTCAAAGAGCCGGACTGCGGCGCGCTTCACTGCACAAGGAATATGCCGATTTCCCATGGTAGATGAGGCGGAGGGATATCGAGAGTGTGTAGTAGCGATAGGTTTACAGACAGAGAGAAGGACACAAGACGCAGAATGTTGACAAGCCCGAGCACCCTCAACGAGGACGTGTTCGCTACCGGCAGACGACGGCGTCTAATCTCCACGATGAGGTCATGGACCCGGAGCCCTCGTCCTCTTTTCTTTTCTTCTCGCGCGCCGACTGTCATTATTTTTGCAAAGCGCTGTAAGTAGTTGCAAGCCCACACCAAATGCTATAAATATCGGAAAAATTGGGCTATAATCCAGAGGTGCATGTTGCATAGTTTTGATGATATCCAGTGATTCAATTGGGTAACCTCCGCCATAATAGAGGGTTTCTGCACTGGAACTGAAAATTCTAGGAATAAAGGCTTGTGTAAAATGTTAGTAATAGCAGCTAAATATAAATATAATCTGAATATCTGTGCACATAGTTTTGACGACATCAGCATTGTTTCAAACCAGCAAAGTGCAGTAGAAACAGGCACTTAGCTCTAACTATCTTGCATCCCTGTAGTTTTACACAACCAGCCATTAGTCTACAGCATATAGTGCCTAATAACTATGAGTGCATGCTGTATAATTATACCAAAATGACTAAGCATTTGAATACAGAACTATAGTTGACAAGCTGCTGCTCAGTGAGAAAGCTTCATGTATGCCAGACCACCATAGTATCATAGCCTGCAGATTGTTTCCGCATTTTTCTAGTATGCCAAATAATGTTTCTTGTTGCCCTGCTAATGTCTATTCACTCTTGCACTAAGCCAGAATGCTGAATTACTAAGGCTAATAAACACTGTAGCAAAGAGTGCACATAACTCTGCGTATTCAAGAACAATAAGTAACATCAGAGGCCTTTTCAGCTTTTAAGAATGCAAGCAAAATCCTAGAGATGCTAAAACTATTTAGCTATGGTCAACAGGCACTGTTTACATATGCTTGGCACTACTAATACCTTTTTAAGCTCGGACATTGTGCTAAAAATAAGCCTTTATCTCAAAGAGTGTGTGCTTCTGCAAAACTTAGATATACTATGTGGCTAGATCTCAGTAGCATGTTTGCATACTGTATATAGTATTGCACAAGTAGTTGAGACCTTGCAGTATGTAGAATTATGCACTTAAGCTGATCATGTCAAGCTTAAGAGTTTCCCAGTAAAATAGTACTGTAAGCTGTGAATAAATCTCGGAATTTTGCTACTTATAATTTTGAACAGTACACATACAATCTTGTGGGCGATGGACTGTTTTTGTTAGCAATAATGAGGATACTGCTTCATACCTGGGGTTATAGTACACTCATTTAGTCAAGTTAATCAATTATTGCTGTATAGAAGGCTGCATACAGCTACTGAATCCATAGAGTGGTATGCAAGGCTTAACATATATGTATAGATCCATAGCAAGGCTATTTCTAGTTTTAATACATGTTAACCTCTGGCTGAAGCAAGTAAGCGCTTGATGGGCACTTGTTAAGTGCTCGGCTTATAAATCCTTCTGCTACAAGTCTCAAGCTCTCAGGCCTAAATTCAAAACCTGCACAGTACTCTTGCCAGATTCTTCGGTATTTAGAATATTTTTTGAAGTCTACAGATCATTTCCGCATTTTTGTGACAAAACACAGTTTTATATAGACCTTTAAAGACTTATCTACTCATGCACTAAGTCTAAATGCTAGATCATAAGTCAATATCTAGATTAACGAGTGCTACAGTAAAGTGCAGATTACATTGTGTATTCAAGAACAGCTGAGTCAAAATAGTGAGCCAGAGCCCTTTTCTGCTTCTAAAAGTAAAGCTCGTCACAACTCCGGCTCACCCGCAGGTTGCGCAGGTAAGAGCTGTGGGAATACCCGCGGGTACGCCGACCCGCAAATTCGATTCACCCGTTCCCACGGATCACCCGCGGGTCCGGGTCAGACCCTGTGACACCACAGGTCATGGCGCAGGTATCTGTAGATGATCTGTGGTGATCCATGGGCTCGAGCATGTTTGTGGAGGTGATGAAGTCCATGGCGCCCAGGCCTCGCGGCCTAAGGTATCCGTGGTCCTAGCTCCAGGCGCCGCAGAGGATAAGCTGCGCGAAGTCTTCGCGCACGATGCCAAGCACACAAACACACAGGGAGAGTAACAGAAAGATATTTATTATGTATTTAGAGCAATACAAGGACCAGATTATAACTAAACTACTCGTCCTCGTTGCTGGAATCATAAACAACAGTACCCTGCTTAGCACGCCAGGACTTCTCGCGGAACACCTCGTGCACCTCCGCCTCAGGGATTAGTCCCGGAACCGCGGCTCGGGAGTCAAGAACAGTGGACGCGCGCACTGACTTGTCCGACAAGGCATAGCGACGCTTGGACACGGTCAGGCCGCTGCGCGAGAAGGCGCGCTCGACGTCGGTTGAAGCCGCCGGCACGGAGAGAAAGTTGTCCGGCACCTGCACCTGCATCTGCACCATTCTCTACACCTTGCCAAAAACAACCGATATTCCATTGGCGACTTGCTGCCATCGCTGCGCATGTTCTCGGACAGCTCGGACGATCCGGAGGGCTCGGACAGGGACTCAGACTCTGCGTGGGACATGTGATAGGCTAGAATTTGTATCACTGGTAGACGTACATGATGACGTTGTAATACTACTGATCTAAATCACGATGTGAGGCTAAGTGTGCTTGCAGGGATGTTCGAACGGTCTCACGTACAAGATCTGGCACTGGAGACCCCGTGCACCCTTTACCGTGGCCGCTGCTTGCGCTTCTGTGTGAGCTGACTTCGTCGCCCGCAAAGCACACGCTCCACGCTTCTGCCCTGCATTTGACCTGTGGGTCAACCCGTCAACCTGCGGGTACCCGACCCGCGGCTCCCGGAGATCCGTGGGAACTGACCCGTGCAGATCTCGGTCAAGGCTTTTTGGCCGTGGGTACCCGCCACGGCGGATCTGGGTAGACCCACGGGTGACTCGTGACGAGCTTTATCTAAAAGCATTATGCAGTTACTAAACCATGTACTTGCATGCAAGGCTTTGGTCATATGTATAGATTCATACATAGAAAGGCTATTCCTACTGTGAACATATGCCAATCTCTGCTTGCAGCAGGCAAGTGCTTAATGGGCGCTTACTAAGCGCTGAGCTTGCCAGGTATTACCTGTTTTGCATCACAAGGAGATAAAAACTACGCAATATTTGTACATATTCTGGAAGCTACAGATGGCCTTTATCCACCAACAGTATAACAGTATTGTACTACTATGTATGCTGTAGGAGGCTGGGAAATACCTCCTGCATCTGCAAAAACCCATTCTGTGAATTAGCGTGAATGAATTGCTAACACTGTTAATTTTGCTAATCCTGCTAAAAGCTGCTAATTTGTTGCTAATCCATTGCTGATGCATATAATTTACTGCTAAACTATGCCCTTTAAGCTAAGCATTGCAATGCAGAAGTTATTACCAATGAAATAGCAAAAAATAGTAAACACATAGCAACCAATTAGCGCTAATTAGCTATAGTCCTTTTGTTAATTCTGCTAACTTTGCTATTTGTGCTCACTCTGGGCTTATTAGCGCTAATGAGTACTCATTTGCGTGGATTCACAGAATGGGTTTTTGCAGATGTGAATGCAATTTTAGAGGGTTTTGTCCCCCTGTATAGATTCCCATACGTGTTTCACGCGCCTAAACACTTTTCCCATTGTACTATAGATCAATGACATGTACAAGACACATCAGACACATCAGAAACACGCGGGGGAAGGTATAGGATCTAGTGCCCCTGGACAATTTCATTCTCAGAAAATTAAGTATATTTCCCCAAATATTCCTGAGCCAGAAGAAGAATTTATTAAGAGGGTTCATTCATACTATAGCGGCTGACCAGCGTGTTATCCATGAAAACCAGAGTGTCTCAGGTGCATCCTTTTAAGGATCAATAATTCTTCAAATAATTGCACGGAATAGTTCTCAGGATAATAGTCTCAGCACAGGCAAGGGTTAGTTCTAAAAAATATCATGAAGCTATCAATTATAGAAGCTTTCTGTATTCTAAAGTGCAAGAATAGAGCAGCAAAGCAGCTTGAAGAGCTCTGCCTGCCACGTTCACATGCATAGTGCCTATTGCTCGTTTGGGAAAACTGAAACAAACACCCCAAATGCATGCTTGAGAAGCTGAAAAAAAACAGCTCAAATGTTTGAATGAACAAAACATATGTCATGCATGCTTGGATAGCTGAGAAAAAACAAGGCAAGTGCTTGGATGAAGCAAACAGGCCAAATGCATGCTTGACAGGCAGGGAATCAAACATGGTAAGTGCTTGCATGAAGAAAACAGGCCTAACAGGCTCAATTTATATAGGGAGTGATGCAAACAAACTGCTTGCATCATACAAACACGGCATCAAAACACCGCTACAGTTGATGCAAATATAGCACAAATTTCTATACAGCAATGCAAACAGGCAAACAAGCCTGGTCAGTATCTCATCCAAACACCCCTGACATATGCTTCATGCAAACAACATAAGTACGATTGACTACTGTTTGGTTAGTTTAGGTGGGTGCTTGCATCAAAGTTGGCACCCACTAGTGCGAGCTAGGAGTACCACGACCGCCGACATGCAATGGCGGACAGCGATCTGGCCGTTCCTTGTGCTGGACAACCTGCCAATCTGGATTTCGTACGGCCAGCTCCCCTTCATCGTCCCGGAACCCTTCTCGCGTCACTTCCAGCCGCCGCCCGAGTTGCTCGATCGGCCGCCTCAAGTTGCTGCCGTCCCTACCGCGCAGCGAGACCACCCATCGGTGTACGCCTGACTGAACACACGCCACGAGCAAGCACAGCGTTATCTCGAGACAGAGACGTCTCAGAAACGCGAAGCACGCCTGCAACGCGAGAAGTTGCAGGCAAAGCAGCCTATCCCAGGGCGACGCGGCGCGAAGGTCTATGAATGGGACTACGACGACATAACCGGCGTGTGGACGCGCGAGGGCATCAGCAACACGAACCATCAGCGGGTTGAGAACGTGTGGGAGCAGACGAAGCCTGCGATGCGCGCGTACAACAGCATAAAGCACGAGTACGACGTGTACTACGGTTTCATGCCGATCGTCCTCCCTGAAGACCCTTACAAGGAATTCTTCGACGATGAGGACGAGGACTTCGACCTCTCTGACGTCCTGGAGCGACAACAAGAAGAGCGTGCGCAGCTAGCTGGACAACAAGAGGGAGAGAGCCCGAACGCGCCAGCAGAAGATGATGAACCCCTCGACAACTACACCAACGACGACTACTCCGACGACGACTTTAAGCTTGGCGATGTTCACTACCTATACGCCGTCACCGATCGCTACGGCATACAGCTGCCGAACAACATTCACGAGACTCCCAAGATCGTCGATTTCACGAGCTATGAGCAGAGGGCCTACCAAATCCTTTGTTTCCCCATCGATGTCCCCTCAGATCACTACCGCGTTGCCGTCACCCAAGTCACAAGCTTTGTCAATGCAGTTGCAGGCAGCGAACCGCCGTCAAACGACGTTGCAGGCTTTACGTCAGACCTGAGCGCGACTCCGTGGTGCGCAACTCCCCTTCGGATCGAGAACTGGGACCCCGACCTGCTACGCCTTGGATGTCGCATGGACGCGCACAACGACGAGCAGCCGTACATCCTGCACCACGTCAACGTTCCGGCTTCCGAAGAGCCGTGGCGCCTTGTGGTCTTCAGCAATACCGACGCCATACATGCGACCCGCTACGCTATGCGCAACGACCTCAAAGCGCCGCAAGACTTGGCGTTCAGTCTGCTCTACTGGGGCATGTCGTTCCGCACGATCGCGCCCCTCAACGGGCCAATGCCACAGCCAGTTCCTAGGCAGCCCGTTGGGTTAGGCTACAAGAAGCCTAAGTACCACTACACCGTCGATGACTACCGGGAGTACGAGCGACGTCGCGACGCGATCCTGAGGACAAGTCAAGCTCGCGAGGTGCGCATGCTCGGCGGAGTTTTGGCCAGGCTCGCCTCTGACCATGTCACCATCAACGACGTGCTGCGAGGGCCAACTATGTCGCGCTCCATGCACATCTTCACGACAATCAAAGGCACGGACTACGTCGACGACGCCCTTGGCTGGCACGAGATCGATATCCTGTGCGGAGTCAGCAGAACATGGCTGCGTAAGTACAGGTATTGTCTCAGCGTAGCAAATTCTCATTAAGCTTCACACGCAGATTACTCTGAGGCGTCCAACACCAAGAATGTCTCCTGGTGGCCGCTGCCCTCGCAATGGAAACGCTCTGGTCAAGACGTCGAGTACTGGTCTTCTGAGAACGAGATCTGGTACCAACGCCGGCTTGCGCGCATCCTCGCAGGGGAAGAGCAGCCCAAGACGAACAGAGAATGGAAACGGGCCCTGAAATTGCAAAGCTTGACGCCGACGGTGGAGAACAACATAACTAAGCTTCTGACCTTGTAGACATAGCGTATCAAAGACCCATGTATTATATACTCTGAGAAATTTGATGATAATGTCTGTTATGTCTTATGTACTTAAGCTTGAAGGAATGGTCTGCGTTTCGACTGGTGCCCACTCAGTAGTGTAGATCTGTAAATATATGTTGAAATACAATGCATAGAGCCATGGAATTGCACAGCAACTTGTGGAAGTAAATGCTATGAAAATCCATGGTAGAAACATATATCACAAGGCTACTATGCAAGCAAAGCCATGTATCCACCCAAGTGCAGGAGGGCCTAACAGCACAGCCTGCTCTATGCGCAAACTAGAAGTCACCAAGGCTTCACTACAATAAGAGAAAAGAGTTAGAGCACGAAGACGGTCAAAGCCAGAAATACACAAACCTTGTACATGATCCGTAGTAGCATCTAAGAACTGTTGCTCTGAGTTGTAGGCGTTGATTGTCGTACGGATTGCCTTCCCTAGAAATTGTGAAGAATTGAGTACGTCAGGAAAATGCAGGAAAGATTGGGACTCACCTCGAAATGCGTGCTGCACGATAGGGACCATATATTCATATACCGCAGCTGTTGCATGTGCTCCGATGATACAAAATGCCAATTGATCCAAGCGAACACGTCTGCGGCCAGACAGTGCTTGTAAAATCACTGGCCAGTCCATTCTTCTGAACATAGACTTGATGTGGTGAGGTCGCATTTTCTTGCAATAAAACACCAGTTGCAAGGTGGAGATTTGCCTTGACAGGCCACGAATGAAGCCTGCATATAAATTGGTACGGCTTGCCAAGGAATGGGCATCTCCAGCGGTAGGTAACCCTTCCTGCCAGGTAACTCCGAAGCTAGCGTAGATAAATTTATCGCAGCTTCCCAGCATGGCTGTAATCTGCTGCAAGAATCCTGTACCTGATAAAACATCAGAAAAAGCTATAGTTAGGTGTGCCAGAAACAATAATGAATTACAAACATACCCCGTCGTAAGGAATCTGACTCTTCGAGACCTAGACCAAACTTGCACAAAGTAGGTCGATTGCTGGCAATGAGCTCACAAGAATGCTGAAGGGTGTCAGGTAGAAGATGTGGAGACAGCAGAAAAATTAAAGCTGCATTGCTGAGAGGAGCAAGGAAGCGGATAAAATCAAAGGAAGGATGGAGGAGAAGAAGCTGAGCAGTGGAAGTGGGGCAAAGCTGGATATTCTTGAAAGGCAGAGGCTCGTCTTCTGGTGTGTCCAAGTTGCTGAGTGTAAGGCGAGTTAGATGTTGGGTAGGAGAGCCATTGACGTGAGCTGAGGAGCCAAGCATCATGCCAAGAATCTGCCATCCACTGACAGAGCACAGAACTCCATCTATAACCAAGGAAGAGATAGTGGGGTGGAGAAGAGGGACGACATGAAGGGGGGGTCATGTTCTGCAGTAAAACAATGAGTAAAGTTGAGACCCGTAAGCCAAACAGTCCAGGTGTTAGGAAGAAGCTGCACTATGTAAGCAAAAGTACAGGGATGAAGAGTAGTGTAAGTGTCAACACGACCAGAGTCGTATAAAAAATTGCCTGAAAACACCACATGCCGAATTACGTTACACAAGGAAGAGTTGAGCTTATGGGACAGAAAGGTTTGATGAGGCCGAAAGGGGTCTGGAAGGTGTTCATAACCCTTGAGAAATACAACCTCGAAAGCATATGGAAAGGCAATGTGGTAGAAATGCTTGCAAACAAGAAGTAGAGTGCGCAGAATGGCTCTGTCCTGGATGTTTTGGGGATCGAAACACCTGAAAACAGCATCAAACAACTCCGTCGGAAGAATGTAAGCAGCTGGAAGTGGTCAGAAAAGTATAGGCATGGTAGTCAAGCAAGGAGAAGACAAGCGACAATGTGGAAGAGAAGAGAAAAGTGTAAGGCGGCATTTAGCGCCATGCCTGGACACAAGGCGTCTATCAAGCGCTTATGGAATTTCAAAGTATATTCACCTGAGCAGACACAGAGAATAAATATAGCAAGACATATAGATGAATATGATTGTAAAATCAAGAAGAACACGTCCCGTACACTATCCATGAGATGTGGCCACATGCGGAAAACAGGATGCACTCCAAGGCGCTTAGTGGAACGAAGCGCTCGTACCGAAATACATGAATAGCAAAGATATGCATCAAGCTAGTCCAACATGGAGGGAAACATTGTGAACACCAGCAAGCACAGTAGGCAACTACCAAAATCCAGACAAAAAGGCTCAGGGGACAAGGCTAAAAAAATCGCTCAAGGTTGAATACAAACTTTGTAATGAATTGAAGCGGAGATTGAACATTGTGTATTGAAGTAACAAACAAAGTTCCCACGCATAGGGCCAAGGTTCGTAACGGTGCTGAAAAGGTCCCAAAGCTGTCACCCGTAAGGACGATTCTTCATTTCATTCAGAAATCGTAACGCAAGGAACATTCCAGGTGCAGACCCAAGACCTGTACACTTCATCAAGGAATGGCCTGTGAACGCTGGTGTGATTCTTGATTGTGTCCATAGCATCTTTGCCCTGATACATGGCTTGTAGAACGAGGTAGGACACCATGGCAAGCAGCCCAGTGAAACAGTGACATGCTTTGTTTATTGCCTGGCGGGCTACTTGCTCGCTGGAAAATGCTGCGGAGTAGTGATAGGTCATGGGGTGAAAGTCAGGCTTAAATACATAGTGGAGGGGCAATGTAACCTCTGCATAACACATGATGTCTCGGATGAGGAAGTGAAGGGTTTCTTCAATTGCACGCCATCTTGAAGCTAGGCTTTTCTTCAGAATGTAGAATTTGCTGCCATTGTGCAGGTAGCTTTCTACAGAAAGAGAGGTGTAGGTATAGGAGAGGCTGGTGAAGATGGGACCAGTGTAGGATGGATAGCAAGGGATCATGGCAAGATAAAAGGTCTCATCAGAAAGGGTGAGGAGAACAAACATGTACAGAGAGTCTGTGATGTCTTGATTGTACTGGTCCTGGACAGGAGGGACAGCTTCCGTTTTTCCAAGCAGTATCCATGCCTCTGTCTGTTGCTGGCTAGTCCTGAAGGCAAAGACATGCCTGGAGATTTCGTTCTGTGATTATATTAATATCTGATCTAAAACAAATCGCTGCATAGAATAACGTACCTGTTCGGCCATGGAGAATAATATTGGGGGTAATAAAAAGCACTGGTGAGGCTCTGGCAGATGTGTAGGACGTGGTTTTCAAGCGTAGGCACAGAAAATACTAGGAGCAGCAGGGGAAGCCCAAAGAATAGATTGGAAGGGAATTTGTTGGAGGAATGAATTTTCAGAGACTATCAATGAAGATCCGAGTGGTTGAGAGTAATATCTGGTAGAAGGGAGGATGGGGAGTGAGATGAGGGCCTGTTGAACAGCAGGGTGTAGGGCTAGACTTCCAGAGAGTCAAAAAATCCAAGGGGACAAGGAAGGGCTAGGTAGCCTCCTAATTGTGCATATAGGGCGACCATTGACCGAGTAAACTCTGATCAATAAGTGCTGGTAGAGAGGGGTAGGAGGGTGGCAATATTCAGGTTGCAGTGCTGGTGGATGACAGCAATAGCCAGAAAAAATGGATATTAGCCCCTAAAAAGCCAATTCAGTGGTGAAAATCAAGGGAAACGAAGGTCAGCAACGCTTACTGATTGTGTAAACCTGTGTCAGTGACGTCTGGTGGGCTGCACACAGTAGTGACGAACGGTGTGGCAAAGATTGAGTTTGCAGTAGCGGTGGTGGTGGCGTAGTGAGCAGACAGCGATGGCAACAATGAGAGGTCTGGCGGTGTCCTAGAGTCAATGACAGAGTAAACTCTTGTCAATGAAGGTGGTAGGTGCCGACGACAGTGAGGGGGACGACGAGGAAGGGGCTGCAGGGCATTTGGCAAGATGGCGCCCATGCAGCCCAAGGTACTTGCTCAGAGTGGGCCGTAGCGCATAGCGCTCGGTGGGTACGATTTCTTCTCTTTCACCTACATTACTCTTAACAATACATAAAATCTAAATCAGCACAAACAATCAGGAAAATAAAAGCAGGCTGTTTTCAAGGATTTGTTCAAAATCTATTGATGCCCCATGAGGGCAGTTATTACAAAATAACAGAAGCTGCAGCGTCACAAGTCCGAAAATCTCACAAATGCATGTGCAAAGAAGACCACTCAAGGATAGCATGAGCAGATAGACAGATATGATGCTAGCCTATCAATAGAGTCGAAATACAAAACAATTGTCATAAATACTCTTGTTCCAAATGTCATAAGCTGAAGTAAAGCTGACATACCTCTGCACTTGATAATTGCTCTTCCAACCATTGCTCAAGTATAAAAAAGGAGCAGAGTTGGTAGCATCTATTGCTGCTGTTTGTGGAGAAAGTGTTAAAAAGACCAAATATCAGATAAAGAGCAAGAAGATTCACCTGCATGCTCACCTGGAATAGAGCCTGAATATGCAGAGAATATTTGAAACTCCAGATTTAACCAAAGTCTAATTATCATAGCTGTACAGACAAGTCCTGGAGCACAACGTACAGACAGGAATCACATGTATAAAGGAAGTGAGGTGAGAGAACTCTGACATGTTGAAATCAAGGGTATGCTAGTCATGCTCTGGTGCAGTGCATATAAATGCACACAAAGAGATGTCTAACCCTAAAAGCATTGAGATGGAACATAGTATTGCCTAATTTACCAAGTCAGCCACATGGAAGTGTAGACCAAGGGGTGCACATTGAAAAAATTATAGACCCAATGTTGATTTTTGCAGACAAGATCACCGTGGGCCCCTTCCCTTGAAACCTGCCTTGTTTGATATATGTAGTAATCTCTTATAAATCACGCTTTAGGTTTAAAGGAGAGATCTCTCAAGTGCAGCTTCCAGCTTAGTGTGCACACTGGTAATGTTGTATTAACGCTGTACATGCTCAACACTTGTTAAAGCACGCTAAGGTGCACTCACTGCGTTTTAGATCAGACTATCTGGGATGCTGCTAGGTCTTTCTGGGTCAGATATGAAGGGCTGTGTCAGATGATGTATACTCATCACCACAGATACCACTGATTTACATTTTCGGACCTCCACGTGGATGGATTGATGTCATATAGGCAGCCACCGAGGGCGGATACAGGTGGCTACCGTCTGCAACAAGCTGTTACTATCTGTACACTGGGCTGTAAATATAAATCAGCAGCACCCAATAGGCTGTATCAGCTAGAATAATTATTACGGAAATTCCGGTTTTCATTAAGCTCCCCTCCCTCCAAATACCCTCCTCCTCTGGCAGCAACACTACGAGAGGTCTTGAGCTCGTCTAACCTACAGATGAGCAAAGAACTAGCACCCAGATCGCCAGAGTAAAGTCTGTGCAAGGAGGGGGTTATCATAATAATTATCCCTGCTGATACACTCTAATCAGACCCCTCTGTTTACCTCTTCACAGACAGCCTGAAATCATGGCTTACACTCGGCGCTTGCACTCTGTGACCATAACAGTGGCTAGCTGCATGATGGTGCAGCTAAGCATGCACATTGAGCCAGATTGGCTGCTGAAGGTCAGTCATTAAACTGTACTGTGCATATGCGGGGCAAATAGACACACCACAGGGCTAGTGAGGACAAAACCTGTACAGCTTATTAGGCAGCTCATCAAAGTGCAGCTGCAGTATGTCCAGAGGTTTGCGCTGCAGGCTCTTTCAGCTCAGTCATGATATGCCCGCTTATATTCAATTGTGCCTTTATATCTGCCAGCATAGTGGAATCAGTGCTGTGTACTAGGCACGAGTGCACTGCACAACAGGCAGTATGTTTGAGACAATGATTTGTGCCCAGCACCAATCTATTAACCTCCATTTGTGTTTGCATGCATACCCTCCATCTCTTTACGCAATGAGGCTGTCAACAGTGTGGGTCTAGACTGGCAGTGTCTTTTGTCATCATTGTATCCAGCAGCCCTTCCACTGTGCTCGTGCTATATGTGCGCAGCGGAAACACATGATTAGCTGGATCTATTGTCACAAACTCCACACAGTAACTTCAGGCTTCAGAATCTGCACTTTAGGGTGATCAAGAGCTTGAACCAAGAATTTTCCAGACTCTAAAACAGTATGTGCACATGATATGTATGGTTGATGACATTAGAACAGTCATAAGGGCGACAGTCCTCTATAAATATATCTCTAATTAGCCAATATAATGCTACGCAAAAACATACTTAAGATGCCAGAGATTCCCCCTTTCCTCTACATTGTATCAGGTGCTTAGCTCCTGTGATTCCCTTGGTGCATACTGTCAGTGTGTAGGCTACAAAGAACAATATGGAGGCCTCATGGTGGCCCAAGTAATACACATGTACAAAACCGGACAAAATGGTAGATGATCAGTAGCATAAACATGAGGCTTAAAATACAAAGTCACTTGCATCCGCCAGAAGCATGTTACAAATGATAACATGTATTAGACAACTGGTTTGTATGAAACCAGCTGATAACAGAGTGCCAAAGATGTGGCTGTTCAGTGAATACCAGAAAACGCTCAGTCTGGTGTGACAAGGAACATTAGTGCATTGTACCACTATTGCTATTACTCACTTCATGTCTGTTGTCTTTTGGCCAAAAAGATACCAGGAAGCAGTTACTCTGGTGTGCCACGTAGCAGCAGTACATTATTATTGCACCAAGGCTATTATTCACTCTATACTAGCTTTATGTCCCATGACAACATGTATCTAATGTGTTGCTGCCACAGAACATAGCTCAGAGCGCCCATCGGAGCAACTGTATCTATACAAAGCATGTACTTAGGGTCTTCAAATATTTTCCGAATTTACTGGAATTTATTCGAGGCTACAGAGTAGTTTGAATCCAAAGAGGTGTGCAGGAGCCAGAGCACATGATATGCACGTGATATGCACGTGATTGATGCCATCAAACATGCTGAAAGTCTATACAGACGTGTCAAAGGGTGTTGCATTGCTCAAAACACGAAAAGAAACGCCAAAAACACGTTCAACACTGTTTTATTCATGTTTTGGCTATTATTGCTGACGAAGTAATTTTAGGTACGCGAAAATCCACCCCTTGACAGGTGGGATTTTCGCGTACGTAAATCCAGATCGTAAGCATTGAGCCCCAGAGCGCTCAGCATTTATTGGCTTGTCCAGAAGTGTATACAGCCTCCTAGGCCTAGATAAAATTCCGTAAAATCTGGAAATATTCTGGGGCCTACTATAGAGTGCATCGATGGGCCTGAGAATGATGGGACTTGCCATATATGGAACATGATCCGATAACTGCAGAAAAGACCTCAGATTCACAGTTTTGCCCATTTCAGCAATTGTAGCAGGCATAGACCCTCAATAAATCCCACATAAATGCATTTATATTGCATTGCACCCCTATGCATATGTTAGAGGTAGCAGTCGTACCATGTTACCGTGATTCAAGCCGAGAATGCGCCGATCTACAAAGAATATGTTATAATTGCATACCCTGCCAACCTGCCTTCTAAGCTTAATACATTGGGTTCAGCTCACTCTATCATAGCCTCTACATATGCTTTGTATAGATTCCAGATGCCCAAGGCCTTTGCAAAGTGCAGTACTGCCACTTGTTGCCAAAGCTTGGCTGAGCACCTGTTGAGCGCCTAATTGCAAACTTTATGCCACATTATCATAGCTTTGCACAATTAATATAGGCAACTTCTATACATCACTAGAATCCTCTCACTGAGCTCTACAAGTTGGTACGGTCACCCTCTTGATGTGGCCACTTTTGAGGAAGTTCATTGGCTGGCCTACATTGCTGGCCTTGTAAGCGCCCGTAGTTACTCTGCTCTGTGCTGGTGTACAGTGAGCGAGTTCATTACAAGAGTGTTACCATGGTGTAGAGGGATGTCTGAACTATACATCAGCCCATTATGAAGACTGCATAGTGGGTGCATGAGGCTAAATAAATCTGACAAGTTTCAATACAAATTTTGTAATGGATTGAAGCGGAGCCTGAAATGTTTGTATTGAAGTAAGCCAGGAAGTTCCCACGCATTGGGCAGAAATCCGTTCCGGTGCAGAAAACCCTCCAAAGTCCTGGGTGTAAGAACGATTCTTCATTTCATTCAGAAATCGTAAAAGCCGAGGCCACGTGGCTAACGCGTGGCATCTGGAAAAACCCCATATGTTAATTAGTTGTGTTCCAAAGATCATTCAATGTGAATTGCTCTATTGGACATTTTGAAGCCTAATTTACAATTAAATGGCCTTTCCTGATGCTTTTGTCCTATTTC